>CAKJTW010000008.1:32102500-33352500 GCA_917880005.1 Nanger dama | reverse complement strand
GTCCTATAATTTAACTCTATTTTGACACTATTTGGAGATAGCATCAGGTCCTACAAGTATGCCCCCTGCCCCTAGCTCTTCAAAAGCCAGTCATAAGCCCACTATATCATCTGAGTTTCTGACCAACCAGCCACAGATTGGAGGTTCAAATGACTCCCTCTTTGGGACTGATTAATTTGCTAGCATAGCTCATATTACTCAGAAAAAAAAAAAATCACAACATTTTACTTACTAGATTACTAGTTTGTTATAGAAGGATATAACTCAGAAACAGCCAGATGGAAGAGATGTTTAAAGCAAGATATGGAAAAGGCATGGAGCATCCATGCCTTCTCTGAGCACACCACCAACCTGGAAGTTCTCCAAACTCACTTTATTTGGGGTTTTATGGAGGCTTCATTACATAGGTATGATTGATTAACTCATTGGCTATGGGTGACTGAACTCAATTGCCAGCCACTTTCCCTTCCTGAGGTAAGGAGGGTGGGAATGAAAATTCCAAACTCTAATCACAAGGCTGGTTCTCTCATCATCCAACTCACTCATTAGGTATAACATTAAAGTCACTTCATTAACATAACAAAAGACACATTTATTGCTTTATCACCACAGGAAATTTCAAAGATTTCCTGAGTTCTGTGCCAGAAATGAAAACAAAGATCATATATATATTTCTTAGTACAAATCACAATAGAATATTTTCTAACTTTATACTACTGAATATAATGTTTAGTCTCCCTGAAGTTAACTGGTTTTCATTCTTTTAAAGCCTTCCTGTGTCCCCCATTTCTTTCTTGTAAGAAATGGGCTTCATTCAGTCTCTAAGACATTCCCTGAGTTCCAAATGACAGGTTGAAAAATTGCTAAACAGGGAAGACAAGGAATGCTGAGACAAGGGAGGAGCAATCAGGAAGCAGTAGTGCAGCCTTAGGCAAGGTCTTGGTTTGTGGTTCCTCTCCCCCACCCCCACCTCACGCCCACCCCTTGCAACATCCTCACCAACTGGTAAGAGTTCAGTTCAGTTGCTCAGCTGTGTTTGACTCTTTGCGACTCCAAGGACTGCAGCATGCCAGGCTTCCCTGTCCATCACCAACTCCTGGAGCTTACTCAAACTCATATCCATCGAGTTGCTGATGCCATTCAACCATCTCATCCTCTGTTCACCCCTTCTTCTCCCGCCATCAATCTTGCCCAGCATCAGGGTCTTTCCAATGAGTCAGTTCTTTACATCAGGTGGCCTAAGTATTGGAGCTTCAGCATCAGTTCATCCAATGAACATTCAGGACTGATTTCCTTTAGGATGGACTGTTTGGATCCCCTTGCAGTCCAAGGGACTCTCAAGAGCCTTCCCCAACATGACAGTTCAAAAGTATCAGTTCTTCAGTGCTCAGCTTTCTTCACATTTCAACTCTCACATCCATACATGACTAGGGGAAAAATCATAACTTTGACTGTATGAATCTTTGTTGGCAAAGTAATGTCTCTGCTTTTCAATATGCTGTCGAGGTTGGTCATAGCTTTTCTTCCAAGGAGCAAGCGTCTTTTAATTTCATGGCTACAGTCACCATCTGCAGTGATTTTGGAGCCCCCCAAATAAAGTCTGTCACTGTTTCCATCATTTCTCCATCTATTTGCATGAAATGATGGGACTGGATAACATGATTTTAGCTTTCTGAATGTTGTATTTTAAGCCAGCTTTTTCACTCTCCTCTTTCACTTTCACCAAGAAGTTCTTTAGTTCTTTGCTTTCTGTCATAAGGGTGGTGTCATCTGCATATCTGAGGTTATTGATATTTCTCCCAGCAATCTTGATTCCAGCTTGTGCTTCATCCAGCCAGGTATTTCGTATGATATACTCTGCATATAAGTTAAATAAGCAGGGTGACACTGTACAGCCTTGACGTACTCCTTTCCTGATTTGGAACCAGTCTGTTGTTCTATGTCCAGTTCCAACTGTTGCTTCCTGACCTGCATACAGGTTTCTCAAGGGGCAGTTCAGGTGGTCTGGTATTCTCATCTCTTTAAGAACTTTCCATAGTCTGTTGTGATCCACACAGTCAAAGACTTTGGCATAGTCAATAAAGCAGAAGTAGGTATTTTTCTGGAACTCTCTTGCTTTGTGGATGATCCAACAGATGTTGGCAATTTGGTCTCTGGTTCCTCTGCCTTTTCTAAATCCAGCTTGAACATCTGGAAGTTCACAGTTCATATACTGTTGAAGCTTGGCTTTGAGAATTTTGAGCATTACTTTGCTAGCATGTGAGATGAGTGCAATTGTTCGGTAGTTTGAACATTCTGTGGCATTGCCTTTCTTTGGGATTGGAATGAAAACTGACCTTTTCCAGTCCTGTAGCCATTGGTGAGTTTTCCAAATTTGCTAGCATACTGAGTGCAGCACTTTCACAGCATCATCTTTCAGGATTTGAAATAGAATAGCTCAACTGGAATTCTACCATCTCCATTAGCTTTGTTTGCAGTGATGCTTCCTAAGACCCACTTGACTTTGCATTTCAGGATGTCTGACTCTAGGTGATTGATCTAACTACTGTGGTTATCTGGGTTGTGAAGATCTTTTTGTATCATTCTTCTGTGTATTCTTGCCACCTCTTCTTAATATCTTCTGCTTCTGTTAGGTCGATACCAATTCTATCCTTTATTGTGCCCATTTTTGCATGAAATCTTCCTTTGGTATCTCTAATTTTCTTGAAGAGATCTCTAGTCTTTCCCATTCTATTGTTTTCCTCTATTTCTTTGCATTGTTCACTGAGGAAGGCTTTCTTATCTCTCCTTGCTATTCTTTGGAACTGAGAGGGCAAGAGGCTGGAAGGCTAGAAGTCTTCAAAGGAAGGAAATAGGCTGCAAGTGTCAGACATTTTTTATCTCTCTTAAGCTGCAAGAGAAAACACACTACCAGATTTTTTTCCCCTTCTCTTTACTAAATTAAAAGGAGGATTCCTTTCAAAATCTGTGTTTCCCTGCGGACACGGTGGTTCCACCTGAACTTTTCTCAAATCTTGAGCCTACCAATGCATTTTTCTTATGGAAATGATTTTCCTTAAGGTATGTTAATAAACTATCTATTTACAATAGACTCTGTCTTTCTGCAAGTTGGTTCTGCCTAAGACTCAGAACTGACTTGACAAACCAGTATGTTTTATTTATGCAAATGATCTCTTAAGCTATGTTAATGAGAGTATGTATTTGCTTGGAAACAGGCCTTTCTTCAAGATTCATGTCAAGCATTTTATGGCCTGGGACAACTCATCTTGTGCCATTGTTATCTCAAAATGCATGTGTGAGAGAGGAGCCTAGTACAAGTCTCTGAGTTTTGAGAAATTTCCTTCCTCTAATTAGCAGCCTGCTATTAGCTATATAACATCTGGCTAAAGACTGTCTGGATCACAATAAACTGTGGAAAATTCTTTAAGAGATGGGAATACAAGACCACCTGACCCGTCTCTTGAGAAACTTATATGCAGGTCAGGAAGCAACAGTTAGAACTGACATGGAACAACAGACTGGTTCCAAATAGGAAAAGGAGTATGTCACCCTGCTTATTTAACTTATATGCAGAATATATCATGAGAAATGCTGAGCTGGAAGAAGCACAAGCTGGAATCAAGATTGTCAGGAGAAATATCAATAACCTCAGATATGCAGATGACACCACCCTTATGGAAGAAAGTGAAGAGGAACTAAAAAGCCTCTTGATGAAAGTGAAAGAGGAGAGCGAAAAAGTTGGCTTAAAGCTCAACATTCAGAAAACTAAGATCATGGCATCTGGTCCCATCACTTCATGGCAAATAGATGGGGAAACAATGGAAACAGTGTCAGACTTTATTTTTGGGGCTCCAAAATCACTGCAGTTGATGACTGCAGCCATGAAATTAAAAGACCCTTACTCCTTGCAAGGAAAGTTATGACCAAGCTAGATAGCATATTCAAAAGCAGAGACATTAATTTGCCGACTAAGGTCTGTCTAGTCAAGGCTATGGTTTTTCCAGTAGTCATGTATGGATGTGAGAGTTGAACTGTGAGGAAAGCTGAGCACTGAAGAATTGATGCTTTTGAACTGTGGTGTTGAAGAAGACTCTTGATAGTCCCTTGGACTGCAAGGAGATCCAACCAGTCCATCCTAAAGGAGATCAACCCTGGGATTTCTTTGGGAGGAATGATGCTAAAGCTGAAACTCCAGTACTTTGGCCACCTCATGAGAAGAGTTGACTCATTGGAAAAGACTGATGCTGAGAGGGACTGGGGGCAGGAGGAGAAGGGGACAATTGAGGATGAGATGGCTGGATGGCATCACCGACTCAACGGATGTGAGTTTGAGTGAACTCTGGGAGTTGTCGCAGAATCAGACACGGCTGAGTGACTGAACTGAACTGAACTGAAAGACTAGCAGGGAGACTGTTTCTGCCCCCTTCTGATGTCTGTGTCAGAAGCTTTCTCTCTTTTGTATTTTAAGAAAACTTTATTATACAAAAGCTCAGAGCAATAAAGCCTCCTTACTGGTTCCGGATTGAATTCCTCTTCTCCATAGGGCAAAAATCCCAGCGTCTTTCGTGGCTCAGCAACAACCTTTCAGAACTCTACATTCAAATGGGTATATCTTTCCTTTTCTCCACAACCACAGAAAACCAAGGGAGTATATATAACATTATTCTTGCCAAATGAATCCCATGGACAGAGGAGCCTGGTGGGCTATAGTCCATGGGGCTGCGAAGAGTCAGGCACAATTGAGCTACTGACACTTTTTCAAATTGCCACTACGTAAAAGAAGTTAAATGTGTGCTCCCCACAAGCACTAGACATCAGATCCATTGGAACCAGAAGACTGATGATGCATACCATCAGCCAATCAGAAGAATGTCCATGAGCTGATTACCATCATCTTTGAACCATTAAGATAAAACTCCTCACTGTCCCCTCCAGGTTGGGGCACACAGTTTTGAGGACATTAGCTCCTTGTGGCCCCTTTGTCTGGTAAAGCAATAAAGCTATTCTTTTCTATTTCACCCAAAACTCTCTCCAGGATTCAATTCAGAGCCAGTGCACAGAGGCAAGGTTTCAGTAACAAGGCCCCAATTTAGTTGTTCAGTTGGTAAAGAATCTACTTGCAATGCAGGAGACCTTGGCTTGATTCCTGGATCTGGAATATCCACTGGAGAAGAGGCTACTTACTCCAGTATTCTGGCCTGGAGAATTCCATGGACTGTATAGTTCATGGGGTTGCAAAGACTCTGATATGACTGAGTCACTTTCACTTCAGAGAGGATGTACCTGATCCTGCAATCTAAATCAATAACCTTTCGGAATCTTTTGCTTTATACTACTCTTTAATAGCATTTAACTTTTTAAATTGTGTGCTGATTTCTTTTAAAAGTGGAACTCTCGCTAATTTGTAAGCTCGATAATGGCAAGGGCCATATATGTATTGTAAATGTTTATATCACCTGAAATTCTTGGTAAAATGTCTGGTCATATTTACTGATCACTAAGTGTGTGTGATTTTCAAGATGGAGACCTGGTGAGGGAGGTTATGGAGACATTTCGTGCCTTAAATTAAACATAGAAATAGGGGCATGCATTAATATCAAGAAGGTTTTGCTTCTATGCAACAACACATAATAGAATCAATATTTAGAATTATGATTTTTAAAAAGACTTTGAAGTATGGATGCAAAGACAGATAATTAGAATTCCTTAGAGGAAAGAGCTTCTAGGGAAGCTGAGATCAGAATCCTTTTCATTTTCTCTGGAGGTATTTCCAAGTCTGGGAGTAGGCTGTCAGACTGACCTGTTACTGCCAGAGGGGCACTTCCAGGACAAAGAAACCAGTGGAGTTGTTTACTGCTGTAGCATTGTGAAATCTAGAAGACTTCCATCTGGCTGGTTTTGCCATAGGATATGTTTTCCCTAGCTTTATTAAGGCATAATTAAAAATAACAATTATATGTGTTTCAAGAGTACAATATAATATTTTTATGTGTATATAACAGTGAAATGATTACCACAACCAAGTTAATTAACATACTTATCCTCACATCAGAGGTTACATATTTTTGTGGTGAGAATACTTTATCTACTCTTTCAGAAAATTTCAAGTATACTACACGTTATTATTAACTGTAGTTATCATGCTTTATGTCTGCAAGGCTAATTCTTATTATAACACTGGAGACCTAATATAATTATTAGTGCATTATATAATATTATCCCAGGTCTCTCACACTGTAGACAGACGCTTTACCATCTGAGCCACCAGAGAAGTCCATTAAGTAAGTAAGTAAGTAAAGTCGCTCAGTCGTGTCCGACTCTTTGCGACCCCATGGACTGTAGCCTACCAGGCTCCTCCCTCCATGGGATTCTCCAGGCAAGAGTACTGGAGGTGGGTTGCCATTACCTTCTCCAGGGAATCTTCCCAACCCAGGGATCGAACCTGGATCTCCTGTATTCCAGACAGATGCTTTAACCTCTGAGCCACCAGGGAAGCCCAGGAAGTCCATTATATAATATATAATAGTATATTAATGAAATAATAATTATATTTATTAGGTTATATATAATAACTATATTATATTAGGTCTCCAAGCTGAGCACCAAAGAATTGATGCTTTTGAACTGTGGTGTTGGAGAAGACTCTTGAGGGTCCCTTGGACTGCAAGGAGATCCAACCAGTCCATCCTAAAGAAGATCAGTCCTGGGTGTTCATTAGAAGGACTGATGTTGAAGCTGAAACTCCAATACTTTGGCCACCTGATGCAAAGAACTGACTCACTTGAAAAGACCCTGATGATGGGAAAGATTAAGGGCAGGAGGAAAAGGGGACAGCAGAGGATGAGATGGTTGGATGGCATCACTGACTCAATGGACATGAGTTTGGGTAATCTCCGAGAGTTGGTGATGGACAGGGAGGCCTGGTGTGCTGTGGTACATGGGGTTGCAAAGAGTTGGACACAACTGAGCGATTGAACTGAACTGAAGGTTTATTCTTATTATTCTGTCATTCTTATATAATGAAAGTTTATACCACTTGATCACAATTCCCCATCCCCTGCTCCTAGTAACCCAAGCCACTAGTAACCACTATTCTATTCTGGTATATAAGTTTGATGTTTACAGATTCCACATATAAGAGAGATCATGCAATAACTGTTTTTGGCTTATTTGATGAAGCATAATGTCTTCCAGTTCAACCTGGAAAATGGTAAGATTTCTTCTTCTTTAATGTGAAGTAATAGTTGTGAATATGTATGTGTGTGTCTCACATTTTCTTTATTCATTCATCCATTGGTGGACACTTGAGTTGATTCCACATTTTGCCTATTGTGTATAATGAACCAATGAACATGAGAGTGCAAGATACTATTCTTTTTTTTTTTTTTTTTGGCTATACATCTAACTGGAGGATTGTTGGATCATGTAATATTTTTCAATTTCTTAAAAAATTTTGAGGAAACTCTATTCTATTTTCCACACTGGCTGCACCAATTTTTTCTCAACAACAGTGCACTGGATTCTTTTTTCTTCCATCTTCACCAGCACTTACTATCTGTTATCTTTTTGAGGATAGCCATTCTGACAGGTATAAGGTGATACTGCATTGTGGTTTTCATTTGTATTTCTTTGCTTACTGAAGTTGAGTGTTTTTTAAATACGCTGATTAGCCATTTGTATGTCTTTTTGAAAAACAAAACAAAAAAAGGAATATTCATTTCTTCTGCCCATTTTAAAATTAATTATTATTTTAGATTCTTGAGTTGTATGAGTACTTAAAAGCCATAAACATGGATTAACTTCATACTCTATAAAGGAAAAAGAAGCTTTATACATCAAAAAAAAATCTTTCAGCAGCACTATTTACAATAGCCAGGACATGGAAGCAATCTAAATGTCCATCAATAGATGAATGGATAAAGACAATGTGGCGTGTGTGTGTGTGTGTGTGTGTGTGTGTGTGTGTGTACAATGGACTATTAGTCACAAAAATAACAAAATAATATCATTTGCAGTGACATGGATGGACATAGAGATTGTCATACTGAGTGAACTAAGTCACACAGAGAAAATCAAATATGATATCACTTATATATGGAATCTAAAAAAAAATGGTACAAATAAACTTATCTAGAAATAAAGTCAAAAATGTAGAAACAAACTCATGATTACCAAGGGGGAAAGGGTAGAGGAGGGATAAATTGGAAAACTGGGATTGACATATACACACTCATGTATAAAATAGGAAAAGGAATACGTTAAGGCTGTATATTGTCACCCTGCTTATTTAACTGCTATGCAGAGTACACCATGAGAAACACTGGGCTGGAAGAAGCACAAGCTGGAATTAAGATTGCTGGGAGAAATATCAATAACCTCAGATATGCAGATGACACCACCCTTATGGCAGAAAGTGAAGAACTAAAGCGCCTCTTGATGAAAGTGAAAGAAGAAAGTGAAAAAGTTGGCTTAAAACTCAACATTCAGAAAACTAAGATCATGGCATCTGGTTCCATCACTTCATGGCAAATAGATGGGGAAACAGTGGAAACAGTGTTAGACTTTATTTTGGGGGCTCCCAAATCACCACAGATGGTGACTGCAGCCATGAAATTAAAAGACGCTTACTCCTTGGAAGGAAAGTTAGGACCAATCTAGACAGCATATTAAAACGCAGAGACATTACTTTGCCAACAAAGGCCCATCTAGTCAAGGCTATGGCTTATCCAGTGGTCATGTATAGATGTGATAGTTGGACTATAAAGGAAGCTGAGTGCCGAAGAATTGATGCTTTTGAACTGTGGTGTTGGAGAAGATTCTTGAGAGTTCCTTGGACTGCAGGGAGATACAATCTGTCCATCTTGTAGGAGATCAGTCCGAGGTGTTCATTGGAAGGACTGATGTTGAAGCTAAAGCTCCAATACTTTGGACATCTGATGTGAAGAGCTGACTCATTGGGAAAGACCCTGATGCTGGGAAAGATTGAAGGCAGGAAGAGAAGGGGACAACAGAAGATGAGATGGTTGGATGGCATCACCAACTCAATGGACATTGGTTTGGGTGGACTTCAGCAGTTGGTGATGGACAGGGAGACCTGGCGTGCTGCGGTTCATGGAGTCGCAAAGAGTTGGACACCACTGAGCAATTGAACTGAACTGATATAATATAGATAATCATCAAGGACCTACTGCTGTAGAACAAGAACTACTCAGTACTCTATAGTAACCTATATAGGAAAAGAATCAGAAAATCAAATAGATACGAGATGTGAATGAATTTAGGCTTCCTTGGCACCTCTGATGATAAAGAATCTGCCTCCAGTTCAGGAGACCTGTGTTGAGCCCTGGGTCAGGAAGATCCCCTGGAGAAGGGAATGGCTACCCACTCCAGTATTCTGGCCTGGAGAAGGGAATGACTACCCACTCCAGTATTCTGGCCTGAAGAATTCCATGGACAAGGAACCTGGCAGGCTAAAATCCATGGGGTACTGAGCAATTACCACTTCTAATTGATTTATTTTGCTATACAGCAAAAACTAACATAACATTGTAAATAACCTATTTACAGAAATTAATTTTTAAAAAGAGGAAGATAAAATCTTTCAAAAATAAATGCAAAATTAATAGACATAAAAAGAAATCTAAGAGAATTTGTCACCAGCCCATGGTCACTACAAGAAATACTGAAGGAAATTCTACAGGATTAAGAAAATTATCCCAGAGGAAGTACAAAATCATATAAAGGAATTGAGAAAATTATTAAAAATTAAATTGGTATATATATCAACTGTTTAAGCAACAACTATTGTGTTGTTGAGTTTATATGCAACACATAGAAGTAAAATACATAAAAACAATAGTTCAGAATGTAGAAAGGGGTAAAAAATAAATTTAACTGTTGTAAAGTTCTGATAGAATGTGGTCCACTGGAGAAGGGAATGGCAAACCACTTTAGTATTCTTGCCTTGAGAACCCCATGAACAGTATGAAAAGGCAAAATGATAGGATATCAAAAGAGGGACTCCCCAGGTAGTAGATGCCCAATATGCTACTGGAGACCAGTTGAGAAATAACTCCAGAAAGAATGAAGAGATGGAGCCAAAGCAAAAACAATACCCAACTGTGGATGTGACTGGTGATAGAAGCAAGGTTCGATGTTATAAAGGAGCAATATTACATATGAACCTGGAATGTCAGGTCCATGAATCAAGGCAAATTGGAAGTGGTCAAACAAGAGATGGCAAGAGTGCACATCAACATTCTAGGAATCAGCAAACTAAAATGGACTGGATGGGTAAATTTAACTCAGATGACCATTATATCTACTACTGTGGGCAGGAATTCCTCAGAAGAAATGGAGTAGCCATCATGGTCAACAAAAGAGTCCAAAATGCAGTACTTGGATGCAAGCTCAAAAACGACAGAATGATCTCTGTTTGTTTCCAAGGCAAACCATTCAATATCACAGTAATCCAAGTCTATGCCCCAACCAGTAATGCTGAAGTAGCTGAAGGTGAACAGTTCTATGAAGACCTACAAGACCTTTTAGAACTAACACCCAAAAAGATATCCTTTTAATTATAGGGGACTGGAATGCAAAAGTAGGAAGTCAAGAAACACCTGGGGTAACAGGCAAATTTGGCCTTGGAATATGGAATGAAGCAGGACAAAGACTAATAGAGTTTTGCCAAGAAAATACAGTGGTCATAGCAAATACCCTCTTCCAACAACACAAGAGAAGACTCTACACATGGACATCATCAGATGGTCAACACTGAAATCAGATTGATTATATTCTTTGCAGCTCTATACAGTCAACAAAAACAAGACCAGGAGCTGACTGTGGCTCAGATCATGAACTCCTTATTGCTAAATTCAGACTTAAATTGAATAAAGTAGGGAAAACTGCTAGATCATTCAGGTATGACCTAAGTCAAATCCCTTATGATTATACAGTGGAAGTGAGAAATAGATTTAAGGGCCTAGATCTGATAGATAGACTGCCTGATGAACTATGGAATGAGGTTCATGACATTGTACAGGAGACAGGGATCAAGACCATCCCCATGGAAAAGAAATGAAAAAAAGCAAAATGGCTGTGTGAGAAAGCCTTAAAAATAGCTGTGAAAAGAAGAGACGTGGAAATAAAGGAGAAAAGAAAGATATAAGCATCTGAATGCAGAGCTCCAAAGAATAGCAAGAAGAGATAAAAAGCCTTCCTCGGCTTTCAGTACAAAGAAATAGAGGCAAACAACAGAATGGAAAAGAGTAGAGATCTCTTCAAGAAAACTAGAGATACCAAAGGAACATTTTACGCAAAGATGGGCTCGATAAAGGACAGAAATGGTACGAACCTAACAGAAGCAGAAGATAACCTATGGCTTATTCATGTTATATATGGCAGAAACCAACACAATATTGTAAAGCAATTATCCTTCATTAAAAATTAAAAATTAAAAAAAAAAAGAAGAGGTGGTGAGAATACATAGAAGAACTGTACAAAAAGATCTTCACGACCCAGATAATCACGATGGTGTGCTCACTTATCTAGAGCCAGATATCCTGGAATGTGAAGTCACGTGGGGCTTAGAAAGCATCATTATGAACAAAGCTAGTGGAGGTGATAGAATTCCAGTAGAGCTATTTCAACCCTGAAAGATGATGCTGTGAAAGTGTTGCACTCAAAATGCCAGCAAATTTGGAAAACTCAGCAGTGGCCACAGGACTGGAAAACGTCAGTTTGCATTCCAATCCCAAAGAAAGGCAATGCCAAAGAATGCTCAAACTACTGCACAATTGCACTCATCTTAAACGCTAGTAAACTAATGCTCAAAATTCTTCAAGCCAGGCTTCAGCAATATGTGAACCATGAAATTACAGATGTTCAGGCTGGTTTTAGAAAAGGCAGAGGAACCAGAGATCAAATTGCCAACATCCGCTGGATCATGGAAAAAATAAGAGAGTTCCAGAAAAACATCTATTTCTGTCTTATTGACTATGCCAAAGTCTTTGACTGTGTGGTTCACAATAAACTGGAAAATTCTGAAAGAGATGGGAATAACCAGACCACCTGACCTGCCTCTTGAGAAATCTGTATGCAGGTCAGGAAGCAACAGTTAGAACTGGACATGGAACAACAGACTGGTTCCAAAGAGGAAAAGGAGTACGTCAAGGCTGTAAATTGCCACCCCACTTATTTAACTTCTATGCAGAGTACATCTTGAGAAACACTGGGCTGGAAGAAACACAAGCTAGAAACAAGATTGCTGGGAGAAATATCAATAACCTCAGATATGCAGATGATACCATCCTTATGGCAGAAAGTGAAGAGGAACTAAAGAGTCTCTTGAAAGTGAAAGAGGAGAGTGAAAATGTTGGCTTAAAGCTCAACATTATAAAAACAAAGATCATGGCATCTGGTCCCATCACTTCATGGGAAATAGATGGGGAAACAGTGGAAACAGTGTCAGACTTTATTTTTGGGGGCTCCAAAATCACTGTAGATGGTGACTGCAGCCATGAAATTAAAAGACATTTACTCCTTGAAAGAAAAGTTATGACCAACATAGATAGTATATTCATAAGCAGAGGAGATAACATATTGAAAAGTCCATCTAGTCAAGGCTATGGTTTTTCCTGTGGTCATGTATGGATGTGAGAGTTGGACTCTGAAGAAAGCTGAGTACTTAAAAATTGATGCTTTTGAACTGTGGTGTTGGAGAAGACTCTTGAGAGCCCCTTGGACTGCACGAAGATTCAACCAGTCCATTCTGAAGGAGATCAATCCCGGGATATCTTTGGAAGGAATGATGCTAAAGCTGAAACTCCAGTATTTTGGCCACCTCATACAAAGAGTTGACTCAGTGGAAAAGATTCTGATGGTGGGAGGGATTGGGTGCAGGAAGAAAAGGGGACAACAGAGGATTAGATGGCTGGATGGCATCATGGACTCGATGGACATGAGTCTGAGTGAACTCCTGGAGTTGGATGGACAGGGAGGCCTGGCATGCTGTGATTCATGGGGTCACAAAGAGTCGGACACGACGGAGTGCCTGAACTGAACTGAACTGAAAGTTCTTGCAATGTTTGAGAAGTGCTAATAATATAAGGAATCATGTTTAAATTCAGCATATATATTCTAAGTTCTAGGGTAATCACTAAAATATTAAGGTAAACCAGCAATAACCAAAACCCTATGGAAGAGATAACATAAAAGATTAAAATAATATTAAATAATAAAAAACAATAAAAAGTAGGCTAGAAGGAATAAGAACCAAGAACAAACAGAATAGAAAGAAAATGAAAGCCAAGATGGTAGCTTAAACCTAATTAGGGCAATAATTACACTATATAGAAATGAACTTAGTATTCTAAGTAAAAGCAAAGATTGTCAGACTTGCTAAGTGAAACTATGTATGGCTCTACTATCATCAGAAAAATAAAACTTTAATACTAAAAGTATTATTAAACACATAAAAGTATATTTCATAGTAATGAAAAGTTAATTAAGCAGGGAGACATACCTTTTCAAACTTCCTATGCACTTAATGTGCTGTGCTTAGTCTCTCAGTCATGTCCATCTCTTTGCTGCTCCATGGACTGTAGCCTGCCAGGCTCCTCTGTCCATGGGGATCCTCCAGGGAAGAATACTGGAGTGGGTTGCCCTGCCCACCTCCAGGGGATCTTCCCAGCCTAGGGTTCAAACCCGGTCTCTCACATTGCGGACAGATTCTTTACCGTCTCAGCCACCAGGGAGGCATACACTTAACATAGCTTTAAAATATGTAAAGTAAAAGCAGACAGAAGTAAGAGGAGAAATAGGTGAATATTGAAATCTCAGCTGGAAATTTTCACATACTTCTACTAGTAAATGATTTTTTTTTAAAGATAAAAAAATAAGATACAGAATTCAGTTTAGTTCAGTTGCTCAGTCATGTCTGACTTTTTGTGACCCCATGGACTGCAGCATGCCAGACTTCCCTGTCCATCACCAACTCTGGAAGCTTGGTCAAACTCATGTCCATTGAGTTGGTGATACCATCCAACCATTATGTCCTCTATCGTCCCCTTCTCCTTCCGCCTTCAATCCTTCCCAGCATCACAGTCTTTTTCAGTGAGTCAATTCTTCACCTCAGGTGGCCAAAGGATTGGAGTTTCAGCTTCAGCTCCAGATATAGAATTAATGCTTGTAAGACATAGCCAACAAGTACAGAATACAAATTCCTTTTTAAAGAATTAGAATATTTACCATAATAGACCCCTGTCTGGGCCAAAAGCAATACATTACAAAAGGTTGATATTATACAGTGTCTGTCCTTTAATCACAATAGGGTGAAACTAAAAATCAACAACAGAAATATTACTAAGCTACTCCCCAAAGTTCAGAAAAATAAGCAGCATATTTAATAGGTAGTCAAAGAACAAGTCATAATATAAATTAGAAAATACTTTGAAACTGAAGATAAACAGAAAACTGACATAAACTTTTTAAAAATTACTTTATAAGCGAGGTCCTTATAGTTAAGGATTTTTCAAAAGTATAGGTACAATTGAAAAATTCTGTGGTCAGATGATATATTCTTTAGGCTAGGGCTGCCATAAAAAGTACTACAGATGGGGTGACATTAAACAACAGAAATTTACTTGCTCATGATTCTGGAAGCTGGAAATCCAAGATAAAGGGCCTGGAAGGCTTGATCATGTCTGGGGTCTCTTTCATTAGCTTGCAGATAGCCCTTTCTATTGAGTCCTCATATGGCCTTACTTTTGTGCAAATGTGTCGCTGTGCCTGTTCCTTTTCTTATAAGGACATCAGTCATGTTGGATTAGGGACTAACCATATGACCTCATTTCACCTTCATTATCTCTTTAGAGGCTCTATCTCTATATACAGTCATATTCTGGGGTACTTAAGGCTGTGGGGTGGCATAATTCAGACCATAACAGATGGAAAAGTGTTGGCTTATGCCCTCCTCATCATTAAGGGTGGAGCAAAGAGAAAAGTCAATGCTGAAGAAAAAGTTGGAAAACTGAGGTTTTGGGAAACAAAAATCCTATAACATAAGTAATTGTCTATAGTTAAAAGATCAACAAAGCTTCTGGTTTAGCTGGTAAAGAATCCACCTGCAATGCGGGAGACCTGGGTTCGATCCCTGGGTTGGGAAGATCCCCTGGAGAAGGGAATGGCTACCCACTCCAGTATTCTGGTCTGGAGAATTTCATGGGCTGTATAGTCTGTGGGGTCACAAAGAGTTGGATACAACTGAGCAACTTTCACTTAAAAGGTCACCAAAAGTAGCAATAGTAATATTACTAACCTCTAACATTTGTTCTATGCTTATCATTTAGATTTTCTTGATGATTAAATAAGATAATCATACAAGGTAAGCAAAATTCAGACCATAAAGCAATTATCCAATAAATGTTACAAACTGTTCTGATATTTGAGCCATGTTTTTGCTTCTTGACTCAATGGGTAAAGCATCTGCCTACAATGTGGGAGACCCAGGTTCAGTTCCTGGGTTGGGAAGATCCCCTGGAGAAGGAAATGGCAACCCACTCCAGTACCCTTGCTGGGAAAATCCCATGTTCAGAGAAGTCTGGTAGGCTACAGTCCATGGGGTCAAAAAGAGCTGGACACAATTGAGTGACTTCAATTTCACTTTCACTTTGCTTCTTGAAGGAGGAAGCAGGCAGTGGCTCAGGAGCTAAATTTTGCTTAAAACTGTTAAAAACATATGGTCTATTTCATCGTTTGTTTCAAGAACTATAATGGCAAATGGAGATTAGAAGGAGTCTGTTGAACATGTAAGAGAAAGTATTGGTTGTTATGGTGAATCAAGCCTTGGAAGAAGCAGAACATGTTTCATTTTATTTTGATGCTTATCCCAGTGTCTATGAAAGTCTTCTGTCATTTGGAAAAGAATACAAGTAAGCTATGAAAAATTGATTTCTCACCAACAGGACATTTGGCAAATATGGTGTAAATATATGTAAGTAAGAAGAGAAAAAAAAAGCTTTTCAGTTCTGTTGAGTTGAGAGTAGAAGAAGACAGGATGGAATTGTATCAGCGCCACGAATGAGCTTCTTGACAGACCCTCAATGGTCTCTATTACCTTTTCATTCCAAGGGAACACCTGTAATACAAACAGTCACAAGAATTGCCCTTTGCTGAACACCTACTACATGTCATGTGCTTCCCAGGTGGTGCTAGTGGTAAAGAACTCGCCTGCTGATGCAGAAGCGGTGAGAGATGTGGGTTCAATCTCTGGGTTGGAAAGATCCCATGGAGCATCAAAGAACCCATGCCCTAGAGGAGCCCATGGACAGAGGATCCTTGGTGGGCTACAATCCACAGGGTTGCAGAGTCAGACATGACTGAATCAACTTAGCACTCACTACTATGTATCATACACCATAAATTTCTCTTTCTCCCCCAAACCCACTAAAATAGGAAAGTGAATCTCAGAGAGGTTATATGAGCGCCCCCCCACACACACCCTAAGTTCACATAGCTCAAATGGGTAAACTGAAATACAAATCCAAATTTGCAGAATTGAAATCTCATCCTCTTTCTGCTAAAGATGTGTTTGTTTATGTGTTTGTTTATTCAGTGGTTACTGGGGGAAGTAAAGAGGCAGGGTTAAAGAAGTGATTGAGCACAAAGTCAGGCTCACATCCTGTCTTCTTTGAGGAGCTCTCAGAACTGGCACTTGTCTTCTGCAGAGGAAGTCAGCTGGGCAGCCCATCCACAGGTAGCTGGGTACCAGCTGGGTAGCTCTCGTCCCTGCACTCTCCCTTGCCATCCCCTGTGTCTTTCCTTCTCTCCCAATTTCTACTTCCTTTCACAAGACTTTATTAACAACCTCTTCACTAATGTCCTTCACTTTCAGTCAGTCCCCAGTTCAAGTTCTCTTCTGTATACATGGCTTGTCATACTTAGGTTCTCTCAACCACAGTTAGGAATCTGTTTTGTTGTTCAGTTGCTAAGTCGTGTCTGACTCTTTGCGACCTCATGGACTGCAGCATGCCAGACTCCCCTGCCCTTTACTATCTCCCAGAATTTGCTCAGATTCATGTCCATTGAGTTAGTGATGCCATCCAACCATCTCATCCTCTGCTCTCCTTTCTCCTTTTGCCCTCAGTCTTTCCCAGCACCAGGGTCTTTTCCAATGAGTGGGCTCTTCTCATCAGTGGCCAACTATTGGAGCTTCAGCTTTAGCATCGGTCCTTTCAGTGAATATTCAGGGTTGACTTCCTTTAGGATTGACTGGTTTCATCTCTTTGCAGTACAAGGAACACTCAAGAGTCTTCTCCAGCATCACAATTCTAAAGCATCAATTTTTCAGTGCTCAGCCTTCTTTATTGCCCAGCTCTCACACCCACACATGACTACTGGAAAAACTACTGGAATGTGTTACTGTTTTCCCTAAAACAACAGCTACAACAAAGTTATTTCCCTATGTCACATTCAGAACAAACTCTCAATTAGCTCCAGTTGCCTTTCCTACCATCTCTTCCACTCTCTGGCCACACTTACTGGTGTCCAGCCATGCTGAGTTTATACTCTATGTTATGACCTCCAATTCCTAACTTCCCCATTGGTTCATGTTACTCTGTGTACTGTCCTCCCATGCAAAATTCTCTCCCTACGTTGAGCCCAACATCAATGCAGCTCTGCTATGATATCTTTCTAGACACCTAGAGTTGTATATCTCCCAGAGCAGGGTCTGTCTACAGTTACAGCTGACATGGCTGCGTATTGGTCCCGGAGGATAAGCAGTTTGAAGATAGTAAGCATGGCCTATTTTTATTTTTTTAAATCTCCACTGCTTGATAAATAGTCTTTCCTCAGTGTTTGCTTTGGTTGAAGAGACAACCCTGTGATACATGCACTTCACAGTCATACTGACTATTTACTTAAAGTGTGACCACAGAAACCCAAATCGCGCAAGTGGAAGCACTACCTCTGGACACTTCTGCTCAAAGGGCTGAACTAATCGCCCTAAAAGCCCTCCAGCTGGGGAAGGACAAAAAACTTTACATCATTACCGATAGCCTATACGCCTTTGCCACTACCCATATACATGGAGCCATCTACAGAGAGAGGCCTCCTCACGGCTGAGGGTAAAACGATCGCAAATAAAGAAGAAATAAAAACCCTCCTCGCGGCATTATGGCTGCCTAAAAACTAGCCATAATACACTGCCCGGGGCACCAAAAGTCAGACACCCTGACCTCAAAAGGCAACAATTTGGCAGACAGAGCAGCCCGAGATGCAGCCCAGAGCACCATGAGAGAAGCCACCCTTCAATTGCCCGACCCCGGGAGCCCTGTTCTCCCAGCTCTAACCAACTATTCACCAAGAGACTTAGACTGGATAAAAAGTTTGCCTGTGACCCAACAACTGGCCGGGTGGTGGCAGGCAGCGGACAGCTCCCTGATCCTCCTGGAGGAACTAGGAAAGCAGGTGGTACTGAGGATGCATCACGCCACCCACCTGGGAACCCGAAAGATGCAGGACCTGATTAGACATGCCAAGATCACCATGAGAGACGTCAGATCGACAATAGCAAATATCGTATCAACCTGCAAGGTCTGCCAGCTCACCAACACGGCCCGTCATCCAACCAACCATGGGTCTCGAGAATGCGGGAGTCGGCCAGGAGCATACTGGGAGGTGGACTTCACTGAGGTAAAACCAGGTAAATATGGATACAGATGTCCACTGGTATTCATAGATACCTTTTCAGGGTGGGTAGAAGCCTTCCCCAGAGAAGGCAATGGCACCCCCACTCCAGTACTCTTGCCTGGAAAATCCCATGGACAGAGTAGCCTGAAAGGCTGTAGTCCCTGGGGTCACTGAGGGTCGGACACGACTGAGCGATTTCACTTTCACTTTTCACTTTCCTGCATTGGAGAAGGAAATGGCAACCCACTCCAGTGTTCTTGCCTGGAGAATCCCAGGGACAGGGGAGCCTGGTGGGCTGCCGTCTATGGGGTCTCACAGAGTCGGACACAACTGAAGTGACTTAGCAGCAGCAGCAGTGGTTATTATAGAATCTGGGCAGAAAGGGAGACAAAATAGATTGGTTTAAAAATCCTCTTTGATCTAGTTCTGTGTAACTTCAGAACTTTGTGTATCACAAGAGTCAGAATTCTTTTTCCTGTTGAAGCAATATCTAAATATTTTAATCAGAAAGATGGTATTGTAGACATCAAAGTGAAAATTACAGACTTTTTTTTTTTTTCCTTCAACAGAAAGCTAATTAAAAATTATGGCTGAAACAAAAAATGTGGGGAGAGTAGGCAAGTGTGGGAACCACAGAATGTTACAGCTTCCATTTATTTTACACACAGGAAAATGAAGCATGTGAAATGAATGACCTAGAATCACTCTTTTATCAAATACTTGAATTTTATAGTCTATGTAGAGCACAAGGACAAGATTAAATCTTGGCCTGGTACCAAGTCTCCAATTGTCAATACTTCGTCCATAATTTTTTTCATGTGTGTCTGGTTGAGACAAGCAGGTCTGAAGTCAGGAAGTATATGTTGTCACTATTATTTGGAGGAATTAATTAATTTGTCTAAGATTCATTTACTTATCTGAAAACAGAGAAAAAGAACAGTATGGAGATGTTGTGAGTATACAGTTGGATAATGCTCATAGAGGGCGCAGCTCAGAGTCAGGCACACAATGGAGTACTTGATGAACATTAACTACCACCATCACCATCACTTTTACATTTTAATTATCAATATCAGTGCACCATGCTCTCTTACCATTTCCTTCTGTGGAATCTTGGGCATAGCTCCTTCTCAACAATGAATGAAACCTAGGAAGAGGCTGCCATAATCAGGATTACCTTCCATGGTTGTTACTAGGCCATCAGGTCCTCCAACCCTGATCCCCACACTGGAAATTCTTGTGCAGTAAATCTGGACTGGGATTAGGGGCTTGTTAACCTAGATGATTGCTTAGAGAGGGGTCTGCTTCTCACAAACCTATTTCATCACCCTTTTGACAAGCCCATGATCAAATCTGATGGAGAACAAAGAAGGTACTGTTGGGTGTGACCCACTGTGAAAGAGTGGGTAGAATATCATGTATAGGAGAGACATGACAATGCCAGGCACTCTTCAGGACTCTTGGAGTCCCTCCAATAACTCTATGAGGTGAATGTGCTTAACTCACATGATAGATGAGAAAACCAAAAATATTTGGTAAGTTATTTGTCTAACAAGTCATACATTCAGTAAGTTAGCAAATGTCAGAGTTACCATCTGAACTTACATATTTACCATTATGAACCTCTTCCTACTATTCCTTGAGAATCTCTAGAAGTAATGCAAATCTGGGAATGAAGAGCTATGAGATGAAATATTTTGTAAAGATGAGGGTATGTATTACATATGACTAGATCCTCTGCCTAACGGTATCTTCTCATGGTAGGTGTTCAATAAACATTTAGTGGCTGAATAAACTTGGCTCTTACATATTGAAGCACTGATATACTGTAGATTTTAAACAATGAATTATAAAATGAATGATATTTACTGTGGGTCCTCCCATGTTTTTCTTTTTACCTTCTTCTGTTCTAAATGTCCAGAGTCCTTGGATTTCTCCTACTCAGATTCTAACTGCTCAAAGAGAGGGGCTCATGTTTTCCAGCTCTTCTGCAAATTATATTAGTTTGATAAATGCTTCTCACACATAAATTTACTTTTTAACTAGAAGGTTTTTGGCCAAAACAACAACTTCTGGGGAAAAAAAAATCAGTGAGGGGATGTTCAATAGGTGAAATACAGGAGATATTTTTAGATGGTGACACTATTCTGTATGACATTGTAGTCATGGATGCATAACACTATAAATTTAAGTACGTAAAAGAGTAAGCCTTAATGTATGAAATTTGAAACAGCACATTAGCACCATATACTAGCTGATAAGGTTGCTTCCCGTGGAAGCATGGTTTCCAATTTTGAAACTACTTTAAATGTATACATAAACTGAGCAATTTAATAAATAGTAAGGAAGAGAAAAATGAGGAACATTACTTTGGTTAGGTGATCAAGATCAGTATCAACAATGATAATGTTGGTAGTATGTACTCTGACATGATATAGTAAGCATGGCCCTTCACCTCTGTGATCTCCCACTCTAAATCCCATAATCCCTATCCATTCATGAGAAAAGGAGCATAAGACGAATCCTAACTAAAAGACACTCTACAAAATACCTGATGACTATTCTTCAAAATTATCAAGGTTATCAAGAGGAAGGAAAGTTGATAGGAGTCTAAGGCAACAGGATGACTAAATGTAATGTACTATCCTTGATGGAATTTTGCTACAGAAAATTAGGTAAAAACTAAGGAAATATGAATAAGATATTGACTTTAGTTAATAATAGTGTATCAATACTTATTCATCAATTATGATGAATATACTGAACTAATGTAGGATTCTATAATAGGGCAACTGGGGGTAGAGTATATGGACCCTCTCTGTATTATCTTTCCAATTTTTCTGTAAATCTAAAACTATCGAAAAATAAAAGTTTATTTAAAACATGACAGAAAAAGCATTCCTAACTGACATGAAATTGATTTACTAATGCTCTTGCTTTAGAAACATCTGTTGGCATATTTGGATTTAAATGTTCAAATATGCATTTGGTGCCAAGAAAATTCTTTCAAAATAATGGCCCCTGAATTAAAAGTCAACTTTGGTAAAAACAGCTTTGTGGTTTGCAGTTTAATGGCTGGGGTCAGCTTATGTAGTTGGAGACTAAACTCCTCTCCTATTTGTCTTGTCAAATCACAGCCATAAAGAACTTGCCAACATTAGGAACTCTTTTTTTTTTTTTTTAAAGGTGGATGTATGTTATAGTATTTTTCTAGGTCTTCCCAGGTGGTTCTGTGGTAAAGAATTCACCTGTGAATGCAGGAGACATGGCTTTGATCCCTCCAGTCACGAAGATGCCCTGGAGAAGAAAATGGCAAACAACTCCAGCATATTTTTCTGGAGAATCCCATGGAGAGAGAAGTCTGGTGGGCTGCAGTTCTTCTGGTTGCAAAGAATCGGACACAAATGAGCATGCACACAGCTGTATTTATTTTAAAGCTTTAAGTTTTTCATTGAGGAGGTGGGGAGGAAACCACTTTGAAATGATGAGTTGTTTGTGTATTTTGCACCAAATATATCAGCTTTTCCACATGTTTTTCTGTATTATCAGATTTTTTATTTATAGTAAAGGAAACATGCTTGTGTGCTCAGTTGTGTCTGACTGTTTGCAACCCCATGGAATATAGTCTGCCAGGCTCCTCTGTCCATGAAATTTTCCAGGCTACCAAATGTGTATTTAGTGATCTGATTTAGTATCATTTTCATATGAAGTGCACTGTAAAAGACAGTCCCCATTAATCTTCTGGCTTATGATGTTTTTTATATATGTAAAAGCACCTATTCTGTTTCTAAAGTTTAACCTTCAAATGACGCTGTTTCTAATAAATACTAGTGTTTAAACACATGTAATACTTCAGTATATTATTGAAAGAAAGGGACTTGGAGCTTCAATATAAGAAGTAAATATTTAATACAGGATTATGGGGAAACTTGTCTTTGAAATTAATATCTTGATTGAGCCTGTTGGTAATTACAAACTATCTGCAAATTAAAGTATTAACATCTGCATTTAAACATGTAAATTATATGCTTTAAAATAATAAATATTGATTTGGTTTATCAGGATTATTTGAATGATTTTAAAAATTGCGTTTCTGCCCATAAATGTAGACCCTAACTAGTATTTACACTAACAGGAATTTCAGACACTCTGTTAAAGTATCCTTCTATTTTACTTTAAATGGAGGGATTAGGTGAGAAAATATGAAGCAAAAATTATAAAATTAATTTACTTGTCAAAATTCTACTCATCCTTAAAGTCTAGCTTGTTAATTTCCTATCCTTGAAAGTCTTTTATTTTTCCAGATATATGTAGTGTCTCTCTCTTGAGAAACTCTGTTAATTTCTCAGATAAACTGATTATGAAAAGACTTATGTCTAGCTAGTCTCAAGAAAAAAGATTCCAGAAAAGCTAACTCAAAGATTTCTTTCTTATTGCCACATGTAGAAAATAATGTAAAGGAATGTCCAGCTAAATATGATTGGGAGACAGTCACAGAGATGAATGTAGGACACTTGTATCTTTGCAGGTCTGGCTTGAGGTTGCCAGGCAATACAGTGGAGGTAGATAGCTTCTCTTCCCTTTGTTGTTGTTCAGTCACTCAATTGTGTCCGACTCTTTGGGATTCCATGGACTGAAGCATGTCAGACCTTCTTGTCCTTCACTATCTCCCAGGTTTGCTTAAACTCATGTCCATTGAGTTGGTGATGCTATCCAACCATCTCATCCTCTGTCACCCCCCTTCTCCTCCTGCCTTCCATTTTTCCCAGCATCAAGGTCTTTTCCAATGAATTAACTCTTCACATCAGGTGGCTGAAGTATTGGAGCTTCACCTTCAGCATCAGCCCTTCCAATGAATATTCAGGGTTGATTTCCTTCCGGATTGACTGGTTTGATCTCTTTGCTGTCCAAGGGACTCTCAAGAGTCTTCTCCCGGACCACAGTTTGCAAGCGTCAGTTCTTCAGTGCTCGGCCTTCTTTATGGTCCAGCTCTCACTTCCCTTGGTAGTTATTCCTCTCATTAAAAGCTAATGGACAATTGTTCAGGTATTCTATCAGGAATCTTAGCTACTATCTAGGAGAGGTTATCAATTGCATCATAATAATTGACAAAAATATTTTGTCAAATGACATTAAAAAAAATTTTTCTTTCTCTGCACTGAATATCTCATCTCAAACCAGATACTTGGTGGCAGCTTGCATAACACAGGAAGTGGAGGAATAAACCTGGAATGTCTTCCTACACACACTTTAACTGGAAAAATTTTTAGAGGGACCAAAATCTTTTTCTCTTAAAGGGATTTGCCACAGATATGGACCAGTAAATCATCAACATTTCTATCTCTTCCAATGACCAATATTATGCTTTATAGGCATAAGTTCCATTCAAGCCCAAGGAACATAACAGTTACTTACTTGAGTGCTAGAAGATTTTAAACTTTTGGGCTTTTGAAAACATTGTGCTATTTGTACTATATTAAATTAAAATGAAGGAATGAAGTTCATAATTTCAGTCATAAAACTGCACACTAATATCTCTAAATGACTATACAGATCAGTAAAGACTGTTATTTTAGAAAACGTCCTTTGCCATCTTAGAAATTCAGGTTGCCTTTTTTTTCCTTCAGTACTAACTACAAACAGGAAAAGAACAGCCTTCCACAAACCAATTCAACCCCCTGTACATATATTCAAGTGTTTAATTCACAAACAATTGACTGTGCTGAATTTCAATTCACATGGAACAAAAGAACACACATGATTCTGGGTACTGAAAGTTTTATTTTCTTCTTTGTCTAAAAATGAAGACAATTTCACTTGCAGTAAGAAACACAAATTATTGAATAAGATAAGATGTTTGAAGCATATGCTTACAATTGAAATTATGCAAGACAGGGAGGGAAATACAGAATAATCTCAAGTAACTAATGCTTTTAATAAAAACAATATCAGCGCTGAAGATGTCATAATATATAGTGAAAAAGGATAGCAATCTCAACTACAATTATAACTCCATACATTTTACTCTTAGTCACTGTTAGAGCAAGTAGACAGAAAGCCAGAAAGGACAATGATGATTTAAGGGAAAAATAATAAGTTTTGGCCAAAAAATTAGATAATTATGCCAAAAAAATGAAAATATGTGTTATTTTTTTCAAGCATTGAACATCTAAAATGAGTGTATACTAATACATAAATTAACTCTTGATAAATTGCAAATCTGAAAGCATTCAGATCACATTCTTTGAAAAAAGTCAATTTATTAAGAAATCAGGTAATACAAATAAAACAAGAATAATTCCTTAGGACTGGAAACCATAAACAAAGTACCCCCCCACAATGGATGTATCACCTAAGAAGCCTTAAAGGAAAATAGATTCATAATTTGACTATAATGAAATTACTACATATTAAAACCTGTAGAACGTAGATTTCTGAATGTCGACTTCTGATAAGAAAGAAAGAAAGTGAAGTCGCTCAGTCATGCCTGACTCTTTGTGACCCCATGGATGGTAGCCTGCACCAAGCTCCTCCATCCATGGGATTTTCAAGGCAAGAGTACTGGAGTGGGTTGCCATTTCATTCTCCAGGGAATCTTCCCAACCCAGGGATCGAACCCAGGTCTCTCACATTGTAGACAGATGCTTTACCATCTGAGCCACCAGAAGGATAGCCAAATAAGTTAAAAATCTTATAAAAATACTAAAGAATAAAGAATAAATAGAAGTTCAATATTAACATCAATAATAAAGATAGCATAGAATTTAGTGAAATAGAAAGACACAATATAGAGAATCTACAAAACTAAAGTTTGGCTGTTTTAAAAATTAGCAAAATTCACAAACTTTTATAGACAAGTTCTAATAATTATCAGAGAAACATATGATCCCAATCTCATATAAGTAACTCCAGACAATGGAAACGGAGGATGATAATTCCAGTTTCATTTATACAAGTCTAGCATAATCTTGATACCAAAAGCTGATGAAGAAAAGAAAGAATACTTATAGTCTGATTTTGCTGAGGAATATCAAAAGTCCTGAAACAAATACTAGTAAATGAAATCCAGCATAGAACAATACTATTATTGGTAAGCAGTAGAAGTAGGGGAAAAAAAGAAAGTATAAATGTCACCAAAAGATGACCTAAAGCTGACTATGGCTCAGATCACCAACTCCTACTGCAAAATTCAGGTTAAAATGAAGAAAGTAGGAAAAATCACTAGACCATTTAGGTATGATCTAAATCAAATCCCTTATGATTATACAGTTGAGGTGATGAATAGATTCAAGGGATTAGCTCTGGTAGATAGAGTGCTTGAAAAACTATGGATGGGGATTCATAACATTGTACAGTAGGAAGTGACTGAAACAACCCTAAAGAAAAAGAAATGCAACACAGCAAAATGGTTGTCTGAGGAGGCCTTACAAATAGCTGAGAAAAGAAGAGAAGCGCAAGACAAAGGAGAAAGGGAAAGATATGCCCAACTGAATGCAGAGTTCCAGAGAATAGCAAGGATGCAAGGACAGATAAGAAAGCTTTCTTTAGTGAACAATGCCAAGAAATAGAAGAAAACAATAGAATGGGAAAGACTAGCGATCTCTTAAAAAAACAACAACAAACACACAAAAACTGGAGATACCAATTTCATGCAAAGATGGGCACAATAAAGGACAGAAATGGCAAGGACCTAACAGAAGCAGAAGAAATTAAGAACAGATGGCAAGAATACATAGAAGAACTGTAAAAAAAGAAGGTCTTAATGACCCAGATAACCACTATGGTGTGGTCATTCATCCAGAGCCAGACATTGCTGAGCATGAAATCAAGTGAGCCCTAGTAAGCATTACTACAAACAAACCTAGTGGAGGTGATGGAATTCCAGCTGAGCTATTTCAAATCCTAAAAGATGATGCTGTGAAAGTGCTATACTCAATATGCCAGCAAATTTGGAAAAATCAGCAGTGGTCACAGGACTGGAAAAGGTCAGTTTTCATTCCAATCCCAAAGAAAGGTAATGCCAAAGAATGTTCAAACTATCATACAGTTGTATTCATTTCACATGCTAGTAAGGTAATTCTCAAAAATCCTTCAAGTGAAGCTTCTATAAAACATCTACTTCTGCTTCATTGACTATGCTAAAGCCTTTGACTGTGTGGATCACCACAAAGAGTGGAAAATCCTTCAAGAGATGGGAAAACCAGACCACCTTACCCATCTCCTGAGAAACCTGTATGCAGGTCAAGAAACAAGAGTAAGAACCAGACATAGAACAACGGACTGGTTCAAAACTGGGAAAGGAGTACGTTAGGCTGTAATATTGTCATCCTGCTTATTTAACTTCTATGCAAAATACATAATGCAAAATGCCTAGCTGGATGAATCATAAGCAGGAATCAAGATTGTCAGGAGAAATATCAGTAACCTCAGATATGTAGATGATACCACTCTATGGCCGAAAGCAAAGAGGAACTAAAGAGCCTCTTGATTAGGGTGAAAGAGTTGAGTGAAAACGTGGCTTAAAACTCAGCATTCAAAAAACTAAGATCATGGCATCTAGTCCCATCATTCATGGCAAATAAATGGGGGAAAAGTGGAAACTGGGGCAAATTTTATTTTCTTGGGCTCCAAAGTCACTGTGGACAGTGACTGCAGCCATGAAATTAAAAGACATTGCTCCTTGGAAGAAAAGCTATGACAAACCCAGAGAGCATATTCAACAGCAGAGACATCACTTTGCCACCAAAGATTCGAACAGTCAAAGCTATGATTTTTCCATGGTCATGTAAGTCATGTATGGATGTGACAGCTAGACCATAAAGAAGGCTGAACTTGGAAGAATTGATGCTTTTGAATTGCGGTGCTGGAGCAAACTCTTAAGAGTTTCTTGGACTGCAAAGAGATCAAATCTGTCAATCCTAAAGGAAATCAAGCCTGAATATTCACTGGAAGGACTGATGCTGAAGATGAAGTTCCAATACACTGGCCACCTGACGTGAAGAGTCAATTCATAGAAAATATCCTGATTCTGGGAAAGATTGAGGGCAGGAGGAGAAGAGGGTGACAGAGATGAGATGGTTGAATGGCATCACCAACTCAAAGGACTTGAGTCTGAGGAAACTCTGGAAGATATGAAGGACAGGGAAGCCTGGTGTGGTGCAGTCCATGGTGTCACAAAGAGTTGGACATGACTTGGTAATTAAACAACTGGAAAGGAAGAAAGCATTCTGTCATTACATGTAGATGATAAAATGTCTACATAAAAACTCAAAATAATGTACAGATAGGAGAAGGCAATGGCACCTCACTCCAGTACTCTTGCCTGGAAAATTCCATGGACGGAGGAGCCTGGTAGGCTGCATTCCATGGGGTCACACAGAGTTGGACATGACTAAAGCGACTTAGCAGCAGCAGCATACTATTAGAACTAATAAAAGAATTAGACATTTGCTGAATAAAAATATATATATATAAATTCCAAATAAATTTCTTTATATCTTTAATCAACAAAAAATATGATCTAAAAACATATCTACTACTGGATACTACCCAGATACAACAAGTTTAAGTTATAAATCTAAAAAGATGAGTAAGTCCATTGTGGAGAAAAATTTTTAAACTTCAGATGTTAAATAAGATATAAGTAAGTGGAGTTTTATGCCATGTCCATGAATTAGAAGCTAAATATCATATAGACATCAATACTTACTAAATTGATTTTTAGATCCAATGCAATTCTAATCAAAATGCTAACAGCATGTTTTGTGGAACTTGACAAGTTGATTTTGAGATATAAGTGTAAGAACAAAAGGTCAGATGTCGGCTAAGAGATTTCTGAAGAATATGTGGACAACTATACTAGCAGAAATGAAGACTTGTAATCAAGCTGTAAACATTAATCTTGTAGCAGAGAATGAGAAATCGACCAAATGAAGACAACAAAAGTCCAGAAATAATATTGCGTATAAGAAAATTTGCCTATGACTCAAAAAACTATGCTGGAACAATTTGTTATCCTTAAGGGAAAAGCTGAACCCTCAATCACATCATACAGGAAGAAAATTCTATTTGAAAGCATACTTGAAAGCTTATAGGATAAAGCACAGAAGAATATCCATAACCTAGGACTAAGTAAAGATAAGGACTTAAGAAATGCAAATTATAAAAGACTAAAAAAATATAACCTCATTAAGAATTAAACATATTCATCAAAGTTATGATAAGAAATGTCAAAATACAAACTTAGGCATTGTAAGAATATATTTATAAAGTAGTTTTTTCCTGAATATGCGATGAAATGTTGAAAATCAACAACAGAAAATGCAACCCAATTAAAATGGATAAAGGACTTTAACAGACTTTCGAAAAGAAAAAAAAGGCTATAAATTTATTAAAATATATTCAACATTGTTAGTAATCTTCAAATACAAGTGACAATGAGCTTCTGTTTTACATCCATAAGATAGACAAAAATCAAAAAGTTTTGACAATAACAAGAATTGGCAAGGATGTGGAACAATAGGGTCTCATAATCTGATGGCATCATTAGTAATATAAATTTGTGCAACTACTTTAGACACAACTTGGTAATATTTTGTGAAGCTGAAATGCCTATTCCCTTCAAACCAGTGATTTTTTGAGAAATCTTGCACATGTTTTCATGAATTATATCCAAGCATGTTCACTGCAAGAGTGGGGGCGGGGGGAGTGAAACTGCCCAAACAGCCACTGAAAGGAAAATGAAGAAATAATATGGTGTCAATTAAAGGATTTCTAGACAGAACTGAAAATAAGCAAACTAAACCTAAACCATCATCATGGATAAATCTGAAGAATGCAATATTGGGAGAAAAAAAATCAAGTGATGAAAGAATTCCTACAGTTTTATTCTGTATATTAATACATCAAGTTCTAAAACCTGAAAAATTAAATGATCTAATGCTTGGTGAGGTAATTTTTGCTTGTGAAAGCTACTCAATTGTGTCCAACTCTTTGTGACTCCATGGACTATAGTCTGCCAGGCTCCTCTGTCCATGGAATTCTCTAGGCAAGAATACTGGAGTGAGTCGCCATTCCCTTCTCCATGGGATCTTCCCAACCCAGGTTTCCTGCATTGCAGGCAGATTCTTTAACATCTGAGCCACGAGATGATGTATATAGGGCAAAATTTTAAAACATAAAGCAAGGAAACAGTAGACATGAAATTCAGGACAATGATTAACTCAGGTGGTTGTATGAGAGGATGATGAGACAGGGCTTATATGCAATTATTCATGATAGTTTTTAACCCCTAAATTGATGGTGGGTATACAGAGTTTTAACCCCTAAACAGATAGTGGGTATATGGAGTTTTAATTATTGTCACTGTAAATTATTTGCACATATTATAAATTTATTTTGGGTACATATACCATTTTTACCATAAACAACAACAACAAAAACTTTAAAAATTCATACAGTATTAGATCTTACCAGAGAGATCTTGACTAAAAACCATTCAACTAAAAGTAACTTCAAACTAGAAAATAAAGATCACCTGAGTCTTCTGTCTGATAATCATTTTGAAATGTGATGTTCACTATATTGGACAAAATTTGACAATGTCTCAGTTGGTAGAAGTTTGGGGTTGAAATGGCAGTAGCCAGTCTTGAAAAGGTAGACTCATCCCAAACAATTAAATAATAAGCTTCAGTGTATATAATATCTAACATAGTTCATCAGATTCCTGGGGAACTGAAGGTTATGTAATTCTTTCCTTAACTATTGTTTAAAACAAGAATATGAATACCATGATGATTTTGTCATTTTATGAAGATATCTTAAGTGTCCTTATGGTTATAATGTCTGAAGTTATATGGAGCTAGTGGTTAAAAAAAAAAACAAAAAAACAAAACAAAAAAAAAAAACACCCACCTGCCAATGCAGGAGATGTAAGAGATATGGGTTCAATCCCTGGGTCAGGAAGTTCCCTGGAGGTGGGCACTGAGAATTTCATGGACAAAAGAGTTGGTTACGGTCCATAGTGTTGCAAAGAGCTGGACATGACTGAAGCAACTTTGCACATAATTAATTTGCAAAGTGATTCATGATGAAATATAATAATTGTTGAAGACATTTCTAATATGATATATAGGCAGTTAAGTGAACATGTGATTGGCCAGGAAAGATGACTGATGTGCAGATGAAGCTGGGCTATAAACAGGCTGCATGAGGAAAGCAGGGAATTTGATTATGGCTTCTAGGCTTTCTGAGATCACCAATGGACTTTACTGCTCTCATTTCTCATTTGATAGTTTCAGTATGGACAACAAGCTTTTTTAGAATGGATAAAAAATGTATTTTACAAGTCTTTTTAGAATAATTTGTAATTGAAGTCCCTACCTTCTACTCCATTTTTTTCTACTTTAGCCAGCAGAAGGAGCTGATCAGTGTAAACAAATTTAGAGATTGAATTTGCTTTTCTTAGTGAGAAGAAAGGAAATGGATCGCTATCTAAAGAGAAAAGAATTAGACTGAGTAAAATATCTGTTCAGTTTAACAAGCAAGAGAGACTTACAGAATTGGTTTATGTAACCATTTCTTTTTCTCAAGAAAGAGTTTCTCAAAGCTGCACACTTAAAGTCAACAATTCCAAGGCACAAGCTATACCTGTTTTTATTGAGCATGAAAAGGTCGCTGCAGTGTGAAGCAAGTTTGAGAAGAAGCAAACTGGCCACAGAGACCATTTGAAACTTTTCATTCATTAAGATTCACACTCAATAGATAAATTAGCAAAAAATGATACATCTTAATTCTGTCTCTCCAGTTTTTTCTCCCTATCCCTGCCAGCCACCCCCTTCTCTCTTTCCACCTCCCTCTCCTGCTCCTTGTCACACATGCATATGTATGCACGCACGTACGTGCACGCACGTGCGCGCGCGCACACGCACACACACACACACACACACACACACACACACACACACACACACACATACATCCTTTGGTGGCTATTCTGCTGAGAGAGGAAACTACATTGACTGCTTCAGCGTAAGATATGGCATCAAGCTTGTCCTATGAGTACAGAAGGTGCTGGCAGGAACTCCCTGAATCTTACTGATTCTTTAGCAGCGTTCTCATCACACTGGCTGAGCTGAAAGAACAAAAGTACTGTTTTGATTTGTACCCACATTTGTGTCTACTAAAATGCTTGCTCAAACCTAGCCCTGACACCATCTAGTCTCAAACATTTCAGAGAGTAGAGCTTATAATTTCAGACCAACTTTAACAATGTTCTTTGGAGAATATTAGAAATGAAAGAAAATTTTGGAAACGGTTCAACATATCCCTTCCTCCCCCATATTATATATATGTAGAAGGCTCAGAGAAGTAAAGAGGTGAATTCAAGACAATACTCTCACTCCTATTTCTAGTTCAATCCCTGGTTTGTTTATCATATATTTTGAGAGAGAGGGAGGGAGAAGAAGAGAAAGAGAAAGAGAGGGAGAGAGAATGTAAGCAGATGTAAGATATTAAAGCCATATAAACCCTCAGCATTTTCTGAGAGCTGAGTATTTGCACAATGATGAGGGATTCCCTGGTGGCTCAGATGGCAAAGAATATCCCTGCAGTGCAGAAGATACAGGTTTGATTCCTGGGTTGGGAAGATCCCATGGAGAAGGGAATGGCTACCCACTTCCAGTATTCTTGCCTGGAGAATCCCATGGGCAGAGGAGCCTGGCGAGCTACAGTCCATAGCGTTGCAAAGAGTCAGACATGACTGAGCGGCTAATACACACACAAGGGGAAAGAACCAGATGGGCACCATTCTGCTTCCTTACCTCTTCCACCTACATCGCCAGTCCTGTGTCTGCACAAGGGAAGTATATTTATACCAATGGTCTGAGGTAGCTCTCTCTAATGTCTGACTCCACTGCCCATTCCTATGGTTGCAGTCCCTTAGGTAGTGTAGATACATTCTTGGTTTATCAAAGAAGGAGAAAGGGAGACCTTTTTGAAGAAAATTTAGAAATTCACTGTGTGTATTTAGTTTCCAGAAAAATTCTAATAACTAGGGTGCAAATCACTTTACAGTTCAATTTCAAGGATCACATAGCCACAACAACAGGTTCTCTGAAGTTACTGGAAGTGACTCCCTGGTTCACAACACACTGGGCACAGCTCTAAGCACTGACCACCTGACTCACGGGGCAGGGCTGACACAGGATTCTAACTGGAGTGTGAAAGTTATAACAAGGCACTCCAGATCATGGTGGCTTCTCAATTGTTGGGAATTTCCTCACATGGAAACCACTGCAACTGTTGTGGATATTTTGACTGTAGATTGAATGTGCTAAGAGAACTGGAATCAAAAAGAAATCTGACAGAGCTACATATGAATTATTTTCAAAAGTTGTATGATTAAGGTTTTAAAAAAAACTGTATAATAAATATTTTTAATTTCAAATAAAGTAACAAATTTAAAAATTCTAACAAATTGAGGATCTTACCTTTTTTGACAGTTACACTATTATCTTTAATACCACTTTATCCATGCTTGGATGAGTCACTAAATGCAGTAATTTGGTTTCAAAAGACAGGGGATTAATTTTTTTAAACAAGAGACAACAGCAACGACCATTCTTATGAAGATATTTTGTTCTATCTTATTTGTGAGTTGTAAGATATTATGTGATGATCTGTTATCCGGGTACCAAAGTGGAGCCATTTCCTATCTCCATGGTATCCACATTAAAATTCTGCTTCGAGGGTTCATTTCTGATGGCAGGCTATCAAGGTGATGCATGCACATGCCTGGTGTTGCTTTCCAAGTTTCTAATTTGTGATCATGAGGTTGTGTGAAGATCCTCATGCTTATCTCAGAGCATTCTCCACATCATAAAACTCCTACAGGAAGCACAGAGCTAAGAAGGCTCCCAATGGTTGTTTCAATGTTTCGGGTGGGGGGAATGAAAACTACTGGATGTGGTATTGAGAGGTTTTGAAGACTGACCAAAGATCACTAAGATATGTCTGATCAAAGATCACTAAGATGCGTCAGAAGCTGTAAATCAAGTTCCTCTTCCTTGGGAGGTTACATGTACGGGGTTTCTGATTAGTAGTTATCATAATAACGTTCATGGATATTTTATGGCACTTTATATAATTCTGGTGCTGCACATTGCTCTATTAATGTATATTGATTTACAAAAACAAAAGAAAACATAAATTTCATTATTCCCTTTATTTACCAAGAGTATGCCCTAAGGGAGCAGGAACTAAAAGAAGTCTTGCTTACTGCTCATCTTTCTCTCAGATCCCACACGCCTTGGTGTATAGGGAACACTCAAGTCACTAAATGTGAGCCTGCTAATCAAAGTTTCACATTTTTCATACAATCTGGTTCTTAAGCCAACTTTCTCCATGTGGTTCTTGAGTGAAGAAAACAAGATCTGTTCCAAGACTGAAGGGAAGCCAGCTCTACTGGCCAGAGAAATGACAGCATTGGCTTTCTTATGTTATGTGAGAATGACTATGAATTAGAGTTGATTGATAAAATACAGGACACCCAATTAAAGCAGAATTTCATACTAACAAAAAATTACTTTTTAGTATAATTGAATTTCATTTAATGTATTAATCTTAGAACCTAGCCATCACATAAGATGAGACTGTGCTTCACTTTTATAAAGCTCATCCATACCTGCTGTCTCACTTAGATCTCCACTGTGACTTTTATTGGGATTTAAAGTCTGTCTTATGCATGCCCATTTCCCAGATAGGAATGTTAAAATTCAGAATAATTATATTACTCGAGGACACTTGGAAAGTTAAGAGGTAAAGTCTGAACTTATGTCTGAGTTGTCTCCCTTCTAGCCTTATGTTCTCTTTTCCACAGACTCACTCCTACATGAGAATATATTATAGCTGACTAACCTTATGAATATTCATTGGAAGGACTGAGGCTGAAGCTGAAACTCCAATACTTTGGCCACCTGATAAGAAGAACTGACTCATTAGAAAAGACCCTGATGCTGGGATGGACTGGGGGCAGGAGGAGAAGGGGATGACAGAGGATGAGATGGTTGGATGGCATCACTGACTCGATGGACATGAGTTTGAGTAAACTCCTAGAGTTGGCGATGGACAGTGAGGCCTGGCATGCTGCAGTCCATGGGGTCGCAAAGAGTCAGACATAACTGAGTGACTGAACTGAACCTTATGACTACATTCTAGCTAGTTCATAGTAATACAATTATATAATAATACTCCTCTTTGATAACACTGTGTCTTATATAAAAAAATGTTTGCTTTTCTTCAAGATTCTATGTTCTGGGTGATTTGGGACAGTACAGCCTTTTATTGAGAGATTCAACAGCCCTATTTGATTGCCTTACCATTTCACCATATGAAATATTCCATCTACTGAAATTGTTCAATGGCATAAGAAATAGAAGTGTGTGCATTTTTCTCTAAGAGTTTTATAGTATCTGATCTTACATTTAGGTCTTTAATCTATTTTGGGTTTATTTTTGCATATGGTATTAAAGAATGTTTTAATGTCAGTTTTAACATATAGTTTCCAGTTTTCCCGTATCATTTACTGAACAGATTGTCTTTTCTCCATTTTATAGTCTTCTCACCTTTGTCACAGAGTAATTGGCCATAGGTGCATGGATTTGTTTCTGGGCTTTCTATCCTATTCCATTGATTTATATTTCTGCTTTTGTGCCAGTACCATACTGTTTTGATGACTGAAGCTTAGTATATATAGTCTGAAGTCAGAAAACATGATTTCTCCAGCTCTGTTTTTCTTTCTCAAAGTTGCTTTAGCTATTTTTGGTCTTTTTGGTTTCCAGACAAATTTTAAGATCTTTTTTTCTGTTCTAGTTCTGTGGGGGAAAATATGCCATGGGTAATTTGAAAGGGGTTGCATTGAAAGTGTAGATTGTCTTGGGAAGTACAGTCATCTTGACAATACTGATTCTTCCAATCCAAGAACATGGTATATCTTTCTATCTGTATCATATTCAGTTTCTCTTATCAGCATCTTATAGTTTTTGGAGTACAGGTCTTTTGTCTCCTTAGGGCAGGTATATTCCTAGGTATTTTATTCTTTTTGGGATTTTTCCTTAACTTTTCTTTCTGATCTTTCATTGTTAGTATATAGAAATGTAACAGATCACAGCAATATCTTTTGGATCCATCTCCCAGAGTAATCAAAATAACAACAACAACAACAACAACAAAACAAATGGGAACTCATTAAACTCAAAAGCTTTTGCATATCCAAAAGAAAGTGGAAAAAAAAAAAAAAGCCAACCTACAGAATGGGATAACGTATTTGCACACAGTGCAACCAACATCTCCAAAATTTCCAACAGCTCTTGCAGATCAACATAGAAAAAGAGAGAGAGAGAATGCAATCAAAAAAATGGGCAGAAGAGCTGAATAAACATTTCTCCAAAGAAGACATACAGATGGCCAACAAACACATGAATAGATGTTCAACATCACTAATTACTAGAGCAATAGAAATCAAAACTTTAATGAGATATCACCACACCAGTCACAATGGCCAACATCAAAAAATCTACAAACAATGAATGCTGGAGAGAATCTGGAGAAAAGGGAACCCTTCTACACTGTTGGTGGGAATGTAAATTGGTATAGCCATGATAGAAAACAGCAAGGAGGTTCCTTAACAAACTAAAAATAGAGCTATCATATGATCCAGCAATCCCACTCCTGAGCATATATCTGGAGAAAAATAGGTTTTGTAAAGACAAACACACCCCAATGTTCACTGTAACACTGTTTACAACAGCCAAGACATGGAAGCGACCTAAATATCCATCAACAGATGAGTGGATAAAGAAGAAGTGGTTCATATATACAATAGAATACTACTCAGCCATTAAAAAAGAATGAAACAATGCCGTTTGCAGCAACATGGATGAACCTGGAGATTATCATACTAAATAAAGTATGTCAGACAGAGAAAGACAGATATCATTAAATGATACTGTTATATGCAGAATCTAAAACAATGATACAAATGAACTTATTTACAAAACAGGAACAGACTCACAGGTTTAGACAGTGAATTTATGGTTATGCAGGGGAAGGATGCAGGGGAGGGACAGACTGGGAGTCTTGGATTGACATGCACACACTGCTCTATTTAAAATAATATATTTCTCCATGAAAAATTGGATGAATTAATTATGGATACTTAGAATTTTTTTTTTTTTAAGAACAGACCTTGAAATTATTAAAGTCTTTTGAGACATCACCTCCCCTATGTCTACACATACCACATTCATGCTCATGCCTTTTGCTGAAGCATAATACCTCTAAACTTCCTGTCTTGACATCACTTTCAGATGGCTTATCCTAATGAGTTTTATGTTTTTGATTGTGTCAACCTGCTTCCTTTCCTGGGTTGCTTCAATTTCTGGGGACTGGTAGGACTTAACACAGTGATAACATGATGCAATATTCTGTGTTTTATTTACTAAAATATTGTAGATGGTTAGTAACACACACCAGGACATGTGGTCATGACTGGAGCAGTTTCAACTTTGCCACTTCTCTGGTGAAATTTCCTCACACTTAGGTTGGCAGAGAATGAAACGTGCTCATCTTGAGCCCTAAATGTGGCTCATCTTGCACTGTGGAGTGGGAAAATCAGTAAGGGGCTAAAATACCTGGGAGCGGGGCTGGAATCTCCCTACTCCATGCACTTATTAGTGGGTGAGTTCATTGGAAAAGACTCTGATGCTGGGAGGGATTGGGGGCAGGAGGAGAAGGGACCGACAGAGGATGAGATGGCTGGATGGCATCACTGACTCAATGGATGTGAGTCTGAATGAACTCCAGGAGTTGGTGATGGACAGGGAGGCCTGGTGTGCTGCGATTTATGGGGTTGCAAAGAGTTGGACATGACTGAGCGACTGAACTGAACTGAACTGAGTTCACTCTCTGGATTCTTTCTCTTTCTCAAAAAGTCATTTCACCAGATTCATTTTCAGCTAAATCCTTGATGCTTTATGCTGTGAACCAATTTCTCTTCCTCACAGATGATAGATGGCAATGTACAAGTACAGAGTAACTTTGTAAAGAAATCTAAGGATCCTGGGGATAGACAAACCATTAAGAAATAGAGGAAGAGCTAAGGGAGAAAATAGTCTAAGTGGAGGAAAAAGAACTTCTGAGAAAAATATAGAAATTGGGACTTTAAATCTTTTTTGATGGTAGAAAATTATGCCCTTCTGTGCTCAAACGAAATGGAAAACTTTAGAAGTTTCTTGGACATCAAATACCATTTTGATACTTGATACTTCGATGAGGGAGAAACGTGCTGCTTAAACTTCCTTTGAAATTTACATCTGATCTAAGACTCAAGTCTAAAAATGTTCTTAGCATAATAAATTTATAGGCTCCCAGCTCTGGAAGAACCTGCAAATAGATCAAAACACAACCCCATGGCACCCATTTCCCCTCTCTCTGCTACTGGTACACAGAAGATATTTTCATTTTTTTATTTCAATAAAGGAGCAATGTCTAAAATGAGGCACTGAGCAGATTCAGTTGAACAGGACTGATGAAGTGGAAATGAATATGCTTGAATTAATCATAATGCTTTAATCAGGGTTTTCTAATGCTAGTTAATTGCATCCACAAAATATAGCACCAAATGAGTTTGGTGAGTTGTGAAAGGGAGACTCAGAGACCCCAAATAGGATCCTATTTTGAACAAGAGTGATGTGGAAAAATTGGCCAGTTGGACATGGAAGCTGTTGTGTTCCCATGTAGCTGAATAAGCTTGGCTATCAGTCAACTCAATTAAATTATAGGCAGAAATTAAACATATCATAGAGCTATCATATTCAGTTTCACTTGTTTTCCTGAGTAATTTCATTCCCAAGAGATACTAGACATTTCCATGGACTAAAAATAAATTATATAAATTTTTCCCAGCGTGGTTTCCATTAATTTAATATACTGCATAATAATTAGAACAGTTGGGTCCCTGTGGCATTGGAATGTCTATATGTTCAATGTGACTGTGCTTCCCCAAAAAATTAGAATAGGAGACTCTATGAACTTACTCCCTTACTCCTGCATTTTAGAAACACCAATTTTGTCTCTCTGCCAGGACTAAGCATTTTGATTATTAATTTTCCTCTTTGGCTTACCACGTAATTTTATTTCAACCTGCCTGTATGATACAGAGGACCATATCTTAAACACTGTTTCTGTTATTGCCAACAAATCATTTTAATAATTGAAACCGGTGCTCTTTTTTCTTCTTTCAGTAGCATATTCACTCAACTCCACAGCAAAGATCCTCTGGTCACGATATGTGCCATTAGCATTTATAAGCTGCTAAAATCTCTCCAACCCTTTCCTCCATCCTGACTGGTCTCAATGTCTAAGTTCATGAGGGGTAACTTGTTCTAAGTAAAGCCAATTCTTATCTAGGGCAATGAACTTTTTATCAACAAAAGTCCAATCTTTCTGAATTCCTTACAAATATAAGCCTTCAGATCTTTGAGGCTGATTCCAGGAGTTTTTATAGCCCAGATTTCTAATATATCGCTTTGTCTTTTTTGTGTCTCTGAGGAGAAACCCTTTGCTTACATAATTCTCCAGTTTGGTAAGTTAGGTGGTAGCAGACTCTGAGAGCAAACAGATAAGGAAGTTAAATTATGATGGCGGTGGGATGGGGTGAGGAAATGAATAGCAGGGAAAGAGAAAGGAGATAATCTAGTGAAGGTGAATTTTGTAAAGCAAAGCAGTCCTTCTCACACCTACATCCCTGTGTTACTGAGGTTTCTAATTCCAAACATACTCCTCTGACTTACCTGATCTAAACACTTTGTTTGTAATTTTGTTTACAATATCTGGTGTTTTGTGCACTATCCCTTAAGAGCCAGGACATTTGCACACAAGTCTTTGTTGATCACTTGTATTGAACTAGTTACTTTATAAATTTGGCTGGGTTACACTGACTCATTAGTCTGTCTGCAAAAGCCTAGGCTCTGTGTTATAGCTGATGTCTAGTTTTTTTCCCAATCAATAATCCTTTACGCTAAAAGGCAGAGTGGGCTCAAGTCAAATCATGAAACAGGCAGACTATTTCCTTACCAACCTATCTGCTTGCTCTCTCTAATCTCTCCAGTACATTTTTGTCACTTCTAAACAACTAAGAATATTTTAATGTGATGCTCACCTGTACAGAACAGAATTCTATGAAGGGGAGTTTTCTATTTAGTGAAAGGAGAGGTAATAAAACTAAACTAAAACTAAAACTATGTCTTAGTTTCCTCATCTGTAAACCCATACTTAGTCTATTTACAGAAAATTAATAAGGTCAAAAATAAATAAGACTTTAAAAAATAATGCATCAAAAGAACAGACCAAAGAACATCTTCTTTTCCATTTCACCCATTTATAGTTTTTTTTTTTTTTTTCAGCAACAGATAACTGATATAATTATTGTGGTAAGCAACAGAGAAGATCCTTACTTCCTAGATCTATAGTCTAGTTTCAAAGATTATAAAATTGTATAATTGAGACATACATATTTTTATGTATATAGAGGGATGGCATGTAGAGGCATGTGTTTAATAATTTGCTAATGATTATCTGTGGTGCTTAGTAGGAAACATGTAGTTAATGCTAAATTTCTTAATGCTTACTACAGAACAGGCAGAGAGACATTTATATACATTAAATGTTATTAAACATGCATAATAGCTCTATGTAATATATACTGTTACTATCCCAGTTAGCATAAAAAGAAGCTGAGACAAAGAGAAGATAACAGTTTTACCTAAAATCACATCGATAATAAGTACCAGAATTGGAGTTTCTACTCAGGAAGTCTAATTCCAGAGTCTGCACCCAGTATTTTGCATACTGTTGAACTAGCTGTAGTTACAGTTAGTAGACAACTGTTGTAGCTACATACAAGTTTTCCCACCCAAAGTCCTTAGGTAAATTGGGGGAAGTTCTTTTCTATTATGAGATATGAGATAAAAGGTAAGGGAGATTAGGTCAGTAGATCTGTTAATATCCCCATCAAATTTTCCCAAAGGTGAATATAGGGATTTTTAGCTTTTAAAACTAAGGTTATAAATAAAGCAAATTCAAAACATTGAAATGACCAACACCAGATATTGTTATACTAGAGATCAAATTAATTAAATTTTTGTTCTAGATAGAGAATAATTTATTTTGTTGGTTAATACTTAGTAAATGTATAAAACTAACAGTTTATTTATACTGTAATCTGTTGGTTTCTTTTGATTTGAAAACAAGCACTAATTTCTACTGTGAAGTGTGAGTTTTGTTGAAATTTTGTTCCCCTGATTTTTCTTTTCTTTTTTTCCTACAAAGGTATTTACTTTCAGCACCATGGAGAGAAATGATCCCCCTTGAGACATTATTTGCCTATGCTAACCTGCTAAACATTGGAATTAACCATGCCCCTTGTCAGGAAAAAAAAAAAATTACTGATTTATTATCTTTGGATTGAGGATTAGAAACATTAAGTAAATGGGCATAATCCATAGGTAATTCTGATTAGCTATTCTGAATATCTGAACTAGTTTTATCTAAGAATCTTAGAATAACACTTAACTATACAACTCCTCTGACCCTCTGAGTTTGTGGAGTTGCAGTGGACAGTTGTTATTCTTTAATGTAATGATGAACTTAAAACCAAAGGAAGTTTTGAGGTTTATATTCAGTGTCCTACTTTTCAGTTCATAGTTCTTGTTTAGTAATCATTTTTTCATGACTTATCCCAGTGAAATATCTCTCTATGTTAACCTACTCCTGGAATGTATTGTTGTAAGATGAGCAATTCATGAACAATTGATATAAACTGAAAATTCGTAGAAGAGAATTATAAATGGCCAAATATTTAAAAAAATAAAAAGATGACCAACCTCATAGATTATTAGGTAGATGAAAAAATTTTAAATCAGATATATTTTTCAGTAACCCAATAGGTGGGTAAAAAGCTTGAGTTTTCTAGTATTGTCAAGGATGTAATAAAGTGTGAATTCTCAAACACTTCTATGGGCTTAATAAACACTGATTTTTGCTAGCCCATACCCATTTTCTGCCACATTCTCCCTTGTCTACCTCAACATTAGAAACCAAAAATGTAAACAGTCATTTCTCAGACTTCTTTGCACCTGTGCAAGTCATATAACAGAGTTTTATCAATAAATCTATGAAAAATTCTCCAACTGTAGGTTTGCTGGTAAGAAAGTAAATTTGTAGGAGATACCCTCTTGTCTTAGCTTTACTATGTTTTGCATGGAAACATGATACTTGGAGCAATGGCTGCCCTCTTTCCATCATAAGGGAAAGGCCAGGGACGTCACAGATGTGCGGCTGTAGTATAACTGAGCAAATGCCAGCAGCTGTCTGCCTCCACACTTACTAGTCTGTGAGAAAAATAAACCCCCATCTATTCGGTACTTTTAATAGGATTTTCTGTTACTTGTATAATTCCTAAACTACACAGTGGAATTCTGGACTGATGAAATGTTTTTGGAAGGTAATTTGGCATAATTTATCACATTTTAAATACATTAAGCATTATTATTGTTATGTCTGGGATATGTGAATTTATCCTAAAGCTATATATATAGCAACATACCAAAGACACATATATGTATTCAAGTAGAACATTAATTTCATCATTTTTTTACAATAGCAAATAACTGGAAATAACCTAGATGTTCACTATTAAGAAGAATGGTTACATAAAATATGAGCACCATGTAGCTATTAAAATAGTGGCCCTACAATCAAAACCACAGAAGGGTCATCAAAATTTGTTGCTGACCTAAAAACACATTTGAAAACAGTATGTATAATATACCCCCATTTACAAAAAAGTATATATGTGTAGATGTAAGCATGTATGTGGAACTTTGACAATTGTTCATTTTTTGCATGGAATAAGAATGACAGATTCTGCATTCTTCCAGTCCTCAGTACTGTTTGAATCTTGGTCAATGGCATATAATTACACATTAACATGCTAATAAATTTATTCATGTCAAAATATAAACACTTGATAACAGTTTAAATGTTTACCTTCCTCATGAGAATTTAAGTTTCAAGTAGTAATTGAAGGAATTAACTGAAATTCCAGGTAGATAAGGGAGAAACATAATACATATAACTTCTTTGGCCTCAAAAATTATTTGTATAGGTGGCTAATTTTTAGTTATTTCTAAAACTAGTTCTTCCCCAGTGCATAGTTGATAGTAAATGGGTAGAAGAGCTTCAGAAAAAAAAGATTCATAAATAATAAACACATTATGTATGAACCTTTAATTTTGAATGAATCTACAGGGATAATTTAGAGATTATTATGGTAAGGATTACCTTAAATTACTCTTTTAATCTAGGGCTTCTAAACTGTTCAGCTTTTGAGAAAGAGTAATATCATTTTCACTGAGATACAATTTTGAGAACTGCAAATATTATTTAAGAAGAGACCATTTTATTTTGCCTTTCTAATGACTTCTAGTGCCTACCTTATTAAATGTTATGTGCTTTGTTTATTATCAATTCATATCCAAAATAAAAATGAAAAACTCTTAAAGCAATCAATCATTTTAATACTTTAACTCACACATTGACAGCTGTGTGAGAAAACTGATGAAGCCAAGTTTATAAACTTGATCTACTGTTTTTCTAATGATTCCAAAAGATGAGTGCTCTTTCTCTCATTATTTTTTTGTTCACAACCAGATAAGTTTAAGAGGCATACCCATGGTTGTGTAGGAATAACAACATGGAAGTAGAATGAAACCTGTTACTAGAGTGAGCTATTACTGAAAAGTTGAGGAGGAATGAATACTGTGTCTTTACAAGAGAGATCATGTCTGTTATAATTCAATATCTCTTATTGAACACTTACTATGTCCCTGGCATGATGATAACCTCTTTACATGCTTTATTTCATTTAATCCTTAAAGCAAGATATGAAGTAGATTCTACTATTTTCTTCATTTTACTGATGATGTAGCTGCTGCTTAGAGAGACTAAGTATTTTCCTTAAGACCATATAAATAGTATGGGATTCTATCCCAGGTTTGTGTGATCCTGAAATTCAAACTGCTGATTATTATTTTGTACAGGTTTTTAAAGGCATTAGACATGAATTTGCATGTGATAATATATATATATCCCACGTTGACAGGTACATTGTGTTATTCAGTACTATTTGGACACATCTGAAGTGTCCAGCAGCACCAAGAATAGATACTTAGTATATATTTGTTGAAAAGGTGACTAAACATATACATGAGTAAGAGGCTAATAATCTGAATGGAGATAGAATCAAAATTTTTAATTTTTTTTCTTCATAAAGCCATCTTCCTCTCTCAGGATGCTATTTAGTAATTTCCTTCTCTGGCTATCTGGCTGAGCAGACCTCTAAGATACCCCTTATTTAATAATCTTAACAATTTAGGAAATACCATTTATTAGTCCTAGAGAAATAGCTCTAAAATGGAGACTAGCTGAATTTTCCACCCATAGATGGAGAGAGTTCAGGTGGAGCAGAGCTTGTAACAACCCCAAACAACACGTCCTTCTTTGCTTCCTCCTCTCACTGGATCATAAGGAAACTCATGGAGAAGGCTGGCTTTCAAGAGCTCCCAAGATAGATTTCCAGATGACCTCTTGTTCACAAGGGCCTGCTATCAATATTTTGAAAGGCATGAGTACCATGGAGAGCAACCGGAGTGATGCTGTTTCCTCCCTTGATTGGTACATTGTTCTGGAAGTGCTGATGCAGTGTTCTTCTTCAGACGGGGGTAGCCTAATGTCCTGGCTTTGCCTAATTTACAAATCCAGAGACTAATCAATGCTTTAGAACTCTATCAAACTTCTCTGATTGAAGGAACTAAGAATAATTTCTACATATGTGATAAGAAAAGAAGCAAAAGAAAGCCTAGGGTCTGTGTTAGTCCATATAGAGACGATAAGGAGTACCTGCCTTTCCTTTAGTCCAGACCATCCCCTGGTACATTCAGATTAATTTTCTCATGCATGTTTGGGAGAATATTAAACCATTCCCTTATTTATGCACGCTGTATCGCTCTCACTGCCCAGATTCCTTAGCAGTGAGCCCTCTGCTTAGCTTTGCTGTTACCTTCCACAGCTGTCCTAGGTGAATTCTCTGCTCCAGATAGAGTGATTTATTAGCCTCTATTCTAAAATGGAGCTTCCAGTAACAACATTAACATCTAGCATTTATCAAGCATGAGCTTTGTGCTAAATATTCTGCTAAATGCTTTATGTAAATTATTTTGTTAAATGTAATGACTCTGTGAGGGAAATGAGGGCTTCCCTGGTGGCTCAGATGGTAAAGAGTCTCCCTGCATTGTGGGAGACCCAATTTCTATCCCTAGGTTGGGAAGATCTCCTGGAGAAGGAAATGGCAACTCACTCCAGCATCCTTGCCTGGAAAATTCCATGGACGAAGGAGTCTGGCAGGCTACAGTCTTTGGGGTCACAGAGAGTTGGACATGACTGAGCGAGTTTACTCACTTTTATGAGGTAAATGCCATTTTATCGATAGAAATACTAAGGTACAAAAAAGATAAGTAATGTATCCAAGGTCATGCACGTGTTGATAGAAAGCTAGAGTTGGAATGTAAGCAGTTTAATCCCACATTGCTTTAACCACTAAATATCTGTCATAGAAAGAAAACAATTCAGATTTTTAGTTTTATCCTTCAGCCAAGGTATAGGGTCACAATACGGAAATGGGTAGAACACTCTTTTGCTATCTCAAGAAGCTGGAAGACATGCAGATAGCTTATGCGTTTGTTTCATCTAGTCATTCAGTGGTGTTTATTGAGTACTTTCTATGTGTCAACCTTTTCAGGCCCTGCAAATACAGCAGTGAAGAAAACAAATGGGAATCTTTGTCCTCATGGAACTTATATTCTAGCACATTCTAGTTCCTCCTATTTTATCAAAAGGGACTTAAGTCAGGCTGGATGATACAAGGCAGTCTGGATGACACAAGAAAGTGTTTGTCCCTGGCAAGGGACGTGCAAGCATGTAATTTGCTTTGCTTTTCTCTTGGAGAGTGATCACTCAGCCAAAAGGGCATATAGTTTCAAGCTTATCAACCAAGATTAAAATTTCATATTATAGTATTCAGAATTCAGAGCACACCTCTTGTATGTGTGTGTGTGCGTGCATGCTAAGTTAATTCAGTTGTGTCTGACTTTTGTGACCTCACGAACTGCAGCCCACCAGGCTCCTCTGTCCATGGGATTCTCCAGGGAAGAATAGTGGAGTGGGTTGCCATTTCCTCTTCCAGGGGATCTTCCAGATATTGAATCTGCATCTCAAGCCTCCTGCATGGCCGGCGGGTTCTTTACCATTAGCACCACCTCATGTTATAATAGCCAGCCAGGAAATGTAACAGAAAGTGGGTAATGAGTCGACAATGGTATATTAAAGCAATGTAGCCAATCTATAAAAGCAGACCCTTCTCAGCTCTCATGGGCTGTTCCCAGATTGGAATGTGACCTAGTTTTGTGAAGCTATCAATACTTTAAGAGAAGGAAGAAATCATAGTTTTTGACAAAATATTCAATTTTGTAAATTTTGGAAAGTTAATTGAAAGTGAAAAACAACAAAATAGAAAGCCCCAAACGTTGTGCCAATTAAAAAATACCTACTTTAAGGCTGAATAATATTTCACACATAAATGTATGATTCCACTTCTAAGAAGTATTAAACTAGTCAAACACATAGAATTAGATGCCAGGGCCAAAGGAGAAGGGGAAATGAGAGATTATTATTCAGCAAGCATAAAGTTTCCATTATGCAAGAAGATGACGCTCTACAGATCTATTGTATGATACTGTCTCCATAACTAACAAATTGTATCATGCTTTTAAAATTTTGTAGATCTCATAGTAAGCATTCTCATCACAATTAAAAAGAAAACAACACATCTGTCAGAGTATATCCATGTGCTATCAAGTGTATCTTCCCCTGTATATGTTTGTGCGTGTGTACACTGAGGTGGGACAATTAGAAACATTTCAGCAGTTAGCATACTGATTTCACTGGAGGATCATACCACGAGAGACCTCAACTCCAGATCTAGCAGGATATAGAATGAAGGAGACTAGGGATGTTGCAAAGGATCCTGGAGAGGAAAGGAAGATTTAAATCACAAACTGAGGGAGGTGCAACAGGAGTTTGATAAAAGAATCAGGAGCAATGTCAGCATGTACCTTTCCTGCAAAAACATCACAGAAAGTTTATTTCAACCAACCTCGCTTTCCTGCAGGCTCTTGGCAGCTCACTGACTTGCTCTGAGATGGAGAACCGACAGGTCATTTCTTCTTTGTCCCGGAGCTTTGGTAGCAAGAAGCTTTTCTTTTGAAGCTTCAAAGGCAGGGAAGAAAGAAAGTCTAGTGTCCCAGAGGACTTTTTTGTGAGGGAGATGAACTTTTACCTCACTCATCTGGTCCTGCAAGGTCGAGGCATTGCTGTTCTCTAGCAAGATGGATTTGTTCGCTTGCTTCTTTATTGTGGTAAGAACACCTAGCATGAGATCTACTCTCTGAACAAATCTTCAAGTGCATTGTACAGTATTGTTGACTATGGGTACTATGCTGTAAGCAGGTCTCTAGAAAAAGTTCATCTTATATAACTTAGGCTTTATTCCAGTTGAACAACTCCTCAGTCCTCTTCCCCTCCACCCCTGGTAACCACCACCCTTGAGTGGAACCAACAGGTTTGTCTTTCTACGGCGCTCTTACCTCTCTTACACCATGTCCTCCAGGCTCATCCATGTCATTACAAATCTCTAGGTGTGTTTCAGCTCAATTTCCACTTACACAGTCATGGATGAATTTGAATTCAAATGTAACACACTCATGTTCTAGAATTATTAAGCAGAACACTTTACTCAGCAATAGAAGGGAAAATATTATTCACATGACTTTGAAAAACTTTGTAGGTATGGAGGAAAACTGAGAAACCAATTCTGTGGCATTTTTGTTTCTGGTAGAGGGTAGATTCTTCAACAATAGAGGAAAGAATAAAAATGTTTAGCTAAAATGTTTGGTACATGGCAAACATCCAATAAAGATTAGCAATTTATCATTATTACTCAATTCAACAAATATTTTATCCTTTCTTGTAATTATAGTGTATTTTTGTTCATTAATTTAACTGAAACACTTTTTTTAAAATTAAAACTTCAAAAGTTATCCCAAAGTTTCCTGCATATTTGACTGAATAAAGGTCTTGTTTAAAACATAAATTATTTTTTTGGCCTAAAGCGTTAATGTTCACAAGCAGTAAGACTAATGACAAAGATCTTACTGAAATATAAGTGGTCATTATGACTACCCAAGGTCTGAAGAGATTCCCTGGCAGTTTGTAAATTTTATTCTTTCATGTATTACTTTCTTGAATATATAACTGTAGGCCCATCATTTTTGAAAGAAAATAATCAGTTGATTGTATTCACAGGTAGCAAAGGGCATATGTGACATCAGCTCAACAGTTGCTACAACCCCTAGCTGAAACACACTCCTATCCTGGTAGCTATCCTTTCTGTTTATCTTCATATTTAGGGTTGACTGAGTGTTCTCTAGTATATGACCTCATCCAAGCCTTATTATAGTCCAGCAGGTATACTGTGCCTCCTTGTGAACATCAAGAAATTGACTTTGAGAGGCTAAAGGACTTGCATGAACCACCTGTGTAGCAGAGCTGGATCAAGAACACATGACTTCGGACTCTAGATTCAGGACTATTCTCATTGCCACAAGTTGCAGTAAGACATAATTTATCTTTTCATTCTGGGACACTGCCTTTTGCCAGTCATCCATGTGTAAAGCTACAGTACACTGTGCTGTGAAAATCACTTGAAAATGTATTGATGTGCTTTTAAATACTATTTATAGTCTCCAATCACTTTTCTATCACCTAGAAGCTAAGTAACGAGTTAAATTCAAAAGCTCATAAGCACTTGGTTAAGACTCTAGCATACTTGTTGATTGTAATTTAGTTGGGATGTACACTATTCTCCAGTGAGGTAATCAATAACAAGTGATTAAAATAACTGATTAAATGATAAACATGTTGGGGTTTTCAACCTTTTTATTGACAGTTCTAGGCTGAGTGTTTGGTCTAGTCAAAGTGCATCAATAAGTAATGCTCACTAAAGTTCTAACAGAAAACATATGCAATGAGAGATTTGTGTTTGGCCAAGAGGAAATTATAAAAATTTTGGAAACTAGCTTTAAGGGAATGTTTAAGAGCAGGAACTTGAATTAGGGATACCTGGGCTTGAGTCCCAACTGAGCTGTGGCATTTACCAGTTGTGTGTCTTTAGGCAGGTTGCTTAACCCCTCTAAACCTCTGTGTTCTCATCCATAAAATACAAACAAGTTGCCCTATCTCAGAAGTCTACTATGTGAATTAAATGAATCGGTTCAAGTAAAGGGACTGCCGCACTGGCTAGCATATTAAAAAAAAAAAATCAGGAAGTAAATGTTAACTTCTATTACAGTTATTATCTATTTAGTGTCTCTAATTTAAATCCCTTATTAATTTATTTAACCACAAAACTAGTTAAAGAAATCTATTCAGCTCATTGTACTGGTATCAAAGTTAATGGGATAATGTAGAGAAATCATTTCTCATTCAGTGACATGCATAGCCTGCTGCTGCTGCTGCTAAGTTACTTAAGTCATGTCCGACTCCATGCAACCTCATAGATGGCAGCCCACAAGGCTCCTCCATCCCTGGGATTCTCCAGGCAAGAACACTGGAGTGGGTTGCCACGTCCTTCTCCAATGAATGAAAGTGAAGAGTGAAAGTGAAGTCGCTCAGTTGTGTCCGACTCTTAGCAACCCCATGGACTGCAGCCTACCAGGCTCTTCCGTCCATGGGATTTTCCAGGCAAGAGTACTGGAGTGGGTTGCCATTGCCTTCTCTGCGAGCACTCAGTAAACATCATGTACTATATTGAAATTAAAAGATGCTTACTCCTTGGAAGGAAAGTTATGACCAACCTAGATAGTATATTCAAAAGCAGAGACATTACTTTGCGGACTAAGGTCCATCTAGTCAAGGCTATGGTTTTTCCTGTGGTCATGTATGGATGTGAGAGTTGGACTGTGAAGAAGGCTGAGCGCCGAAGAATTGATGCTTTTGAACTGTGGTGTTGGAAAAGACTCTTGAGAGTCCCTTGGACTGCAAGGAGATCCAACCAGTCCATTCTGAAGGAGATTAGCCCTGGGATTTCTTTGGAAGGAATGATGCTAAAGCTGAAACTCCAGTACTTTGGCCACCTCATGCAAAGAGTTGACTCATTGGAGAAGACTCTGATGCTGGGAGGGATTGAGGGCAGGAGGAGAAGGGGACGACCAAGGATGAGATGGCTGGATGGCATCATGGACTCAATGGACATGAGTCTGAGTGAACTCTGGGAGTTGGTGATGAACAGGGAGGCCTGGCGTGCTGCGATTTATGGGGTTGCAAAGAGTCGGACATGACTGAGCGACTGAACTGAACCATATTGAATAGGCTTCCCAGGTGGCTTGGTGGTACAGAATCTGCCTGCAATGCAGATGTGGTTTCGATCCCTGGGTAGTAAAGTTCCAATGGAGAAGGAAATGGCAACCCACTTCAGTATTCTTGTTTGGAAAATCCCATGGACAGAGGAGCAAAGGGTTGGATATGACTTAGTGACTGAGCATGTACTCATGAGGACACCTCTCATGAACGCTCTCAGATCCTCCTGGTTGTGAGCCACTGCTAGGCAAGTCACTTCACGTCTGAGTAGTCTGATAGCACCTCACCCACCTCACTATGGCTACACTGTGTTTCTCACTTTCTGAGCCTGCATTTTCTATGTGGCTGAGTTGAAGAATACATGAGGGAATTATTTATCATTGGTGCATGTGCAAATTCAGACATTTAGGAGAATGAACACCTCATGGAGGAGTTTTCCAATGAAAGGCTGAAGCTGGCAGATGAATGCTCTCTTTTTCCATTCCTCAGGTGAACAGTGCAGTTACATTTATTCAGTGATTCAGAGTTTGCTTGTTTGTTTTAAAGGATTAAGCCCCAGTTTCCCACAGCAATGATCACCTGGATAACATATCCTTTTTCTCATACCTATTTCAATCATTTCAGTCCCCCACTGCTCTATCTTGGGTTTACTTCCCAGATAAACTACCTTCATAAAGTTCTTCTCTCCAATTCTGCTTTCAGGGGGACTTAATGCAATAATATGTGGCTATAAGCCTCCATGAAATAAATATATTTTGTCTTTTAGGTTCTATCTTGTAAGAATTATATTGACACTTTTTTATAGTATTAGAAGAAGACTGCTAAAATACATCTTAAAGGTTAATTTATACCAATTCACTGAATACTTCAAGTCTTCCTTTAGTTTTCTTAAGTGACATTCTAGTCCAGGGGCTGGCAAGCTTTTTCTGCCAATGAACTGACACTAAATATTCTAGGCTTTGCATGCCATCTTGGAGTCCAAGATGGCGGAATAGAAGGACATGCACTCATCTCCTCTTATGAGAACTCTAAAATTACAACTCACTGCTTAACAACCATTGACAGGAGAATGTTGGATTCAACCTAAAAAGATACCCTGTGTCCAAGGGCAAAGGAGAAGCCCCAGTAAGAAGGTAGGAGGGGTGAGATCACATTTAGAATCAAGCCCTATACCTGCCAGAGATGCTCAGAGGGCTCAAACAAACCTTGTGTGCACCAGAACCCAGAGACCCCACAAAGACTGAGCCAGAACTGTGTTTGAGTGTCTCCTATAGAGGTAAGGGTCAGCCATGGACTGCTGCAGGGGCAGAGGCATTGGGTGCAGTAGACCTGGGTATGGCATAAGCCCCCTTGGAGGATGTCGCCATTAACCCCACCATAGACATTAACCTCACACATGGACATTTTAGGAATTAGCAAACTAAAATGTACTGGAATGGATGAATTTAACTCAGATGACCATTATATCTACTACTGTGGACAAGAGTCCCTTAGAAGGATACTTGCATCCAAGTACTGCATTTCAGACTCTCTTGTTGACCATGTTGGCCATCACGGTCAACAAGAGAGTCTGAAATGCAGTACTTGGATGCAATCTCAAAAATGACAGAATGATCTGTTCATTTCCAAGGCAAACCATTCATTATCACAGTAACCCATCCAGGTCTATGCCCCGACCAGAATGCTGAAGAAACTGAAGTTGAATGGTTCTATGAAGACCTACAGGACCTTATAGAACTAACATCCAAAAAACAATGTCTTTTTCATTAGAGGGGACTGGAATGCAAAAGTAGGAAGTCAAGAGATTGCTGGAGTAATGTAAATTTGACCTTGGAGTACAAAACAAAGCAGGGCAAAGGCTAACCAAGTTTTGCCAAGAGAATGCACTGGTCATAGCAAATAACCACTTCCAACAACACAAGAGAAGACTCTACACATGGACATCATCAGATAGTCAACACCAAAATCAGATTGGTTATATTCTTCACAACCAAAGATGGAGAAGCTCTATACAGTCAGCAAAAACATGACCGGAAGCTGACTGTGGCTCAGATCATGAACACCTTATTGCCAAATTCAGACTTAAATTGAAGAAAGTAGGGAAAACCACTAGACCACTCAGGTATGACCTAAATCAAATCCCTTATGATTATACAATGGCAGTAAGAAATAGATTCAAGGGATTAGATCTAATAGACAGAGTGCCTCATGAACTATGGACGGAGGATTGTATAAGAGGCAGGGATCCAGGACATCCTTAAGAAAGAGAGCTGCAAAAAGGCAAAATGGTTGTCTCAGGAGGCCTTACAAATAGCTAAGCAAAGAAGAGATGTGAAAGGCAAAGGAGAAAAGGAAAGATATATCCATTTGAATACAGAGTTCCAACGAATACCAAGAAGAGATAAGAAAGCCTTCCTCAGTGATCAATGCAAAGAAATAGAGGAAAACAATAAAATGGGAAAGACTAGAGATCTCTTCAAGAAAATTAGAGATACCAAGGGAATATTTCATGCAAAGATGGACACATTAAAGGACAGAAATGTTATGGACCTAACAGAAGCAGATGGTATTAAGAAGTGGCAAGAATACACAGAATTATACAAAAAGATCTTCACAACCCAGATAATCATGATGGTGTGATCATTCAACTAGAGCTGGACATCCTGGAATGCAAAATCAATTGGGCCTTAGGAAGCATCACTATAAAAAAAAAGCTAGTGGAGGTGATGGAATTCCAGTGGAGCTATTTCAAATCCTAAAATTTGATACTGTGAAAGTGCTGCACTCAGTATGCCAGCAAATTTGGAAAACTCAGCAGTGGCCACAGGACTGGAAAAGGTCAGTTTTCATTCCAATCCCAAAGAAAGGCAATGTCGAAGAATGCTCAAACTACTGTACAATTGCACTCATCTCACACACTAGTAAAGTTATACTCAAAATTCTTCAAGCCAGGCTTCAGCAATATGTGAACAGTGAACTTCCAGATATTCAAGCTGGATTTAGAAAAGGTAGAGGAACCAGAGAACAAATTGCGAACATCCACTGAATCATGGAAAAAGCAAGAGAGTTCCAGAAAAACATCTACTTCTGCTTTATTGACTATGCCAAAGCCTTTGACTGTGTGGATCACAACAAACTGGAAAATTCTGAAAGAGATGGGAATACCAGACCATTTGACCTGCCTCCTGAGAAATGTGTATGCAGGTCAAGAAGCAACAGTTAGAACTGGACATGGAACAACAGACTGGTTTCAAATTGGGAAAGGAGTATGTCAAGTATGTACTCTTCTATGCAGAGTACATTATGAGAAATGCCAGGCTGGATGAAGCACAAGCTGGAGTCAAGATTGCTGGGAGAAATATCAATAACCTCAGATATGCAGATGACACCACCCTTATGGCAGAAAGTGAAGAACTAAAGAGCCTCTTGATAAAAGTGAAAGAGGAGAGTGAAAAAGTTGGCTTAAATCTCAACATTCAGGAAACTAAGATCATGGCATGTGGTCCCATCACTTCATGGCAAATAGATGTGGAAACAATGGAAACAGTGAGAGAGTTTATTTTTGGGGGCTTCAAAATCACTGCAGATGGTGACACTGCAGCTATGAAATTGAAAGATGCTTGCTCCTTGGAAGAAAAGCTATGACAAACCTAGACAGTATATTAAAAATCAAAGACATTACTTTACCAACAAAGATCCATTTAGTCAAAGCTATGGTTTTACCAGTAGTCATGTATGGATGTGAGAGTTGTATTATAAAGAAAGCTGAGTGCTGAAGAATTGATGCTTTTGAACTGTGGTGTTGGAGAAGACTCTCAAGAATTCCTTGGAAAGCAAGGAGATCCAACCAGTCCACCTTATTATTCCCCCCCACCCCAGGCCTCTTCTTTTTTTTTTTTAATTAAATTTATTTATTTTTTTAATTACAGTACTGTATTTGTTTTGCCATACATTGACATGAATCAGCCATAGGTGAACACAATCTCCCAATGCCGAAGCCCCCTACCACCTCCCACCCCACATCCTCTACTTGAATCATCCTGTGCATCAGCCCCATGCATCCTGCATCCTACATTGAACATAGATTGGCGCTTCGTTTCTTACAAGAAAATATACATGTTTCATTGCCATTCTCCCAAACCATCCCACCCTTTCCCTCTCCCTCAGAGTCCAAAAGTCCACTCTATACCTCTGTGTCTCTTTGTTGTCTCACATATAGGGTCATCATTACTGTCTTCTAAATTCCATATATATGTGTCAGTATACTGTATTGGTGTTTTTCTTTCTGGCTTACTTCACTCTGTATAATCGGTTCCAATTTCATCCATCTCATTAGAACTGAGTCAAATTTATTCTTTTTAAGGGCTGAGTAGTATTTCATTGTGTATATGTACCACAGCTTTCTTATCCATTCATCTGCTGATGGACATCTAGGTTGCTTCCATGTCCTCAACCAGTCCACCTTAAAGGAAATCAATCTTGAATATTCATTGGAAGGACTGATGTGAAGCTCCAATAATTTGGCCACCTGATGCAAATAACTGACTCATTTGAAAAGACTCTGATGCTGGGAAAGATTAAAGATGGGAGGAGAAGGGGATGACAGAGGATGAGATGGTTGGATGGCAACACCAATTCAATGGACATGAATTTGAGGAAGCTCCAGGAGTTGATGATGGACAGGGAAGCCTGGTTTGCTGCAGTCTATGGGGTCACAAAGAGTCGGACATGACTGAGCGACTAAACTCAACTGAACTTGCATGTCAGGTGATCTCTGATGCAACTACTTTCACTACTGCTGCAGCATGAAAGTGGTCAAAGATAATAAGCAAATAAATGGGTGTGGCTCTGTTTCTAAAAGCATTTACATGTGGCAAGTCTAGGTTTGCAGTATAGATATTACATATAAATCAGACATTTTTCAGGCAGATATGGTAAAAAAAGTTATTAGTTCTAGTTTTGTACTCTCAGGATACTTTTTTCTTAAAACATTTACTTTATAAGAACCAATTATTTCTCCATATGTTCTTCCCCCACTCTTCATGCAGATGAACTGTGGTAACTCTAGGAGGGCTCGAGATGAGTTTCTGAGGATTTATGGGTGAGTCAGCATTCACCAAGTGCCTACACTATCCCGGGCATGTACTAAGTACTCTTCTGCATTAGCTCATTTATTTCTGAGAGAAAGTGAGTTTAGAGACACTACATAACCTGCTCATATCAAATAAGCCATGGGAAGAAAGAAAGAGTAGTCATTCAGTTGTGTCCGACTCTTTGCAACCGATGGACTGTAGCCCACCAGGCTCTTCCATCCATGGAGTTTTCCAGGCAGCAGTACTGGAATGGGTTGCCATTTCCTTCTCCAGGGGATCTTCTTGACCCAGGGATCAAATCCAGGTCTCCTGCACTGCAAGCAGACACTTTACCATCTGAGCCAACAGCAAAGCCCTAGAAGTGAGATATGAACCTAATTTATCTCCTTCATTTATCCTCTTAGGACCATACCATGCTCTATAGTATATTTGTAACTGATCATTCTCTTTCACAGCATAGCAAGTTATATTTCAATATATGGAGCCTAAACCAGTAGTAGAGAAAAACTAGTGTGGTTGTGTAAGGAGGGTGTGTATACCACTCTTTGTCAAAATATTTTAACATGTCTTTGGAGTTAATAACCAATTCCACAGCTTTAGAAATCTCTAAGATCTGCTGGTGCTGTCAGGTAGAACATGGTATTAGTTATGCTATAGTAATTTTTAAAATCATATTTTCATAGTTAGTTCATTAGGATTGGTCCAAGAAGGAAGCAGAGCATGAAACTTCATATATTTACAATTAGAAAATTAATATCCATATTAAGAATATATTTACAGTGATTGACAACTGTCACTGGAACAGCAGTTAATTATAAGGGGGAAAAAACAAGAACAAGTCAGAACTCTACTATATAATTTAACAGGAATCAGTTTCATATACAAATTGTAATATACACATTCTTCAAAATGGTATAAATTATATATTTTCCAGATACAAAACAAAAAAGCTATTTTTGAACACTAAGTAATAGCAGGTTCTAGCCATCATCCGACTAAAAGAAAGACAGTGACAAAGAGAAGGGACCGCAAATCTAATCTGACAAGCCATGGTTATTTGATTGCTATTGGACCGTGCTTCAGCCCATGTGGAACTGATGTCATGCCAGACCAGATACACAGCTGGGTTAGAAGCCCATAGCTCATTCTATAAAACATTTTTTCTAGCTATGGGATGGAAAGTCTAAAGGCAAATGAGGAGCAAAGCAGATGATACTTTGACATTTAACTTTTGGTCTTTGAAAGAGAAGAAAGATGAACCAACAGATAAATGGTACTGAGGTTAGATTTGAACTGAAGGTTTGAAAAAACTCCATATTTCAGAATAGCAGCAAAATTAGTGCAAAGAAGGATTTTGTCACATTGTGAACAGAACAGAAAAATAGGGGTTAAATATTTTCTTGAAAATGAAGATACACATGTAGAAGGGAACAGAGAACAGGAGAGAATAAACTGATCTGAAGAAATATAGAAATTTATGGATAATTTTTCTTTGACTGACAAGAAGATATTGATATTACTCTGTCCTCTCAGAAATTATCCAAGAAATAATCTCTACCATCCCAACACAGCATTTGAACATTTTATTCTGTGGTAAGGCATCTAAAATCAATATGAACTCAATTGTTCATTTAGTCAACAAATATAATTTCTATTCAACAAATAGAAATCTTTAGTTGGCTGCCCTTCTCCTTGACAAAACTTTGCAATTTTTCTTCAGCACACACATCCTCTTTGGCTCACATTCCCAGGGGTTTCCCTGGTGGCACATTCAGTAAAGAATCTGCCTGCAATGCAGGAGACCCAAGTTCCATCTGTGGTTAGGAAGATCCCCTGGAGAAGGAAATGGCAACCTACCCCAGTATTCTTGTCTGGAGAATCCATGGGTAGAGGAGCCTGGCAGGATATAGTCCATGGGTCATAAGAGTTGGACACGACTTAGCAACTAAGCCACCACCCAAGTGGCGTGAGTGGGCCCCACCACCATCCCTTGACACTCAGAGGGTCCTGGGTCAGTTTAAGCCAGTCAACTTAGTCTACTTCCCTTGACTCCAAGGTTGGCCACATCATAGATAATTTAAAGCAAGAAGCTACTGAGCTTCCTCTGTCTTCCAGGGAAGCAACTGAAACAGATTCTTTCTTTCTCCCTCTGATGGTGTGATATGAAGATGGTGAGCCTGAAACCACTGAAGGCTTCAAGCTGCTAGAAGCCCACTGGGCCTTGGTGACTGTGTGGGTTTGAACCACTGAATCAAGCCTTTCATAAAGTCAGAACATATTCTGGACTTTTTGGTTTTGTGAGTTAATGAACTCTATTCCTGAAGTCTGTTTGGTTTGGGTTTCCTTCTGTCATTTGTTTTCAAGAGTCTTCATAAAGTAAAGCTCGTTTTGTCAGGTTCTGTGGAACCAAGACAAATAATATGATCTTTGCTTTCAGGAGACTTTTCTATGTCATGAAAATGTAACTCTCAGTTAAAAGTTGATAGGGGCCTGGTTACTTTCAGGCAAGAGACTGGAGCACTAGAAAAAAATTTATTGAATTAGAGTTTTTAAAAAGGACATTAGGAAAAAAAAAAAAGGAAGAAATAAACCAAAAGATCACCTGAAAGTCTGCAAAGTCTGATTTCAATGCCACTCAAACCAGTTTATATGAAAAACACTGAAATATTCTGAAAGATTATTGTTCACTACAGAGGAACTCTGAGGAAATTCACAGCTTTTAAGAGCAAAGAGCATGTTCCTTCCTCCTACAAATAACCGGGAACAAGATGTCTGTCCAGAATTAATCACATTAGTGTCAAGGATGATTTACAAAGCAAGCCATATCTAAGAGATCATCTGTGTTATCTTTGTCCTTAAGAACAGTTTAAGTTGTTAAAAATAGATTGATTGTGTTTTGAGTTCATAGCTACATTCAATTACATCCTCTGTCACAGGAAAACGGGCTGAGATTTTTTTACCTCTCTTTTACAAAGGAATAAAAGTAGCACCCCGGCATGACTAGGAATGGCTCTTTTACTTAACATAGAATGGATATTTATTGTGCTGGGTTATGTAAAAGAAAAGGGAAAATAAATGCATTTGTCTTCCAGCTATAAACAATGATTGCCTGTGGATTAGCTTTGGATTTCTACATACAAAATGGGGTTTTGATGTAGAAAAGTTAAGACTCAAACTCTAATGTGCATACAAATCACACAGAAATCTTACTGAAATGCAGATTCAGATCCAGATATCCAGGGTGGGCCTTAGAACTGCACTTTTCACATGATCCCCAGTGACAGTGATATTTTTAGGACAGTGAATCAGTCTTTGAGAGGCAAGGATATAGATCAAAGAGCTGGGCTGTGCAGGAGTCAGGAAGTCTGTCTAATTTCACTTGTATCATTAAACAATCACAGCACCTTTTTCATGTCACTTCCACTTTAAATGTTTCACATTTACAAAATGATGTATTGGACTTTATTGCTGTTGCTGTTTAGTCGCTAAGTTGTGTCCAACTCTTTTGTGACCCCATGGACTGTAGTCTGCCAGTATCCTTTGTCCATGGGATTTCCCAGGCAAGAATACTGGAGTGGGTTGCCATTTCCTCTTCCAGGGGACATTCCCAATCCAGAGATCAAACTCCATCTCCTGCATTTGCAGACAGATTCTTTACCAGTAAGCCAGCTGGGAAGCCACTGAGGAAGTCCCGGATTGGACTCAGTCATCTCAGAAATCCCTGACAAACCTAACCCAACAGGAAAAAAGAACCTCTATATGTTTTGCATGGTGCTTTAAGACCTTCCCTATACATTGTTCCTTGTTCCTTTTCTTCATGTCATCTGCCGTTCCAGCAACTTGAATATTCTCCTTGTCTCTTCTCTCCTCATCACCTCCCTGTATTCAATGATTCATCAAGTCTCATCCAGTTCTTTACTAAATAATTCTAGACTCTTCTGTTTGTGCATTTCTACTTCCACTGGTACAAATAAAATTCAAGTAGCCATCATCTTCCTCTTGACCATATTATACCAGCCTCTTAAAAGTTTCCACCCTTCTATTCCTCTTCCCAATCCATTTTTTCATTCATTTATTCAGCAAATGGGTGTCTTTAAAAGTCTGCTTAGCCACCTTTCCTGTCCTCCAGGCAGTGTTCCCTATACATTGTAGCACACCTCTCCTCCTGTCCTCATAGCCCTGTGGTTAGGTGAGCGCCACCTATCTTCCTGTTCCAATACTGAATTAATCTCTAATTGTCTCCTGCCCTGTGTGAAATCCTTCAGGGACTTCCCACGTTTAAAGGATGTGACCTGCGGGCTCTGTTATGACGTAGGCTTAGTATGATGTCACACTTGTCCATGCTTCTTTCCCCTTCTTGCTCTCATATTCTAGTCCTACTGGACTCCTTTAAGTTCTGCAAAAATACCATGCTCTTTCTCATCTCAGCTTCTTCACTCCTGTTGTTCCTTCAGCATATCCCCCCCCAAGTCACTGGTGACTTATTTTGCTTAGCTCAATCGAAATGTCACTTCTTAATTCCCACACTTAATGTATGACTCTGAGATTAAATGTGCTAGAAGTACTCTGCACTTGACCATCATAATACTCAGTGATACACTTTAAAATACTTCTTCAGTGTTTGTTTTAGGTAGTGGACTGTATGCTTGATGAGGACAGGTAACCCAGATACCTCACACAGGGTTGGATTTGAGAACATTTTCAATCATTACTAACAGAAGTCAAGTGGAAAAATTATAGATAACTTTGCTTTCCTCACTTTTAATGTCTAGGTTTTATAGACCATTGGATAACTCTTGTGGTTTCTCTGACATTAATTTCTCTTTATGTCAATCGTTCTTCACACTGCTGGCATTTATTTCAAACCAGAGCCCCAGTCATCTTACTCCTCTGCTCAAAAATTATTCTATGGTTCCTTGCTGCCTATGGAGTAATAACACAGTCATGGGCTTCATTCAAGTTGCTCCATAATCTCTCTTAAGAAATCTTGGGGACATCACACGCCACCTAGGCAAATATTATAATATCCAGCCAAATGGGATTATAAGCTGTTTCCCAAGCCTCTGTTGGCTTCCCTGGTGACTCAGATGGTAAAGAATCTACCTGCAATGCAAAAGACCTGGGTTTGATCCCTGGGTTGGGAAGATCCCCTGGAGGAGGGCATGGCAACCCACTTCAGTGTTCTTGCCTGGAGAATCCCCATGGACAGAGAAGCCTGGCAGGCTGCAGTCCATTGTGTTGCAAAGAGCTGGACGTGACTGAGCAACAAAGCACGCACGGACACAAACATCTCACTTTGCTAGGTGTCATGATTTTGTTGCTACTGTGTTTTTTTCATAGAATATTTCTATAGCTCAATATAAATGTCATTTTGCTAATAGTCATTTTATATGAAAAGTGAAAAGTGAAAGTGAAGTTACTCAGTCACGTCCGACTCTTTGGGACCCCATGGACTGTAGCCTACCAGGCTCCTCCATCCAAGAGATTTTTCAGGCAAGAATACTGGAGTGGGTTGCCATTTTCTTCTCCAGTCATTTTACATATCATGGTTTAAAAATAATCTCTTCTTCCTCTATATTCTCTTAGTAGTTCTTCTGTCCCTTCACGCTGGAGGTTCAAAGGACCCTAATTACCCTTGTCCTCTTGTTCCTGTTCTAGCCATTGAAATAGACACAAGAAGACAAAAGCAGTAATTAATAAATGAGGCCTAAAATGCACAAATGACAAATCTTCCTGGACTGTTAAACATGGCTTGGACTTAAGGGCTTCCCCATTTCTCTACCATTCCCAAGTCGACAATTCATGTGGGAAAAATTGAGTATATTGAGAAAATATTTATATAGGTAGCTAATGACAAAAGTGTAGCTTCCTTCACCAGGACTTCCCTGGTGGCTCAGTCTGCAAAGAATTTGCCCGCAATGCAGGAGACCTGGGTTTGATCCCCCGGCTTGGGAAGATCCCCTGGAGATGGGCATGGCAACCCACCTCAGTATTCTTGCCTGGAGAATCCTCAAGGACAGAGGATCCTGGTGGGCTGCAGTTCACGGGGTCACAAAGAGTCGGTCATGACTGAGCAATTAAGCACAGCACAGCTTCCTTCACAAACTTATACCAAAAAATGACTTAGAGCAATATTGTGTAAGAGAGATACGATGTGAGACACATACACAATTTAAAATACTTTTATTAGCCACATAAAAAATTTTAAAGTGTAAAATCAATTTAATATTATAGTATTAATATATTAATTTAAATGTATTTATTTAATATTAATTATTCATTTAATTATTATACAATAATTATTCAAAGCATTATCATTTCAACACAAGATGTTTTGCCTTCTTTTTTGGTCATACTATATCTGGTATGTATTTTATACTTAAAAGACATCTCTAGTGTTTAGTAGCCACATGTAGCTATTCTGCTGCTGCTGCTAAGTTGCTTCAGTTGTGTCCGACTCTGTGCAACCCCATAGATGGCAGCCCACCAGGCTCCCCCGTCCCTGGGATTCTCCAGGCAAGAACACTGGAATGGATTGCCATTTCCTTCTCCAATGCATCAAAGTGAAAAGTGAAAGTGAAGTAGCTCAGTCGTGTCCAACTCTTTGCAACCCCATGGATTGTAGCCTACCAGGCTCCTCAGCCCATGGGATTTTCTAGGCAAGAGTACTGGAGTGGGTTGCCATTTCCTTCTCCAGGGGATCTTCCTGGCCCAGGGATCGAACCTGGGTCTCCCGCATTGTAGGCAGACGCTTTACCATCTGAGCTACAGATTCAGAAGAAGTTGCAAAGAATGAAGAATAGGGTTCCATGAACCCTTCAGCCTGTCCCCTAATGTGGATGCTTTTCCCCCCTCAATTTTTAATATAAATTTATTTATTTTAATTGGAGGTTAATTACTTTACAATATTGTATTGGTTTTGCCATACATCACCATGAATCCTCCACAGGTATACACGTGTTCCCCATCTTGAACCCCCCCTCCCTCTTCCCTCCCCATATCATCCCCCTGGGTCATCCCAGTGTACCAGCCCGAAGCATCAAGTATCATGCATCGAACCTGGACTGGCAACTCGTTTCATATATGATATTATACGTGTTTCAATGCCATTCTCCCAAATCATCCTACCCTTTCCCTCTCCCAGAGAGTCCAAAAGACTGTTCTATGCATCTGTGTATCTTTTGCTGTCTTGCATACAAGGTCAGTGTGGATGCTTTTAAAAATTATTGTATAATCACAAAGCCAGGGAATTATACTGATCCAATATTACCTTTTAAAAGCAGTGGCTTTTCCTCCCTATATAATAAGATTTCTCTGAGATCACTAATGGATAATTTCTTTTTTTTCCTCCAGGGAGAGATACATAATAAAATTGAGATACATGCTAAAGTTTTTCAATCAGATATTTTGTTTTCTTTTACAGAGTGGATCAGATCTCCTTCCACCCATGAAAGAAAGAACTCTTTCTTACACCCACCTCTGGATATTATATTTTACCTTATTTTAGAGTTAATTATTTCTAATTCTACTTTTATTGAAGAAGTAATAAGATTCTGGTATATAGGGAAATATTCTTTCCGATATTTTCCATACATACACTGGTTTGCACAGAGAAGATGCTCAGTGAGTATTTATTGTGATGGTTTCTTGAAATAACCCAATTGTTATACGAAAGGCATTCACCATGCACACTGTTGCATGTCTAAAAGGGCTATGACATAACCTTTGAATAGGTCTGATGAATGGCTTTTCTCAGGCGAGAAGGATTTAAGGGAACACAGTACATTAATAACCACTAGGGACTATTCTATCCACCCAGAGATACAAGCCTCTTCTTCTTAGTTTAAATTGGAATTATGTCTTTGAGGAACTGTCACCCATTCTGTGGATATTTTTACTGAATTTACCATCTCTACCACTTAAAAAAGAGAAAACAGAGATGTAAAGACCTTCCAGGCAAACTGATGTACATGATTATTCAGCTAATAATTGGTACATGGATACAAACCATCATCTTTCCTGTCAGTTTTCACAGTCTAGATGTATTGAATCAGCTCCAAGAGCTACTGACTTCAAACAAACTAAAACCCAAACAACTCGTATACCACTACTACTACTAAGTCGCTTCAGTCGTGTCCGACTCTGTGTGACCCCCATAGACGGTGGCCCACCAGGCTCCCCCGTCCCTGGGATTCTCCAGGCAAGAATACTGGAGTGGGTTGCCATTACACTTTTCAACAACTCGTATATCTAAATATATATATTTAGAACCACTGTAGAGCCAGGAACATGGCAGAGATCAGCACACATATGTTGAATGAATGGGTAAATGAATTGGTGGTATCCTTATTCGGTGTCACTTCTGCCTGGCTGTAGGGTCTAAGAAGAGACTGTCTGAGTTGGAAGGGTATTAGGGAACTACTAGGGGGCTGTCAAAACTCAACAGGAAATGTCACCAGCTGTTCAGCATCACCTGGCAACAGCTGACCAGCGGCATGTGGCCAAAGTCCTGAGCATAACCAGGGCCAATCACTATCACTTTTCTTCCTGTTATCCAAGAATGGCTATATGTAGAGACTGGAGTTCTGGTCTTTACTGTCTTCTAGGTGAATTCAAAGTCTACGCAATCAATAGCAGCATGTCTTCAGATCTTTGCTTATCATTTATATCCACCTAACTCCCACCTGCCACCTCCTCTAGTCTTTGATGGAAACCAAAACATTACCCTTAAATTTCTCCTTTCACTTACAGCTCCACATTCAGTTTAAAACAAAATCCCATTGACTATGATCCTAAAACATCTGAAATCTGGCCATTTCTTTGTCGTGCAGCCACAAACCATCTCTCACTTGGAAAACTGCCACAGGGCATGGGGTGGGCCCCACATTTCCATTCAAAGTGTAGAGATGTGCCCATGTGACTTCCCTGCGTCAAAGTTTCCAGTGTTTTCTCATTAGTAATGAACTATGTTTCTAACAGGGCTTTAAGAGCCTTGGCTCATCTGGACCCCATGTACTTCTCCAGTTCATTTCAGCTCCTCTCCTGTCACATACTACTGTAGACTTAAAAAGAGTCACAGCCTAGAAGTTGAGAGTTATGTTTTATTTTGTGGGACTTCAAGCTCAGGAAACCACATCTCAAGTGTCCCTAAGAGACCTGTTCTTAGGATTGGGGTGGGGAGTGAGTCAGGTCATACAGAAGCTTGTAACGAGGGGTAGGTAGTGTGAACATCAAAAGACTATCGTTAAGGAAAAAAAGTCAGATATCTCAAGTTAAGGAATTTAGTGCTTTTCTATGTATGTGAAGATGCAAGAGTATGGGTTTACTGAAATTATTCCTTGCGTATGCACCTCATCTATCTGGGGCCAGCATCTTGAGATTTGATTTTTCTCATCCTTAGTTCCTAGCTCACTGGGAGGAGTGGCTGATGACCATTGGATCATTGGCATTATTCTTCCTAGGTTCCCTCCAGGCTCAGAAATTCACATTTGGAGGGCCAGAATCGAGGATGGCTGTGATACCCTTGTTTGTTGATAGGGCAGGAAATATTCCATTTCACATTATGCTTGAGCCACACTCAAGTTATATGGTTTTCCTCCTAATGTCTTAGAAACACTGTCCTTCACTCCCACTGTCCTACCCTCTTTCAGGAGCTGATTACTACTCATCCTTCAAATTTCATTTTAAAAAGTACTTTCAGTAGGCCTTATCTGGACTGTTTAAATCAGCTTAGAACTCTGGTAAGGATTCCATTCACACATAACATTTCTTCTTTATGCCATTCACTGTAATTATAATTTCTTGTTTAACATCATTAATCCTCGTTCTACTGTTATTCTCAAGAGGTCAGAGTCTGTGAGTGCCTTACAAACCATTGCTACATCAATGTCTAGCACAGTGCCTAACAGGTTTGGGGTGTTCAATACTTATTTATCAAGGATATGAAGTATATGTTCTTACAATTTCAATGCCTCTTAATTTCTTTCATAGCACACAGTTTGAATCACCCTATGAGCTACCCCATGCCTGAGGTCGGGGCTGTGGCCGGGAAGAGCTACCCCACAACCCAGGTCAGAGGCGGTGGCTGAGAGGAGCAACCCCACATCCAAGGAGCGGTGGCTGAGCAGGCACAGGAGGGCCTAGAGGAGCTACACCATGTTCAAGGTCAGGAGGGGCAGTGGTGAAGAGATACCCCTCATCTAAGGTAAAGAGCAACAGCTGCGCTTTCAGCCGTGAATAGATACATCATGTCCAAGGTAAGAGAAACCCAAGTAAGACGGTAGGTGTTGCAAGAGGGCATCAAAGGGCAGGCACACTGAAACCATAATCACAGAAAACTAGTCAGTCTAATCACATGGACCACAGTCTTGTCTAACTCAATGAAACTAAGCCATGCCCTGTGGGGCCACCCAAGACGGGCGGGTCATGGTGGAGAAGTCTGACAGAATGTGGTCCACTGGAGAAGGGAATGGCAAACCACGTCAGAATTCTTGCCTTGAGAACCCCATGAACAGTATGAAAAGGCAAAATGATAGGATACCAAAAGAGGAATTCTCCAGGTCAGTAGGTGCCCAATATGCTACTGGAGATCAGTGGAGAAATAACTCCAGAAAGAATGAAGGAATGGAGATAAAGCAAAAACAATACCCAGTTGTAGATGGGACTGGTGATAGAAGCAAGGTCCGATGCTATAAGAGCAATATTGCATAGGAACCTGAAATGTCAGGTCCAGGAATCAAGGCAAATTGGAAGTGGTCAAACAGGAGATGGCAAGGGCGAATGTCGACATTCTAGAAATCAGTGAACTAAAATGGACTGGAGTGGGTGAATTAAACTCAGTTGACCATTATATCCACTACTGTGGGCAGGAATCCCTTAGAATAAATAGAGTAGCCATCATTGTCAACAAGAGTCTGAAATGCAGTAGTTGATGCAATCTCAAAAACGACAGAATGATCTCTGTTCGTTTCCAAGGCAAACCATTCAATATCACAGTAATCCAAGTCTATGCCCCAACCAGTAACACTGAAGAAGCTGAAGTTGAATGGTTTTATGAAGACCTACAGGACTTTATAGAACTAACACCCCCAAAGATGTCCTTTTCATTATAGGGGACTAGAATGCAAAAGTAGGAAGTCAAGAAACACCTGGAGTATCAGGCAAATTTAGCCTTGGTATATGGAATGAAGCAGGGCAAAGGCTAATAGAGTTTTGCCAAGAGAATGTGTTGGTCATAGTAAAACCCTCTTCCAACAACACCAGAGAAGACTCTACACATGGACATCACCAGATGGTCAACACTGAAATCAGATTGATTATATTCTTTGCAGCCAAAGATGGAGAAGCTCTCTACAGACAGCAAAAACAAGACCAGGAGCTGACTGTGGCTCAGATCATGAACTTCTTATTGCCAAATTCAGACTTAAGTTGAAGAAAGTAGGGAAAACCACTAGACCATTCAGGTATGACCTAAATTAAATCCCTTATGATTATACAGTGGAAGTGAGAAATAGATTTAAGGGCCTAGACCTGATAGATAGAGTGCCTAATGAACTATGGAATGAGGTTCATGACGCTGTACAGGAGACAGGGATCAAGACCCTCCCCATGGAAAAGAAGTGCAAAAAAGCAAAATGGCTCCCTGGAGAGGCTTTACAAATAGCTGTGAAAAGAAGGAAGCAAAATGCAAAGGAGAAAAGGAAAGATATAAGCATCTGAATGCAGAGTTACAAAGAATAGCAAGGAGAGATAAGAAAGTCTTCCTCAGTGATCAGTGCAAAGAAATAGAGGGAAAAAAACAGAATAGGAAAGACTAGAGATCTCTTCAAGAAAATTAGAGATACCAAGGGAACATTTCCTGCAAAGATGGGCTTGATAAAGGACAGAAATGGTATGGACCTAACAGAAGCAGAAGATATTAAGAGGTGGCAAGAATACAGAGAAGAACTGTACAAAAAAGATCTTCCTGACCAAGATAATCACAATGGTGTGATCACTTACCTAGAGCCAGACATCTTGGAATGTGAACTCAAGTGGGCCTTAGAAAGCATCACTACAAACAAAGCTAGTGGAGGTGATGGAATTCTAGTTGAGCTGTTTCAAATCCTGAAAGATGATGCTGTGAAAGTGCTGCACTCAATATGCCAGCAAATTTGGAAAACTCAGCAGTGGCCACAGGACTGGAAAAGGTCAGTGTTCATTCCAATCCCAAAGAAAGGCAATGCCAAAGAATGTTCAAAATACCACACAATTGCACTCATCTCACATGCTAGTAAAGTAATGCTCAAAATTCTCAAAGCCAGTTTTCAGCATATGTGAACCACGAACTTCCAGATGTTCAAGCTGGTTTTTGAAAAGGCAGAGGAACCAGAGATCAAATTGCCAACATCCACTCGATCATGGAAAAAGCAAGAGAGTTCCAGAAAAACATTTCTGCTTTATTGACTATGCCAAAGCCTTTGACTGTGTGGATCACAATAAACTGTGGAAAATTCTGAAAGAGATAGGAATACCAGACCACCTAACCTGCCCCTTGAGAAATCTTTATGCAGGTCAGGAAGCAACAGTTAGAACTGGACATGGAACAACAGACTGGTTCCAAATAGGAAAAGGAGTATATCAAGGCTGTATATTGTCACCCTACCTATTTAACTTATATGCAGAGTACATCATGAGAAACGCTGGGCTGGAAGAAGCACAAGCTGGAATCAAGATTGCCAGGACAAATATCAATAAACTCAGACATGCAGATGACACCATCCTTATGGCAGAAAGTGAAGAGGAACTAAAAAGCCTCTTGATGAAAGTGAAAGAGGAGAGTGAAAAAGTTGGCTTAAAGCTCAACATTCAGAAAACTAAGATCATGGCATCTGGTCCCATCATTTCATGGGAAATAGATGGGGAAAAATGGAAACAGTGTCAGACTTTATTTTTTGTGGCTCCAAAATCAGTGCAGATGGTGACTGCAGCCATGAAATTAGAAAATGCTTATGCCTTCGAAGGAAAGTTATGACCAACCTAGATAGCATATTAAAAAGCAGAGACATTACTTTGCCAACAAAGGTTAGTCTCATCAAGGCTATGGTTTTCCAGTAGTCATGTATGGATGTGAAGTTTGGACTGTGAAGAAAGCTGAACACCGAAGAATTGATGCTTTTGAACTGTGGTGTTGGAGAAGACTCTTGAGATTCCCTTGGACTGCAAGGAGATCCAACCAGTCCATTCTAAAGGAGATCAGTCCTGGGTGTTTTTGGAAGGACTGATGCTAAAACTGAAGCTCCAATACTTTGGCCACCTCATGCGAAGTGTTGACTCATTGGAAAAGACTGATGCTGGGAGGGATTGGTGGCAGTAAGAGAAGGGGATGACCGAGGATGAGATGGCTGGATGGCATCACTAACTCGATGGATGTGAGTTTGAGTGAAATCCGAGAGGTGGTGATGGACAGGGAGGCCTGGTGTGCTGCAGTTCACGGGGTCGCAAAGAGTCAGACATGACTGAGCGACTGAACTGAACTGATGAGTCTTCTATATATATAAGTTATTCATGATCATCACCTTTATGTGTGGTACAGTGAGAAATGCTGGTTTGCTGGAGGGTTTGCCTGGGGAGACACATTTGTCTCATGTAACAAAAATGGTACTTAATAGGAAGTTACAACTCCAAGTTTAGCTCCAGTGTCTACCATTAAGTAGCTATACAAACTTCAGCTAGTTCCTTTCTCACTTTAGGTCTTAATTTACCTTTGTGTAAACTGCAGAGTAGTATAGTTTGAGATGACCACTCAAAGTTAATGTTTTCAGTCTCAGGGCCTCCCTAAGGAAATCTCTGATAGCTGACCCTTCAATTGTAAAATGTAGATGCCACAAAAACCTTTAAAAGTAAAGTACAACAAACTTTTAGAGACTCTAAGGAAAAGCATTGAAATTCTTTTCAGAAAAAATGTTTGCTTGTGTAAGCTGGACCCTGATATTTTGCTTAGAAATTGAGGCTAAGAAGTATTGCTTCAAATTAAATTTACATACTTCCAAGAGCACTTCTCAGATATGCAGATGATACCACTCCAATGGCAGAATATGAAGAGGAACTTAAGAGCCTCTTGATGAGGGTGAAAGAGGAGAGTGAAAAACCTGGCTTAAAACTCAACATTCAAAAACTAAGATCATGGCATCCAATCCTATGACTTCCTGGCAAATAGATGGGGAAAAAGTGGAAATAGTGGTAGATTTTATTTTCTTGGACTCCAAAATCACTGCAGATGGTGACTGCAGCCTTGAAATGAAAAGATGGTTGCTCCTTGGAAGAAAAGCAATGACAAACCTAGACAGGGTATTAAAGAGCAGAGAAATCACTTTGCCAAAGGTCCATATGAAGGAGGAAACAGAACAGGCTCTATCATGAAAGCGGGACTCCATCTTGGGCCAGACTGTCTGCCCATTATCTTTGGAAACAACATACCAAATGGGAAACCAGGCCCCTGGAAGGAAGAGCCCTGGGGGCTCTCCATCACCTAAATGAATACCCTAATTATCTATGTAACCGCATAGGATCATACATTCTATTATGCTTATTGGGGAATCACCACAAGCCTATTGATAATTGTCCACTGTTAACTACCTAGGTTTAAGGCATATGAATCACAGGTTGACTTTGATTGTTATCTTTCTTTTTCCTTTCTTCAGACTAGTTTCAGGGAATTTGGGGAAGTGGGTTTGGGCATGTATGTTTAGGGTATATAAGGTTTTCACAAAAACTGGTTGGGGTCCTTGGCTAAGAGGAGACTCTGCCTTGGGCACGCCGGTGTAATAAACAGCACTCCACTATCTGCATTGTCCTTCTGAGTGAGTTTGTTTCCTGGAATGAATGCCTATAACACATACAGTTAAAGCTATGGTTTTTCTAGTAGTCATGTATGGATGTAAGACCTGCACCATAAAGAAGGCTGAACACTGAAGAACTGATACTTTCAAATTGTGGCTCTGGAGAAGACTCTTTGAAAGTCTACTGGACAGCAAGGAGATCAAACCAGTCAGTCCTAAAGGAAATCAACCTTGAATATTCATTGCAAGGACTGATGCTGAAGCTCCAGTACTTTGGCCACCTAATGCTGACTCACTGGAAAAGTCTCTGATACTGGGAAAGATTGAGGGCAAAAGGAGACAAAGGCAACAGAGGAAGAAATGGTTGCATGCGTCACTGATTCAATGGGCATGAGTTTGAGCAAACTCTGGGGAGACAGTGAAGGACAGGAAAGCCTGGTGTCCTACAGTCCATGGGGTCACAAAGAGGTGGACATGACTTAGCAACTGAACAACAAGACCACCTCTAGGTACATTTTTGAGGTAGCTGAAGTTCGATTTTTAATTCTTTTACCCTTCTATTTGCTTTTTCTTTGTTCTATCAGTTATCGGCACCTAGGACTACTCTTCATTTAGGTCTAAAATCTCAGTCTTTTCAATTGCCATGAGTTACCCAGTTATTCACCAGATAGAGGAATTCCAAAAGAAATCAAAGGTCTAATAATTATTACTAATATTCATGGTAGTTCATTGTTTACGTGTACCAGAGTTTATCTACTCACCTATTGATGGACATTTTGGTTCTTATAAATAAAGCATATATAAAGATCTATGCACAGGTCTTTGTGCGGATATGTTTTCAGTTCATTTGGTAAATACCAAAGAGTGTGACTGATGGATTATATGGCTAGAATATATTTATTTTTGAAAGAAATTACCAACTTGTCTTGCAAAGTGACCATATCACTATGCATTCCCATCAGCAGAGAGTTCCTGTATTTTTACATCCTCATCAGCATTTGGTGTCGTCAGTGTTTTAGATTTTGGCCATTAAAATAGATTCATAGTGATATCTCATAATTGTTTTAATTTGCATTTCCCTGATGACATATTACATGGAACATCTTTTCAAATGCTTACTTATATGCCATGTGTATATCTTTTCAGAGAGATGTCTGTTAAGGTCTTTGATCCATTTTCTAATCATGTTGCTGCTGCTGCTGCTGCTGCTGCTAAGTCGCTTCAGTCATGTCCGACTCTGTGCAACCCCATAGACGGCAGCCCACTAGGCTCTGCCATCTCTGGGATTCTCCAGGCAAGAATACTGTTACTAGTTCCCATAATGTTAAGTTTTTAAAAATTATTTGCGTATTTTGGATAATAGTACTTTATCAGATGTTTATTTTACAAATATTTTCTCCAAGTCTGTGTCTTGTCTTCTCAGTCTCTTGGCATTATCTTTTACAAAGCAGAAGTTTTCAGTTTTTATGAAGTTCAGCTTTTCAATTATTTCTTCCACAGACTGTGTCTTTGCTATTGTATTTTAAAAGTCCTTGACATACTGAAGGGCATCTAGATTTTCTCCTAAGTTATCTTCTAGGAATTTTATAGTTTTGGGTTTTATCTTTAGGTTTATATATTCTGAGGTAATCTTTGTGAATGGTGTGCTATCTATATTGATTCATTTTTATGCATGTGGATATCCACTTGTTCCAAAATCAAATAAATAACTAATGAGGACCTACAGGGGGAAATGAAGGTACAGTATGTTTGAGGGACATATATTAAATTAACCTTAAAATGAATTCCAATATAAATTAGGAAGAGACAACCACTGTTTGATTCCACTACTACCTAACACAGTCAAATGGAGTCAGAAAGTACATAGAGTAGATGCCAGGGTCCAGGGACTGGGGAGGTAGGAAGAGGGGATGGGGACTTAGTGTTTAACATGGACAGAATTTCAGTTTAGGAAGGTGAAAAATTCAGAAGATGGATGATGGTGAGAAAGTTGAGCAACTCAAAATGGATTAAAGATCTAAATGTAAGACCAGAAACTATAAAACTCCTAGAGGAGAACATAGGCAAAACACTCTCCGACATAAATCACAGCAGGATCCTCTATGATCCACCTCCCAGTATACTGGAAATAAAAGCAAAAATAAACAAATGAGATCTAATTAAAATTAAAAGCTTCTGCACAACAAAGGAAACTATAAGCAAGGTGAAAAGACAGCCTTCTGAATGGGAGAAAACAATAGCAAATGAAACAATTGACAAACAACTCATCTCAAAGATATACAAGCAACTTATGCAGCTCAACTCCAGAAAAATAAACGACCCAATCAAAAAATGGGCCAAAGAACTAAATAGGCATTTCTCCAAAGAAGACGTACGGATGGCTAACAAACACAGGAAAAGATGCTCAACATCACTCATTATCAGAGAAATGCAAATCAAGACCACAGTGAGGTTCCATTTCACACCAGTCAGAATGGCTGCGATCCAAAAGTCTACAAGCAATAAATGCTGGAGAGGATGTGGAGAAAAGGGAACCCTCTTACACTGCTGGTGGGGATGCAAACTAGTACAGCCACTATGGAAAACAGTGTGGAGATTCCTTAAAAATTGCAAATAGAACTGCCTTATGACCCAGCAATCCCCTTGCTGGGCATACACACTCGAGGAAACCAGAATTGAAAGAGACACATGTACCCCAATGTTCATTGCAGCACTGTTTATAATAGCCAGGACATGGAAATAACCTAGATGTCCATCAGCAGATGAATGGATAAGAAAGCTGTGGTACATGTACACAATGGAGTATTACTCAGCCCTTAAAAGAATAAATTTGACTCAGTTCTAATGAGATGGGATAAAACTGGAGCCGATTATAGAGTGAAGTAAGCCAGAAAGAAAAACACCAATACGGTATACTGACACATATATATGGAATTTAGAAAGATAGTAATGATGACCCTCTATGTGAGACAACAAAAGAGACACAGAGGTATAGAACGGACTTTTGGACTCTGAGGGAGAGGGAGAGGGTGGGATGATTTGGGAGAATGACATTGAAACATGTATACTATCTTGTAAGAAACGAAGCGCCAGTCTATGTTCAATACAGGATACAGGATGCTTGGGGCTGGTGCACGGGATGAGCCAGGGAGATGATATGGGGTGGGAGGTGGGAGGGGGCTTCGGCATTGGGAGATCGTGTACACCTGTGGCTGATTCATGTCAATGTATGGCAAAACCAATACAGTATTGTAACGTAGAATAAAGTAAAAAAAAAAAGAAAGAAAGAAAAGAAAGTTGAGAAACAATGTGAATGTACTTAGTGCCCCTGAACTGTACAATTATTAAATATGGTTAAAATAGTATGTTCAATATTATATGAATTTTATAATAAAAACAATATAAAAACATAAAATGTAATAAAAACATAAAACAAGACTATCTTTACTCCATCGTATTGCCTTTACTCCTTTGTCAAAGATCAGTTGATTAGATTTATGTCTATCTGTTTCTGGCCTGTTTCATTGATCTATTTGTCTAGCCTTTTGTCAATACTACACTGTCCTGATTACTGTAGATTTATAGTAAATCTTAGAGTCAGAGATTAATTTCTTTCAGGTTTGATAGATACTTATTAAGTATCTACCATGGGAACACAATGATGAAAAAAACACAAACACAAAAACCAAATTTATTCTTCATGGGGTGAGGAAAATAATCAAACAAATAAATCAAACAAATAATCAAACAATAAAAATTGACAAACTGCAATCAGTGTGGTTTAAGAGAAATTATAAGGATTTATGAAAGAGATGAAATTGGAAATAGTCTCTTTGAGGAAGTAAAAGAGAACAACGTGGTTTATACATGAGAAACAAAAGATGGAGACGTGCTTGAGAAGGTTGAGGAGGAAGGCAGAGCCCAGACCCTATGAAGTTTTCTATGTCACATTAAGTTTCTGACTATTTCTCTAGAGCAATGGGAAATCATGCTGGGGTTCTAGACAGGCTAAGTGGCATGAACAAATTTCTCTTTTTGAATAATCAAACCAACTGACGTGAGAGAATATATAGAAGTAGGAAGGACAGGGGATTCCCCTGTTGGCACACTGGATAGGAATCTGCCTGTCAATATGCAAAGGACATGGGTTCAGTCCATAGTCTGGGAAGATTTCACATGCCAAGGAGCAACTAAGAGCAACTAAACCCACATGTACCACAGCTACTGAGCTCAGGCTCTACAGCCCATGAGCCACATGTCTAGAGCCTGTTTTCCCCAACAAGAGAAGCCACCACAATGAGAATTCCACAGCTACTGTAGCTTACGAGTAGATCCTGCTTGCTGCAATTAGAGAAAGCCCCCACAAAGCAATTTAGTCCCAACAAAGTCAAAAATAAATAAATTTTTTTTTAATTGCAACAACATAAATGGACCTAGAGAGTGTCATTCTGAGTGAAGTAAGTCAGAAAGAGAAGGAGGAATATAGTGCCCCTTATATATGGAATCTAAAAATAAATGATACAAATGAACTTACAAAACAGAAACAGGCTCACAGATTAGAGATCGAGCTTATGGTTGCCACAGGGAAGGATAAGGGAAAGGGATAGTTAGGGAGTTTGGGATGGGCATGTACCACTGATATATTTTAAATGGATAACTAACAAGGGCCTACTGTACTGCACATGGAACTCTGCTCAGTGTTACGTGGCATCCTGGATGGGTGGGGAGTTGGAGGAGAATAGATACATGTATATGATGCATATGTATGGCTGAATCCCCTCCCTGTTCACCTGAAACTATCACAACATTGTTAATTGGCTATATCCCAATACAAAATTAAAAATTAAAAAAATACAATAAATAAACCCTTTATAAAAATAATAAATAAATCCCTTATTTATAAAGAAGAGAGTCTAAAAGAATAATTTGCAATATTTCAAATAAAATATTTCAAATCAAATAGCTTTGATTATGATTCAGATTGTTGCTCAAAGGGATCTACAAGACAAAGTACTCAACCCTGCTATTTTACAGGTGAGGTAATTAAGGCTCAGAGAAGTTACTAATTGTGCCTAAATTTTACCGTTTCTTTAAAGGCTTCCTCTTTCCGTTTTCTTCGCCTCTCTCCTTCTCCACTTCTTCTCTTCTTCCTCCTCACCCTCACCTTCCTCCCTCTGTTCCTCCTCCCTGAGGCCCTTTTTGCTGCACTTAGGGACCAATCCTTCCTCCTAATTACCACTTAAAGTCATGCTGGATGCCCCTTGCAAAGGCATTTTGTTCTGTCATTTTAGTGGGCTAATGTCCCTGCAAATAGATGACAAGATTTTCATAACCAGAAGCCAAGACATACATAGGCTTCTTAGCCTGCCCAGCATGTTGGGTTTTAATTTTAAGGGTAATCCTTCCAATTAAATCCTTTTGTAGGAATACCCATGAAATGAACAGAAACTTATCAAAAGGTAGACAACTCAGGAATTCACTTCTAGAAGAAATCTGTGAAATGAGAGAAGGTGAGGTATATTCTGGATTCTAATTGCAAAGGCCAACCCTCTGCCATTACACCAAGAGGTGCAAGAACAGAGGCCTGAATTCTCATCACTCCTCTGCTTTTAATGGGCTTGGGCAAGTACCTTTGTTACTGAATCTAGGATGCTCTTTTAGTAGGGACAATCCATCGCCAAAGGGATGATTTCAGTCTGTTATTTATTTTAGGACATTAAAGAAGTCTAAAGAAGGCAAGCAAAACACAATCCAGAACTGACTCATAAGTGACCTTGTGACCTAAGCAGGTATTCTTTGTTACTTTCTATTACAAAAGTCTATAAATATCCTGTGAATCATAAACCCCAGTGTGTAAATGACTTATTTATTGTTTCCTCTTTCATTGTCTATTTTCTCACTGGATTGGAAACTCCTTGGGGGCAAGGACCTTGTCTTTCATGTGCTATGTTATACCCCCTGATATAGCACAGGGAATGGTCTCTAGCTCATACTCTGTTGTCATTTGTTAAATGCACGTGTGAATGAAATGGTTATATTTTTCCAACATACCTATTTCAGTCCAGTCTCAACACATGATCCTAACCATCCAAACCTCATAAGAATGAGGTGAAACAATGTTGTCAAAGCATTTTTGGAAGCAGTCAGAAATCTTTACTACTAATTCAGAAACATTTATCTTTTAGTGTCTCTTTCTAATTTTCCATTTTGCCCTGATATTTAGTTTATATTGATAAACATTGAAGCATTGGGCTTGTCCAGAAATCTTGATGCCTAGATCATAGCATGGATCTTTCTTTATGATTAGCTTGAACATGCCATCTAAATACCAAAATTGTATAGATTATACATATCAGCCAAGGGTAAATTTGAAAGCATTCTAAAATATTAATGGACTGCAGACTCTCCCAGATATCTCTGAAAAGTCTAATAGATAAGACAGAGGACTGAAGCATAAATTAGAGCAATGCCTTGGTCCTGAAGAATAAAGATGAGAGAATTTTCATTGAGGTTGATTTGTTCCACTTTAAAAGGGAGCCCATTATAACACCTCAATTCTGATAGATCCTTATCTTTTTGTTATTTAAACTCTCCAAAAGCTTTCTTTCCCCGGCCTCTGTTTCTAAATTGTGGTGGAACCAGATATTCTCTGATTGTACTAACATTTCTATGAACTTTCTGTTCAAGTCAAAGAGTCAAGATGTCTTGATTGTCCCCACCTCTCCTGCACAGTGGGTTAAAGGAGCCAGCTTACTCCCCCTCATCACTAGCCTGTGAGCTCCATAAAGGCAAGCATCAGCCTTTCTTTGTTCTTCACTAATATATTCCTGCCACCTATTATAGTGACTGAAATATAGGAAGAAATCAGTAAATATTTGTTGAATTGTTAAAATACCTGATTGCATAGATCTCTTAGTCCCCATAGCAAGTACACATAAAAATCAATTAATCAAGCCACGGACATTACCATTGGAAAGAATTTCTTGAAACTTTCTAGTTGAACTCTTTAACTATATACTACACAGGAAGAAACTGATGTATAGCAAACTAAACATCTAGAACAATTGTCTCATATCCAGGAAGTGATGGATTTAGCCTGCAGTGCTGGTTTTCTGTTCAAAAACACCAAAACTTAAGAGAACATATTTGACAAAACAATTAGAGTAGATATAATAGGATCTTTTTTCAGTAATTTTCCAGCCCTGCAAGTTCTTACAGTTTTTCTGGGTCCTTGACAGTTAGAATAACTCTCATGAAGAGATGTGCCAGTCAACTGGGATCACTGGTGTTTTAGAATGTCACATCATAGGAGGCTTGATTTGTTTCTTCAAGTCAGCAAAAGCTGCCTCTAGTGGGAGATGTAGCCAGGCTTTCTGAGTTAACAGATTTAATTACTGCTAATACTTATCTTGCACTTACATCATGCCAGACATTTTTCAAAGTGCTCTATGTGAATTAATTCATGAACTTCTCATGGCCACCTAGTAGGGTAGGTTCTATTATTATCAATTTCATTTTGTAGGTAAAGAAATTGAGGCACAGAAAAGTTAAGTAACTTCCTCAACATCAACAGTGAGTTAGTGAAAGAGGATGTGAGACCAGGAAAAGTGTTTAAAGATGACAGGAAAAACAAGGTGTTTATTCTCCATGAAGGGTATATCTGGCTTCCCCATTCACTTGCAAAAGTGAGTTAACTTTCTCACGATACACCTTTAAACTGTTGTTACCTTTAAACTATTGAGTTACATAAGCCCATAAATTCTCTACTGTAAGGAAGTCTGTTGGAGCTGGGCTTTCTACTACTTGCCCCCTAACTGTTCCTAGCTGACATAGTTTGCATGTCAAATAAATGAGTCAATGTGTACACAGCTATGCCTAATACCTGGTAGTTATCAAGTGTTCAATAACTTGTATCCAACATTATTCTAATCAGAAGTTTCTCTCTATGGTTTTCAGCACATTTTGCCTTCACTCCCATCCCTAAGACTGTTTCTCAGGTTCTTAAAGCCCTCTCGAAATCTTTAAGCCCATCTCAAGTTCCTTCTCTCCTCCAAGGCCTTTGCCCAGATCCCTGGTCACCTGTCTCCAGCCAGTCCAGGTGAGATGCTTAGGCCCTTTCTGCAACTCTGTGCTCACTGAACACCTTCTTCCTCTGTTAACACATGACAAGGTAACTGGTCCTCTGTCTCTTGCTCCTTGAGGCAGGGACTAATTCCTACGGCTGCATTCCCTTACAGCCTGACAGACAGTAGGTGCTCAGTAAATGCACACATGATCAAATGAGGCTTTATTAGGCAAGCTCATCCTAGCAGTTATGTCCCTGGAACACAGACAGGAAGAATACCAGGAAATCTCCCTGCTGTATCAGAGTCACATTAATAATTCACAACCAAAAACAGAGGAAAAATAAAGCAGAGAAAGCTTTCCTAGCTACATACTCCTGAAAAGCAACAGGCAGTAGTTGCCAGGAACTGCTTATCAATGTATAGTTTAGAGCTTTTGATAATGGTCTATAAATATCCTTGACTTTTTTCAGAGAAGTATTTTCTCATCCGTCCATCCTCATGTTCTATATTTAAAACTCATTTCTCAAATATTGGCATGCTGCAACATGAACCAGGGGCTCTAAACTCATCTGTGAAGATTTTCTTCCCTAGTTTTTGCCAGCCATCAGGCAGAAACTGTAGTTTAAGGATGGGGTGACGGAAGGGAGCTCATTGCCTTGGCTGCCTCAGTGGAGAAAGCTTTTAGTCCTTTTTTTCCTTTTAAATCCTCAAGTTGAAAGTAATTTCCACATTTTATGAAAGGCCTGGAAATAAGACTGAAGAGAGGTGACTGTGAGGGGGAGTTTCTAAGGAGACTGATTAGGGCTCTTGTCCTGTTCAAGAGGGAAAAAAGAGAGCAGAGGGGTGTTTGATGCAGAAGTTGAACAGAGCCTCCCAGGGATGGAAAATGCTTCTGTCTGTCTACTCTGGCTCTTGAGGTCAACTTCAAAATTTTGCTTCTTGACAAACAAGCTTGAGTAAAGGCAGCTCTTCTCCCTTGTGTCCTGTGGCAAAGTTGGACAGCCTGGAGCAGCCTTTTGTTTTTTACTTAAAAATATATTCTCTGCACAGAGCTAGGGTTCAGGAATAAGAAGTAAGGTACTTTGCAAATCTAAGGTGCATGAGACGGTCATCAAATAGAAGCATTGTAGTCCCAGCTGAAAATCATTTAGGTATGATCCTCTAAGTCAACGCTCTTCACCACTATATGCAATCTCTAGTCTTAGTAAGGCAGCATTTGTTTGTCGTGGTCCTTTTGTTTTTTATAATATTATGTTCTTTCTCTGTCTTCTCCAATGCACAAACATAAGAATGCCTGCTACAGTGCCAGCCAGGGCAAATGCCCTCCTGTCCTCAAGAAGCAGGGAGCCATAGTGGGCAACAATGAGTTTCAACTACAGTGTCATCATCTAGACGAGGGTTTGGGCCCTGTCTCTTAAGGGCTTACCTGCTGGCTCAGAGGGTAAAGTGTCTGCCTGCAATGCAGGAGACTTGGGTTTGATCCCTGGCTTGGGAAGATCCCTTGGAGAAGGAAATGGCAATCCACTCCAGTGCAAAGACTCAGCAACTTCACTTTCTTTCTTTCTGTCTCTTAATAGCTATGTGGCCATGGACAAGTGACACAGTAATATCCACCCCATAGTTTTAATGTGAACATCAGATGATATATTGGTTTATATATAATACTGTATATAAAATTGTACATTTTATATATGATATATAAAATAAGCAGTCTCTGATGCATTGTTGCTCACAAGTAAATGGTGGTCCTAATGATTTCCATCAAAGTTTAGATTGCATTCTTTCTAAAAAATCCATTGCATTGGTCCTTGGGCACTGTAATATCACCATCCTTTATTTTCCAATTACTTTCTGTTCAAAAGTAATTTATACCTAAGGACAGTCTCCTTTCTCTTGTGGAGACAGAAAATTGTACCTGTATGTGGTAAGGGAGGTGAAGAGTGGTTCTTAGGAGAGGCAACAAATCCTTTACAAAGAATGTGAAAGAGAAATAAAAGGGTGAGCACCAATCCCTTTTGCTGAGCTCAGCTGCCATGTATATTGGCTACTAATGGTTCACAGTGGCATACTCTTCTGTGACAATTTGCCCTGGATCAGTGGAAGTTCCTGAGAAATCTGTGGGTAAAGAAGCTAGAGTTAGAACCATACACATAACAATGGACTAGTTCAAAATTGGGAAAGGAGTATGTCAAGGCTGTATACTGTCACCTTGCTTACTTCTATGCAGAGTACATTATGAAAAATGCCAGACTAGAAGAATCACAAGCTGGAATCAAGATTTCTGGGATAAATATCAATCACCTCCTATATGCAGATAATACCATTCTAATGGCTGAAAGCGAAGAGGAGCTAAAGAGCCTACTGATAAGGTTGAAAGAGGAGAGTGAAAAAGCTGGCTTGAAACATTTAAAAATACTAAGATCATGGCATCTGTTCCCATCATTTCATGGCAAATAGAAGGGGGAAAAGTGGAAGAAGTGGCAGATTTTACTTTCCTGGGCTCTAAAATCACTGCAGATGGTGATTGCAGCCATGAAATTAAAAGATGCTTGCTCTTTGGAAAGAAAACTATGACCAACCTAGATAGCACATTAAAAAGCAGAGACATTACTTTGCCAACAAAGATCCATATAGTCAAAGATATGTTTTTTCCAGTAGTCATGTACAGATGTCAGAGTTGGATTACAAAGAAGGCTGAGAGCTGAAGAACTGATGCTTTTAAATTGTGATGCAGGAGAAGACTCTTGAAAGTCCATTGGACAGCAGGAAGATGGAACCAGTCAGTCCTAAAGGAAATCAACCCTGAATACTCATTGGAAGGACCGAAGCTAAAGCTGAAGCTCCAATACTTTGGCCACCTGATGCGAAAAGCCAACTCATTGGAAAAGATCTTGATACTGGGAAAGATTGAAGGCATGAGGAGAAGGGAGCAACAGAGAATGAGATGGTTGATGGCATCACCGACTCAACTGACAATAAATATGAGCAAACTAAGAGATAGTAGAGGGCAGGGGAGCCAGGCATGCTGCAGCCCATGGGGTCACAAAGAGTCAGACACAGCTAGGAGATTAAGCAATAATAAGAGGAAGCCACCCTGCTCAGAGATGCCTGGGAGGATACACCACACCCCACTCCCCAGCCACCCTGCAGCTCTCAGTTAATGACTGATTGATAGGAATGAAAGCCTGCTATCCTGCCCCAGGTGGAACATTTTGATTCTACCATTCCTGCTACAGACCCCGCAGTGGGCTCAGGCTGAGTATGCATAGGATCTTCCCTTATCTGTCTCCTCACTCCCAAACTGATTTCACTTGAGAGCCCTCTCTTAAAATCCCCTTGTGTAAAAACCCTATCTCAGGCTCTGCTCCCAAGGAATCTAATCTAATAGCCATTCTCAAAAAATTTTATGGAAGAATTCCCCCCCCTTTGTGTCCTGCCTCTTAGCTTAGAGGGGTCCTCCAGAATCAACCATTTTTCTTGGCTTTCAGCTGGCAGACGGGAAAACAAATTTTCAGAACACATTCCTGAGCTAAGTGTATGTAGCAGACCTGTGAAGTCCCGTTGCTGTGAGGCTCAGGGACAGTGAGGGAGAGAACAACTCATCATTCAGTAGCAGACGCTGCATTCAAACATATGGATAACTCATCTTATTTAAATTCTAATAAACCCAGCACAGTGTCCTCCAGGTTCATTCACGCTGTTTCACATGACAGGATTTCCTTCTTTCTCAAGGCTAATAATATTGCATTGTCTGTACATACCGCATTCTCTTTATTCATCCATTAGTGGACATGCAAATTGTCCAATTTAAATTGACATGTAAATTGTCAGAGGATGAGATGGCTGGATGGCATCACTGATGCAATGGACATGAACTTGGGAAAACTCCAAGAGATGGTGAGGGACAGGGAGGCCTGGCATGCTTCATTCCATGGGGTTACGAGGAATCAAACACTGGCTGAACAACAGCAAATTGTCTGCTTTCCTTGGCTATTGTGATTAATGCTGGATGAACCTGGAGGACCTTATGCTGAGTGAAATAATAGCAGTATTACATATTTCTACTTATGAAATGTATCTCTAATAGTCAGACTCAGAGAAGCAGAGAGTAGAATGGTGGTTGCCAAGGGCAGTGGGGAGAGGAAATGAGAGTTGCTATTCAGTGGGTATAAAGTTTCAGCTTTGCTAGATGAATTGGTTCTAGAGATCTACTATGCAGCATGTGCCTGTTAATAGTACCATGCAGAACAATTAAAATTTTGTTAAGAGGATAGATCTTATATTAAGTGTTTTTACTATAATAAAAAATAAACACATTCTAATAGGACTAAAAGGTATTAATATTTTTATTCAAGTTATTTGTCCTAGGCAGAAAAGGAAATAAAACTTATTTTATATTTGGCTAACAGTATTCTTTCTAAATATTGATGTATCATTTTTCAAAATTATTATTATTTTTTTTTAGTGAGCAGAAGATTTCTTTTTTTTTTTTTTTTACACTGTTCATTATCACTCAAAGCCAAGAACTTAATGGTAAGTTAAGGAAAAAAACTGGGACAGTAAACCTAGTTAAGAGTCTCTGCTTATCTGGGACTTTCTTATCTTAAATGCAAGGTTTTCAGCAATGTCATTTCCAAATCCAGCATGCATGGTTTCAAGAAGGCCTCGTGATTTGGAATAATTTTATAATATTACCATAGCAACTCATGTGATTGCGCAGATACTGAGAATAGAAATCCAAAACAGAATTGTTAGAAAGGAATTTTTTAAACACATATACAGTCAGAATTAAATAAAAATCAAATTGTACTTTTGTGGAGTGATGGTACAGAAATTTTTTTTTAAGTGAATCTTATTTTACCTTTTTAAAAATATGAGAAACTCAGTAAGGAAAATTCAATGCAATAATACAGCCGTAAAAAAAAATCCTGAAGAAAGTAGTGCTTGTGTAGCAATGCACGACAGAGGGCTGCAGGGAGAATCTGCATGTTACACAGAGGTTGAAAATGTACTAAGTAGATATGCAGGCTGTACGTGTGTTGTGGGGGACAGGGAGGTGGGGTTGGTTTCTCAGTCACTCAGTCATATTTGACTCTTTGTGGTCCTATGGACTATAGCCCACCAAGCCCTCTGTCCATGGAATTTTTCAGGCAAGAAGACTGGAGTGGGATGCCATTTATTCCTCAAGGGTATCTTTCCCACCCAGGGACTGAATTCTTATCTCCTGCGTCTCCTGCATTGGCAGGTGGATCCTTTCCCACTGAGCCACTTGGGAAGCCCATAGCTGGTACCTATTTCAAAGGACTGATGAAAATTATCAATAATATGACTGTGGGATTGTTCTTGTTCTCCACCAAAGGTGCCCAATTTGTGAGTTCCAAAGCTAGGGACTTAAAGATTATCAGAATGAAAAAGTTCTTAGAGGTCATTTATGATGTTTGACTCTCCCCTGCCAATTTTGTACCAAACGACATGCCAATAATATACAGTGGTGGATACTGGCTCTTTTGTTCAGTTGCTATTTCTCTTCCACATGGAAATACATTTTATGATTTTCTTTGGGAAGCCACTCATCCCCATCACATCATTGTATTATCTGGGTCTGAATCCACAGCAACCCAAAGTTCCTTGTGGGGGAGGGAGGGGACACACAGGTCAGCTGTAGTCCGAGTTCAACATCTTCCCACACACAGAAATGAGATAAAACCTGAGCAAGGCTGAAATCCAACAGGCGGGGACATCTTTATATTTTTATTGGAACTCCTGGGAAAGAGGCTCTATCTTTCCACTGGACTTGCTAAGGCATTAGACTGAAAACAAAGAGAAGCAGGTATCCATCTTGGCACAAACAAGGTTAAGCCTGCCAGAGAATGAAGGCAAAAATTCAGAAATACGACTGCAAACCTCAAGTGGTCCCTTGGCATTGCCTGGCAATTCTAATATATTTTTCTGACCGATCTACTCTCTCATTCTCTGAGAGGTCCACTTTAAATCTTCCCCTTTCTCTTCAAGCTTCTGATATGTTCCCCTCACCATCCACTTGCATTTGATGATACCACTTCTTATTTCAGTGAGAAAATAAAAGCGATTAGAAGAGGACACCCTATGTTTCCACTAGCAAAGCTATCAAACACCCAGCTTCTTAGGAATGTTATAAATATTGTTGTCCCTTTTCTACAATGGCCATCTCTCTCTGATCTACTGTCAACCCTCTCTGATGTGGAAGTGTCGCTATTCAGTCACTAAATCTGAACAACAGTGTTCGACTCTTTGCAACCCCATAGACTGCAGCATGCTAGGCTTCCCTGTCTCACTATCTCCCAGAATCTGCTCAAATTCATGTCCATTGAGTCAGTGATGCTGTCTAACCTTCTTATCCTTTGTCACTCTCTTCTCCTTTTGCCTTCAGTCTTGCCCAGCATCAGGGTCTTTTCCAGTGAGTCAGCTCTTCATATCAGGTGGCCAAAGTACTGGAGCTTCAGCTTCAGCATCAGTTCTTCCAATGAATATTCAGGGTTGATTTCATTTAGAACTGACTGCTTTGATCTCCTTGCAGTCCAAGGGACTCTCAAGAGTCTTCTCCAGCACCACAGTTTGAAAGTATAAATTCTGAAGTGCTCAGCCTTCTTTATGGTCCAACTCTCACATCCATACATGACTACTGGAAAAACCACTGCTCTGACTATATGGACCTTTGTACTCGGATGTGTACATAGCACAAAGATGTGTACTGGGTTCCAAATATTAGCACCACTACTCGAGGAGTTTGCTTTTTCACTTACATCTTGCTCTTTGTCATGGTCAAAGTTCTCTTTATTATGTTATTCCCATCAGTTTATGAACTTTCTGTGACTTTTCCCAACTTAGTAAACTAAAAACATTCCCTCTCTTAACTCACAAATCCTTCTTCAACTTCTGCCTATTTCTCTATTGTCCTTTACAGTGAACCTTCTTCAAAGTATCTCTCTGTGCTCCTGGTCTCCTCTTTCTCCTCCCATCTCATTTCAGTCCTCAGCAATCAGAATTATGATCCCAGTATCCCACTGAAATCACTCTAAATGTTTTCACTTTAATCAGTGTTTCACTTTTACCTCTTGTGTACTGATTTCAGTTGACTTTGAAAACATTTGTTTTCTCCTTGTTATTTGCTGTTCCTTTCTCAGTGTTGTAACTGGATCTTTTTCTCTTTTAGAATAGAGTCAACCCCAGATTCTCTTCTCTCCCCCGATTTATATTTACTATCCATGGCTTTAAATGCCATCTTCTCACTCGTGGATAGTTCCCATGTGTTTATCTTTAGCCCTTTAACCTTGAGATGGTCTATAATAATATGCATCTCTGCGAATCTTTACACACACACATGCATGAATATGTTTCTGCTTAGATCCAAAATATCACAGTCAATCCTCACATCTCTTTTTCTCGTACACTCTTACGCCACACATCTAGTCCATCATTAAGTCCTATCAGTCACAAACCTGACTACCTCTCTCGATCATCGTAGCTTTACCTCAGTTCAAGCCACTTCCATCCATCTCTCACTTGGATTAGAACCATAGCCCTCTAACTTATTACTTGCTTCTTAGACTGTCTTGCCCCCATTAGATGACACTGTATTCAGCAGGTAGACAAGTTATTTTAATATAGAAATCAGATCACAGCACATCACTGCTCAGAACTTTCAGTGGTTTTGCATCAGTCTTGCTCAGGTTTCAAGGTCATATATGCCCTGGTTCTTTTCCCTCCCAAACTCCTTTTGTACTTTTCTCTCATTCACTTGCCTCCAACAAACCAGAACTTTTTAACACTTTGCAACTTGCAGCTCAAATATGAAAGCATGCTTCAATATCAGCACCTGTGAATTTGCTGTTCACTGTACCTGAAATGCTCTTCCCTGACTATTCATATAGCTTACTGCCCAACTGTCATCACCTCCCTGACCAAGCAGTCTGTTATAGTCCCTCCTTAATCCCATCATAGTTTCTAACTCTGTAGGTAGGCTTTTCTTCATTGCACTTATCAGTCCATACGGTTTTATACACTGACTGTCTCTAGACCTAGAACTTCATGAAGGCAGAACTATGTCTATTCTACCACCTGTACACGCAGCACACAGAATAGTGCCTGACACAGAGTGGGTGTCCAATAAATAGATGGACAAAGAAAAAAAGTGAAAGTGTTAGTTGTTCAGTCATGTCTGAATCTGTGCAACCCCATGGACTGTAGCCTTCCAGGCTCCTCTGTCCATAGGATTCTCCAGGCAAGAATATTAGAGTAGGTAGCCATTCCCTTCTCCAAGGAATCTTCCTGACCTAGGGATCGAAGCCAAGTCTCCTGCATTGTAGGCAGATTCTTTACCATATGAGTCACCCAGGAATCTAAATATATGTGAACAAATCAATAAATAAGTGAATGAATGACAGTGGCAAAATTCCCATCATGTCTGAGCCATGAACCCAGCAATGCAAGGTCTGGTCTTCTCCTCCAACTTTACAGTACAAGAATCAGAAGTCTTATTTCTCTCTCCCTCTGATACCTCAGTTCAGCTTCCTCAAACTAGTGGCTGAAAGACTTTTGACTGCAGCAGTGCTGGGCTGGAGCTGTCTTACTCAGGCTTATGAGAATAGAATGTGCTCATTTCCTTCCTACTCTGCTTTTAATGGGGTTAGTTTCAAGTCAGGCACACTGGGAGTAGTTCCACTATGGAAATCAGTAAACTCAGCAAGTCAGGGATCTATGTTTTCCTTTTTACCTTCTATGGAGAGTTTGAGTTAACATTTGCCAGCATACCACTGTATGTATCTTGCCATTCCTTATCAAGTTTCAGGAAAGGGGCTCTCCCTGATCACTGAAGTGAAGTAAAGTGCAAATCACTCAGTCGTGTCTGATTCTTTGCAACCCCATGAACTATGTACAGTCCATGGAATTCTCCAGGCCAGAATACTGGAGTGGGTAGCCTTTCCCTTCTCCAGGGGATCTTCCCAACCCAGAGATTGAACCCAGGTCTCCCACATTGCAGGTGGATTCTTTACCAGCTGAGCCACCAGGGAAGCCCATGAATACTGGAGTGGTTAGCCTATCCCTTCTCCAGAGGATTTTTCCAAACCCAGGAATCAAACTGGGGTCTCCAACACTGCAGGCGGATTCTTTACCAAGTAAGTTATCAAGCTGTGATCACTAAAACATCCTAATCTGATATGGGACAGCTTCACCATTACAAGTTCTCAGTGATTATGTAGTTTCTAAAACGTGTTGCATTTCTCTTTTAACTCCCATTCTGCTTTCTGCAGCAACACAGAGCTAGTCTAGTCATTCTTCTATATAATTAACCCCCAATATTTGAATAAAACTCTTTGTACATCATCCTCTCTCTTACTCTTCATCTTTATGTATTTCCAGGCTAAATGCCCTAAAATCTATCTCTTTCCCTCTTTTACTGGCCAACTCCCCGTTTTAAAGAAAATTGTTATTTTTAATATACACTGAAATATTTTATACATGGTAGGAACTCAACTGATACTTAATGTGAATTTATCAAGCATTCTGGAAGACAAATTATCTTGATTATAAATGTTTTAAAAATGTCAGCATTGATATATATTCAGAACTTCTATGTATAAACACATTCTGAAGTCAAGATATATTTCTCCCTTATTTAATTTCAGCAAGATTAAGGCAGACATCTTTCATGATAGTTCTCCTCATAGTTTATGTCAAATACTTTCACAGCATACAAAGAAACTGAGTCTTAAGTTGTTAGAAGACTTGACCACTGATATTAGCAAAGTAAGATCTTCCAACTCAGATCTCAGCCTTTTTACCATTAACTCCTAGATTCATCTCTTAAGAAATACCTTTTTTTTCTTAAAATGGTTATTTATTTATGTTAATTAGTACTTACCATCTGTTAGATTCCATTCAGACACTAGATGAATAACTAATCAACATCTTTACTCTTGGTCTTATTTGCCCCATTGTCAAATCTAGATAGTGTTATTCTATCAGCCCAAAGACCAATAACCTTTTGTAAACTTTTTTCTCACTTTTCCTATTAAGACTTATGGTGTTTAACAAAGAACCATCATTGATTTTTATTTTGTCCTTTTCTGGGTGCTCATTCAATCAGCACATCTTTACTGAGGATATTTTATGACACACAATCTTCTGAGCTCTGATGGTACGAGGGTGAACAAGATGAACAAGTCTCTGATCTCATGGAGCTTAATTGTTAATGATACGTAGGGATTAAATAGACAGTGAAGAAGAACTGTGGATAGTGGTAAGCTGTTTATAAAAAAGAAAACAGTATTATGTGGTAGGGATGGCTCCATGGGGGAAGTGGTTGTTTGGTCATGGAAAAGGTCTTAGACTTTTGAACTGAGGCTTTAGAAATGATAAGGAGACAGGCACGCAGAGTCCTGGAAGGAGAGAACACTCAGAGCAGAGGAAACAATAATAATGAAAGCCCTGAGCAGGAATGAGGTTGAATTTTCTGAAGCAAAGAGAGAGGGTCAATGTGGCCCCAAGGTACAAAATGACGCCACAAATGAAGTCGGGGACCAGATCATAAGTTTTGTGAACAATAATAAAACTGTACTGTGTTCTTAGAGCTATGAGAAGCCCCTAGGTAGTTTAAGTAGTAGAATAACATGATATAGTTTATATTTAAATTCTCTCTCTCTGAATTCTAGATGGAGTGTAGATTGTCAGGATCAAGCATGGAAACAGGAAGACCAATTAGAAATGGTCCAGAAAAGAGACATAGCATAGTGTCATCAGTAGAGATAGCCATATTTTCAAGGGTATATTTTGAAAGCCGAGCCAAAAGAATTTGAGGGTGAAGTGAATACAAGTACTGGAGAGAACAGAGAAACAAAAAATGAGTTTGTGGTTAAAGATGTGTGCGACGAGATATATGCTGATGACATTTACCAAGATGAGAAAGTAGGGGGTGAAAGTGATTGGAAAAGAACCTGAGTCTTTAGTGTCAGATGGGATAGAAAATCATTTAAGATGGTTGTAAAGGCAAAAGAGCAATGCAGAGGGCACCAGAAGAATAGCTTTCTAACCCTTGGTCTGTTGTTGATCATGTGAGTGATCCCAGGCATTCTCCCAAAACATGCCCAACAAAGTCTTAGCTTTTTCATTCTCTATGTGAGTGGGTCTAGATTGTTTTTAAATTTCCTCCCCACTTTTCCCTTCTCTGATGTACAGCAACACTTGCTTCTCTACAGTTGAACACTTCCAGGTCTGTTTTCCCACAAGAAGAGAAGCCCTTGTTCCCAAATTCAGACCTGGGTTTTCTATTTCTTGTCCTCCTCTCTTTAACAAAGTTATTTTGCATTTTCTTGCCTTTGCCAGGTAACAGACTAAAAAATAGTTCTTCTGCATTAATTTTCTATTTTTTCAAGCTACTTAAGTTCATCTCTTTAAAACACAGACTCGATATAGTTTTTTTCCACACTGAGTGTCACAGCTGTAGAAGTATGTTAGAAGAACATGTTTATGAATGAGAGAGTCATATGTATTTCTTACCGTAGATCTCTCTCAATTGAAGAATCTTCTCTTGTGGTCAAATTCACCCAAATGCAAAAATCCCAGCAATGGTGTAAGAAGCTATTTATAAAGAAGGAGGGTGAAAGTAAACAAGTAAGGAAGATTAATGCTCTTACCTTGAGGAATAACGTGCTACCTGCCTGAAAAAGAACCAAGTACTGTTGTCTCCAATAAGGGTTCCATTAATCAAAGCCTTGAAGCAACTACATAATGAAGCCAAGATGTTGAGGAGGATTAGAATAACACTGTACTTTCTCCTTTGCTGGCACGAGTGGCAATCTTAGGGTCGGCACTAGTATCATCTGTTTCAAAATATTATAGATGGGAAAAAGAAATGACAACTACCAATTCCCAAGGAGGGTTCTGCAGACCTCTCCCTAGTACTGAAAGCTGCTCCAAAGACAAAACAGTTTCTTGGTTATTTTGTGGAGAAAACGGCATACTCTATACTTGTCCTGGTGATGTATAAAACATATCCCAAAGCCTCAGAGTAAAAAACCTATTTCCTTCTGTTGAATTAAAAGTTTCTCAAATTACTTTGCTCATATTATTACCATCTGCAATACAGTCTCTTTTTACAGAGGCTCTACTGTTTCAATTACTTAATTACTAGAATTGTCCAACTCGGGCTCCACAAGGCTCTCCAGCATGGCTTTTATGCTGTCCTTATCCGGGCACAGTGCCTGGTACAGAATCCATGCCAAACTGGCCTCAAAAATATTAATTCAATTTGAATCACATTTAGTCTAACATTCTGCCTGTCAGTGATGTGGACTGTCCATCTCAGTTTCACTAGCTGATCCCCATTTGGAGTCTATCTTCTAGAACATATTCTGAACTTATTTAGAGGCTCAGCTTCAAGAAAATCCCATATATTCTATTCCCAGGTTCTATACATGTTTAAAACCTATTGTTTTTCAGACTCACAGATATAGAGAACAAATGCATGGTTACCAGCGGGGAGGGGGAAAGGGGTAGTACAGGAGTTGGTGAGCTCGAGGGACAAACTGCTGGATGCAAGATGGGTTCAAGGAAGTGCTGTACAGAATGAGAAGTATAGCCAATATTTTATTATAACTGTAAATGGAAAGTGATCTTTAAAAATTGTATTAAAAGTGAAAAAAAAAAACCTACTGCTTTTAAGCTTCATGACTTTCAGGTCTTGTTATACAATATTTATCTGGTCTACAAGAAAAGCTCTCATTTCAAAGTTTCTGGCTACTTTCCTTGAAGAAGGTAGATCTTCTTGGAGCAGTTTTCCTTGCCCTGGGGAGAATCTGATGGCTTCTTGGAGATTAGGGATAGATGGATAGAGAGGTCCACAGTACTTATGAGAACTGTGTGGCAATGAGGTGAACTGGGAAAGAAACTGGTTGACTTCTTTGGCTTCAAATGGTATCTTTGGAAGGAAAACAACTACTTTCCTTTCAGACAATTAGAAATTCACTAATAAATTAAAATGGTTCTGAAACAGGTTTTCTACTAATCAAAAGAGAATGCATCCTGAAGAATGGTAAATGTAATGTGGTCAGGAATAAGGCAGGCCTGGTGGGAAAGCTGGCTTGGGCAAAGAATAGGTGGTTCTATTGCTTATGATGAGATTAGAGACAAAGTCTGAGCTGGTGAGTGTGACTGAGAGGGCTCACCCAGGGGCCAGAAACTGCAGGAACAGTTTCTGCACAGCACAGAATCCAGGCATATTTTCCATAGCCAGACTGTGTGGCAGAAACAGAAGCACCTGTGAGTCAAAATCTCTGTTATTTTAAAAGAAAAATAACATTCTCTGATTCTTTCTGTCAGGTAATGAACCAGCCCATTTGGCATGGGCAAGCCCCTAGGGAGCTGTACATGTGAAGCAACAGATTGGGGTGATCAATGGGCTTTGAACAAGTCACATGATTCTATTTTGCATTCCTCTTTTGTTTCCTGAGTTATCATTATCCTTATTCAGAGTTTTCAGAATTCTTATCACTTGGCTCTGTATTCATTGTCCCCGTCTTCTTTTCTGAATTATTTAGGTTAAATACTTAAACATCATATTTCCCATAGAAAGAATGATTATCTTTATTTTCAGTGAGTGGGATACTTACTGAAAAAATGTAATAGAGCCCAAAAAGGAGGATAAAATTTTATTGAAAAGTTTCCTATTGTTAAAAATAAGGAAATCTTCCAAGTCTTTCCTAGATAATTTAATATAAGAACTTTTATATTTACCAAGGGAATAATCTATTTTTGCCATTTTTTTCTCCAATATCTAGTGAAAATCTGTGCATATGTTAGGTGTTCAAAAACACCTATTGGTTGATAAGAAGGCAAAAACTTTGACAGTCACAGAATGATGTTATGGGGAAGGCAAAGACAATCAGTCGAACATGGTGGGTAACAGAATGGAGGGGCATACATCTACACCAAGATCTACTTTGTACCAGGTGCTATGCTAACTTGTTTTTTCCTATATCATATTTAAGAATTCACACAATAAAGCTATGGCAAGGTGCTATTATCCCCATTATGCACACCAGTGAGGTTACCTGGCTCCAAATAACATAACTGGGAATTTGGACACAGGATTATTTACATTCAGAACTCAAGTTCTTAAAAACTTCATATAGTGAATATATGATATTTGTATAATACATCTCTTATAAACAACTGAGATTATCCCTACTTCATAAAGTATCTAAATACAAACAAAATACTTTAAACTATATTTATTTATATGTCAATGCAAATATATAAATATTGTCATATTTTTGAATCAAGTGATCAAATTTATAGGTTCAGTAATAAGTTGCCCTACCCTACACTTTTCCTCTCACATGATTCTAGAATGTTACTCTTCTGTTCATTTTTCAACAATGATGGGAAATAATGCAGATTTTCTATTTTATTCTCTAAAAATAAAAAAGCATCTAGTGCTGAAATTTTGAAGACTTAGGTTAAGCATAATATTAATTTATATTTAGTTTATACTTGAGCCAGTTTTTCTATTACCAGATGATGAATTCTAATTGAAGATGCAGCCCTTGGTTATTTGAATGTGTGGATTTCCATTTAATTTTGTTATTGTCAGAGAACATGCTTTGTATGATTTTAGTTTTTAAACATTTGCTGAGATTTGTTTTATGGTCTAGCATATAGTCTATGTGCACTTGAAAAGTTTGTGTATGAGTATTAGGTAGAGTGTTCCATAAATGTCATCGCAGTCATAGTGGTTCATAGTGTTTTCAGGACTTCTACATCTTCGTTGATTTTTCTACTTAGTCTACCAATTATTGAAAAAGGAGCATTGAAGCCTCCAGCTACACTTATGGTTTGCCCATTTCTCCTTTCAGCTTTATCAGTTTTTGTTTATTGTTTTGAAGCTCTGTTGTTAGAGATGTTATAACATGTCAGATGGTTCTGACTTGATGAATTGACTTCTGAATGTAATTATGTCTTTGCTTCATGCCCTCTCTTTTCTGGTCTATTTTTGTTTTGAAGTCTCCTTTTCTGAGAGCAAGATAGTTATGTCAATTTGTTTTGATTAGTGTTTTTATGGTGTATTTTCCCATCCTTTTATTTTTAATCAGAAGTATTTACAATTCTTGCAAATGACACAAAATTGATATTTTTAAACCAATTAACAATATTTTTCAACTGCTGTAGTAGAACTGGTAATTATTGATATTATTAAATTTAAATCTATCACCTTCCTAGTCACTTTCTATTTGTTCCTTCTATCTTTTCTGGTGGCTTTTGAATTAAAATTTTTTATTATTTTATTTTCTCTCCACTACTGACTTGCTATTATACTACTATTTCTGATATTTTTAGTGGCTGTCTTAGGACTTACAAAATGCATCTTTACATGCCATTCATTCAAAAAGTATTATATGACTTCACGTATAGATTACAGAAGACTACTTCCTGTTTCAATATCCTATCCTTTGTGTTTTCATTTTATTTTTACTTTACATGTCATAAAATAAAATATATTTATATTTTTGCTTCAAACAGGCAAGTATCTTTTAGAGTAATTCAAAATAAGGAAAAAAGTATTTTATATTCACCTTCATTTTTACTATTTCTAGATCTTCTTATTTTTCATGTGTAGATCCAAATTTCTTTATGGCATTCTGTCCTTGTTCTTGAAGAACTTTAAGACTTCTTGTAATATGCATCTGGACAATGAATTTTCTTAGCTTTCATTTGCTTGAAAACACCTTCACTCCTTTTTAAATTTTTGAGTGATACTCTCAGTAATTCTGTTTTGTTTCATTATTCTTTTTAGTAATTTAAAGATGTGATTCCATTATCTTTATTCCTCTGAGGTTCATGTACTTTTTTTTTTTTTAATCTGCTTTCGGTGTCTTATATTTGATTTTCACCAGTGTGAATGATTATGATTCTTTTTTTTCCCATGGAGTTTTCTATACTTCTTGGATCTGTGGTTTGACATCTTTCAGCATTTTTGGAACATTCTTGGCCATTATCTCTTCAAACATTTCTTCTACTCTAGTCTCTCATTCTTGTTCTGAAATTCTACTTTCATGTAGGCTAAATATTTTGATATTGTCATGTGATTCTTAGAGATCTATTCTATTTTTTTCTATATAATTTTTTTCTCTTCAAGTTTCACTTATCAAATTTTACCAGTTATTTCTTTGAGTAGGTTGAATCTATTTTTAAGCTTGTATAAATCCCTTACTTCCAATGCCCTGTATACTAGATTTCTATGGCAGCTGAACAAATTTCTACAAACTTATTGCCTTAAAACAACACACATTTATTATAATAAAGTCTAGAGTTCAGAATGGTGGCCCAGTTCTAAAATGGGCCACCAGGACTGCATTTCTTCTGGAGGCTCCAAGGAAAACCTATTTCCTTGCTTTTTCCAACTTCTAGAGGTTGTTTGCATTCCTTAGCTCATAACCCACCTCTTCCACTTTCAAAGAGAGCAGCACAGCATGTTCAAGTCCCCCTCTCTCTCTGACTTCTGCTTCTGTCGTCACATCTCCTCTGACAGTGACTTACCTGCCTTCCTCCTAGAAGGACCCTTGTAATCACACTGGGCCCACTTGAAAAATCTAAGATGATATATCCATCTCAAGATTCTTATCTTAATCATATTTGCAAAGTTCTGTTTGTCATGTAAATTAACATAGTCACATATTTGGGGGGTCTAGAATATGGACATCTTTGGGAGAGACCATTATTTTGCTTATCATACCCTATTTTTGATTTCTAGTATTTTTACTTTTTTTTTCTATTTGTCTCTCTGCTAAAACTACTATCTCTTCCTGAAAATGCCCATCTATCCTATGATATCCTTTAACATATCAATCATATTTGTCTTAAAGTCTGTATCTGATGATCTCAACAGTTGGGCCACCTCTGAGTCTTCTTTTGTGTTGCCTTTGGCAATCAGCTGCTTTTGTTTTGCTTTTTTCTGTGTCTCACATTTTTTGACTGAAAGCCAGGCATCTTGTGTGGAAAAGACGAGCTAAGTAACTTTTACACTTGGAAATAAACATGTCCCTTCTCAGGCTGTAAGTATGGAATATAGAATCAATCTAATCAGGAGCTGAGTTCATTTGGGATTTGTTGTAGCTACAGTTTCCTTCAGTATACTATAGATTTTTAATTCCCTGAGGATGCCTTGAGATTAGGGTAAAGTTGAAATTGCCAGAAGACTTTTTCTCAAAATTTTTTGCTTCAGCATCAGCTTTCAGCCTTCCCTGCATGCCAAGGCCACCAGAAGAGGCTTTTCCATGCTCTTACCCACCCTTACTGGTAAGAATCTGTTACTTTACTTGGTTCTTGCCAGACTCGTGGTTAGGATCAGAGCACCTCCTGTGGTCCTATTATGGCCTCAGTCTTAGATAGACCTCAGTGACTAAGCCTTGGGAATGGTTTTTGTTCCTCTACCCAACTGCCAGCAACCAGTAACTCTCTACTATATCTCTACTGTGATAGAGTTACCTTCTGCTTCCCAGTAGTGTGAGACCTCTAGTAGCATTATAACTATGGAATTATGCTCTTGGGATGATTTCTGGGTTCTTTATCATGTGTAGAATGCTGTTTTCCATTTGTTCCCTAGTAATACTGGCTCCAAAGAATTGATGCTTTAGAACTGTGGTGTTGGAGAAGACTCTTGAGAGTTCCTTGGACAGCAAGGAGATCCAACCAGTCTATCCTAAAGGAAATAAGTCCAGAATATTTATTGGAAGGACTGATGGCTGAAGCTGAAACTCCAATACTTTGGCTACCTGATGCAAAGAACTGACTCATTAGACAAGACCCTGATGCTGGGAAAGACTGAAGGTGGGAGGAGAAGTGGATGACAGAGGATGAGCTGGATGGCATCACCGACTCAATGGACATGAGTCTGAGTATGCTCCAGGAGTTGGTGATGGACAGGGAGGCCTGGCATGCTGCATTCCATGGGGTTGCAAAGATCTGGATAAGACTGAGTGGCTGAACTGAACTGAATACTGGCTCTTTACTCTGATTTGGGAGTTCACAGAATTTGTGGTCCCTCTCCTAGATGCTTAAGACTTGAGTGAAGAGCCAGCTAGGGGATCAGGACCAATTTTTTTAATCCACACTTACTCTCAATGAGAGACTGTCTATGGCTACCCAACTTGACCCTTGTCTTTCTTGTGAGTGCTTGGTAGAGGTCCATTGAAAAAAGCCCATAAGAGTGTTCAAACTCCCTTTTCATTTGTGGCCACCAGTTCTACATTAGCACATTAGCCCATATCTGAGCTTCAGTGATTTTTGAAAAATTAACTAGTATCTTTCTGCCTGTTTTTATGGTGGCCCTTTTATTGTACTCTGTCAGAGAAGAGTTAATTCATGAATCCCATTTCTCCTAGGGGCTGAGTTGGAGTGTTTTCCCTTGAATTTCAGGCTACTTGGTTTTTCTGCTACTTCAGCTCTCTGAGATGAAAAAAAGAAAAATGAAGGGACATGATTTTCTAGTTTATCCAGTTTTTTTTTTTTTTTTTTTCAATTATTTTGGTGGGAGTAACCTTTTTCCAGACTTCTTCATTCTAGGTAGAAGCAGAACCACCTAGTAAAGTGTTTGTTCAAAAATATATTGCTGTTATGCTTTTATAAAGAGGAGAAGAGTTTTGGTCAACTATGTAATCTCATTGTTTACCATTAACATTCCTCCTAAGTAATAATAAAAGTGATGATAATGATAGTGATGAAGATGCCCTTGATGATTATGGCAATTATCTTTCTTTAAATGCTTACAATGTTTCAGCAGTGAGCTAAATATTTTATATATATGGTTTATTGTTTAGTTTTTTCAAAAAACCTAGGAGGCAGATACTATCATGACAATCGGCAGTCTACAGATTGTAAAAATGTTTAAAACGTTTCCAGGCTACTGAGTTGAAGACCTGCTACTTAAAACTGGGTATTCTGATATCAGATCTCATCTCCAACTTAATCTATGATGTAGCATCTCCCCCTTCTTTCTTTCCTTTGTATCTAATAGCGGTTTTCTACTGACATGTCTTCTCTTCCTCAAGGCCTTTGATAATCCACTGGGACTGATATCTTTTAAAATTGTGTTCTTGCCCTTTATAAGTGAGGCATTATTTCTTATGTTATAATTGTTGCAATTTTACCTTCCTACTAGAATTTTGAAAGTCTATCTAGCTGATCATTGCAGCCTCCATAGTTTTTAGTGCAAGGCCTTGAAACTAGACTGGCTTTGCACACAAACTTGCCAATTCATCACCTCTAATCATTTTTTCAGAAATTTTGAGAGAGGATATTGTACTTTTAAGCTTTTTCCTAAGGAGAACAGAATAGGACATCTGAGAATGTCACTCATAGCCTAGTCCCATCTGAACATTTCAATTGTTATAGAATGTGACGGATCGATCGGGCACCCAAAGAATTAATCATCTCCCACTTCCTGACTCTCCAAAGTGTGCTTTGTCCAGTGCTTGCTGTCAAAGTAAAAGGCATATCAGCTACACTGTTATCAAGACAGTACCCCACCATAATCTTTGTTTCCTATGTTCCTCTCCTCCGGTCACTGCATTTAATCTAGCACCACACCCTGTAGATCCAAGCTTCCTTGCAACTCTTGAATTACTATCTTCACCTTTCTTAATGTCATCCAAGTCCAGGTCATTTTTACACATTGCTTCACTGGGGGCAATCTCTTCCCAGCCAGTCTCCCTGCCTCCAGAGTTGACTCTCACTAACTCTCCTCACTCAAAAGTGACAGAATGAACCTCCTACTATGCTAATCTGATCCTGTCAGTTAGCTGCTTAAAACTTCAGTGGCTCCCCACTGGCTCCAAAAAAAGGGACAAACTCCTTAAGAAATGTTCTAGTTGCTATTGCTGCAAAACAAACCACACAAGGTTAGAATTTCAGATACATCACAGTGGAGACAGCTTATCTCTTCTCTGCTCTACTAGGTATGGGAGCTCATTTGGGAATACTAGCAGATTGGAAATAACCTGACAGCTGGGTTCTGGTATCATCTAGAAGAGAATTTACTCACATGTCTTGTGGTTAATATTACCTGTTGGTTGGACAACAGCCAGCCATTACCCCCAGATACTTTTATGTGGCTTCTCTTTGGTTCTTTTTGCATGGACTACCTAGGCTATCCTCACTGCATCATGACTGAGTTTCAAGAGCAAATGTCTTCAGAGAATAAAACATAAGTAATAGCATTATATAATTTGTCTCAGAGATTAAAATGTCCACTCAGGTTCTAGGGAAGAGAAGAAGGAAGAAATGTTTGAAGGCAGAAATGTGGGAAGTTCACATTTTAGAAGAGCATGTGGAGTCAGAGATATTGTTGTTTGAAAATAGAATCCACCACAATTTACTTATGGCCTTTTATGATTTGATCCCTACTTATATCTCTATAGCATTGCCCTCACCTCTCTTGAATTCTTCTGTCTAGACATACTAACCTCTTTCCCCTAAATGTACCATAGTTACTTGTTTTTGATCTTCACAATATTATCCCTCTTCTGAAATACCTTCCCATCACATCCTCACATCCTCCCCACCCTTCCTGGCTAACTTCCTCCTGTATGTTTTACCTGACTACTGATGTCTCCTCCAAATCTGGGTTTGTGCCACTCTTTTATCATTTTCAGATAACACAGTAAGCACATAAGAAGTGATCAAGAAATATTTGTTGAATAAATGGATGTCTCTCCCAAATTAGGGACTTACATTCACCTCACTATGGCTTCCCTTAAGATTAGTACAGTGCTGAGTCATAGTAGGTGTTCAAAAATATTTGTTGAAAGAAAAGTATATTTATCTATAGAGGATTTTTTTGTTTTTTGAGAATTCACAGGGCTAGGTAAAACTATTGGAAGAAGGCCTCATGCTGAGCCAGTGTTGTATCAACTACTGCTAACAGAACTGAGTCATGAGTCAACTGTGTTAGCATCCCAGAGCTTCTTCCAAGCTAATTCTTTCCACTTCTCACTCAGATAAACACAGTCTCTACTCAAAAGAGGCTCAAATGTCACAGAAGCACTTACTAGAGAGCATCCCAAAATTTCTGCCAGAATCTCCAGTGTGGATTGAAAGGAAGAAATTATGTGGGCTTTCCACTGTTAAGATGAGTAACAGAGCTATGTGAGCTTCTGATTCTTCCTATAAACCTCGCTATGGTAACTGACAGGTAATTAGCTGTTTATCCCACATACACATATGCACACACATATGCATATGTGTGTGCTGGAGGCTGCAACAGCCTGTAAGCAGAAGGAAATGCAATCCATTGCAGACTATTCTTTAAATTATTTTCAGGAAGCCTTCCCACTGTGAGCATTCTGGGGAGACAAAATATTTATGATATGGACAAGCATCGCTAAAACTGATTATATTTGCAACTGTTCCCTTTTACATTCTTCTTCTCACTCCTCTCTGAAAAAGAAAAGTTAGGTTTAGAGATCCTCATCTTAAATTTTGAGTTGAGAAATTGACAGAAAAGATGGCAAAGCAAAGAAAAAGAGATAATAATAGCACTGGTGGCTCAGATGGTAAAGAATCTGCCTGCACTGGGGGAGACCTGAGTTCAATCCCTGGGTGAGGAAGATTCCCTGGAGAAGGGAATGGCAACTTGCTCTACTATTCTTGCCTAAAGAAACCCAAGGACAGGGGAGTCTGGCAGGCTATAGTCCATGGGGTCGCAAAGAGTTGGACATAATTGAGCAACTAACACTTTCACTTTCAGTAGCATCACTAACAGTGAACTCACCTGTTAAGGAAATATGTTAAGCCAAATTTCCTTCTTGCTACAGGTCAAAATGACTAATTATTTTCTTTCTATTTTCTAACATGCTCCATGGTGCTAATATGAAAAAGCGATAGAGAAGGTATATCAAATAGAGAAGGTAGAGCAAATTGCTTATTTTGGCCCTAATTTGTATCATTTGATGATTGACCTACAAAAGCCTATTGTGAATTTTATCCACATAATTTCTGAATATATTTGTATATAATAACCTTCCATCCATATGTAATTACATCCTATTTATGCATAATCAAAAGAGGCAGTTGGAAGAAAAACAACTTCATCAGAAGATCTGCAATAGAGATTAAGAAGGGCCTAATTAATACTTTTAAGGAGGGATACATTCTTTCTCAATGCACACTTTATAATTATCTCATTTAAGTTTCTTGAATCACAGCTTTATTTTGGAAAAAAAAACACAAAATACTTGGAAGCAATTATCAGAATATCTATTTTGTCTTGCTTAAAGGAGCATGACAACAGATGTTTCTCATACATATAGACATAACCTCAGCTAGCCCAATATTTATCAAATGATAACACATATCATAGATCAAATGAGTCTAAAGAGCATATTTAGAAATTGTGCTAATGTGTATCTCAGCAAGGGGCCTGTGCTCCTTGAGCACGTCTCTCCAGGAAGCCAAGCCTGGTGTCATACATTAGCAAGGAGTGAGCTTGAAAAGATAAGGCAAGGAGACAGAAGCAGGAAAACTACTTCGTAAACTCTTGCAAGGAATCATGATAATTGTGATTGGAAATCTGAAACAAACTAATGGAAAGAGAAGTGATAGTCTCACTTTTTCATTAAACCACCAAGATGATTCTCATGTGCTGTACTCAGGAGGAGGAAGCCACACTTCCTGTTTGTTTTCTGTTAAATAGGCCTCTGGAAAACTATAATAATCAGGATATTGGTTTACTGAGAGGCATCTTATACTTTGAGGTTTCCAATAATGGGTACCTGCAGCAAGTCTCAGGCTTATAATTTGGCAAGAAGAGGACATACACACACACTTGCACACACACACTAATTGAGCTGACCGTGATACAACTCTCATAATGTAAGAAGAGCAGATGTAATATAACTTAACATCACTTCTCTTGTCCCCTGCTGTGGACTGAATTGTATCCCCTCCAAATTCACAGTCAAAGTCCTAACCCTGCTGCCATGTGACTATTTGGAGATAGTACTAATAAGGAGGTAATTAAGGTAAACGGAGTAATGAAGGTGGCTCCCTGATCCAATGGGATTAGTGTCTTTAGAAGAAGAAACATCAGAGACTTTACTCTCTCCTCCCTCTTCCCTTCTACCACCCTCCCCCGACTCTGCACCCTCACACCTATGAAGGGTCAGGCCCAGGAAGTGGCTTCTCATTAGAAACAGTTGGCTAATACCCTGATCTTGGGCTAACCAGTTTCCAGATCTCTGAGACATACATTTCTATTGTTTAAGCTTCTTAATCTGTGGTGCTTTGTTACAGGAGCCCAAGTAGATGAATACTGCCCAGAAGGTCTCCAATGGAGACATAGTTGACCTGGACACTGTCCATGCCTAAGGGATCTTGCTGGAGTGGAAAGCTCCAGTCTTGCCACATCATCAACCTTTTATACTTAGGATTCCATCAATTGGAACTTCTGATTTAAGGCAAATTTATGAATATATAGTACTCCTTGTTGTCTAGCATCATTGCAACACTTGATTATGGTAAGCCTGGTAGGTATGAGGAGAGAAAACCAGAATCCCCAAAGAATAACTCTGTCTCCAGCTTTTTCACCTCCAGGAAAGTCCATTTCTTTGTACCACCTTCTAGTCAGGGTTAGTTCATCACTGTGCACTGTGATGGCTAGAACAAGGATTGTTTCTTATCATTATTGCAATTCTGACAACACCAGGTAGGGTTATTGACCTCATTCTTCCAGGTGAAGCATCTGAGAAGCACAGTCATTTGCTCAAGATCATGAATCCAGATTCAGGACCTGAATTCAGGTTTGGTTGACCTCAAGGGTCAAACCAGTGATGCTTATATAATAAATTCATCTAAAGTGTCCTACGGACCAGATGAAACTTTACAGAATATTGAACCAATCTGATAAACAGACCCAGACTCAAAGATTAACTATTTGCTTACTAAAGTGCTCTTCACTGGCAATATTCTTAAATTTTAATAAATGTCATTTAGATATAAAGATCTTTTCAAAATAGGAAGTAAGTTCTTGGCCTTTTTAGTTATTTGTGTAAGAAAACTCTTCGGTAGGATAAAAGTATTAAAAGCTCTTTGGTCATGTTTGTGGTTTCTTCAAACCATGAAGAGTATCCAGAAGACAAAATTCCACTTTCAAAGGTTAGCACATTAGAATGAAAAATACCAGATGTGGGTTAGAATGTTTGGATTATGATTGTATGTTTCTTAAAATTTTTCATAATTTCTATAATGTTATTAATTGCCTTCATGATAAATTTGCAATAACATTTATTGAAAACTTACTATTAAGATTTAAATACTTAATGCATAGATAACTCAAATAATCCTTCTAACATTCTTGAGTTAATTACTATCATTTTGCACAGTTATTTTACAGATAAGAAAACTGTGTTCCTGAGAGGGTTAAAGCTAGTTAGTATATGGCAGAATCAGGATATAAAGTCAGGCATTCTTTCTCCAGAGACATTGCACTAAACTCCTCCAACAAGCTGTTTCTTTTTGGAATAGCTGAATCTAGGGAAAAACAGAGGTCCAGAGCATTTGAATTTGGAGGTCTAAGATAGGGGAGAGGAGGAAGGAGGTGGGAGAAAGCAGCTAGGAAATTAGACAATGACCTCAGATTCAGATGAGGGGGCGGAAAGAGCTTTGCTCTGCAGCAGTCCTGTTTCTGATGTTAACATATCATGTGAAATTAATTCCCAGTTCTAGAATAAATGAGTAGTTTTATATCCTTATATCCTCAGCCACAATAATCATATTCCATGCTTTGTTTCACACAGTCCCTCATCACAAAATTACAAGGTAAATGCCTTTAATGAGCATGCTTTAGCTTCATAATTAGCAGTCTTACATAATAAATTTCTTTTTAGGTAATCCTATCCAAAAAGTGCAACAGTTGTATAGTGGCTATGTGGTTTATGAATAATAGAAATAAAATGCATTGCCTAGAAGCCAGGCACTAAATATTTAGGTCAAGCAAAATGACTCTCTGATATTTTCTATTACCCCATTACCACCTCAAAAATAACAACATAAGTAATATTAGTTCTACTCAATGTGTAACAACAATAATACAAATCAGTTTGGAAGAACAAATATCTACTTACTGCATAATGGTTTCACATGGACAATGAATTTCATCTTATCTGTGGAAAGTTGTTATAGTGACATTGGCGAGGTCAGTATTTAGTTCATCTACAAGGAAAAGGAAAGCAATTTCCACCATCTATATGTCCAAACATCTATCCATTATTTCATTCTATCCATGCATGCACCCACCCGTCCATTTATCCATCCATCCATTTACTCATCTATCCATGTATCCAGCCACCTACTGATCTAATGAGTATTTGTTGAGCACCCTACACTGAGCGTGTGTCCCTTAAGAAATATACAGCTGCTGCTGTGGATTCTCTTTGGGTGCTTTCTTTTCTTTTGTTCCTAGTCCACTGTATTTTCCTACGTGCAGTCTGTGAATCACTTGCCACAGAATTTCCCGGGCATTTTATTAAAAACATGTACTCCAGGCACCCATCTACCTACCTACTTTATTACAATTATTGGCAGGAGTCTTTTTTCATTCTAAAGATAAATTTAATCCATTAGAGATTAAGAGGTACCAATCTGGACCCAATCTGTTTCATAAGAATTCTTCCTAAAAGCATTCAGAGAACAGAATTACAGTAACAAGTACAGTCATTCATTCGAAGGTATTTATTAGTCTCAAATGCAAAGAGCTGATGATCTAAAGAAGTGTGACTAGAATACTCAGGACCTTGAAAGGACGTTTGCAGGAGCTGACTTTCTTTAGTCTGACCTCCGCGGGTAAGAGCCAGGATTGAGAGAGGATGTGATCAAAGCTCTCTGAGAATTCTCAGACCATCATGGCTGTCCATTTATTTACATTTTACGACCTTTTCTGGCCTATGATCATTTAACTTTCACTTCAGTAGCCTACATCCCAGACTATCTTTGCATTTGGAAAAAGGATCCCAGATTACTTGGATGATCACAGATAAATCACCTAACTTCTTTGATCTTTAGATTCTTTAACTGCAAAATGGTAAAGATTATACCATGTAACTCTCAGCATGTTTTGAAACACATTGATATTACTTTCCTTTTGTTTCTGTAGCTTTCTTACTATTGAATTATGCTGTGGGTGATTCTCAGCTATCTCCTACTCCCTAACCAGGCTAGATCTGTGTGTTGTATATTCTTTCCATTGAATTCCTCTCCATATATCTACCCCAAGTAGTTCAAAACTCTCCTTTACATTCAAATTTGTGTTGAGTATAGAGAATTTTCTGTTCATGTCCCTGCATGTTAAGAGCTAACAATCCAGCAGTATCCAAAAAGTTTAATTTTGAAAAATGTAGAACAGGAATTGTTTCTATAGACATGTACAAAACAATGAAGTAGCAACCAATATAAAATTTCTTATTAGATAGCATTTGAAAAACCAATGGGAATTCACACCAAATATGAATGAAATTCCAGAAATGCTTCCTGTACAAATTTCATCATCAGAACACCATTCAGAGTCATTCAGTCACTTATTAATTCACTTACCACTGATTGATTTTCTGTTTTACATAACATGCTGGGGCTGGGGTTTTGGCAATGAATAAGTGAATTATAATGTCTTCTCTCCCAGAGTTTGTAGTCTAGTGTAGGAGTAGACAGAAAGACAAAACAAACACTTCAGAATCAAGATTAGTGATATTCCAGCAAGTCAGTTTCATCTGCAGGTAGAAATTAACCTTGAATCATTATGTAGATCTACAGGGGATGGAAAAGGATTGGTCAGGGAAAAATACTGGAAAGAGAGGTCTACATTTTCATGAGAGTAATGGTGATAATATTTATGGCTTTTTCTCTGTTTCCTAGCTCTAGATTGATCGCCTCTTGTGGAATTAGCATGGCACTGCTTATGGTCTTATCCAAAATTTCTCCCACTCAGGCAGTTTTGATACATCAACAAAGTGGTGGGTGACCCCTCAAAGGTAAAGGTATTTGGTGCTAATATATGTGTTGAAATAAAGTGGTTCATGAACCAGGGTTGATCGTTCTTTTCTGAAGCTACAGTGGCAAACAGCCCAGAATGAAAGTCAGGGGAACTAGATGAGAAGAAACAGCACCCATAAATTTGCATTGGTTCTATTTAAGGGCTGCTTCCTGCAAGCACTGGGGTACATAAAGCTGGCAAATACCACCTTCAAGATCACCAAGGAGTCATGTTCAAAAGAGGGAAGTGGCTTCACCAAAGTCACAAAGGATGTTAGCAAGAGAGTCAAGGGATAGCATGGGTGTCTCAATTTCCAGCCTAGCATTCTCTCACTGACCATATCTCAATACCTCCATGAACTGAACCTTTAGAGGGCTGAGAGGCCATTCATATCATTCTAGAAGCTACTGAAAAAGAGCCCATTTTTCACTAAATACGTCACCTGCAGGTGAAAGACCCATACCAGATGCCCCGTGACCTCAGGAGCCAGAGCATCAGTCAACTGTCCTCTTCCATGGTGAGGAGGCCCTGCACAGAGCAAGATACTCTGAATCGGGGTTGCAGCTCACACCAAGAAAGCCTCCACTCAAATGCTTGTGCCATAAAATGGACACCTATTATCGTCCTCATTGTTGTAGTAAAATCATCAGCCTTGCCCATACAATTCAGATTAACATGTACCAGACACTTCAAGTGGTAACAAATTCAAATGGTAATGGCATATTCATATATTCTTACTTATGCATGATTTCTACTCTGCACTATTCTCCCCACCCCCTCCCATGCCCCCCACATTTGTGTAGGTGGAGTGAGAGAGGTAGAAGAAATACACAGAGAAAAGAAATGTTAAGAATACTGGCAATTTTCTTCTCCCATCCCCACATATCTTTGCCACTTGACAGAAATAATGAGTAATTCTAACCGTTAGATTCTTCTCTTTAGGTAAAACTTTTGGCAAATTTATATTACCTGGAATGAGGGAGAAATACTAACATTGGGCAAACTTCCTGCCCATTATTCTGTGGAAAGTTCTTATACTCATTGTCCCAGTTTTTCTTTCCACCAACCTTACAAGCCAATTGACACCTTGCATTGCCGGGTTCTGGAATCAGGACACAGAGAAAAGGTTTATGAAACAATGTTAGCTTTCATTTGTACTAAGATTTATGGTTTTCAAAGTATATCCACATCCATAATCTTATGAACACAATTATTTTACAGATGAAAAAACTAGTAAGCACAGTGGCTGCCTTTCTGGTAAGCGGCCTTTCCTTTGTGAATATCTCCTTTCCCTTCTCAGTGATCTTAAAGATGTCAGCCATGGGCTCATGAGCAGCTGCTCTACTCTGCTATCCTATCAACACACAAATTCGAGCACACTACCAGCCTGACTTCTCAGATGATCACTTTTCTCTGGTTCCTTGAGTTTTAATGCATGGACCAGGGAGAAATGAAGAGAGCCTCCTTCCTTTTGAATAGTGAGTCCAGGCAAAAAGCTTGAGAACAAGTCTAGTTAAAAATGGTTAGAGTTTGGATTAGGTTGAAAGGTTGAAAGAGTGGGGTTGAGAGAAGATGCTGTTGTTGATAAATGCTTGGATCTAGCAAATCCTGAAGTCTTCAATTACGTAAGCCAATGATTTATTTCTTAGGCTTGTTTTGATCTCTGTTTTTGTAACTTTCAACCTAAGAAGTCATGATTAATATACCTACACAACAGAAACCGGAACCAGAATTCTAGCTTTTCTGATGTCAATTCCAGTGCTCTTTCTCCTAGACTATGAAGTCCAAGGAAACCTGGAGCTTGCAAAATTATCCAGAAAAGGTATATCAGCTAGGGTAGCAGAACTGAAAACACTCTGCTTCTAAAAGGAATAATAATAAGTATGAAACTCAGGGCTCAAATACAAAAGGGCAAGATGAAGAGAACTGGTTCTTTGAGGATGTTAGAAGAGAATTAGTATTTCTTAGGAAGTGAGCACAATGAAGACAAGCACATTTCTTTCCTAATTTTGACAGTAGCTACCCCTAGAAATTAAACTCAGCGGCCACCACTTGTGACTCCAAGGCAATGATCCTTGTCAAAGAACTCACAGCTTCATTAAAAAAGGGGTGGTTTCACCTTTCTTTCCATCCTCACCACGTTTTTCTGCAACTAAGGCCTTGTGACCTGCTTAGAATATGTTAATTTACAGAATGTAGTCTTTTCCCTTATCAGCCCCTCCAGGCAGTTGGCAAGAAGTATTTTCAGCTACAGACCTTGCAATCAGCCACTCAGACCTGCTGGCTTCCTGTACCCTGACAGATAGAACTAATTAGCACTCAGCAGCTTTTATGAATTATCTCTGGCTCCAGAACATCCCCATAAATGAGGAGCAGGCTTGTCTCCGCCCCCAAAGGACAAGAATAAAGTCTCAGATATTTGGAGGTGAAACAACTTTCCAAAAGTTCCTCCCTCTATCTGAATTTCACTCATCATTTTATGGTCAGCTCATGTCCCATTGTTTCTGAGCAGCCTTAGGAGAGTACATTAATCTTTTAAAATATTTTCTTTCTTATGTAAATTTGTATATAATTTTCCTACCATGCTGTCACCACATACAATACAACTCTATGATCTTATCCTCATCCATTCATCCAGTCAATCAGCATTTACTGAATGCCTACTCTATGTCAAGGAAGTGGGGATTCAGAGAACCTAACAGAAAGTGAGCTCAGTCATATACTAGTTGGGAAAGAAGGATCATAGATAAGAAAACAAATTAGCAAGATAATTATGTATCATGATGGGAACTACTGAGTTAGTAAATCAAATAACGGTATGCGGGGCGAAGGGAGTATTGAGTAGTTACAGAAGGTTTCTCTAAGGAGGTGACTCAGATAAGGAAGAGTTAGCCAAGCAAAGATGCAGAAATGGGCATTTTCCAGGAAGAAGAAAGCAGTTAGTACAAAGGCCTTCACACAGAAATGAGGCCTGTGAATTTGAGAAACAGAAGGAAGTTCTGTGTAGCTGGAGCAAAATGACTGAGGCAGGGGATGGCTTTAGAAGAGGTCCAAGATTCATCCCTTCTTTGGATTTTCTTCTGACCACAGTGGAAGGTCATTGGAAGGCTTTTATATCATCATGTAACAGAATCTGAATTAAGCTTTGGAAAGATCACTCTTGTTGCTAAGTGGAGAATGAACCGGGGTGGCGGAGGAGGGAGGGGGCGCGGCAGGAGACAAGTGTGGAAGCACACAGCTGATTCACTATCACATTTGGATTATGTGCTTGACTCTCTGCTTACATGCTGAGTGTTCCACTTCTGTTTTTCCTGGATCTGTTTAGAGCCCAGAGAGGCATCAGTTATTTTTGTATTTTATAAATGAAGAACCAGTTGGGGACTTCCCCAATATCATAATTATTAAGTAGTTGAGCTGAGACTGAACATCCAAGTAACTCCAAAGCCTTTGTGTTTAAATATTTATTGCATCGTGTTGTGTCATAAACCCTTGACCTTTATAAACTTAATGATCAAGGTTTTGATCACTCTTAAGAAATCCCAATGTCCCATGATGTATTAACTTTTATGGAGGCACCCACTTCTGTGCACTATAAGGATGGTGTGTATCAGGGAGGCACTTTAAGAGTGAGTTGTTCTTCAGCCAAGAATATGCAGTAACTCTCATGGAATGCCTCTCTAGAGGTTGAGCATAAGAAACATATGATCCTCCAGGGAACTGTGAATCCAGGAACAATATTTTCTGATATATTGAAGTAAGAATGTGAAGAGAACACTCACATTTTTCAAACTTTACTGCTTTTTTCAAAGAATTTATATGTTATGGAAATATGTGCAAATTGGGGATTTTTTTAATATCTGTGAATCTACTCTTTCAAATGTCAAGGGTCTGGAGTTTATCTATAAATGAAGATTTAGGGATAGCCATCACCAGGCTCTTTCAATCAGGCTGCCAGACTTTGTTCTGTCAATCTCATTTCTTTATAATTGACAGATGAAAACCTAAATTTGATTCCAGAATTCCATAGCCATAAACTCCATGATAAAATTAAATAAGTTAAGTCATGCATTGTGGTCACTGTCAAATCTGGCACCAAGATCTTGGAACCATCAAAAAATTGGGGGAATTTTCTTTTAAAGGGAAGAATGGGATGTTGGGGTGAGTCTGACTTAGAGATAGGCCTCTGCCTTGTTGGTAGGCCAACAAGAGTGACCTTACTGGGTAGAAAAATTATTTTCTGACTTTTCAAGGGAAATAGTAGAATACCAGTCTGTAACCATTGTGGGGTTGGAGGTGTTTGGAGGAAACAATGAAACTCACATAGTCTTTCCTAAGGTGGTGAGAGTACCACCCCATTATACACTCTTTGTACCCATCCATGCCTTTTTTCCTCCTCTTAGAACATATCTGCATTAGGTCTTTTCCTTTTTGGAAGCCAAGGACTCCTCTAATTATTTCCCTATACATCTCAGAGTATATATAATCACCCTAGCTAAGGCAATGACATTTTACCAATAATTTTAGAGGGATAAGACACACCCCAAAGACCCAGATGGTAGAATAGATCTGTGGGTAAGAAATGTCTGGATATTCAGGCCCCATGGTTCCTTAACTACCCTATTTACTCATGGACTTCAGTTATTTTTAGAGAAAATTCCATAGAGATGCCTCAAAGACAAGATAGTGATAGACTGTAGTGTCTAAAGAATGAGAAAGTCATCCAGAAAGTTCTAGGATTATCAAATAGCCTCTGTTCTGCTCTCTATATTTCATTTAGCTAATAAACTTTTATTGAGGATTGACTATGTAACAGGCACTGTTCTATATACTTCAGACTCATCATTGAACTAAACAGACAAAAATCTATGCCTCTTATTCATAATAGCAAGATGCAAAAACAACCTAAATGTTCATCAGTGGGTAAAAGGATAAACAGAAAGTGGTATACACATAAAAATAAATACTATTAAATATATAGTCTTAATAGGAAAGAAAAATACCATGTGATCCAGCAATCCCACTCCTGGGCTTATATCTGGAGAAAACCACACTTCTAAAACACACATGCATCCCAATATTCATAGCAGCACTATTTCCAATAGCCAAGACATGGATACAACCTAAATGTCCATCAACAGAGGGATGAATAAGGATGATGTGAAATATGCATATATATATATGTATATATACATGATGGAATACTACTCAGCCATAAAAAGAATGAAATAATACCATTTGAAGCAACATAGATGAACTTAGAGGTTATCATACTAAGTGAAGTAAGTTAGAGAAAAACAGAATGTGACAATAGATACTAAACATAATGAAATCAAATGGTATTGCAGAAGGTAAGCACTCAATCAAGATAAGATAGGGGAGGGTTTGAAGGGCCACTTGCAGAGGGAAGTTCAGTATTAAATAAAAAATATAAAACCTCATTAAAGGTGATATTTGAGCAAAAGCTTGACACAAGTGAGTGGTTAGCTAAACAGAAAACTAGTGGCGGGGGTGGAGAGAAAGGCAAGCTTTTCAGGCAGAGGGAACAGGTGGAATAGACCTGATGGTGGGAATATGCCTGTTGCATTAGAGGAACAACAAGAAAACTAGATTTGCTGTTTCTGGATATTCATCATGCCCAGGGTCATTCAACAAAGTGAAGGTCTTTTTGGGCAAGGAGATTAGGATTTTACTCTAAGGCCCACTGATTTTTTTGTGCATGGTTTAATATTTGTAAAGTTACCAGTATTGTGGAAGGGGCTAAAGATAAAACTGGTAAATAAGACAGGCACGTCCTTGCTGCCAAGAGGGAAGATAGGAGAGTTAGTCTACAGGCAACGGCAATCACTGCAGTCGGTATCTGATGGGGATGGTGGAGGACCAACTTCAAAGAAGGCCTCCCTGAGGACAGAATGAATATTCTACCAAGATATCAAGAAGTAGAAGTGAGCCAGAAAATAAGCAAGGGAAACAGTGCTCTGGGTAATGGAGTGGTACGTTGGAAATCGTGGAGGCAAGATGACACAGAGCACGTTGGGAACTGAAACACGTTTAGCCTGAATAGCATTTAGGAGAAAAGGGTACATAATGAGCATAATGAGGGAGAAAGATGCTGGGAGATATTATAGGGGCCTTAAATGCTGTTTTAAGAATTTTTTTCTTTAAGAAAAAAATGTTATAAAGTGTTTTACACTGGAAACTGATGTAACTAAATTTTATCCTTTTTTTTTTTTTTGGTACAAAATTGGTCTCAATAGGTTTTGGTTCATTACCCTACTTCCCTCATTGATCCATGTATGGTCCTCTTTTATTGATTATTTAGTTATATTCCAATGATTTGGAATAATTTCCAAATTATTTCCACTACCCATTATGAAAGTTAGGACGCTTTGACAATAGTCTTCATCTCTTTCCTCTAACCCCTGTCCCATACCCCTGTCCTTCCCAATTCAAGGTAAACATTACCCTAAATTCTGAGTTTATTCTTCTTCTGTTTTCGTTTTCTGTTTGAAGTTTTGCAATCCTATTTGCTTTTTTTTTAACATTATATATTATGGTTAAAAGTTCACATTCATATTTATTCACATTGTTGTGAAATCTGCAGAATCATTTTTATCTTGCAAAATTGAAACTATATACATCTGATATCAACCTTCTGTTTCCTCCTGTCCCTATCAACCATCATTCCACTTTCTGTTTTTATAATTTTGACTGTTTAGATACCTCATATAAGAGGAATCATACAGTACTTGTCTTTTTATGACTAGTTTATCTCATTTAGCATAGTATTGTCAAGGTTTATGCATGATATAGCATGTGACAGAATTTTCTTTTTCTTTAAGACTGAATACTATTCTACTGAAAAAAATGTATATATATGTAACATATGTAATTATATCTATTTTTAAAAGGTATACTTTATTTTAAGCACTCGGGCTGCTACTGGTGGAGTGTGGAGGGAGATGAAATAGTCCCTACAAGGCTATGATGTTCACATTGCACTAATGGAATTAGTTGTATTCCAGGCATTTCCACATACAAAGGCAATTACAGAGTTCTGAAGCCAGGGTATCACATGCCTTGGGCATGAAGTCTGGTGACTGGGAATTATCTTTTCATTGGTGAGTCTGCCATGAGTCATGAAAATCTCATTTCTCACTGTGTGAGATTAGACCATCCACATCAGTTGAGATCTGCAGTTTTCAAGGCTAGTGGTGGGGATGAAGACCCTTACTATCATCAAATGACAAATGCATTTTGTCCCATTTTTTTCCCCAACAGAAAAAAACAATATAAATGAGATCTTACTGTATAACACAGGGAATTATATTGAATATTCTGAATAAACCATAAGGGAAAAGGAGATTTTGAAAGACTGTACAGGGACTTCCCTGGTGGTCCTGTGGGAGGTCCATGTTCCCAAAGCAGGGGGCCTCATTCAATCCCCGGTCAGGGAACTAGATCCCACATGCCTCAGCTAAGAGGTCACATGCTGCAACTAAAGATTCTGAACTAAAGCTCCCAAATGCTATGACAAATATTGAAGATCCTGCATGCTCAATTAAGACGTGGAGCAGCCAAATAAATAAAAATAAGGAAATATTTAAAAATAAAAAATGTACATATATATATATGTATAAGCGAATCATTTTGCTATACAGCAGAAATTAACAGAAGATTGTTAAGTCAACTAAGATTGAAAAAGTCCTTAAATGGAGTACCATACATATAAATGAGAATTTTGAATAGTATCTTCCTTTCCTTTCCATTACTTCATGCATGACCTCTTTCTGGAACACTTATGAATAAACAGAAATTTAATGGGGTCAGAAGGGATTAAGATGGAGCTGTCATAGACCAAAATAATGGGACACAAGGGTGGGGGAAAAAGGCAGGAGGGAGAGAGAGAATGATGTGATTCCAGAAAAGGAGTCAGTTAACAAGATGCAGAAGGAAGTGTGCAGGGGAGAATGTTTACTGGGGCATAGAATATTACACAAGCTACCAAAACAAGCAGGAGAGGAGGTGGAAGAGGCAGGGAGGGCAGAGAAAGGGGGGTGGCCAGAGGTGGGAATTGGCCCAATGAAATGGCGCCAACTCCCAGGGAGATTGCTGAGGGCTTCCAACCTGCAGATCCATCTGTCTCTTCGGATTCTAGGGCAAACCTCATTAGTGTGAGGGGCACCCCACGGCTCAGTCCCTACCCTGGGGACCTCGGATCCCCATCTGGCAAGCTAATGGAACAAGTCTGCCATGGGTTTGCACTCTTTCAAACATTCTTCTTCTGATAAGAAAAATGCATGTTTTCCACTATTTATTCAGTTTTATTGGTTATGTCATGCTGTTATTCTAGCCTCCAGGAGTCACACTCATTTGATTTTAAGCTGACTGTTGAAGAAGAATAATAACTTAACTCTTTGTGTAATTAAACTCTGAAAAGCAAATCCTCTTTTACAGTCATCTTACCTGGCAGGTGGACAAAGACGTCCACTGGACTTCCAAACCGTGGCACCTGGGATGCAGGCCACACGCTTCAGGACTGGGGTTACGTAGAAGGCCAAAGGGTCACATGCGATGTTTTATTTCTTCCTGCAAAGAAATGGGAGAAGTTAAGGGGCTACTGCAAATCTAGAGATTTACAATTCTAGTGGTGAAAAATACTATCCATGGTAGTAAGTGGTTTAGTTGTTAAGTCATGTCCAGTATTTGTAACCCCATGGACTGTAGTCCACCAGGTTCCTCTGTCCATGGGATTCTTCAAGCAAGAATACTAGAGTGGGTTGCCATGTCCTTCTCCAGGGGTTCTTCCTGACCCAGGGATTGAACCCAGATCTCTTGCCCTGCAGGTGGATTCTTTACCGATTGAGCCACCAGGGAAGCCCATTGTCCATTGGACATACAAAGAAACTGAAATATACCTGGAACTTATACATGAAAGATTAATGCACGTAGCCAGAACTTACTTAAGGATAATTAAAAATTCTCATAGATGAGCCTTCCTCTGCCAAGGCTATAAATTCATTCTTATAAGGTATTGAGGGCTTCGTACTTTCTCTGCATCTAATTAATTATTTTATTTATTTAATAAATCTGTATCAACTGCTCACTCCATGCCAGCATTGTGGTAATTATTGGGGCTACGCTCAGTTGTGTAAAAGACATATTTTTTTCCTTGCCCTCATGGAGCTTATAATTCATTCTGAAGGAGATCAGCCCTGGGATTTCTTTGGAAGGAATGATGCTCAAGCTGAAACTCCAGTACTTTGGCCACCTCATGTGAAGAGTTGACTCATTGGAAAAGACTCTGATGCTGGGAGGGACTGGGGGCAGGAGGAGAAGGGGGATGACAGAGGATGAGATGGCTGGATGGCATCACTGACTCGATGGACATGAATCTGAGTGAACTCCGGGAGTTGGTGATGAACAGGGAGGCCTGGCGTGCTGCACTTCATGGGGTCGCAAAGAGTCAGACACGACTGAGCAATTGAACTGAACGGAAGAGAAATAGTCAAGTACATTTTCTGATAACATGAATATACTCTTCTTTGCTACGGTGGCAGATATCATTCCAGAGCTCCCCGTCTTCTATTCGCTTGAGAATGGAACAAGGGAAAGAAGGGAGGTGGGACACCCAATGTCTGCCTTGTGGTTCCATGTTCTCTACTTTGTGGTGTGACCTTGGGCATGTCACGTAACCTTTCTGAGACTCCATTTCCCTCATCTGGCAAACCCAACCTGCCACATTATCTTATCTCACAAAAAATTCTGTGAAGTTGAAATAAAGTTAAACATGGGAAGCTGTTTTTAAAGTGTTATACAATGTGTTCTGTTTTGTCCCTTTTCCCTTAAGCTTTGATGACAAGCCATAAGGTGGTAAAAATCCACTCTGCACACCACTATGTGGCCTTGGGTGTTTTCATGACATTTCCTGAGGCCTTATTTCCTAATTAGAAAGTAGATATTATAATTGAACACATACAATTGCAAGGATTAGAGAAAAGCCAATAATGTATATACACCCTTACTCTGGCTCAGCAGCAAATGTGCTCTTGATGAAAGGTTAATTTATTATTTCTCTTCTTTCCTCTTGTTCTGCTTTCTGTCTTTTACTCTTTCACTTTGTCTCTGAAGACCACCAAGGAAGCAAGATCAAACTTACTGTGGGTGGAAGGGAAACTACGGCAGTGTCTTTCCCCTCAATGACAATTCTTACGCACTTAGCAGTTTTCTTCTCTGGCAAGGCAGTAGTTACTTTAATGGGGGTAACAGTCAATGAGATAATAACAATAGCAGATAACAATTAGCACTAACTGTGGAATTAGGATCTAAGCACTTAGGAAGAATATCCCATTTAATCCTCTCTGCTCTGAATTAGGTACTGTTGTTATGAGGAAAATGAGACACAGAGAGGTCAAACAGCTTGACCAACGTCATGGTGCTGGAGCCGGAACTTGAGCCCACTTCATCTGACACTGGCGTCTATATTCTTAACTGCCTGGTGATCTGGGCTCCTGGTCACCGTATTTATAAGACGTATTTATAAGACTCAAGGGAAATTGGCACTTTTCAGGTTTTCTCATCCAAGTCCTATAGCTAAGTTGTTTATTTAGACTTAAAAATAAGTATTGAACAAAAAAGGATGGATGGATCAATCAATGGACAGTCCTTGAAAACTTCAAAGAAAATGTGGTTTTTCAAGAGTGATTTTCAGCTTTCTAAGCAAAATCTGTTTTATTCCAGCATTCCTACTCTCTTGCTCATTTTTACTTATTCTTTCTTTGCCTTTGCTTTAAAGATGGACTACCACCTTCAACGTCCTTTCTCCTTATAGGAAAATCACTATCTGCTGCCATTACAGCTTCAGGCCATTCAATCCAAATCAGTTTGGTTCAGGTGCTACAAGTCACTCCTGCTTTCTTGTTCATCTCTGATGTCCTGGTTAGGAATAGCAGAGGGGCTACAGATAATCATTTTGTTAATATAATTATATATCATTATCATATAATTGATAATGTAATCATCTGAGAATCTTTTGGAAGCTAGAAATTGTGATAGGTTTTTTTTTTTTTTACCTTTTTATTTTATCTGCATAATTATCCTGCTTAGGTGTTATTCTGTCCATTTTACAGATGAAAACATTAAGCTCAGAGCCCATGACCACAGTTATCACATAGTACAATCAGGTTACAAGTCCAGGCCTGGGCTCTTTGTTTTATATGAAGCAACTTCCTATTCTCCTCTATGTTTCAGCCTTCTAATCAAGAAAGTGTTAAATGGATCATTAACACTTTTTGGAGATCAAGATTATTCTTTTGAATGGATGCAAAATTGCTACTTATCTGTTTCTAGTCTCAAAGTTAACCTTCTCTTTTTTATTAAAATAGGGGAAAAAGCCACTTCTTGATTTCAGTGTTATCTCTAGACCAGTAACACCTAAGAGCTTTGCTTCTTACAATTTTATTCATATCACTCTTACTCTTGCATAATAGCTACATACTTTCTTTAATCCAAGAATTAAAAAATAACATAGAATTCTCCTCTCTACCTTGAATGATGTGTTGCAACAATAAGTATATAAATAGCTTAAATTTATTCCATGTGCCCCTTTATCTATTTCAGCAAATATTTGATGTGAATGTTTATTATATTTGTTTGAATACTGATGTGACCTCTCTATGGAGCTGGGAAAGCCAGGATGAAAAATGTGATCTTTACATTGGCACTTACAGCATGTAGATATTCTATGTCCCGACACCACTGTTGAACTTCTTGGGGGAGGAGATGGGTATGAGAACACGGCAAAATATTTTTTCCTCATAATCTTCATGCAAAAGTAATGCTTGATTCTCTGTCATCCCCCTGCTTCAGAAAATTCAAAGTTTTCTGGAAAGCTATGAAAGAAGGTAGGCATGGCCCCAGCTTTGAAATGGGAGCTGTATTAATTAGGTCCTCAGAGAGTAGATGCTGAGATGTAATTAGAATTACAAGAGGCTTATTACATAAAAGGAGAGAAAACAGTGTTGAAGACAGAAGGTTTACAGGCATGGTGTTAGATATAACAAGAGTCTTGGTCAACCCAGTGGAGGATCTCTGGAACAAACATGTTCCATTAGATGAGTCCTATATTGGACAGAAATGTTCAGGACCACACTACGCTCAGTCTTTGGCTACCGCTGTCCAGGAAGAGCATGACTTCCGTTTGAAAGCTGAAGCAGGTTCTGAAGATGTTCATAGATAGAAGCTGTTGGCTTATTTCATTCCTTGCAGTGCAAAGTCAAGTATTTTCTTGAAAGGAGATTTAATTATATACCTCAGTGATGCTACGATAGACCATTAAAGGTATTTTAGAGGTTTTCTAATCCCATTCTCACATGTTACTGTCGAGTCCTAAAATTTCCTAAAGAATTCTTCAGCATCCTGCAGCCTCTTTGAACATGTTTTTATACTTCACTGGATGTTTTTGAAGTTGTTTTAAGGGACTTCTTTTTATGGTCACTTAGAGATAATATAATGCCTCTTCACACAAAGGTAAGAACTGCAGTAAAATGCATTGGTAACCCCATGAACAGTATGAAAAGGCAAAAAGATAGGAAGAGCCGGCACTGACACTGGAAGATGAACTCCCCAAGTGAGTAGGTGCCCAACTGCCGGGGTCCAGCCTGGTGGATCCAGGGTGATTCAAAGGGTGAACAGTGTAGGCAAGGAAAAACTTATTTATTTATTTAATTAGAAATATAAGATTAGATTAGGAAGAAATAGTATAGTAGGAAATTAAGCAGAGAAAAGAGGCTGAATGATTTGGTTTACATGGAAAACCAGTAAAATCTCAGAACAAGAGATTTATACCATCTACGTTAGGCCGCCAGTGTCCATTTGAATATTGGAGGGTGCCCCACCTTGGGCTCCCTCTCTTATGGATCTTAGAAGCCAGGGCAAGTAAGTAGACATGGCGAGCCTCCACGCCCCAGATGGGAATTCAGCCAGAAATTGAAGAGGAAACGGGGGGGGGGGGGGGGACCAGTCCTTCCAATGACTGGCCCAGCCTCTATTGTCTAGAAAGGCCTTTTATACCTTTTGATTGTACATAGAGATCAATGGGTAATACAAAATTATGCAGCGTTAGCAGCCCAGACTCTTATCAAAACCAGGCTTTCTCTCTGCATACCTAATTGTATACAGAAGTCTTAGGTGATTTACATCATCTTCTGGCCAAAAGGGCCAATTAACATTTTATAGCCTTTTTTCTTATAAGTGTTTGTCAACCAGAAGACTTATTTGTGTTGGTCTTCCCAAAGTCTGGTGGCACTCTCAGAAAGCACTAAATAAAGTTACATTCTTACATAGCAAAGATACAGCAATTTATAACAAGTAAAAGGAGTACAGTGATTTTTAACAAAAGAAAAGTAATTAACTCAAAAGTCTAGTGTTGCTAACATCAAAACTACTATATACCTTTTTCCATATCCTGATTACATTGATTAATATCCTCCCAGGTGCCTAAAAGATAAAGAATATGGAGGCATGGCAGCAATCATTGAGTCAACAGGGAAATCTGTCACCAATATGATTTTTAGCTCTTTAGAAAAGGCTCTGTATCTTTAAGGTGTTTTTAAGCTTTGTGCCTCTCCAGGTTGGGGAGCTATAAGCAATTCACAAGATGTAAAATCCAGGGAAACCTGTTAGGCAAGCTAGAGAGTTATCAGAAGAGGCTTGAACTGAAACATCCCTTTCAAATGCAGAGGACTGAAGCCCTGAGTTAACTTTTTCCAGAGTGTGTCAGAAGAGTGGAAAAACAGAGTACAAAGGTAGGCAGATTCTGGTTTTTGGGGAACATGCTCAGGAAATACCAGGGGAAACCCTGAGGCTTGACTTGACTTGCCTTGCCCATCAGGCCTCTCCGCATGACCTTGTCATGGGTGGGATTACTCATGCTGGCTCCCGGCACCCAATATGCTACTGGAGATGAGTGCAGAAATAACTCCAGAAAGAATAAAGGGATGGAGCCAAAGCAAAAAAACAAAACAAAACAAAAACCCAGTTGTGAATGGGACTGGTGGTAAAAGCAAAGTCTGATGCTGTAAAGAGCACTATTGCATAGGGATCTGGACTGCTGGGTGCATGAATCAAAGCAAATTGGAAGTGGTCAAACAGGAGATGGCAAGAGTGAACGTCAACATTCTAGAAATCAGCAAACTAAAATGGACTGAAATGGGTGAATTTAACTCAGATGACCATTATATCTATTATTGTGGGCAGGAATCCCTTAGAAGTAATGGAGTAGCCATCATAGTCAACAAAAGAATCCGAAATGCAGTACTTGGATGTGATCTCAAAAATGACATAATGATCTCTGTTCGTTTCCAAGGTAAATCATTCAATATCATGGTAATCCAAGTCTATGCCCCAAACAGTAACACTGAAGAAGCTGAAGTAGAATGGTTCTATGAAAACCTACAAGACCTTTTAGAACTAACACCCAAAAAAGATGTCCTTTTCATTATAGGGGACTACTAGAATGCAAAAGTAGGATGTCAAGAAACACCTGGAGTAACAGTCTAATTTTCCTTGGAGTACAGAATGAAGAAGGGCAAAGTCTCATAGAGTTTTGTCAAGAGAACTCACTGGTCATAGCAAACACCCTCTTTCAACCACTCAAGAGAAGACTACACATGAACATCACCAGATGGCCAACATCGAAATCAGATTGATTATATTCTTTGCAGCCAAAGGTGGAGAAGTTCTATACAGTCAGCAAAAAAAGACTAGGAGTTAACTGAGGTTCAGATCATGAACTCCTTATGGCCAAATTCACACTTAAACTGAAGAAAGTAGGGAAAACCACCAAACCATTTAGGTATGACCTAAATCAAATCCCTTACGATTATACAGTGGAAGTGAGAAATAGATTCAAGGGCCTAGATCTGATAGACAGAGTGCCTGATAAACTATGGACAGAGGTTCATGACATTGTACAGGAGAAAGGGATCAAGACCATTCCCAAGAAAAAGAAATGTAAAAAAGCAAAATGGCTGTCTGAGGAGGCTTTACAATTAGCTGTGAAAAGAAGATAAGCTAAAAGCAAAGGAGAAAAGGAAAGATATACCCATTTGAATGCAGAGTTCCAAAGAATTGCAAGGAGAGATAAGAAAGTCTTCCTCAGTGATCAATGCAAAGATAGAGGAAAACAATAGCATAGGAAAGACTAGAGATCTCATCAAGAAAATTCGAGATACCAAGGGAAAATTTCATGCAAAGAGGGGCTCAATAAAAGATAGAAATGATATGGACCTAACAGAAGCAGAAGATACTAAGAAGAGGGGGCAAGAATACACAGAAGATTTATACAAAAAGATCCTCACAACCCAGATGATCACGATAGTGTGATCACTCACCTAGAGCCAGACATATTGGAACGTGAAGTCAAGAAGGAAGCATCACTATGAACAAAGCTAGTAGAGGTAATGGAATTCCAGTTGAGCTATTTCAAATCCTGAAAGATGATGCTGTGAAAGTGCCGCACTCAATATGCCAGCAAATTTGGAAAACTCAGCAGTGGCCACAGGACTGGAAAAGGTCAGTTTTCATTCCAATCCCAAAGAAAGGCAATGCCAAAGAATGCTCAAACTACTGCACAGTTGCACTCATTTCACACGCTAGTAAAGTAATGCTGAAAATTCTCCAAGCCAGGCTTCAGCAACACATGAATCATGAACTTCCTAATGTTCAAGCTGGTTTTAAAAAAGGCAGAGGAACCAGAAATCAAATTGCTAACATCTGCTGGATCATCAAAAAGCAAGAAGTTCCAGAAAAACCTCTCTTTCTGCTTTATAGACTATGCCAAAGCCTTTGACTGTGTGGATCACAATGAAGTATGGAAAATTCTGAAAGAGATGGGAATCCCAGACCACCTGACCTGCCTCTTGAGAAACCTGTATGCAGGTCAGGAAGCAACAGTTAGAACTAGACATGGAACAACAGACTGGTTCCAAATCAGAAAAGGAGTACATCAAGACTGTATATTGTCTCCTTGCTTATTTAACTTCTATGCAGAGTACATCATGAGAAACGCTGGGCTGGAGGAAGCACAAGCTGGAATCAAGATTGCCGGGAGAAATCTCAATAACCTGATATGCAGATGACACCACCCTTATGGCAGAAAGTGATGAAGAACTAAAGAGCCTCTTGATAAAAGTGAAAGAGGAGAGTGAAAAAGTTGGCTTAAAGCTCAACATTCAGAAAATGAAGATCATGGCATCTGGTTCCATCACTTCATGGGAAACAGATGGGGAAACAGTGGAAACAGTGTCAGACTTTATTTTTTGGGCTCCAAAATCACTGCAGATGGTGACTGCAGCCATGAAATCAAAAGACACTTATTCCTTGGAAGGAAAGTTATGGCCAACCTCGACAACATCTTAAAAAGCAGAGACATTACTTTGTCAACAAAGGTCTGTCTAGTCAAGGCTATGGTTTTTTCAGTGGTCATGTGTGGCTGTGAGGGTTGAACTATAAACAAAGCCGATCACCGAAGAATTGATGCTTTCGAACTGTGGTGTTGGAGAAGACTCTTGAGAGTCCCTTGGACTGCAAGGAGATTCAACCAGACAGTCCTAAAGGAGATCAATCCTGGGTGTTCATTGGAAGGACTGATGTTGAAGCTGAAACTCCAACATTTTGGCCACCTGATACGAAGTGCTGACTCCTTTAAAAGGCCCTGATGCTGGGAAAGATTGAAGGCAGGAGGAGAAGGGGACGGCAGAGGATGAGATGGCTGGATGGCATCACTAACTCGATGGACATGAGTTTGTGTAAACTGTAGGAGTTAGTGATGGATAATGAGGCCTGGCATGCTGTGTTTCATGGTGTCTCAAAGAGTCGGACACGACTGAGCAACCAACCTGAACTGAACTGATACACCTAACCCTTTATTTTCTTGTTGTTACATTTATTTATCTATATGTGTTATAGATCCCACAAGACATCCCATTAATTTTGCTTTCAACAGTCGTATAACTTACACAAGATTGGAGAAAAAAATAAATAATAAAATAGGTTTCTGAATTTATTCAGATACATACCATTTACAGTGGCTTAAGTGTTATCTGAGGATCTGAATTTACATCTGATATCAATTTTTCTTTAACCTGGAGATTTTCCTTAAAGATATTTATGGTAAGATTTCTCTTAGTTTTCCTCATGTTGAATTCATCTTTATTCTTGAAGATTTTTTTTTTTAATTTTCTAATTTAGGATTAAAAAGTCTATATAGACTCTGGCTTGGTTTTTCTATTTCTTTCAGCACTTTAAAAATGTTGTCTCACTCTCCTCTCACCTCCATGGTTTCTGGTAGGAAATTAGATATTAATTTAATCAACCTTTCCCTGTAGATGATGTGTTATTTTTCCCTTGCTGCTTTCAAGACGTGCTTTTCATCTCTAGCTTATAATAAGCTGATTGTGCCTTATAATAGTTTGACAGTATAGCTTTTTCATGTTTATACTGCTTTGTGTTTATTAAGCATCTTGTATCTGCTGATTTCCTCAATCAAATATGGGAAATTTGAGGTGGGAAATTTGAGGCCCTTATTTATTAAATATTTTTACTGCCATAATTTTTTCTTCCCTTCCCTTTTGGGATTCTAATTATCCAATATGTTGAACCATTTGTTACAACAGGTCTTCAGAGCTCTATTTAATTTTATTTTTTTCTCTTATTTTCTTATTTTTATTTTTCACTCTAATTCATATTAGATAATTACCAGGACCTAACTTTCAAATTGGGGTGGGAGGAGAAGGGGATGATAGAGGATGAGATGGCTGGATGGCATCACTGACTCGATGGACGTGAGTCTGAGTGAACTCCAGGAGTTGGCAATGGACAGGGAGGCCTGGCGTGCTGCGATTCATGGGGTCACAAAGAGTTGGACACTACTGAGTGACTGATCTGAACTGAACTTTCAAATTAACTTGCTTCTGTTTTTCCAGATTTTTTTAAAAATTTTACCTTATTTTACTTTACAATACTGTATTGGTTTTGCCATACATCAACATGAATCCACCATGGGTACACACGTATTCCCAATCCTGAACCCCCCCTCCCACCTCCCTCCCCATACCATCTCTCTGGCTCATCCCGGTGCACCAGCTCCAAGCATCCTGTATCCTGCATCGAACCTAGACTGACAATTCATTTCTTTTATGATATTATACACGTTTCAATGCCATTCTCCCAAATCATCCCACCCTCTCCCTCTCCCACAGAGTCCAAAAGACTGTTCTACACATCTGTGTCTCTTTTGCTGTCTCTCATACAGGGTTATTGTTACCATCTTTCTAAATTCCATATATATGTGTTAGTATACTGTATTGGTGTTTTTCTTTCTGAGTTACTTCACTCTGTATAATTGGCTCCAGTTTCATCCACCCCATTGTCTTTGGTTAAGCTGTTCTAGTCTGGCCATCAATGTGTGGTCAGTGATCAACCAGAGACATGGGTAGAAAGAATTTGAAGATCCCCTCTTCTGTCTTTCCAAGATCCCTCAGTTTATCAATATCTCCATAGCTATAGTTCTTCTTGTCAGAAAAAAGTGCATATGAGCCATAGCAACTGCCCTTAGTCCAAGACTAAAAGCTATGAAAACAGAACTTTGTCCAGCACCACTCCTCCTGTGCCCAAAACGAGCACTGCCTCTAGTCCATCTCCATTGCCTCAAGCAAGCTGTTATTTTTTTATTATGTCCAGGTTTTATAATTGTCTTCTGCAGGGGAGTCATCTGGTAGCATCTGCCATTACAAGAGGCTGCTCTGCTAACCAAAAGTTTTTGAAAAACATCTTAGCCATAATTCAATTACATGTGACTTCTTAATTTTGCTTCCTGAACAACTCTGAAATGTGATTATCTCTCTCCAGGCTGTTGACCACCTCATTGGTTATTATTACTTTTGTCCTGTTCAACTAGTTTCTCTGAATTTACTCTTGTGTTCTCCACACAATTGTCAGAAGTATCTCAACAGTACAAATCTAAATAGGTCTCTCTCTTTCATTTAAAAGCTTCAAGTGTATCTCTAATAATTTTAGAGTAAAATTACAAATCCTTAGATAAACAAGATATTGCATAAAATAGCCTTTGCTTATTTATCTAGAAAAAGGGAAGAGATCACTCTTTCTAGAGGAGCTCCAGCCACATGGCCTTTTTTCTTTATTTTTAGTGATACTGATTTTCACGGTCATTGTCTATATACAGGGGATACTTATTTTTGGATAGGAAGTCTCTTCTACTGTTCTTTGCTCAATAACTTCACTTTGTCCTTGAGTTCTCTCCTCAAACATTAGCTTCCCCAGGGAAGACCCTTAGTCATTCAGATTAGGCTAGGGTGCTTTGTGATAGAACTCTCAGCACATGGTTCTTTGAGCACCACTTATTATCTTCAGCTTTTGGGAGCCTCCCTTGTGGCTCAGCTGGTAAAGAATCTGCCTACAATACGGGATACCTGGGTTTGATCCTACCCACTCCAGTATTCTGGCCTGGAGAATTCCAGGGACTACATGGGGTCGCAAAGAGTCAGACAGGACTGAGCAACTTTCACTTTCACTTTTCCTTTTCATTTGAACTACCATTTTCTGATAGTACACTATTTGATTTTGTGTTTAGGATTTTGAGCCAAAGTTCATTCTTAATAGATTCTGGCGACCTTTACAGTTTCAGTAGATTGAGGGTGTCTTTCATGGGCTGCAGTGATACTGAAGCATTGAAGGAATCACACATTATAGTAATCAGAGAATTCAACGTTATTTTGGTACTCAGGGCATAATAAAAGCATTGACTATCAGTGCTGTACTTTTGTAGACCCATTCTTTTTTAATCATTCTTGCCAGTTTTTAACTATGATCATCATTCAAGTTTTGATGATTCTGAGTGTTTTTATGCGATTCAGATTCAGGGCCAAATTATGTTTATGTATTTTTTTCTGAAAAGAAGTTAAAGCATCTTGGGATTCAGAAAACTTTAGTTTGTAAAGACCTCAGGGTTTCAAAACTGGAGGTGTGGATTCATAAACAAAAGGAATAAAAGCCCTCTGGAAATATAGTGAGATGAGGGAATTGGATTTGAAGCTATGTACCTTTTTCATAGTTAGGAAAAAGAGACAACCAAAAAATTTAATTAGCAACCCTAAAAATGCCTTTGATTCCAGTTTTCATTTTCATTAGGAGGAATCTGATATTTTTAGATTTTTCGGTAGATTTAGTTAATACATGAAAATGGGCAGTATATTAAAATTAGGCACAATGTATTCTTATTCTCTTTTGTCTGTACTTTTATAGGATATAAAGAAAAAGGGAAAGGTGTGCTGTAAATATGTCAGCATAAGGATTTAAAACTATATAGTAATATCACCTTTTTTAATTGAGGTAAAATTCACATAATGTAAAAGTAACCATTTTAAGGCATATAATTCAGTAAAATTTAGGACATTCACGTTATGCAACTATCACCTCTATTAACTTCTGAAAACTTTCCATTACCACAAGAGGAAAACTCATAGTCATTAAGCTGTCACTCAATTGTATTTATTTCCGCCTCTCCTCTCAAATCCTCATTGGCTTTCTGTCTCTATGAATTTTGTGGTTGTTTAGTTGCTAAGGCTTCCTTGTTGGCTCACATGGCAAAGAATCTGCCTGTAATACAGGAGAACCAGGTTTGATCCCTGGGTCAGGAAGATCCCCTGGAGAAGGGAATGGCTATCCACTCCAGTATTCTTGCCTGGTTGATTCAGAGCATCTATGTCTACAAATATACCTATTTAGCATATAGCATATGTGACCTTTGTGTCTGCATTCTTTCACTGTGGCATGCATCAGTGTTTTATTTCCTTTTATGGCTGAAAAATATTCCAATATATGTATACACCATAATTTGTTTACCCATTTGTCTGTTTATACTTTGAGATTATTGTGAATAGTACTATTAGAAGCACTTGTGTACAAGTTTTTCAATTATTTTTGGTGTATTCCTAAGAACAGAATTGCTGATCAGATGATAATTCTATGTTTAATATTTTGATGAGACACCAAGCTATTTTTTACAGTGACTGCACCATTTTACATTCCCAGCAGCAATGTATGAAGGCTCTTTCATCTCTATATCTTCACCAAATTTATTTTCCATTGTATTTTTTAAAACAAAATATAGCCTAGTGGGTGTGAAGTGGTATTTCTTCATGATTTTATTTCATTTCCTTAATGACTAATGACACTGAGCAACAACATTTCATGTGCTTCTTGGCCATTTGTATATCTTCTTTGATAAAATGTGTATTCAATTACTTTCCCACTTAAAAATGGGTTATTTTTCTGTTGTTGAGTTGTAAGACTTATTTGTATATTTGACATATATATATATATATATATATATATATATATATATATATACACACAGACATACACACATACAGAGAAGGCAATGGCACCCCACTCCAGTACTCTTGCCTGGAAAATCCCGTGGACAGAAGAGCCTGGTAGGCTGCAGTCCATGGGGTTGCTAAGAGTCAGACATGACAGAGTGACTTCACTTTCAATTTCTACTTACACGCATTAGAAAATGAAATGGCAGCCCATCCAGTGTTCTTGCCTGGAGAATCCCAGGGATGGGGGAGCATGTTGGGCTTCTGTCTCAGGAGGCGCACAGAGTTGGACACGACTGAAGAGACTTAGCAGCAGTAGCACATATATATGTATATATATATATATACACACACACACACACACACACACACACACACACACACACATATATATGGAACTTTTATAAAGTCCAATTCATCTATTTTTCTTTTGTGCTTGTACTTCTGGTGTCATATCTAAGAATCCCTTGCCAAAATAAAGTACATGAAGGCCTATTCTTATTTTTTCTTCTAGAGTTTAATAGGTTTAGCCCATACATTTCTGAGTTTTGATACATTTTGAGTTAATATTTGTATATGAAGTAAGGTGTGGGTCTAGCTTTATTTTTTTACTTGTAGATATGCCTTTATTGAAGCAAAATTTGTTAAAAAGAAAATATTCTTGCAACACTGACTGGTTTTGGCACATTTGCCAAAAATCAATTGACCATAAATGTAAAAGATTAATGCATTCTTGTTCACCAATGTTTTCACACTCATAAACATTACTGTGCTCTTAGATAATACAAACAAGACATATTTTTTTTAAATTTGCATACTTTGTTTTTAGAAATCAATACAACCTCTGTATTCTACTTATTAAACATTGACATTCTATACTACAATTTACTACCCTGTTCCTTTGTTCCACCATTTATTACTCTCATTATACAACCGTGGCTTTCCCACAGAAACCAAAGTTATTGATAGGCTTGAGTTCACATTTCTTATTTTGGCTCTTAAATTTTGTCAAATGTTAAAGGAAGTACTTAAAATCCACCATGACTGTAAGTCTACTATAAAAGTTATTAAGATGACTCTAGGAAACTCTTTAATATTGAACATTTTGACTACCTTATATTTTCTTTATTGTCAGCTTTTAAATGTTATACTGAAATTTATGTCTTTTGATTACAATTTATATGCTCATTTCTACTCCATTCCAGTATGTTGAAATAAAATGAATAATTTTCAACTTAAAGTCTTATACTAACACAAATAAATGCCTATGTAATTGACATTTTCTGAAATAAAGTCTATAGATTCTTTTTAACTCTAAATCTGGTGAATAAATGGCTCTAAATCCATGAGAATTTATAATCTACAAGTAGTGTGGGAAAATGTAGGAATATTAAGGATATTGTAAGTATTTCTAAGTGTAAGTTTTTCTGTATTTACTTCTATTTTGTTAATATGATTGGCCAGATATCTGATTATAGCTTTCTGCTATATGCACACATACACACACACAAACATATACTAGTGAACACTAATAAAGAAGCAAAAATTTATCAGGCAAATATCTAAGTCAGACAGTGGGAAACTTCAGCAGTGAGACAAGTCTGGGCTGTTTCTCTTTTGTAATGCCCCTAAGCTAAGAATGTTTTCTATGGTTTTAAATAATTGCAAAAAGAAGTTTCACATGAAAATTAAATGAAACTCAAATTTCCATCTTCATAACTGAAGCTTTTATTGAAACACAGCTTTCCCACTCATTGATTTATTGTTCACTGATGCTTTTGCACTAAAATGTCAGGGGTGAGTCATCCTGATGGAGATGTTATGACTGTGAACAGCACCTAAAATATACACTATCTTATCCTTTACAAAAAATGTTTGTTGAACTCTGGTCTAAGGCAAGGTTAAAATCTAATGCAGTAGGCAAAACACTGAGACTGCTTCTGAAAGGTGTTTTGAAATTGGTAAATTTGAGCTTCAGTTTAGGGTCTTGCTGGCAAACTGAAAAAGGAGGTTCTAATAGGAGATTTGCAACTGTCTTAATCTGGCAGACGAAAGGTCAGTATCTTTACTGTAAGCTATGAATCAGAAATAAATGGTTCCTCCAAACCCTAGGAACCACAATGAATGCTACCTTAATGCTAAGCAATAGCACAGGAATCCATGAACTGTTTAACAATATACCTTCCTTAAAGGGGCTTTGAAACAGAAATTAATATTACTTGGTAGTCCACAAAGCTTCTAGTTGTAAAAAACAAAAAACAAAAAACAACAACAACAACAAAAAACACCTCTTTAAGTACTTTTAGGTTTCTAGCAAAAATAAATAAATATATGTATTTTTATTATCATTTTTACTTCCTTTGTTTTAATATGTATATAAAAAGTAGAAATTTAGAAAGTTGGCTTGCTCTATTAGTTTTCTATATTATTTTCCATTTTATTAATTTCCATCTTTATATTTAAGTTTTGCTTGTTTTTATTTACTTTGAACTGAATTTGTTTCTTCTGATTTCATTAGATAAAAATTTCAACCATTGATTTTAAACACTTTTTGTTTTCTAATATAAATATTTGAAGCTATAAATTGCTATATGACACAAACATTAAACTGCATTAGATGCATTCTACACTTTTTAAAATTTACTTTGAATAATTTTAGAGTTAAGAAAATATTTTTAAAAAGAATGTAGACTTCATGTATACCCTTCCCAACTTCTCCTATCATTACCATTTTAGATAACTATTGGACAGCTATCAAAATGAGTAAATTAATGTTGGCACAATGCCATTAACTAAACTACTGACGTTATCTGAATTTCCTCAATTTTTCCAATTTTTTTTTTTTTTATGTTATTTCTTATTCTTCTACAGTTTTTGACAGCTCCTCAGTCTTTCCTTGTCTTTTGTGTTTTAACATTTTGAAGAATACTAGCCAGTTATGATTGAGAGCGGGAGTGCTCACTCATGTCAGGCTCTTTGCTACGCCGTGGACTGTAGCCCGCCAGGCTCCTCTGTCCATGGGATTCTCCAGGCAAGAATACTGGATGAGTTGCCAAGCCTTCCTCCAGGGGGTCTTCCTGACCCAAGCATCAAACCTACATCATGTATCTCCTACATTGGCAGGCAGATTCTTTAACTGCATTACCTAGGAAGCCCCATTATGGTTGAGAATGTTTCTCAAACTGGGTTTGTCTGATAATTTTTTATAATCAGGTTAAAGCTATACATCTCTTTTTGCAAGAGTGTTACAGAAATGATATTTGGTACTTTTTTGTAAAACATATCCTGGGCTTCATATCATTATGTCTTATTTTATTTTAACCTTATTCACTTTATTTGATATACTGTATATTCTTTCAGATGAAAATATTTTCTGATAGTCTTTGCCATGTCTTCTTTAATCAATAGAATATTTAAAGTATGCTTTATTTTTAAATGTGGGGATTTCCGAATATCTTAATTTTTTTTTAGTTTCTAATTTATTGCATTTTACTCAGAGGAAATACTTTGTAAGACTTTATTTTGAAATCTATTGAAACATTTTTAGCTTAGCTATGGGTTCAGAAAGTATGTGCATTCTACAGGTTGGGTGAAGTTTGCAAATGTCAATTAGCTCAGGATGTTAAATCTCTAACTATGATTGGGGATTTATCTTTCTTCCTTTAATTATGTAAGTTGTACTTCCCTGGTGGCTCAGATGGTAAAGCATCTGCCTAGAATGTGGGAGATCCAGGTTCAATCCCTGGGTCAGGAAGATCTCCTGGAGAAGGAAATGGCAACCTACTCCAGTATTCTTGCCTGGAAAATCCCATGGACAGAGGAACCTGGTAGGATACAGTCCATGGGGTCGCAAAAGTCAGACACAACTGAACGACTTCACTCACTTCCTTCACATATTTAAAGCTCTGTTATTAGGCCTATAAAGGCGTACCTCAGAGATACTGTGGGTTTGTTCCAGATAACAACAATAAAGTGAATAGTGTAATAAAGCAAGTCTCTATATTTTTTGGTTTCCTAGCTACTGTAGTCTATTAAGTGTTCAATAGGATTAGGTCTTAAAAATGTATCAATACACACCTGAATTTAAAAATACTTTATTGTTAAAAAATGACAATCATCATCTAAGCCTTCAGTGAGTCATAATCCTTTTACAGTAGTAACATCGCAGATTACAGGTCACCATAACATATACAATAATGAAACAGAAATATAGTGAGAATGAAGAAATGTGACACAGAGATTTGAAGTGAGCATGTGCTATTAGAAAAATGGTATTGACAGAACTGCTTAACACAGGGTTGCCTTTAACCTTCAATTTGTATTAAAAAAATAGCTTACCTGCCTAGAGCAGCAAATTGAAACACAATAAAATGAGGCCTGCATGTGCATGTATATGTTTATTATTGTCTTATTTTTGGATGAATTAATCTTTTCTCATTATTAAATGTTCCTCTTTATTTCTGATAATATTTTAAATTCATTTTTTATGTCAATATGGCACTCCACTTTTTTGTACCTACTATTCATATGACATTTCTTTTTCTGTCCTTTTAGTTTTCCTATGTCATTAAACTTAAAATGGGGTTTTGTAGAAAACATATAGTTGGGTCTGATTAAATCCAATAAGACAATCATTGACTTGTAACTGGGAAGTTTAGCCCATTAAAATTTAATTATCAATATGGGTGAATTTGGAGGAGGGATGGCAACCCACTCCGGTATTCTTGCCTGGAGAATCCCCACGGGCAGAAGAGCCTGGCGGCTGCAGTTCACAGACTTGCAAAGAGTCGACACAACCGAAGCAATTCAGCATGCATGCACGCATGGTTGACCTTAACTACCGTTTTGTCATTTGTTTTCTATTTTTCTGTAAGTTTTTGTTCATCTCTTCCTTTCTTAGGGATCTAATAATCCTTTTCTAATGTAATATTCTAATGCCTCTATTAATTTTTTAGCTAAACTTGTTAGCATTCGTTTAGTGGCTGCTCTGGAGTGACCATATCTATCCTTAAGTTACCATAGAATTTTTAGAATTAATTTGTACCACAAGAAGCAAAATATAAGAAAGTTGTGATAGAACAGTTTCAATTACACTCTGGCCTTTTGCCATTGTTACGTTATATACTATATAGGCATATTATAACAAATTATATAATACATGTTATATTTTTTCAAATAGTTATATATTGTTTAAAGAAATTAGAAAAAATCATATATTTATCATTTTCAGTATTCTTTCTTTCTTCGTATAGATACACATTTTCATACAGTATATTTCCGGTGTCACTCTAGCCTAAAGAGTTTTCTTTAGTATTTCTTGCAGTGTGGGCCAGATGGCAACACATAAATTATTTTTATTACTGATTCTTTCATTTGCAAGCCAGTCTATCTGCTATGTATATAGCAAATTTTTCATTTCAGATATTTTATTTTATAATTCTGAAGTTTCCATTTGGTTTTACAGTTTCCATTTCTACTTTGGGTTTCACATAACTTCTCTTATTATGCTTCCCTGGTGGCTCAGCTGGTGAAGAATCCACCTTCAATGTGGGAGACCTGGGTTTGATTCCTTGGGTTGGGAAGATCCCTTGGAGAAGGGAACACTACCTACTCAATATTCTGGCCTGGAGAATTTCATGGACTATCCCATGGGGTCACAGAGTCAGACAGGACTGAGTGACTTTCATTTTCACTTTCTCTCATTATAAGCATATTTTCCTTTGAGTCTTTGGATGTATTTGGAATTGGAATTAAAATCCAAACTCTGCCTTTCCTATGGCGAGCAACAACTAAAACTTTCAACATTTTAGTCTTTTATCTGTTGCTTTACACAGAGAAATCTGGTGCTTCCTTGATTCATGGACAGTTCAGGGATCACCAAGGGATTTGGACAGTATTTTGGAGATTTTTGTGGCACTTTCCTTTCCAAAATTTCACCTTTATTTTTACAGAGTCTGACTGTCATTATCTGACTCATTGAGCTAGTAAGATTGAGCTTAGCCATGACTCTTCAGATTTGGAGTTTTCCATTACATGAAATAATAAATCCTCCATACAGCTCTTTTTGTCTTAACTTAGTCTGATTTGATTTTCCACCTGTTGAAACTGAATAAAATCTAACTAATATAAAGGCTTTTTGCTATTAGGAGAACCTCTGAAAAAAATGGAGCTTTTTCAGTGGGGGAGTCATAGATTCCAATCCCCCTGCTGCTGTCGTGTCCGACTCTGTGCGACCCCATAGATGGCAGCCTACCAGGCTCCGCTGTCCCTGGGATTCTCCAGGCAAGAACACTGGAGTAGGTTGCCATTTCCTTCTCCAATGCATGAAAATGAAAGTGAAGTCACTCAGTCATGTCCAACTCTTAGCAACCCCATGGACTGCAGCCCACCAGGCTCCTCCATCCATGAGATTTTCCAGGCAAGAGTTCATGTCAAATTCAAACAAGGAAGAAATATCTGTACCTTCACTTGGGTAAAGTCAAAACTGTAAACAACAATTTGTTTAATTTATACACTTTTTGCTAGACCGTGAGATTCTTGATGGCTATTTTATTTGTCTCTGTATTTCCAGGGCATAGCATGGAGTGCTCAACAAATGTTTGATGAGCAAATGAATTTTGACATTTGAATTTGGCAACTGAATTGCAAGTCATTATTTAACCAAGCAATTACTAAGTCAGGGATTAATTGATCAATCCATCCTCTACACCTAAGCCAAAATAATCTATTCAAGAATTAAAGTAAGGGTTTCCCTCTTGGTCCAGGGGTTAAGAATCTGCCTTGCAATGTGGGGGATCCTGGTTCCACCTCCCGATCCGAGAAGATCTCGCAGGCCTTGGGGCATTTAAGCCTGCAGCACCACAACTACTGAGCCCGAGATCTGGAGGCGGTGAGCCCCAACTGCTGAAGCCCTTGTGCCCCAGAGCCTTGCTCTGCAACAAAGAGAAGCCACCGCACTGAGAAGCTGCTGCACCACACCTGGAGAGCAGCCCCCGCTCACCACAGCTAGAGAAAAGCTGTCCAGCAACAAAGACCCAGCACAGCCAAACATTTTTAAAAAGAAAATAAATTAAAGTAAGTATTTTGCTTCCAGGGTTTAGAATGGGTACCATGTCCTGGACCTTTTCTCTCTAGTTGTTACTGCTCTCTCATTTTTTCATTATGCTCCAGCTTACTCGTCTTCAGTTTTTCTCTCTAAGCTTATTTCTGACCCAGAGTTTTCTTCACTTGCTGTTCACTCCATCTAGAATGTTCTCCTCAACTTTTCAGCTGGTTCCTCATCATGCAGATCTCAAAATCTCACCTTTTCAGAGATCTTTTCCCACATCTCCGTATGTACATGAGTACCACCTATCAAACGTAGTTTGAAATTAAAAGTGAAAGTTGCTCAGTTGTGTCCAACTCTTTGCGACCCCATGGACTATACAGTCCATGGAATTCTCCAGGGCAGAAAGCTCTTCCTTTCTCCAGAGGATCTTCCTAACCCAGTGAACAAAACCCAGGTCTCCCACACTGCAGGTGGATTTTTAACCACTGAGCTACCAGGGGAGCTCAAACACAGTTTAGTGCATTACTTTATTTTTATTATTTAAAGCATTACTTTATGAAATCATCTTGATTATTTATCTGTTTTCTGTATGGTCTGTCTCATATCAAAATGGAATCTCCATGGGAGCAGGAAACTTACCTGCCATGCTCATTCCTATATTATGAGTGCCTATAACAGTGCTTGCTGGGTGCCTAGAAAGAATTCAATAAATATTTGGTAAGCAAATGAATTTAATCATAACAAACAAACTAAAGGCGATTGTAAATAATCTGCTTTATAAATAGTCAATTCACTATAAAAAGAAATCAAACTAGCTAATTGGAATCATGAGGTAAAACTATTCCTACTCCAGGTCCTGCATGGCCAGAAATTAGGTTGAAAGCAGATATATAGTTGTCATGTTTAAAAAAAAAAAAAAAAAGGCCAGCCTAAGTTATTTTATTGCTCTCTCTTCTTGAAGTAGAATTTATACATAAAAAAATGAGAACCATTAAAGTTAATGGTGTATCACAGACTGGCCATATAGATTTTTTTCTCCACAATTGATCTCATTCATTTTGGGTATTTACTATTTGCTAGATATTCATTTAGGATCCAGGATTGGCCTCTGTATTCTGTGTGATCCTTTTTATTGTTCATTTTTAATTCTGTTGCTCCAGACACATACATGAGTATATTTGGTAGTTTTCCCTATAAAAATAGCCAATTTTTCTGATGAAGGTCTCTTCTCAGTGTATTTATTTGTAAACATGATAGTCTGTGTATTAGCACTGTTTGAACATCTATGCTACTTATTACACAATTGGGTATGGAGATGGCATACATTAGCAAGTCTTCAGCAGTGTTATGCAGGAATCCAGGCAGGCATAGTTCACTCTTTCTCCCATCTGCTTTGCAGAACTTCCAGTTTTGTAGAGATATTCCCCTTCTTATGAATATTGCATCCACAGAAGTGACTAATGAACATGTTTGGTCCATTATCATCAAAAAAGCACTGGGTTTTCTCCACTCACTCTAGCCTCCTTCTAGGCAAGTCTTATCTGCATCTTTACATCTTTTGAGCACCACAAGTGTTGCTCTAAGTCCTACTCTTTGCTTCTCTTGTGCAGTACTACAAGCCCTTGCTACTGCCATTCTCAAACAGTGCTACTACTTACCACAGCCCCTAAGGTGACAGAGCCACCATATTTCAGGAAGACAGAAAACTATTTACTCCCTTTTTTTCTGTCATCTACTTTGTCACATGGCCTCCAAATAAGAGGCTAGTGATTTGAAAAAAAGAGAGAGAGAGAGAGAGAGAGAGAGAGAGAGAGAGGCTGGTGTTTTCCTAAGTTTTCTGGTGAGTTAGTTGCTTTTGATTATAACTATTCTTGAGCCTCAGCTCTATTCGTATTTTGCCCAATAATGGAAAACTCATAGTGGAATCTGGAGAAGGAAATGGCAACCCACTCCAGGATTTGTGCCTGAAGAATCCCACAGACAGAGGAATCTGGGGGTTAGGGTTGCAAAGAGTCAGACATGACTGAGTAACCAACACTTCAGTTCAGTTGCTCAGTCGTGTCTGACTCTTTGTGATCCCATAACAGAAGTACGCCAGGCCTCCCTGTCCATCACCATCTCCCGGAGTTTACCCAAACTCATGTCCATTGAGTCAGTGATGCCAATCAACCATCTCATCCTCTGTCATCCCCTTCTCCTCCTGTCCTCAGTCTTTCCCAGCATCAGGGTCTTTTCCAATGAGTCAGCTCTTGGCATCAGGTGACCAAAGTACTGGAGTTTCAGCTTCAACATCAGTCCTTCCAATGAACACCCAGGACTGATCTCCTTTAGGATGGACTGGTTGGGTCTCCTTGCAGTCCAAGGGACTCTCAAGAGTCTTCTCCAACACCACAATTCAAAAACATCAATTCTTCAGTGCTCAGCTTTCTTTATAGTCCAACTCTCACATCCATACATGACCACTGGAAAAACCATAGCCTTGACTAGACGGACCTTTGTTGAAGAGTATTGTCTCTGCTTTTTAATATGCTGTCTAGATTGGTCATAACTCCCCTTCCAAGGAGTAAGTGTCTTTTAATTTCATGGCTGCAGTCACCATCTGCAGTGATTTTGGAGCCCCCAAAATAAAGTCAGCCACTGTTTCCACTGTTTCCCCGTCTATTTGCCATAAAGTGATGGGACTGGATGTCATGATCTTCATTTTCTGAATGTTGAGCTTTAAACCAACTTATTCACTCTCCTCTTTCATTTTCATCAAGAGGGTTTTTAGTTCTTCATCACTTTCTGCCATAAGGGTGGTGTCATCTGCATATCAGGTTATTGAGATTTCTCCCGGCAATCTTGATGCCAGCTTGTGCTTCTTCCAGCCCAGCATTTCTCATGATGTATTTTGCATATAAGTTAAATAAGCAGGATGGCAATATACAGCCTTGATGTACTCCTTTTCCTATTTGGAACCAGTCTGTTGTTCCATGTTCTAACTGTTGCTTCCTGACTGCATACAGATTTCTCAAGAGGCAGGAGTGGCAGCTGCATGGCACAGGGTTGCCTGAGAGGAGCTACCCTTCATCCAAGGTCAGGAGCAGCAGCCATGAAGAGATATCCCATGTCCAGGGTAAGAGAAACCTAAGTAAGATGGTAGGCACTGAGAGAGAGCATCAGAGGGCAGACACACTGAAAGGACAATCACAGAAAACTAGCCAATATGATCACATGGACCACAGCCTTGTCTAACTCAATGAAACTAAGCCATGCCCGCGGGGCAACCCAAGATGGGCGGGTCATGGTGGAGAGGTCTGACAGAATGTGGTCCACTGGAGAAGGGAATGGCAAACCACTTCCAGTATTCTTGCCTTGAGAAGCCCATGAACCTAACACATGGTGGAATCTATATGCAAGTAACAATTTGCTGCTGTTGTTCAGTTGCTAAGCCATGTTTGACTCGTGACCTCATGGACTGCAGCATACCAGGCTTCCCTGTCCTCACCATCTCCTGGAGCTTGCTCAGACTCATGTCCATTGAGTCAGTGATGCCATCCAACCATCTCCTCCTCTGTTGCCCCCCTTCTTCTCCTGCCCTCAATCTTTCCTAGTGTCGGGGTCTTTTCTAATGAGTTCACTCTTTGCATCCAGGTGACACAAAAGTACTGGAGCTTCAGCATCAGTTCTTTCAATGAATATTCAGAGTTGATTTTACGTATTAGCTGTGTTCCTCCTCTGATGACTAATTCTTCTTTACTGAACTATGCCCAACTGCCTGACTCAATAACAGCTACTAACATTTAGGAGTGCTAGTCATGTGGTTGGCATGTGCTTCTTGTCTCTCAGCTAAACCCTATAAGGTAGATTTCTGTCATTATTTCTAGGAAGGCAGAGAAATATGCTTGTTTTGTTTCCTACTATATTTTCAACACCTAGAACAGAGTCTGAAGCAGAGTAATTGTCCAATAGATATTTGTTAGATGAATGAAATTTCATTTTATTCATGAGAAAGCTGAGGTTTAGCAAGGTAAAGTAACTTGCTCAAGGATTTGTCAGGACTAGGATTTGAAAATTAAGCTTATCTGACACTGAAATCCTCACTCAAAACCTCCCAAAGATTTCTTGGTCTCAGGCAGAGACCTTTGTCAGACCCAACTCATCAACCAGATGGACCCATGCCTAAATCTCAGGGTGAAGTGTGGACCAAGCTCCAGGGAGGATGGTGTCACACTCCTTCTATGAGGGAAACTGAGAAGTTGATATGGAGCCAAATGTTTTGAAAAATTAAATATTCAAAATTATTAGAGAAAACAGATTTCGCAATTCCAAATCATACTCGTCATCTTTCCAGTTCCTTTAAATTTGGGTGAGGCCTCAAAACTATCATTGCTTCCATTAATCCCTCACCTGTAAGGCTACTTCTCCATCCCAATCCTTCCCATCCTCAATGATTCAATTCAAAAGGATCATGCCTATAAAGCTTGATTGCCTTGGTGAGAGGTTAGTTCTCTCTTCCAGTTGAACTTCGAATTGTTTGGCTAAGTTTATCATAAAGCTGCTGAATAAACAGCAGTTATTTATATGAACTGAGTAAACTGAGTAGCTCAAATTGAGAATTTATTTATTATTCATTTGCTCACTGCATACTGCCTTGAATTTCATTTCTGCTTATGTTTCCTCTCTTTACTCAGATCTCAAGAAGCTTGAGGACAGGGTCGGTTTCCAGTCTGTGTCCTTTCCTGCTTCATACTGCACACAGTGCAGAGGCTATTGGTAGGCACTAACCCTTTGTTAGGGATTAGATTTATTGACCAATATGGTGACTGATTGGCCAATATGGTCAGAGTCTTGGCAAAGGGCACAATGTCCTTGGCATTACTGTGCTTAGCTTAAACTCCATTGTGTTGATCCTTATGGACTAGAAAACTCACAGCCAGAGTATGTTTCCCAGTTAGAAGGTTTAGATGTAACAGGTTTTATTCACTTGAGATTTTGATTTCTGATGAAAACTTAAGTTTAGTTGTTGGTAGGCTTCCCCAAAGTACCTGAGCACTTCATAACTGACTGGTTAGGGTCTTTGAGGTAGGAAACATGTAGGCAGAGATTTTGCCCAGAGAAATGTGGATATAAGTCCCTGGATAGGGACTTGGCCTTGCTTAACTAATCACAACTCAAGAGTCAGGAGAAATTAGAATGTGTCAATATTTCCTTATATAGAAGTTCATGTACAGCTAATTTAAAGTTCTTGCTGAAAGGTTATATAACTTACCACAAACAGAGTCTTTCTCAAGTCCAGCATGACCTTACTCTGTAAGAATTACCATCAACATCTAAGTCTTCTCCTAGGGGTCCACATGCCCAATGAAAACTTGGATAAAGTATGTTGTAACTACATGTGCTGCTGAGTTTTTATAAATTTGATGGGAGTAAACATTCTATACACTTTTTCAATCAATCAAAGCATATTTGAAATGCCCAGGGATGTCATCTGCACATCTAAATCCATAAAGAAAGATATTAAGTTTTTAAAATATTTGTTTCATTTAAATCAATGTATTTTCCCTTGGTTACAGAGTCAGACATGACTGAAGCTACTTAGCACAGTATGGCATTTTCCCTTGCATATTTTCAATAAGAGTATGGAGTTCTTTGGTCCTAGATTATTCAAGTGTACGCTTTCTCACTCAGTTGTGTCCAATTCTTTGTGACCCCAAGGACTGTAGCCCACCATAGACTGTCTATGGAATTCTCCAGGCAAGAATACTGGAGTGGGTTGCCATTTCCTTCTCCAGGGGATCGTCCTGACCCAGGGATTGAACCCATGTCTCCTGTGTTCCCTACATTGCAGTAGTATTCTTTACCCACTGAGCCATCGGAGAAGCCCAGATTATCCAAGTAATCTCCTATTTTTCTCAATTGTTTTCAGAACAATCAAAATGAGAAAAAGATATTCCCTCAAACTTTTATAGGATATGACCTTAAATGGACTTTGTATCTATTAAGGATATGATTATCCTTAATAGATATGATTATCCAAGTAATCTCCTATTTTTCTCAATTGTTTTCAGAACAATCAAAATGAGAAAAAGATATTCCCTCAGACTTTTTATAGGATATGACCTTAAATGGACTTTGTATCTATTAAGACATTTTATGATTCTTAGCTGCCAGCACAGACCTTAATCTCAAATTGCATCATCTTAGAACATCCTAAAAAGCTGTCAGTTCAACAATGACAGCTCTGAAATAACAGACCAACCTGTGTTATCCTAAGCAGATCACCCCAGCGAGGTCCCAGTGGAGGGAAATACAGATTAAAAATAAATAACAAATACAAAAGTATACAAAGATGCTAAAGAAAAATAGCACATCTTCAGGACTCAGCAGAAAGACTCCACACATCCAATTCATGGCCAGCTGGTAGAATAAAGTACATAGAACTTATACCTGTTTTAAACCTCATATATATGCTAAAATGCACTGCAGCTTACAGATATATTTTACATAATCTATTGAATCTGATCTTCCTAACTAGCATGTAAGGCTTGCAGGATTATATATGTGTCGAGATGAAGAAATTGAAACGTGGAAAGCTGAACTTGATGTTGAGAACCTGGTTTAAATTATGGCTCTGTCAGTGACCTTTTCTAGTTCATAAGTAAGGTCAAATAAGTTAATTTCAGTGGTGACAGCTTCCATATCTATTAAATAACACAAGACCTGTACACCCAATTGTTGTGAGGAATCAACGCAGCAAGGTGTGCAAAATGCTTACTAAGCATGTTTACACATAGTACATGACCTGATATTATTGACATTTTCAAGGTCACTAAACTAATAAATCACAGAGCCTGGCCCAAGACATCAATCCTTATTGAGAAGTAAATAGTTTACATAGTGAAACTCAGTACAATATTATCTGTCTACCCTTGACAACTTTTTGAAATTGATGTCATGACTTAAACTACTAAGGCAATGCTAAAGTCAGAAGCAATCATTTCCATTAAATCTGACATTTTTATAAATCCTTCCTATGGATAATTAATTTTTTATTCATAATCATCTTATGGAATCAAGAATGGCCATATACCAACTTTACAGACAGCTCAGGAAATGAAAAATCCAGACCCATCTGTTTCTCCATCAGTAGCACTCATCAGCTCAGTAATGGGACCAAATGATACTGGTTGGGCAATGGTGAGTTTTTTCAGTGCCTCTTCAAATGTGAGATTGTGACTGAATGAACCCACTTTCCCTCACTTTTCCATTTTCTGCAGATAAGTATTTTATACTCTGTGTGTGTTTTTAATCTGTCCCTCTCTCTTCTCCTAGGCCAGAATCAAGGATGAAGCCATGGTTCTTCTGTGCATTCTTGCAGCAACCACCTAAATGGGCTCCCTGTGTATCTTGTTCCTCTCTGATTTGTCTGTGGCAATTTTCTTTTGACAGTGGAAGAGCTCTGTGATTGAGAACTGATTTCTGGAGTAAGAAACTAGTGAGTGGCCTTACCAACTGGCTGCATAATGGAGGTTACAGCTGACCTCTATCTTTAGGGCAACATTTTTTTCGTGTTTGATAATGGACAACTGGCATATTCCATAGGCTGTAGTTCCTGTTATCAATCAGCTATATGTGTGTAGCCTGGGGGTTTAGATTCTCAGTGAGGCCATGCTAAAGATGTGTTTGCTAGGCCAAGAATATGGCTGTTTCCTTCCAGAACTGTCCAGATCTATAACAGGACAAGAGTAGTCCTCTGTAGGCTTGTTGTCAAGGTTCAGATGTGAAGATGCATATAATGCAATTAAGTACAATCTAGCAATTAACATATGCTCACTAAATATTACAGGCCATTGTCATTCTTCAAATGGTATTGATTCTCTTATTATTAAAAAATAATTTGAAGCTAAGATGCCTGAAAAGATACTGTTAGCACACTGAGAATTCCTCTAATCTCTTCTCCATACCCAGCACAGGGTTTGGTGTTCCCAAATCTTACATGTAAACTATTATTGCATACACAAATATTTAATGAATTTATTACATGAGTGAATGTTAAGAAGAACACTATATTCAGGTATTTTCCTCATTTGTTAGTTGGCTGATTTCTTGACAATTTTACCAATTTTTCAGATTCTTATGAGGAAAGTACTAGAAATTGTACAGACATTTTTCTCTTTCTGTTAGCATCGAAAAATTCTTGTTGATACTTCTTTGATGATATCAAAGATTCCATTGAAGTAAAAAAGAAAAGAGATAGGAGGTGTTTCACATTTGGGAGAGATAATATAAGCCAGGACAATACAGGCCCATTTTGTAATGATATGTCATGAGACACCATTCAGTTCAGTTGCTCAGCAGTGTCTGACTCTTTGCGACCCCATGAATCAGCACTCCAGGCCTCCCTGTCCATTACCAACTCCCGGAGTTCACTCAGATTCACATCCATCGAGTCAATGATGCCATCCAGCCACCTCATCCTCTGTCGTCCCCTTCTCCTGCTGCCCCCAATCCCTCCCAGCATCAGAGTCTTTTCCAATGAGTCAACTCTTCACATGAGGTGGCGAAAGTACTGCAGTTTCACCCCTTCCAAAGAAATCCCAGGGCTGATCTCCTTCAGAATGGACTGGTTGGATCTCCTTGCAGTCCAAGGGACTCGCAAGAGTCTTCTCCAACACCACAGTTCAAAAGCATCAATTCTTCAGCATTCAGCTTTCTTCACATTCTAACTTTCACATCCATACATGACCACTGGAAAAACCATAGCCTTGACTAGATGGACCTTTGCTGGCAAAGTAATGTCTCTGCTTTTCAATATGCTCTCTATGTTGGTCATAACTTTCCTTCCAAGGAGTAAGAATCTTTTAATTTCATGGCAGCAGTCACCATCTGCAGTGATTTTGTAGCGCCCCAAAATAGTCTGGCACTATTTCCACTGTTTCCACTGTTTCCCCATCTATTTCCCTTGAAGTGATGGGACCAGATGATCTTAGTTTTCTGAATGTTGAGCTTTTAGCCAACTTTTTCTACTCTGCAGTGTTTGGTATCACATGGAAAACGTAAGGGATAGGGACACAGTGGTTTAATTATTTAACATCATTCAACTACTCTCAGTTCATGGACACATACACCAAAAGGCATACATTTAAATGTCTAAATAATAAAAGAAAGCATATTAAACCAATATATCAACAAAGGAGCAACAATTAACTTATGGTCCTTCTGTATAATTGTGCATCATGAGAAAGATACAATTAGAATCAGTGTGGAAAATGTTTAACTTTGGACTGTTTAAATTACATAATATGTACTTGGATAATAAATTCACTATGCTGAGTTTTAAACCAGGAGCTGGAGGAATGAACCTTGTGGGGACCCGAACTCTACTGCCTCATTTCCAAGCAAGAATGCATCTTTCTCACACAAGCATTTTTCACCCCTCCCATCTTTTCCTCTTTCCTATTTTTTAAATTATCAGATACCTGGTTGTGGGTAGGAGGACACAGTCAGCAGTCTTTGAAACAGCCACTAGCTTGTCTGTCCAGCCACAGTGATCCCCTTAACTGGCCCTTCCTCTAGGCACATTTCCCTGATGGCCATGTTATAGAGTGTGCCTCCATCATTCCTAGGTCAGAAGTGGACACTTCACTCAAGTAGGACCAGGAAGAGTCTCACTTATCAGAATTTGGGTTGAAGTGAAGTAGGGCTTTCCTGATGGCTCAGCAGGTAAAGAATCCACCTTTATTCAGGAGATGCAGGTTTGAATCCCTGGATGAGGAAGTACCCCTGGAAAAGGGCAAGGCAACCCACTCCAGTATTGCAGGGAAAATCCCATTGACAGAGGAGCCTCGTGGGCTACAGTCCATGGTGTTGCAGAGTCAGACACAACTGAAACAACTGAGCACAGCACACAAAGTGAAGAGAAGGAGAGAAGGAAGGGAAGGGAGGAGGAAAAGGAGAGCATGACGGCTTCTCTTTATTTTCAGGTCTCTGCTCATGTGTCCCTTAGGCCTTTGCTGACCAGCCAAGTTGAAGGAGCACCCCTCAGCGACTCTGTACAACATAGCCTTGTTTTACCTCCTTTGTGTTGCTTATTAAAATGAGGAATGATCTTGTCCTTGTTTTTGTGTTTTCCTGCTCTGTGTTTCCTTCCTGGTGATAACTACAGACAGGATGTCCTACACTCCTATGTCTTTGGAGCCTAGAACAGTACCTGGCATACACAGACACTGAAATGTTGAATGAGTTAATGAAAAGGACCACAGACATGATTTTTTTTTCCAGTGTCAGAAGCTACAGACCAGACTGTCCATTTTGGATAACTCTATTTGATCTCGTAGGAAGAATCCAATTAACAATGTCAAAAATTAAATTCCTCCAAAGACGTTCTCCCGTACTCCTCCCATAAATTATAATCTCCATTTTTCTTCACTCTCTTACTGAAAGATAATACTCAAGGTTATAAGAAGCACCTTCTGAAATAATTTAAACCAAGTATATAATGACTACAAGTATCTCCTTCTGCCATTTTACTTTCCAAATTTCATAGACAAAAAGAAACATGATGTAATTCTTCAATTTTGGACAAGGAAAAAAGATCAGAGAAGAAAAGGTTATCATTCATCTCAATTAAATTAAAGTTTGCAAACACTTGGCCTCTTTTACTAGATAACTTTGAGCTTTAAGATAAACTCTCTTTAGGATACGAACTACCTGCTTACAGCATGGGGACGGGGGAGGGTTAGTCGCTAAGTTGTGTCTGACTCTTGCGACCCCCTGGACTGTAGGCTTCCAGGCTCCGCTGTGCATGGGATTCTCCAAGCAAGAATACTGCAGTGGGTTGCCATTTCCTTCTCCAGGGGATCTTCCCGACCCAGGAATCGAACCTGGGTCTCTTGCACTGCAGGCAGAGTCTTTACCAAGTGAGCTATGAGGGAAGTCCACTTATAGCATAGAGGGCAAATTTATTCTTCATTTAAGTTAACTTTTCCTTGAGAGCCACCATGTTCAGAAAACTATTCCAAACAGGATATATAAAAAAGAACAAATATATATATATTTTTTTCCTTCAGGAGCTGATATTCAAATCATCCATTCTGGAAGAGCAAAAAACAGTTATAAAAGAATACAAGGTTAACTATGTAACATACACAGAACCTAAAGGGAACTACAGACATTCACAAGTGCTCACTTTGGGTGGTAGGAAAGAGCCCACATATTGTGAAATTAATATTCACCTTCGATGAACAAGTTTGTACTAGTTCCTAGGTGGATGAGACAGAATTGGCCTCAGGGAACTTATTATTTAGTGAAGGGGACTAAGAAATATAGAAATAAATAATTACCTACTCTGATAAATACCATGATAAACTAACAGGGTAATATGAGAAAAATATCTTAGGGGACCTACTTTTAGCAGGAGGCATGGGTGAAGGGATCTTGGAAAGCTTGTCTGAGGAGATGACACTTAAGCTTAGACCTAAAGAAAGGGAATGACATTGTCAGGAAGGGAATGGCAGGACGCAGACAGAGGAAGTACATGTGTGAACTCCCTAGGAAGGTCATCAACTTGGCATGTTAGGAGAATGGAAAAAGAGAGTTAAGAGAGTTGAATAGCCTGTGATGAGTTTGAAAAGGTAGGCTGATCAGCCAAAGCTTTGCAGCTGTTGTAGAGTGTGTTTACTTAGGGAAGATGGAAAATTATCGAGGCAAATCACAACTTCTCTTTATTTAGATCTCAACCAATTAGTAAATGCTGACTAGGCACAGAGCTAGGCACTGCTTCATGGCAGGGTGAATTAAGTAGACCTCAGAGGAGTATCCCTGAAATGGACTATTGCAACCTGTGGATAAACAGACCCAGGGCTTGGCTGAGAAGACAATGCCCTCACTACTAAGCCCAGTCCTCACCTTGGTCTCATCACAAGCATTCAGAGATATGAGGAGCCTGATCTATTCTCTGCTCATCATTAGTAAGAGGAAATTATAAGAGAGAAAAGTGCCTTCATTAGAAGAAACTTCTTTAATCTAGTTATAACTAGATAATGTTTTACATCTGCTTCTGAGGCATCCCAAAGGGAAGCCTTTTATTATTAGCATTGCCTGAGCTGTGCTGAGTCTGCTGCATGCCAAATGCCCTGAAAATCCCACTGACAGCCAAGGCTGTTGTGACTGTTGGAAATTACCAGCCGTGATAAGATGTCAGGAGTCCCACCTGTTCCGAGTCAGAACAGGCTAAAATAGTACGTGGAGGATGATAAGTGTGAAGAAGACTATGTAGCCTTACTTTGATGCCCTGAGAGTGGGAGGAAAAATTCTAAACATTTCTATAGCCAGCCATTTCCTATTTGTCTAGGATGGTGTATTTTAAATGACTGGGAAGGCACCACAGGATTTAGATTTCTCTAACTTGCTGGAACCTTTCATCTTTTAAAATGTCACTTATTCTTACAAGATAGTATACATGTTTCAATGCCATTCTCCCAAATCATCCCACCCTCTCCCTCTCCCTCAGAGTCCAAAAGTCCGTTCTATACCTCTGTGTCGAAGCGCCAGTCTATGTTCAATACAGGATACAAGATGCATGGGGCTGGTGCACAGGATGATTCAGGGAGATGATATGGGGTGGGAGGTGGGAGGGGCTTCGGCATTGGGAGATCGTGTTCACCTGTAGCTGATTCATGTCAATGTATGGCAAAACAAATACAGTATTGTAATGTAGAATAAAGTATTTTTAAAAAGTCACTTATTTTTAAAATTGAGGTATAATTGACATATAACATTATATTAGGTTCAGGTCTACAATGTAATGACTTGGTATTTTATATATTGACAGATGATCACTATGATAATTCTAGTTAACTTCCATAACATAGTTACCACATTTTTCTTGTGATGAGAACATTTAAGATTTACTGTTTTAAACAACTTTCAAATATTGACTACAGTATTATTATAGTTATACATTATATTCTCATAACTTTATTTTATAAATGGAAACTTGTACTTTTGATGCCCTTTACCCATTTTGTCCACCCCTCACACCCTGCCCCCTGCCTTTATAAATTCTTTTTGTTGTTTTAATTCTTTAGACTTTACATATAAATAAGATCATACAAAATTTGTCTTTTTATGTCTGATTTATTTAACTTAATATAATGCCCTCAAAGTCTATCTATGGTGTTGCAAATGTCAGCCTACTAGATCTTTGCAAAACTTTTCCAACTTTAATGTATATGTGACTTATCTGGGGATCTTGTTAAGATGTAGACTTTGCTTTGGGAAGTTACAGGTGGGGCAGACATTCTACATTTCTAACAAGTGCCTGGAGATGCAGGGGGCACTGGTCCATGAGCCAAAATTTGGAAGGAGCTATAAAATCTATTTTAAAATTAAAGTGACGCAGAGCTGATGAGAGATACTGGTAAGATGATTTTGTCCTAAATCTATTTTCCTACTTAGGAGTTTTAGAACCCTGAATGCCCATGATGACTGGTATTCTTCTGTGTGTTTTCCCCTCTTGCTTTCTCTTTCAAAATGCAAATAATTTATGAGCTGAAATACATCAGAGTTCAACAAATTCTGTTGCATCTGCTTCCAAATATCTTTATCGCAGTCTCCTAATGTTCTATGTCCTTTTTTTTTTTTTTGGTGACTTTATCACTTTTCTGCTGGACTGCTCCAAGAACATCTTAATTAGACATTTTAGCTATCTCACTTCTTGTCTCCATTTTCATATAGGAGACAGAGCTGTTCCTCAAAACTGCAAACCACATGTCATGACCTATCTTAAAATCCTTTAATGGCTTCAGGATAAAATTTAATAGGATTTTTCCTAATATTCGGAAATTATAGTTAGACCCAAAGTTGAGGATAAAAGACACGAAGTTTCACACATCCTAAAGTCAAATAGCTGCTAAGAGAGCTTAACTAGATACAAACAGATAAAGGGATTTTTAACAGGGAATTGACTGTCAACAATTGTGGCAACTGGATAATCAGTCGCTGCGAAGGCTGTTGTCTCTGTGTTTGGCTAGAAGGGAAAATAGATTTAAGTAGGAGGATCAAGAGCAACCCGGAAACCACAAACTCAACCTGAAACCCTGTCAATTCTTGTCTCAGACCCTGGTGACAACAGTGCCCTGTAGACCTCAAGGTCCTTCATCACAAAAGTAAACACACCTCACTCAGAAGTTGGAGAATCTAAACAGATACAGGAAAAGTAGAGCAACTTCAGATCTAACTCCTGCTTTGTGAAAACAAAGTGTCAGCAAATCAGCAAATATGTACATGAGCTAAATAATAGCTGTTGCTTTCTTTCATCCTCCTGTTCTCCCAAGAATCTTCCCTGCAGCACACCCTAATCAGAAACAGCAGAAAGTGAATACTGGAAAATATATTTCAGCCTAGCCAAGTTGACACACTGCACAGTCACCCCAGAAGGTTTATTTTTTAAAATAGGCTCATCAGACCATATTACTTTTTTTTTCAGAGTACTTATCTTAGAACTTGGCAATATATTTCTCCTTCATTAGGCAATGAGTCTCATTAAAGAGGAGATGAACTCGATTTTGCCTGTCACTATAGTTAGAGTGCCCAGCCTAAAACTTCACATTTAATAAACCCTATTTACTGCATAATTAATAAATGGCTGCATAGATGAGTAAAAGGCAATAAAAAACTGTAGGAATAAAACTATGCTTGGCTTGTGTCAAGTTTCTGAAATGTGGAGGCCATGGACTCAGGGGATGCTTTAAATAATATCGGAAAGGAATTATTTTCAGATATAAACTGATTCCAGACAATATGGTATAGGAGGAATCATATCTACTCTCCTCCCTGAAACATATAAAAATAAGCACAGAAATATGTGAAACAACAGTGTTCAAGACACTGAAAGGCAATGTGGAACAGTGATCTTTGAGAAATAAGAAATGAACAAGGTAAACCCTATGACTGGCTGAGCCTATTACCTTTAAAGAGTATCTAGACCATGGTGCAGTGGGGTAAAACAGACAGAACCCAATAGATTCCCTGAGTTCAGGGAACAGAAATAAGAGTCTAAGGAAACCAAGGAAATCAGAATTCACAGGACAGAGTACTGGAGAGGAAAAAAACCTACAGAGAGACACTCACAGAGAGTTGCAGAGGGTCTTCATAAAGTACAGAGCTGAACATGAGAAAATTACCTGACATGAGAGAAAGAACTATGTAGAAGGATTAGAAATTAAAGTGTCTGGCACTCACACAGGTTGATAGTAGTCACACAGAATTGATGCAGATTTTTACACTAGCAGACAAGATCACTAGAACAGCAATTATAATGTATACTTTCAAAAAGTTATGTAGACAAATAAGATACACTAATCAATTGAATTGAACATCTAGAAATAAAAACAACAATAACTAGGATGAAAAAGTACACTTAACTGATTTCATGTTATATCAAATAGATCAGTACAGGGTACAGAACTTGAAGATTTATCAACAGCACCTATCCATAATAAATCACAGTAAGAATTTTTAAAAATATATAAAAGAAACAATAAGAATATTAGTGAGCAGCAGGAATACTTCAAGCAGCCTAGTGTACCTATAATTAGAGTATCCAAAGGAGAGAAGGCACAGGAAAGCTGTATCGAGACAACTAACAGCTTTCTAAATTTGATGGAAACTATAAATCATGGATCTAAGAAACTATAAGAGATCTCAATTAAAAGAAATATGAGGAGAACTATACTGATGCCTGGGCTTCCCGAGTGACTCAGACAATAAAGAATCTGCTTGCAATGTGGGAGATCAGGGTTCAACCCCAGGTCAGGAAGATCTCCTGGAGAAGGGAAGGGTTACCCACTGCAGTATTCTTGCCTAGAGAATTCCATGGACAGAGGAGCCTGGCAAGCTCCAGTGTAGGGGGTTGTAAAGACGTGGTCAGACCAACTAACACACATGTACTGAGGCATATTAGAGTCAAATTGCTTCAAACTTAATACAAGGGAAAAATCTTACGTACAAGATAGAAAAATTGAAGGTAATAACACAATTCTCACCAGGAACAATACAGCTGTGCAAGTGAAAATATCTTTAAAGTACTGGCAGTAAAAATGTCAGCTGATAAATTTATACTCAATGAAACTATCTGTTAAAAATGAAGATGACATAAAAGGTATTATAGGATAATACTAAGAATGATTGAATATCAATAGTTTAAGTAACAGAGAGAATGGACAAATTCTTAGAAAGACACAAAGTATTACAATATAGCAAAGAAAAAATCTGAATAGATGTATAAGGTAAGAAACTGAATTAGTAATCAGAAAAATTTCCACAGAGCCTATGAACAGATGGCTTCAATGGTAAATTCTACCAAATATCGAAAAGTGAATTAACACTAGTCCTTCACAAACCCATCCAAAAAATTTGAGAGGGAAACCTCCTTCCCACTTTCTTCTATGAAAAAAAAATTCTATCTTGATACCAAAAGTAGACAATAACATTACAAGAAAACTACAGATGAATATCCCTCAGAAGTAATAGAAAATATTAATAGAATTCAGCAAATACATTTAAAAAAGGACCATGTGCCACTACCAACTGGGATTTATCCTAAAAATGCAAGACTGGATCAACACATGGAAATCAATCAATGCAATGGAACATAATAGTAAGATAAAAGACAAAAATGATCTGACCATACCCTTTATGCAGAATAAGCATTTGGAAAAATGCAATTCCCTTTCCTGATAAAACATTCAACAAAATAGGAATAGGAGTAAACTTCCTCAACCTGATAAAGGGATCCTATTTGAAAAACAAAAACAAAAACAAAAAAGAAAGATTAATAGCATCATGCTTAAATGAAAAAAACTGAAAACAAGTGTACAGAATATAAGATTAATACATGGTAATAATAGTGTATCTATGCACTAGCAATAAGCTCTAAAAGTAAAATATGAAATAATATTCCACTTATAATAAAAAATAAAATATTTATGAATAAATTTAACTAAAGGTGTCCTGTCTTGTGCACTGAAAATTACAAAACATCATTAAAGAAAAACTGAATAAACTGAACAATCCTATTCACAGATTGGAAGATCTAATATTATTACAATGGCAAAATGGCCCATATTAATCTGCAATATTGCCCCACAAATCCCTATAGAAATCTTTTTAGCAGAATGTGACAAACCGATCCTAAACTTTGTATGGAAATTCAAGAGACCTAGAATAGCTAACCAACTTTGAAAAAGAAGAACAAAGTTGGATGACTCACACTTTCAAAACTTACTACAGAGTTACAGCAATCAAGACTGTGAGGATACTGGCATAACACTAGACATACAGGTCAGTGGAAGAGAAATCAAAAGTACAGAAGTAATCCATTCATTTATAGATTTTTGGAAAGAGTTCCAAATCAATTCAAATGGGGAAAAAATATTCTTTTCAACAAATGATGCTGAAACAAATGGATGGTGGCATGACAAAAGGTTATTATGGATCTCTCTATTTCATATTGCATTTTAAAATTACCTCTAAGTGAAAAAAAGACCTAAAAGTAACTGCTAAAACTATAAAGTCCCTATAAGAAAACATAGAGGATAAATCTTCACGACGTTAGTATAGCTTCTGGTTTCTTAGGTATGACACTCAAAGCATAAGCAATCAAAGAGAAAATAAATATGGACTTCATTAGGGTTAAAAAGTGTATGCTTTAAGATGTACTATTAAAATGAAAAGGTAGCCCAAATAATGGGAGAAAATATTTGCAAACCATACATCTACATATCTGATAAGGATCTAGCATTCGATAGTCATTTATGTTTGTTTTTAGAGTGTTTCAGGAATCCAGTGTGCAGCATGAAATTGTCATACTCTACCTGGGTGGGGACCTAGGTTCTGCAAACTCAAAGATAATATACACTTGTTGAGGAGGAGCCTGCTGCTGCTGCTCAGTCACTTCAGTTGTGTCCAACTCTGTGCAACCCTAAGGTCTATAGCCCACCAGGCTCCTCTGTCCATGGGATTCTCCGGGCAAGAACACTGGAGAGGGTAGCGATGACCTCCTCCAGGGGATCTTCCCAACTCAGGGACTGAACCTGTATCTCTTATGTCTCTTGCATTGACAGGCAGGTTCTTTGCCATAGAACCACCTGGAAAGCCCTGTAGAGGAGCCAGGACCCTACTTTATCACAGCTCTATTGTTTCTTGATTGGGCCTCTTTTGTTTCTGCATTCCTACCCTTCTCTAATTAGAAACAATCTACCTTTTTGAACTCAGGGGAGGTCTAAGAAGCTGAAGCCTTTTTTTTTTCCAAGCAAGAAATTGGGGGACATCGAAAGGCTTTTGTACTCAGGAGGCCCCCAATTCCTTCTTAGTTCTAGTCCCTCAGTTTTCTTTGATATTCCTCAATGTTGAGGAGAACAAGTGTTGGACAGAAAGGAAATAACATTTTGGATAGACAGATTAGTCATAAAATCTGCACAGGAATTTGGTTTTATAGGGATTCGGTTTCAGTCCCCAGTCCAATTTCAACTTTCTCCAAATCTTTTGGGGGACAGGCTAATGTCCACTCCACCTATTTTCTTCTGTAACAGGGTATAGGCCTGCCTCAATTCAGAGAATAGATGCCAACTTGGAAATATTCCCAAATTCTAAACCTTAGATTGGCATCTTATATGATTAAGATCTCAATCCCTTAGTCCAACCTTTTGGTGCAACAAAATCCAATCAGAAGTAGTTAGAATGAAAGCAATTCTTCTGCTGCTTTCCTGTTTTCCCCATTTCTGTTAAAAGAACCTAATGATAGGAATGGGGTCATTGGGCAATTTAACCTAACTCTTGACTTCTGCTCTCCTTAATGCACATGATGCATGGTCTAACTTGTTGATTCTTTTCCTAGATAAAAAAGAATGAAGAAGTAAGTACGTAAACAATGACAAGCTCTTGATAGTGGTAAAGAACCCACTTGCCAATGCAGGAGCCATAACAGATGCAGGTTTGATCCCTGGATTGGGAAGATCCCCTGGAGAATGGCATGGCAACCAGCCCACCTGTACACATTGGAGAATGATAACCAACCTCCAGCCTCGATAGGCCACTGAGATTCTTACCCCTTTATCCCTTTGAAAATCGTCATGGCTAAGCAGAATCCTCAGAACTGGTCTCAGGACATGAGTCTACCCTGTCCTGAAAGCCAGACAGAAAGCTGGCTTTTCTGATGAAAGCATCTTTCCTTTCTACTGATACTTGCCTTGCAATTATTTGCTTTTGAGTGGTAAGCAGCCAAACTTGAATTTTGTAACAAGACGGATGACTATCTGAACTTCAGTAGACAAAAATAGATCTCATTTCCTGAAGAATTTAGGAGAATAAAGTTGAAAACAGCCTGGACCCGGCACTTTGGGGGAGACTTGCCATAGCTAGTTGTCAAATTTTATCTAAGTAGGTTTTAACCCTAGACAGCATCCAATATTCTTCCATCTCAACAATAAAAATAACCCTCAAAATGAGTGAATAATTTGAATAGACATTATTCAAAAGAATATACACAGATAATGTATAAGTACATCAAAATACTCAACCTCACTAGCCAGTAGCGAAATGTAAATCCAAATCACAAAATACTACTTTGTATTCACTAGGATGGTTACACACACACACACACACACACACACACACACACAATCATATATATAAAGACAAAACAAGGTGTTGGTAAGGATGCGGAGATATTGGAAATCTTGTATACTGCTGATGGCATTATATAATGATGAAGCCACTGTGAAAAAAGTCTGATAATTTTTCAAAATAGAGAAAATGCCTATAATGATGAATGCAATTCCACTCATATATATTCCTTGGAATGACTAAAACTTGGCTATACCAACTGTAGGGGAAAATATAGAGGAACTAAAATTCTCATACATTGCTGCTGGGATTGTAATATTGTGCACTCCATTAGAAAGGAGTTTGTTAGTGTTTTAAAGTGTTAAACACACACCGACTGTATTGTAACAACGACTTAACTCTCAGATATGAATCCATGAGGAAAGAAAAAATATATGCTTATGCAAAAATTTGTACATGAGTGTTCTCGCATGTTTGTTTGCTGGCCAAAAACTGAACCCAAATCAAATGTGCATCAACAAGGGTTCAGGGAAGTTCAGTCACTCAGTCGTGTCCAACTCTTTGCGACCCCATGAATCACAGCACACCAGGCCTCCCTGTCCATCACCAACTCCCGGAGTTCACTCAGATTTATGTCCATCGAGTCAGTGAGCCATCCAGCCATCTCATCCTCGGTCGTCCCCTTCTCCTCCTGCCCTCAATCCCTCCCAGCATCAGAGTCTTTTCCAATGAGTCAACTCTTTGCATGAGGTGGCCAGAGTACTGGAGTTTCAGCTTGAGCATCATTCCTTCCAAAGAAATCCCAGGGTTGATCTCCTTCAGAATGGACTAGTTGCATCTCCTTGCAGTCCAAGGAACTCTCAAGAGTCTTCTCCAACACCACAGTTCAAAAGCATCAATTCTTTGGCACTCAGCCTTCTTCACAGTCCAACTCTTACATCCATTAAAAAAAAAACAACAAACCCATAGCTTTGACTAGACGAACCTTAGTTGGCAAAGTAATGTCTCAGCTTTTGAATATGCTGTCTAGATTGGTCATAACTTTTCTTCCAAGGAGTAAATGTCTTTTAATTTCATGGCTGCAGTCACCATCTGCAGTGATTTTGGAGCCCCAAAAATAAAGTCTGACACTGTTTCCACTGTTTCTCCATCTATTTCCCATGAAGTGATGGGACCGGATGCCATGATCTTCATTCTCTGAATGTTGAGCTTTAAGCCAACTTTCTCACTCTCCTCTTTCACTTTCATCAAGAGGCTTTTTAGTTCCTCTTCACTTTGTGCTATAACGGTGGTGTCATCTGCATATCTGAGGTTATTGATATTTCTCCCGGCAATCTTGATTCCAGCTTGTGCTTCTTCCAGCCCAGCATTTCTCATGATGTACTCTGCATATAAGTTAAATAAGCAGGGTGACAATATACAGCCTTGACGTACTCGTTTGGAACCAGTCTGTTGTTCCATGTCTTGGTCTAACTGTTGCTTCCTGACCTACATACAGATTTCTCAAGAGGCAGGTTAGGAGGTGGTCTGGTATTCACATCTCTTGAAGAATTTTCCACAGTTTATTGTGATCCACATAGTCAAAGGCTTTGGCACAGTCAATAAAGCAGTAAGAGATGTTTTTCTGGAACTCTCTTGCTTCTTCGATGATCCAGCAGATTTTGGCAATTTGATCTCTGGTTACTCTGCCTTTTCTAAAACTAGCTTGAACATCAGGGAAGTTCACAGTTCACATATTGCTGAAGCCTGGCTTGGAGAATTTTCAGCATTACTTTACTAGCATGTGAGATGAGTGCAATTGTGCAGTAGTTTGAGCATTCTTTGGCACTGGCCAAAAACTGAACCCAAATCAAATGTGCATCACCAAGGGTAAAGATAAACAAATTGTAGTTTTCTATACAATAGAATACTATGCCACAATTAAAAGGAAATACAGTTATGCATATCGGATTACTCTCAAAATAATTATTCTGAGTTAAAGAAGCCAGATATAAAATTCCATACAGTAGAATTCTATTTATAGAATTTAAGAAAATATAAACTAATCCATTTTGATAAAAAGTGTGTGAAGGTTTGCTTGGGGAATGAGGAGATAAACTGGTAAAGAGGATTAACTAGGGAGATAAGGAAACTTTTGAGAGTGATGGTTATGGTCAGTATCTTGATTATTGTGATGATTTCCTGCATGTATGCATATGTCAAACTTTATTACATTGCACACTAGGCTCCCTTCATCCATGGGATTTTCCAGGCAAGAGTACTAGAGTGGGTTGCCATTGCCTTCTCCATAAAATATATGTAGTTAAGTGTAAATCAATTATTTACTAACTATAAATTTTATGAAGTTTTTTTATCTTAATAAAAACATAAAATTAAATAGCATAAAATGAGAAATATATAAACAATACACACTGATGTTTTTCAAAACATTTTGAATGATTTAATGATAATTGATTTTAAGTGTCAATTACTTGAGACAAATTAGTGATTAAAATCTTTGAATAAATCTGAATAAATACAGTCTTCTGCTTTAATTAAGCAGAAAAATAAATTCACACATATATGCATATACATATACACTGGGTAATTTGGAGATCAGTATTTTTGTAAAGAAGAGTGAAAAAGTGAATAAATTTCTTGACATTTTGCTCAACTTCTGTGTGATCGTGGGTGACTAATATATAAATATACTAATATACTAATTACTAGCTCATTTGAATAAGTCCTAGATAAACATAGTAAATAAATCAAACATTTCAAAAAGGCATCCAGTAAAATTTTCTCCCTTCTAGTCCTGGATCCTGATATGTAGTATATCTATCTAATAATCATCTTTGTTATTTATAAATTTGACTATGTATAGAGAAAACCATCCTTCAATAGTTAATGCCGGGGTCCAGCCCTGGTGGATCCAGGGTAATTCAAAGCAGGGATGGCATGGCGAGGAAAAACTTATTTATTTAGAAATATAAAGAGAGATTAGGAAGAATACTGTAGTAGGAAAATTTAGTGGAGAAAAGACACTGAATAACTTGATTTATGTGGAAAACCAATAAAGTTCCAAGACAAGGAACGTGCACCATCTACATTAGGCCACTGGCGTCCTCTTGAATAGCAGGGGGTGCCCCACCTTGGGCTCCCTCTCTCGTGGATCTTAGAAGCCAGGGCAAGTAAGTAGACATGGTGAGCCTCCCTGGTCCAGATGGGAATTCAGCCAGATAATAGAGTAAGAAAAGACACGGGGAAACCAGTCCAGTGACTGGCCCATCCTCTATTGTCCAGAAAGGCCTTTATATTTTTTTTGGTACATAGAGATCAATGGGTAATACAAAATAATGCAGTGTCAGCAGCCCTGACTCTTATCGAGACCAGGCTTTCTCTCTGCATACTTAGTTGTATACACAAGTCTTAGGTGATTTACATCATCTTCTGGCCAAAAGGCCAATTAACATTTTACGGCCCTTTCTGATAAGGGTTTGTCAACCAGAAGACTTATTTGTGTTGTTCTTCCCAAAGTCTAGAGCCACTCTCAGAAAGCACTAAATAAAGTTACATTCTTACATAGCAAGGACACAGCAATTTATAACAATGAAAGAAGTACAGTGATTTATAACAAAGACAAAGTTAATTAACTAAAATTCTAGTGTTGCTAACATCAAAAACTACTATATTCCTTTTTCTATATCCCTATTACATTGATAAATATCCTTCAGGTGCCTTAAAGATAAAGTATATGGAGGCCTGGCAGCAGTCACTGATTCAATGGTTAAACCCATCACCAGCATAATTTTTAGCTTTTTAGAAAAGCCTCTGTATCTTTAAGATGCTTTAAGCTTCATGCCTCTCGAGGTTGGGGGCCATAAACAATTCACAAGTTGTAAAAGTCCAGGCAGACCGGTTAGGTAAGTTAGAAAGGCATCAACGGGGTTTAAACCGAGACATTTCTTTCAAATACAGGAGACTGTTAATTGAAGCCCTGAGTTAACTTTTTCCAGAGAATGTCAGAAGAGTGGAAAGCACAGTTACAATAAAGCAGGCAGACTCTGGTTTTTCGGGGTAGATGTTCAGGAAAACCCAGGGGGAACCCCTGAAGCCAGATCACGCCTTTGAGTTTTGTCGGGCTTCCTTCCTCGTGACCTTTGCCATGGGTGGGATTCCTCACACTGGCTCCCAGCAAGTTAACATGAACATTAACTGTAAACATTCCTCTTCACTTTGCTTTTCTTATTTATGTTGAAGGTATATGTCAATACATTAAAAATTTTCAGTTCTTTTAACCTATTGCCGTGTTTTATGTTGTATTGATGTGGGTTATCTATTTTTGCCATGTGCTTCTTAATGGATATTTTTGTTGCATCCAATTTTGTTATCACTAGAATGCTCTGCTAAAATTATTATATATAATATGCCTATGACTAAAATTTGTGGATAAATTTCTTGGAGTTGAATTACTGATAAAGAGCATGCATGTTTAAATTAGAAAATACTGTGGAATTTTCCTGCATGTAGGTTGAACCTGTTTACCATCTCACTAGACAAAGAAGAATGTCACTGTTGACCAATAGTTTCACTGCTGCTGCTGCTAAGTCACTTCAGTTGTGTCCAACTCTGTGCAACCCCATGGATGGAAGCCCACCAGGCTCCCCTGTCCCTGGGATTCTCCAGGCAAGAACACTCAAATGGGTTGCCATTTCCTCCAATGCATGAAAGTGAAAAGGGAAAGTGAAGTCACTCAGTCGTGTCTGACTCTTAGCGACCCCATGGACTGTAGCCTACCAGGCTCCTCCATCCATGGGATTTTACAGGCAAGAGTACTGGAGTGGGGTGCCATTGCCTTCTCCGATACTTTCACTAGTAGTAATTTATTAAACTCTGGTTTTTGTTAATGTGAAAGTGAAGAGGGTAGCTTACAGTCTTAATTTCACTTCTTATGTGATGACTCGCTTCCCTGGTGGCTCAGAGGTTAAAGCGTCTGCCTGCAATGGGGGAGACCCGGGTTTGATCCCTGGGTCAGGAAGATCCCCTGGAGAAGGAAATGGCAACCCACTTCAGTATTCTTGCTTGGAAAATCCCATGGATGGACTAAAGAGCCTGGTGGGCTGCAGTCCCCGGGGTCACAAAGAGTCGGACACGACTGAGTGACTTTACGTTACCTTACCTATGTGATGAATATGGGTACATTTGTTTTGAAAGATCTAGTGAAGTTTTATAGTTCTTTCTTGTAAACTGTATTCATGTCATTTACTCATTTTTTACAAACCAAGCCTGGCTTGGAGAATTTTAAGCATCACTTTACTAGTGTGTGAGATGAATGCAATTGTGCAGTAGTTTGAGCATTCTTTGGCATTGCCTTTCTTTGTGATTGGAATGAAAACGGGCCGTTTCCAGTCCTGTGGCCACTGCTGAGTTTTCCAAATTTGCTGGCATATTGAGTACAGCACTTTCACAGCATCATCTTTCAGGGTTTGAAATAGCTCAACTGGAATTCCATCACCACCACTAGCTTTGTTTGTAGTGATGCTTCCTAAGGCCCACTTGACTTTGCTTTCCAGGATGTCTGCCTCTAGTCCAGTGATCACACCATCATGGTTATCTGGGTCATGAATATCTTTCTTGTATAGTACTTCTGTGTATTCTTGCCACCTCTTCTTTAATATCTTCTGCTTTTGTTAGGTCCACACCATTTCTGTCCTTTATTGTGCCCATTTTTCCATGAAATATTCCCTTGGTATCTCTAGTTTTCTTGAAGAGATCTCTAGTCTTTCCCATTCTATTGTTTTCCTCTGTTTCTTTGCATTGATTCTGAGGAAGTCTTCCTTATCTCTTTTTATTCTTTAGAACTCTGCATTCAAATGGATATACCTTTCTTTTTCTCCTTTGCCTTTTGCTCCTCTTCTTTTCATAGCTGTTTTTAAGGCCCCCTCAGACAACCATTTTGTCTTTTTGCATTTCTTTTTCTTGGGGATGGTCTTGATTCCTGCCTCCTGTACAATGTCACGAACCTCTATCCTAGTTCTTCAGGCACTCTGTCTATCAGATCTAATCCCTTAAATCTACTTGTCACTTCCACTGTATAATCATAAGGGATTTGATTTAGGTCATACCTGAATGGTCTAGTGGTTTTCTCTACTTTCTTCAATTTAAGTCTGAATTTTACAATAAGGAGTTCATGATCTGAGTCAAAGTCAGCTTCCAGTCTTGTTTTTGCTGACTGTATAGAGCTTCTCCACCTTTGACTGCAAAGAATATAATCAATCTGATTTCAGTATTGACCATCTGGTGATGTCCATGTGTAGATTCATCCTTTGTGTTGTTTGAAGTGGGTGTTTGCTTTGACCAGTGTGCTCTCTTGGGAAAATTGTTACCTTTTTCCCTGTTTCATTTTGAACTCCAGGTCCAAATTTTCCTATCACTCCAGGTATCTCTTGACTTCCTACTTTTGCATTCCAGTCCCCTATAATGAAAAGGACATCTTTTTTTGTGTTAGTTCTAGAAGGTCTTATAGGTCTTCATAGAACTGTTCAGCTTCAGCTTCTTCAGGATTACTGGTCAGGACATAGACTGGATTACTGTGATATTGAATGGTTTGCTTGGAAACGAACAGAGATCATTCTGTCATTTTTGAGCTAGCACCCAAGTACTGCATTTTGAACACTTTTGTTGACTATGAAGACTACTCCATTTCTTCTAAGGGATTCTTGCCCACAGTAGTAGATATAATGGTCTGAATTATATAATCTGAATTAAATTAACCCATTTCAGTCCATTTTAGTTCACTGATTCCTAAACTGTCGATGTTCACTCTTGCCATCTCCTGCTTGACCACCTTTAATTTACCTTGATTCTTGGACCTAAAATTCCAGTTTCCTGTGCAATATTGCTCTTTACAGCATTGGACCTGACTTCCATCATCAGTCACATCCACAACTGGGTTTTGTTTTCACTTTAGGCCCATGTCTTCATTCTTTCTGGAGTTATTTCTCCACTGATCTCCAGTAGCATATTGGGCACCTACCAACCTGGGGAGTTCATCTTTCAGCGTCCTATCTTTTTGCCTTTTCATACCATTCATGGGGTTCTCAAGGCAACAATACTGAAGTGGTTTGCCATTCCCTTCTCCAGTGGACCACGTTTTGTCAGAACTGTCCACCATGAGCCATTTGTCTTGGGTGGCCCTACCAGGCATGGCACATAGTTTCACTCAGTTAGACAAGACTGTGGTCAGTGTGATCAGTTTGATTAGTTTTCTTTGATTGTGGTTTTCATTCTTTCTGTCCACTCTCTGAAGGATAAGGATAAGAGGCTTATGGAAGCTTCCTGATGGGAGAGACTAACTTTATAGGAAACTAGGTCTTGTTCTGATGCTCAGTAAATCTTTAATCCAATTTTCTGTTTATGGGCCAGGCTCTGTTCACTCCCTGTAGTTTGGCCTGAGACCAAACTATGGTGGAGTTAAGGAAGATAATGGTGGCTGCCTTCGAAAAGTCCTGCATATGCACTGCCACACTCAATATCTCTGGCCCTGCAGCAGGCCACCACCAACCCACACCTCTGTTGGAGACTACTGGACACTCACTCACAGGCCAGTCTGGGTCAATCTCTTGTGGGGTCATTGCTCCTTTCTCCTATCTCTGGTGCGTACAAGGTTTTGTTTGTGCCCTCCAAGAGTCTGTTTCCACAGTCCTGTGGAAGTTCTGTAATAAAATCCCACTTGCCTCCAAAGTCAAATTTCCTAAGGGTTCTCGGTCCCTTTGCCAGATCCCCAGGTTGGGAAATCTGTTGTGGGTCCTAGAACTAGCACTATCTATTTAGACATTAAAGAAATAGCACTACCTTATTTCAAGGCTTATTATAAAGCAATAGTAATCAAGACAGTGTGGTTTTGGCACAAAGATAGATCAAACAAAATAAATAAAGATACATAAATAAACCCAGACATAAATAAATAAAGGATTTCTGGCAATGATGCAAAGAAATTTCAGGGAAGAAAAGATAGTTTCTTTGACAAATTTTGCTTTAGCCACTAGATAGTCACATACAAAAAAGTCAATTTTTATTTGTACTTCATACCATATATAGAAATTTATCTCAGTGGAGTATAGAAGTAAATATAAAACCAAAAATTATGAAACTTCAGAAGTCAACATGGGAGAAAGTTTTTGTAACCTTGAGTTAGGCAAATAAATTTTTAGAAAATATCAAAAGTATAATCCATTTAAAAATTTTTAGTGAACTTCATCAAAGTTAAAAAAAAAAAAAACCTTTGCTCTTCAAAATAATATGTTAGGAGAATGATAAGAAAAACCACTGGGAGAAAATACTTGTGAATTATATATATGATAAAGATTTTGTACCCACAATATATGTAGATCTCTAAAGCTCCATAAAAAAGAAACACCCAATTTTTTTCAACTGGGCAGAAAATTTGAATCAACCAATCCATAAACACGTTCTTAATATTGGTCATTAAGGAAATGAAAATTAAAAGCACAATGGTAAACCACTATACATCTTTTGGAACAGCTACAATTAAAAAGACTGACCATGTCAAGTGCCTACAGGATGTAGAAGATCTGGAACTCACACACTCCTCCTGAGGCAGTAATGGTACAATTACTTTGGAAAACTGATTACAGTTTCTTAAAAAGTTAAGCATGCTGCTAACACATGATTTAGCCGTTCCACTCCTAGTTATTTACCCAACAGAAATGAAAGCATATATGCCTATAAAGGCTTGTACAATGATGTTCATAGCAGCTTAATTTATAGAAGTCAAAAATTGGAAACATTTAAATATCCATTAAGAGCTGACAACCACAGAATATCTATATAATGAATTCTACTCAGCAAAAAAAAAAAAAAAAAGGAATAAACTATTACTACATGCAACATGAATGAATCTCAATTATGCTGAATGAAAGAAAACAGACAAAAAATACATTTTGTATGATTCTATGATTGCATTTGGAAATGCAAGTGAGTGTGTCATGACCAAAACCAGATTAGTTATTGCCTACGTGAGGAGAAAAGAGAGGGATAGGCATAAGGCATTGCAAGGGAAATCGAGACAGCTTCCATGGGTGATGAAAATGTTCATTATCTGATTGTGGTGAAGGTTTCATGGGTACATAGATATGTTAAAACTTATGAAATCATATACTTCAAATACGTGTAGTTTATTGGATACAATTTTCCTCCATAACTCTGTTTCTTTTAAGGATCAATTCATCTTTCCAGATATTACACATTTTGAATGATTCTGTCATTTGTCAAGTCATAAAATTTCTAAATCAACATTAAGACTGACACTATGAAAACAGAAGATCTCAAAATGTTCATGACATCCCATAAATGCTGCCTACAGAAACCACGAGGCAGCTTCTCGAAGAGGCTTTTCATTCACTTAAATGTATTTCCCTCAACTGAAATAAGGAGTAAAATCTGTCAAGAATTTCAAGTTGTTAAATGTATTTCTGCAATTTTATTTTCAGTTGTCATGCCTATATGAAGTTCTATCCCAATTTACATTTAGATTCAAAGCTTTCAATATCAAAATTTGCACAATGTCTATTAATTTCTCATATGCTATTATTCGAATGATTGGAGCATTACAAATATCATTAATATAATGGAAAATGTTATCAAAGCATCACTGCACAAGATTTGTATTTAAATATATTTCAAATTTGGGCTTCTCATATTACTAAGCCAGTCTAAAACTTTTGAAATAAAATAAAAAACCAGCAATAATAAAGCAACAACAGCAAAATAAGCCATAATGATTGTTTTCTACACTGGCACATGCTCAACAAAAGATGAATTGACTGTTTCTCATATAAATGGCCATAATGGTGTCATCAGTCAATATCCCACACTTTTATCTGATCTATGCTTATTACTTCTATACCTGGTCAAAGTGATTTATTGTACAAACCCTACTACTTATTACCTTGTCTCATACATTGTTCAATAATGGAATGATTGTAATTGCTTCAGTTTGCTAAAAATAAAAGTATAATGAGAGTATGAAAATATTTTTCTCTGGAGATCATTTAAAGTTCATAATACCTGGATAACTTGAGTGATTTATGGATAGCAAGTTATGGATGAAATCCTGAAGGTAAGTCCTCAACGGGAAATTTCAAATGTGGGTGAGATTTTTAGCCCTGTTATCACACTATAAAGTCAGCTAATTCACTGGGACTTTGAAACAGGGATTGAAAGTAAGTCTGAAGCACAGCACAGTAAGTCCATTTTGTAGTTGTACCAGTCTTATAGTTCAAGACTTTATCTGCTCTTGGTACCTTATGTAATTTAAATAAAAACAAGTCAGTAATTTCTTTACTAGTATAATTGTCATGATATATACCAATTAATTTATTTATCAAATATTTACAAAAACCTACCTTGTCCTAAGTGCCAGAGACACAGAAATGGACACATCAGGTAAGGTCCCTCTCAAGAAGTCACCAGAGTAAGGCTGTTCAAGTATTTCTGTCCTGGGGAACAATTAAGAGTGTTATACAGTAGTATGAGTTTCACTATCTATCTATCCATTTTTCCTTCATTCTCTCTTCCTTTCTTTCTCTCCCAGATTAACAGGGATCTCTTTTCAGTTCACATTCCCAGTTGGATGTTATCTTTCTCTTCAATAAATCATGGAAATCAACTTTCCATGTGAGAATCAAAGCACAGTCACCAGTTCTTCAGATCTACAGGAAAAGTTGCAAGGTCAACCAGGAACCATTCTTGGGTAAGAAGGAATGAAGCCAGGGTTTTGCCCAATAGATTGGAAAAAAACAAAAAACAAAAATAGTTGCTGTATCCATGATAAAGAATATTTCCTAAAGAGATTTTAAGCAATGTCATGAGTGTATTTAGACAGCATATTAAAAAGCAGAGACATTACTTTCTTAACAAAGGTTGATCTAGTAGACATTACTTTCTTAACAAAGGTTGATCTAGTCAAGGCTATGGTTTTTCCAGTGGTCATGTATGGATGTGAGAGTTGGACCATAAAGAAATCTGAGCACAGAAGAATTGATGATTTTGAACTGTGCATTGGAGAAGACTCTTGAGAATCCCTTGGACTGCAAGGAGGTCCAACCAGTCTATCCTAAAGGAGATCGGTCCTGGGTGTTCATTGGAAGGACTGATGCTGAAGCTTCAATACTTTGGTCACCTGATGCAAAGAGCTGACTCACTGGAAAAGACCCTGATGCTGGGAATGATTGGGGGCAGGAGGAGAGGGGGACAACAGAAGATGAGATGTTTGGATGGCATCACTGACTCAATGGACATGAGTTTGGGTAAACCCTGGGAGTTGGTGATGGACAGGGAGGCCTGGCGTGCTGCAGTTCATGGGGTTGCAAAGAGTTGGACATGACTGAGCAACTGAATTGAACTGAATGAGTGTATGAACTTGGAGCAATATAGACTTGCATTCTAGTGCTGTTTGAATCACCGACTTCATCATATTCCCTGAGCTGTAGGGTTATGGGCAATTACTCAGACTCTTAAAGCTTTTGCTTCCTTTGTATAATTTCATAGAATTGTTTTAAGTATTGAACAAAATGACCCATGAAAATGCTTAACACTGTGCCTAATAGTAAGACTCAGCAAATATTTACTGAATAAAATTGTCAGAACAGTCACACAAAAATGAATAAAACATAAAGAATATTTGAATACTAATACATTTGATTCTGACTGTGTGTATACACACACACACACACATACACACATATATATGTAGATAGATAGATTGATAGATAAATAGATAGATTTAGTGTTTTACTTTCAGGTTAAATGACCCTATAGTATTACAGATTTTGTTTCTTTTCTTCCTTTTGAATATTTTTTTCTACGTATGTTCATTTATGGTTCATAAATAACATTTAAAAAGTACCCAGCATTCTACTTGCTAACATGCAAAGTGATTTTGGGGGAAGACCAATACTTTGGCCACCTGATGAGAAAAACTAACTCATTTGAAAAGAACCTGATGCTGGGAAATACTGAAGGCTAGAGAAGGGGACAGCAGAGGATGAGATGGCTGGATGGCATCACTGACTCAATGGACATGAGTTTGAGTAAACTCCAGGAGTTGGTGATGGACAGGGAGGCCTGGCGTGCTGCAGTCCATGGGGTCACAAAGAGTCAGAAATGACTGAGCGACTGAACTGAACTGACTGAGTGTCAAGGTTTATAAAAAAGAAGCACTGAATTCCAACAAAATACAAATAAGAAATAGAAGCAGTGATCAAGGAGAATGGCAAAAAGACTAAAAATGACCAGCAAGGCTCAACTCTCCTATTCAGAGAAAAGAGGATGATTTTTCAAAAAGACAAGAATAAACACTCAACTAGGAATTCAATAGTAGACTTACATGAGATCAACCAAATTTCTTTCACTCAACAAATATTTATTGATCAATGACTATTTTGGGGGTCTGATTTAGTCATTGAGAATTTGTCAGTGACCAAACAATACACAGTTAAACACAAACACATATATGCACATGTGTGTGGGTGTATGCATACACACACACACACACACACACACACACAATATAAAAAATAAGTACAATAAAGAAGAAGAAGGCAGGGTGAAGGGTAGAGAGTGGATGTAGAATACTGTTAATCTACAAATGTCAGTGAATGCCTCTCTAATACACCTCGGAAAGCTTTTATACAGCAAAGGGAACTATCAACAAAACAAAACGGTAGCCTATTAAATGGGAGCAGATATTTGGAAATGATATATATAATAAAGATTAAGTAACATCCAAAACACAGAGGGAACTTACAAAATTCAATAACAGAAAAACAAAACAATGAATAACTCGATTAAATAATGGGCATAGAACTTAAACAGACATTTTCCAAAGAAGACATACAGATGATCAGCAGACACATGAAAAGATGCTCAACATCAGTAATAATTAGGGAAATGCAAATCAAAACCATAATGAGATATCCCTGTCAGAATGGCATCCTCAAAAAGACAATAACAAGTGTTGGTGAGGGTGAAGAGAAAAGGGAATCCTCATGCACTGTTGGTAGGGTTACAGACTGGTGTAGCCACTGTGGAAAACCGTACAGGAGGGTCCTCAAAAAGTTAAAAATAGAATTGCCATATGATCCTGCAATTTCACTTTGAAATGTTTACCCAAACAAAACAAAAACACTAATTTTAAAACATATATGCACTCCAGTGTTCACTGCAGTATAATTTACAATAATCAAGATATGAAAACATTGACAGATGAATGGATAAAGAGTAGAACTCAACCATAAATATGAAGTCTTACCATTTGTGACCACATGGATGGATCTAGAGTGTATTATGGTAAGTGAAATTAGCCAGACAGAAAGACAAATATCACACAATCTCACTTATATGTACAATCTAAAAAAGTAAATGAACACAATTAAATGAAAACAGAAACTGGTGTTTGCCAGACAGGAGGGAGTTGTGGAAGGTGAGTGAAATAGATGAGGGAATTACAAGGTAAAAATTTCCAGATATATAAATAAGTGAATAAGTTAAGGGGCTACAATATACAGCATAAAATATAGTCAATAATATTATAGTAACTTTATATGGGGACAGATGTTAAATAGACTTTTGTGATCATTTCATAAAGTAGGCAAACATCAAATTATTATGTTATATACCTTAAAGTAACGTAGATTGAACATGAATTACATTTCAATTAAAAAAATACATTTGTTTTCTAAAGGAAAACAAAAGTCTGTCATTTGAATGGGAGTATCAGTGAAATGAGGGAACTAGCCCACAGAGGAATGAGAAAGGGTAAAGACCCTGAGACAGAAGCTGGACTGACATATTCAAGGAGCATTGAGAAAGCCTGTATGTTTGGAATGGGGTGAACTAGGTGGAGAGTTGTAGGAAATAAGACAGCAGAGATAGCGGAGAGAGTATTTAAGCTGACTATAAGGGTTTGGTCCTGTTATTACATGAATGGAATGGAAGACATCCAAATGCTGTTTAAACACAGTAATACTTTTAATAAACAGCAAATGCAGAATAATAAAAAAATGAATTAAAGTGAGAGTATTCTGGTTAATGTAGAAATTTTAAGTTATTTGCAATCTTTCACTGTTATAAATTAATGCTTCCATGAGCCTAGCTTTGTAAGGGCTCTATTCCATTTTCTTTTTCCTGTTAACAACTTAATATTGCATTTTTATTTTGTAGGAGTTTACATATTAGCTTTAAGTATTACTTCTTAATGGAGACAAATTAAAGGAGATATTTTTCAGTGATGCCAAGCTTTTATATATTGAAAAGAAAAAAAAACTACAAATATCAACAGTACACCATCTTTAAAGTTGACAGATATGTTATCACTTGATTCAACTTGTTATCCCAACAGATATTTAATGAAAGTCTATTAGGTTCACAGATCCTTTGGGGATATGAAGCTGATCAAAAAACAGTGTTCTTTCTCAGTGTTTTGCATGGTAGTAATGCAGCCATGAAATTAAAAGACACTTGCTGCTTGGAAGGAAAGCTATGGCAAGCCTAGATGGCATATTAAAAAGCAGAGACAGCACTTTGCTGACAAAGGACCGTATAGTCAAAGCTATGGTTTTTCCAGTGGTCATGTACTGATGTAAGAACTGGGACCATAAAGAAGGCTGAGCGTTTTTGAATTGTGGTGCTGGAGAAAATTCTTGAGAGTCCCTTAGACAGCAAGGAGGTTTAACCAGTTAAACCTAAAGGAAACCAACCCTGAATATTCACTGGAAGGACTGATGCTGAAACTGAAGCTCCAATACTTTGGCCACTTGATGCAAAGAGACAACTCATTGGAAAAGATCCTAATGCTGGGGTCTTTGATTGAAGGCAAAGATTGAAGGCAAAGGAGAAGAGGGTGGAAGAGGATAAGATGGTTGGATGGCATCACTGACTCAATAGACATGAATTTGAGCAAACTCCAGGAGATAGTGAAGGACAGGGAAGCCTGCTGTGCTGCAGTCCATGAGGTTGCAAAGATTTAGATATGACTAATTAACTGAACAACAATTATTATTAAGGAAGTTTTCCCAGGTGACTCAGTGGTAAAGAATTCACCTGCTAAGCAGAAGACGTGGGTTTGATTCCTAAAATCAAGAAGATCTCCTGGAGAAGGAAGTGGCAACCCACTCTAGTATTTCTGCCTAAGAAATCCCATGGACAGTGCAGTCTGGCGGGCTACAGTCGATAGGGCTGCAAAGAGTCAGACTCGGCAGCAACTAAACAGCAGCAGCAATAATCATTATTACAGGGATCCCTGACTAGAAACGGGAGAAAATTCATTTTAGAATTTTTCTAGGGTAATAAAATTTGAATATCATTTGAGTCTAAAGATCTGGATTCAATCTCATTCTCCATCTTCTAACTGACTGTGACTCTGAACAACTGAGGTATCTACTGAGTTTTCTTATTTGTAAATTGAGGCTAATGATGCCTTCCATGATTAATTCACAAGGACTGGAAACACTGTTCTAACAGTAGCATAGGATAAGGTAAAATGATGAGGAATTTTAAAGTCTGTCAAGGAGTGAGGAAGTAGAGTAACAGCAATACTGATGCTACTGCTCTAATATTAATGGAAACAGTTCCAGGTGGGTATTGAAAATGCTTGAGTTGAGATCAATTAGCTTTTATACTTTCTAATTTGGGCCAAACTCTTTAACTTCATCAGCTTTGTAAAATAAAGGTAATTATAGTACTTAGCTCTCAGTACAGTTGAAAGACCATTTTTGCTGAAGGAGTTATTTGGGGTAATGCCCATGCAGTGCTTAGCAGAGTGCCTGGCACACTTTAAATGAACTGTAATCTTATCATCATAAAGATGATAATGACGATGGTGACTGCATTGCTCATAAGCCACGATTGTAAACAACAGTAACCACTGGTGGCTGATGGAAGCTAGAAAGGAACGTACTGAAACTATACTATGTCTCATAAAGGGACAAGGTGAATGACTGGAAAACCAGGTTCTGAAAACAGGCAAGAACCACCAGAATCCAGATAACTAACACAACAGGCAAAATAATGCTCCAGAATCAGGAGGTGCTCCAGAATCAGGTGGTGCTCCAGAATCAGGTGGTTCTCCAGAATCAGGAGGTGCTCCAGAATCAGGTGGTGCTCCAGAATCAGGTGGTGCTCCAGAATCAGGTGGTGGGGAAGGCGCTGAATACACAGTGTCATGCCTTGCCCTGCAGCTACACAAGAGAGATAATGGCAATTCTGCCACCAGTGCCTATGCTTCCTTGTCCCTCTTTGACTCATGAGTTTCTGGATCAGGTTATTGCTTTTGAAAAAAACCATTTGGCAAAATGGTTGTCTGAGGGAGTCTTACAAAGAGCTGAGAAAGAAGAGAAGCTGGGGGCATAGGAGAAAAGGGAAGATACGCAACTGAAGGCAGAGTTCCAGAGAACAGCAGGAGAGATAAGAAAGCCCTCTTAAGTGAACAATGCAAAGAAATAGAGGAAAGCAACAGAAATGGGAAAGACTAGAGATCTTGTCAAGAAAACTAGAGATACCAAGGGAATATTTCATGCAAAGATGGGCAGTATAGAGGACAGAAGTGGTATGGACCTAACAGAAGACAAACATATTATGAAGAGGTGGCAAGAATACACAGAAGAACTGTACAAAAAGATCTTCACGACCCAGATGATCACGATGGTGTGATCACTCACCTACAGCCAGACATCCTGGAGTGTGAAGGCAAACAGGCCTTAGGAAGCATTCTTACGAACAAAGCTAGTAAAGGTGATGGAATTCCAGATGAGGTATTTCAAATCCTAAAAGATGATGCTGTGAAAGTGCTGCACTCAATATGCCAGCAAATTTGGAAAACTCAGCAGTGGCCACAGGACTGGAAAAGGTCAGTTTTCATTCCAGTCCCAAAGAAAGGCAATGTCAAAGAATGTTCAACCTACCACACAATTGCACTCATTTCACATGCTAGCAAGGAATGCTCAGAATCCTTCAAGCTTAGGCTTCAAGAGTACAAGAATTTTCAGATGTTCAAGCTGGATTTAGAAAAGGCGGAGGAACCAGAAATCAATTGCCAACATCTGTTGGGTCATAGAAAAAACAAGAGAATTCTAGAAAAATATCTACTTCTGCTTCATTGACTAGGCTACAGGTTTTGACTCTGTGGATCATAACAAACTAAAGAAAATTCTTCAAGAGACAGGAATACCAGGCCACCTTACCTGCTTCCTGAGAAATCTGTATGCAAGTCAAGAAGCAACAATTAGAACTTGACAAGGAACAATGTACTAGTTCAAAATTGAGAAAGGAGTGCATCAAGGCTATATATTGTCACGTTGTTTATTCAGCTTCTGTGTAGAATACATCATGTGAAATGCTGGATTGGATGAAGCTCAAGCTGGAATCATACTGCTAGGAGAAATATCAATAACCTCAGATATGCAGATGATACCACCCTAATGACAGAAAGCAAAGAGGAAATAAAGAGCCTCTTGATGAAGGTGAAAGAGGTGAGTGAAAAAGCTGGCTTAAAACTCAACATTCAGAAAACTAAGACCATGGCATCCAGTCCCATTATTTCATGGTAAATAGATGGAGAAGAAATAGAAACAGTGGCAGATTTTATTTTCTTGGGCTCCAAAATTACCGCAGACAGTGACTGCAGCCACGAAATTAAAAGATGCTTGCTCCTTGGAAGAAAAGCTATGACTAACCTAGACAAAAGTAGAGATATCACTTTGCAGACAGAGATCCATCTAGTCAAAGTTATTGCTTTTCCAGTAGTCACGTATGAATGTGAGAACTGGACCATAAAGAAGACTGAATGCCAAAGAATTAAACTGTAGTGGTGGAGAAGACTCTTGAGAATCCCTTGGACAGCAAGGAGATCAAACCAGTCAATCCTAAAAGAAATCAACCCTGAATTTCATTGGAAAGACTGACGGCCACCTGATGCAGAGCCAACTCAGTGGAAAAGACCCTGATCTGGGAAAGATAGAAGGCAGGAGGAGAAGGGAACTACAGAGGATGTGATGGTTGGATAACATCATTGATTCAATGGACATGAGTTTGAACAAACTCTAGGAGATAGTGAAGGACAGGGAAGCTTGCTGTGCTGCAGTTCACGGGGTCACAAAGAACTGGACATGGCTGAGCGACTTAAAAACAACAACCACAATTGCTTTTGACAAAGAAAGCCTAGAACATATTTATGCTTAAGCTTTAAGGGTGCTGGGAAAGTCCTTACCTAAACCTTGTTTCTCCCATAAAGGCTCACAAGATGAAAAATTTCCTGCAGTGCAGGGCAGAGTTTCCAATTAGAGACAGCTCCCAAACAGAAAATGACCAGTAAGATGTTGAGGATTTGAAACAATGAAGATGAGACACACCTACAACTTCCAGAGATGGCCCTGAATGATAGCAGAAGTGAACCACTGGTGTGAACCTTGCTTGTTATTGTTTGTGCCATTACCTGGCTGAATGCTTTTACTCTCTGTTTCCCTTAGGACCATATTGTAAATGCTGAGCAGAGAGATTTGCGGATACTGTGTGAACCCTGTACTATTTTCCTGTGACAGCAGATGGCATGGAAGGGGCTTCTCAATATTGATCATAGTTTATGAAGAGTATTATGATTTGACATAATTCAGAGGCAGCAGATCAAAGAGCACAATTTTGTTTCATAGCTAATACTGATAGGAAATGACTTTAAATTACTATTATAAAAGTTAAAAGAGCATGGTTAAACTGATACTGTTTTAGCAAAACCTGCAGCAATAATTTTGGAAATTTAGGGAAATTATTCTTCCTACAAAATTCTCCTCTGGATCCTAGTACATCCCTTTTGTGGCTGCCTCAGGGTACCCTAGACTTCAATTTACAGCTCTTGGAGGAGCAATACACAGTGGGTAACTCATCATTACCATTAGAGGCGGCCATGGAGACCTCTTGGTTTCTGAATGAATAAACAGCAAACAAAGTAAGTCACTCAGCAAACCAAAAAAAAAAAAAAAGAAAAGAAAGAAAGAAAGAAAAGAAAATTCCTGATAGTTTACAAACATCTTGTCTGGAAAGAGAAAAACAAACTCAAGCCACACTTATTAAAAACATATCCTAAAAACAAACATACTTTGGCTACCACAAATAAATATAGTTTAAGTAATTAAAAGCACATAAAAACTGCTATTTTAACCATATTACACATTTGATACCAATATGTTTCCTCTATTATCAGTCAAATGTTTGGACCATTCTTCCTGTGCTTTTTCTTTTTTTAAATTTTATTTGGCATTTGAAAATAAAGGTTGTTGTTTACTAATTTGGTTTGCTTTGTTTTTCCAATTCCAAAACTTCCACTGATAGCCTTAAAAATGCTTCCCAATAGTGTAGCAGAATCTAAGAGAACAGGGTTTGGATTTCAAGATCTTCTCAGAATAGCTAGCTCTGTCAAACCCTCTCATTTTAAGTAGGGTCTCAAGAAGTTGGCAGAATTACATAGCCTTATAAGTGAAAGTGGAGAGTGAAAAAGTTGGCTTAAAGTTCAACATTCAGAAAATGAAGATCATGGCATCTGGTCCAATCACTTCATGGGAAATAGATGGAGAAACAGTATAAACAGTGTCAGACTTTATTTTTGGGGGGCTCCAAAATTACTGCAGATGGTGACTGCAGCCATGAAATTAAAAGACGCTTACTCCTTGAAAGAAAAGTTATGACCAACCTAGATAGCATATTCAAAAGCAGAGACATTACTTTGCCAACAAAGGTCCGTCTAGTCAAGGCTATGGTTTTTCCTGTGGTCATGAATGGATGTGGGAGTTGGACTGTGAAGAAAGCTGAGTGCCGAAGAATTGATGCTTTTGAAGTGTGGTGTTGGAGAAGACTCTTGAGAGTCCCTTGGACTGCAAGGAGATCCAACCAGTCCATTCTGAAGGAGATCAGCCCTGGGATTTCTTTGGAGGGAATGATGCTGAAGCTGAAATTCCAGTACTTTGGCCACCTTATGCGAAGAGTTGACTCATTGGAAATGACTCTGATGCTGGGAGGGACTGGGGGCAGGAGGAGAAGGGGTGACAGAGGATGAGATGGCTAGATGGCATCACGGACTCGATGGACGTGAGTCTGAGTGAACTCCAGGAGTTGATGATGGACAGGGAGGCCTGGCACGCTGCGACTCATAGGGTCACAAAGAGTCAGACATGACTGAGCAACTGAACTGAACTGAACTGATAGATATTGCTCAATTATTCTTATATTTTTATAGATATACTCAGTATTCTTGGGGCTTCTATGGTGGCTTAGATGGTAAAGAATCCACCTGCAATGCAGGAGACTCTGGCTCGATCCATGGCTTGGGAAGATCCCCTAGAGAAGAGAATGGCTACCTACTCCAGTATTCTTGCCTAGGGAATTCCATGGACAGAGGAGACCGGTGGGCTACAGTTTATGGGGTTGCAAAGAGCTGGGCAAGACTGAGTGACTAACAATTTCACTTTCATTGATATTACAGCTCAAAACAGAAAGATCTCAATTCATGAAATTAGATTGAGGTTAGCCCAGGGTGCCAATGTCCCCAGCATCCTGGAGTATTAACTCTCTAGACCAAATGTGAGTCCTTCCTAGAGGAAGATGATACATTTCTAGAACTCAACACACATATACATATACTGTCTCAAATACAATGTCAAGCACACATTATAAAACAAGGCACACTAATAGACGTAAAACATTCATGACATTACAGAGAAACAGAGACATATATTCTCCAGGTACAGAAGTCTTAAAATACAGACATTTAAGCAATCATTATTTTCTATTCATAAAGAAAAAGAAAGGAAGTCAGGGAAAGAAAAGAAAGAGAAAAAGAAATGGACAGTTTTTGCATAGAACTAGAAACTATAAAACAAAAATTCAACTAAAAAATGCAATTATGTGAAATGCAGGATTCAAAGGGGAGCTTAAAATCAGAGTTAAGACAATCAAAAAAAAATCAGATATTTTAGAAAGCCAGAAGATATGCAAAAATAAAAAAAATTAAATAAAGTGAAACACAGAAATAAGATTAATAAAATTGAAAAGAAGCAAAAGAAGTGCTATGACTGTCCCCAGAGAGAAGAAAACAGGACAAAACAGTATTTCTAGAGATAATGGCTGAAGTGGATGGATATTAAGAACAGGATATAGAGTCTTAAAAAGTTTCTACCCAAAGTATTAACCCAAGAGAAATAAAGAATATGTCTAGCCAAACACTTGTATGCAAACATCCGTTGGCCATTGTAAAGCTCCAAACTGAAGAGAAAGAAAACTTAAAAAAATCCATAAATTAGGTGAATAAAAAAATTATGATATATTCTTGCAAAGAAATACTAAGCAATAAAGAACATCATTTTAAAAATTATTTATTTAGAGTGTGTATATTGTCTTTTTCTATGGTCTATTTTCTTTGCATTTTTATTTTATTTCCTTAGTTTCTCTTTAATTTTAATACTTTCTATACTTTTCTATAGCAAGAAATAATGAAATTAATTAATAACCATTTCTTTCTTCTACTGGCTAAAGATGGGATAACTTGAGCAGTAGGAAGAACAATGGGACTTCCCTGGTGGCACAGTGGATAAGAATCTGCCTGCCAAGGCAGGGAACATGAATTTGATCTCTGGTCTGGGACGATTCCACATGCCTCAGAGCAACTAAGCTTGTGAGCCACAACCACTGAGCCTGTGTTCTAGATCCCACAAACCACAACGATTGAATCCTGTATACTGAAACTACTGAAGCCAGAGGGCCTACAGCGTATGCTCTGCAACAAGAGAACCCACCACAATAAGAAGCCTGCATACCGCAGTGAAGAGTATTTCCTGCTCGCAACAACTAGAGAAAGCTCATGCTAAGCCACAAGGACCCAGCACAGCCAAAAATAAAGAAATAAATAATAAATGAAACTTTTAAAGAAAGAAAGCACGATGGTTGAAATTCTGTTTCATAATGATTAATAGTTATACAGTGGAAGTGATAAATAGATTTAAGTGTTTAGATCTGATAGAGTTCCTGAAGAACTATGAACAAAGATTCATAACACTGTACAGGAGGTGGTGACCAAAACCATCCCCCAGGAAAAGAAATGCAACAAGATAAAATGGTTGCCTGAAGAGGCCTTACAAATAGCTGAGAAAAGAAGAGAAGTGAAACCAAAGGAGAAAAGGAAAGATACACCCATCCAAATGCAGAGTTCTAAAGCATAGCAAAGAGAGTGTACAATGTAAAACAAACAAACAAACCACACACACACACACACACACGAAAAGAATAGAATGTGAAAGATCAGAGATTATAAAAATTAGGGCAGAAATAAACGCAAAAGAAACAAGAGACCATAGCAAAAATCAACAAAGCTAAAAGCTGGTTCTTTGAGAAGATAAATAAAATTGACAAACCATTTAGCCAGACTCATCAAGAAACAAAGGGAGAAAAATCAAATCAACAAAAATAGAAGTGAAAATGGAGAAATCACCACAGACAACACAGAAATACAAAGGATCATAAGAGACTACTATCAGCAACTACATGCTAATAAAATGGACAACCTGGAAGAAATGGACAAATTCTTAGAAAGGCATAACTTTCCAAAACTGAACCAGGAAGAAATAGAAAATCTTAACAGACCCATCACAAGCACAGAAATCAAAACTGTAATCAGAAATCTTCCAGCAAACAAAAACCTAGGACCAGACTGCTTCACAGCCAAATTCTACCAAAAATTAGAGAAGGGCTAACACCTATCCTACTCAAACTCTTCCAGAAAATTGCAGAGGAAGGCAAACTTCCAAACTCATTCTATGAGGCCTCCATCACCCTAATACCAAAACCAGACAAAGATGCCACAAAAAAAGAAAACTACAGGCCAATATCACTGATGAACATAGATGCAAAATCCTTAACAAAATCCTAGCGAACAGAATCTAACAACATATTAAGAAATCATACATCATGACCAAGTGGGTTTTATCCCAAGGATGCAAGGATTCTTTAATATCCACAAGTCAATCAATGTAATACACCACATTAACAAATTGAAAGATAAAAACCATATGATTATCTCAATAGATGCAGAGAAAACCTTTGACAAAATCCAACATCAATTTATGATAAAAAAAAAAAAAACCCTTCAGAAAGCAGGAATAGAAGGAACATACCTCAACATAATAAAAGCTATATATGACAAACTCACAGCAAACATTATCTTCAATGGTGAAAAATTGAAAGCATTTCCCCTAAAGTCAGGAACAAGACAAGGGTGCCTACTCTCACCACTACTATTCAACATAGTTTTGGAAGTTTTAGCCACAGCAATCATGCAAGAAAAAGAAATAAAAGGAATCCAGATTGGAAAAGAAGTAAAACTCTCACTGTTTGCAGATGACATGATCAACTACATAGAAAACCCTAAAGACTCCACAAGAAAATTACTAGAGCTAATCAATGAATATAGTAAAGTTGCAGGATATAAAATTAACACACAGAAATCCCTTGTATTCCTATACACTAACAATGAGAAAATAGAAAGAGAAATTAAGGAAACAATCCCATTCACCATTGCAACGAAAAGAATAAAATACTTAGGAATATATCTACCTAAAGAAACAAAAGACCTATATATATATAGATATATATAAAACTATATTTATATATATATAAACACTATAAAACTATATATATATTTATAGATATAATAATCATAAATATTTATATATTTATATTTATATATAAACTATATTTATATATTTATATATATAAAACTAATAAATATATATTTATATATAAACTATATTTATGTATATTTATATATAACTATATATATAGTTATATATATATAAACACTATAAAACTATATTTATATATATTAATATATATTTATATATATAACTAATAAATATATATATTTATATATAAATATATATTTATATATATAACTAATAAATATATATATTTATATATAAATATATATTTATATATATAACTAATAAATATATATATTTATATATAAACTATATATATATATAAACACTATAAAACACTGATGAAAGAAATTAAAGAGGACACAAATAGATGGAGAAATATACCACGTTCATGGAATGGAAGAATCAATATAGAGAAAGTGAGTATACTACCTAAAGCAATCTATAGATTCAGTGCAGCCCATATCAAGCTATCAGCGGTATTTTTCACAGAACTAGAACAAATAATTTCACCATTTGTATGGAAATGCAAAGCAATCTTTAGAAAGAAGAATGGACCTGGAGGAATCAACCTGCCTGACTTTAGGCTATACTACAAAGCCACAGTCATCAAAACAGTATGGTACTGGCACAAAGACAGAAATATAGATCAATGGAACAAAATAGAAAGCCCAGAGATAAATCCACACACCTATGGACACCTTATCTTTGACAAAGGAGGCAAGAATATACAAAGGAGAAAAGAGAATCTCTTTAACAAGTGGTGCTGGGAAAACTGGTCAACCACTTTTAAAAAGATAAAACTAGAACACTTTCTAACACCATACACAAAAATAAATTCAACATGGATTAAAGATCTAAACGTAAGACCAGAAACTATAAAACTCCTAGAGGAAAACATAGGCAAAACACTTTGATATAAATCATATCAGGATCCTCTATGACCCACCTCCCAGAGTAATGGAAATAAAAGCAAATATAAACAAAAATGGGACCTAATTAAACTTAAACGTTTTTGCACAATGAAGTAAACTATAAGCAAGATGAAAAGACAGCCTTCAGAATGGGAGAAAACAATAGCAAACAAAGCAACTGACAAAGAATTAACCTCAAAAATATACAAGCAACTCCTGCAGCTGAATTCCAGAAAAACAAACAACCCAATCAAAAAATGGGCCAAAGAACTGAACAGACGTTTCTCCAAAGAAGACATACAGATGGCTAACAAACACATGAAATGATGCTCAGCATCACTCATCAGAGAAATGCAAGTCAAACCACAATAAGGTACCATCTTATGTTGGTCAGAATGACTGCTATCCAAAAGTCTACAAATAATAAATGCTGGAGAGGGTGTGGAGAAAAGGGAACTCTCTTACACTCTTGGTTGGAATGCAAACTAGTACAGCCACTATGGAGAACAGTGTGGAGATTCCTTAAAAAACTGGAAATAGAACTGCTATATGACCCAGCAATCCCACTGCTGGACATACACACTGAGGAAACCAGAATTGAAAGAGACACATGTACCCCAATGTTCATCACGGCACAGTTTATAATAACCAGGACATGGAAGCAACCTAGATGTCCACTGGCAGATGAATGGATAAGAAAGCTGTGGTACTTATACAAATGGAATATTACCCAACCATTAAAAAGAATACATCTGAATCAGTTCTAATGAGGTGGATGAAACTGGAGCCTATCATATAGAGTGAAGTAAGTCAGAACAAAAACATCAATACAGTATACTAACACATATATATGGAATTTAGAAAGATGGTAACGATGACCCTATATACAAGACAGCAAAAGAGACACAGATGTATAGAACAGTAATTTGGTCTCTGAGGGAGAAGGCGAGGGTGGGATGATTTGAGAGAATAGCATTGAAACATGTATATTATTACATGTGAAACAGACTGCCAGTCCAGGTTTGATGCATGACAAGGTGCTCAGGGCTGATGCACTGGGATGACCCTGAGGGATGGGGTGGGGAGGGAGGTGGGAGGAGAGTTCAGGATGGGGAATACATATATATCCATGGCTGATTCCTGTCAATGTATGGCAAAACCCACTACAATATTATAAAGTAATTAGCCTCCTGTTAAAATAAATTAATTAAAAAAAGAAAATTAGAGATAGTAAGGGAACATTTCATGTAAACATAGGCACAAGAAAGGACATAAAGGGTACAGACTTAACAGAAACAGAAGATATTAAGAAGAGGCAGCAAGAATACACAAAAGAACTTACCAGAAAGGTGTTAATAATGTCTGTAATGCCAGATAATCATGATGGCATGATCACTCACCTAGAGCCAGACATCTTGGAATATGAAGTCAAAGAGATCTTAGGAAGCATTTCTATGAACAAAGCTAGTGGAAGTGGTGGAATTCCAGCTGAGGTATTTCAAATCCTAAAAGTGAAGTACTGTGGTGCTGTGAAAAGTGAAAAAGTGATGCTGTGAAAGTGCTGCACTCAATACGTCTGCAAATTTGGAAAACTCAGCAGTGGCCACAGGACTGGAAAAGGTCAGTTTTCATACCATTTCCAAAGAAGAGCAATGCCAAAAATGTTCAACCCACCACACAATTATGCTAATTTCACATGCTAGCAAGGTAATGCTCAAAATCTTTCAAGCCAGGCTTCAATAGTACATGAACCGAGAACTTCCAGATGTTCAAGCTGGATTTAGAAAAGGCAGAGGAACCAGAGATCAAATTGTCAACATCTGCTGGCTTCATAGAAAAAGCAAGAAAATTCCAGAAAAAATATCTACTTCTGCTTCATTGACTATGCTAAAACCTTTGACTGTGTGGATCAAACTGGAAAATTCTTCAAGAGATGAACATATCAAATCACCTTACCTGCCTCCTGAGATACCTGTATGCAGGTCAAGAAACAACAGTTAGAACCAGACACAGAACAATGGACCAGTTTAAAATTGAGAAAGGAGTATATCAAGGACTATATTGTCACCCTGCTTTTTTTGTAATGATGGTTTTAGTAATTTATTGTGGACATGATTTGACTTCTGAATGTATCTCTTTTCATCACATAGATGAAATATACATAGATGAAATATACATATTTATATTTATAGATGAAATATTTATAGATGAAATATACATCAAGATTTATAGATGAAATATAAATATTTATAGATGAAATATACATCAAGATTCTACTTCTAAATAATATGAATTTGGGGTATAGAGTGTGCACCTAGGGGCTTCTCTGATAACTCAGATGTTAAAGAATCTGTCTGCAATGAAGGAGGCCTGGGTTTGATCCCTAAGTTGGGAAGGTCCCTTGGAGGAGGACATGGAAACCCACTCCATTATTCTTGCCCAGAGAATTCCCATGGACAGAGGAGACTGGCAGGCTACAGTCCAAGGGGGTCACAAACAGTCAGATTTGACTGAGCAACTAGACACAGCACACAGTGTGCACCTATAGACTTAATAAAAAGATTTCTCATAAACTGCTAATTGTTAAAGTTGGATTATGGATCAATTCAGTTCAGTTCAGTAGGTCAGTTGTCCGACTCTTTGTAATCCCATGAACTGCAGCACGCCAGGCCTCCCTGTCCATCACCAACTCCTGGAGTCCACCCAAACCCATGTCCATTGAGCGGTGATGCCATCCAACCATCTCATCCTCTGTCATCCCCTTCTCCTCCTGCCCTCAATCTTTCCCAGCATCAGGGTCTTTTCAAATGGACTGAATTTATTATTTCCTATTCTCCCAATAACTGTATAGAGTTGAAGTTGTCAATATGAAAGAGTTACAAAAAGATAATGTCTGTAATTCACTAGAGGACATTATATATATTTTAGAATACCATGAGTTCATAAGAAAACATACCTTTCCATCCCCAAAATTTATATATACATACACACACATATACACAAGTCATTGGGCAGAACTAAAGATGTTAGGATAGTAACAATTCCTCTGAACATTGATAACTAAAAAGAAGTAAATATTTATCTTGCTTTTGCCTGATGAATCCTACCTCAGGGATTTCTTTTTTTTTTAATATAAATTTATTTATTTTAAATGGAGGTTAATTACTTTACAAGATTATATTGGTTTTGTCATACATCAACATGAATCTGCCATGAGAATTCTAGGTAATAGATGCAAAAGAGATGACAGAATTAGAAAAACCACCATTTTGCAACCCATAGTAAAAGAGTTGATTCAAGTAATGGTCATCAAATAACGGTAAACTACTAAGTGAAATTCCCTGAGGGAATCTGCAATGACACAATCTCATTGTTATTATCTATTAATTACTGATCAATATTAGTGTCACTATAGTGAGACATGTCTTCCCTCATACAATGTAACACTGTGATGAATTTATGAAAATACAAATTCATCCTGAACTTGATCAGAGTTTTTAGGTCCACATTTCAGTTGATAGATAATATAGTCATCATAAACCAGTTCAGTTACACCATGAACATAGAACAGCATACCTTACTTGTATTCCTTAACAAACCAGTGACATAAAAAGTAGGAGTAGACAGAGGACACTGTCTTAAGAAAGACTTAAATGGACTTCATTATTAACAACCTAAGTATCAATACTTAGCACTTAAGGATTAACAACTTAATACCATGAGTGGACACCAGTTAAACACTCATTTGAACAAACCAAAGGTAAACAAATTATATTAGAGAGATTTGAATATAAGTTTGGTATTAGACCAAAGGGACTGGAGTTTGTCATTTCAAATATGCATGTTTAAACATCTTAATGTTAGATGACATCTGACATTTGCTATAAAATATTCCAGAAAAAAACTTAGAATTAAATGAGAATGTAAACATAAAGATGGTTATTAGAGTTGGATAACTGGTACATAGGGTACTTTGTATCTTTTATTTTGGGATATGTTTAGAAATTTTCATAATAAACAGTTTAAAAAATGACTGAAATGCAAAATTTGTCTGATGTGATTTACAAACCAACTGAAATAGGTGAGACATGTAAAAAAATCAGTCCACAACACTTTGCCAATGAAGCCATTAATCCTTACATCCAATTCCTAAAATGTATACACACATAAATAAATCCAGGGCAGTGTCTAATTTTACCAGCTCACCAAAGTTAAGGAGGAGAGTAAATCACCACTGCCCTGTGGCAAGCAATTTAAAATTTGACATTTGTGGCAAAGAAGAGGCAAGAAGTCAGAAAATATGTGCCCTAAAAGAATTCTTCTTACCCTAAATAAACACAATCCATACAAGCAAAAGGAAAAGGAATTATTCAATGACCTAAAATACATGAGTGAAAAGCAGTGTGCGCATGCAAACAGAATATGCATGACCCAGGCAATGTCTTTGTAAGGCAAGCACTCCTTTTCACTGGAGTCAAGACAGATCTGAGGAATCAGTTGACAAGATCCTTTTTATTTCTTCTTAGTTTTTAAGTAGTAGAATTCTTTTTTTCCTCCTCTTCTTCAAACAGAAATTTGTGACACAGAAGAATGTGAGAGAGAGCTCAGACTATGGAGCTAGAAATCATGAGTTTGTACTCTTCTCTGCCTCTTATGAGCTGGCTAAGGCTTAAATGCTTTATCTACAAAGTGGGTATAACAACAAATAATTTATTGCTTTGTAAGGGCTAAATAGTAAGCCCATAACCTGAAACATCATAAGCCTTCAATGACAGAGTGCTCATAAAAATAACTTCTTTAGCAGGCATCCCTTTAGATTTTGCCTGCATGGAACACATTCCTCCTTCCTCTGGTGCCAGCATCCTGATTTTCCTTTGGAAACCTCCCTTTCTACACTTTTTATTGTTGGATTCTCTTATCCCACTCCAGGGATAGGCATGAGTTCCAGGCTTGATCCATTCATCTTCTATTGTGTAGTAGGGTTTCCCAAATTCAGCACTATTAAATGTGAAAATGAATAATTCTTTACTGTGGGGGACTGGCTCGTGCATTGTATCATTAGCAGCCTCCCTGTCTTCCAAATATTAGATTCCAGTAGCAAGCTTGAGCTGTGATAACCAAAACTGTCTTCAGGTATTCTTACATATGCAAAACTGAAATCCACTGGACAATAGTGATTGACTCAGGAATAGGAAATGTAACTCAGTTTGGTCCAATCAAAGTCAATCACTGGAATACCAAATAGGAGATGCACTCTTTCCCTGGGTTTGCTAAACTAGGGGGTTGCCAGATTGGAACTACAATGGACTTCTTGCCAGGATGTGGCAAAATCTTTCTTGAAATTGAAAAAGACTAAGTCAAGAGATGAAGAGAGAAAGGAAAAAAAAATTAGTCTTGGTAATCTTTAAAAGCCTGTATTCAGTCATTTCTGAAGCAAGATGTCTCTGGACTTTTTTTCAATAACAAAAACCCATGAATTCTCTTAGTTCCTATGTCAGTTTAAACTGAGTTTGAAGAACTTGCACACTCAAGGCTAGCTGTATTATAACTACAGGGTCGGAGCAGGAAGGAACTGAGAGTCATTATTATGTGAGGCAAGTTGAAATGAGAGGGTCTTAACATTTTTGTCCTATACACCCTTTAGATATAAACATAATTTTATACCTAATTTCAGGAGACTCAGGGATAGCTCCCCAAAGTCCTAAATTTCAGGTGTGAATTAGAGAACTTGATGTTCTAAAAGACTGGCTCTGAGGCCAGCATATAGCCTAATAGATTCAGACATTTAATTATATCTCTAATACTTCTTTCTCAAAGATAGGAACAAGTGTACAAAGCTATCTCTGGATGTCTCCAGAGTGCCCCATTCTCAGCGTCAATACCTGGAGATGATCAGGATGAGAGAGAGATTATCTATCTCTGTTGTATTAAACAGAAAGAGACAGTCTTACTCCTGGCACTAATAATTATTGCCTGCCACACTATAAACGCTTTAGCAATCAGAGGGAGTCTCGCTAAGCATTCTTTGGACTCCTGGCAGAGACCACACTGCATGACCCTGTGCAGCTGCAAACAGCACAGCCAAGTAAATACAGCTGGCTGGGAGTAGTATGTGGTGTGCCCTACTTCTGCTCACCTTGAGCAACGATGAGGCCTCGAGATTTTCTCTTTTTCTGCTAAAGAATTGGAGCATCAAATAGGAGGCCTCCTCAGCTTCCCACTCTGGGAAGAGCCTGGGGATTTACCAAACAGCTTGAGGTAATATTCTGCTTCACCTTTGAAATGGGTCCTTTTTCTCATTCCCTGCTGGTTCCAGTGGACACTCTTACACTGTGGTTTTTGTGAAAACAATTGTCAGTAGTTTCAAGCATAGGTTACAGACCCCACTTCGGGGCTGGGCTTCTGAGTTCCTTATTGTCACTGCATATATTTCCATTATGTGGCTTATTGTTATATCTTTGTGATCTAAGGTTAAAACATCTTGTTTAAGACTAGCTCACCTGTAATGTCCTCAGTTTCTCCATCTCTTCAAGGGTAACTGGTTGGACTGGGTAACCTCCACATATCTGCAGTACAGTGCCAAGGGCAGGGTGGCAGGGCAGCCACGGAGCTCCAACTGTGCCAGCAACTCGGTAAAGTGCTCCCTATGCTTTATCCCCATGTTTGGCATATAACATTGTATATGTTTAAGATGTATATGTTGATTTGATATATTTATATATTATAGCACAATTGCCATTACAGTGCTAGCTAACACCTCTACACACCACATAATTATCTTACTATTACCATTTGATTCTTATCACAACCCAGTGTGGTAGGTAATGATGTTATATACTTTTGGAGGAAACTGAGGCACACTGCTAGTTGGTAAATGACTTGTTTGAAGCTACGTAATGAAAAGATGAGGAGCCAAGTCCTTAAGCTAGGCCACTTTCTCACCCTCTGGAGTGGCATCACTGGCATGAATTGAGATCTTGTTCTCCTCTGTCACTTCTTGTTCCAGAACTGCCTTTAAGCTTTGCCATGAAGATCAGCCTGAATTTAGGCAGCGTCTTTAGCTAAATACTCCGAAGGATGGCTCTGTGCAAGGAGTACCTGTAACACTAATATCAGGTGTCTGGAGGACCAAAGCCTTTTAGCCTACTGTGAGTATACTGGATGATCACTGGCTTTTATTTACTTCCATTTAGTTATAATTAACCTGCAATATTATATTAGTTTCAGATGTCTAACACAGTGATTTGATATTTTTATACATTGTGGAGTGATCACCACTGTAAGTCCATCACCATACAAAATTGTTATGATATTATTGACTATATTCCCTAGGTGTACATTACGTTCCCATCACTTACTGGTTTTGCAGCTTAGAGTTTGTGCCTCTTAATCCCCTTCACCTATTTCATCTGTGCACCACCAGCTTGTTCACTGTATCTAAGAGTTTGTTTCTATCATTAGCTTTTAAAATGTGGCTTGAATCCAAAGTATGGTGGGAAACTCATAATCTTCCTCATGGTCACCAGTTTCTTATGAAGATCGTATTTCTCCTGGTTGATTCTTATTCAGAATCCTTGCTTCCACTTATTAGCTTTCATATATCTCTTTTTATGGCTATTTCCTTTTCTTTAATCTTCATAAAACAAATTTTGAGCATAGCTTTTCCCCTTTAATATCCTTATATCATCTAAGCACTTTCTATGATAGTCTTTATTTTTTAGGGGAACCCTCTTACACTGTTGGTGGGAATGCAAACTAGTACAGCCACTATGGAAAACAGTGTGGAGATTCCTTTAAAAATTGCAAATAGAACTGCCTTATGACCCAGCAATCCCACTGCTGGGCATACACACAGAGGAAACCAAAATTAAAAGAGACACATTGCACTCCAATGTTCATTGCAGCATTGTTTATAATAGCCAGGACATGAAAACAACCTAGATGTCCATCAGCAGATGAATGGATAAGAAAGCTGTGGTACATATACACAATGGAGTATTACTCAGCCATTAAGAAGAATATATTTGAATTAGTTCTAATGAGATGGATGAAACTGGAGCTGATTATACAGAGTGAAGTAAGCCAGAAAGAAAAACACCAATACAGTATACTGACACATATATATGGAATTTAGAAAGATAGTAATGATGACCCTGTATGTGAGACAACAAAAGAAACACAGATGTATAGAATGGACTTTGGGCCTCTGAGGTAGAGGGAGAGGGTAGGATGATTTGGGAGAATGGCATTGAAACATGTATACTATCATGTAAGAAATGAAGTGCCAGTCTATGTTCGATACAGGATACAGGATGCTTGGGACTGATGCACAGGGATGATCCAGAGAGATGATATGGAGTGGGAGGTGGGAGGGGGTTTCAGGATTGGGATCTCGTGTACACCCGTGGCTGATTCATGTCAATGTATGGCAAAACCAATACAGTATTGTAAAGTAGAACAAAGTGAAAATTTAAAAAAAAATTAAAAAATAAAAAGATATCCGAATATAGAAAAATAAAAGAATAAGATATAAGTAAAAAAAAATAAAAATATTTGGGATAAAAGGAGAGGAACTTGTAGCATCTTATTAACTTTTGAGTCCCTTTAAGTGGTAATGATTTTGCAGGAGACAGCATAGTTTTCAGAATAATCCATCCTATAAGACTGACACTGATACCCTGACATACTGTACAATGCTCTGTTAAAACATCAAAACGATGCAATGACAAAGCTAGGCTAAACCACACGTGTCCCATGGAAAGGGAATACGATTCTTCTAATTACCTAAACCATGTCTACCCTTTTCAGTCTTCTGACTAAAAGCTTTGATGGTGTTACCTGGATATAGAAATGAAACTAAATAAAATGCACAAAAGTTACTGATTTTCTCTGGGGCAACATTGCATTTGCATCTAAGAGTGCATTCCAGAAATTCAGCTGGTATAAACAAAGGCAATCTATACACAGAATTTGTATGTCTTCAACATCCTAACCTGCTAAAAATATGACAGCTTCTATTTCTGTTGCTTTGTCAAACTTTCATCTCATCAGTGCAATAAGTATGACTTGCATTTATTTATATGTTATTCTCAAAGAATAGCATTTGAGTTGTTGGTGGAGGAGGGGTGTATGAGATGGCATTTTGGTCAAGGGATTGTAGAATGCCATAATTCTGCCCCAAATTATAGCTTGTCTTCTTTTATGAGGTTCTTAGTAGAACTACAAATGGCAAAACACAAATCCAAGTATCCCTTTGAGACGGTGCTAAAACCCTAGAAGTGGTGGTTTCTGGAGAAACTCCTCATAGCATCCGGCTTCTATGAAGGCACAAGGTGACTCCGTTCCTTCCTGGTGAATGATGCCTAACAAATGGCTTATAATCTGACCAAATTATCCCCCCTTCTTGGTTTTGAAGGATGTGAGAAAGGATTTCCCTGATGTATGAGAAGAGGAAAACATTTCTTCTTAGCCCTATAGTCACCTCTGCTATTGCTTTTCCTACAATCCTTCCCAAAAAGGAAACATGTGTGTGACCTAAGATAAATCCATTTTAATTTATTCTCATCATCTTGTTCTTCAGTCATTTTTCCTACCAGTGAAGAAGGAATTAGGTCAATAAGAACACAGCTATTACAAAATATCTCAAGTAGTAACATATAAATTTTGAAATATCAGACATAACAGATGAACATGGAGGAATAGTTTCTCAAGCTGTATTTTAATACTGAATAATATATTCTGGGCAGCTGTGAACAAGCCACTCTCTGGGAGGCAATGTTGTTTTGAGGTTCCATTCCCATATTGTATGTGATTAATAAGCACAGAGAAATTCAATTCAAACCAAGTGTTCTGCATATTAAAAGTGAGGCCCACACATATGCCATGGAAATGAGTTATAAATGAGACAGTACCACCAACTAAGTTTGTAAATGAGTTATTACCATCAATTTATGTTCATGCAATATAGCCATGACCAAAAGATGCTATTGAATTTTATTTCTACTTTTTTGCATATATTCATGGAGATGAAATGTGATTACAAATAAACTGGCCCACGGAAGAGCAGAGAAGTAGAGGAAATTAAGTTTGGTGAGCTCTCAACCTCTTCTTTTCAAACTTTTGCCTTCTCTGTGGACTTGCGCTACCATCTTTCTTTTGCTCTCAGGAAAAGCTCTGAAATAACTCATTTCCAGGAAGTCTAAGTTTTGGTCCCTTCATTTCCTATCCAAGGGGGAATTATATGTCTTTCAGGTTCTGATTTTGTAGCTTATTAAACTACTTCCAGCACCAAAAAGCAGATGGAGAAGTTTTTGGGGTAAAAGATTTTCTTACTAACCAAGATATTTAAATAAAAATGGCTTTTTACTTCACCCAGTTTTAGTCCTGTTGGTATATCCCAAAGAATTTTCATATGGCAGCTCAAAACAATACATTACCGCAGAGTGACAAGATATTATCTTGTCATTTTATACCTTTATTTGAGAAACAAGTAGATCAAAGATGAACAGAACAGAGTTGTCAATAGCCTTATAAACAAAGCATTTATTCTTGAACACCTCTGGCAAATTATTTTATTCAGAGTTCAAGGGACTGAGTGGCAGAAAGAAATTATCTGTGATGTAGAAATATATCAGTAAGCCCAACTGCTACTCATTTTTTTTTTTTTTTTTGATCCTGATGAGATGGATTTCCATTAAAAAAAAAAAAAGTCTTTCGGACCAAAGTTCTAGAATAAATGGTTTGTGCCATCTAAACAGATGATTAGATGATTTATATTACTTATTATCTAATAATGATTTTTATTATTCCCAGTCAAGAGTGCACCTCAAAGAGGAATTTAGTTTCCTTCTATCTTGCCAAATTCCAATGCACAAGTTCCTAGTTTCCATAGTGCCAGATGACAAATAGTAGCTTGTGTTTAGTCAGTGAAGCCCAGACAATTTAAGTTTCTTGAATGCAGTTGTTAAAAATGACCTTAATCAAAGAAACCACTAAATCAGTAAGCAAGTTATCATAAATAGGCAAGCAGCCATTGTCATTGCACCATTTTGCAATCCATTAGGCGTATCATATTTTCTACAATTCTGAATTCCTAGAAAGGGGAAAAATGCACCTCCTGAATGGAATCAGCATTGAGCTTGAGGGTTGGAAAATACATTGTCAAGGGTTCAGATAATTAGTTTCCACATAGTATCCCCATTACAATAGTCCCGGAGGCAATATATTAGAGACACTGTATTGTCTGACAGCTTGAGAAGTATTTAAGAGCATTCCTTTGGGACAAGGAATACCTTGATTCAAATTTTATTTCCCTCAGTTACTATCTGCATGTATTGGTTAGGGTAAACACTAGATGTTGTGATAAACAAACCCTCAAGATCTCAGTGGTTTAATACAAAGAAGTATACTGTTCTCTTATTAAAAGACCAAAACTATAATTCCTGATTGGTTAACAGCTATCCTCCAAGCAGTGATTCAAGTTTCGAGGCTCACTCATATTGTGATTTTTACCATTCTCAAAAATAGCTTCCAGAATTTAGATATTAATTACAAGTCCAACCTAGAAGTGGTATTCTTCATTTTTCTGAAAGTGCATTGGCTAGAACTCAGTAACATGGCCACAGCCAAGAATAAAAGAAAGCTAGAAAATTTACACTGATAGTGTTTTCAGAGAAAAAGATGAAGTAGTTATGAGGTAGCCAGGCTCTGTCACTCTGAGCGATGTATGTATTATGCAATATTTGAACTCTTCACATGATTTTCCTCATTCACAAATGAAGTTAAAAATGCCAGTATACACTAAATTGTTCTAATATTATCACAGTGTTTTGCAAATAGAAGTAGTGGTTATTGTATATAACATTACGTATACATGTTATCGCATATAACATGTATACCATAAAATTTCACTGAACATTTTCTCTACATTTAGAAAGGTTTTACCACTTTTCATTTTTTGATTATTCAACATCAAACATTTATTCACAATTCAACTACAAGAATGAATGATTCCTCCATCCTTACCCTAGCTAGATTCAAGAAAAGCAAGAAATTTTAAAATGATTCAATAGTAAAGGGCACAGAATTTATGCATTTCAAATCAAATGCAGAAAAAGGGGAAAAAGTCTTAAGACCAACTAAAGTAGAATACCCTTTTCATCATTCTAAGAATGAAAAAGGCTTGAACAATTTTGCTGTAAATTTCTATCACCTACTTACAATAGGCATTGCGAAGATTCTGTGTAAAGAAAACCATAATGTTTTTGTCAGAATTTTTCCTCCACTTCTAAATTTCTTCATATCCTTTGCTACTGCTGCTAAGTCTCTACAGTCGTGTACTACTCTGTGCGACCCCATAGACAGCAGCCCTCTAGGCTCCTCTGTCTCTGGGATTCTCCAGGCAAGAATATTGGAGTGGGTTGCCATTTCCTTCAATGCATGAAAGTGAAAAGTGAAAGTGAAGTCTCTCAGTCATGTCCGACTCTTCACAACCGCATGGACTGCAGCCCACCAGGCTTCTCTATCCATGGGATTTTCCAGGCAAGAGTACTGGAGTGGGGTGCCATTGCCTTCTCCGCATATCCTTTGGAAAAGATTTTTTTTTTTAATTGACATTCCTAGCTGCTGAACTCAGAGAAACTAAAACGTTAGACTTTTTTTTTCTTTCAAAATTACCATCAGGTGAAGACTAGTTTATTGAGCCCCTCATATTATGTCAACACACACAAACCGTTGGCATAATTTTGATCAGTTAAAAATAGCCCCATATTATCATATTTTTAATTCAAAGTAAATTCTACAATGGCTACTGGTGAGACTGGCTTATAAATCATGAAGGGCTATGACTGCACATTTTTTTCCAATACGAAAGAATTGTACACCCTGATGAATATGGACAAGTTATGTTTTCTTTAGGGGATAAATTCTTTTAGCTTAGATCAGAAAAAAGTTAATCCTTGGCTTGTTTTTATGGGTGATTTGCACTGGCCCTTGGGACAAAATCTCTCAGAAAGATTGATGGATCCATGAGTTAGCAATACTTTATCAATCTAAAGTAAGTATAACACAATAGGGAAGATATAGCTACCAAAATGGCTCAAAAATGGAAAACACTGGAAATAAGACCATGTTGACACATTTCAGAAGAAAAGTTCTTGCTTGGGGAGATGCTAAGACAAACTGTTATTGCTAAGGAAGTTAGATGGTATAACTCTGGGCAAAACATAAGGACAACATTGAAAATTATATCTGAAACTTAAATACTGAGCTCAAATAATCCATAAGGAGGCTAGGAGGCAGAGACTTGAATGTGTAGAGTCATGTCACTAAGCCCATCCTTAAGCCTTGGTAGGTCACTGACAAGTCACTGATATAGTTAATAATTATCTCTTCAGTCTTATCATTTCCCTCTCCTTCCATTCAGCTCTAAACGCCTGTTAAAACTGAAATACTTGCAGCTCCAACAGTTTTCTCATTTTCTACACTATTGCACTGATATTCCTCTAAGCACAGATCCAGACCTTCCTTTTTCCTCTGGTTAACTTTTTTAAAATTTAATTTATTTTTAATTGGAGGATAATTGCTTTAGAGAATGTTGTGTTGGTTTCTGCCATACATCAACATGAATCAGCCATAGGTACACATATAACTCCTCTCTATTGAACCTCCCTCCCACCACTCACCCCATCCCACTCCTCTAGGTTGTCACAGAGCACTGAGTTTGAGCTCCCTGAATCACATTACAAATTCTCATGTAAAATAGATACCCAGGTTAACTCTTAGTCATCCTACAGAATTTTTTTTTGGCTGATGCTTTCTATGAGACCTTTGACCGTGCACTAGGAGAACCTAAGAGCACACTGGCTGTGATGGACCTCGCAGAAGCATGGCCAAGAAGAGCTACCCCACCACCAAGGTCAGGAGTGGTGGCTGAGAGGAGCTACGCCACCACCGAGGCCAGGGGCGGCAGCTGAGAGGAGCTACTCAACGTCTGAGGTTGGCAGCAGAGTGCCAGGCTCCATGGCTAAGGAGGACCGAGAGGAGCTACTCCACGTTCAAGGTCAGGAGGGGCAGCAGTGAAGAGATATCCCTCATCCAAGGTAAGAAGCAGCGGCTGTGCTTTGCTGGAGCAGCCGTGAAGAGATACATCACATCCAAGGTAAGAGAAACCCAAGTAAGAGGGTAGGTGTTGCAAGAGGGTATCAGAGGGCAGACACACTGAATCCATAATCACAGAAAACTAGTCAATCTAATCACATGACCACAGCCTTGTCAAACTCAGTGAAACTAAGCCATGCTGTGTGGGGCCACCCAAGATGGGCAGGTCATGGTGGACAGGTCTGAGAATGTGGTCCACTGGAGAAGGGAATGGCAAACCATTTCAGTATTCTTACCTTGAGAACCCCATGAACAATATGAAAAGCTAGAATGATAGGATACCAAAAGAGGAACTCCCCAGGTCATTAGGTGCCCAATATGCTACTGGAGATCAGTGGAGAAATAACTCCAGAAAGAAGGAAGGGATGGAGCCAAAGCAAAGAAAAATACCCAGTTATGGATATGACTGGTGATAGAAGCAAGGTCTGATGCTGTAAAGAGCAATATTGCATAGGAACCTGGAATGTCAGGTCCATGAATCAAGTCAAATTGAAAGTGGTCAAACAGGAGATGGCAAGAGTGAACATCGATATTCTAGAAATCAGTAAACTAAAATGGACTGGAATGGGTGAATTTAAATCAAATGACCATTATATCTACTACTGTGGGCAGGAATCCCTCAGAAGAAATGGAGTAGCCATCATGGTCAACAAAACAGTTTGAAATGTAGTACTTGGATGCAGTCTCAAAAACGACAGAATGATCTCTGTTCATCTCCAAGGCAAACCATTCAATACCACACAAATCTAAGTCTATGCCCCAACGAGTAATGCTAAAGAAGTTGAAGTTGAACAGTTCTATGAAGACCTACAAGACCTTTTAGAACTAACACCCAAGAAACATGTCCTTTTCATTATAGGGGACTGGAACGCAAAAGTAGGAAGTCAATAAACACCTGGGGTAACAGGCAAATTTGGCCTTGGAATACAGAATAAAACAGGGTAAAGGCTAATAGAGTTTTGCCAAGAGAATGCACTGGTCATAGCAAACACCCTCTTCCAACAACACAAGAGAAGACTCTACACATGGACATCACCAGATGGTCAACACCAAAATCAGATTGATTATATTCTATGCAGCCAAAGATAGAGAAGCTCTATATAGTCAACAAAAACAAGACCAGGAGCTGACTGTGGCTCAGATCATGAACTCCTTATTACCAAATTCAGACTGAAAATGAAGAAAGTAGGGAAAACCACTAGACCATTCAGGTATGACCTAAATCAAATCCCTTATGATTATACAGTGGAAGTGAGAAATAGATTTAAGGGACTAGATCTGATTGATTGAGTGCCTGATGAACTATGGACGGAGGTTTGTGACATTGTACAGGAGACAGGGATCAAGACAATCCCAAGGAAAATAAATGCAAAAAAGAAAAATGGCTGTCTGAGGAGGCCTTACAAAGAGCTGTGAAAAGAAGAGAGGTGAAAAGCAAAGGAGAAAAGGAAAAATATAAGCATCTGAATGCAGAGTTCCAAAGAATAGAAAAAAGAAAAAGAAAGCCTTCCTCCGTGATCAATGCAAAGAAATACAGAAAAACAACAGAATGGGAAGCACTAGAGATCACTTTAAGAAAATTAGAGATACCAAGGGAACATTTCATGCAAAGATGGGCTTGATAAAGGACAGAAATGGTATGGACCTAACAGAAGCAGAAGATATTAAGAAGAGGTGGCAAGAATATACAGAAGAATTGGACAAAAAGATCTTCACAACCCAGATGATCACGATGGTGTGATCACTCACACAAGCCAGATAGCCTGGAATGTGAAGTCAAGTGGACCTTATAAAGCATCACTATGAACAAAGCTAGTGGAGGTGATGGAATTCCAGTTGAACTATTTCAAATCCTGAAAGATGGTGCTGTGAAAGTGCTGCACTCAATATGCCAACAAATTGGGAAAACTCAGCAGTGGCCACAGGACTGGAAAAGGTCAGTTTTCATTCCAATCCCAAAGAAAGGCAATGCCAAAGAATGCGCAAACTACCGCACAATTGCACTCATCTCACATGCTAGTAAAGGAATGCTCAAAATTCTCCAAGCCAGGCTTCAGTAGTACGTGAACCGTGAACTTCCAGATGTTCAAGCTGGTTTTAGAAAAGGCAGAGGAACCAGAGATCAAATGCCAATATCCGCTGAATCATGGAAAAAGCAAGAGAGTTCCAGAAGAACATCTATTTCTGCTTTATTGACTATGCCAAAGCATGGAACAGACTGGTTCCAAATAGGAAAAGGAGCACATCAAGGTTGTATATTGTCACCCTGGTTATTTAACTTATATGCAGAGTTCAGTTTAGTTCAGTTCAGTCGCTCAGTCATGTCCGACTCTTTGCGACCCCATGAATCGCAGCATGCCAGGCCTCCCTATTCATCACTATCTTGTGGAGTTCACTCAGATTCACATCCATTGAGTCGGTGATGCCATCCAGCCATCTCATCCTCGGTCATCCCCTTCTCCTCCTGCCCCAAATCCCTCCTAGCATCAAAGTCCTTTCCAATGAGTCAACCCTTCACGTAAGGTGGCCAGAGTACTGGAGTTTCAGCTTTAGCATCATTCCTTCCAAAGAACACCCAGGGCTGATCTCCTTCAGAATGTAATGTCTCTGCTTTTGAATATACTATCTAGGTTGGTCATAACAGAGTACATCATGAGAAATGCTGGGCTGGAAGAAGCACAAGCTGGAATTAAGATTGTGGGAGAAATATCAATAATGTCAGATATGCAGATGACACCACCCTTATGGCAGAAAGTGAAGAGGAACTAAAAAGCCTGTTGATGAAAGTGAAAGAGGAGAATGAAAAAAGTTGGCTTAAAGCTCAACATTTAGAAAACAAAGATCATGGCATCTGGTCCCATCACTTCATGGGAAATAGATGGAGAAGCAATGGAAACAGTGTCAGACTTTCTTTAGGCTCCAAAATCACTGCAGATGGTGATTACAGCCATGAAATTAAAAGATGTGTACTCCTTGGAAGAAAAGTTATGACCAACCTAGATAGCATATTGAAAATCAGAGACATTACTTTGCCAACAAAGTTCCATCTAGTCAAGGCTATGGTTTTTCTAGTAGTCATATATGGATGTGATCATTGGACTAGTGCTGAAGAATTGATGCTTTTGAACTGTGGTGTTGGAGAAGACTCTTGAGAGTCCCTTGGACTGCAAGGAGATCCAACCAGTCCATTGAAGATCAACCCTGGGATTTCTTTGGAAGGAATGATGCTAAAGCTGAAACTCCAGTACTTTGGCCACCTCATGTGAAGAGCTGACTCATTGGAAAAGACTCTAATGCTGGGAGGGATTGGGGGCAGGAGGAGAAGGGGACGACAGAGGATGAGATGGCTGGATGACATCACTGACTTGATGGACACGATTTTGAGTGAACTCTGGGAGTTAGTGATGGACAGGGAAGCCTGGCATGCTGCAATTCATGGGGTCACAGAGTCGGACAAGGCTGAGTGACTGAACTGAACTGATGCTTACTATAAGTGGTTTTCTCTGAGTTCCTAAGAGTGCATTCTATGTTCCTTTTTGTGTTCCCTCTTTATCCAGTGGTTATCATAGTAGTTATGAGTTACCTATATGCAGTTGTTAAATTTTATCTCCTGGAGTTTAGAGAATCCATTATCTTGCTACTGTGTTCTCCCCAGTATCTTGTAAATTGCTATGTATATAGTAGAGCTTAATAACCTTGTTGAATACATAAATGAATGAAGAATGAGGTCTGCCCTCCCATTTGCCTTGGTAGGTAACTCAGTTGTAATGTCTTCCTGAGACTCTGTATGCATCAGACCCATTGCCTTGGCTGAAGTCGAGCTTATTTCAAATAAAACTTGATGTCTTTTGAGATCTCCATAAAGGTAACAGTTAAATTAGTCTGAAACACTAAGAACTGTGTAATGGTTTGGTGGTTATTAGACTTGAAAAGTTATTCGCTCCCCTGTCCCTTGCTTAGACAAATACTTATGTCTTTATATGATACATTTCTTATTTCTCAAAAGCCTTCTTACCCCAATCATGGAGAGCATAAATAATTTATGTCTACAAAAATATGTTATCATCTAGAGATGAAAACTGCTATGTAAATAGAAAACCCTGCACTATTATCTTTAGTTATCTTTAGAAGTTTTGTATCTGAAAAGCAAAATCAAATTACGCTTTTTAAAATAAGTTTTAAAATCAAATTAGTCTCCATTTCATATTTTTAACTCATGATTGAAACAGTGTTGGACCAGAAGGTTTTCCACTAACACCAAACTTGTGTACAAGATGCTACCCTGTGTTGCTGTCTAAATAATCCTTTACAGAGATGAAAGGTTAATTACCAGCTGTTCTATATGATTTGTTGTTATTGATTTAAATGCTCCATTTGTTTCAATCACAGTTGTATGATTTTATGCTACAAAAATTCCCTTTAACCTGCTAAAGAAATTACAGTCCCCCTTTCGAATAATGTTTCCCTAAAGGTCTAAGGCAAAGGCAGAAAAAAAGTGAGAACAACCGGAAAGCTCCCTTAATAGAAAGTTTCCCATGGTTTGTGAATGATAATCACTCCCTGTGGGGGAAAATATCAACAAGATGAAGCATGTACTGCCATTATCTTGCATTTTCATTCTCCAAACAGGACCGTGCATATTTAAATTTCAACTTTACAACTGAGAAAAATGAGAAAATGGAAGTTAAGTGACTGTCCAGGGATATAATCAAAAGTATGACTAGTTCTCTTAAGTTGTTCTTGTGTTATTTTCTCATCAAGAGTACACACACACACACACACACACACACACACACACACCGAGGATGCTTACAAGTATTGAGAAAGAGAGACATTTTAATTTCACTTTACATATGAAAACGAAAGTGTTATTTGCTCAATTGTGTCTGACTCTTTGTGACCACATGGACTGTAGCCCACCAGGCTCCTCCATCCATGGGATTTTTCAGGCAAGAACACTCGAATGGGTTGCCATTTCCTTCTCTAGGGGATCTTCTCAGCTCATGATCAAACCTAAGTCTCATGAATTGCAGGCAGACTCTCTGCCTTCTGAACCACCATGGAAGCTTTACATATACATAATATTTTTTGTTTATTGGCAAAGTAGAAAATTTTAAGTGTAGTAGAGTAATTTGGGGGAATTATTCATGATCAAAATTCTTCTCTTTTTTTTTAATGAAATGTAAGATAAGCTTTGAAGGGCTCTATGAAATACTCAGTGGTAGATTTTTTTTGAGAAAGAAAGACTTAAGTATTGTGCTAGGAGGCCCTGAGAATTCACTAGTTTCTAATAAACATGGGATTTAAAGCTTTGAAATCATTTTTTGTAAACAGTTGCTCTAAGATTTGCCATCAGGGTTTATAACCAAAATCTGTTTAAGTGTGTCAGGTGCCACCAAGGTTTATAGCAGCACTATCGCAGTAGCTAAAACATGGAAACAAGCTAAACACCCATCAACAGAAAAGTGGATAAAAAGATGTGATATAATCAATAGATACACACACACACACACACACACACAAAAATGGGAATATTATTCAGCCATAAAAAAGAATGAAATAGTGCCATTTGCAGCAACATGAATAGACCTAGACATTATCATATTAAGTGAAATAAACCAGAGAAAGACAAATGCCATATATCACTCAAGTATTAAATATTTTTAAAAATGATACAAATGAACTTATGTATAAACCAGAAATAGATCTACAGACATAAAAAACAAATTTATGGTTACCAGAGAGGAAAGGAGTGGGAGAGATAAACTAGGAGTTTGAGATTAACATATACATACCACTATATATAAAATAGATAACCAAAAAGGACCTTTGTATAGCACAGAGAACAAAAGGGGCGAAGAATCCTTAAAAGTACACACACACACTGGGGTATATAAATAAACCCCACCCCTGGTAGCTCAGCTGGTAAAGAATCTGCCTGCAATGTGAGAGATGTGGGTTTGATCCTTGGGTTGGGAAGATTCCCTGGACAAGGGAATGGCTATCCATTAGTATTCTGTCCTGGAGAATTCCTTGGACTATATAGTCCATGGAGTCACAGAGTTGGACACAACTGAGTGACTTTCACTCACTCGCTAGATAGATATATTATTTCAATCACTTCACTGTACACCTGAAACTAACAAAACCCTGTAAATCAACTAGACTTCAAAAAAAAAAAGGACCAGGTGCCATTTTACTTCTTGGTCTTACTTGTATTTTATATATTGTAATGATTTGTTATGTTAAGAATGAAGGCTGGTTTAAATCTACCTATACAAATAAATTACTTAAATATATCCTTTCTTCTCTTATTTATGCACTGCTTTCTTAAAAAAATTATGTTCCTCCTAGGAACATAGGGTTGTTGAGTGTCCTGGATGAACTATTCATGAAGCCCTCTGTACGTGCCTAGCACACAGTCGACTCTCCACGAATGGTCGTTGCTGTGTGTCGCTACCAGCACTAACTATTAACAGTTGGGGCTACACAGATCCTCACAGGAAAATGTCTTCACTGCAAGGTTGACTATAAAGCACTGCAATTACATTATATCTTCTTTAAACTTACAGTGTGGATAGATTTCAAGGATAACTCTTCATAAAATAGGGCCTTAGTTCTACATTTTGGTAATGATTCTACTGTTACTCAAAAAGTTACAGCACAGCATTGAGATCGAGCTGTCCTGTGCTGTTGCGCTGTTGCTTCAGTTGTTTTCGACTCTTGAGACTCCATGAACCACAGCCCATCAGGCTCCTCTGTCCATAGGATTCTTCAGGCAAGAACACTGGAGTAAGTTGCCATGCCCTCTTCCAGGGGATCTTCCCCCGCCAGGGATTGAACCCGCATCTCCTGAATCTCCTGCACAGCAGGCAGATTCTTTTTCCCTGAGCCACTGAGGAAGCCTCAAGATCAAGCTGTAGAACCAGCTAATAAACCAGTTGAAAGAGGCAGCCTTAACACTTCAGTTATGCTTTTACATTCACATGATATTGTAGTTTATTTCTGAAGGTAAAAGTGTGTTCACATCTCATTTATTGCAAAACACTGTGCCCTCAATTGACTTTGGAGTCTAAAAACAAAAATCCTTTGTGATTCAAAAATAGGGAGGATTAGATAGGGTAGGCAAACTGTGTTTGGGTCTGGGACACAAGTACTTTTTTCAGTAATTTAACCAATAAATTATCAATAATGTTATTTTCTACACAGTCTGGAGCCTTGCTTGCTAGTCACTTGTTGACTTCTCTAAGACAATGTAGGGAAACAAATACCATGCCAGTCTATAAACTTTGATTCTCTTTCTTGCCTAGAGAAGGATAGAAAATTCTCATAGCAGTTCAGATGAGTCAAAGATCATGACCAGTTTCCACTTCCCTTCATTTTTCTGTAGGTCTCGTTTCCTTAGTTCTATTTGGGATTTTGCTTACATTTTTTGAAGTCACTTTTCAGTGACTAGATAGTCAATATTGCTATAAAATCTGTGCCTTGGTCAAGTACTATTGGCTTCAAGTAAAGAAAATCCACTCAATCTATATGAAGTCAAGGAAGGAACTTAGAAGGGAGTAACAGGGTGTCCCATATTACAAGCAGCATGGGGAGTCCAATGTTAAAAAGGATGGAAACAAGAAAACATGCCAACAAACGTTAAACTCTCCAGTAATTGACCAAGGTAGCTCTATCTCAGCCCCATCAATGTAGTTATCTCCACCTCTCTGCAGCCACATCATTTTTCATCCCTGCTGAGAAGTGTCTCTTTCAATCTTTCCTCTTGGCAGACCTGCTTCCTCTTCCTTCCCAGTACATGATGCAAAATGCCTATTTTGTAGTCTTTCGGTTTACGTCTCCTCAACTCAAGCAAGAAGAAAGATAACCGGTATTTGAAAGAGTTAATGCCAAACTTCTAGGAGAGGTACTGGAATTAGCCCACACATGGGTCAAACACATTCTTGGTCTGATCACTTCCATCCAGGAGAAGGAATTTTTATAACATAAATAGGAAAACAGCAGCACCCTTCACCTGTCTCTATACTCCATGGACAGAGGGCATATAGGGTGTGCTATGGACTAAGAAGATACCCTGTATGTTTTCTACTATTCTATTCTCCATTTTGAAAAGATTAATCCCCATCTACATTCTTCCCTAAAATAGCTTTCCCATTTTTATTACTTCAGGGAGAATGTGAAGATGGTAACTCCTGCCAGGCAATGCCAAAGCTATTCATATTCTCAAAAGCTAATGAAGGCACCATAGCTAATCTCTGGGAGGCATCCGGCACAGCAGGGTGAGGTCAAACGAATAAAGCAATTCAGTTAGGATAAAGCCATCCAGAGGGAGCCCCTTACAGACATCCTGAGCAGCTGCCTGTCTCTTTAAACAGGGGTGCTGAAGCCACAGAAAACATCGAGGACACATTCCAGTCAATGTTAGCTTTTTCCTTCAGACACAAACACAGTCCAGACCCACATACATGAAGGCATCTTTTTTTTTTAAGAAGCAGAACTTAGGGTGTTTTTTTAAAACAATTGGGATGCTAGCAAATAACCACTAGACAGTACTTCACTCTGTACTTCAAACATTTGAAGTGATTTTTTTGAGGTTCTGCTAAGAGCCTGGCACCCCACTTAGCTCTGATGATACAAAAATGTACAAAGTATGGTCCATTCCCTTAGATCAGAATTTAGTGGACGGGATGGTTAAGCAAACAGGAAAATGTTAAGAGGCAAGAAATAAGTTTTAATATGGGAGAAGGACCAATGGCTTTGCAAGAATCTTCTCTGAGATAAGACCGAAAGGATGTTTGGGAGGTTAAGACAGAGAGGAGAGACCAAAGGATGTAAGAGCAATTAATTGAGTGCATATATTTATTAAATTAATGATAATATGCCAGACTTTGGTGATACCCTTGGAACACGGTGGAGACTAGTTTATACAGCCTCTGAATTTTCAACTGAATGGGAAGCCCAAGAGTAATCAAAACATCAGGGAAAAACAGTGATGTAGGCCAGGAAGGAAAAGTAAAAGGGAAAAGTCATCTCTTCAGAAATTAAGAATAGCATGCCTTATTTCTATTTATTTAGCCAAAGGAGCACTAGACCTAGGAGACAGAGAAGAGAGACACATGAGAGCTTTGTGTGAATGGAGCAGCGAGTTCCAGAGTCACAGGGCAAGACGAGGGGAAAGGCAGCAAGCAAATCCGACTTGCAGGGCCAGAGGCTCAGTTGAAAGATTTTGGCTTGAACCCAAAGTGCAGTCAAGTTCCAGTGAGGGTCAGACAGAGCAGGCCTACACTTGTATTTGACTTTTCAAACGATCACGCTGAATACTACGGAGAGAGTATTTGTGGTTGGGAGTGAGAAAGCCAAAAGTATGGATCTAGGGAACTAGAATAATCCAGTCCGACTGGAAGTCAAAAACAGAAGTGAGACAGATAAAGACAAATACCATATGATATCACTCATATATGGAATTTTATTTTTTTAAATGATATAAATGATTTTATTTACAAAACAGAATCAGACTTACAGATTTCAAAAACAAATTTATGGTTACCCAGGAGGAAATGCGGAGGGAGGGATAAATTAGGAGATTGGGATTAACATACACATGCTACTGTATATAAAATCGATAATCAACAAGGACCTCTTGTATAGCACAGGGAACTCTACTCAATATTCTATAATAATCTATATGGGAAAACCCTATATCTGAAAAAAAATGAATATTGGCACCAAAGAATTGATGCTTTCGAACTATAGTGCTGGAGAGAACTCTTGGGAATCCCTAGGACAGCAAGATCAAACCAGTCAATCCTAAAGAAAATCAACCGTGAATATTCATTGGAAGGACTGATGCTGAAGCTCCAATACTCTGGCCACCTGATGCAGAAAGCCAACCATTGCAAAGACCCTGATGCTGAGAAAGATTGAGGGCAGGTGGAGAAGGGGGCAACAGACTCAGTGGACATGAGTCTGAGCAAACTCCAGGAGATAGTGAAGAACAGGGAAGCCTGGCATGCTGCAGTCCGTAGGCTGGCAAAGAGTCAGACACAACCTAGTTACTGAACGACAATATACAAAACTGAATCATGTTGCTGACACATTAAAAAGATCATACACCATGACCAAGTGGGCTTTATCCCAGGGATGCAAGGATTCTTCAATATCCGCAAGTCAATCAATGTAATTCATCACATTAACAAACTGAGAAATAAAAATCATATGATTATCTCAATAGATGCAGAAAAAGCCTTTGACAAAATTCAGCATCCATTTATGATAAAAACTCTCCAGAAAGCAGGAATAGAAGGAACATACCTCAACATAATAAAAGCTATATATGACAAACCCACAGCTAACATTATCCTCAATGGCGAAAAATTGAAACCATTTCCCCTAAAGTCAGGAACAAGACAAGGGTGTCCACTTTCACCACTACTCTTCAACATTGTACTGGAAGTTTTGGCCACAGCAATCAGAGCAGAAAAAGAAATACAAGGAATCCAAATTGGAAAAGAAGAAGTAAAACTCTCACTGTTTGCAGATGACATGATCCTCTACATAGAAAATCCTAAAGACTCGACCAGAAAACTACTAGAGCTAATCAGTGAATATAGTAAAGTTGCAGGATATAAAATCAACACTCAGAAATCCCTTGCATTCCTATACACTAACAATGAGAAAGTAGAAAAAGAAGTTAAGGAAACAATTCCATTCACCATTGCAACGAAAAGAATAAAATACTTAGGGATATTCCTACCTAAAGAAACTAAAGACCTATATATCGAAAACTATAAAACACTGATGAAAGAAATCAAAGAGGACACTAATAGATGGAGAAATATACCATGCTCATGGGTTGGAAGAATCAATATAGTGAAAATGAGTATACTACCCAAAGCAATCTACAGATTCAATGCAATTCCCATCAAGCTACCAGCAGTATTTTTCACAGAACTAGATCAAATAATCTCAAGATTTGTATGGAAATACAAAAACCTCGAATAGCCAAAGCAATCTTGAGAAAGAAGAATGGAACTGGAGGAATCAACTTGCCTGACTTCAGGCTCTACTACAAAGCCACAGTCATTAAGACAGTATGGTACTGGCACAAAGACAGAAATATAGATCAATGGAACAAAATAGAAAGCCCTGAGATTAACCCACACACCTATGGACACCTTATCTTCGACAAAGGAGGCAAGAATATACAATGGAGTAAAGACAGTCTCTTTAACAGGTGGTGCTGGGAAAACTGGTCAACCACTTGTAAAAGAATGAAACTAGACCCCTCTCTAACACCATACACAAAAATAAACTCAAAATGGATTAAAGATCTAAATGTAAGACCAGAAACTATAAAACTCCTAGAGGAAAACATAGGCAAAACACTCTCCAACATAATTCACAGCAGGATCCTCTATGATCCACCTCCCAATATACTGGAAATAAAAGCAAAGATAAACAAATGGTATCTAATTAAAATAAAAGCTTCTGCACAACAAAGGAAACCACAAGCAAGGTGAAAAGACAGCCTTCTGAATGGGGAGAAAACAATAGCAAATGAAACAACTGACAAACAACTAATCTCAAAGATATATAAGCAACTTATGCAGCTCAACTCCAGAAAAATAAATGATCCAATAAAAAAATGGGCCAAAGAACTAAATAGGCATTTCTCCAAAGAAGACATACGGATGGCTAACAAACACATGAAAAGATGCTCAACATCACTCATTATCAGAGAAATGCAAATCAAGACCACAATGAGGTACCATTTCACACCAGTCAGAATGGCTGCGATCCAAAAGTCTACAAGCAATAAATGCTGGAGAGGATGTGGAGAAAAGGGAACCCTCTTACACTGCTGGTGGGAATGCAAACTAGTACAGCCACTATGGAGAACAGTGTGGAGATTCCTTAAAAAATTGCAAATAGAACTGCCTTATGACCCAGCAATCCCACTGCTGGGCATACACACCGAGGAAACCAGAACTGAAAGAGACACATGTACCCCAATGTTCATTGCAGCACTGTTTATAATAGCCAGGACATGGAAGCAACCTAGATGTCCATCAGCAGATGAATGGATAAGAAAGCTGTGGTACATATACACTACGGAATACTACTCAGCCCTTAAAAAGAATAAATTTGACTCAGTTCTAATGAGATGGATGAAATTGGAATCGATTATACAGAGTGCAGTAAGCCAGAAAGAAAAGCACCAATACAGTATACTGACCTATATATATGGAATTTAGAAGACAGTAATGATGACCCTATATGTGAGACAACAAAGAGACACAGAGAGGTATAGAGTGGACTTTTGGACTCTGAGGGAGAGGGAAAGGGTGGGATGGTTTGAGAGAATGGCAATGAAACATGTATATTTTCGTGTAAGAAACGAAGCGCCAATCTATGTTCAGTGTAGGATGCAGGATGCATGGGGCTGATGCACAGGATGATTCAAGTAGAGGATGTGGGGTGGGAGGTGGGAGGGGGCTTCGGCATTGGGAGATTGTGTTCACCTATGGCTGATTCGTGTCAATGTATGGCAAAACAAATACAGTATTGTAATTTAAAAAATAAATAAATTAATTAATTTTTAAAAAAAGGAGAAAAAAAAACCTGAATCATGTTGCTGTATACTTGAAACTAACACAACACTGTAAATTAACTATATACCAAGAAGTTAAAAAAAAAAATCTATCAGCGTGATATGGGAGGGGAAGAATGGTGTAGTAGAGAGTGGGAAGATGTGTGTGGCCAAAGGGTAAATGGAGGAGATCTTTGACTATATTGCAATCCTACGAGAAAATATATAATCTATGATGAACAATGATACCCTGCTTGGGCTGCCATAACAAGAGTATCACAGCCTGCCTGGCTTCAACAATAGCAATTAATTTGCTCATGGTTCTGGAGGCTGGGAAGTCCAGGATCAAGGTTGGGCAGCACTCAGTTTTTCATGAAGGCTTTCTTCCTGGCGTAGAGATGGCCACCTTCTCACTGGGTACTCACATGGCCCTCTTCAGTGTGTGTGTGTTTGGGGGTTGGGGAGCAGAAATGAAACTAAGCTTCCTGATAGCTCTTCTTATAAATACACTAATCTCATCAGATCAGAGCTCCACCCTATGACCTCATTTAACTATTTTCTAAAGGTCCTATTTCCAAACATAGTCACATTGTGGGTAAGACTTAAACATGTGAATTTTGAGGGGGCTCCATTCAATGTATGACATTCAGGAAATACATTCCTTTTACATTGTCCAAGTATGTTTAGTCATTTGATTACAGATAATGCACTCTTTCTGCCAAACCAATACATCCAATAAAAGGTGGCTTTTTTATGAAAAAGCTAGAGCCTAAAAAATATTTTTGATTCTAAATCTTATGAAAACACTAACCCTAAGTATTTTGCCTAGATCCTATTGGAAAAAAAAAAAAATTGTCAAGAGACTTTTTGTCCCTTTCTTTCGATGCCAAGCTTTGACATTACAATTATAATTCATTTTACAAGGTAAATGTACATAGAAACTAATATCACATTTGCACTTGCATTAATTATTCTGATTATACATTATCTTGAAAACATTCCACTGAAATGTTTGAGACTTTTCTCCTCTTTATTTCAGTTTGTTAGGAGTCCAGAGAGGTTGCCAAATGAATAACACTGCTCAACTAAAATGAATTATTTAGGCACTCTATTGTCCATGATTTATCATGGCAGTGAGTTGAGCTCAGTGCAAGAATTTTCCATAAATGGTGTGTTCCACATTGCTGACCATGTTTAAGCTGAGCCTGGAAGATGACTTGGGGACATGAAGGTGAAGTAGATGCATTAGAATAATGACCTTAAAAAAATCTTTCCCAGGCATTCCTCTCTGTGATTTATCGTCAGGCCACGACATCCAAAGATCTATCTCTATTTTAGTTCTTAGGCTTCATAAATCTCAAGAAATTTAAATTTACTTTTCTACTTATAGTTATTTATCTGCACTTGCAGAATCTTGCATGGCTCTTGTGCTTATTTATCCTAATGTTTATTCAAAGATTTTATTTACTGAGAATTAGATGAGGTTTCTTTGGAACATTATAACGTGTTCTTTGCCAAGGCAGATGTCAAAGGGTGTTAAGCTTCGGTTTGTCTAAAATTATACTTCTAGATGGAACCTAAATCTCTTTGTTTTACAGAGGAGGAAATAAATTTATTTTTGAGTTTTGAATACAGGCAGTAACTGATAAAAATATTGGCTCTCTATGAAAGTGAAGTCGCTCAGTCGTGTCTGACTCTTTGCAACCCCATGGACTGTAGCCCACTAGGCTCCTCCCTCCATGGGATTCTCCAGGCAAGAGTACTGGAGTGGGTTGCCATTTCTTTCTCCAGGGGATCTTCCTGATGCAGGGACTAAACCCACGTCTCCTGCATTCCAGGCAGATGCTTTATAACCTCTGAGCCACCAGGGAAGCCCGACTTTCTATATCCTTTTATAACATTTTCCAGCATAGCATGTGTGAACTGTATAGATTTTAGAGACAGATATGAATTTAAATCTAAGCCCTAACATATACTGTTTAATCTTGAGTAAATTACTTAACCTCTCTTAATCTCCAGTTCCTCATCACTAAAATGCAGATATCATACTTTACTTGTTGCAAGTATGAGAAATAACTTCTGAACAATGCTTGGCAGAGGGTAGGCACTCAATGTGAGAGCCACTGTTAGTATTACTGTGGATCTCTCACCACTGAGATAGCGAACTGCCACATTTCCACGTCTCCTTTCTCTTTCAGCCTCACGTTACCTAGGGTCATCTTTCTCAACTCTGTTTCTGCTCGTCGTCTCATGTCAAGTCCTGCCAGAATGAGAGCCGCAGAGCCAGAAGAGGAAGTGGAGATAAGAGACAGAAAGGCCCCTCCCCTGCTGACTTACTCCTGAAGCCGCTCATCCTGCCCCTTTCCTCAGAGCTGGGACCCCCTGTGTAACACCTGGGCAGCCTAAGAAGCGGCACATTCCCAGAGTCCTCTTGTGTTTCTTGGGTATGAAAATTCCCTATTAAGTGGTGATACCTCAAAGAACTAAGAAAAAAATTAAATAATAAAGTATAAAGACAGGGCTAGCAGGAAAGACAGCATATAAACATCCTGGCTTAATTTCCACTCCCTGTCTCTCCAACCCGGCTTCCCAGGTGGCGCTAGTGGTAAAGACCCTGCCTGCCAACGAAGGAGACCTAAGAGACGCTGGTTTGATCCCTGGGTCAGGAAGATCCCCTGGAGGAGGGCACAGCAACCCACTCCAGTCTTCTTGCCTGGAGAATCCCATGGACAGAGGAGCCAGGTGGGCGAGGGTCCATAGAGTCTCAAAGAGTCAGACACAACTGAAGAGACTTAACATGAACCTTCCCAACCAGCCCCTCTCCACATGCACATACATCCTACTTGTGCCGGAAAAAAAACAAACAAAAGAAAACAAAACAAAAAAAAAGCCCTGTTCATTCAGCTCAGGCAGCAATGTAACTAGGAGCAAACTAAACTATAACCAAGTTTTCTAAACTCTTAGCCTAAGACTTATTTTTAAGGGACGCCTAAATGATATTCTCAAGTAGAATTTAAATCAATTCTTGTTTGTAACTTAAACACAGTCAACACCCAATTTCCTGCACTGATGGAGAGAATAATTTATAGTTGATGTTAGAATACATTGTATGAGGGGGTATTAGTTTTCCAAAGATATAGTTTCCTAATTACATTCAGCTGAAGGCAGCTTATTGGGATGAAATGGGCAGCAGCTTAGGCATCAGGGTGTCTGAGTTAGTACTCTGTATACACTGTCTACATCATCTACCATTTGACCTTGAGATGACACCTCTTCTCTAGGATCCTCAGCATTTACCCCTGTGAGAGTATTCATGCATACTTAGAGAAATGTGCCACACTGGAAAAAGCGAATGCAATGTAAGTTCATATTAATCTGAGTATCCCCAGCATATACCTGAGAGCCTGACACACAGTAGCTGTGCAAGGAATGCTTACTGAATGAAAGTATTTCTGCCCAAGAGACTGTACCATTTGAGGCAAGAAACCTCATTTCTGGATCTTAGTTTCTTCTTCTGCTAAATGGAGATTAAAAACCTTCTCTAATTAATAATAATAACAGCTAAAATTTCTAGAGCACATACTTTTAGGTCAGGCATAAGTCTACAAACAACTTTGCTTGCTCCATCTCCTTGGTTCCACAGGGTAGTTTACTGTGGTAGGCAATATGTCTGCTTCATTTTATGGATGAAGAAATAGATGAAGAACCACCATATTGGGGGAAGAGTTCTGACAGTGTCCTTAGATTTCCAGATTTTGAGTCTATTAATGAGATTTTTCCTTCCCTGAGCACATCAACACTGATGAGAGATGGAAGGTGGGCAGACGCCTGCTGACGGCACCCAGAAACTCTTTGGAGAGAAAATACTGGGTTGGCCAAGTGGTTCCATAAGATCATATGGAAAAACTTAAATGATCCTTTTGGCCAACCCAGTATCAATCAGCAGGATGAAGTTCAGATGTGCAAAATATTTCCTGCTTCAGGCACTCAAGGCAGCAATCTAAAAAATTAGAGCCCAGCTGAGGTGAGCAAAGCACATGCAAAGGAATTAAGAGGAGGAGGAAGGTAAGAGATCATTGTAGCTGGGGAAGCAGAAAACATAGCAGGAGGAAGACAGCGTGGAGCCCAGGGTTAGCAGTACAGATTGGCTGTGAGTCTTCATTCTTTAACACATGATTTGGGACAATGAACAAGTTTCAGTATCTCTCTAAACCTTGATTTTCTCATTTAAAATATGAATAATTATAGCACACCCTCCCTCAGTGGTTGTAGGTGCGATGAGGTGACATAGGTGAAGCAGGGAGCCCAAGGCTGGGTGTTTACTAAGTGTTCAGTACATATTAGCTAATTGTTAGATGGTGGAGCAATGGAGTTGGGACGAAGTGGCTGTGCATGACCCAATGACTGCTTAGACATGGAGAGTAAAGGCACATGTCACCATATCCATCTGTGTGTGTGTCCTTCATCTAAGAGTGACATGACTCTTTGGAGTGACATTTTTAATCAGTCCCCACTGGTTTCTGAATAATGAAACAGCCCAACAGAAAGGTTGTTTCTTAAGATCACATCACTGTCACGTGACAGTTGGTTACAGTGAATTAAATTAGATGATGCTGATGGCTTGTCTCAACTCCAGAGATGCTAAGAGTGTTCAGTGCTGCATAAACCAGCCTCAGCAACAGTTTAACCTACTACTTTGCTTCATCTTCCCATCCTCCATCTCTCTCCTCCTTTACTTTATTTTTTTCTACCCCTTCTCTGTCTCTCCTTTGGATTTCTCCTTGAGGGACCTACCTGGCTGAAATGTGAATCCAAACATGCACAGTGGAAACAGATAAAAATCCTGTTAGAGGTGAGACGGCAAGGAAAGTACAGCAGATATGCAGAATTATCAAGAGAGTAAAGAAGGAAGAGTAATATATCTCCATATATCAGATCTCTAAAGAGTCATATTGGCGAAAGAAACCCACTGCCATGCAAATAAAAAGGACTTAGTGAGTATAATCTAGAAGCTCTCGTGTCTCCAGCATTAAGTATATTTTTCAAGAGTTGGCTAACAGTCTGACCCCATCCTACACAGCTATAGAAAATCTAGCAGTTTTTCTCCCAAGTTCCTTGCAAGCAGTTCTACAAATCCTCTAGGAATGATAATACATGCTGTTCAAATCCATCCTGTCTCCTGTGTCCCATGGCTCTGTGCTCTCTTCCCCTGGGGACTGCCTCTCTCTGCATGCTGGACCCCCACCTCCAATATGTTTCATTTCACCCAAGCATCCTTTCCCCGTAAGTGTGGCTGAAACCAGGATATGGTGATTAACGAAACTTCACTAAAGACCCAGATATAATATGTAGGATTTTAAATGCAGATATGGGAACCTTCAACCTTTCTGATTGGTTATTAAATATCACTGATCCTGGGGTCCACTGACCCCAGTCGAAAGGGTACAGACCTAGACCTCTCTACCTTGACCTGCCACATTTTTCCAGATGTATACATACTGCCCCCTTTTTTCCTTTGGCCCTGCCCATGGTGGCCGAAAGACAGAAGAAGCGAATCTAAAAATCTAAATAATTTATGTTCTACTCAGTCACCAAAGACAGATCTTCAGTCCCTCATACACCAACCTCTGCATTCTAGTACAGACTCTCAGCTTGGCTTTTTTTTTTTTTTAAAAGGTGTTTTCAATGGCATGCTTTTCTCCCCAGACAAGAGAAGTATGACCTTTAACATCAAGGTTAAGACTCACACAAAGACTTAATACAAGTTGACATTTAATTCCTTTTTTTTAAAAGACATCTGAGATTTGTTCCCAAGTTGGGCTCAAGGTCCAAGTAACTGGCATTTCTAATACAAACTCAACCAGTGGGAAGCTTTTCCCAGGTCCACTGTGTTGGCGAGAGGCAGCAGAGATGAGAACTGAGTAGATCTTTCTATTGCTTTCAGAACAAAACTCTGGAAATCTCTGATTTATTTTTCCAAAAATATGACACTACAACCCTACTTTTTTTTCTTGGGAGGGGATAATGCAACCTTAATAAGAAATCAAGAGATTGCACTAAGTAGATTTTACTTACTCTTTCTTGATGGTCATTAGTTACTTCACAGGGTTTGGGGAAATAAACAAGATTTGAAGAGACTGAGAACCTTCCCACATGCACATGCCTCAGCCAAATGCTGTGGTGCCCTGATGGTCATGCTATTCAACGTATCTAGGGTTTCTTACGCAAAGTACTTCAAATGTTTTACAGTGACAGACATAACAAATTAAATGAAGGTGACTGACAAATTGGGAATAGTTTCTGTTGCTGGAAAAAAAAAAACGACAAAGCAATTTGTAGAAAGGAAGAGAAAAAAAAAGACTAAACAAGAGGCAGGTTTGGAATGCTTTTCTGGTATAAATTTGCTCATAACAGTATTTAGGGGAGATAAAAGGGAAAATGTCTAAAAATATCAAGACAAATATCTATGATACCTACATGGCTTGGGTGAGATTGAAAGCGAACAGAATATGACTTCACAAAGTAAAATAAAGATTAGAAGGTGCTTTGAGAAATGTAATAATGGAGTAGGAACATGAAATATGCACATGAACATGACTTTCAAAAAGCCAAGTCAGTAAAATTACCCAGTGAAGAATTTGGACAGGTCAGATTAGAGTCCTGGTTGGTCTTTCAGGACAAAAATTCAACTGGGACAGGGACTCACACCAAAGCCAAGCCGTGTAAGATAAGCCAAAGCAGAAACTGGGAATCTATGTCATTCATCAGCCAGGACTCAAAAAGAAACATTACTAAGATAAGACCTCTAAGGTAAGATAAATAATTGCTGAGTTTTGGGGGCATAAAATCCACTCATTAGGTAGAAAGGCAGATCTTTCCGAAGTCTGTAAGCACTCACCTGGTCTTGCTACTGCAAGGCATTTCAGGGTTGAAAGCAGAAGGCAGATGCTACTGGATACACCTCCCCTTTGCTCCATTTACTGGGAAAAAGCTCTTCTCCACTGTAATGCGACTATACTGGGCAAATTTCAAATACAGCACTGGGCCCTTTTTACTCATCTCTCATCTTCACAGCCATCTTGCCTGTGTTTTACAGCTGAGGACTGAGACAGAGAGAACAAGTAACCACCTGGATCCATCTAGGCTAGTGACTGGTTCAGCTGGGAACAATTAGGAGATTGCTGGAGGCCTCGGTTAGCACTTACAGCTAATAAGATAGCAAGAATTCCTTTTCTGCAACTGGCATTTGGTTACTGAATTTACCTGGGGATAATATGCCATAGAAAATGCAGGAATGTGAAAGAAGACTTCAGTCAAGCTGTGTTTCTGTCACATATAATTTATGCAATTTTGGAGAAGTTATTTAACCTTTCTGAGCTTCCTTTTCCTTATCCGCAAAATGAGTTTTACTTAGTTAGAATGGCATGAAGGTTAAATTTTGCAGTATCAGTGAAAATCCTTTGACTCGTATTACCAGGTCTGTTTGTAGTTATTCTAAATGGTGGGACTTGACTTGGCCGATAGTAGTACATGTTTGTTCTCCTTTTGTTCTAATGACTCTCCAGTTAACATGTGTCTCAGTCAAGATGTAGAGATAAGAGTGTTCAAGCTAACAGTAGTGAGAACTAGAAACTGACTCACGCTAACTTAATACAGTAAGCTCTATTGTAATGATCCTGGGTATCTCCGAAAATTTAAGGTGGGGCTTCCCCAGTAGCTCAGCAATAAGGAATTTGCCTGCAATGCAGAAGACACAAGTTCAATCCCTGGGTCAGGAAGATCCCCTGGAGGAGAGCATGGCAACCCACTCCAGAATGTTTGCTTGGAGAATCCCACTGACAGAGGAGCCTGACAGGCTACAGTCCATGGGATGGCAAAGAGTCAGATACAACGGAAGTGACTGAGCAGAGACAGACATGCACGTCTCATGAGGACAGCTGTCAAGAACCCAGGAATTTTTGCTTTTTCCTTTCCTTCAACATGCATATCTTCTAGACCAAAAGGTAGGTTTTGGCTCCAGGGACCAAATTTGTGGAAATCAATTTTTCCACAGACTAGGTAGGAGGGATGGTTTGGGGATGATTCAAGCACATTACATTTACTGTTCATTTTATTTCTATTATTACATCAGCCCCACCTCAGATTCTCAGGCGTTAGACCTAACAGGAGGTTGGGGACCCCTGTTAGACATCTGCTTAATTCTTTCCTCTAAAAGACAACTTTTCTGTCCACTCATCCGCATATACATAGCTGTCCCTGAAGGCGCTGCCGAAAACCCTTACGATCAATGTGACTTTCCATTTTGGCTGTCCTAGAGGAACTGCATCCGTCCCTGTGCTGTTAATTCCCTTTCCCAAGAGAAAGCATGTAATGGACTCAGGTTAGTTCAGGGGTGGACCTCAGTGCTCAGTCAGCTGTAGAAAGAGGCTGTGAGTCAGAGGTATCTTAGGCTGACTTTTCTAGATTGTGATGATACATTTTTTACAAGAAGTAAGATTGCCATCTCTAGGTGCTCACCATGCCTTTCTTGAAAGATATCAATATGATTTTTAAAGTACCTCTGTATGGGCTTTCCTGGTGGCTCAGCTGGTAAAGAATCTGCCTGCAGTGCAGGAGACCTGGGTTCAGTCCCTGGGTTGGGAAGATCCCCTGGAGAAGGGAAAGGCTACCCACTCCAGTATTCTGGCTATAGTATTCCACTATACATCTGTATAGCCAAATAGCCTCTGAGAGTCAAGAATAAAGAGTAGGGAAGGGTTAGTGACTTTTCCCAATATTACTCAGATATAATTAGATCTAATTAGGCTTAGATCTAATTATATCTAAAAATTAGATCTAATTATATCTAGGGTTAGATGAGTTAGGCCCTTGACAAGAGACCTAACATCATTAGAAGACACAAGAAGATTTTAGAACAGATGTTATCCTTTTACTGTACATTACAGATTCCCCCATGCTTCACAAACATACCCTCTTTCCCCTCAAGTAATTTCCACAGTGATACTCTTCTATTATACTGAAATTTTTCTTTGGATTTTGGAGATTCATAAACAATAGAGCTCAAAAGACTAAAATGTGGTTTCACTATTTCTTCTGACACCTGCAGGGAAATCACTGCCCTGACATTGATTTAATCAACCCAGAGCATTAAACCCTTAACATTTAAAATAGATAAGTGAATGATTCTTTAAGGGTCATAAAATCCCTTTGTCTTTATTGGCAAATCCATTATTTAAAACAGGACAATCACTACAGTGTTTAAAAGTTGAGTTCTGCTCCAGGACATGGGCTTCTTGCCAGGACTGAGTAAAGTGTAATAACTTAGAAAAGGCTAATAACTGTGAAATGATATTACATTATTTGGACACTTCTCTGAAAGAGGCTAATAGCAGTGACTTTTTTTGTGAACTGCCCATCTACAGAAGTGGATGGAACTGAATTTGTGTCCATCAGTAATTTTATGAGATAGCAGACCTCAGTCAATTGCCCTGGGATAAGCTTCATCACAATCTGCAGGCTCCTGAAATGTTCCCCTACTCCACCTCCCTCCCCGCCCCCCCAAAAAAAAACCCCAAACTACTCACAACTCTTTCCTATCCCACCGCTTTTTTTTTTTTCGAAGCCCACACTCTTATGTACTTGAAAGGACTGAGACTGATGGGACTAATTTTTTGAAATTGTTTAGAGAAGTAAAGTTTGGGCTACCATTCTGAAGAATAAAGCTAAGAATGAGCTTTTGGGTCAACAACTCAACCCCATTCTCTCTGACAACTGCCTGTTCTGATCCTCTGACCAAATCTGTCTGGGTCAGGAGAGAAAAACCAGAGCAAGCTGGGCCATCATGTTCTCTATCTTGAAAGAGTTCAGAATTACTATTCAAAGATATCATTTAGATTCTTTTAGTATCTGAACTCAGAGGATATTTAAATTTGGCAGCTATGGGGGTAGTCCTTTTAAATTATGTTCATAGAACAGCAGATAGTGTGAGGTAGAGAGAGATAAGGAGACAGAAATACAGAAAGAGAAACTATTTACATGTGAGTTAGTTTAAATAGGTTTCTATTACTTCTAACCAAAGTAACTTTGGATAAGATGGTGGAGAGCAAGTATATAAGACAGTGAAAATGAAAGAAAATCAAAAAGAGAGTTAGAGAGTTTGTTGAAAAGACTCTTTACAAGATTTCAAGATTTTGATGGTGGTTTAGTCACTAAGTCATGTCTTGCGACACCATGGACTATAGCCCACCAGGCTTCTCTGTCAATAGGATTTTCCAGGCAAAAATACTGGAGTGAGTTGCCATTTCTTTCTCCAGAGGATCTTCCCGGCCCAGGGATCAAACCCAGGTCTCCTACACTGCAGGCAGATTCTTTACTGACTGAGCTACCGGGGTATTTATATTTATTTGTTGTGATGGACAAAGCTTAAAAGTCCTCTTTTAAAAGACAGAAAGTTAAATGAGATAATTCTTTGAGTTTCCTTTTACTGATACGATCTTAGTCAAGATATTAATTTGGGGAGGATAGCATTCTTAAACTAACTTAAAAATTTCTTTTGAAATCAATACTTGAGTAGAGCACAACTTTTCCTTGGCATCAGCAACCACTGCAAGTTAGAATGAAAGAAACTATCTCAAAACAGAGCCTACACTCTTAACCCAAGCAACTATGACCCCAGGAAGGTATTCAGTTCACATAGTGTGACTGCTTTTGCTCAAATGTTTATTTTCCTTAATAAGTATAAGAAGATCTTCTGGTATATCCATTACTTATTAAGAGAATACACAGTATCTTAAGAGTGTGCATTGGGGCAGCCATTAAGATGGAACTGCTGTTCCTAAATCACAAATAGAAGGGACATTAATGGCTGTTGTGATTTCTCATGCAAAATTAGTTCTCAGATAGATAAAAAACCTAAAGCTTCTCAATACCAAAATAGAGGAATGGTGTAATAGGGTAGGCTATTGATTCCAGGGATTTTTTTTTTTGATGAGGAAGTTGATAAAGATGTTTTAAAATTAGATAGTGATGATGGTTGTTGTTCAATTCTGAATTTGCAAAAATCTCTAAGTCGTATACTTCAAAAGTGTGAATTTTAGAATAATTGAATTATATTTCAATACAGCTTTAAAAAATAAGTGCAATAACTTCACAAAATGGCATAAATAATGGAAAATGTCACTGATGACACAATAAAGATTTACTTGAATGTTAAAATGAGATCATCTTTTTTAGGCTATAGGCAAAACCTTTTATAACAACTCATACTTAATTTGACCTGGAATTTGTCCCACACTTCTCTAGGCTCCTGAGACAGTTTTGGAACTCTGAGGGAGAAAATCTCAGCTTAATCCTTTATGAAATAATTTAATGACATCTAGTCTCCCTGCAGTCAATATCCAACATTTGTTGGAGTTCAGTTGCTTTGTCATGTCCTACCTTTGCGACCCCATGGATTACAGCACACCAGGTTTCCCTGTCCTTCAATGTCTCCTGGATTTTGCTCAGACTCATGTCCATTGACTCAGTGATGTTATCTAACCATCTCATCCTCTGCAACCCCCTTCTCCTTCGGCCAACATGAAATGAGGTGAATGGGGCACCACACATGAGCCGGGGAGAAATGCCCAACGGATTAAGTAGCATATGGGGGAAAGAAACTTGATTCCTCTATGTCTTCCTGTAAAAATACTTCTGAGGTCCTCAGAGAAGACATTAATATGATGGTGGTTTAGTTTCCCCAGTGATTATCCAAAAAAAAGAGAAGAAGATTGATTTCTCTGTTTGATAGGGTAATCACAGCTAAATTCTCTATAGCCACTTTTTCCTAAGAATTCTTGAATGGAGGAAGAACTTTTCTATGTTAATTGAGCTATGTTCTGTGCAAACTAAGACTTTAACTCAGGTGGGACCTGGAGGAGTCTCAGAGAGTCTCCTAGGAAACCTAAACTTGTAACTCTTTTATTTAGCTCCTTAAAATCTCACAGAGGGGACAGTACATTAATGTCATAGTATTCAACATAGCAGATGTTATCACTAAATAGTATGTACATGTAATAAAAAAATCCAGGAAATAAATCGAGATGTTATATGCTAATCAACTTAGGCAAAGTTCAGACTTAAATAGAAGAAAGTAGGGAAAACCACTAGACCATTCAGGTATGACCTAAATCGAATCCCTTATGATTGTACAGTGGAAGTGACAAATAAGTTCAAGGGATTAGATCTGATAGAATGCATGAAGAACGGAGCTTTGTAACATTGTACAGGAGGCAGTGATCAAGACCATCCCCAAGAAAAAGAAATGCAAAAAGCAAAATGGTTGTCTGAGGAGGCCTTACAAATAGCTGAGAAAATAAGAGAAACTAACGGCAAAGAAGCAAAGGAAAGGTATGCCCATCTGAATGCAGAATTCCAAAGAATAGCAAGGAAAGATAAGAAAGCCTTTCTCAGTGATCAATGCAAAGAAATAGAGGAAAACAATAGAATGGGAAAGACTAGAGATCTCTTCAAGAAAACTAGGGATACCAAGGGAGCATTTCCTGCAAAGATGAGCTCAATAATGGAAAAAAATGGTATGGACCTAACAGAAGCAGAAGATATTAAGAAATGGCAAGAATACACAGAAGAATTATACAAAAAAGATCTTAATGACCCAGATAACTATGATGGTGTGATCGCTCACCTAGAGCCAGACATCCTGGAATGGGAAGTCAAGTGGGCCTTAGGAAGCATCACTATGAACAAAGCTAGTGGAGGTGACGGAATTCCAGTTGAGCTATTTCAAATCCTAAAAGATGATGTTGTGAAAGTGCGGCAGTCAATATGCCAGCAAATTTGGAAAACTCAGCAGTGGCCACAGGACTGGAAAAGGTCAGTTTTCATTCCAATCCCAAAGAAAGGATGCCAATGCAATGCAAAAGAATGCTCAAACTACTGCACAGTTGCACTCATCTCACATGCTAGCAAGGTACTGTTCAAAATTCTCCAAGCTTAGGCTTCAACAGTATATGAACCGAGAACTTCCAGATGTTCAAGCTGGATTTAGAAAAGGCAGAGGAACCAGATATCAAATTGCCAGCATCTGTTGGATCATAGAAAAAGCAAGAGAGTTCCAGAAAAACATCTTTTGCTTTATTGACTATGCCAAAGCCTTTGACTGTGTGGATCACAACAAAATGTGAAAAATTCTTCAAGAGATGGGAATACCAGACCACCTTACCTGTCTCCTGAGAAATCTGAATGCAGGTCTGGAAGCAACAGTTAGAACTGGACATGGAACAATTAGGGTTCAGTATTTTTGGGGGCTCCAAATCACTGCAGATGGTGATTGCAGCCATGAAATTAAAAGATGCTTACTCCTTGGAAGAAAAGTTATGACCAACCTAGATAGCATATTCAAAAGCAGAGACATTACTTTGCAGACTAAGGTCCATCTAGTCAAGGCTATGGTTTTTTCTGTGGTCATGTATGGATGTGAAAGTTGGACTGTGAAGAAGGCTGAGCAGTGAAGAATTTATGCTTTTGAACTGTAGTGATGGAGAAGACTCTTGAGAGTCCCTTGGACTGCAAGGAGATCCAACCAGTCCATTCTGAAGGAGATCAACCCCAGGATTTCTTTGGAAGGAATGATGCTAAAGCTGAAACTCCAGTACTTTGGCCACCTCATGCGAAGAGTTGACTCACTGGAAAAGACTCTGATGCTGGGAGGAACTGGGGGCAGGAGGAGAAGGGGACAACAGAGGATGAATGGCTGGATGGCATCACTGACTCGATGGACGTGAGTCTGAGTGAACTCCAGGAGTTGGTGATGGACAGGGAGACCTGGCGTGCTGCGATTCATGGGGTTGCAAAGAGTCAGACACAACTGAGCGACTGAACTGAACTGAACTTTGCCAGATTAAAAGTGCCCTGGAGACTAGGGGCACAACAATGTGAATGTAATTATTGCTACTGAACTGCACACTTAAAAGAGTATATTAGGGATACTTAGTTAACTAACATATTGTGTTGAAAATGAATCATTTTACAAAGAAACAATCACTTGCTTAATAATTTTGGATTTCTACACAATTACCTAGTACAAGTTTTATTTTAGGTTTAAAAATCCATTTATTTTAACATGAGATGTTAGAAAAATATATTTAAAAAAACAACTAGAACTATTCTCTCTCTTTAAGAACAGACAAGGAACAATGGACTGTTTCCAAATTGGAATGGAGCATGTGAAGTTTGTATATTGTCACCTTGCTTATTTAACTTACATGCAGAGTACATCATGTGAAATGCTGAACTGAATGAAGCACAAGCTGGAATCAAGATTGCAGGGGGAAATATCAATAACCTCAGATATGCAGATGACACCATCTTTTATGGCAGAAAGTGAAAGAAGAGAGTGAAAAAGCTGGCTTAAAATTCAATATTCAAAAAACTAAGATCATGGCATCTGGTCCTATCACTTCATGGCAAATACATGGGGAAACAGTGACAGACTTTGTTTTCTTGGGCTCCAAAATCACCTCAAATGGTGATTGAAGCCATGAAATTAAAAGATGCTTGCTGCTTGGATGAAAAACTATCTCAAATCTAGACATGTAATAAAAAGCAGAGACATTACTTTGCTGACAAAGGTCCATCTAGTTAAAGCTATGGTTTTTTTCCAGTAGTCATGTATGGATATGAGAATTGGACCATAAAGAATGCTGAATGCCGAAGAACTGATGCTTTTGAACTGTGGTGTTGGAGAAGACTTGAGAGTCGCTCGGACTGCAAGGAGATCCAACTAGTCCATCCTAAAGGAAATCAGTTCTGAATATTCACTGGAAGGACTGATGCTGAATCTGAAGTTCCAAAACTTTGGCCACCTGCTGTAAAGAAGTGACTCACTGGAAAAAACCCTGATGCTGGGAAAGATTGAAAGCAGGAGGAGAAGGGGATGACAGAGGATGAGATGGTTGGATGGTATCACCAACTCAATGGACATGAGTTTGAGCAAGCTCCGGGAGTTGATGATGGACAGGGAAGCCTGGTGTGTTGCAGTCCATGAAGTCACACAGTTGGACTTGACTGAGTGACTGAACTCATTGAGTGACTGAACTGACAAATCAACTGAGGAGCTCTAGTAGATAATTTTTAACAATCATTAGTTTTTATATGTGAATATTTTACTTAAAATACTTTTCTCTTTTTTTATTCATAAGTAAGTCAATATTCAGAGCTTCTGAAACTGTATCTGTGATCATTAAAACTTTTTCATATCAAGTAAGTTTTACTGATAAAGAATTTGTATTACAGCTTTATTATTTGTGGCACAATTTAATAAAAATGGATTTAATGTGCAAGCTTACTATCAGCAGTACCCCTATGGAACTGGAAGTTTAAAAAGAAATTTGACCTAATGGGTGATAAATGGAGGGAGCAACAGAACTTTCCTCCTCCTACATTTATGTTATTAAAACATATGTTTCTCCAGAGCACTGGTATTTTGTACATATCGTTACATGTTAAAGTTCAATTGAGACTTCTTTCTTTACACAAAAATATCTCTCCAATATCTAGTTTATCTCTTGTAGTACCAATTTTTTCATAGTAATATATCCAAACACTCTATCTAGGTCTGAAATTATTAGTCTCCCTTTAATATTATTTTGTCAACAAATGTCCATCTAGCCAAGGCTATGATTTTTCCAGTAGTGATGTATGGATGCAAAAGTTGGACTCCAAAGAAAGCTGAGCACCGAAGAATTGATACTTTTGAACTATGATGCTGGAAAAGACTCCCGAGAGTCCTTTGGACTGCAAGAAGATCCAACCAGTCCATCTTGAAGGAGATCAGTCCTGGGTGTTCACTGGAAGGACTGATGTTGAAGCTGAAACTCCAATACTCTGGCCACCTGATGTGAAACACTGACTCATTTGAAAAGACCTTGATGCTGGGAAAGATTGAGGGCAGGAGGAGAAGGGGACAACAGAGGATGAGATAGTTGGATGGCATCACCGACTCAATGGACATGGGTTTGGGTAACCTCCGGGAGTTGGTGATGGACAAGGAGGCCTGGCGTGCTGCAGTTCATGGGGTCGCAAAGATTTGGACACGATTGAGCAACTGAATGACTGAATGAACTGAATGACTTATGTAGGGCTTTTAGTCAGGTGGGTTTCCTTCCTAAGAAATCTAAGTAAACCTGACTTAAACGCCAATTTCTGGCCTCTGAAGATATAGGCTCCTTTTATAATTTCAAGAACTCCTCAAAGACTTATTTCTTCATAGTCCTAACTGTCTGGAACTCTTATGTTGCATATACTCTGTCTTGTTTGTCCTGCATCCATTTCGACAAGAAACACAGTCTTTTCTTTGATCCCTCTTAAATTCCATTACATTGAGATTTAAAATTTCTAATTAAAGCTTTATTGCATTCTGCTAAAAACTGAAAAACTTTTTGAGAAAAACTTCTATTCCTATTCCTATTCCAGACTAATATATCTTGGAGCTCCTTATTCTCCACTGAATTTTAAATTTCAGTACATCACAAAAACCATAGCTGTCACTCATACTCTTTTTTTTTTTCCACATGATTCTTCCCTAAACTGTACTCCCTATCTCAACTGAGACAAGGACTGTACTCTCCAATTTTTTATTTACTTATTTTTGTCATGCTTTGTGGCTTGCTGGGTCTCAGTTCCCTGACCAAGGACTGAACCGGGCCTGATCCTACCCACTAGGCCACCAGGGAACTCCCTCCAACTCTACTTTTAATCCCTGAATCAGCTTATTTTTTTAACACTAGATTTTAAATTTAATTATCTTTTACCTATTTCCTAGAATAGTACCAATAAGGAGAGTTCTTAGCTGACTTGAAGATAAGATTTGTCATTGCTATTTGGACCTACAGATGGAGAAGTGAGAATATCCTGGAAGACTTTCAGAGGCACTAGGAAATAGAGAAAATAGATTAAAGTAGAAATATTAGAAATACACTACTGTTATTTTAAGGTGATAGTTTTCCCATGTCTCAGATGGAGTGGCCAAGTTTTCAGCAGGGCAATGACTTACCCACGATGCACAGTCAGAATAGTGTTTGGAGCACACCAAAAGGCTTACTGGGAAACTGTACGCACTTACCCCAGACATGACCCTTTTTTGTTGTTGTTGTTCCTGATTAGTGCTATGGAAGCATGCCTTCACCCAAATGCATAGTCATGAAAAAGATGAAAATATGCTCCATGTACCATAATATGATAGCATCTATAGGCCAGGTTCTCTGCTCCACGTTACTTATTATTTCCCCTAGTTACAGGCAATAAAACTGAGGCTCAAAGTCCTATCAAAATCCTCCTACCTAACATGTGAAAGAACTTGCCTGTGATACTAGTGTCAAAAGTCTATGTGTACTATACTAGTGACTATAGTGAAAAATGAAATGCTAGTGTTGGATCTGTCTTCAGAAATATCTATTCCATCGTTAATGCTAAGTTTAGCAGATGAGGATGAGTAAGTGGCTTGCCCATTGTCAATATAAGTCAACAGCAGATTTGGAAGAATTATCATCTGACTTCAAGTATAAGATGTCTTAATTTTGTTCCATAAATTATTTTCATGTGTGAATCTTCTTTCCTCAATGAGATTTTAAGATCTCTGAGGGCACGATTGCCTCTTAGACCTTGCCAGTTCTCCCCTTTTAGTCCATCTTGCCCCCAACCATGTTTAGCTACAAACACTCTGGCTTAGTTGCATTCATTGTGACTGTGCTGCATGGCATATGGGACCTTAGTTCCCTGACCAGGGATCAAACCCATGCCCCCCACAATGGAGATGTAGACTCTTAACTTCTGAATCCCCAGGGAAGTCCCAGGTCTAATTGAAATAATCTTAATTTTCATGTCCACTGCATTTAACAGCATATATTCTCAACCTTGACATGACATATTGTCCCAATCATTCATTCTTGTACGTGTGTATAGGGGGAAGTGTGTGTTGAGGGGGTGTGTAGGAGGCATCCTATGCATTGTAAAATGTTTAGCACCATCCCTGGCCTGTACCAACTAGATGCAAGTAACACCTTTCTCTCTTCCCCTACCAGTTATGACGACCAAAAAACATCCTTGAAACTGTCAAATGTAAACAATCTAACTGTAACCTAAAGAAACTAAAAATAGAAGAACTAAGACCAAAGCTAACAGAAGGAAGAAAATAACAATGATCAAAGTGGGAATAAATGGAATAGAGATTTTAAAAATAATAGAAAAGATTAATAAAACTAAAAACTTTGTTATTCGAAAATTAACAAATAGACACACTGCTAACTAGACTTACCAGGAAAAAAAGAGAGATGACTGAAATATAAATTTAGAAATGAAAGATGAGATATTATAACTGACACCACGGAAACAAAAAGGCTCAGATTATAATGATAAGCCAACAAACTGGAGAGAACCTAGAAGTAATATAATATTTGTTTCTAGAAACATGCAATCCATCATGACTTAACCATGAAGAAACAGAAAATCTGAAGAGAACAATTACTAGGAAGGAAACTGAATCAGTAATCAAATCCTCTACACAAAGAAAAACCTAGGATCAAATCAAATTAAAAACTTCAGGCTTCCTTGTTGAATTCTACCAAAGATTTAAAGAATAAATAATACCAATACTTCTCATATTCTTCCAAAAATAGAAGAGGAGGAAACCCTTCTAAACTCATTATATAATGTCAATATTATCCTGATCCCAAAGTCAGACAAGAACACAACAAGAAAAGAAAAGAAAATTGTGCCAATATTTAAAATGTGCCAATCCCTGATTAACATACATGCAAAAATCCTCAACAAAATATTAGCAAACTAGTTTCACAATATATTAAAAGGACCATACATCATGATCAAGTGGGATATATTCCAGGGATAGAAAGATGGTTCAACAACCTCAAATCAATTAATTTCATATACCACACTAATAAAGATCATATGATCATCTCAACAGATGTAAGAAAAATTGACAAAATTCAGCATTCTTTTATAATAGGAACTCTCAACAAACTGGGTATAAAGGAAGCATACGTCAATGTAATAAAAGCCATATGTGACAAGCCCACAGTTGACATCACACTCAGCAGTGAAACAGCTGAAAGCTTTTCCTCTGAGACAAAGATGCCCATGCTCACCACTTTCATTAAACATTATACAGGAAGTTGTAGCCAGAGAAATTAGTCAAGAAAAAGAATAAAAGACATCTGAATTAAAAATGAAGTAAAATTGTCTCTTTTGCAGATGACATAATATTTTGTATAGAAAACTAAAGACTCTACCAAAAATGTTAGAACTAATAAATGATTTCAGTAAAGTTGAAGAACATAAACTCAGTATACAAAAATCAGTTGCATTTCCATACACCCAACAATGAACTATTAGAATGAGGAATAAGGAAACAATCTTACTTACAATAACATCAAAAAGAATAAAATACTTAGAATGAATTTAACAAAGGATGTAAAAGATCTGTACACTGAAATCCATAATATGCTGATGAAATAAACTGAAGAAGAGACAAATAAAAATATTTCATGTTTATGGATTGGAAGAATTAATATTATAAAATATCCATACTAACCAAAGTGATCTACAGTTTAAATGCAATTCCAATGTCATTTTTCACAAAAACAGAACAATTTAAAATGTGTATGAAACTAGAAGACTCCAACTGGCCAAAGAAATTTTGAGAAAGAAGAACAAAAGTGAAGGCATCTCACTTTGATTGCAACCTCTATTATAAAGCTATAGTAACCAAAACAGTCAAACAAGGGGGCATATTCCTATCCACGTTACAGATGAGGAAACTGAGGCCAAGCAGAGAAAATGACTTGATGCCAAGAAACTATTTAAGGTGTTTATTCATTAAATGTCTGTCTATATTTCAAGAAAGCAGAGACTTCTTTTTAGTTCATCCCGGCATCTCTAGTATCTAATACAGTGTCTAGCATATCAGTTCAGTTCAGTTTAGTAGCTCAGTCGTGTCTGACTCTTTGTGACCCCATGAATCACAGCAAGCCAGGCCTCCATGTCCATCACCATCTCCCGGAGTGCACTCAATCTAGCATATATGCACTCCTTAAATGATGAAGAAAGAAAATAGAAAGGGAAGAATGAAAATTAAGATTGAAACCCAGGTCTATCTAATTTCAAAAGTTGCTCTTTGTTGCAATCCAAATCCCTCTGAGGAATACTGGCTAGATACCAGTGACCTACGAGGTCATTTCTGATTGGAGCAGTTTCAAGAATAAAGGGGTGGAAGCAGGAGGAGAGAAGCGGATTGGAAGCCTGCCTCTTGGCCTGGTAGCCAAAAAAACTGCACAGTATGTTCAGCGGAGGAGGTCCAACTACAGAGTGAATTATTTTTTGAGTTTAGAATAAGACAAATTTCATCCAGATTGTAGACAGCAAATTCCTAAATTCATTCCATTTGATGAATGGGTTCAGGCTTCTTTCTTGAGGATTCCATCCTAAAGGCAGCGGATACATGTAAACGCTGTGTCTTCTGGACTCACATGATCCCAAACTGTTGCTTGTAAACCCATTTCTCCATCTTGTTTTTTTCTTTTTTCTTTTTTTTTTCTTTTGGTAGCTTCTCACTGCTGCTGAGGCCAGATGCTCACACAATATGTTTGTAACAGCATTTCCTGGCAGGCTCTTTCTCAGAAAGCCAGTCTTGTTTTTGGCCTTTCCAGGTGACTGTATGCTCTAAGCTCACCCAGGGTGCAGAATCAGGAGAATACCTATACCTGGAGATAAGCGACTGCCAGGGTCAGGTCAAAATTAGTGAGATAAAAAGCAGACTCGTGACATTCATTGTTTCATATCAACACAAGAATGACAATAGCAGCAGCAATAACAACATCTCAGAACATTTACTTAAAAGGCTTAAAAACAGCAAAACATTGCTGAAGACTACCTAGGTAGCTGGCAGAATCAAAGTACGTGTGAGGATACAGTCCTTTCCAGTTTTTTCCACCCAGCCTCTCAGACCCATGAAATCAGACTCTATATGGGTCACGTCAAATCAGCTCAATCACAAGAGAGGAATATCTTGACCCATGTGACTGAAAAATCCTGGGTTTTGTAAACAGTCTCAATGGTAAACACTTCCTCTTCCCCCTCCTCTTTTCTCAGCTTGAGGGAAAGAAAAATAAAAGAGATCTTTCTTCAAGTGTGTATATTATTGTTCTTCAGTGGCGAAAAGTCATGTCTGACTCTTTGCCACCCCATGGACTGCAGCAGGCCAGGCTTCCTTGTCCTTCTCCATCTCCCGGAGCTTGTTCTAACTCATATCCATTGAGTTGGTGATGCCATGCAACCATCTCATTGTCTGTAGTCCAGTTCTCCTACCCTCAATCTTTTCCAGCATCAGGGTCTTTTCCAATGAGTTGGCTCTTTGAATAGGGGGCCAAAGTACTGAACTTCAGCTTCAGCATCAGTCCTTCCAAAGATATTCAGGATTGATTTCCTTTAGGATTGACTGGGTTTGTATTGACTGGGTTCCTTTCCAAGGGACTCTCAAGAATCTTCAGCACCACAGTTTGAGATCATCAGTTCTCTGGCACTTAGTCTTCTTTATGGTCCAACTCTCACATCAGTACATGACTACTGGAAAAACCATAGCTTTGACTATATGGACCTTTTTTAGCAAAGTGATTTCTCTGCTTTTTAAAACATGGTCTAGATTTGTCATAGCTTTCTTCCAAGGAGCAAGTGCCTTTTAATTTCATGGCTGCAATCACTGTCCACAGTGACTTTGGAGCCCAAGAAAATAAAGTCTGCCACTCTTTCCATTTTTTTCCCCATCTAAAAGTGCATATAAGTCTCTCCAAGAGGACTTCACATGGCCTGAGGGTGACATGCCTTCCCCAGTGCAAATCACTGAGGTGAAGAGGACTGGCTGACTGCTTCACAAAGCCCAGACCAGAAATGGGGAATGTGGGCACCTTGATTGATAGTCCCACATGGACACAAGGAATAGGGCTTCTGATGGGCCTATCCAGTTGCTTCTTCAAATTCAGAAAGCCAAGGAGTTGAATCGGGGTTCACAGCTTCATGTGAACAGGACAAGCACTTCAGGTCTTCCATCCAGCACCAGGGCTCAATCTTCTTAGAATATTTTCATCTTTCTCTTGTCATGTAAAGCAAGGTTTTCCCTTGCATTCTCCTGTGCTTGTTATAGCAGAAATGGGAGCATATTTCTTATTGGTTCATCTCCTCCAAGGGCCTACTCATTAGAATTAGTGGCTTCCTTTTTTTTTATTGGATTAACTGATTTATTTATCCCAGAGAAAGGAAAGAAGTTTTAGTAACACAAAAACTAAAACTACTGGAGACTGAAAATATGCTTCTCCTGTTTCTTATCACATTATTTGAGATGAGGAAAAAGAATTGATATCTACCCTTATTTTTAAAAATTTTTCAGGTCAATAAAACCATAAGCAGAATATTTAGATAGTCCTATATTAAATAAATTTACCAGTTATAAAATCTAGCCACTCCATGTTCTGACACATTCTTTGGCCCTGGTCATTGTCTGTATTTTTGATTAATCATTTCCTATCTTGGACCTTATTGAATATATCTACAAAATACTAGGAACTTTTAAAATATTTACAAATTTATAAAGAAGAATAAGTATTAGCCTGAATGTGTAGATAATGAGACTGAAGATGAGAATACTTAATTGTTCAAGCAAGGCTACAAAGCTAATAAGGAGAGGAGCTGAGATTCACAGCCAGACCTGTCTGGCTCCAAGCCTATCCACCCATCTCTCAGGACGTCATATTGTTTATGCATGAGACACCATGCTCTTTATCATTTGTTCAAAGATGTCTTTCAGTTGACTAGCTCTTATCAAAACAGCTAAGTGAAGGCCCTCTTAAATAAGGAATGCTGTTTTTGGTGAGACTGGGGAATACCATTCATCCAAACCTTCTGGATCATTAATAGTTAATTTGTTTTTACATCCTGACTCTCACATAGTTTTTTTTTTTTTTCCTTTTGCTAACTCTCCTCAGATTAGTAAGTGAGTTTAAATGGTCAGTGCATAAATATCACAACAAAATCTTTAGGAAGGTGAAATCAAATTTGAGTCCGCCCTAATGCCTCCCCAAAAAGGAAGAGAGGCAATAATTATCATAGGGAAGAGTTTGCAATAGCAAAACCTTTGAGAGCTTGTTAAAAAAATGCAACTGCTTTAAGTTTCAATCACCGAGCCTCTGTTTTGGTAAATCTAGAATAGGACCAGCCAGATACAAGGATTTCACTTGCAGGCACACAACTGGGAAAATCTTGGTGCAGCAACTCAAAAACAAACTTGATACTTGTTACATGTGGTCTCATCCCTCATGCCCTGTTGCTAGATCAAAGTCTAGTGATTATGACCTCAGATAGTGACAGACAGGGAACCCTGTCATGCTGCAGCTCATGGGGTCTCAAAGAGTTGGACATGACTTAGTGACTGAACAATTATATTAGAAAGGGCACATTGTAATGATAGAAGGCTGGACTAAGTGCCAGGAATCCTGGGTTTGAATCCTCTCTTGGTCTTAGTTTTCTGCTTTGATAAAAATTCAAGAAGCACATTTGGAAAAGTTAAAATTAAACAATACAAATGCAGAGGTTTTTTTGAAGGATTTCTGAGATGCAGCTTCTAGAGTTGAAGAACTGACAAAGGGGCTCTGAATATGACTTTTATTCTACATTAAGACAACATTTGTTAATCTTACAACTTATTTCCCTCAAGGATCAAACAGAGTTCTGTGGCTTATATGAATTTCTTCTGAAAGAATTTTCAGTAACGTAAGTCTATTTCCCCAGCTTCTTCTATTATTCAGAAACCCTAGATGGGAATTTAAGTGTCCTAAATCTATATACCTATAATATGTACATAATAATCATTGATAGAAGAACAACAAAGAACACTCCTTGACAAAGATAGGCATACTGCATTCAGGTCATTCACTAGCAAGAGAAAAAAAGCAAATAAATGATCTAGAGGTAATCAGAAACTATGTTTTATTACATTCTTCAGGAAAGGTTATTTGTGAGTCTTGTTTCAACTGTAAGCTGCTTGTCATTTCACTGAATTCAATTCTATTTAACCTGATAGCCCAGAATTGTGTCTATTTTCAAACTTGCCATTTCCGCACAGCTCATAAAAGAAGTAAAAATGGCCGATAGATATATGGAAATACTTGATCTCACTAACCACTGAAGAAATATAAAAGAAAATGTTTTTTTCATGAAAAAGAAATTGGAAAATACTTTAATATGAGCAAAAATTATAACAATGTTGGGGAAAATTGGGAAAACAGATACTCTCATTTAGTGCTGATAAGAAACACAATGTGATGAGATGTATAAACTTCTCAAGAGTCCATATAATTTGACTTAGCAATTCCCTTTAGAGTATAACACATAAGAGTATGCATGAACTTGTCCAAGATCTTCCAAAGGCTGTGGTGTGACTAGTTAAGAAGCTTATCACTACAGAAAACTTTATGGAAAGGCTTCATGAAAAGTGACCCTGGTGAAGCATTGAAAGAAATCAGTCCTGGGTGACCAAAGCTGGAGCCCAGGCCCTAGAGCATGCCTGAGGGAGGTGGTGGTGGTGGTTTAGTCACTAAATCATGTCTGACTCTTGCAACTCCACGGACTAAGGCCTGCCAGGCTCCTCTGTCCATGGGATTCTCCAGGCAAGAATACTGGAGTGGGTTGCCATTTCCTTCTCCAGGTGATCTTCCTGACCCAGGAATCCAAACGATGTCTCCTACATCGCAGGAAGATCCTTTACTGGCTGAGTTGTGAGGGAAGCCCATAGGGAACAGGGGCTTCCCAAGTCACAAGCATTGATGTGACAAATTCTGTCCCTTTGGTTGCTACATTGTTGGTTTTGTTTAGTCCTTAAGTCATGTCTGACTCTTTGAGACCCCATGGACTATAGCTTGCCAGGCTCCTCTGTCCATGGGATTTCCCAGGCAAGAATACTGGAGAGGGTTGCCATTTCCTTCTCCAGAGGATCTTCCTGACCCGGGGATTGAACCTGCATCTGACATGTTGACAGGTGGATTCTTTACTGCTGAGCAACCAGGGAAGCCCAGTTGCTATATTACACAGCTACAAAATATGATATTCTGAGATTCAGTAGAGAAGATGATAGAAATATCACTAGTAATGCTCTCCCTCTAGACCACAGGTTTCTCAGTGGCATGGAAAAGGACAGCAGCTGTTCACCTTTCACTTTATGGTTCATAGCAGTTTACTGCCAAAGAATACTGGTGTTGAGACCGATAATGGCATTAGTTAATATTATTTACCTGTGTCAGAAATGCCACACTCACTTTTTGCAATCAACTCAGATTTTTTAAAAGGCAAAGATGGGATAGTATTTTCTAATTGAGCTCTTTTTTGCTTTCACTTATTTATCAGCATTTGTTTTGGTTTCTGTTGAACTGGCAAATAATTGGTCAACATCCTCTTAGTAATAAGTTGCATCTTGTACAAATTTTACTATGAAGCTGAGCCAAAATGTTACTTCTCCAAACCAATCTTAATTCTTTATTATTTATGACATCTTTCACACTGTTTTATCTTTCTCTTTTGGTCTTTTTAAAAATCCTTTCCATTGTTTCCACATACTTTGTAACATGCTGAATACATCATTGACTGGATGGACATGAGTTTGAGTGAACTCTGGGAGTTGGTGATGGACAGGGAGGCCTGGCGTGCTGTGATTCATGGGGTCAACAGAGAGTCAGACAAGACTGAGTGACTGAATTGAACTGAACTGAATACAACTCTTACAAGAATACAAGTCTCATTGTACGAGGAGTAGCCATATAGACATTGTTGCCACCCGGTAATCTTGCCTATCAGGAAAGCCAGGCCTTTACTGTTTCAAAATTTGAGCCATTATTTTAGCACTCTGTTCCTCTTAAATAAATGGAAGGCAAGCTAAAGTCAGACTGGACACCAGAGAGGCTAAAGGGGACAAAAGAATCTCTCCTTTTTATTTATATAAGCAGATGGATTCTCCTTTCTGGTTTGACATAATGTGAGTTAGGTTTCTGTTAGTTGCACCTTGAAAAGACTTCAACAAAGATTAGGAAAAGCTCTAAAAGAATGATTAAGAAAACAAGCTGTGAAAAGAATGCCTAAGTGTCACAAAGGCTGTGCTAGTGAGGAGAAAAAAAGATAACAGGAATGTGATCTAGGCTGGGATGTAGCAATAAATAACAGTGTTACTCATAGCTAGTATTTATTTAATGCCTATTTTATGTGCTGAATATTCTATGGTAATTAAACACGTCATCCTCATAAAGAAAGTCATGAGACTGATAATGTTATTCATCATTCCTTGTTCACAAATGAGGATAAGAAAGCAAAGAGTGGGTAGGAAATTTGCCCCCAAACTCAGATAACACGGACAAGGGCTAGGTTTCAGTTCTACTACCTGTGATGTTAAGCCTTGACTTTTTAACGATGACATTTATTTCTACTGAAAATAGAAAACAATAGCATTGACCTAGTATTTCCTCTTGCTTTTTAGCTGTTTACGCCTCCCTTTGCCACTGAAGCTGTGGTAATTCCATAGACTTCACCCATTCCATTGAGCAGCCAAACCTTTCTAACCTCTATTTTTAATTTTTTTTTTTTTAATGGACACCTTGGATATTTTCAAGTATTTTTTTGCCTTAAATAACAGCATAAACATACTCATTCAATGCTTCTCTACAAAAATACTGGTTGGGTTTCTGCCTGTGAAGGGCATAACACTAGGCACCGAGGATACACAGAGAATTAGCACTTTTTCACTGTTGCTCTGGTTACTTAAACCAAAGATTTTAGTCTTTGGGATAAATGCCTTTCTATGAAAGAAAACTAATAGTGGAACTTACAAGAAATAGTCTCATGAGACATGTTGATACACAGCTTCAGGAAAAATTGTTCTCATCCTAATGTCTAGAAGTGAGAGGTTATGAACCATTAAGTTTCTATAATAGGATGCTGAATCACAGGGTAAAGAGAAAAAAAGTATTAGTTGCTCAATTGTATTGGACTTTTTGCGACCCCATGGATTGTAGCTCACCAGGCTCCTCTGTCCATGGAATTCTCCCCAAGAAAGAACACTGGAGTGGGTAGCCATTCCCTTCTCCAGTGTATCTTCCTAAACCAGGAATCAAACCTGGGTTTCCTACACTGCAGGCAGAGTCTTTTCCATCTGAGCTACTAGGGAAGCAAAAGTTGGCTATCAAATAAAGCCACTTCTTCTGGGAATGTCAGAGAAAAAGAAGCTGGGGTGGCATAAGCAACTAAAAAGCAAGAGGAAATACTAGGTCAATGTTATTGTTCTCTTCAAATGAGATAATGTGACTTAGCAAACTTTCAAATCTCAGTGCAACCATTTGTTGATTGCTCATGAGCCCATACAAATGAAGACAAGAAGCAGGAAGACTGAGATCATGTCTAGGTGGCATCATTTTACCACATGGAGAGTCGCCTGTACCTCCACTTTCTAGAATCAGAAAGCTCCATGATAGTTTCAGTCTTTGCTTATCTGCTGAGTTCATTCTGCTGGGAAAGGGTGTTGATATCAAACCTATTTCTTTTGCTTTTCCTTTTGGGTTCAGTGACTTTAGGAGCACCCCATTCTCATGGTAGATGACAGGCCATGCTCTATCTGAAGGCTTTGGGAGAGGACCCTTCTTTTCTTCCTAACTTCTAATGGTCACTAGCAATTCTTGGCATTCCACAGCTTACAGTATTGTAACTTCAGCTTCTATCCATGTCTTAAGACAACCATCTTCCTCTGAGTCTCATTGTATACCCATGACTGATTCATGATGATGTATGGCAGAAACCAACACAATATTGTAAAGCAATTATCCTCCAATTAAAAATAAATAAATTATAAAAAGATGATGATAAGAAAGCTGTGGTATATATACACAATGGAATACTACTCAGCCCTTAAAAAGAATAAATTTGACTCAGTTCTAATGAGATGGATGAAATTGGAATCGATTATACAGAGTGCAGTAAGCCAGAAAGAAAAACACCAATACAGTATACTGACCTATATATATGGAATTTAGAAGACAGTAATGATGACCCTATATGTGAGACAACAAAGAGACACAGAGGTATAGAGTGGACTTTTGGACTCTGAGGGAGAGGGAAAGGGTGGGATGGTTTGGGAGAATGGCAATGAAACATGTATATTTTCCTGTAATAAATGAAGCGCCAATCTATGTTCAATGTAGGATGCAGGATGCATGGGGCTGATGCACAGGATGATTCAAGTAGAGGATGTGGGGTGGGAGGTGGGAGGGTGCTTCGGCATTGGGAGATTGTGTTCACCTATGGCTGATTCGTGTCAATGTATGGCAAAACAAATACAGTATTGTAATTAAAAAAAAATAAATTTAATAATAATATTTTAAAAAAAGAGAATAGTCCTTGAATTAGGGCCCATCTCTACCCACTATAACATCATCTTGACTTAATTTCATTTCCAAACGTTGTCTTTTTCCAACTCCCAGACTTCATAGTCACTCAGGCCACTCCTTGTGCATGAAGTATACATTCCTTTCTCTGCTAGTCACGTCCTACTTCAAGGCCTAACTCAATATTCTTGCAACCTCCATTATACCCTAAATTTAGTGTGGACAGATTTGAAGACTTCCCAATCCACATTTTTTAATATTATTTGGTATTTGAAGGGTACTCAGAACAGTTTGCTGAATTTATTTTAATAGAGAAAAAAATTGTTTAGTGATTGCTCTGATGGAGGATATGCTAAGCTCAACTCTAGGCAAAAAATTTTACTCTGCCATAATGTGCAGGAAACTATGCCCTTCTCTAGGAAAGCAGATTAAAGGGAGATGGCATTGAAATAAAGAGCTCCTATTTAGAATTCTAATAAATGACGCTATTCAGTGTGATTTTCTGAGATATCTCTAATTGGAGGCATGCCTTATTCAGAAGTGATTAAAGGTATCATTTAGGCAAAAGATCAAACTTCTGTTTATGATCACATCTGTAATTATAATGCATTAACGGAACAACTGTATTGAAGCCTCATGTGCTTTGACAGCAAAATGTAGTTGTAAAAGCAATAAAAATGATTCAGCTGCCATGGAAGCTAAAGTCATGTTAATTACCTTAGCTTTTCCATGTCATCAATCCAGGGTCTTAGTGTATTATAGAAAGAGTGTTTTGTATGGCTAGTTTATGTTTTGGAAGGTGATTCAAAGTCCTTTTATTTTCATATCTGGACCAGCTTCCAAAATTGCCATCATATGTCAGGGTATGTCTGAGCTATGCTTAAAAACTTTTGCATCTAAGATAACTTGAATTATCTAGCAATCATTTCTTCAACTTTTTCCCCTTCTCACTTTGTACGTGGTAAAACTGAGGTAACTTTCTTGACTGGGTGATAATCTGACGCTTAACTTCTGATAGGAATAACTTTCTACTCACGTGCCTCCCACTGTAAATCAATCTCCTTCAACAACTTCTTTTACCTTGGTTGTTGTGTTGTGCTTAGTTGCTCATATATGTCTGACTCTGCAACTCCATGGACTATAGCCCGCCAGGCTCCTCTGTCCATGGGGATTCCCCAGGCAAAATTACTGGAAGTGGGTTGCCATGCCCTCCTCCACGGAATCTTCCCAACCCAGGTCTCTTGCATTGCAGGTAGATTCTTTACCATCTGACCCACCAGGAAATTCCTTTATCTTGCTGATCTTCAGCATGTAAGTGGTCAAAACCCAAGTCAAACTAGCATAGGGCTTTCTGATTCTAGAAAGTAGAGGCACAGGTGTCTCTGCATGACATAATGATGCCATCTAGACATTATCTCAATCTTCCCATTTCTTGTCTTCACTTGGCTTAATTCACAGGCAGACTCCTTGTCCTGGAAGGATGGCTGCTAGAAGTTGCCACACTTACATCCTATCCCATCCTCAAATCTTGCTGAAATAAAGAGGATATCCTGCCTGCTACACACAGAAGTCCATGGTGGCAAAGCACTGATTGGGCTGACATGGTCACTCATTTGTCTCTGAAGAATCACTGTGGACAGGAGGGACAGAGTAATTGTTCAGGTCTTGATCAGGTGTTGATCAAGTAATTGTTCAGGTCTTGATCTCTGGTGTCTCCAGGACTGTGAGCCCTGGCAGATCACAAGGATTGTGTGTGGAAGAGGGAGGAACCCAAGGTGGAGGTGGGGCAATGGAAGGAGTCTTCCAACTTTGGAAGAAAAATGAGCTTTGAACATTTGGAGCTGGAGATGTCCATTAGATACTCAATTATATTATATTAATGTCAAGAAAATGCCTGGAGTTTATGGGGGTAGTATGTCTTGATATCTGGTAAAGTGAGCTCCTATGATTTCATTTTAATTTTTATAGTAATTATTTTTGCATTTTGCTCTTTGTTATTAAAAATTTCCTTCTTTATTGAAAACAAACAAACAAAAAAAACTTGACCTTGGTTGAGCTATAGGGCAGAGGATATTATGATGGCTTATTTTATGTGTCACTTTGCTGGGCTATAATACTCAGATATATAATCAAGCATTATTTCAGATGTTTCTGAGAAGGTGAATTTTGGATGAGGTTAAAAACTGCTTGAAACTACTGACTTGGAGTAAAGCAGATTGCCCTCTCTAAGTAGGTAAGTCTCATCCAATTAGTTTCAGGTCTGACTATAAATAAAAGATTAATATCCTTGAGTAAGAAGAAATTCTGCCAACAGATGGCCTGTGGATTTGAACTACAATATCAGTTCTTTCCAATCTCTAGCCTGAAGGCCTTTCTATTTGAATTGTAACTTTAGCTCCTCCCTGAGTCTCCAGCCTGTTGGTCTACCCTGCAAACTTTGGATGTATCAGCCTCCATAATCACACGAGCAAATCCTTAAAACAAATTTCTCATTCTCTATACACACATCCTTTGGCTCTGCCTCTCTGGAAACCCCTGACTAACATAGCTGAGAAGAGGAGACTGGAGGCAAGAGGACTCACCAGGCTCTGCATATGCCTGTAGAAAGCTCCCTGAGCACTTGATTTTCCCTGCATACTCCACACCATTTCAGAGAAGCCATCCTGAGTGCTCCAAGCCTCCTCTTGGCATGAGAGCCAGAGCCAGGAGCCAGCATCCATATTATCTGCCAGAGCTGGGCCAGGGAAAGCTCTCTTCAAACTGGCAAGATCCCCCTGCATTTTACTTTGAGATAAAGATTCTTAAACATTTAAAAGTTTTTATTTATTAATTTTATTGTCCTTTGTATGCATCCATAGTTTTATCTTATCCAGAGGGATTCTTGAAATGTTTAAATGAATTCCTGGCAAGTAGAATGAGAAGTAAGAATGAATAAATAAAGAGTTGGCAAGCCACTTCTGAAACACTGCCAACCTCAAATGGATCTTTGATCCATCCGAGGGTGTTCTGAAGCATGGAGAGAAAACTATGTGTAAAAAGAATCACTCTATATACACGCATTAATATATAGTATTTGTTTTTCTCTGATGACCTAGAAAGGTGGGATGGAAGGGATTGGAGGGAGGTTCAACAGGAAGGGATATAGGTATACATATTGCTGATATACTTTGTTGTACAGCAGAAACTAACATACCATTATAAAGCAGTTCAGTTCAGTTCAGTTCAGTCGCTCAGTCATGTCCGACTCTTTGCGACCCCATGAATTGCAGCACGCCAGGCCTCCCTGTCCATCACCAACTCTCGGAGTTCACTCAGACTCACATCCATTGAGTTAGTGATGCCATCCAGCCATCCTCTGTCGTCCCCTTCTCCTCCTGCCCCCAATCCCTCCCAGCATCAGAGTCTTTTCCAATGAGTCAGCTCTTCGCATGAGGTGGCCAAAGTACTGGAGTTTCAGCTTTAGCATCAGTCCTTCCAAAGAAATCCCAGGGTTGATTTCCTTGCAGTCCAAGGGACTCTCAAGAGTCTTCCCAACACCACACGTTAAAAACATCAATTCTTCGGTGCTCAACCTTCTTCACAGTCCAACTCTCACATCCATACATGACCACAGGAAAAACCATAGCCTTGACTAGATGGACCTTAGTCGGCAAAGTAATGTCTCTGCTTTTGAATATGCCATCTAGTCTGCTCATAACTTTTTTCCAAGGAGTAAGCATCTTTGAATTTCATGGCTGCAATCACCATGTGCAGTGATTTTGGAGCCCCTCCAAAAAAAATCTGACACTGTTTCCACTGTTTCCCCGTCTATTTCCCATGAAGTGATATACTCCAATAAAAATAAAAGTGAAAAAAAAAAGAATCCTTCCATTTTTTTGTCAGACATGGTCCAGTCAGAGAATGAGAAATATGAATTCTCCCCTTACCTACACTTGCATCATTGTTTGAAGAACTCTGATATTTCCTGGCATGGATCTCACGTAAGTTCAGGAGCATTTATTGACCTGCACACCTGCACATTCAGAACCTCCCTCAATCTCTTGGGAAACTACAGGCTAAATGGCCAGGCTTCCTCATGTCCAGGTAAACAGTTGACAAGAGAGATGGGCTTCTTCTCTCTGTATTGTCTTAGCTACAGTGAAAGGTACAAACTTTACTGCTGAGATTTAAATAACAACACCGAAAAATTTCCACATTATAAAGTATTGCTTTTGTAATTTATAATTTTAGAGAAGGAAGACAGAGAAAAAGGAATGGTATTTAGAGAACAAGAGAAAGAAAGTAGATTTTCAAAATCCTTTGAGAGATGTGTTTAAGTTATTTGTTTGATTTATTTCAACAACTCTCTGCTTTCACCCAAATAAATTAAGGGAAACATCAAAATGTCTAGAAATTGGCAATTCTCAGTTTTTAGAGTAACATTTTAGAAATGTAAAACTATAAACATAAAATGGAAACTCAGGAGTAAACACTTATCTCTTTTAATCCCCTAAAGATTTTGGCCTTGTTTCTAACTTTATTCTCAAAGATGCTGTAGATCCAGAAGCTAAATTGAGGCTGGAAATATAGAAGGCAGCAGAATAAAGGCATTAAGGGCATGGGACTTGGGGTTGGCCAGCTCTGGGATGCAATACCCGTCTTTGCCTTTTTATGTCCTTTGCAGCATAGATGTGGCAGTAGTTCAGAGAATTTGCAGCATAGATGTGGCAGTAGTTCACACCTCACCCAGCTGTTCAGAGAATTAAATTCATATCAAATTCGAGGAGAGGAGCGTGTGTCAGGTCCTGAAAACATTTCTCAAGTTCTTTTATTTCGTCCTGTCCTCTTCCCTTTCTTCCTCTTTCTCTCCTTGCCCAGGACACAAATGGCGGGGTCAGGTTTCCCTGCACAGCACCATGGATTAGTGATTTTCAAACTTTTCTGTTTCTCAGCCATATACATTTTGTTACTGTGATTAGGATGAAATGTCATTTACAATTTCTTTCTCCTATCATTGCTGCTTCACTTCCAATATTTCTGGATAATTTTTAAATTAGTTTCTCACTTTCAGGTTTACTCACTAAATCCATCTACGCAGGGTCCTAGGGGAGGTGGAAATGCTTGGGTCGCTCGCACAACCCATTAACTTGTGCTTCACCCCTGGAGCTGACGGAGTGGAGAATCTTAGAGCTCACGACCCCCCTCCACCCCGTCAGTGACAAAGTGCCCTTTCTGCCCTTTTCTCCCTCTGTTGTTTTCCCAGCAATTCCTTGCCCCTTCAGCATTACGTGCTCCTCTCTCAAATCCTTGCCGAGCAGCTCTGTCTCATTCTCAGTCAGGTTCACTTACTTGCTGAGTGGGTTCAGGAAGTGCTGGGGGAGGGGGGAGGGGCTTCTGTTCCACAGGTAGGAGAGAATCAAAGGCCTGCTGAGTGAGTGATCTAAAAGCCGACCAGAGTGCTCATGCTGTGAGAGCTTCTGCTGAGCTTTCTGAACCTGTTTCTACTAATAGAAGTTTCTCTATTTTTTGTTCTGGGAGAATACAAAAGTACCTTACTTTCTTAGATGTGCTTCCCTGCTGCCTCAGATAGTAAAGAATCTGCTTGCAAGGCAGCAAGACCCTGGTTTGATCTCTGGGTCTGGAAGATCCCCTGGAGAACAGAATGGCAACCCACCCAAGTATTCTTGCCTGGAGAACCCCATGGACAGAGGAGCCTGATGGGCTACAGTCCATGGGGTCACAAAGAGTTGGGCATGACTGAGTGATTAACACTTCATTTTCTTTCGGGCTCCAGGAAAAGGAAGCAAATTGATCTTGTAAGGATTCTAATGCACAGAAGCTTGTTCAGTCTACACACAGTCTCATGGAGCTTGTCATATGTTCCTTCCTCAATGGCTACAGAAATCAGCATGGGGATTTTGTTCCAAGAAAGATGGAAGCCTGTGTGTCTCTCTGGCTGTACTGTACTTGCCCATAAAGTACAAGGTTCAGTGCTATGGGAGTTTCTTCCATTCTCAGATTAATCTGGCATTACTGGGTTTGCAGTTCTTCAAGATGACCTCCAGATGGGGTTCAACAGTGACTGCCTCTTCAGATAGAGCTTGTTCCTCACCAGTTACCCATGGTCCCCCTGCTCTCTGTGGTATTACACCTATATTATTTGCCTAAAATTCCATTAAGGCTTGTGTACACATTTGAGTTTCCAAGACATAAGATATACTGTAAGATATAAGATAAACCATAAGATATAGCAGAAGATACAAGATGTATCAATCCTTTAACTAAATTTTGCATCTCATTAGCCCTTTAACTTTCAGAACTTTCCATTATTCCCCACCCCTCTTTGGACATCTACTACTAGAAACAGTATATTTCTGCTCCAATATCAAATTCATCCTACTGTATTTCATAGCACTTCCCAGTGTGGAGCAACCAAGGACCCACTAGGTCCCAGGTGAGACTGTAGTGATGAGCCTAATTTCTTAAATGACGCTGTAGAGGAAAATCCACATTTCTTTTCTTCCACCATGTTGCAGCCTGTTTGATTCTTTCACTAGTCAAAGACTTTGCCACTCTAGAGGCATGCTTGGGGCAGCGCCAGGGACTGGCCTTCTAAGCCTCACTGTGCCATCTGCTCTGAGGTCTGCCATTTCCCCAGGTTACCACCGCTGAATGTGGGCAGGTCTCTGTGTCCATGAAACATGCTGCTTTTCTCCTGCCCAGATTCAGAGAAGGCATCCCTTCTCCTTACCCTGAAAGGCACTCATGTTCCTCAGGACTTGTGTGGTGCTAAGCATCATCTGAGTCTCTTCCAGCAGTGTTTCCATTCTATCCAATACAAATATCTGAAATGGAGAGATAAATATGTATATAAATAGTAATAACTTAGCTGGCTACATGAAAGAAAAACATTGGGGCAGACACAAATGAAGACATTGGTTAGAATACCTGCCAAAGAAACCTAATCATCTTGGGGCTTGTCTGGAAGCTGTCATCCCACGACCACTCCTTGTTCTAGTTCATGTAAAGGGATGATGCTGTAGAGGGTAACATAGGAGAAGGCTGCACATTTGGCTAATGTTTTTATACAGATACTTGAAGAGATATGTATGTGTTTGGGGCTATCTGCTTTAGGAAATCAAGACTGGTGGATTGATTGTGTCTCATGATATCCCCGAAAATTTTTCTCACTAAACCGGTATTATTCTGGGAGGTGGATCTCACGGTTTAGAGAAATACTCTGCATGGGAAATGTCATAATATTTCATAATTTTATAAAAGACTTCTTATGGACTTTCAACGATAAAATAGCTCTGTGAAGGAGGTACAGTTAAATCTTCACTTCAGATAAGAACACTGAGAGTAGGATAGATTAAATAGCTATACAATCATAGATGTAATATGATTGTGACAAGTCATAGCACAGACTCAAGTCTGCCCTACAGCCAATCCCAAGTGTCCAAATTTTTTACTGCTTTTTGCGAAAGCTATACTTGTACAATAGAACTCATTTTCATAGTTCAAAAAATCTCTGAACTCAATGAGACCACTTATACACACATCTTTTTAAGTTTTATTTATACTTCTTAGTTCAAGAATTACACACTAGTCAACATTATTATATATTTACATGCTGAAACTGGCTGTAATAAGTTTAAATTCAAGAAAATAATTCTTATGTGCTACTCATTTATAATCCTCATTTGTCACTATCTCACGTATCCCAGAGATTGTAGTAGTCCTGTTTTTAGAAAGACATGAAAATAGATGCAATGAGATCCACTTGTGTTTTGCATTTTCTAGCCATTGGAAAATGTGCATTATGTGCATATTAAGAAAGGCTACAAGGTAATTAGTAAGGCTGAAAATCACTACATTGTGAAGAAACTAGAATATCACTTGTTAGAAAAGGACAATTCAGAACTGTGCAGGGACAATATTTAAAATGGAACTATTTAAACACCCATGCAAATCAAAACTTTAAAATGTCATGGAATTTAAATTATTTTCAACACTGTTTGAATTAATATGCTTAAAATGACCACTGAACACAAATTATTGAAAAAAAAAAAAGAAAGATACAAGCTGATGGAACTGTCAACTTGCTTCAGATGGTGCCAGGACACAGATATGGGCATCAGAATAATGACATGTGACAAGAGAGAGCGATTTGGCTTTCCAGTTAAAAAAACACAAGTTTTTGTTTTTGTTCATTTTGGATCACATTTAACTTTATCACAAAACAAATTCTCAAAGCAAATTAAAATCTGATGTTAGTAGTTTGCACACATCTATATATCTACAGAAATGTTTTACTTCAACTTTCAAATAACTAATAGATGGTTAATATTTTTTTCCCTTAAATTATTTCCTTAGGGCAGTATCTTAATTAGCATTCTGTTGGCTCCTTACTACTTTTTTTTTACAATGTCCCTGGTGTATTTGGAAAATATTTTTTAAACCTTTGGTGTGAAGCAGTGTTTTTTTTCTCCCATTTTCCCTCATCTTTCCATTTTTCTTTCTTTTTTAAAAATAATTATGGAGTCTTTGGTTAAAAGGAAAAATGCTATCTAAGAACAAATGCTATTATTAAAAAAAGTCTTCTCTATGTGGTATTGTGTAACAAATATCTGGAGCAGGTATATAATAAGCATTTGTTTTTCCTGTTGTGCCATCAATATAAACTTTTACTCTTTGAAAATTGAGATTTAAGTTATGAACTTTGGTTTCTTAAACTCTTACATATAAAAGATCTATCAAGTAATCAATGATCACTTCTGCTTTTCCCAGTTGCCATTTCTAAGGCTATCTCTTAGTTGTTATAAACACTACAGTGTTTCCCATAGATGGGGTATGAGTGGAAGTGGCAAGAAAAAGTGTGTGTGTGTGTGTGTGTGTGTGTGTGTGTGTGTGTCTAAGAGAGAGAGAGAGAGAGAGAGAGAGAGAGAGAGAGAGCAAATTAAAACCCTTCTGTCTGGGATCCCAAAGCATTTATGCAAAAGGGTGTTTGAATTTCTCTGCTGGAGCTGCAGTAACTATTTTTACTTAGTAAAAATTAAATTAAAAAACTAAACAATGATTTGTATCTATTGACTATTCATTTACAGCATGTTTAGTTATTTACATAATAACACAGCAACTTAAGCCATAAACAGAAGTAGCACATTGCCTTACCATAAAATACAAATTAGAAGTTAAAAATATTTAAGAAATCTGTTTTAATATTTACACACGCTCAGTGAAAGTTATGGTTGCTCACATTACATGGACTGTACACTTAGCAAAACAGCATGATTGCTACAGTTGAGAGTATCTGCCCTAACCAACATGGTGGGGTTTAGTTATTTTTTTCCTCCTCTTGGGAGGGAATATATATATATATTTTAAATCGTTTTCTGTTTTCTTAAGACATTTTTGCTTTTAAATCACCATTGAACAATGCTAGTTGTTTCCTTGAAAAAGATAATAAGTAGACAAGCAATGTGAGAACTAGTTAATTTCCATGTTTTGAGGTACAGTACTATTATAGTGTCAAACTGTGCAGTGGTTCATAAGAACTGTAGGCATTGATTCGCTGATAGAGAAATGCTCAGTACCCTGTATTACTTGTTTCAATATGTTGATTTGTCGGCTGCCAAATTAAAAATATTCATACATTGGTTTAATGAAGGAAATAAAACATATTAGCTTATTCCTTTTGATTTCCAACATATGAATGCATATATATGTATGTATGTTTATATGGATTTATATATACACATATATACATGTAAATATGTGGTAAGACCTGTTTGTTGGCTGTTTTTGTATGAATTCAATCATAAAATTGGAACACAGTTACCTATAGAAAATGAAATTGTCTTAGCAGACAATTTAATGCAGGTCTTGCTTAAAATAAACGTGATTCATTTCTCCATTATGCATCCCACTGAACTTTCTCTATGCGTTGTGCTTTTGTAAGCTGACAGATTTTTTTGTGTTCCTAATACTAGAATGTAAAGTCTTTTGGTTCCTAAACCATTTTTTATTATTACTATTTTTCACTTAGCACTGCTTTTGAAGAAATGAGGAAAGGTCTAGATGGCACTGCTTAAGTCTTTTCCCCTGTTATTAAATTGCAGTAGAAAGAATTGTAACATTCCTTATGCAAACACATGATTATGTTGCATGAGTTTTCAATTCTGAGAATGCATTTCATACCTACTAGCAGTCATGTACAATATATATATATACAGATTGAGATCAAAGATTTCATTGAGAGTGTGCCTTTTAGAGTCAGAATTTGCCTATGAATTTCACAGAGATGAAAAACACCTTAATTGCTGGCTATCTGGCTATTTCATAAACAAAAGAAAAACTATACATATATGCATAAACTGATAGTAATGCTGTATCAGAATTACCAAAACATACTTTGTGGTCCTGGATGCCAAGCTGATAGGTCTGTTTTGAAGACTTAAAGATCTAGCTCCCTGCCCTTCCCCTCCCCCAATTTGGTAACTAAAATTCAGTTCAACTACAAAAAAAACCAATTGTTTAAGAATAAATTCTATATCTCCTGTTATCTCTGGGTGGGATGAGTCAGGTTTTTCTACCTACATGGTTACTAAATGCCAATCAATGGATTTAACTCTAGGGTTTCTGTTCCAGTGTCCCACCTTTTTCCTTTCCCTAAGATTTTTCTTAACACTGCAATCAGAAATGAATCCCTGGTCATATGCTTTTGAAGCTCATGCTGCTAAGTTGCTTCTTCTGTCCACTTTGATCTAGATTTCTCTGCTGACTTTCCCAGACATCAACATTTTGTTGGAACCTATAACAATATCAAGGATTTTTATGGCTTTTATGCTAATTGCAGATAAGAACCACTTCTAGGCTGGAGCTCTGAGTTGTCTCTAGAAAAACCTTTCCAGAATGGCATTTTGGAGTTGTGAACCTGAGTTATCAATATGCTCCTTCTTGATATATGCTACTCAAACTTTAACCCCTAGTGACAAGGGGCAGGCAGGCACTTTTATTAGTGTGATGTCTCAAAATGACTGCCCAGGGGAAAGTGTGTCCCTGGAGAAACTCGAGAAATCTCTGCTCTGAGCTCATGGGCAACACGTCGGTTGGATTCTGCCCAAAGATCACACTCAGAGGTGTTCAAGTGTATAAACAGAAAAATAAGGGCCAGAGCTCCCTATGCTGGTGGAAAAAAATACCACCCTATCTGGGGGACAAATTCAGATAGATGCTAAACTTTTTTTCCTCTGATAGTGAAGAATAGAAGGGCAGCAAGACTCCATCATATTCTAAGCTGCTGAATCATCAGGGAAAGAAAACATACATTTATCCACAGGCGGATACTGGCCTTAGCTGCTATGTACAATTAGGGATGTTACTCTAAAAAGAAGTGCTGTTTTTTAAAATAGAAATAGCAAGTCATTCTCTAAGAAAAGTTTCAATCAAATCTAACTCTAAGGAAAAATGAGGAATTCACTATTTCCTCTGAGAAAGGCAAAATATGAACTTCACATTGAGAGAAATAAAATATATGAGCTTATTTGTTTCTCTTTGTCCAATATATGAATGCATATATCCAATTAGTATAGAAAGAAGCACAATGACATAATTTAAAAATTGAATAAAAATAATATATCATGCCTGCCTGATTGTCAGCTATATATTTTTCTGCAGTACCAACTGAGGCTCATAACATTCACCATGTAGTGTGGCTTTGTTCTCCTGTTTTCCATGACTTCCTATTTGATTAGGCAGACTGCAACATATACAATGAAGGACCCTAAAAAAAAAAATCAAACTCCCCAAATCAACAACTAAACCTACTTGTGCACATAATCTCTTGAGTATTGTTTGCCATGAAAGACAAAGGTGAACTTCACTGTACATAAAGAAATACAGTTCTCTTAAAATCTCTCCAAAGACTTATTCTGTCTGTCTCTTAAGAATATAATCAGAATTTCAGAAACCAGAAAAGTTGGAAAAAGACCATTAAGCCTGCTAAAGAAATGAACAAATCCCTCTTTTGAAATATCCTATTAAATTCAGAAATAAACTGCAGGAAAATATTGTAGAGTCAGAGAAAAGCATCCTGTCTGCTAGCTGTGTCTGTGCTTTATATTCATATATTGGAATCACTCCCTGTGTAACCTAAGATGCTTCTAATTCTGCTAACATTTCTGTTTAGGGGTTGTCTTTTGATCAGGTACACTATAAAAACTTCAGGTATGCTGTCAAAAGCTTGTGAGTTTGGAGGGAAAGAAATCTCTTTCACTCTGCCTTCTGCCACTGAACACAGTATGTATGGACCACATGCTTGTAATGGGCAAAGGGTAATGCTGCTTGCGTGCTTTAATTTCGTTACAACTGTTGTCTCTGAATTTTCCACTCTGTTCTGGGTTACTAACTCTTATTTTTAACTGCCTCAGAAATAGCATTTTAGAAAAATTTCTTTCAGCCACCAGGCATGATAATGTTTAGAAGTCTCCCCATTTCTAAATGTCAAAATGGAAGATGTCAGCGTTAATTCCCAAGCTCAAGCAAATATGGCCTGGCCAAATTGATTTCCTGAGTCTGTTTTGACTCTCCCTATCTTGTTTGAATTACATGAGAACCTTCTAGAATCTGGTGGGAATTAACTTCCTGTGGCATCATCATCAGCTTAATAAGACAGGCAGATATCATCTTCAGTAAGCATGTTTGCATGGCATGGCAGATTGCATGACAACCTTAGGAATGAAGATAGGGAGTATCTGAATATGACCACATCTCAGTGAGATGACTGATGATGCTACTGAGCCATCTGAAATATCATCTAAATTATTCCCCTCTGTATAGGCTGTGTACTAAGCAGATAAGGTGGAACACGGACTCAGTCTTGCCAGCATGTGTACAAATCACTTGCATTTTAACTGGAAAACCCCAAAGACCTTAGCATTTTCACGACTTAGCAGAAGCAACCCAAATGGTATGAATTGGACCACAGGATAGGCCAGCAACTAAGGTATTTTAGCATCACTTTTGTCCTGAATTGATGTGTTTTCCAAGTTCTATGTCAGGCTGTACAACTGGTTTGAGGAGGAATCTAGTCCTTGCTTCCCATGGGAGGCTATGTTTTAGTTCACATAATAAAGCCAGTAGACGATGTTGAAGAAGGAGAAAACCACTGGGAAGAATATGCGGGACCACCGATCTATGGCATTCACATCAGTCAAGTCGGGAATGGTGATTTTCAGTTGGGAGGCACGTCTCCGCAGGCGGCTTTTCTTCTGTGCCACATGCCGTTCCAGGGCATTTCGGCCAAAACTATGCCTGGGCAACCCGGCTTTCCGATACTGGATGCTGGAGGCATCATAGGCCAGCATTGTGCTCCTTGGGTCTCCAAGTCCCATCACAGCCTCGGAGGTGGCCATTTCATTTTTATCTCAAGAGTGCTCAGTAAGATGTTCTCATGGGGGTCCATCTGCAAGGGGAAGAAACAAACAAGACTTTCAAAACAGAAAGCCTGTACTGGTAATTTTTACACAACGTGCTATGATATGTAGTTTGGATGTTCATGATTAAGAGAATTGGCTTTATGTCCACATGCTCTAAATTTGAACTGTGGTTCTGCCACTATGAACTGCGAGTTTCAGTTTCTTCATCTACTAAATGGTATAATAATCTACTTCAAGAGGATGGCTGTAATGATGTAATGGTATAATAGATTGTTGCTAGTACCATTTTCATGATTTCCACATAGAGCATGCAGAGAAATGGAAAGCATGATCTCCCCTTTAAATAATTTACAATCTTGATTAAAAATACCTAAAAATCTAAACTGAACTAGGGATGAAACAGTATTAGGGGATGAATGACTAAATTGTGCTCACAATAGAAGCCTAATTACAGATGAATTCATGATAAAAACAGAACTAAAAGTAGTAGGTAACATATATTAAGCACTTGATATACACGCCAGAAACATTTTTATGTAACTTCATTTAACTGATGCATCTTAACCCCCACACAGTTACAAGGTGTCACCTCAAATTTTCAGTGTCAATATAAATAGAGTAAAGGAAGAATTCTGGACAACAAAAGTGTAGGAAACACATGACTTGCCAAAATGCAAGAGAATTCAAAACAATGAGGAACTTGAAAATAACAGTTGAACAGACTATGGGTGGTGTGGGTGGTCAAGGGGTGAATGGGGTGACTCGCCAGGGAAGAGAAGCAGACAGGAATTAAGAGTTTGACATGAATTGTCTGTACCGAGCTGAATTCTGGGCCCAGGGAGTAGATTAAGGTGGCTGTGCTGACAGGGTGACTCTTTTTTCTCTTGGATTATTTCTTCTTAGCAAGTCTAAAAGTAAAGGATGAATACTGAGATCCTGATTCTCCAAAACTAAATGATTATGTAATGCTTTTTGTTCTGTTGAGATGGGAAAATTTGTGTGTCTTATTTTTAAGAGGCCTCCATTGCTACATAGATAATAAAACCTAATCACAACAAGCTGTTATTAATAATATAGTATATTTATTTTGGTAAAGACTTGAAATATATCTACTGCCAATATTTTTTATAATCAATTTTTGTATATTTTATTTTGTTTCCAGCTTTATTGAGAAATAATTGATACATATCACTCTATAATTTTAAGGTGCATAGCATGATAGTTCAATTTATATATATTATGAAATGACTACCACAATAGGTTAAGCCAACATCCATCTTTTCATATAAATATGATACCAAAAAAAAAAAAAAAAAACAAGGAAAGAAAATTGTAGTGAGAACTCAAGAAATAAATGCTGATTGAATGAAATTCATTTTATGACACTTAAAACTCAATGTCTTCCTGCATCATCAATAAGATGATTTAATCTACAACCCCATTGTGAAGATGGGAACCGCATGGACTACACCTATTGAGTCCCTTTCCTGCTCTAAGGCTTCCACCTCTGTTGACACAGGTCTCTCGCTAGAGCAGCAGGCTCAGGTACCTGAGATATGGAAACATTTCCCATGGTACCCTGGACCACTTATGTGACAGATGTCCCATTTTTATGCATGAGATGGGAATTTAGTGAGCAGTACCTAGTAGCTTGTTGTTGTTTAGTCCCTAAGTCCTGTCCGACTCTTTCATGATGACCTCATGGACAGTAGCCCACCAGGCTCCCCTATCTAGTAGCTAAGGCTAAGTAATTTAAATATTAACTTTTCCATTTCCAATAGTCCAGTGGGATCCACATGTATCTCAAGCTCAGAAAATAAGGCACAGAGAGGTTAAGAAATTAACACAAATTCACCCAGTGAACAGGTGACAGAGCAAGAACTGGTATCAGGTCTCTCTCACTATGCCATGCTACGGAACAGAAACAGCCCCAGCCCCTATAGCCCTCTACACTCATAAAAGAAGACCTTCTCAGTGCGGGGGAGGGGCAGTTACCTGGAGGCTTGCAAAATGTCCTTAATGAGGATGTAGATAAGTGTCTTGCTTTAAATACATCACTAAAGATTAGAACTAATGTAAAGTCCTATTAACTGTAACACTGTCAACTAAATGAACATCTGTGATTTGAACCTTCAACAGGCCCACTAGCAATAATTCTATTTAAGGAACCACCACTTTCCCTCTCTCAGTTACTGTGCTTCTGATGTGGCTGAAGTCAAGCAGAGCAATCCCGACACAGTGATTGTTTCAGTGACAGACACACGCCCATCTCAGAACCAATGGCATGTCATGAGACTTCACGTGGGCACACTAAAGACTCTGAAACATTTCCACTGGGTTTGTACCCAGAAGTATGTAGCCCTGAGTCTAATGAATTTGTCCAACTGCAAGAGGTGATCCTAACTTAAAAACAAGCCAACACTGAGAGACACAGAGAATCCACGACCTGCTGGGGAGTGTCTGTATCTGGTATGCCTGATTTGCTGATGCTAAACAAGATAATACATCTCTCTCTCTCTCTCTCTCTCTCTTTCTCTTTTTGTATAAGACAGCATGAGTTGGGTTTTCTATTACTTAAGACCCAAATAATTCTAATTGAGATATGATTCATCTTTATGCATCTGAACAACCCTATAATATAGGCAGAGCAGGAAAGATATTATTGATATTACACCTGTAATAAGGATGTTTCACAACTCAAATTGAAACTAAGGAAATCTGTTACAGGAATACAATCTTCAGTATGCAGAAGAGTGTTGGGTTTTAATTCTTCCGGCTAGGACCAAAAGCACCTAGGGGCTGCTGGGTTTGGTGGCTGGCTGGTCAACTGGTTACATTTTTTCCCCCCCTTGTCTGTTTTCCTTCAAAGGATGTGAACTGTGTTAGCAGCAAAGGTCAAAGGTGAAGGCTTTTATATGTGTTTCAACAGGCTTTTTGTAACTCAAATGGTAAAGGGGGAAAAAGCTTTTTAATTGATTATGTTGAGCTTCTGTTAGTAATCTATAGAGCTTATTTACTCTAGGTGGCGCTAGTGGTAAAGAACCCGCCAGCAAATGCAGGAGGCAGAGATGCAGGTTTGATCCCAGGGTTGGGAAGATCCCCTGGAGAAGGGAATGGCAACCCACTCCAGTATTCTTGCCTGGAGAATCCCATGGACAGAAGAGCCTGGTGGGCTACAGTCCATAGGGATGCAAAGAACTGGACATGACTGAAGCAACTTGATACGCATATTGTTTAAATAAAAGAAAAATAACTTTTAAATTATGCATGTGAAATTGAACAACTATTATTTTTCCTTTTTTCTTTTGAAATACTTGTTTTTGGAAGGTGACTGCTGATTGAGGTTTATTATGTGTTTTTTTTTTCTGTTTGTCTGTTTTTGAGGGACCTCCTTTATTACATTATTACAGAATATGATGTATTTCCATTTTACAGGGCAGGAAACTGAAGTTCAGAAAAATGAAGTGAGTTAATTAAAATCTTACTACTCACAAGTAATAAAATAGTGTAATAATTCTTGTCTGTTGATTATCTCAATGCAATAATATTCCATGCTGCCTCCAGCATCTCCCAAATCAATCAGGGAAGTCTGACCAGGTAGTGGTTTGGTGGGTTGGTATAGTCTATTTTAGTGGCTCCAAAACTTTAATGAAACTCAGAATTCCCTGAGAAGTCTTGTTAAAATACACATCTCTTGACTCCCCTCCCAGAATTCCTCAGTTAGTAAATTCAGGATAAGGCTCAATAATCTGCATTTCTAACAAGTTCCCAGGTGATGAGGTGATGCTGGTCTGGGGTTCACATTTGGAAAATACTAGTCTGCTGGACTGCAGCAGAAAGACACGACTAAACAACGCGGCAGCAGACACCTTGGGAAACAATAAAAAAGCTGAACTTCTAACCACAGTCCTTATCATTTAGAGAGCACATGAAACTTCTGTTCATTATTCACTACAGACAGGCTTTGTGTGACACAACTTTCCACAACTTTCAAGACCATCCCCAAGAAAAAGAACTGCAAAAAGCACAATGGCTGTCTGAGGAGGCCTTACAAATAGCTGTGAAAAGAAGGAAAGTGAAAACCAAAGGAGAAAAGGAAAGATACACCCATTTGAATGCAGAGTTCCAAAGAATAGCAAAGAGAGATAAGAAACCTTCCTCAGCGATCAATGCAAAGAAATGGAAACAAAATGGGAAAGACTAGAGATCTCTTCAAGAAAATTTGAGACACCAAGGGAACATTTCATGCAAAGATGGGCTCAATAAAGGACAGGAATGGTATGGACCTAACAGAAGCAGAAGATATTAAGAAGAGGTGGCACGGATACACAGAAAAACTGTACAAAAAGATCTTAATGACCCAGAAATCATGATGGTGTGATCACTCACCTAGAGCCAGACATCCTGGAATGTGAAGTCAAGTGGGCCTTAGGAAGCATCACTATGAACAAAGCTAGTGGTGGTGATGGAATTCCAGTGGAGCTGTTTCAAATCCTGAAAGATGATGCTGTGAAAGTGCTACACTCAATATGTCAGCAAATTTGTAAAACTCAGCAGTGGCCACAGGACTGGAAAAGGTCAGTTTTCATTCCAATCCCAAAGAAAGGCAATGCCAAAGAATGCTCAAGCTACCACACAATTGCACTCATCTCACATGCTAGTAAAGTAATGCTCAAAATTCTTCAAGCCAGGCTTCAACAGTACGTGAACTGTGAACTTCCAGATGTTCAAATTGCCAACATCTGCTGGATCATTGAAAAAGCAAGTGAGTTCCAGAGAAATATGTATTTCTGCTTTATTGACTAGGCCAAAGCCTTTGACTTTGAAAGAAATGGGAATACCAGACCACCTGACCTGCTTCTTTGAGAAACCTATATGCAGGTCAGGAAGCAACAGTTAGAAATGGACATGGAACAACAGATTCCAAATACGAAAACAAGTATGTCGAGTCTGTATATTGTCACCCTGCTTATTTAACTTCTATGCAGAGTACATCATGAGAAATGCTGGGCTGGAAGAAACACAAGCTGGAATCAAGATTGATATTTGGGAGAAATATCAATAACCTCAGATATGCACATGACACCACCCTTATGGCAGAAAGTGAAGAAGAAGTAAAGAGCCTCTTGATGAAAGTGAAAAAGGAGAGTGAAAAAGTTGGCTTACAGCTCAACATTCAGAAAACTAAGATCATCACTTCACAGGAAATAGATGAGGAAACAGTGGAAACAGTGTCAGACTTTATTTTTTGGGGCCCCAAAATCACTGCACCAAAATCATTGCAGATGGTGACTGCAGCCATGAAATTAAGACGCTTAGTCCTTGGAAGGAAAATCATGACCAACCTAGATAGCATCTTAAAAAACAGAGATATTACTTTGTCAACAAGGTCCATCTAGTCAAGGCTATGGTTTTTCCAGTGATCATGTATGGATGTGAAAGTTGGACTATAAAGAAAGCTGAGTGCTGAAGAATAGATGCTTTTGAACTGTGGTGTTGGAGAAGACTCTTGAGAGTCCCTTGGACTGCAAGGAGATTCAACCAGTCCATCCTAAAGATCAGTCCTGGGTGTTCATTGGAAGGACTGATGTTGAAGCTGAAACTCCAATACTTTGGCCACTGGATGCGAAGAGCTGACTCATTTGAAAAGACCCTGGTGCTGGGAAAGATTGAGGGCAGGAGGAGAAGGGGATGACAGAGGATGAGATAGTTGGATGGCATCACCGACTCAATGGACATGAGTTTGGGTAACCTCCGGGAGTTGGTGATGGATAGGGAGGCCTGGTATGCTGTGGTTCATGGGGCTGCAAAGTGTTGGACACAACTGAGTTGAACTATGTAAACTTTAAAAAAAAAATGCAATTTTTTTATATGATTTTGAAAGGTTACTTTCCATTTACAATTATCCCAATACATTAGCTATATTCCCTGTGTTGTACAATACATTCTTGGGCCTGTCTTATATCCAGTTCTTTGTACCTTCCACTCCCCTACCCCTATATTGTCCCTCCTCCCTCCCTTCCCACTGGTAACCACTTGTTTGTTCTTTGTATCAGTGAGTCTACTTCTTTTTTTGTTATATTCACCAGTACGTTCTATTTTTAAGATTTCACATATAAGTGATATACAGTATTTGTTTCTCTGTCTGACATATCACTTTGCATAATGTCCTCCAAGTCCATCCATGTTGCTGCAAATGGCAAAATTTCATTCTTTTTTATGGCTGAGTAGTATTCAATTGTGTGTATGTACCACATCTTCTTTATCCATCCATCTGCTGATGGACACTAAGGTTGTTTCCATATATTGCCTCTTGAAAATAATGCTGCTGTGAACACTGGGGTAGCATGTATCTTTTGAACTTATGTTCAAAAAGAGTAGCCTGGCTTGGTTATAATGATCTTGACAATAATGTAACGAGGGAGTTATTATTAATAGTCTCATTTTAAAAATAAGGAGATTGATAATTAGGACTGGTTAGTGATTTGTCTAGAGTTGCAGTTAAAGTAGTGCATTTGGCATTTAATCTGTTTGTTCCAGTGTTCCTCTTCCTACTGACAAGACTATACAGTTGCTTATCTTGATACTTTTCTTCAATTATAAATTCAATCTTGGAACCTGTATTAGGTTGTACTTAGGTAATGAGATTACATAAAATGGAAGGAATAGCAACTGTCACATGAATTTAGCTAATCCTTTTAAAATAAGATCTCCTCCCCAGCCTCTCCAGCTTTGCCCAAATGATCGTCCTAATTGCCTTTCTCTTGAGCAGTGGAGACATGAGAGAAACCACTATATCCTCCCTTTTTTTTTGGTTAGAATATAAACAAAAGATAGTTCCTCTTTAACTTATCAGAAAGGCCATGGAGCAATCTCTATTGCCCTGGAAAACATAACAAAATACCAGTCACCTGTTTTGTCATGTAATTTTTACCTATTTAAACAGCCTTGAGAATACTGCTGATGGTAATTAAAACAACGAAGAAAAGGAAACCAAAAATATATGAAGGAAAACAGATGAGAGGGAAGACTAATGAATACATTGACATTCTAAATAGATAAACTACACTTGCAAGAAGCTTGCTGCAGGTCTTGCTTTAAGAGTCTATACTACTTGCTTTCTAGAGTCAACTTTTAACTCACAAGTGTCCATTCCTGACACAAAGGTTTTGGGAGAGGCCCTATTAAGTAGTCCAACACCAATTAAAAAAACAAAACAAAACTCTTCTGTTCCCCATTCAGCAATCTGCTCTTAAAATTATGCTTTACTTGGAATTATTGTGCTTATCCATCAAGAAGGAAAGGCTGAGATTTGGGACAGATTCATTTGTTTGCACCGGCATTCTGGACTCTCCTGCGAATGGCCCCCTGTGAAGGAGGGCAGTTTCCATATCAGTCTTTCGGCTGCTCTACTAGTTAGAGAGAGATGCGCTTCTGTTTCAGGCTGACCCATGCACGGATGATTCTAACAATGGCAAATTCATGGTAAACACTTGGATTAGGAGGTTTTCTTTTCCTTCTTCTCATTCCCCGTTCCAAAATCTTTTTCCGAAAAGAAACACATTTAGTTAACAGTTCCATTTTGCTTAAAAGATATTGCATTAAACAATGAAGAGAGGACCTTATTTTTATAAAATAAGCTAATTTCAGGACTGGTTTTAGGGTTGCTGCTTCCTTTTCCGGACCTTTGTCAGTGATAGCTGTATGTTCTGGAGAGATGCCCTTGTCCTACTGTCTTATCAGACATGCAAACTGCAACCCTCAGTGATCCAGCGGCATCACATGTTTATCTTGGGAAGTACAATGGGGCTATTTTAGATCCTAGTTCACCACTCATATCATTCAAAGAAGAGTGAGAAATAGGAAAAATTCAAGAAATCCTAACTAATTCAAGAAATCCAAAGTAATTTTCAATTACTTTGACTAGTGCGTGGGTAAGAAACCTTGTTTTATCTTCCGTGAATTGACACTGTGACCTGAGTAACTTTAAATGCTAAGGCAATGAACTGTTAAGCCACCTGGGAATGTTCAAAGCACTCTTTCCAAAGGAAAATACTCTGAAACTACCTAGCCTGCATTCAGCCTTCTAAGAGGTGAAAGCAAATTTACCCCAGTAGAAATGAAATGGAGATTCCAAGAGGGCACGCGAAGGCCAACATCTTTGACTTTTCAAATTCCTCTATTGAAGCAAAAAGAGAAACAGTAACCAGATACGGAGCTTATAACTGGAATATAAATAATACGAGAGCACTGCTGAAATCCCAGGTAGTTTCAGGATGGTCTTTTAAAAAAATGTTTTTGAACTTTTTATTTTGTATTGCGGTATAGATGAATAACAATGTTTTGATCGTTTCAAGTGAACAGCAAAGGGATAGTCATACACTAGACATGTATCTAGTCTCTCCCAAACTCCCCTCCCACCCAGGCTGCCACGTAACACTGAGCAGAGTTCAATGTGTTATACTGTAGGTCTTTGTTGGTTATCCATTTTAGGTTACCCATTTTAAACACAGCAATGTGTACATGAAGGATGATCATTTTTAATAAAAGCTAGTAGAAAAATAAAAGTGCTGAGATTCTTTTTAATGTCTTTTTTCCTTCTATGATGCTACTGTGTTTGAAATCTCACAACCATACCATGAGAAGTTTGTACTAGGCGCATTTTGTAAACCTTTCCCACCAAAATTCTGAAGTTCATGGGAAGTGGTAAAACAATTATTCGAATTTATGTTTGTAGACTCAAACCTTGTTTTTCCTACTAAATATTTTCACTATGTGGTAAAATACTTATCACGTGATCACTGGTGGCACCAAGATATGAGCAATTTAGCTGTTGTTTTGATTTTTAGTTTTTAAATTCTCATGGGTAGATCATGGGAGCACCCATCTTGAGGATTACTTGGCAGACTGATACTTTGATAAGGAATCACATTAACACATCTCTTCTTTATGGATTAGTCACTTGGTTGACTTTTTATAGTTGTCATAAGGTGGAAAGATTCTGCCTCAGTCACAAACCAAAATAATCCATCTGAACAAGTGGATAAACCAAGTGAGCATGGTGAGGTTTTGAGTTGTTGTTTCAGGTGAGAGTGAAGCTTTTAGAAGTAGAGCTAGACCTTGGGAGCAGAAAGAGAAGAGTAGGACACTTCTCTCCAAAGGATCCCAGAAGAGAAAACTTTAATAAAAGTTATGACTAATACAAGGTCAGGTGTGAAAAGACACTCAACAAGCCTGGGCTGTCCAGTGGACTAAGGTTCCTCCTCTTTCTAATCCCCTTATGTGAGTCCCTGCCCCTTTCAACCCTCTCAGCAGAGTTAGAACAAGCTGGTTCTAATCTTGGTTTACCCTAGGTCTCAGTGCTTTCCCCAGAAAATCTAGGTGGATTTAGGGACGTTCTTGCTAATTTCTTCCACCTGGGTCAATCCTGCTGCTACAATCTCCCTGAACCCTAGTTTCCCTCATGATGGCAGGCAGGGCATGTTGCTTATGTGTCCCTAATGCTGACCACCACAGTCCACACAAAACAAGTACTTAAAATAAAACTTGCTGAACTGAATTACTGAGAGGGTTAGACTAAGCCCAGGATCACACATTCAAATCCGCTAGGAAGTCATATCAAAGCATGAAGTAGTTGTAATGGAGAATGGGAATAAGTTGGCCCTCGTATAGTTAACTAGACTATAGAAATACAGGCTTGCCTGAAGGACATTTAAATTCAAAATTTTAAAGATTATGGCAGGGATCAAAATCACATCTAATGGTTCAGTCCACAAGCTGCTACATTAAATTCCCTACAGATTTAATGTATTAAAAACTGTCTTTCACAGCCTTCAGAATGGGAGAAAATAATAGCAAATGAAGCAACTGACAAAAAACTAATCTCAAAAATACACAAGCAATTCCTACAGCTCAATTCCAGAAAAATAAACAACCCAATCAAAAAATGGGCCAAAGAACTAAATAGACATTTCTCCAAAGAAGACATACAGATGGCTAACAAACACATGAAAAGATACTCAGCATCACTCATTATCAGAGAAATGAAAATCAAAACCACAATGAGGTATCATTTCATGCCAGTCAGAATGGCTGCAATCCAAAAGTCTACAAGCAATAAATGCTGGAGTGGGTGTGGAGAAAAGGGAACCCTCTTACACTGTTGGTGGGAATGCAAACTAGTACAGCCACTATGGAGAACAGTATGGAGATTCCTTAAAAAACTGGAAATAAAACTGCTTATGACCCAGCAATCCCACTGTTGGGCTTATACACCGAGGAAACCAGAACTGAAAGAGATACGTGTACCACAATGTTCATCGCAGCACTGTTTATAATAGCCAGGACATGGAAGCAACCTAGATGTCCATCAACAGATGAATAAATAAGAAAGCTGTGGTACATACACACAATGGAGTATTACTCAGCCCTTAAAAAGAATAAATTTGAATCAGTTCTAATGAGGTGGATGAAGCTGGAACCTATTATACAGAGTGAAGTAAGCCAGAGAGAAAAACACCAATACAGTATACTAACGCATATATATGGAATTTAGAAAGATGGTAACAATAACCCTGTATGTGAGACAGCAAAAGAGACACAGATGTATAGAACAGTCTTTTGGACTCTGTGGGAGAGTGAGAGGGTGGGATGATTTGGGAGAATGGCATTGAAACATGTATAATATCATACATGAAATGAGTCACCAGTCCAGGTTCAATGCATGATACAGGATGCTTGGGGCTGGTGCACTGAGATGACCTGGAGGGATGGTACGGGGAGGGAGGTGGGAGGGGGTTCAGGATGGGGAACACGTGTATACCTGTGGTGGATTCATGTTGATATATGGCAAAACCAATACAATATTGTAAAGTAATTAACCTCCAATTAAAATAAGTAAATTTATATTAAAAAAAAAAACCCTCAGCATTCAGAAAACTAAGATCATGGCATCTAGTCCTATCAGTTCAAGGCAAATAGATGGGGAAACAGTGGAAACAGTGAGAGACTATTTATTTTCTTGGTCTCCAAAATCACTGCAGATGCTGAGTGCAGCCACAAAATTAAAAGATGCTTGCACCTTGGAAGAAAAGCTATGAGCAACCTAGATAGCAAAAAGCAGAGACATTACTTTGCCGACAAAGGTCCACCTAGTCAAAGCTATGGTTTTTCCACTAGTCATGTATGAATATGAGAGTTGTACTCTAAAGAAAACTGAGCACCGAAGAATTGATGCTTTTGAATTGTGGTGTTGGGGAAGACTTTTGAGGGTCCCGTGGGCTGCAAGGAGATCCAACCAGTCCATCCTAAAGGAAATCAGTCCTGAATATTCATTGGAAGGACTGATGCTAAAGCTGAAACTCCAATACTTTGGCCACCTGATGCAAAAACTGACTCATTTTGAGAAGACCCTGATGATGGAAAAGATTGAAGGTGGGAGGAGAAGGGGGATGACAGAGGATGAGATGGTTGGATGGCATCACCAACTCGATGGACTTGAGTTTGATCAAGCTCAGGAGTGGTGTTGGACAGGGAAGACTGGCATGCTGCAGTCCTTGGGATCACAAAGAGTTGAACACAACTGAGCGACTAAACTGAACTGAAATGTCTCGCTCCTCATCAAACTTTTCCCTTTGATTTAACGTATTTGTCTGATGGTTATAAAACAGTGGATTTAAAAAACAAAACAAAACTGTCTTTCAGTTCCATTTAATCTATAATTACCAACTGCTTAAAAATAAAGTGGCATAAAATAGGGCTAATGAATAAGAAAAATTCACCTAGAAAAAGCCCAAGTCTCAGAGCTCCCTTGTAAACGGTGATCTTGATATCAGGCTAACCATGTGCGGTCTTGTTGTGTTCCTTTCCTAACCATGTGAGGTCTTGTGTTAAATTCTGCAGTATTTCTCTGTGTGGGAAATAAAGTAGCCTTCCTATTTTTTGTAGTTTAATCTCTTCCCTCCCTTTTATTCTCACAAAATCAAATTAATTTCTCTTAAAAATTATTACTTTCCAGTTATGTGTTAATTTGTATGGAATCCACTGGAAAAGAATTAAGGGCAGGAGGACAAGGGGCGGCAGAAGCTTGGATGGCATCACTGACTCAATGGATATGAGATTCAGCAAACTCTGGGAGACAGTGAAGGACAGGGAAGCCTAGAGTCCTGCAGTCCACAGGGTGGCAAAGAGTCAGACAAAACTGAGTGACTGAACAGCAACTTCCAGAATGATATGTAATTCACAGATCACTATTTTTAAAATATGGAGACAGGAGGATGAATGCTAAATTTGGGGGAAATGAAAGTGCATTTGTCCGTTTTGTTTTGTCGTTTAAAGCATCTGCTGGGGGTGCCACTTTATTTGTTGTGCCATGAGGCTTGCAGGGTTTTAGTTCCCCAACTAGGGATTGAATCCAGGCCCATGGCCTGGATTGGGACAGTGAAAGCCCCAAGTCGTAACCACTGGATCATCTGGGATTCCTGACAGTACATTTTAATTGCTACATTTAATAATAATAAAACACAATAAAATATATGATGAACTGAATACTTTTTAAAAAGGTTGGTAGAATTCTTTTCGGGTTCTACTTCTTAACCAAGTATATGCTACTACTTTCAAATATAGTTGAAAGCCAGGAGTCATTGTAATTGTATGGAAAAAAATTAAAAGATTGGGCTCATATAGAAATCCCCAGAAGGAGGAAAAAGTGCAGGAAACTATACTAACAATCTATACTTTCAATGGACCTTCCTTTCTTCCAAAGGAGGGTCTCACTTTAAATTATTATAGATCCTCAGGCTCTGTGGAATGAGCCAGGTTTGACAATGAACTCACTTTAAGCTCAAAGTCCTCTTTTCACACATTTTGAAGGTAGATGTGAGAATCTGCATACTTAATTCTGATAACTTGAAGAAGTTTTAATACCTGGGAGCTTATATTCTGAGAGGCAAAGGCTCATTCTAGTTCAATTTTCTTCTGAATTATTGACTCAAGTCCCAAGCTGGAGAGAGACGATTGATCTAATCTTCTCATTAGCTGGTTCATACAACTCAAAGCATTATGTATGATGACTTGTTAGAGATTTATATATATACCACATAACTGGTAATTCACAATTTCCAATACATTTAAAAATAATACCATAGAGGACATTTGGTTTCTTTCCACAGGGCTGGAAACATCACAGTCAAGTGTTTACAAGGCACAGGCGTATAGGGAGGGGAATTAGGGGTAAACTTTAGCAGAAGAGGAGAAATTTTCCCCTGGGGCTTTACACATATCACTGAGAGAAAAAAAAATGGTGTCTTTTCCAGACACACACCCCTCTTCTTCATAATATTCTAAAACCCAGGACCGTGAGTAATAAATGTGATAGATGATCAGGTCAAGTTTCAAGACTTAAGGGCAGGTTGTGAAAGTGTTACTCAGTTTGACTCTCTGTGGCTCCATGAACTGTAGCCCACCAGCTCCTCTGCCCATAGCATTTCCTAAGCAAGGCTACTGGAGTGGGTTTCCATGACCTTCTTCAGGGGCTCTTCCAACCCAAGGATTGAACCTGAACCACCATGACTGACTTAGAGGTTGTAATATAAACCATCCCAGGCCACTGGGAGACTCATGTTTTCCTCTTGGTCCTAGGTTTTGAAACTGATGCCAGTCTTGTCCCATTAGCTAATGAGGATATGTTTGAACATACAAAATTTCCCATTGTCTCTGTTCTGGGTCAGAGAGGAATTATAATCTGCTTCTAGCTCTCAGCTAAAAAGCAAAGAAGTCAGGGTTTGGTTTCTGTCCTCCTTAAACAAGGAGTCAATGTTTTAATGCATCTAAAAGCCTGAATGCTCCTTTCCCCTGGAAGCTATTGACTCAAAAGAGAATCATACTACACACTTCAAAACCCCAACCACAGTATAATCAGTTCCACTCACATATATCAGAGACACCCCTTCCACAGTGTCTTACCCACTGCCTCTTATTGTTTTTTATTTAGTTTGGCTAAGAACAGAAAGCTGACCTAATGCAGACCATATGGGCTGGATTCCCGTGACTATAACAAAGGGCAACAGAAAGAAGCAGCACGTACAACTCTACAGAGATGCAGGAACATAGCCAGTGACCTTTGCTTCCACGGATTTAGAATTACATTAGGCTATTGAATGGCAGGGGGCATGGGGGCGGTGCTGAAATGGATTTCTTGAATCAAGACAGGCTGATGGCGAGGGTACATGGATTCACACTGATTACTAAATCCTGTGAAAGGGAGTTTAGCCACATGTTTACTCAAAACCAGCAATGGATCTAGTAGCTGCATTTTAAAAGAATGCACTGATGAAAATATACTCAATAGTAATTTAAAAACTAATACAAATACAACAAAGGTGAAATAAATGATGCTAAGAGTTGTCATTATAGATCACAGAACAAATGCCCTTCAATGAATAAGAAAAAGCAAATATCTATTTACAACGAAAGTATTTATAAACACCAATTTCTCACTAGAACATTATAATACTGAATACTATGTAACTGTTTGAACAAGACCAAAGGATTTCTAATATTTGCTTCAACAGGTAATTGGGAGTTGTTGCTGTTGTTCGGTTGCTAAGCTGTGTTCAACTCTTTGCAACTCCATGGGCTGCAGCATGCCAGGCTTCCCTGTCCTTCACCATCTCCTGGAGCCTGCTCAAACTCATGTCCATTGAGTCGGTGATGCCATCCAACCATCTCATCCTCTGTCACCCCTTTCTCCTCCTCATTGGGAATCCCTATTCATCCTTCCTCACTCTTGTATCTTGCAGACCTCAGTTCAAGTGTTCCTTCCATCAGGGAGTCTTCTTTGATCAAACCTCAGTCTGTCAGGTCCTCTGACATATGGTCTCACAGCAACACAGACACTTTCCTCACTGTCTTTATTTACATTTATAATTATACATTATTTCTCTAGATACTTGTTTAAGGTGCATCCTTTCAAGATGTGGTCTCTGTGAAGCCAGGAGCATGTCTGGTAGGGATTCAGGAAGTATCAGATGAATTAGCAGATAACCCCATTAGGCAGTATTGAGTACACATTCAGGGCTTTCCTGATGGTGCAGTGATAAAGAATCCACCTGCCAATGCAGGAGATGCAGGAGACACAGGTTCACTCCCTGTGGCGGGAAGATCCCCAGGAAGCAGGCATGGTAACCCACTCCAGTACTCCTGCTTGGTGCATCCCATGGACAAGGAGCCTGGAGATCTATGGTCCATGGGCCACAGAGAATCAGATGCAACTGAGCAACTAAGCACACACGCAGTGTACCTTCCACTCTACGAGCACTCTACAGGGATGAGTGCATCTTTTGCTCACCACTGTCATCTGAGGTGGGTGCTCTGATGAATGCTCACTTCAGAGATGTGCAAGCTCAGGTTGCTGTCAGTCACTCCTGAAAGAATCCCAACAAGCAAATAAGGGCCTGGGGTTTGAACCAAGGGTGAGTTAACACACTTAAGACAAACGGTACATTGGGACCCAGCCTTGAAAGAGTGAAATTCTGTCTTGTTTCGAGACATTTAGGAAACATGAACATGCACTGTAGAAGTGAAGGAGCAGAGAGAGAACAGGCCCTGAGGCATGGTGGGTCAGAGAGGGTGGCCTGAGAACAGAGAGCAGGCGGATAAAGGAAGGCAGCCGTGGGGCTCCATGAGGTGGCCTCAGAGGGCACACTACCTCTCGGGCCAAAGGAGAGAAAGTAGGAAAGCAGACAGAGGCCTCTAGGTCCACAAAACACTCCACCCACAAGGTACCCAGTTAGACTGCTTGATCCTATCTCTTCTCTTTGGACTGTTCCTTCTCACTTTGTGTGGCTGCATTGTAGGAAGAGCCACTTGGTGAAATGAGAGGTTAGATTTTAAAATAAACTATTACAAATACCCAAACTCTTTAATTACAGACTGTAGGGATTCTCAACAGAGGGGCCTGGTGGGCCACAGTCCATGGGGTCACAAAGAGTTGGCCACAACTGAGTGGGCAAACACACACACACACACACACACACACACACACACACACACACACACACAGGAACTCTCAGAGCACACCTGTAAGCATTCACTTTTATTTGGGCTGAAGTGACAGGGACTCTGAAACCAGGCTGCTTGGGTTAAAAGCAGACTGGGTTAAAGGCAAGGTCACAAAACTTTGTGATTTTGGACAAGATATTTCACCTTTCTGACCCTTAGCTTTCTAAACTGTAGGAAAGGTATGTTACGTGGCAGCCTGTATGGGAGGGGAGTTTGAGGGAGAATAGGTACATGAATAAGTACAGCTGAGTCGCTTTGCAGTCCACTGGAAACGATCACAAAATTGTTAATTGACTATACCCCTACACAAAATGGGCTTCCCAGATAGCTCAGTTGGTAAAGAATCCACCTGCAATGTGGGTGACCTGGGTTCAATCCCTGGGCTGGGAAGATCCCCTGGAGAAAGGAACGGCTACCCACTCCAGTATTCTGGCCTGGAGAATTCCATGGACTGTATAGTCCATGGGGCTGCAAAGAGTTAGACACAACTGAGCGACTTTCACTTCACTTCAATACAAAATAAAAAACTTTTTTAAAAATTAGAACAAAAAGAAAGTAAAGGGATAACATTATCTTCCTTACTGGGAGGTTGTAAGGATTGATGGTTTCCCAGGTGGCGCTGTTGGTAAAAATCTGCTTGCTACTGCAGGAGACATAGAGACGCAGATTTGATCCCTGGGTTGGGAAGATCCCTTGGAGAAGGAAATTGCAACCCACTCCAGTATTCTTGCCTGGAGAATCCCATGGACAGAGGAGATAGCCCACAGGGTTGCAAAGAGTAAGACATGACTAGAGCAACTCAGCATGCACGCTCGCACGAGGACTAAATGAGATAAAAGCACCTCAAGCAATGGCCTATTTGAAAAACTCAAGGGATAGTAACTTTAATTATAATAAAAGAAAGCAGGGGAAGGAACTGAACTTCTGCTTTATCATGATCAGGAGAAGCCCCCGTTACATTAAACCAGTAGCGTCAAACCAGTTCCTGACTTAAACAGCCTTAAGTGGTGACAGAGGGGAATACACACATTTGCTTCATCACTCTTTATGACACACACGAGTGTCTTGGTACAGCTGTGCTTCTCTCTGCAACAGCCTGTTAGCAGGGAATCTTCTAGTTTCAGTCTCCCAGCAAAGTATCTAAAAGTTGAGACCTCACTATTCACAGGCCTGAGAAAAGAAAGTGCAAATACTATGTCTCCCTAATGCTTAGTGTGGGGACCTTGCTTGGTTCCTTATCCTTATAGTGGGCAGAGGCAAGAGCTAACTCAAATGTGCCATTTTGTTATTTGCCAACAGGATCAGTCAAAGGTGGGGAAGGGAGATCATGTACCCATCACACAACTAAGTTTTCAGATTTATTTACAGCTTCATGAATTTAAGGGAAATAAGTCTCTTTTTCTCCAAGTTAAATGCATCTACAAAGAGACTTTCATTATAATGATAGTGATAATATGAAAGTACATTTTAAACTGCAGTGTAGATAAGAACATCTACATAATTAAGTCTTGAAGACAAGATTTTTGAATCAGCTTTGAATTCCAGCTTCTCTATTAATTAGCTGTGTGACCTAGGGCAAGCTCCACAGCTGAGCTGAGCCTCAATGCCCTCATCTTTAAAATATAAATATCACCTCATCTTTGAAATGAAGCTACACCCTGTGGTTTGTTTAAAAACTGTGGTAAGATATTTAAGGAATTGACCATCACAACTGGCACACAATTGGGTATGTAACAAAGGTAACCACTGGTATGGTATTTATAACTTTAAAATTCCACAAGTGGGAGAGGAGATGTCAATTCACTGAATTGTATAGGCAGGTAAAGCGAATTCTTTATATTTCTCATTAACCTCTTGCAGTGGATGTTGTAGTTGAAGCTGGCCTACCCCTTTAACCGAGAGTAGAGACTGTTTTCCTATTTTAGATGTGGGCCTGAATGCTAAACCAGTCTTGGTATTTTCCCTCCCATTGCCAGGCACTGGTACAGGGATGGGAGGTCCAAGTCAACTGAGCTATTGTACAAAAAGTGAAAGGTTTGTTAGAAACTTCATATTTTAAAACATCCCCAGCTCCCCAAAATGAAGAAATAAGGGGCCTTATTGTTCGTGGCAACCCAGAACAAGAAGATATCCTTGACAAGATTTGGGCTGGCCATGTTGATCTCTTTCTCCCTCTTTCTCTTTCTGTCTCTCTTTCTCCTTTCCTTTTTCAGTTTCTCTCTTCTCCATGCTTCTATACATGCTTTGCACAAAGTGCATATATTCAAGTCAGCAGAAAGTCAAAAGGCATCATTAATAAAAATCAAATAGTAATTTTTAATCATTCTAAATATGGAATTGAACCTAGGACAACGGTAAATGCATGTATTTTACATGTATGTTTACATATATATATATATATATATATATATATATATATTTACATTTCCAAATTCAACAGCCTATGAGAAAAGTTTTATTATCCTAAAGCAGTTTAATAAAAATGCTCTCAACTTATTTGTCACTTACGTTATATCAAATGGGTTTCTTATCTTTTATCTAATTGCCTTCTACAATACCAGAATAAAACTGAAAGATGAGGCAAGGACTTCCTCATTTCAGGGATAACAAATTCAAGGCCCAGAGAAATTCTTCTCTCCAAGATGCAAAACTTTTCAGAAGTTAGGCCAGGCTTAACTAGCCAGCTTCTTGTCCTGGTTTCTTGTATCCGTGTTGGACTATAGAACTGAGGAAAGATACTTTAAAACAGCTTCACATGTAATCTGTGATTAAAATGTGCAGCTCAGAGACAGAAATCTAGGATACATTTAAGTTAGTCCCATCTCTACCATCAACTGCTAATATGACCCTGAGCAAGTCACTGACATTTCTGGGTTTCAGTTTCTACATATAAAAATGAGACATCACAAAAATATAACTTTGTAGGGTGATGGATATTAACTGGACTTACTATGGTGATCATTTTTGCAATAACTACAAATATCAAATCATGACATTGTACACCTATAAGTAATACAATGTTATGCCAAATATACCTCAATAAAAAAACTCAGAAATTAAAAAATGTAAAAATGCAACTATAAGTAAAAAAAAAGTGCTAATTAAAAATTAAAATAAAAAAAAACCAAACAAACCAGAGACGTTTTTGAGGTGACGTTTCTTCTAAAGCCTTTGATAACCTAGGGAACTGACCAGTTGGTTCCAGAGTCAACTATGGAATCCTTAGTCTAGTTCTCAACACAGCAATCATTAGTTGTTCAAGTTTAATACTCAAGGTGTAACTCATTTATCTTCCCTGGGCGAGGTCCCTGCTATTAAGGGTGGTCCAGAGCGACTTCACTTTCACTTTTCACTTTCATGCATTGGAGAAGGAAATGGCAACCCACTCCACTGTTCTTGCCTGGAGAATCCCAGGGACAGGGAGCCTGGTGAGCTGCCATCTATGGGGTGGCACAGAGTTGGACACCACTGAAGCAATTTAGCAGCAGCAGCAGCAGCAGCAGCAGAGATCAGCAGGTTTGGCATCAGCAGGACTCGGTTAGAAATGCAGAATCTGAAGCCTCACCCTGAGTGAGTGAGTGAGTGAAGTCGCTCAGTCATGTCCAACTCTTTGTAACCCCGTGGACTGTAGCCTACCACGCTCCTCTGTCCATGGGATTCTCCAGGCAAGAGTGCTGGAGTGGGGTGCCATTTCCTTCTCCAGAGGATCTTCCCAACCCAGGGATCGAACCCAGGTCTCCCGCATTGTAAGCAAGACGCTTTATAAGAACCTGCCCTTTAACCAGAAGCATGCATGCACGCGTGCTCAGTCACTTAGTTGCGTCTGACTCTTTGAGACCCTGTGGACTATAGCCTACCAGGTTCCTCTGTTCATGAGATTCTCCAGGCCAGAATACTGGAGTGAGGTGCCAGCCTGCGCTCCAGGGGATCTTCCCAACCCGGGAATTGAACCAGCCACCTCTTAGGTCTCCTGCCTTGTCAGGCAGGTTCTTTGCCACTAGTGCCACCTTACGCACACCTGAGAAGCACTAGGTTAGATCATCTCTTAGAACCTTTAAAGCTCTAAATGTCAAACACTGTAGGATTTTCCAAAACAAAAAAGGCAATTTTTCCATGAAGCTTGGGTGGTTCTCCAAATGTGTTAAAGGATGTTTCCATCCTCTGTACAATAAAGGGATGCAGGAGATAACTAGTAATGATTTTTGAGCTCCCCTTTAAGAAAGTCCAATGAGTCACAACCAAGGAACCAACTAAACTCTCAGGGGAAGACTGAACCTGAGATGAACCCTGACATCCATCTCACCCAGACATCTCTTGTACAACTGCGGTCTAAAGGCTTCTGTGCATTTAGCCAGTTACGTGGTGAATTACCCCAGTGGAACTGACCAGTGCACCAGCCACCCTCACAACCCAATTCTTGTTAGAAGAATTGCTCTTAATATGACACCACCTTGTCAGACATCTCTGCTTCATTTTAACACCTGATGACCCTCAGCTCTGAGATCTGCAGATGAGGGTAAACAATGAAAGTGACTGAACTTCACAAAACATTGGCTGCAGGTTAAATTGAGAAATGAAGAAAATTATGAGTTTGGAAAAATAGGGAAGAATCTCAAGCTCAGCTGTCAATTTGGGATGCTTGGCTAAAGAATAAAACCTCAGCTGGACTTGAAGTCACATATTGAAAATCCTCAAAAAACAAACAAACAAAAAGACATGGATTCAAATCCTAAATTTGCTACTTGTGAGTTGTGTGCCTGAATATGTTACCTCTCTCTGGGTCTCACCTTTTGTCTAAAGTAGAATTTTAAAGCGCTATGAGATCCTGGTATATTAGCAAGATTCAAACCCTTTATGAGCATCAGAATCATCTGGGAAGCTGGCTACAATTTAAATTCTTGGAAGTGTTAGTCACTCAGTCATGTCCAACTTTTTGCAACCCTATGGACAGTAGCCCTCCAGGCTTCTCTGTCCATGGAATTCTCCAGGCAAGAATACTGGAGTGGGTTGCCATTCCCTTCTCCAGGGGATCTTCCTGACCCTGGGTCTCACACACTGCAGGCAGATTCTTACCATTTGAGCCACCATATGAGTTGTGTGACTAATATGTTACCTCTTTCTAGGCCTCTGCTTTTGTCTTTAATAAGATTTTAGAGAATTATAAGAGCACCTAAGAGCACCTAGTATATCAGCAAGCTTCAAGTTTATGAGCATCAGAATCATCTGGGCAGCTGGCTAACTTTAAATTCTTAGGCTGCTAGAATTTCTAATTTAGTAATTCCAGTGATGGGGATGGGGATCAGCACTTATTAGAGTATCAGTGATTCCAATGTTGTGTGAAGTTTTTCCTGAACAGGCATCAGATAAGTCCCTATGGATAAGTCCCTATAAAATGCTGCTATGGGGCAGTGGGTGGTAAGGGAAAATTGAAGTAGAGCACCTGTAAGCTCCTGGTAAATGTCAACTTTGAGAAGACATTATTAGTAGTTCAGATGGGGGAGTATTTTGCTCCAGGTTACATAGTAGGTAGGAGCAGGTAAAAAACTTTTTCCAATGGACCAGAATGATTTCCTATTTATCAACTTTTCTCAGAAAGCTTAGTTGGAACAATGTGAGAGACTGAGTAAGGATGTAGGTCAAACCATCATGTATTATCAAACCAAGGGATGAAAAGCAGTGCTGTGCAATGGGCAGGTTATGCTCAAAAAACTGGGGTCTTTGTTAGTAAATTGCTGTGTGTCCTTGGACTTGTCACTCCTCTCCGGTATCAGCTATGTCATTTATAAAATAAAAGGATCCTTCAATATTGTTTCCAGGGTTCAACTATTGTTGTTATACTATAGCTGTAGAACCCATCTGGGAGGAACAGCTCCTTGCTCCTTTTGAGAAGGAATGCATCTTTCAATCTGTGAAGTTCTTCCTGAACAGGCATCGGAACATAACACCTCTCTCCTCTGAAATTTAGTGGGACGTATCGTCTATGCCATGCTTTATTCATTCTGAAATTACCTTGTACGATTTGGAGGAATATTATACAAGCAGTAGACTCTCCCAGCAGATGAAGAGAGAAAGGTGCTTGTGAGCCCTTTTATGGCCCACGTCACATCAGTTACTGCTATCTAACACGCACTCTCAGCCAGCCAAGCACTTTCCATGGACTTCCATAATCCTTAAAACTATCTTCTGAGGGTAGAACTGCCAACTCCAACTTACAGTTGAGGAAACTGAGGCTCAGACTGCTTTCCCTTGCTCACAGAGTTAGTAAGGGACAGTTCTGGGGCTTGAACTCAGAACTGTCTCAAATCCAAAATCAAGTGTAAGTGACTAAGCTAGGTGTGCCCATGCTCTTCACTATTAGGCTACCCTCCAGGAGTAGAACCTGGCGAAGTACTTGCTGAATGATCAACACATTTGTGATGTTCTTCCGAAATCTGTGTTACTTATGAGAAACTGAAAGTGATCTTGTAGCTGCCTACAATGACAGGAGCAGAGTATAGCTGAAAGCCATGGCTTTGACATCGGGGGACCAACACTTGAAAGTGCTGAACCAAAATCAATCCTGTGGTCCTGGGCTGAGGATGGGACAGGGAAATTTGCAATGCTCTAAAGCAGTATTCACTGTTGAGGACTTCTTCTTACTTCAGTGCACTCTCAGGGGTTGGCAGGCTTGGCCTCCACAACTCAGAGGTGCTTCCCTCCCTGTAGGGAGTCAAGGCAAGCATCCTGTAATCCACTGGAGAAAGCCAGCTACGGTGCCCTTGAAGCCAGTCCAGCTCCCAGACACTTTCTGCAGCAGAAGCTAGCGGAAATGTTGAGAGGCAAAGAGACAGCTTGTTTATTGCTGGGGAGTTTTCAAAGTGATGTCAGGGTCCATTTTGGTTATGTCTCCCCAGGTGCTCTTTGCCAAAATTAAACAAGCATCACGCAATTCTGCAAACCTCTTCTCAGAAGAGGCTATAAAATATTCCTAATTTCTTTAGGAACACAGGGTTGCTGGAGGTACTGCAGTTTTGGTTTTTTTTTCTAACAAAATAATTTAATATTAATAGAGATATGGTTAATAAAAATTTAATGCCAGTGCTTGATTCCCCAAGCTATCCATGGAACACTCACTTTTCTTTATCTTTCTCAACAGCTCATAATCTCCTCAAAGTTTTCTCAGTAATAGTTGTATTCATGGTACTAGGATTATTACTTTATTTCCTAGAACCTGAGATTTCTCTCAACTGAACATTCATTGATGGGTATTTATAAATCAGAAAAGAAATTAATCATACCAACTAGGGGTGCTTTAATACGTGAATCTGCTTTAAAAACTGAAAACTAGTGCATGCTGCTCTGAAAAGACTTTTAATAACACTGCAAAGTGGACTTGATTTCCAGCACTGATATAACAACGAGGTAACATAAAATAGTGTCCTATTTTCAAATTGTAGAACGGAACAGAGAACTCAAAGAGCTAAAGTATTACTGTGTACTGTGAAAAGTTACAAAGCGTTACATATGAACTTTTCATGCTATTGATTAAGTCTTGGTTGGTGGTGACCTGGGCATTCTGATAGAGTAAGTATTTTCCAAAATTTAATTCCTTGGGAATGATTCTCACTCTAGCAAATGCCTAATTGAAGGGAACTAAATTATAGTAAGCGTCTGCATCCTTGCAGGTCAGGAGATGACCAGGTTCACTGAGTCAGAGGGAATTCACCGGGAAACTCACCTTGCAGTAGCAAAGAACATGACAGGAAGACTCAAGGGGCTTTGCTGCTGCTAAGTCACTTCAGTCGTGTCCGACTCTGTGTGACTCCGTTAGACCGCAGCCCACCAGGCTCCCCCCGTCCCTGGGATTCTCCAAGCAAGAACACTGGAGTGGGTTGCCATTTCCTTCTCCAAGGGGCTTTGGTCCTGGCAATTCTTCACTGATGATGACTTTCCAAGGTGTGATACATTTTCTCATCTACGGAATGGGGCTTATTATCTAGCCTCTGTGCTTCTGCTGATTTTTGAGATAATTAAATGAGGTACCACAGGAAGCACATTGAAAAAGTATAAATACTCCACTGGGGCACACGATCATCATCTAATGGACCTGTCTCATTGGTTATTTACTACTTTGTGAGAAAATGAAAGTGTTAGTTGTGTCTGACTCTTTGCCACCTGGACTGAAGCCCACCAGGCTCCTCTGTCCATGTAATTCTCTAGGCCCCAATACTGCAGTGGGTTGCCATTCCCTTCTCCAGGGGATCTTCCCAACCCAGGGATCAAACCTGGGTTTCCTGCGTTGCAAGAAGATTCTTTACCATGTTAACCACTTCCACTATTTAATTTAGATCCTAATTAATTCAGTATAAGAAACATACCTTTTTAGATGAGTAATTTCTAGAGCAGGAGCTGGATATAAAGTACTTTTAGTTGTTCCTAATCCAGGAAAGTTATTTTATAATATTTCTCCTCATAAACATTTTTCACATGTTTTCAAAAGGAAACTTGCTTTAAAGACAATGGTTTTTAACCACAGAGCCTGATTGCACTCTGTGTGAGTATCTGTAAATTTTAAATTAGTAAGCAATTGCTTGTGGCAAAATAAATGATAATAGGTTTAACTGGAAGCCAGCTATGGAACTAATGAATTTCAGGCCAGAATGTTCCAGAAGCATTGTGAAACTATACGATTTTTAAAGTGGAGGAGAACTTGGAGACCACACCCTTCTTTTATAAGACTGGTGACTTCTCTGAAACTACAAATGCGGCTTCAGTGTTGGCGGTGAAACCTGAATACTGAGTTTCCTGAGGTTCAGTCCACTGCATGTTAGAAAATTACTGCTTTTTGATAGGGAGCTATATCTGCAGGAAGCCGTGAACATTCTGCTACAGGTACATCCAAGCCTGGAAAAATACCTGAGGTCTCTGTGTCACTGGAATCTTGAATTTCTGGTGACAGCATCGACAAGAAAGCAGGAGAGCATGGGCTTGGATGCTCCCAGAGCAATTGCTATGCAGTCCAGGCCCTCCTCTTCCTGTCTTTCTACTCCCTCTCTTTTCCTTTCTGACAGCAGTTGTTATTAGAATATAAGGAATAACCATTAGAAATAAGCATGTGTTATTAATATATAATTACTTTGAGTTAATCTGATTAAGTAATATATGAAGCATTGGGAAAAGCAGGAAATGTGTGTGTGGCGTGTGTGTGTGTGTGTGTGTGTGTGTGTATATATCGATGTGGTAGGTGTGGTGAGCTTGTCTGCATGTGAGAAAGAGAATAGATTAAAGGATTATAGGAGATCATAGGATCATACTGGCAAATCAGATAGAATATGTATACACACACTTTCTTAAATTTTAAAAGTAATATATATTTGTAACAGTTTTAAAAATATAGAAAGATATAAAGTGAAAAACAGAAGTATTCCTACTAGCCTATATCCTCCAAATGTAGCCACTACAAAAACAGAAAGCAAAACCAAAATAATGCAATAATGACTGTGTTACTCATGTTGTACTTGGGAAATATATATATATATATATATATATATATATAATTGACCATTATCTTATAATACTAATAATATATTATTCAAGGTGGATTAAATGTAAAACCTGAAACAATCAATTAAGTATAAAAGAAACCTTTTCAGAAAAATTTAGAAGGCCATATGTCTAACCTAGATTTTCAGTGGGAATTTTTATCCATTCCAGGAAACTCAGAAATTATAAAAGTATAATAGTTAAGCCATACCAAAAAAAAAAAAAAAAAAAGAACATTATGGCATGAATGAGAGATTGGGAAAAATATCTGCAATGTAACATACGAATAAATAGACAATTAATTATTATACTTAGAACTCTAGAAACTGAAAACAAAGGAAAATAGATAAGAATAGTTATAGATAATTCACAGGGAAGCCAATTCAGATAGCACATAAATATATGAAAATTTATTCAGTTGCTTAAGAAACATGAGAAATACAAGTTAAAATAAGATAAACCAATAAATTGCAAAGAGCAATCAATAATCAAATTTCTGAAGGGCAAGTGAGAAGAGGGTCTGTTCATATAGAAACACAAAGAAATGTAATAGATGTATAAAAATCACTTCAAACCATTGTTTTTCCCCCTCAGGGAACAAGGGTGAGATTCAGATGGCTTTTACTTTCTGTTTTTAGCTATTATGTAAATGAAAATAATCATGTACTTTAAAATATAATCAGAAAGAAGATTAAAAATTTCATTGTAGAAAAATAAAGTTTACTTAATAAGAATGGTAAGAGACAAAGAAAAGTATATATATTAAGTGTTTTTACAAGGTCAAAATATTATTAATTCTTTTGTAGATTCTGGATTTTCTACCTTGCTTTATTTTGAACATGTTTATTAAAATGTTTATATATGACTTTTACATTTTCCTTTTTAAAAACAAATAGATCTTAGATACAGCTACAATTTAGCGGAAGGGGTGGGTTAGTTGAATGGTACTATATTTAAACATCCCCCAATGGTCATCAGTTGTCACTACTATTTATTAAATAACTCAAATGTATCCAAGATGTGAAATGATACTATTATTAATAACTTTATTACATTTCTAACTCATCTTCTTACTCTTTATTTAGACAGCACTGACTCAGTGCTATACTACATTAATTACTGTGGTTTTTAAATTTATTTAAATTTCCAGTAGAGGTATTCTTTTCTATTTTTCACTTTCCTGAGTCTTTGTATATATCTTTCTTTCAAACAAACTTAAGTATCACTGTTTCAAGTTTCTAAAACAAATCATTAAAAAAAAAAACCCCAAAATGAAGCCCACTGAGATTATACTACACTCAAGAGTATTTTAGAAAGAACCGATTCCTTTAAAATGCTACCTTAAAAAAATCAGTTATTTTTAAACAAAGTTTTCTTTCCTTAAATACATTTTTGGGAAAGGGTTCTTTTTTCCTTTCCATTTATATTTTTAATTATTTATATACTCTTAATATAGAAAAGCTGTGGAAATGTTTCTAACTTTTCATATGATTTCTAAAGGTATTTCTCAGGTCTCTTGGATTTTGCTTGACTAATTATTATTATTATTATTATTTTGCTAAGGGTAAAATTATTTTTTCTTCTTTTCTAACTTTTTTTTCTCATGCAATTTCACTGGCTAATAATTTTGAAAAAGTTAAATAATAGTGGTGATGGTGAGTTTCACTTCTTGTTTCTGCCTTTTCTATCCCACCTTTAGACAAGAGGTAAGAGACAGAGCCTTTGGTTAGATAGATAGCGAAACCATAGCAGGGAAGCGGCCACTACTGCCCAATTTCCTAAAGGATTCTGTGCTTATAACCAAGAATGAACTGTTGTTGTTGTTTAGTCACTAAGTTGTGGCCAACTTTTGCAGCCCCATGAACTGCAGCCCAGCACAGCTCCCCAGTCCATGGAACTCCCCAGGCAAGAAGACTGGAGTGGGTTGTTAGTTTTTCCTCCAACCAAGAATGAATACTGACTTCTATAGATACCAACCTTTTGGTATCTACTAAAAGGATGAAACTCTTGTTACCTCTTCAACTTATTAATATGGTAAATACATTTTTATTTTGAAATGACACTATGTGGTTATTTTGTAGCTTGCTTTTTGCATTCTCTGGCTTCAATGTGAAAAGTTAATTTAAGAATTATTATTTTCCCCACTGATGTTCATTAGTGAAGTGGATGCATAGTTGCTTTTATGTACTTTTGTTCTTTTTTTTACATAGGTTTTGGCATCTTATTGATGTTATGCCACTCTCTAAATCATTTGCAAGTTTTCATTTTTTTTTCTGCTAGGATCTGCTATAGTTTAATACCCATGGAGGTATTTGCTTTTTAAAATTTGACAGGACTTATTGATGAAACTTTCTAGAACAGTTGACCTTTCGCAGTATGAGTTAAATTTTTCTGTCCATTATCTTAGTTTTATCTTTGGTAACTAATCTGTTTTTGTCTTCTCTTTCTCCTAGGCTCAGTTTTGATCATTTATAATTTCTAATAACATCATACATTTTAACCATGTTTTCTAACATTCACATAATTTTCTTTAATTGCATCTTTTTATATGATTGTCATGCTTAAAAAAAAATGTCTGTTGTGGTATATCCATGTTGGCTTCCTCTTTGCTTCTTTAATAAGCTCTTCCTTGGTCAATTATTTCCTGATTGTACTTACCTTTTTAAATAGTAACTGACTGACTTGTAAATTATTTAATTTTCTAATTTGTTAATTTATAATATATCTTAATTATTTCTTTCTTCTTTAAGCTATTTGGTTGATCTTTTAACTTCCTGAATTATGTATGTCTACTTTCTAAAATTAGTTACTAGAGATTTATTTGAAACTACAACTTTCTATCAACTATTTTAGCCACATCTGTTGGAATTAACTCTGTAGTATTTTAAGCACCATTATTTTCCAAATGTTCTGAAAATTGATTTTTATTGTATCTTTGATACATGAAAGTGAAAGTTGCTCAGTCATGTCTGACTTTTTGCAACCCCATGGATTGTAGTCCATGGAATGCTCCAGACCAGAATACTGGAGTGGGTAGCCTTTTCCTTAGCTGCATAAAAATGAGTCTATACAAATAATTAATTTTATTAAATATACTACTTAGGTAATGTTTCTGTCATTTTTCTCTCAATCACTTACATTTATTTGGATGCTATTTCAATTTTAGTTTTATGAGTTATATCTGAATTATAAATCAATGATTATATCTTTGCTTTGGATTGCAACTATTATATTTCTCAATCAATTTTTAACTTCAATTCATCCTTATATAGTAATAATATTCAATCTTCATTTTTTTAGATTTATATTTACCTCATTTGTTTTTGTCTGAGTTTACTTATATTTCTCTATAAATAGTTTTTTATTGAGTTTAGTTCTTGATTTAAGAATCTTATTCTTTTGATATGTGAATTGATATATGTTCTAGTTATAATAGTTAAGACAGTGGTCTTAACTCTATCATCTTAATTTCTCTCTACATTTTTTTAAAGTTGTCCTTATCCTTATTCTGATGTCTAGCTTTACATACATTATCTGTATCTTTTTTTCAGTGAAATATAGTTGACATGTGTATGCTCAGTTGCTCAATTGTGTCTGACTCTTTGTGACCCCATGGATTGTAGCCTGCCAGGCTCCTCTGTCCATGGGATTATCCCACAGGGAATACTGGAGTAGGTTGCCATTTCAGGGGATCTTCCCAACCCAGGGATTGAACTTGTATCTCTTGTGTCTCCTACTTTGTCAGGCGGATTCTTTACCCCTGCACCACCTACATAATGTTTTTTTAGTTCCAGATGCACTACATAATGATTTGATGTCTGTTTCCATTATGAAATTATCACCACAATAAGGCTAGTAACCATCTGTCCCTACAAAGGTATTACATTATCACTGACCAATATCCTTCATGATGTCTATACCCCCTATTTATTATATAAATCAAAGTCTGTACCTCTTAATCCTCTTCAGCTATTCTGCCCATAGAGTATAGACACCTCTTCCCCTCTGAAAAATAGCTGTTTAATCTTATATCTATGGGCCTATTTTCATGTTATTTGTTCATCTGTTTTTGAATTCCACAAGTAAGATCATGTGGTGTTTGTTTTTATCTGTCAGACTCATTTTACTTAGCACAATGCCCTTTAGATCCATCCATGTTGTCATACATGACAATATTTCATTTTTCATGGATCAACAATGCTCTACTCTATACACCACATCTCCTTTTTCTATTTGTCTATTGATGGGCACTTAGGTTGACTTCATATTTAACTAGAAAATAATGTTGCTCTGCATCTCTCTTTTATTTCTACCTAATATTCTAAGGTTTTATAAGATGAATTGTCAGTTCTTGATTCTTTTTCATCCATAATGGCTCAGATTTCATGCTTTAGTAGTGTATGGTAGACCCTTTAAAAAACATAGTTGTGTAAGTTATCTATGTTAATTTAAAAGATATTCTTAACCTTCAAATCCTTGATTCATAAACTATAAGAATAAAATGCAAATATTGAGTAATTGCTATGAATTAGAAAACAAATACTCTCTCCATCATCATCACAGCTATCCTGATTTATATTTTTAATATATTTTCTGTATATAATTTTTTAAAATATATCAGTTATCTTTTATTTCTAGCTTAAATTTTGGAGTCATATAGTTTTAGTTCTACATGCTACCTTCAGTTTTACATACTAGCATATACTGACTTTTTCTATCCTAAAGTTCTTTATTTTGACTACCTTCTATTGGGAGTCAGATTTTTATTTTTACTTTTTATTTTTTTATTTTTTTTTGGGGAGTCAGATTTTTAAAATTAAGCCATAATATTTTTCTTTGGTTATTCCCTTAGATTTTGCATACTAAGGATAGATTGTCCTTCTTTTGCCTTGAAATAATACCAATAATGAAAGTGAAAGTCGCTCAGTCGTGTCCAACTCCTTGGGACCCCACGGACTTTACAGTCCATGGAATTCTCAGTTCTATTTTCTCCCCCTCAGAACTCTGTCACATTTTTTCCATTGTCTTATAAAATTTAATATTGTTCTAGAGTAGTTTCAGGTTTATTTTCCCTTCCTCGTAGGTTATTCACCTTTTCTGATTGAAAGTTTAAGTAATTTTAAAGGAATATAATAAAGTAGCGATGATATTATATAATTTTTATCCTGGAACTCAGTATATCCTTTATGCCTAATGATTAATTTCATTACTGGTATGTATAAACATAATGTATAGCCTAGTATTTAGAACATATTCTGTGGTCATATTTTCTGTTCAACTGTTTCTTAGTCATCCAACATTAAGAAGATTAATTATACTCTCCAGGCCTCTGTTCACCATCTATAGAATTATAACTACTACAACACAGGGTAATAATGACATGTCATGACAAGATATGTAGAGTGTCTAGGCAGACACATGGCATTCAAGAAATATTAATCATCATTATAATCAGTTAATGATGTCAGATTTAAATGTTTTTGTTTCATTCTATATTTCATGAAAACCACAGTTCTGTATGCTTACTCTGCTGTACCTGTCCTTATATTTATTGTTTTCTCTAAGTGGCTTTTATCTGTATTTCTCTTTTTTTTTTTTTTTGACATGGTTTTCTACAGCCTGAACTTTGTGGTATTGCCTTGATTTTTTTGCCATATTGATTTTCTTTCTTAGAATTTTAGATTTAACTAGTGTCTAAGAAAATTGTTTATCCTTTGCCTTTTATTTCATATTCTCTTTCAATTTTTCCAAGAAAAACACTTTTAAGTTAAAGTTTTAATATATCCTGAAGTATTTTTACCAATAAAGAGTCATTATCTTTTGCATGCTGAGTTCCTCTGTCTCCATCAGGAAGTGAGAGACAGAGAGAGACAAAGGGAGAGAATTATGTCATCTGAGAGCTTTCCTGTATAGCTGCCATGCTGCTTCTTTGTTTAGATGCTTTGAGACAGCCTTTTTCCATAGGGTTTTCCTACTATTGGCCCTCCTTATGCCTTTCTGTCTCTCTGCAGTTTCAGTTTTAGTTGGGTGCTGATTATTTTGCTTTTCCATTGCCATTTTATCCTCTATGGCTTTTGGACACAGAAAACTGCGCATGGGTTTTGGATTCTTATATCTCAACTTCTCTAACACTTTTTACAATAGAAAACAGACATCAGTTTTCTATTTTTCATCATTTTAAGGGTTGGGTGGTGTGTGTGTGTGTGTGTGTGCGTGTGCGCACATGTGTGTGTACCGCCACACTCTCATAGTAGGTATGCAAACCACAGTAGAACGTTTCTAGGGAACAATTTGCAATATGCATCATTTTAAGGCATATAGTTTTTGACTCAGAAATTTCACTTTAAGAAATGTATTAGAAATCAATGGTGTTCAAACATGTCAGTAATGGAACACTTATTTTAGTTGTTTATAATTGAAAACTACTTAGAAACCATGCACGTCTAACAACAGGTGCTCATTGTATAAATTATGATACATTCAAGGAAATATTTTGTGGTTATTAGAAATGCTGTATACTAAAAGACACAAAAAAGGTAAGTAGAAAATAGCATACATTCAATAGTAGAGCATACTTATTTATATAAAAGTATGTCACTAAATGAAGAAAGGGCAATGTTAACAATGTGTCAACACTGGCGGTTTTCATAGCCTTTTGCACATTTTTTAAAAAAGCATGACCATGAATTAGTTTTATAATCATAAAAACAGTAATATATCTAACCAAATAAAAATTAGGAAAGATATACACTGCTACCATTTCCAGAACAGTGACTATTTATAGAGTGCTCTATGTCTGGTACTATATAAGACCTTAATAAATTATCCGTTCAGTGGCCCCATGAAGCAGAAGTTAGTGTTTCAGCTTTCAGCTGAGGAAGTTGAGGGATGGAAAGGTTAAACAAGTGTAATATTACTCAGCTCATAAAAGACCATGCCTGACATGAACCCAGTTCAGCCTAACAGCTGCCATCATCCAGGCGCACCCTCCTGAGGATTGTCAAATACATTTGAACACTTTTTCAGGTTATAGGTTGAATAGTTTAATATTTAAACTTTTGAATATTGACCCTTATTTCATACTCTAAACATGAACTTAAAAGAGAATTCAAAGGACAGAGTAAACATATACCCAACAAAGAAAACCATAAATGCAGAAGACATTAAGATTCATATTTCAATGTAAATCATTCCTTTTAACACGCTGTTTTATGAATTAGAAAGAGTCCTTGACAAATGAGGGTCCACGCCATGGCATCAGAGAGTATCATTAACTCTTTCAAGCCATCAGTTGAAAAGAGCACCAAAGAGGCAAATTTTCCTTCAAATATTCTCTTAATCTGAGGGGTTTCCTGAATTTTCATGTAACTTCAACCCAGTTTAAATCAAAGACCAATCATGCAGTATACTCTGATTCTGATTTTGCAAAATACAGTATTTTTCAACCATTTTCATTATAAGCCCAAACTCTGTCAGACATGTTTCTACATGATTTGCATTCTACCTAGAATACTGCCCAACCAAATCAGTCCACTTCCACTTCCACAACAGTGGCTTTGGGTAAAAACAAGAACAGCAGCAACACCACAGCCTAAGGGAACAGGTATAGCAGGGGATTAGAACTAAAATAGTTGAGTAATAAAGTTTCAAACATCTGTTCTTCTGGAATCTACCTGATACCCTTTATCAGACTCTTTGCTATGTATAACACACCATGTAACAAAGTTTAAAAAGCAACTTAAAATAGCAAAGCAAACTAGCAGTTTAAGAGGTTAACCATACCTGTCTCCCACCAGAGAGGCAGTAACAATGAGGAATCAAGGAATTTGGGGTTAGAGCCACAAAACTAAGGAAGAACATGATACTTCAAGATATAGTAATCACAACTCATCTGGCATCAAGTCCTCATAGGAAAGATTCACAGATTCAGTATCATTTGTTGCCTCATCGAGAAACAGAAGAAAACTGAGAGACACATAGGAGATGATAATCTGGAATGGTGACTCTATCATCCCCCTTTCCCTCCTCCAGTTGGGAGGGCAAGGTGAATGACAATTTGCCAATTAAGACATGTAAACACATCAGAATTCAGAAACCAAACTCCAAGTTTTAGCCCTCAGTGAACTTTCTTGGGATTTCATTTAAGTCAAGAGCATAGATAAAAAACAATCTCAATTACTGCCTCTTTTCTCTCATTATAGCAACACTAGGCCTGCTGAGATAATACTTATCTGTGAAATATAAATAATAATAAAGAAATAAGGACTTGATGCAAACATAACATTCTCAGACACAAATGAATAATCTAGGACAGAAAAATATAGGTTCCTGAATTCTGAGCCAACCTAGGGAAGGACTATAATTTTCCACCTATTCCAACAACCAGAAGAAACACAAGAAAAGTAAGAAAGGCCGGGGCATATAATGACACTCAATACAAATGAAAAGGAGCTCTCAAAACATGATCCATCTGGTTTCTTTCTTTAGCACAGCAATAACGACTGAATGGAACACTGAAGTTTAGATTCATCATAACTACATTAAAAAAAAAAAAAAACACCAAGAAAATCCCATTAGGGTCCCATGAAAACGTTTAACACATCCCCATGTCTCTATGGATACAGGTCCATAGGTTATCTGTAAAAACTCCCATACATTATTTTAACGGGAACAGCTAAACAAATCGGCTCCAAGAGAAATACAAATAAATGGATTAAAAACTGGCTATCTAACCGTATAGAGAGAGAAATCGTAATTGGTAGTCCGTCTAGTTGGGGAGAGGTTTCCAGTTGGGTCCCACAAGGATCGATATTGGGTCCCATTTTGTTTAATATCTTTATAAAAAATCTGGAAGACAAAGTAGAGAATGTGCTAATTAAGTCGACTGATGCCACTAGATTAGGACTGGTGGTTAAAGTAAATTGGATATAGATAAATGCTACTGGCCTTTAGAAAGACCGATGTTAACAGAAACTAGGATGTCTAAATAGTTATATATTTTTAATGTATCACTTAAAAATCTAATTCCAAACATTATAAATAAATAAATTTAAAAGACCTTAGGTTCAATGAAAAAGACAGCTTAGAGACTCATAAAACCCATGAATGCAGAATGAAGAATGTCCCCCCAGTAGAGATATTCTCAGCACAGCTTTATTTGGAAAACTGGTGGCTGTGAGTCTCTCAATACAGTAAAGATATAGCAGGCAATTCACATACCCAAGAATAATGGTACTGAAAAGATGAAGTAACTAAATTCTCAAAAATATATATATCCAGTTATTGGCAGAAAAATAAACAAGAAAACAATATAAAGCTGAAAAGAAAAAAAGAGCTAAAACTTGGAGTCATAAACAAGAGAAGCAGGTGAAATTATCAACAGAAAATTCTATAAGCACACACAGACAGACAGACACAAAATAGAAGAATGCAAGGCGTAACAGGAGGACTTTCCTAACATTTGAAAAAGAGACTGCATTTTTTAAAAACTAATTCTAAAGATGCTTGGGAAAAATATTCAGTAGAACTCCTACTAGTTGAGGTTTGTTTTTAAAAATCTTAGTATTTTACAATTTAATTTGTCACATGGAGACAACTGTGAAAGTAATAGTGAGTTTCAGTTATGGATTCTTGTATATAGACAGCAGGTTTATTTTAGGTGATGTTAATTGAACTGAAAATACGGATAATGTGGAATCGACTTTTAAATTTTATTGGATAAGGACTGGAAAACCTAGATGGCCTCAGAAACCTTGCTAACTCTGCTATGCTACCTTGAGTATTTCATTTTCCTTAAGAGCTTTAGTTTTTGCATCAGTTTAAACACAAGGCTAAAGATTTTTCCAAGAGCTGCAGATATTCTTGTTAAAATAAGACCTTACAGGAAGCTTTTACAGAGATTAGAAAACTGGAGTACACTTTTGAGCAACAGTGAGTGGGCTCCCACCTGGCTGCCGCTGCTGCTGAGTCGCTTCAGTTGTGTCCGACTCTGTGCGACCCCATAGACAGCAGCCCACCAGGCTCCTCAGTCCCTGGGATTCTCCAGGCAAGAACACTGGAGTGGGTTGCCATTTCCTTCTCCAGTGTGTGAAAGTGAAGTCCCTCAGTCGTGTCCGACTCTTAGCGATCCCATGGACTGCAGCCTACCAGACTCCTCTGTCCATGGATTTTCCAGGCAAGAGCACTGGAGTGGGCTGCCATTGCCTTCTCTCACCTGGCTAGGCTTCCCATTTTCATCCCCCTCTGACCTCAGGACACAGAATAGTTTAAAAATCACTTTAGATTATCTGACATGTTGCCTCTGTCTCTTAAAAACTATCAACAGAACCTATAAAAGTGAATCCTTCTCTTCATGACTGATTTCTCCAGAGCATCCAACAATACTTAGTTGATTATATGTGCCTGAGCTTTAAAAAAAAAATGACTGTAGAATTACAGTTGAAAAGAAGGAACATTCTTGATAAGAATGAAAGTAGCATTATTCATAATGCCTACAAGAAAGACAGCATCGTGCAATCAGAGTCCTCTCTGGGTCTCCTCTAACCTTCCATGCTGGGCTAAGGAAAAAAAAAGAGTCTAGTATTAGATAGTTACCTTTTAAAATCTAATCAAATGGCTGTAAGTATTCTGGCCTAAGAAATAACCGATGCAGTTTTTGGTAGGTCTGTTACAGGTTTTATAGCTAGTAACTGCTGAAAACTGATTTCCTTGCTTTGACTTTAAAATTTCCAATGTGAAACATTTCTCTGTAGATGATACTCTTGTTTTAGAGATGGGATTGCATCCTACATATCAGAGCATGTAAAATGCACAGGCAAGTACCACCAATAGGACTGGAGACTGAAAATTTTATTATTAAAAGTAATTATGCTTATAATTTTATTAAGATTCATCAGTTATCTAGTGCCAATCATATTCTGGGAACTATGCTATTCTCTCTCCATTTTATCATAACTTCATACTGACTGCTGAAAAAGGACTTAATTCCATTTTACAGATGAGAAAACTGAAGGGTTAGAGAGGGTTTGGGGGGCCTATTATCACACAACTATTAAATGGTAAATGTCAAATCTGACTCCAAAATATTCGTTCAGAACTTTGTGCTAAATCGTAACTCCTGAAACCATGATGTTATGCATGCTGACTGAGAAAGCAGAGAAAGAACTCATACGATTTATGCTAAAGAGTTTTAAGAACAGGACAAGTATCTTATATTTTTCTCAAGTTGGAAACCAGAGGATTGGACTAGCACAGGGTTTTTTAAACCTCAGAAGGGCTGACATTTTGGGTTGGATAATTGTCATGCGGAGGCTGTCCCATGCACTATTCCATGGTCAGCAGCACGCCTGGCCTTTGTCCACTAGATACCAGTGAAAATCCCCTCCTCCTGGTTCTGACCATCGAAAACCTCTACGGACATTGTCAATGCTCTTCCAGGGACAAAACTGCCTGTGATTTGAGAACCACTGCACTAGAAGAACTCTAATATCTTTTTGTTCTCTCACATTCTAGGCTCTGAATTGCAAATCCAACATTAGCCCAGAGGATGGGTTCTGCATCACTATGGGGTACCTGCCTATTGAATCCTTCCCTACCTCCATCTTGCACACTGAATTTAAAACTGTCCGAAGCTCTCCAAGTTCAGTTTGCAACAAAACTGCCACTCTCTGGTACTTAAATGTATCATTTATATGCAAATTGATAAGTAAAAAATAGGTTCGATGAAAGTAAAAAGAGATAGATGTAATCTTAAGTTAGCTTTCCATTAGGCAATTGATTGAGTCTCATTTCAAACTGCAGTCCTATGAGACAGTTTTGTTTATTTATTCATTTTCTCTTCTTTACTAAAGCTACTCTTATCAGGAAAATCATAAAATGGATTTAAAAAGCATTCTCTCATTTGATAGCCTGAGGGCCATAATGCTACCTTGGAATCTATTAACAGATCCCAATAACTGAAACCCAGAGCATTTAAAAGGGATTGACAACTTCCTAAACTCTGTGGTTCACTGACTTATAAGGGCCACACTTAAAATTTTCATTATTATGAATATCGTCTCCTGGGAAAGGAATGCCTTTGATTTATAGAATAGTCTAAAAGCAAATATCAGACCTATGGATATATGGAAAATATCAGTGAGTCAGAAATTTTCATTGGATTTGCTCCAAATAAAATTCAATGGCAGAGATGATTTATGGCATGCTATCCTTGGTGTTAAATTGAAGTTAGAAATATTAAAATGTCAATTAAATAATTATTGGATGATTAACAATTCCAGATGGCTTAAAAGTATTACCATTTTCTTAGTTCCATCACTATGAGCTATTTATCCAATCCACATTACATACTACTTTATAAACACTATTTATGGGATATATTAAAATAAGACCTTGTTTTTCTCATATATTTTGAAGGGTCCAAATTTGGACTCAGGGAAAGCATGTGCATAAATATTCTGCTCAGTGCAGAAACTTACATAACAGGAAGCCAGGTGAAGTTTTGTGAAGTACAGATAGGTAGATCTATTGGAACTGCTATCAATAGGCTTAAATGGAAATTCTAAATCTTGAATGCAAATTAGAATAATATTAGGAGAATTTTAAAAATTATGATGCTTAGGCATACCTCAGGACAACCAAATCAGAATTTCCAGATAAGAAATCTAAGCGTCAGTAATTTTTAATACTTTCCTTGTCATTTGATTGGGCACCCAAGATTGAGAACCATTGCTTTAAAGAATAGATTGGATTTAAAACTGTGTGGAAATTATTTTGTGACTATGCCTGACTTAAGCAACACTGTGGCCTCTTGTATTCAAATGTTTCAAGGATTTTAGGTGGTAATATGAAAGGAATTAACATTATCTGTCACTTAGAAAGTGATTCTTTTTCTCCCTTTCACTTCTCTTTCCATCCATCTGATGACTTCACAAACAAAGTGTCAGTTTGTTGCTGTTGAGCCTTTAACACAAGTCTGTACTTGCTTATTTCTCTTTTAAATCAAAGAGGATGCAGAGCTCAGGCCCATAGCCTCTATGTAATATAACCTAGAATTAATAGTGTAGTTTCATTTAAGATTATCTTCCAGCAAGTAATACGGATATAACTGATATGCAATTTCCTTTATAAATAAATTTAGATAAAATGAGCTAATTTAGATAAACAAAGTAAATAATAGTACACATTCTACTCATAAATGGAAAATGTCACAAAAGTGGTCTCAGATGAGCACAGTTCGGGTCACCCTAGTGTGAAGGTAAAGGGCATCTAAATGTGTCATCAATTTGGGCCCTAATTATGTCTCCATCACAAACGATGTCTTCCCTGGGCTTTAGTTTTCTCATTTGTTAACAAGACCATGAACCTATATGGCAGGCATTCTTCTATGACTTTAAGAAGCAAGGAGGGCTTGCCCTTTGAACCTACCTTGTTGACATCCAGGCGCATCTTCTCATTGTTGGCACTGGCAGCCTTTTCAGCTGCTTTCTTTTGGCGTTGAGGTCCCCTCCCAAAAAAGATGTAGTTGACCAAAGCATATTCCAGAAGGGCCATGAAAACAAAGACAAAGCACCCCATCAGGTACATGTCAATGGCCTTCACGTAAGGGATCTTAGGGAGGGTCTCCCGGAGATGGGTATTGATCGTGGTCATTGTTAGCACAGTTGTGATTCCTGTAAAAAGAGACAGAGTAACAATGTTTGTGTTTGCTTGCTGATTTCATCATAGCTGGAAAGGTTAGCTATAGTCTTTTACTTTTTCATATATCCCACACAATATATGAGAGAGGGGGTGAAAGTTGCTCAGTTGTGTCTGACTCTTTGTGACCTCATGGACTATACAGTCCATGGAATTCTCCAGGCCAGAACACCAGAGTGGGTAGCCTTTCTCTTCTCCAGAGGATCTTCCCAATCCAGGGATCAAATCCAGGTCTCCCACATTGCAGGTGGCTTCTTTACCAGCTGAGCCACAAGGGAAGCCCACGAATACTGAAGTGGGTAGCCTATCCCTTCTCCAGCAGATCTTCCCGACCCAGGAATCGAACCAGTGTCTCCTGCATTGCAGGCAGATTCTTTACCAGGTGAGCTATGAGGGAAGCACACAGTATATACTGGGCAATTATATATCAGCCCTGTGATAGGCCTGGGAAATATGCATAAATCATCAATTTATAGTAAACATTAATATTAGGGACATTTCCTTTAATCATAGCTTTATGGTTATAGTTACGTATCTAGTGTGGGACTTGGAGATGTGAATTAAATGCTATGACAGACGTGTGTAAGATGAGAGTTGAGAAAACAGAGTTGATCCTAATTTAGCCCATGATGTGGCAGGGGAACGATCAGGAAATCCCACCTTTGGAGCTGAGTCCTGGAGAATGAGTGGGAGTTACCCAGGCAACCAAAACCTGGAGATCAAAAGTGATAGTAGATCTAAGGGCATTGGTAGTGGAAAGAGTTTTTTTAGGGAGGTGCTTTGTGGGGATGAAAGCACACAGCCTTTCAAAAGAATCTCAAGAAATTCATTGTGGGTACATTAAAGGATATGATGGGAAGAAGGATAAGAAAAGTGAAGATTAAGTAAGGCCCACATAATGGAAAGCCATATACAGAGAGCTTAATGCAGAACTCAAACTTAAAATTGAAGGCAATATGGAGCCACTGACCAGCTTCAACCAGACAGGCATTAGGGACAAACTGTGTTTAGAACAACTGCTCTGGCATCAGAGTCGAGCATAGACAGGAAGCATACAAGACAGGAAATAGAATACTAGCTTAGAGTCTTTCAGAATAAGAAAGTAATGAAGGGGAAATAAAATAATGTGTGTGTGTGTGTGTGTGTGTGTGTGTGTGTGTGTGTGTGTGTGGCTTAGTTGCTCAATCATGACCAGCTCTCTGCAGTCCCATGGACTCTAGCCCACCAGGCTCCTCTGGCCATGGAATTTTCCAGGCAAGAACACTGGAGTGGGTTGCCAGTTCCTACTCCGGTGGATCTTCCTGACCTAGGGATCAAACCTGCATCTCTTTCATCTCTTGCATTGGCAGGTGGATTCTTTACCACTAGCGCCATCTGGGAAGCCCCAAATAATAGTAATAGTACCAGAATCAATGAATGCATACTGAAATCAATGAATAGATGCTATGAACAAATGATGGCAAAAATATGGAAACTAGAGGTGGAAAGTAACAGGAAGCAGGTATCTAGAGCCTTTGTTTTGGGGGTTGGGAATGTAGGCACATAATGCACAGATTAATAATATGGAAGTATCACACAATTCTTTATGGGAAATGCCACACTAGCTCAGGTCATAATTTTTTGCCCAGCTGAGGGAACATCTTCAACAGTGAGGAGTAGTTTCCCTCAAAGCTATAACTGGAGGGACAGAGAAATGCTGGATGAAAGCACTGGGAGTTCAAAGTCCTGAGGTTTGGTAAGGTCCAGATTTGTAGCAAAAGAGTAATGTGAAAATAGGAGTCAGAAGTCAAGATCACACAGACGTGAAGTTGTAGAGTCAACACTTGAACTGGGATCTCTCTAATTCTAAAACCTGTGTCCTTAAAACACTACCCAATGACACAGCACAATGTTAATTTTGAACTCTATTATTTTTTTAGGAACATATGTTTTCTGATTTAATTTTGTCTAATAAGATCAATCATACTTTTTGTCTTGTTTGTCTACATGTTCATAAAACAGACACAGATAAAATAAATTTGAGCATCTGATTCTGAGCATGGTCAGAAAAACCATGGTTATACTTTAGATCTAGGTGTTTTATAGTTCTCATATCTTTTCTGTATTAGTCATTTTGATACATTTTCCAATTTCACTTTTCATTATTTCCTCTAGAGCTTATCTTATATGACATGACTATCACATGTATATTATACAACTGACCATACTGATTTCACTACTTACCTAAATCTTATGTTTAGATAATCTTAAGGTGTGTCTGACCTAGTAATAAACTGCTCATGTAAAAGACATTTTAAACATTTCTTTAAAAAGTAAATAACTTACTTATTATTCCTGTAATAGGCATAAAATTGAAAAGAGACTTTTATTTTGGAATAACAGGATATTTACAAGTTCCATTCATTACTGTGTTCAGCAAATATTTACTGAACACCATTCACTGTGTGAGACACTACAGATATAATTGGAGCAAAATTAGGTATGGGCCTTCCCCAAGGTATCGTCAATACCATGAGGAAAAAGGATATCACAAACCAAATAAATATAAATTATAACTGTCATTCATTTCCAAGGGTGTTCTACAGTATTTTAGGAGACTATATCACAGGGGACTTGATTCAGTCTAAGAGGTCATCAATCTCCTTCCATCCTAGAACCACCACAGTCTAATCTCAATCCAGCAACCAAAGTTATTCCTTTATGTGTGAAATCATGTCACTTTGCTCAGTGACTAATTTCACTCAGAATAAAAGTAAAGATGTTATGATGGCTCCTGGACCACTTCAGTGTCTTTTAGTTCCCTCTGCCTGACATCTGTAAGCCAAAATTCAATCTGCACCCACCTACTGGTCACCTTGCTCACCTCTTTGGCATGTTCTTCCTGGGGGTCTTTTCATTTCGCTGAAATAGATTCATTTAGACATGAAGTCTACCCTGATGATTCTACACTGTCCCCCAGTATGCCCTCCTCTTCTTTTGCTTATTTCCTCTGTTTACTATATTATGTAATTTGCATGTTATATGCAAAATAAATTTACTTTTTAACCTTTTTTGTTAGAACATAATTTCCAAAAGGGCACTGATTTTATCTCCAGTGCCTCGTATGTATGACACGTAGTAGGTATACAAAAAATGTTGTTGAATGAATAAATACATGACTTTGCTAAGGAAATACTGATTTAATTGAGATTTACTAGTGGAGCAGTTAACAACTTTATATTTTATAAGGATTAAGTCAGCACTTAATGAAGATCATGTAAAAGTGATAAATTTACTATATCTTGAGTTAGCAACATAAAAGTGTTCATGAACTATAATTTATTCTCTTCCCCTGATATTATAATAGAAAAACATCAAAGCATAAGATAAGTGATGCCATGGATGATTTCCCAATGTTCTTATACTTTGTTGTCTCCTGCCCCCTGTCATGCTACTCCAAAACCTTAATCAACCTTTAGAATTCTTTCTGCTCATTGATTTGTTACACACTGCATTTCTTTGTTTCTTACTCAGAAAAAAAAGATGGAAGATAGATAGGTCTTTCCAGGTAAGAAAACACAGATAAAAATTGAACAATTATCAAGCAGGATTACATGAACTATGCTTCAATAAAAATATCAAGCTGATGCGACTAATTTCATTACAGTTATATAGTTAACTAATTTTGACATGAAAGAGTTTTAATTAGTGTTCAATTGATTTAAATGCTGAATCAGATCATCCAGTGTCTCATATCCAAATCCTTGTAATGTGTGTAGTCAGGTCTCGTCACGCATCACAAACTCAAGGGCAAGGAAAAAGTACACCAGTGATGAACAGACAGGCACATGCTGCATGCAGTCGGACCCATGCCTACCTAATGCCACTCTTGCCGCTGAAGCATCGTAATTAATCCAGAAGGAGACCCAGGAGAGGATAGTGATCAAGATAGATGGCATATATGTCTGCAGGATAAAGTAACCAATGTTTCTCTTAAGCTTAAAGCTGAGGGATAACCTGGGATAGGAACCTAGAAAGACAATTTTAAAACATCATCATCAGTCAGTATCTATAGGATACTTTCCTTTAAAGACCCATAAACAGTTTATATATCTTCCCTAAATTCAATTTTAGCTTCTGGTGAAGGGCACTTCCTTATACAAAAGTAGTTGAGAAAATAGGGCTTTTAATTAGTAAGACTTACTGAGTGTTGACTATATCCCACACTGACCAGTAATTAAAAGAATTCCAGCTCTTCCCTGCTCAGGCTTCTACACTGAATCAAAGGTTTTCATTCTCTACAACTGTAGTGATAAGACACTTTGAGACAGTCCCTTTGTTTCCCTTGTAATTTTTTCTCAGCAAGTCCACCCTGTACATTTTTATACATAAGAATAAGGATGCGCACTCTGACTGTAGGGTAAGACATCTCTTCTACAAGTCCCTGGATGCATTTTAAGGTGAGGATCAGCGGCAAGGCTTCAGTTGGTACAGCAACTCCCTGAAATTTTGTGACATTTTCATGTGCATGCAGTATTTTTCTGATTTCATTGCTTCCATTAAAGTTACAAAGGGATTCCTGACCCACCAAAATGAGAGTCATTTTTCCTGAGGAATATTTGTGGGAGATATAACTAAAGGATCAGATACTTGAAACTGGGTCCTTTGATGGTGGGAATCTAGGGAATTATATTTTAAACAAGATATGTAACAGAACATGGTCTTAAAACATAAAAGAGTCACAGTGATAAACAGAGTGTGTGCATGTAGGGCAGGGGAGAATATTCTTACTAATTGAAAGAAAGCCTTGTCTAGCCCTCATGGGCTGAAGCAAGTACGTTAATATTAAAGTAAAAATATTTTAAGTAGAAACTCATTTCCATAGTGTCTCAGGGGTTCAGAGGACCTCAAATTTAGGAAAAGTTTCTGTTGTTCTCTTTGCAAAGTTGGAGGCTATTTTGTATTCTTGGCTGAAGCAGTTTTCGGGGACAGGAAGTGCCTGAGTCCTTAGCAGAAGGACAATTCAAGATCTACAGTTACAGTAATCGCTATTTCTGTGCTTGAGGAATTCATTTCAGTAAGAAAAATAAAAGAGGTATATTCCTGGGGGCTTATGAATTTTCTTTTAATGAGTATGGAGAAAATTATTACATTCCTGGGCTTTTGAGTTAAAAACCTGTGCTGACTAAAAACAAGCCTGACCTCAGTTCTGGAAGAGTAAGATGGTAAAGGCATCAAGGCAGTCTACACAGCTGGAAAATCTTTGAGCTTCGAACGGTAGGTAAGGCTACATAAGGAAAGTCCTGCCCTCTGAGAAAAATGTGAAATCCTCCTATCCTATTATGTTTAGAGAACTTCACTGTGGTCAAACTTGGACAAACTGTGACTTGGCTGTCCTCAGTGTGTTTCAAAGAATTATAACCAGTTCTGTGAGATGCATTATGCCAGAGGGACAGCTCTGACCCAAGTTGTTTCTGGGTCATTTCTCCATATGCCATCTCTAACACTTATTCCCTCCTCTAGTATATGAGACACATTCGCTTCGCTATGGGTACCTTCTTGAAAATAACTGGATGGGTTCCAAATGGGCTTGTTGGGGAACTGAGCATTTTCACAGACCTGTCTTCTAAGAGTCCCCATTCTTTCCTGGGACCCACCCCTGACATAAATGAACTCTCCCGGCAAAATATGATAAAGCCCCTTTCTCTTAACCATTTCCCCTGATACAAACCTGTGGAAAAAACAACCTTCTTGGTGATCAGTTTGTAATCTACAATAGAGAACTGTGGAAGCTCAATCTTGGTTACTCCTGTCACTGCGTTATCATCCCCACGCCAATAAAACTCAATGTCATCGGTTGTATATCCATCTGTAAAAGGAAACACATATACAGATACACAGAAGACACACACAGTAGAAAAAAAACTGTTTAGAAGATGAACTATGTAAAGGATAATAGCTATAGCTAAAGGCTATTATGTGTAAGATATCATACCAAGCACTTTAAGTATATTTCCAACTTTAATCCTCACAATAATCCCACTGTGGAAGAAAAATTAGACCCACATTACACAAATAGGCTTAGAGAAATTAACAGCTTGTATTAATTCTTGTAACTAGGAAGTGGTATCATTGGGACTTGAACCTAGGTTTATCTGATTATGAATCTCATTCTCTCAAACATTATCACGTTATCACTTAGCTCTGGTACTCTAAGAGAAGAAAAGAAGAGAAAATCATTTATCAGTACAGCATTGAATTAATACTGAACCCTCTCCTGCCAATACAAAATACTTGGATTTCAAGTCAGAAAGGAAGTGATTATGAAGAAGTGAGCCATTAACTTTTTTAATATTCACAGATGTGATCTCTAAATTTGACTGTGTAGCACATCTAAACTCCAAAGAACTCCCTAAAAATTTAAATCAACATTAATTCCAAGAGTTGTAAGAGTTGTGCCCAACTCGTTTAGACCGCATGGACAGACCCTGCCAAGCTCCTCTGTCCAAGGAACTCTCTGTCACAAAAATAAACTCAAAATGGATTAAAGATCTAAACGTAAGACCAGAAACTATAAAACTCCTAGAGGAGAACATAGGCAAAACATTCTCCGACATAAATCACAGCAGGATCTTCTGTGATCCACCTCCTAGAATGCTGGAAATAAAAGCAAAAATAAACAAATGGGATCTAATTAAAATTAAAAGCTTCTGCACAACAAAGGAAACTATAAGCAAGGTGAAAAGACAGCCTTCTGAATGGGAGAAAATAATAACAAATGAAGCAACTGACAAACAACTAATCTCAAAAATATACAAGCAACTTATGCAGCTCAATTCCAGAAAAATAAACGACCCAATCAAAAAATGGGCCAAAGAACTAAATAGACATTTCTCCAAAGAAGACATATGGATGGCTAACAAACACATGAAAAGATGCTCAATATCACTCATTATCAGAGAAATGCAAATCAAAACCACAATGAGGTACCATTTCATGCCAGTCAGAATGGCTGTGATCCAAAAGTCTACAAGAAACAAATGCTAGAGAGAGTGCAGAGAAAAGGGAACCCTCTTACACTGTTGGTGGGAATGCAAACTAGTACAGCCACTATGGAGAACAGTATGGAGATTCCTTAAAAACTGGAAATTGAACTGCCTTATGACCCAGCAATCCCTTGCTGGGCATACACACCGAGGAAACCAGAATTGAAAGAGACACGTGTACTCCAATGTTCATCACAGCACTGTTTATAATAGCCAGGACATGGAAGCAACCTAGATGTCCATCAGCAGATGAATAAATAAGAAAGCTGTGGTACATATATACAATGGAGTATTACTCAGCCATTAAGAAGAATACATATGAATCATTTCTAATGAGGTGGATGAAACTGGAGCCGATTATACAGAGTGAAGTAAGCCAGAAAGAAAAACACCAATACAGTATACTAACACATATATATGGAATGTAGAAAGATGGTAATGATGACCCTGTATGAGAGACAGCAAAAGAGACACAGATGTAAAGAACAGACTTTTGGACTCTGTGGGAGAGGGAGAGGGTGGGATGCTTTGGGAGAATGGCATTGAAGCATGTATACTATCATGTAAGAAATGAATCGCTAGTCTAAGTTCGATACAGGATACAGGATGCTTGGGGCTGGTGCACTGGGATGACCCAGAGAGATGATATGGGGAGGGTGGTGGGAGGGGGCTTCAGGGTTGGGAACTCATGTACACCTGTGGTGGATTCATGTCAATGTATGGCAAAACCAATACAGTATTGTAAAGTAAAAAAAATTAAAAAAATAATAAAAAGGATAATGATCCTTTCAATTCATGGGACAGAGTGGGGCAAACACACATTTATTAATTAGTGAAAGTCTCTCAGTTGTGTCTGACTCTTTGTGATGCCATGGACTATACAGTCCATGGAATTTTCCAGGCCAACTTACTGGAATGGGCAGCCTTTCCCTTCTCCAGGGGATCTTCCTAACCCAGAGATCACACTCAGGTCTCCCACTTTGCAGGTGAATTCTTTACCAGCTGAACCACAAGGGAAGCTAACTAATCACTAATTAGTAAGCATAAATATAACTGCAATGAATAGACATATTTTATATTGTAAACAATGATGTAGAGGGAAGCATGCAATGAAATCCAGCAAATACCAATATTGTACAAACTCATCCAGCTCCCATAAATCTCCCCTCTAAGCACACATTATATTTGTCTATCTGATTGATCTCTTCAAAGAAGATCTGTATCCAGATAGCTGAATTTTTACAAGTCTAGGAGCAATAAGTAAGTGAAAGTCACTCAGTTGTGTCCAACTCATTGTCACCCAACGGACTCTACATCCATGGAATTCTCCAGGCCAGAATACTGGAGTGAGTAGCCTTTTCCTTCTCCAAGGGATCTTCCCAACCCAGGGATCACACCCAGGTCTCTCATATTGCAGGCAGATTCTTCACGAGCTGAGCCACAAGGGAAGCCTGGAGGACATATATTGATCCCCCAATTTCAAAAGCAACAAAACAAAGACTTTTTAAGTTTAAGACTTAAAAAGACTTAAAAAACAAAGACATGTTTTAAGTTTAAGTTCTTTGCTTTTTGACATGTGACTAGTTTAGCACTGAGGACTAGAATGCCAATCCTCTAGTTCTTAGTTCTTGAGATTTCTAATTAACCACATTTCTGCCAGAGAGAAAGTCAAATCTCTGAAAAAGTGGAAGCAAATTATTTTTCAAAGAATTATAGTACCCTCTATTTGAGAATCTGTGTAAATCATAGCAATGTCAGTCAATGTCTTAACTTTTCTAGAAATATAAAGTTCTCTTTATTCAAAAGAGCAGTCATCTTTGTGTGATAATAGAAATGTAGTTTTCCTGGAAGAGTTACTGAGAGCTTGAACTTATGATTTCATGATGATAGGTTTTTGGATAATAGCCAATGATTTTAAAAGGGTTATCTACTTGTAAGGGCTTCCCCAGAGGCTCAGTGGTAAAAAAAAATCCACCTGTAAGAGAGGAGATGAAGGTTCGATCCTTGGGTTGGGGGAGATCCCTGGGAGGAGGGCATGGCAACCCACTCCCATGGACAGAGGAGCCTGGAAGGCTATAATCCATAGGGTCACAAAGAGTCAGACATGACTAAAGTGACTAAGCATGCATGGAAGCACATTTATTTGCAAATATCACAAATTGTAATAAAAATTGTGAGGTTTAAATAGATTATACATCACCAACATTTTTATCAGCATGATTACATATAGAGTCCTTTATTTTGTTAGAGAATATCTTTTTTTTCACATAAAATCATGATTTAAAAGTAAATTTTTCATGATTTTAAAGGAAAGCCTAGGTTTTTAAGTAAATGGCATAGCAAGCAGATTCTCAGAAAAGAGCTCACTCCTTAATAATCTACTCCATTAATATTCTCCACTTAAATCTAAGAACTCAGCTGTCCCAAAGATAACTGCTCTTTTTCTAAGATGGCAAAACTTTCCTAATGTGGCTATGGGAACACTCACAGTCCAGGACTTCAACTCAAATTTAGTCCCATTTCTCATTGGTTATCGAAATACATCTCTCAGTTATAAAACTGTTTAGAGTCGATGGCATTCCCACCTTCCATAAAACAATTTAAAATAACAAAAGGTCAACTTACTCCTAATTTCAAGCCAGATAGCTGGAAATGTATTACAAAATCGAATCTGTGTATACACATGTAAAAAGTATTTATGAAACAAGAAGGCAATAGTTTTCTAGAATGCAGCCATCTTAGAAAGAATAGGACTAGAGGAAAGTCAGCTCAGAATTTCCAATAAAACGGGGTCCCCACCTCTGTGGCCTGTTAAGAATTGGGCTGCGCAGCAGGAGGTGAGCAGCCAGTGAACCAGCTAAACTTCATCTGTATTTACAGCCTCTCCCCGTCTCAAGCATTGTTGCCTAAGTTCCGCCTCCTGTCAGATCAGTGGAGGCTCTCATAGGAGCACAAACGCTACTATGAACTGTGCATAGGAGGGATCTAGGTTGTGTGCTCCTTTTGAGAATCCAATGACTGATGATATGATTCACACATTATGATGATTTGTATAAGTATTTTTCCATACATCACAATGTAACAATGATAGAAATAAAGTGCACAGTAAATGTACCCTGCTTGAATCATCCCCAAATAATCTCTGCCCCTAGTTCATGGAATAATTGACTTCCAAAAAACTGGGCCCTGGTCCAAAAAGATTGGGGACCACTGCAATAGAGGACTAAATCTAAACTAGTAAAGAGTATGTCTCTGGTCCTCTAGTCTCCTTTCTTCATATAAAACCTTGATTTAAAAGTAAATTTCTTAAAGTAAAATTTTAGTATTTATTTTTTTTGTTCATTACTACAAATCTTGTAATAGAAACTTTTGCAGAAAGGCATGGAGTATCAATGGTATTTCAATACAGTTGAAGAGGAGAAGCCTAATGGTTTTTTAAGGTAGAAACATTATAATAAAACATAGGGTTTTGCCAAAATGCCAGATATTTTACATAGAGCTTGCTAGACAATACCTTGCAGAGAATAGGTACTTGGCATCAATTACTGAATTAATAAAACAATTACATATATATATATATATATATATATATATATGGATTTGAACAATGGTTGTATATCCAGATGACTGGCACTGTGAAGAGACATAACTGTCTCTTGATTTTAGCAGAGTACCTGGCACATAGAGTACCTGGCCTTAAATAAATATCTTCTGAGTGAATTCAATAAAAGTCTCCTGATGATAACATAGCCCTTGACTATAATAGAAAAATCCTTCATTATACATTTCTCCTTATATATTAGTTGAGCAAGTTACCACCTTATCAGCCTCCAGAGCAATCTGCATTGCAGGTCAAGAAGCAACAGTTAGAACTGGACATGGAACAACAAACTGGTTCCAAAATTGGGAAATGAGTATGTCAAGGCTGTGTATTGCCACCCTGTTTATTGAACTTATATGCAGAGTACATCATATAAAATGCCAGACTGGATGAAGATGCAATCTTCATGACAGGCAAGATGCAATCAAGATTGCTAGAAGAAATATCAATAACCTCAGATATGCAGATGGCACCACCCTTATGGCAGAAAGCAAAGAAGTAAAGAGCCTCTTGAAAGTGAAAGAGGAGAATGAACAAGCTGGCTTAAAACTCAATATTCAAAGAACTAAGATCATGGCATCTAGTCCCATCACTTCATGGCAAATAGATGGGGAAACAGTGAGAGACTTTATTTTCTTGGGCTCCAAAATCACTGCATATGGTGACTGCAGCCATGAAATTAAAAGACGCTTATTCCTTGGGAAAAGAGCTATGATCAAACTAGACAGCATATTAAAAAGCAGAGACATTACTTTGCTGACAAAGGTCCATCTAGTCAAGGCTATGGTTTTTCCAGTAGTCATGTATGGATGTGAGAGTTGGACCGTAAAGAAAGCTGAGCGCCAAAGAATTGATGCTTTTGAAGTGTGGTGATGGAGAAGACTCTTGAGAGTCCCTTGGGCTGCAAGGAGATCCAACCAGACCATCCTAAAGGAAATTAGTCCTGAATATTCATTGGAAGGACTGATGCTGAAACTGAAACTCCAATACTTTGGCCTCCTGATGCGAAGAATTGACTCATTGGAAAAGACCCTGATGCTGGGCAAGACTGAAGGCAGGAGAGAAGGGATGACAGAGGATGAGATGGTTGGATGGCATCACTGACTCGATGGACAGGAGTTTGAGCAAGCTCTGGGAGTTGGTGATGGACAAGGAGGCCTGGCATGCTGCCGTCCACGGGGTCGCTAAGAGTCGGACACGACTAAGTGACTGAATTGAACTGAACTGAAGTTACCTAACCTTTCTTGATCCTCAATTTTCTCATATGAAAATTGAGATAATAATAGTAATATCTATGTCACAGAGTTGTTAAGCAGTAACAATAAACTGTTCCTTGTAAAACACTTTTGAAAAGTACTTGGTAGATAGTGCTCAAAAATTTAACTAATATTTTCTTTTTAAATAAGAATTATTTAAAATAAACAAAAACGTGTATGTAGTTACATGCCACTTTGCTATTTCATAAAAACATATAAACATTTTCACAGTGAGAAAACTTAGCTGTTCAGTGACATTTATAGGACTATCCAAAGTGATAGTCAAAACCTTTGAAGGTTATTTTGATGTCTAAGATTATGGAATCTGACACAATGGAGCAGTATATTATATATACTCCTTGGCTACTGCTGGCTTAAAAACCCAACCTTCTTGCCTTCATTTTGGGTTAACCAAGTATAGAATGCTGCAAATGGAAAACAAATCTAAGCTCCTGCATCATTGATTTTGTAGATGAAAGAGCAACAATCCATAACAGTGCCAAGGTGGGCCAGTTCAAAAGCCAGCTCAGTATACTGTGCAGATTAGCTGGACGCAGACCTCGTTTTCTTCCTTTCTTTGAATTTTCTCTGAAGTAATATTTAGCAGTCTCTCAATGTGATTAAAAATAAAAGAAAACATATGCAAATACATAAGACCTGACTTTACAGCTTTCAAAATGAGTAAAAAATAATTAGATATCTTTTAAAAGATATCAGAAGGATGAGATGCACTGATGTTCTTCATTAGTGTCTTGCAAATTAAATTCATCTTTTATATTTTATTCAAGGTGTTCTCAAAACTGAGTGATTAAATTGAATTGTTATCATTAAAACATAACCCACATCAATTCAGATGGCCTACGGATAAACCAAAATACAAATTTATTGAAATTTATCTAGGAGGAGTTAAAACTGCATGAAATGTTACTAAACTCTGATCAGGAAGGACAAATATGTTCATCTGTAGATCTACGGAGAAGGCAATGGCACCCCATTCCAGTACTCTTGCCTGGAAAAATCCCATGGACGGAGGAGCCTGGTAGGCTGCAGCCCATGGGGTCGCAAAGAGTCAGACATGACTGAGCGACTTCACTTTCACTTTCCACTTTCATGCATTGGAGAAGGAAATGGCAACCCACTCCAGTGTTCTTGCCTGGAGAATCTCAGGGATGGGGTAGCCTGTTGGGCTGCCCTCTGGGGTCGCACAGAGTCGGACAAGACTGAAGCGACTTAGCAGCAGCATGTAGACGTGAATGACAGATATTGGTAAATGTATGTACTAACTAAATGAGATCTAAGGAGGAGAATATACCATTTTAAAAATATTTATGAAATAGCTGAACAGATTCTCACAACTCTTACATATCTAACTACATAACATGGCACTTAAATAAGCTTTTTCCTCATTTTAGTTATAGTTTACATATTTATTTTGTTATCTACTAAATAAATATTACATTTTATAAGGATATTAATATGCCAAAAATACGAACTTGTACCAAGATATTAAACAGTGAAGGCTGATGAGAACATTTAGAAGAATTAACTGAATTATCAATGGTGCTATTTTTTTCCTAGTGGAAAATTAAAGTGATTTATTATTCTCCTGATACTTTAACTTTGCCAGTTGGACTGTTAAATGTTCTCAGGTAGTTATCTATATTCTGTCTCCATTGATTCAACACAGCAACAGCCACATAGTACAGCTGACCTTTAAACAACATGGTTTGAACTGAATAGGTCCATTTGTAGATGGATTTTTTTTTCAACAGGAAATATACTACAGTACTACATGATCCATGGTTGGCTGAATCCATGGATGTGGAACTGAGGATGCAGAACTGTGGATATGGAGAGCCGATTATAAATTAGAAGGGGATTTTCAACTGTGTTAATGGGTTGGGCCCCTAACATCTGTGTTGTTCAAGGGTCAACTATACTACCATTTAGAATAAGAACAAGAATGCAAACATTCTTTTCATGACTAACTCTGTGTCCATGATTAGAAGTCTGCTGCTGCTGCTGTCGCGTCAGTCGTGTCCGACTCTGTGCCACCCCATAGACGGCAGCCCACCAGGCTCCCCCCGTCCCTGGGATTCTCCGGGCAAGGACACTGGAGTGGATTGCCATTTCTTTCTCCAATGCATGAAAGATTAGAAGTCTATCAGTCCATAATCAGAATGGACTCTACTCCATGCAGAGGCCTGCACGTAAGTGCAAAGGTGCAACTGAGTACAATCAATTAAAGTTACAGGGATCTTTCAAGAGGGAGAGAGAGAACTCACTTGTCAGCCAGAGCTCTTCAAATTCAGCAATGAAAGTGTTCCCAAGACACTATGAGTGATTGCTCTGACTCCTTAATTGCACCTTATTCTTCACTCTGCTCTTTAAGATGGACTGCCAGACACAAATGTTCTGCTGCCAAATCGTTTCTAGACCTCAAGCAGCCTCAAATAATTGGCCTAGGTTGGGTCACACTTGATTACCTAGTGGCAGCTTAGTGAGGACATCATCAAGTCATGACCCAGAATTTGTCCCACATCCGAGGTAACTGAGTTTTTGTTATTTCCATTTTCAAATTTAAATTGGATGATGTAAGAGAACAGGAAACCAATCATAATCAAGCAAAATGTCAGATATTATACTTTAAAGATCATTTCTTTATTGGATTTCAACGCAAAACTCAGTATTTACTATCTCTGTATGGAACAGGGTGAACTGGTAGGTCTTTCTGCCAGTTTAGCTCCATGAAGTGTTTCTTAAGCTTCCCTGTGATTGTAAAGTTAAAGCAATTAAAATAATATTTCAGACATGAAAAGCAATTGAAAATAATAACAGGCAAAAACAGCCACAACAATCATAACAGTAGCTGTGTGGTTTACAAAGCCTTCAGTGTCAGACACTGCCTTAAACTCTTTAAAATGGTTCTGTCTTGAAAGGAGAACTTGACTGGGTTATGGTTACCAGGATTCCTCTCCATCACCCAACCCTGATTTTTCCATATGCATGAGCCCTAAATCCTGAAGCAATACAGAAAAGAGAACTTTTAGCAAAAAAATAAAATAAAGTAAAGTAAACTGGTGCTTCTCAAATTTAGTACGCACAGAAGTCACTTGGAAATCTTGCTAAAATGCAAACACTGATTAAGTACGTAGAGCCTGAGATTCTGTAGTTCTAACAAACCCTAGGTAGAAATGATGCTGTTTGTTCATGGACCATCCTTTGGATAGCAACTGAGTAGGAGTTTTTATGGAGAAAAATTCATTTACTTTGCCATGGGAGTCCAGGAAAGGCATGTCTGGTATCTATCCTGACCCAAAGAAGAACAAAGTTTCTTCTGCATTAAGTTTTTAATAAGCTCCAAAATTAAAGTATCTTCTCCCAGTTCTTCCTCTCTTATAAGGGACAAGAGGTGATATTTCTGATGCCACCACTATTCAAGGTCTGGTTTTCTTTAATAATCTATGACTTATGCTCACTAATAATGCAATAATAGAAGAGAAAGGAAAATGGGGCTATATCTAAAGGCTTTCTGCAAATTTGTATTCATTCAAGTTTTATTTGAATATTTAATGCTATTCTACTCTTGCATTAGATCTTTGCATCTTTTATTTATATTCCTCAATGTACTAGTCAACAACCTTTTAGGTGTTACCCTTTCCTCTCATCTACACTGAACATGCTGCTATTATTCCTTTGTTTACAAAGAAGTTGATGATGCTTATTCTATGCCTTAAAAGGCAGATTAAAAAATATTGAGAATTTCTTGATGGCCTTCCCAGCAGGTTCAGAATTAAATGCAAATTCTTAGTCAGGCATTCAAAACTGCTTATTGTAGCCTCATTTGTTATATTTCTACCTCTTTAAAAGCTGGTCTTCTGCCCACGGTCATGAGTAACACTTTGACCGCCTAGCCTTGGTTCAAATTATGAAGTTACTTGCAATAGCTTTATCTTTCACATCACATTTCTGCATACTTTCAGGGCCCATTTCAACTTCTGCCTTTCTCAAGACACAGTCTCGTCTTCCTTCAGTGGGGGTTCTTTTATTTTTTCCCCTGAGGTTCTCCACGGCAATGTGCTAGAATCCTTATTCATTTTCGGCATCACCAGTTTGCAATAGAGGATCTGTGGACGTGTTGGTCTTAGGCAGTAGACTAACCTGGAGGCTGAAGAACCATGTCTGATATCTCTCTAGCACTTCTCCTCCTTAATACATATTTTACTAAGGGTGGCCTGTGTACAAAAATTCTGAATCAAATGTTGACATGGCTTCCCAGGTGGTGCTAGTGGTAAACAATCCGCTTGCCAGTGCAGGAGATGTAAGAGACACAGGTTCCATCCCCGGATCAGGAAGATCGCCTGGAGAAGGAAATGGCAACCCACTCCAGTATTCTTGCCAAGAGAATCCCATGGACAGAGGAGCCTGGTGGGCTACAGTCCTTGGGATCACAAAGAGTCAGACACAACTGAACTGACGTAGCACACACACACATGCTATCCATTAGCTGTGGCCCACCAGATCTGTGCTCCCTTTGAGAGAGTAGTGATGAACGGATGCCATGTTCTTAACCGCAAGATGAGAGAACTGCAAACTTGCACACTGTTTATGTTTTGGGACACATTACTCCCATGTACCAGCCTCAAAATCATTAAAAAGGTAGTGATCCTGGTTGTTGTTCAATCACTTAGTGGTGTCCCATCCTTTGTGACTTCATGGTTTGCACCATGTCAGGCCTCCTTGTCCTTCACCATCTCCCTGAGCTTGCTCAAACTCATGTCCATTGAGTCGGTGATGCCATCCAAGCATCTTGTCCTCTGTTGTCCCCTTGTGCCTTCAATCTTCCCAGCATCAGGGTCTTTTTCCAATGAGTCAGTTTTTATCATCAGGTGGCCAAAGTATTGGAGCTTTAGCATCAGTCTTTTCAATGAATATTCAGTGCTCCATGGTACCAGTTCATAAAAGGGAGTACCAAGTTCAAGCAAAGGCCCTATGTTGAAAGAAACTTCCTGATGTTGCTAACTTTTAACATATACCGTCATTCTTTGATGAAGAAAATTATTCTTAGAGTGGCCATGGCCCTCTGGTAATGAGTTTCTCTGGGCTGATAGAATTTGGAAACCAATTTGCCACAATAGTTTCCAGAACCAGTACCTCTTGCTCAAATGGAATAATGTTCCCTGGTGAAAAAGGGATATGGTCACACCGAAGTGTTTGTTAACTCAAGAGTGATAATGGAAGATGTTTAAATTTAACAAGGCCAATTGAATGGCTTAGTAGAGATGCACAGCTGTACAATAAAATGCCATCAACTATTACACCAGCCCATCTGCTTTCTAAGCAGGGGTGGCAGAGGAAGGGCAGGCCTTGCTTACTGATGTTGGAAGTTGGCAGAGCTTCTCCATCTTAATCCGTTCTTCCATGTACTTTCTTTGTGATGGAAGGTCAGCTGAGGATGTGCACATTTAAGGATGTCAGGATGGGCTTGCAGAAGAATTTTTGATCTAAAAGAGTGGCTGAGCTGTGATATGAATTATTAGCATGTGTCCTGACTAAAAACAAACCAAAAACCCAAAAAGCACTGCTCTCAAACTCCATATATGGAACTCCTTCTGTGCCCGCATAATCTCTTCTGTTAGAACTCAGTATAATTTAAATGTTATCTATTAAGGAATCCACCTCCTATACTCAATTGTGGCTTCTTATTTAAACAGAGAACACATATTTCTCAAATTTGTAACGATGGCTTAGAGCAGAAAGGTGGCAAATACCAGATATTTAGTACATTTGCTGAGATGAAATAGAATTGTGTTGAATGACAGGGCTTACGTGAAGAGCAAGAGGGAGGCCTCTGGGGCTGACTGGCACACAAGCTGCTGTGCAGGCATACACCCATCAACATGGCATTGCTATTTCGTCTGGGGGAGGGTCAGGAAGAATCCTTTGAGCTGAATGAATGCACGGTATTTTTAAAATCACTACTGGATGATATTTTAAAAGCATTTCCTGTGTGAAGCCAAGTGCTTCACAAGCATCATCTCATTTAAGCCCTTTGAGGTAGAAATTATTACTATCCCCATTTTACAGAAGGAGCTACAATTTAAAGAGGGTAAGTGCTCAAACATCAGAAATGAGATTTGAACTAAATCTTCTGTAGACTTGAGTCCAATTCCTATTACTATATTTAGCACCTCATAATATTATTCGATGCTGTTATTTTTAAATTATTCTGAAATATTATGGAAATCCATCTGTAATTATTCCTCTCACTGTGTCCATGCTCCTTTGCACCACAACATTGCAGCTCCTTTCAAGAGTGAGTGAAGTATCTCCCTACATCTTGAATTTGAGCTGCCCTTGCCACTTGTTTTAATCAAAGGAGCAAAGGTGAGCCAGTTCTGAGCTTGGGCTACTGGAGGCTTGGAAGTTTCCCCTGGCTCTATTGGAATCCTGCTATCTCCATGGGAATAGCACTTGGATAATCCATGGAGAATGAGGGACATTTGACCCACTCACTCCATCACAGCAGTCAGGACGTGAGGACCACACATGCAGGCTGAGCCTGGCTCAGAGCAGCAGAGCCTCCCAGTTGACCTGCAGCCTCCTGAGCAATCATAAACAGTACTTGTTTTAGTTCACTAGGTTTGTGGGGTAGCTTGGTAAGTAGCAACAGCTAATGGAAAACACTAGGTCCTGGATAAAACAGAACAGCAAACATTTTTCTTTATAGAATGGAATCTGTACCTGTATTTTCAGGTTAACATTCATATTCATAGTTGGGCATTGCTTTAGATCATCTCCTCCTGGTTTTATGAATATTATAGGCTGAGCCATATGGCATAACCCAAATCAGGAGATCTACCTGGATTTCCATTCCAGTGCTGCTACATATGAGCTGTAGAATTTTGGGCACACCATATTCTCTTTGGAACTTAGATTCCATAGCTGAAAAATAAAGCTGTTCTTCTAAAATAGCCATCCTCAAATTTCTAATCTCAGAATCCTTTGTACCCTGAAAAATGACTGAGACCTCCCCAAAACTTTTGTTTGTGGGGTCATACCACGATACTTATCATGTTAGAAAGTGACACTGAGACATCTAAAAAATCATCAATTCATTTAAAGTAATAGTAATGATTCTATTGCATGTCAATATAAATATTATTATTATGAATAATTATAATACTTTTTATTATTGAGAAGAGTGGCATTGCTTCATATTTTTGGAGATCTCTTTAATGACTGGCTTAAAAGAAATTAGCTGGATTCTCATGTTTGGTTTTGCCTTTAGTGGTTGTGATAACGTGCTTCATGTGGCCTCTGGAAAACATGACTGTACATTTTGAAAGAACGGAAGTGAAGATGGCAAATAAAGTCTTCGTATTACAAATGGAGCTCTGACCTCAAGGACACTCTGAAGGGGTCTCAGTACTCCCCACACTCTAGACCACACACTGAGAATCGCTGCTTTAGAGTATCTCTAATCTGAAATTGGCTTCCTAGGTGGCACAGTGGTAGAGAATCTGCCTGCCAATGCAGGAGACATAAGAGACACAACTTTGATCCCTGGGTAGGGAAGATTCCCTGGAGAAGGAAATGACAACCCACTCCAGTATCCTTGCCTGGAAAATCCCATGGACAGAGGAGCCTTGCGGGCTGCAGTTCATGGGGTCACAAAGAGTAGGACGTGACTTAGAGACTGAACACACTATATTAATGCTAATCTGAAATTATGTTATTTGAGGAAAACCACAAATAATTCAATTTACTAAGTTATTAGCAGTCATATTTTCCTCTATATTACAAATAAAAATAATTTACTTTTGAATAGCTATGAACATTGAAAGGTCATTTTTATTTCTTAGACTAAGTTTATATATTTACATATATATATACACACATACACACACACACACAAATAATTTGAAGCCATTAAGTGTAAATCATTAGCCTCTTCTTTGGCAAAGTGGAATCTGCGTATTTTTTTAAAAAGGAAGAGAAAAACAAATATCGTATATTAGTGCATAGATATGGATTCTAGAAAAATGATACTGATAAACCTATTTGCAGGGAGGAATAAAGGTGTAGGCTTAAGAGAATGGACTTGTGAACTCATGGGAGAAAGAGAGGTTATCTATCACAGAGAGCTCAGCTCCGAGCTCTGTGATCTAGAAGGGTGGCGTGGGTGGGAGGGAGGCTCACGAGGGAGGGGTATATGGATACACACAGCTGATTCACGTGGTTATGCAGTAGAAACTAACACAACATTGTAAAGCAACTATATCCCAATAAAATAATTTAAATTAAAAAAGAAACACGCACTTGAATAGAATGGAAGGTGTGTGTGTGTGTGTATTAATAAAGTGAACTTCTGACTCTTATTGGCCTCTAAATGTCTATGCAAAATAACTCATATAAACAAGAACCTGAAAGTGACTTCATTAGTGCAGGCTGAAGAACTAACAGTTGGGGCTTCTAAAATGGAATAAAACATCTCCATCTCAGCTCAAATAATGCCTAAAGCCTTGACCGATACTTATGCAAATCTTCTCTTTTCTAAACTATTGATTATATTCTAGGCTTGAGAAAAGGACTGTTCTTTAAATAGAATTTTTAAATGTTCACCCCAAATATGAAATACATGACATGTGGAAGATACTGAAAACTAAATAACTGTCTGATATGACCCACATTCAGCCAAGCTAAGTCCAGCATCCTTCTTGTTCATATGGTTCTTTTTTTTTTTTTTTTTAAGAGAGAATAAGCATGCTGTGGTAATTTTAAAGTTATAGCCACTAACTCTTTGATATTCTTACCCACAAATGGTGGGGCTTTAATTCTCTTCTCATGGAGTGTGGGCTAGGTTGAGAGATGCACTTTTAGAATAGAGAGCACAGCAGAAGTGACAGGATTAGGTTATGAAGAGATCGAGGCCTCTGTCTTGGATGTACTCTTGCTGTCTTTTCTCTGTCCATCTCTGTCCCCTTCACTTCTTCAGTTTCCTTGCTCCATCATTTCATGAGCTATCCCGTGGAACAACTCATGTGGTAAGGATCTGAGGGAAGCCTCCAGCCAACAACCAGAGAAACTGAGGCCCTTGGTCCAGCAGGATCACTGCGAGGAACCTGTCACAGCTCGGTGGGTGAGCTTATACGCAGGCCGTTGCCAGCTGAGTCCTGGGGCAGCACCATAGTGTTGAACAATCTGACCACAATCTCATGAAAAACCCTGAGCCAGAATCACCCAGCTCAGCCACTTGTGATTCCTGACTTTGAGGAATTATTAGATAATAACTGCCTGCTGTTTTAAACTGCTAAGCTTTAGGGTAATTTATTATTCAGAAATAAGTAAAATAAACCTGTTATCTTGGAAATGCACATGGTCCAGTAGGACAAACAAATGGGTTTTCATTCAGAAACTGCCTTCTTCCAAAGCCTAGCTTCTCTAAGAAAAGTGAAGAATGCCGCTTGTATTTTTCATTTTGTTCTGAGAACTAGAGAAAATCCTTGCAAAGCAATTAGCATACTGGCTTAATGATTACTGGCCATTATTATTCTGATTATTGATATTTACAGTTAAGGTAAAGTTTTACTCTAATTCAGAAAGACAGATGCACCCCAGTATTTACAGCAGCATTATTTACAATTGCCAAGATATGGAAGCAACATGTGTCCATCAACAGATAAATGTATAAAGAAGATGTGGTAAACATTTACAGGGGAATATTACTCAGCCACAAGAAAGAATTAAACTTTGCTATTGTAACAATATGTAAGAGCTTTACAGGAGAAATAGCAACAACTTCAGATATGCAGATGATACCACTCTAATGGGAGAAAGTGAAGAGGAACTGGAGAGTCTCTGGATGAGGGTGAAAGAGGAGAGTGGAGAGTGAAAAAGTGGCTCATCATTCAAAAAACTAAGATCAGGCAGTCCCATCACTTCACGGCAAATAGAATGGGGAAAAGTGTGGAAACAGTGACATATTTTATTTTCTTGGGCTCCAAAATCACTGCAGATGGTGACGACAGCCATGAAAATTAAAAGATGCTTGCACCCTGGAAGGAAAGCTATGACAAACCTAGACAGTGTATTAAAAGGCAGGGATTTCATTTGGCTGACAAAAGCCTGTATAGTCAAAGCTATGTATTTTCTATTAGTCATGTATAGATGTGAGAGTTGGAACATAAAGAATGCTGAGCACCGAAGAACTGATGCTTTCAAACTATGCTGCTGAAGAAGACTTCTGAGAGTCCCTCAGACTGCAAGGAGATCAAACTAGTCAATTCTAAAGTAAATCAACCCTGAATATTCATTGAAAGGACTGTCACTGAAGTTGAAGCTCCAATACATTGGGTACTTGATGCAAAGAGCTAACTTGTTAGAGAAGACCCTGATGCTGGGAAAGATTCAAGGCAAAGGAGAATGGGTGGTAGAGGATGAGATAGTTAAACGCATCACCGACTCAATGGACAAGAATTTGAGCAAACTCCAGGAGACAGTGGAGAACAGAGGAGCCTGGCATGCTGCAGTTCATGATGCCAGAAAGAGTTAGACACAACTTAGCAACTGAACAACAGCAACATCATGGATGGAACCGCATGGTAATGCTTAGTGAAGGGAGTCACATAAAACACAACTATTGCATGCTATCACTTACATGTGGAATATAAAAAGTAAAATAAACAAGTATAATACATGGAAACAGACATAGATACAGAGAACACACTGGTGGTATGCAGTGGAGAAAAGGATGTGGGTGGGGGAGATGGGAAAGATATGGGAAAAGAATTAAGAGGTACAAACTGTTAATTAGGGTATAAAATAAATAAGATACAAGAATATTTTGTACAGCACAGGGAATATAGCCAGTATTTTATAATAATTCTAAACTGAGTATAGAATTCAGCTGTAAAGCCGTCTGGACCTGGGCTTTTGTTTGCTGGAAGATTTCTGATTACCGTTTCAATTTCCATGCTTGTGATGGGTCTGTTAAGATTTTCTATTTCTTCCTGGTTCAGTTTTGGAAAGCTGTACTTTTCTAAGAATTTGTCCATTTCTTCCAAGTTGTCCATTTTATTGGCATATAATTGCTATAGTAGTCTCTTATGATTCTTTGTATTTCTGTGCTGTCTGTCGTGATCTCTCCATTTTCATTTCTAATTTTGTTGATTTGATTTTTTTCTCTTTGTTTCTTGATGAGTCTGGCTAATGGTTTGTCAATTTTATTTATCCTTTCAAAGAACCAGCTTTTGCTTTGTTGATCTTTGCTATGGTCTCTTTTGTTTCTTTTGCATTTATTTCTGCCCTAATTTTTAGGATTTCTTTCCTTCTACTAACTCTGGGGTTCTCTATTTCTTCCTTTTCTAGTTGCTTTAGGTGTAGAGTTAGGTTATTTATTTGACTTTTTCTTGTTTCTTGAGGTATGCCTGTATTGCTATGAACTTTCGTCTTAGCACTGCCTTATGACCCAGCAATCCCCTTGCTGGGCATACACACGAGGAAACCAGAATTGAAAGAGACACATGTACCCCAATGTTCATTGCAGCGTTGTTTATAATAGCCAGGACATGGAAACAACCTAGATGTCCATCAACAGATGAATGGATAAGAAAGCTGTGGTACATACACACAATGGAGTATTACTCAGCCCTTAAAAAGAATAAATTTGATTCAGTTCTAATGAGATGGATGAAACTGGAGCCGATTATACAGAGTGAAGTAAGCCAGAAAGAAAAACGCCAATACAGTATACTGACACATATATATGGAATTTAGAAAGATAGTAATGATTACCTTCTATGTGAGACAACAAAAGAGACACAGAGGTATAGAACGGACTTTTGGACCCTGAGGGAGAGGGAGAGGGTGGGATGATTTTGGAGAATGGCATTGAAACATGTATACTATCATGTAAGAAACGAAGCGCCAGTCTATGTTCAATACAGGATACAGGATGCTTGGGGCTGGTGCACTGGATGATCCAGGGTGATGATATGGGGAGGGAGGTGGGAGGGGGCTGGGCATTGGGAGATTGTATACACCTGTGGCTGATTCATGTCAATGTATGGCAAAACAAATACAGTACTGTAATGTAGAATAAAGTATTAAAAAAAAGTGCAGACTAGTCCCAAGGGGAAAAAAAAAAATAAAAAAATTGAGTATAATCCATAAACATTCTAAATTACTATGTTGTATACCTAAAACTAATATAGCACTTTAAATCAACTATTGTCAATTAAAAATAAAAATTTGTATTTTTATATTTTACATAAAAAGTAAAATATTTAAAATTAAAAATTAAGTCTCCAAATATAACTTCTGTGGTCAATTCAAGTTAGAAAATGATTGTTCATTTACTATGCAAGAAACTACTAAATACTCACTCTGAGGGATACAGAAGTGGGTAAATCACTTACTGTCTATTTTAAGTAAATAACAGGCACAGTCCTTAATACATGATAGGGGATTATTCTTTCTCTTGGAGGGTCTGAACAGAGCAGCAAAGATAGGAAATGGACTTAATGGTTATTTGTCTCATACTACCAGTTCCAGAGTCAAAATATTTGGTAGTCAAACAGGTGTTCAAGATTTTCAAAAGCTTTAGGAGTTAAGCAAATTGAGTAACATGCAAGTTTTGATGATAATGCTGAAGTGGAAATCATGTTCCCATATCTGAAAGAATTCAAAATCAAGAACCATCACCAGAAATAGTGACTTTGTGCAGGACAAAAAAAATAGAGAATACACAAAACATGTATATTCTGGATACATTTGTTACCTGCACCTAAGTGTTTCGATCTTAAATATCACAGAAGTGCATTTCCATACTTGTGGAGTAATCTGATAGTCATAGGTGCCATTACATTGCTTTCCAAATTGGGAAAGGCCACTTTGGGTAGAAATGAGGTAATCTCTTCTCTCCACCATTCATTATTAACAAGAGCTTTGTGCTTGTCTTAAGTTAATGATAACAAAGTCAGTGATTTCAAACCAATTAATATAAAAATAATTTTCAAGATGGTAGGGGTATTTAGGTAGTTTTTGCAAGTGGTTGCCAGCCTCCTAAATTGCAGTGCTAGCATTTGCATTTTGAATATTTATTACCTAGCTTGTCCAAGGCAAGTTGCTTGAACATATAAAAAATAACTAAGGCAATACCTTTGATTTGGTAGCAAAATACAGTGTACAAGGTGAAAGTGAAAGTGGCGAAAGTGAAAGTTGTTCAGTTGTGTCCAACTTTTGGGACCCCATGGACTCGTCCATGGAATTCTCCAGGCCAGAATACTGGAGTGGGTAGCCTTTCCCTTCTCCAGAGGATCTTCCCAACCCAGGGACCTAACACAGGTCTCCCTAGTCTCTTGCATTGCAGGCGGATTCTTTACCAGCTGAGCCACAAGGGAAGCCCAACAGTACTGGAGTAGGTAGCCTATCCTTTCTCCAGTGGATCTTCCCAACCCAGGAATCAAACCAGGGTCTCCTACATTCCAGGTGGATTCTTTACCAACTGAGCTATCAAAGAAGCCCATGTACAAGGCAGCTTACACTAAACCTAGTAGTCCAAATCCAGTTTTTAACTATAACTCTTCTGCATAGAATTTGGATATTCTTCAGTATTGCAGTACAGGAGCAAATTCTCCACAAAAATTTAACACAGCAAAACAAAACCCAAATTACTAAAACATGCTTAGTCCCCAAGGATGTACAATTGCAGACAATAGGGCAATTTTCATATGGGAGAAGAACTCAAATGGTTTTCAAATTCAAGGGGCAGTTTTATCCAAACCATATTATCGTTACAGAACTATGGTTTTACAATACAGGTGGTTTTCATGATGAGAGGGGAAAAATAAAGGACTAATATTATCAACACAGCAAATTGGTATTTAACACAATAGCTCTAGGACTTAAAGAGTAATTCACCTCAGGAGTGTCCTCAGATTTAGTAAACCAACACATCACCTCCAGCATCTATTAAATATGCCCATTTTTGGGTCCTTCCTACTGAGAGGCTAACTGTGAGGGCACATTAATAAATGTACCAGCTGATTCTGATGCACAGAGCTCACTTCCATGCAAGGAGAGAAATTCTGCCCCAAAGTCTGAAAAACTCCTTAAAAATTCAATGTCCTACGATATACATATCTTTATATGTAATTGGATATAAGAACACACAATGTTCATACTTTCTAAGGGTGTTTTTGGTTTATTTGGGGGTATCAGGGGCCAACTCCAGTACTCTTGCCTGGAAAATCCCATGGACGGAGGAGCCTGTTAGGCTACAGTCCATAGGGTCACTAAGAGTCGGACACGAATGAGCAACTTCACTCACTATCAGGGGTACCACAGGGATTATGGGACTATAATTTTGGTGTCAATATCTGCGACAATTGATCTCTCTTCTGACTTAAGGCATCTCTATCTTCAAATTTGTGTCTTCACTTCCGTATGTCCAAAATAAAACTATAGCGTGTTCTCTGGACCCTACCTTCAAAATATATTCATGTCATTCTATTTCTCACTATTAACATAAGCCATGACTACATCATCTCATGCCTACAAGACTGCTATAGCTGCCTAATTAGTTTCCCAGCTCCCATTTCCCCTGCTACAATCAAGGGTAGGTAGTGAGCTTTAAAAGATTAACTCTGACCATGTTACTGTGCTCAAAATCTTCCAATGGCTTCTCATTTTATCTTACAAATAAAACACACAAACCTCCTTACATGATGGACTCTGGTCCTGCTTACTTCTCTGAAGTCATCTTCTGCTACTTTTCCTTTGTTCTTTTCGACAAACTATATTGGTCTTCTCTTTGCTCTTTGAGAACCAGAAACTCTTTTCTGTCTCAAACTCTAAGCATTTGTCTTCACATGAATGTTCGTATTCCTTATTCAGATTTCAGAATCACTGACCTCCTCATAAGCCTGGTCTCCTTGTCTTATGCTGAGCAGTTACAGTTTTCCTCCACAGCAGTAGCTCTCTACATTTTTACCTTGTTTAATTTTCTTTATAAATGATCATTCATAAATGAGCTGCTCAATTTTTCTATTCCACTGTCTGTCTCTGCACTGTAACATATATTCTTATAGGGCTTGAATGTAAATTTGTGTCTATTTTGTTCACGGTGGCATATAAGACACCTTGACTATGACTTGGTACATAGTAGGTACTAAATTAAGGTTTTGAATGAATAAGTACACCCTGTTGATTAATATCTAGAAAGATAACAATGGTTTCATCCTCAGCATGTGTTAAAAAATACCCCCACAAATAAACCAGAAGCATCTTTAGTAAGGATGAAGTTTAAAATCTATCAGATTAATAACTGACTTTTTAAAAACTATTAGACTCAAACCACATCAAATATACAGAAATGCACAGATAGGAAGACATCCTGATGTTTCTCTATTTAGATGGGACACTTACTGTTTTGTAATAGGTACAAGAGCATATAGAAGATTGTTTAGTATTCATACTACAAAGGAATAGGTCCTCTAAGTTCATGCTTTACACAGTTGGAATACTTTCAAAATGTGTTTTCATTTATATCACAAAAAATACTTTACTCAAAGAAACTTCTGTTATGAATTTAACAACATACTATTTTATTTCTCATTCTCTATTTTGTAGTCAACTTCAAGTTTCTCCAAAATAACAAGGCACTATGATATAATACCTCTTGAGAAACCTGTATGCAGCTCAGGTAGCAATAGTTAGAACTGGACATGGAACAGCAGACTGGTTCCAAATAGGAAAAGGAGTACGTCAAGGCTGTATATTGTCACCCTGCTTATTTAACTTCTTTGCAGAGTACATCATTAGAAATGCTGGGCTGGAAGAAGCACAAGCTGGAATCAAGATTGTTGGGAGAAATGTCAATAACCTCAGATATGCAGATGACACCACCCTTATGGCAGAAAGTGAAGAGGAACTAAAAAGCCTCTTGATGAAAGTGAAAGTGGAGAGTGAAAAACTTGGCTTTAAGCTCAACATTCAGAAAACGAAGATCATGGCATCTGGTCCCATCACTTCATGGGAAATAGATGGGGAAATAGTGGAAACAGTGTCAGACTTTATCTTTTTGGGATCCAAAATCACTATAGATGGTGACTGCAGCCATGAAATCAAAAGACGCTTACTCCTTGGCAGAAAAGTTATGACCAACCTAGATAGTATATTCAAAAGCAGAGACATTACTTTGCCAACAAAGGTCCATCTAGTCAAGGCTATGATTTTCCAGTGGTCATGTATGGATGTGAGAGTTGGACTGTGAAGAAAGCTGAGAGCTTGAACAATTGATGCTTATGAACTGTAGTGTTGGAGAAGACTCTTGAGAGTCACTTGGACTGCAAGGAGATCCAACCAGTACATTCTGAAGGAGATCAGCCCTGGGTGTTCTTTGGAAGGACTGATGCTAAAGCTGAAACTCCAGTACTTTGGCCACCTCGTGTGAAGAGTTGACTCATTGGAAAAGATTCTGATGCTGGGAGGGATTGGGGGCAGGAGGAAAAGGGGACAACAGAGGATGAGATGGCTGGGTGGCATCACCGACTTGATGGACGTGAGTTTGAGTGAAGTCCGGGAGATGGTGATGGACAAGGAGGCCTGGCGTGCTGCGGTTCATGGGGTCGCAAAGAGTTGGACATGACTGAGTGACTAAACTGAACTGAACTGATGATATAATACAGTTTTAACAACAACAACAAAAAGCAAGGATGAAGTAAATGAAATTTAAAACCAGAGTGTAGAGCCAAACACATACACATAAATATGTGTATGAAGACAAAGGAGGATGGATGTCCTTCTACATTTTTAAAATTTGCAAACCTACTCAAATTTAAGCAAATAAATCACTAAATAGGCTAACTGCACACCATATTTTATGATCTGTTATAATAAAGAAGCATCAGAATAATTTTTTAAAGTAGCAATGTGTTCTAAGAGACCCTACTTAATGTAAATCTGTTTTCCATCTATCTTCACAACTTTAATGATAGGGATATACTATATTAAAAATGATAATTGTAATGGATACATTTAGGGTTTTCTATCTACCAAATGTGATTTCCCAGTGGCTCAGTGTTAAAGAACACACCTGCAATGCAGGTACATGGGTTCAATCCCTGGATCAGGAAGATCCCCTTGAGAAGGAAATGGCAACCTACTCCAGTATTCTGGCCTGGGAAATCCCATGGACAGAGGAGCCTGGCAGGCTACAGTCCATGGGGTCTCACAGTGTTGGACATGACTTAGTAACTAAACAACAACAACCACCCTTCGTCTCTTACATTACATCAACAATCCCAGGTGGCTTCCAGTTCCACCCTCGTCCTGTTATGATCCAGCTCCTTCAGGGAAACCAGAGTGATCATTTTAACATGCAACTCTCATCATCCACCCAAAGTCAAATCAGCAGGAACTGCTTTTTCTCCATATCCTGGGCAGAAACCTGGATGGTATCCATATTTCTTGCTTTCATGCTTAGTCACTCAGTTGTGTCCAACTCTTTGCGACCCTGTGAACTGTAGCCCATCAGGCTTTCTGTCCATGGGATTTCCCAGCAAGAATACTGGAGTGGGTAGCCACTTTCTTCCCTAGGGGATCTCCCCGACCCAGGGATGGTACCCACATCTCCTGCGTCTCCTGCATTGCAGGTGGATTCTTTACCACTGAGCCACCAGGGGAGCCCTACCCATATCTCAGCCATGGCTAATCATACTTGGTTAGATGTCTTGGTTGGATTAATCATATTCCCTTTCTAAGAAACTGAAATCCAAATACTGAGAGACTAAGCCAGTATATTCTCTAGCAGAATAAGAAAAAGGCATGATTTGGAAAGGGAAGGGAGAAGAGAAACAAAGAGATCATAACTAGCTATAAGCAATAGAGGAAGTCAATATACAGAGACAGAACAATGAAGCATAGATATGATGAGAAAAGGTACATGTGACTCCTGAGAAAATCAGAGAGAGGCATGGACCGAGGTACTCTGGTTCCTAAAGCCTAGTGTAGGTCCCCAGTTTCCAAAGAATCTTCGATTTTCTTGAGATCCTGGATTTTCTGAGACAGTCTTAGACATAATTTATGGGGATATCTCTGAGATTGTTTATTGTGTTCTCAAACAATAAATACTTATTGAATGCTTACTATGTTTAGGAATGGTTCTCAGGATTTATGGCACATTGAGTAATTAAAAAAATTAAAAAAAAAAAAAAAAAAACCTGCCCTCCTGAGAATACATTCCAGTCAGGGGTGGGGTATGTGGGGTCAGGGGACTAACAGTGAATAGTAGGCATAACAAACAGATGAACATCAGAAAATAACATGATTTATATGTGCTATGGACAAATAGAGGAAATAGAGTAAGGTGAGATGCATGTGGAATCTTGAAACGGTACTAGGGCTGCAATTTTAAATAGGGTGGTCAGTTTAGGTTTTATTGGAAAGCTGACAAATAAGCAAAGATTCAACAGTGATGAAAGACTCAGCCATGACCCTCTGTATGGAAGAGCATGTGGGATCTTCCCAGACCAGGGATCGAACCTATGTCTCCTGCATTGGCAGGCAGGTTCTTTACCACTGAGTCACAAGGGAAGCTTCCAGGAGACTCCTGCATAGTAATCAAAGAAAGAGATAATGGTACCTTACAGCATAGGGGATGCAAAAGAGGTGGTGAGAAATTACAGAATTTTAGAAATATTTTGAAGTTTCAGATAACAGGATTTCATTCAGGATAGGAAAGAAAAAAGTAGACAATTATACTCAAGCAAATAGAAGGGTAGAGTTGGTACTAATTGTGTTGGGAAAGGCTGCATGCATTACAGATTTTAGATGGAGTTCAGGTTTGGATCTGCAATTGTATACATACACCCTGATGTTGGGGAGAGAAGTATGGGTTGGAGATAAATATTTGGATGCAATCAGCATATTAATGACATTTACAGCCATGAGACTCTATGAGATAGTCTAAAAAGTGAATACAGATTGGAAAGAAATCCAAGAACAGTCCTGGTGTGCTCTCATATTAACAATTCAGGCTGAAGAGAAAGGAATTGCAAAGGAGACTGAGAAAAAATTAAAAGTGAGATAAGAAGGAAACCTAGAGAGAATATAGCAAGTGAAATCAAAGGAGAAAAATGTACAGAGAGGAAGGAAATAATCAATAGTGTCAAGTGATCCTGCTTGTGTCAGGTGGTCGCACGAGAGCAAGACCAAAGACTGTCAATTTGGGTTAGCAATGTGAAGGTCATTGTCAAGCATGACAAATGCAGTCTGGAGGCATAGTGGAAGGGAAAGGTAGACTGGAATGGTTTTACAATAAGCTGAGAGAAGAAGTAACTAATTTTGCTACAAAAGGGAAAAAAAGATGAGGCATAGCAGTTCAGTTCAGTTAAGTTCAAACACTCAGTCGTGTCAGACTCTGCGACCCCATGAAACGCAGCATGTCAGGCCTCCCCCGTCCATCACTAACTCCCAGAGTCCATCAAACTCATGTCCATTGAGTCGGTGATACCATCTAGCCATCTCATCCTCTGTTGTCCCCTTCTCCTCCTGTCCCCAATCTTTCCCAGCATCAGGGTCTCTCCAAATGAGTCAGCTCTTCTCATCAGGTGGCCAAAGTATTGGAATATCAGCTTCAACATCAGTCCTTCCAATGAACACCCAGGACTGAACTCCTTTAGGAGATCCAGGACTGGTTGGATCTCCTTACTGTACAAGGAGTCCTGGACAGACAGTCCTGCTGTCTCCTTGCTTTCAAGAGTCTTCTTCAAAACCACAGTTCAAAAGCGTTAATTCTTTGGTGCTCAATTTTCTTTATAGTCCAACCCTCACATCCATACAAGATCACTGGAAAAACCAGAGCCCTGACGAGACAGACCTTTGTTGGCAAAGTAATGTCTTTGCTTTTAATATGCTGTATAGCTTGCTCATAACTTTCCTTCCAAGGAGTAAGTAAGTGTCTTTTAATTTCATGGCTGCAATTAAACCATCTGCAGTGATTTTGGAGCCCAGAAAATAGTCAGCCACTGTTTTCACTGTTTCCCATCTATTGCCATGAAGTGATGGGACCAGATGTCATGACCTTAGCTTTCTGAATGTTAAGCTTTAAGCCAAGTTTTTCACTCTCCTCTTTCACTTTCATCAAGAGGCTATTTAGTTCTTCTTCACTTTCTGCCATAACGGTGATGTCATCTGCATATCTGATGTTATTGATATTTTCCCGGCAATCTTGATTTCAGCTTGTGCTTCTTCAGCCCAGTGTTTCTCATGATGTTCTGCATAGAAGTTGAATAAGCAGGGTGACAATATACAGCCTTGACGTACTGCTTTTCCTATTTGGAACCAGTCTGTTGTTTCATGTCCAATTTTAACTATTGCTTCCTGACCTCCATACAGGTTTCTCAAGAGGCAGGTCAGGTGGACTGGTATTCGCATCTCTTAAACAATTGTCACAGTTTATTATGATCCACACAGTCAAAGGCTTTGGCATAGTCAATAAAGCAGAAATAGATATTTCTCTGCAACTCTCTTGCTTTCTCAATGATCCAGCAGATGTTGGCAATTTGATCTCTGGTTCCTCTGCCTTTTCTAAAACCAGCTTGAATGTCTGGAATTTCATGGTTCACGTACTGCTGAAGCCTGGCTTGGAGAATTTTAAGCATTACTTTACTAGCCTATGAGATGAGTGCAATTGTGCGCTAGCTTGAGCATTCTTTAGCATTGTCTTTCTTTGGGACTGGAATGAAAACTGACCTTTTCCAGTCCTGTGGCCACTGCTGAGTTTTCCAAATTTGTTGGCATATTGAGTGTAGCACTTTCATAAGCATCATCTTTCAGGATTTAAGATAGCTCAACTGGAATTCCATCACCTCCATTAGCTTTGTTCATAGTGATGCCTCCTAAGGCCCACTTGACCTCACATTCCAGGATGTCTGGCTCGAGGTGAGTGATCACACCATTGTGATTATCTGGGTCATGAAGATCTTTTTGTACCATTCTTCTCTTTATTCTCGCCACCTCTTCTTAATATCTTCTGCTTCTGTTGTTCTATACCATTTCTGTCCTTTATTGAGCCCATCTTTGCATGAAATATTCCCTTGGTATCTCTGATTTTCTTGAAGAGATCCCTAGTCTTTCCCATTCTGTTGTTTTCTTCTATTTCTTTGCATTGATCACTGAGGAAGGCTTTTTGTATCTCCTTGCTATTCTTTGGAACTCTGCATTCAAATGGGTATATCTTTCCTTTTCTCCTTTGCTTTTTACTTCCCTTCTTTTCACAGCTATTTGTAAGGACTCCTCAGACAACCATTTTGCTTTTTTGCATTTCTTTTTCTTGGGGATGGTCTTGATTCCTGTCTCCTGTACAATGTCACGAACCTCCATCCATAGTTCATCAGGAACTCTGTCTATCAGATCTAGTCCCTTAAATCTATTTCTCACTTCTACTGTATATAAGGGATTTGAATTAGGTCATACCTGAATGGTCTAGCGGTTTTCTCCATTTTCTTTAATTTCAGCCTGAATTTGGCAATAAGGAGTTCATGATCCAAGCCACAATCGGGTCCTGGTCCTGTTTTGCTGACTGTATAGAGCTTCTCCATCTTTGCTGCAAAGAATATAATCAATCTGATTTCACTGTTAACCATCTGGTGATGTCCATGTGTAGACTCTTCTCTTGTGTTGTTGGAAGAGGGTGTTTGCTATGACCAGTGCATTCTCTTGGCAGAACTCTATTAGCCTTTGTCCTGCTTTATTCCATACTCCAAGGCCAAATTTGCCTGTTACTCCAGGTGTTTCTCGACTTCCTACTTTTGCATTCCAGTACCCTATAAGGAAAAGGACATTTTTTGGGGGTGTTAGTTCTAAAAGATCTTGTAGGTCTTCACAGAACTGTTCAGCTTCTTCAGCATTACTGGTCGGGCCATAGACTTGTATTACTGTGATACTGAATGGTTTGCCTTGGAAACGAACAGAGATCATTCTGTCATTTTGAGATTGCATCCAAGTACTGCATTTTAGACTCTTTTGTTGACCATGATGGCTACTCCATTTCTTCTGAGGGATTCCTGCCCACAGTAGTAGATATTATGGTCATCTGAGTTAAATTCACTCATTCTAGTCCAATTTAGTTCGCTGATTCCTAGAATGTCAACATGCACTCTTGCCATCTCCTGTTTGACCACTTCCAATTTGCCTTGAGTCATGGACCTAACATTCCAGGTTCCTATGCAATATTGCTCTTTATAGCACTGAACCCTGTGGCCATCACCAGTCCCATTCACAACTGGGTGTTGATTTTGCTTTGGCTCCATCCCTTCATTCTTTCTGGAGTTATTTCTCCACTGATCTCCCGTAGCATATTGGGCACCTACCTACCTGGGGGAGTTCATCTTTCAGTATCCTATCTTTTGGCCTTTTCATACTGTTCATGGGGTTCTCAAAGCAAGAATACGGAAGTGGTTTGCCATCCCCTTCTCCAGTGGACCACATTCTGTCAGACCTCTCCACCATGACCCACCTGTCTTTGGTGGTCCCCATGGCATGGCTTAGTTTCACTGAGTTAGACAAGGCTCTGTCCGTGTGATCAGATTGGCTAGTTGTGATTGGCTAGTGTGATTGGCTAGTTGTGATTGTGTTTTCAGTCTGTCTGCCCTCTGATCCCCTCTCTCAGAGCCTTCCATCTGACTTGGGTTTCTCTTAGCTTGGACGGGGGGGTCTCTCTTCACAGCAGCTCTAGCAAAGCACAGCTGCCCCTCCTTACCTCTGATGTGGGGTAGCTCCCCTCAGCCACTACCCCCTCCCTTGGGCATTGGGTAGCTAGCATGGGTCATTTAAGAAAGGTTTTTGTTTGTTTGTTTTTTAAAGTTGGAAGAAAAAAACAATGGCATGTTTATAATATTGGTGGGAATAATCAGCAGAGAATTAAAAATGGATGAGGTAGGAAACAAAACAAATTGCTGGAGTCATCTCCTTGAGTGGGCAAGATGAAGGAGTTATACTTAGATGGAAGCATGACAACGCAGTGGGAAAGCGTATGTATGGGTGTGAATGCTGGTAGGTGAGTAGGTGTAGTGGGTGTATTCTAAGTTCTCCTATGATGATTCAGTTTTCATAGTGAAGTGGGAAACAAGGTCATTAGCTGAGAGTGGTAATGGTGAAGGAGGTCTTAGGAATGTAACAAGAAGTGGAGGGAGGTAAGAAGGAGAAAGGGATAATGAATAGACCAGGCAGGTATATTACTCAGCAGTATTAATGATTTACTTGAAGTCTGTGGTCATGGATATAAAGGTAGACCAATCATGTCCTTTACTTGAGCTAGCTTAAATGAGCTGTTTCTTTGTATCAAAAAGCTTTGGCCAGAATACAAAATTACATGGAAAGCAATTTTTCCTTCTGGGAAATCGGTGGGAGACAACTTTTATTTTCATGTTTTAATGATGAGAATCTAAGACACCATTATGTGCGGTATGGTTATCTTTTTTTGCATTAGAAGGTTAAAAAAACCCAAAAACCTAACTCATCTTAGCCCATCTGAGCAGACTTAATCCAAACTATTAAGGCTTCATAAGTTAGACATACAAGAAAAAAATTTATCTTCAAATCTCAAGAAGACAATTTTTGAAATATTTGCTATTTTGCCTGACCTATGTAATTTTTCCAGTCCCTCACTATTATGCAGTGCTGATAATATGCTGTATAGTTTTAGGACCTCTGCATAAGAACACTGATAAAGTCTATAAACTTCAAATTTGCTTAAGTAGCTAAATTAGAAATAAAATACTTTAGAGCACCACATTCCATCTTGCTGTAGACTGAATAATTTTGTCCCCCACACATTTATGTATTGAAACTTAATTCCTAATGTGATGATACTGGGAGATGGGGCCTTTGAGAGCTAATTAGATCATAAAGGTAAAGGTCTTATGAATGGATTAGTGACCTTGCAAGGAACCCCAGAGAGTTCCCTCATCCCTTCCACCATGTGAGGAAACAGCAAAAAGATGGTCTATGAAACAGGAAGTGGATATGGATAACTTCCTGATGGATGTTCAAGCTGGTTTTAGAAAAGGCAGAGGAATCAGAGATCAAATTGTAATCATCCGCTGGATCATTGAAAAAGCAAGAGAGCTCCAGAAAAACATCTGCTTTATTGACTATGCCAAAGCCTTTGACTCTGTGGATCCCAATAAACTGTGGAAAATTCTGAAAGAGATGGGAATACCAGACCACCTGACCTGCCTCTTGAGAAATCTGTATGCAGGTCAGGAAGCAACAGTTAGAACTGGACATGGAACAACAGACTGGTTCCAAATAGGAAAAAAGAGTACGTCAAGGCTGTATATTGTCACCCTGCTTATTTAACTTATATGCAGAGTACATCATGAGAAACGCTGGACTGGAAGAAACACAAGCTGGAATCAAGATTGCTGGGAGAAATATCAATAACCTCAGATATGCAGATGACACCACCCCTTATGGCAGAAAGTGAAGAGGAACTAAAAAGCCTCTTGATTAAAGTGAAAAAGTTGGCTTAAAGCTCAACATTCAGAAAACGAAGATCATGGCATCCGGTCCCATCACTTCATGGGAAATAGACGGGGAAACAGTGGAAACAGTGTCAGACTTTATTTTTGGGGGCTCCAAAATCACTGCAGATGGTGACTGCAGCCATGAAATTCAAAGATGCTTACTCCTTGGAAGAAAAGTTATGACCAACCTAGATAGCATATTCAAAAGTAGAGACATTACTTTGCTGACTAAGGTCCATCTAGTCAAGGCTATGGTTTTTTCCTGTGGTCATGTATGGATGTAAGAGTTGGACTGTGAAAAGGCTGAGTGCCGAGAATTGATGCTTTTGAACTGTGGTGTTGGAGAAGACTCTTGAGAGTCCCTTGGACTGCAAGGAGATCCAGCCAGTCCATTCTGAAGGAGATCAGCCCTGGGAATTCTTTGGAAGGAATGATGCTAAAGCTGAAACTCCAGTACTTTGGCCACCTCATGCGAAGAGTTGATTCATTCGAAAAGACTTTGATGCTGGGAGGGATTGGGGGCAGGAGGAGAAGGGGACGACCAAGGATGAGATGGCTGGATGGAATCATTGACTCGATGGATGCGAGTCTGAGTGAACTCTGGGAGTTGGTGATGGACAGGGAGGCCTGGCGTGCTGAGATTCATTGGGTCACAATGAGTCGGACATGACTGAGCGACTAAACTGAACTGAACTGATGGATATAAAGGGATTGTTTTTCTATAGGAATGAACCATCTAATAAATTAAGATAGAATGATAGAATAAGAATACAACCATTGTGCAAGTATTAATAATATATTGAATTTAGGCTGCTATTACAAAAGAGAGTCAAGCAAATATTATGTATTTCCTGATGCAAAGATGGTTCTCATAATGAAGTTTTTTGCCAAAATAAAGAAACAAATAAAAACAATAAACTGACTCTAAGTCTCTAGATCTAATTTTAAAAACTATGGGAAATAGAAAAAGATAAAAGATAAGATTATGTTAAAAGGTATTATAATAATGAAATCAGAAATCCTTCAGATTGTGGAAAACTCTAAAGAAAAATGGAACTCATTTTTTTAAATCTAAAGATTATAAGAAAACAGAAGGCAACGAATGATAGATTAAAAATTAATTATAAGACTGAAATGATTACATTTTTATGGGCCTCATTTGAATCTAGATTTGAACAAATTGTTAAAAAGATAATTAAATTTTTGCGCTGAATTTGAAAAGTGGGATTTGTGAATGACGCTACTTTCTGTCTCTGGAATCTGACTTTAGGGACACAGAGCCCTTGGGTGGATTTTTCACCTGTACCTGGCAGGTATTCGGTACTTCAGGTGTCCAAAGAGCTGGCATTAAAGTTCTCAACTCATCTAGGATGAGCTCTGTAAAGTCAGCTAAAGCTGGCACTTCTATGTCAGGGAGCATTTTGTTCTGCCCAATTCTCCAGAGACTCAATGTTATAAAAAGTAACCTAGATTCTAAAGAATACAATAAACCATTTCAAACGGAAATGACAGTCACAGAAAGGGAATCTCTTTCAAAACTGCATCTGAAGTGAAAAGTATGGTTGGCACAGCTAGCTCCAAGGCAGAATGCTGCTGATGAGGCAATGACCAAAGAAGATCTATTATCTCTCCACCATCTAAGGATTTCTGTTTCCATCGCTCTAAGCTATAAAGCAGGCAAGTGCTTGTTCTCCATATTTAGATACTTGAGTCTCATTCAAGTAAATGTGCACAAAGGACTATAAATTTAGAACCAATCATTTGACATTATCTGTACAAAATCAGCAGAGATCTAATTATCCAAAGACATATTTCTATCAAAATCCCAGTCATTTGGGTACCTTGAAAGCAGAATAAAATTCACCACTGTCCCACTAAGCACGTAAAGTGCTCAATTAGTTCTGAACTGAAAGGATGTATGTATGCATGTACACATGAATGAATGAACAGTGCTCCATTTTTAATTGAAAAATCAGGGCACAGTTACTAGGTTGAATTGGTCATTATCTACTCTGTTGTTAATAAAGATATACAAAATACTTTTTGAAGAAAAATTAGCCTTTTAGAAACTCAGATATTGCTCTAAGATATATTCCACCCATAAGGAAAAAACCGTGAAAAATAATAAAACACATTTCCCAATTTATTAATATTCCAAGTATTTAGTTAGGAATTTCTTGACATCAATACTCCATATTCAGTTCTTCATTCTTTGAATTTCTTTTCTTTGTGATTTAGTATTTTTATAAATTATCTCAAATACTAAACATGAAAAATATTTTCTGTATATGTTTTTAATGTATGGCAAAACCAATACAGTATTAATAAAGTAAAATAAAGTAAAAAAAATCAACACACACACAAAAATAAAATTAAAAAAAAAACATTAAAATGCTATAACTGAATTCAAACACATGGGGTTGTTGGGAAAAGTTAATGAGATAATCTATATGAAAATGTTCAGCATGAGGCCTGGCACATATAAGAGCTCAATCAATGTTCAGTTCAGTTTAGTCGCTCAGTCATGTCTGACTCTTTGTGATCCCATGAATCGCAGCATGCCAGGCTTCCTTGTCCATCACCAACTCCCAGAGTTCACTCAGACACATCCATCGAGTCAGTGATGCCATCCAGCCATCTCATCCTCAGTCGTCTCCTTCTCCTCCTGCCCTCAGTCCTTCTCAGCATCAGAGTCTTTTCCAATGAGTCAACTCTTTGCATGAGGTGGCCAAAGTACTGGAGTTTCAGCTTTAGCATCAGTCCTTCCAATGAAAGCCCAGGGCTGATCTCCTTCAGAATGGACTGGTTGGATCTCCTTGCAGTCCAAGGGACTCTCAAGAGTCTTCTCCAACACCACAGTTCAAAAGCATCAATTCTTCAGTGCTCAGCTTTCTTCACAGTCCAACTCTCACATCCATACATGACCACAGGAAAAGCCTCAGCCTTGACTACACGGACCTTAAGTCAGCAAAGTAATATCTCTGCTTTTGAATATACTATCTAGGTTGGTCATAACACTTTTTTCCAAGGTTAAGCATCTTTTCATTTGATGGCTGCAGTCACCATCTGCAGTGATTTTGGAGCCCCCTAAAATAAAGTCAGACACTGTTTCCACTGGTTTCTCCATCTATTTCTCATGAAGTCATGGGACCGGATGCCATGATCTTCATTTTCTGAATGTTGAGCTTTAAGCCAACTTTTTCACTCTCCTCTTTCACTTTCAGCAAGAGGTTTTTAGTTCCTCTTCACTTTCTGCCATAAGGGTGGTGTCATCTGCATATCTGAGGTTATTGATATTTCTCCCAGCAATCTTGATTCCAGCTTGTGTTTCTTCCAGTCCAGCGTTTCTCATGATGTACTCTGCATATAAGTTAAATAAGCAGGGTGACAATATATAGCCTTGACGTACTCCTTTTCCTATTTGGAACCAGTCTGTTGTTCCATGTCCAGTTCTAACTTTTGCTTCCTGACCTGTATACAGATTTCTCAAGAGGCAGGTCAGGTGGTCTGGTATTCCCATCTCTTTCAGAATTTTCCACAGTTTATTGGGATCCACAGAGTCAAAGGCTTTGGCATAGTCAATAAAGCAGAAATAGATGTTTTTCTGGAGCTCTCTTGCATTTTCAATGATCCAGCGGATGATTACAATTTGATCTCTGGTTCCTCTGCCTTTTCTAAAACCAGCTTGAACATCAGGATATTCTCATTTTTCTTGTTGAAAATTCAAATAAAATGTTAAAGATAATTACACATTTTGAATTTGCTAAAATACTATGAATTAGCACTTTTTATCTCCATAAGCAATGACTAGGGATTATCATCTTCTTTTAGTCCACTCTAATTTGTACACCGGAATTTCTGGTTTATTTGTTGTATTTACTTCAGTTCTTCCCCTTTCCCCTACATTTCCTAATAACAGCACAATTAATATGCACACATGCATTTAGTATAGATTGTATCTTTCTCAGATGCATTATTTAAAGAACAATTTTTCCCTATCTTCAAAACACCCGAGGAAATATCACTTTGAGTGTCAGGAAATGTTACAACATGTTTCAAAGTTCAGTGGGAATCACATATATATCCAAAGACCAAGTTTAGCTTCAAAACATTAACACTAGGAAATAGTCAACAGAATGTCACAGAATTAAATGTCTCCTTCAAAGATAAGAGGCATTTTACTGAGAAATTTTTAAGTTTTTCCATAATAAAACTTCATAATCTGTCTATAGTCAGGCCACTCAGCAGAGATTCAGTTCACTGCACACTGCATACCTGATGAAGAAACCCCAAATCCATAATCCAATACGCATGATTAAGTCTAAACTGCCTGCAAAATTGTGTTTTAACTTTATGACCTCGTTTTGCACAAATATCCAGTTTAATTTACAATCCAATTCTCAGATGGGCATTGTTCCCCACCATTTCCATCTCCTAAAATATTTAAAAGAGCAAGTACAGAGGAAAAATAAATATTCGGGAAGGGAGGAAAAATTAGCCCTCTCTCAACAAAAGACAAATATTTCCACAAAATCCTAATGCTTTTATAGGATTAAGTGCTGAAAAGTCAATTAAAGCCACAGTAAATGGCCAATTATAAGTCAGTGATTTGATCAGAGGCCTCTATGTCACTGTGTTGGATATTATAGGTCAAGAGATAGGATGACAAACACCACAAATGCCTATGATACCCATAACATTTGCCTTTACAGAACCAGGGAAGTGAAAAATTTTGAAAGTAGCATTTTGAGAGATAAGTATATTATTTCAGATTCAACTACTGATCATACGCATAATCCTAGACAAGCTCAGTCTCTCTTGGATACCCCTTTCTCATAGACAAAATGGAGATCTTACTACTGGTCCCAACTCACAAAGCTACTGTAAATATTCGGTGAGAAAATGCATGTGATATAGAAAAACATTAATGACACAATGTCTTACACACAGTAAATAAAACGAGTCATCTTTTAAATGAATAGACTGACAGAATGTAGAAAAAAACAGCAGCAGATTCTCCCAAATCCTTATCCGTTACTGAGACTTTTGATACTTGAACTGCTTTTGCTTCCTAAATTTCATTGATATTTTTCTAACTCATTCCAAAATTTCCAATCTATCAGTTCAATTTTTCTTTCCTAAACCAAAACTAACTATAAAGTTAATATTCAATACATCATAACCTGTGTCCAAAAGCCATCCAACACAGTTATCAGTGAACTACTAAATGTAATAACAACCATATCACCTTTCTACCTAAAGGCTCTGATGGACTTCAAACCCTTATTGAACAAATCTTTTTAAAATCAAAATTCTGATTTGATACTGTAAGCCACGAAAATTGTATTAAGTTCTTGAGCAGCAAAGTATAACATGAGGCAGAGTTTTGGAAAGCTTTATCTAGCAATTTTTTGAGATTACAATATAAGATGCTGCTGCTGCTGCTAAGTTGCTTCAGTTGTGTCCGACTCTGTGTGTCCCTAGAGATGGCAGCCGACTAGGCTCGCCTGTCCTTGGGATGCTCCAGGCAAGAACACTGGAGTGGGTTGCCATTTCCTTCTCCAATTCATGAAAGTGAGAAGTGAAAGGGAAGTTGCTCTGCTGCTGCTGCTGAGTCGCTTCAGTCGTGTCCAACTCTGTCTGACCCCATAGACGACCTCCTACCAGGCTCCCCCGTCCCTGGGATGCTCCAGGCAAGAACACTGGAGTGGGTTGCCATTTCCTTTTCCAATGCAGGAAAGTGAAAAGTGAAAGTGAAGTCACTCAGTTGTGTCCGACTCTTAGTGACTTCATGGACTGCAGCCTATCACGCTCCTCCTTCCGTGGGATTTTCCAGGCAAGAGTACTGGAGTGGGGTGCCGTAGCCTTCTTCACAATATAAGACAGAAAACCCTAAAAGGTGGAAGCTATAGGGTCAGAAGCTGCCAACCACAGACCTCAGGTCTGGCCTGGCTTACAGACATTACGTATTGGTAACACTTAAAAAATGGGAGATTTCTAATTTCTCTTAGGGAAAAAAAAGTCTATCTGGAAATAATTTACTGAATTTGAGCAGAGGCTGCCTGAGTATGGCTGTTGCATACTCTTCCTACCTGGTACAACTGACTTATTTAAATATTTCACCTGGTTTAGGGTGTGGGGGCATTTTTCAGTTTAAGTCTAAGAAGCTATTGTGATTGAAATAAGACATGATAAAAGTTTTGACTAGGGAAGAATTTGTGGACTTTCACAAGGGAAAAAACTAACAGATATTGTGATGAATGAGGAGAATCTGTTACAGAGTAAGTGGAAAGAGTAAGGCATGTTTTAGTTAATTCTGTCTTACAATTTTTTAGATAGATAGTACTGCTTATCTCTGTGGGAGGTAAAATTTTCATATTTACAAATGTTTGAAAGTATAGTATTCTGTATACCAACTTTTATATTTATAAAATAATCCATAGATCCTTTAAAAGAAAAAGAGAGAGAAGCTAGAAATCAACCCAATTATAAGTACTGACAACTAAGTAATACCTATGGGTCCCATTGGGCCTGAAGGTCTTCTTTGGTAACTTCTAACACTGGGGATGCTTGCCTTCATATTTCTTTAGGTTTTATTATTGGCTTCCCTGGTGGCTGGGTTTTATTATTAGGACTTAGCAATTCTGATCAAGTTCCCAGTTTCTCTTGTGTGGCTGTGAATAGATCAGGCAGCCCAAATCTATGCTGTGAAATAGATTTCCTGCAGGGAAAGTGGCAGCTTCTACTCAGAGACCACTGGATTGTTCTCAATTAAGGAGTTTGAAGAATAACATTTTTTCTAAAAATGACATTTAAATAGTAGTTCTATTTTTAAACCATGCAACTAAGGATATACATTAAAATATGTGTATAGACTGCAGATTCCTTACATGTGAGTGAATTTCTCCTCTTTGTTTGTAAAGATGAAATACATACAAGACAGAATTTAACCATTCTTTTAAATTAGAAAGAACAAATGACTTAGTCTGATCATTTAAATAACACATGAAGAAAACCTAATTTATGAAGGGGGAAATGAGAGTCTCTTTGTCTCTCTCTCTCTGAGAGAAAGTGAAAGGGAGAGAGAGAAGGGTTAAAGAGAAAAGAAAGAGAAAAAGAAAGAAGAAGGAAAAAAGGAAAGATGGATAGAATGAAATGGCAACTGTACTCTTTGACATGGAGTAGTTAAATTTATCAACATGGCATTAGAAATTAAACTGCTTAAAAATGGGTAGGACAATAGCAAATTTAAGAAAAAACACTCTTGTGTAGCAAGAGAAATCATCAACAAAATAAGATAACCTATATACTAGGAGAAAATGGTCACAAATCATATGTGAAAAGAAGTTAATATCTAAAATACATAAAGAACATATACAACTCAACAAAGAAACAAAAACCTGATTAAAAATTGGCAGAGGAACTGAATGGACATTTTCCCAAAGAACAGATACAAATGGCCAACAGCTACATGAAAAGATGCTCACTATCACTATTCATGAGGAAAATACAAATCAAAACCACAGCGAGATACCATATCACATCTGTTACAATGGCTGCTATGAAAAGCAAAGAGATAACAAATGTTGGTGAACATACAGAGGAAAGGAAATACTTGTGCACTATTTATAGGAATGTAAATTACTACAGCCACCATGCGAAAAAGTATGGAAGGTCCACCAAAAATTAAAAAGCAGAGCTACCATATGACCTAGCAATTCCACTTCTGGATGGAGACACCTATCTATATATATGAAATGAACCACTATTTTGAAGAGATAGCTACACTCCTGGGTTTATGAGAGCTTTATTTACAATAGCCAAAATAGGAAAAAAACCCAAAGTGCTCACTGATGAATGAATGGGTAAAAAACTGTAGTATACACACACAAAATAGAATAGTATTCAGCCATTAAAAAGGAAACAATACCATTTTTGACAACACAGGTGTACCTTGAGCACACTATGCTAAGTGAAATAAGTCAGACAGAGAAGGAAAAGCATTGTATAATCTCATTTACATGATGAATCTAAAACAACTGAACTCATAGAAATAGAATGATAGGTGGTTGCTAGAAATGGGTGGTGTGGGAAAATGAGTTAACAGGGCCAAAAGGTATAAACTTCCAGTTATGAGACAAGTAAGTTCTGGGGATGTAATGTATAGCATGGTAACTACAGTTAATAATTCATTATATATTTAAAAGTTGCTAAGAAAGTAGATCTTAAAAGTACTCACTTCACAAAAATTTTTAACCACAAGGAGTGATAGATGTTAACTAAATTTATCATGACAATCATTTTGTAATATATCCATATGCCAAATAATTTTATACTTTAATCTGATACAATGTTAATGTCAACTGTATCTCTAAACAACCAGAAAAAAAGAAACTAGGGAGCTGATGTACTTGGAGAAAAAAGTTTCTTTTTGCTTTTGAAAACGGATTTCCCAAGGTGCATTCAGAAATTTCATTACAAGTTGGCTGTCTTCTCCAATAACTAGAATTCAACCATATTAATACTGATCTGAAAACTTTAAAGTAATATTCTTTAGTACCTGTGCTTATCTTATTTGTATTTCTTCAGATTTTGATATTAAATGATGACTTCCTTATATGCACCTAACTTGAGAAGGTAACTAGTGATGTCAAGGAAGTTTTTATATTGGTCTTTTCAAATTTCTCCTGTGTAAAACAAATCAAGTTACTTTTGCTTGTTAGTCTCAACATCCTTGAAGATCAATCTGTGTTTAGAATCTCCTGGTAAGTTTTTTATCTATCATCTCAGTGATAGCTAAAGCTTAGTATAATGAAGTTCTCAACAGAGCTAAAAAATCATAAGGCTAGTTACAGAGAAAAAACAAAGGTGAGACATGGTTTAGCAGTACATGGTGTCAGAATATATGATTTTCAAGAGAATGTTTCTTTTTCAAAATGAAGAGGAAAAGTGCCAAGTTGTAATTAGGAAATCAGCTGAATGATTTACTATAAACAAGAAACAGTGAGTTAGAGCAAGTGACTTTGGTCTCTTATCCTTCTGTGAAAGGTAGGCTTAGCTTAGTCTATCAATCACAACACTGATAAGCCTGAACTAACCTCTAGTTTTAAGAGATCTGGCTTGTGTGGAAGCAGAGTTGAAAATAATTCTGGGAGAATACGTGACTTGGGGTCGCCCATCTAGAAAGAGAAACGTGAACATATCTACTATCTCCCTTTATCAAAATGTGCCAGGGACTTTGCAGCCAAACTCTATAAACCTGTCATTCTGCCTACAGGAAACTGTGTCCTGTAACTTCTCTTTAGCTGTGGATCATCCCCCAAAATCTGCTCTTTTTTTTTTTTTCTTCCCTCTCCAGCATTCAGTTTGGCATTTTGGCAAGACCAGGCACTCAGCATCTTTCAGGCAAAGAATTAAATCTTCTGCTGTTTGTAAATAAGGTAACAACTTAGTAGTCCACACACCTCCTTCTCTCAAGGAGGTAGAAATGAAACTGTAGCCATTAGGCAGCATTTACCTTTATTATTCACTGCAAAATCTAACATGGAAGACTTGACATATGGTAATTAAAGATGTCCCACTGGTGACCAGGTTGGTGGAAGAATCGCTGATATGGACAAGAAATACCAGCCTTCAGTTTTTAAGAAATACTTTTCTATGGATTTCCTAGAGTGCACGAAATAATATTTCTAGTCTATACTCTGAAAAATTATGAGACAGTATGTTGCTATTATTTAAGAATTCTGAGGTTGGTATTCCTGTACTTATTCTCACGTCTCCCTCCCCTTATTTTTTGGCTCTCACAGCTGGTCAGACTCAATACCAATGATGTACTAAGCCATATTCTTATCTACTAACCTCTCTCTGATAAAATCAACTTCCAGAAGATAAGAGTAGACAGTGTTATTAGTAGAAAACTCCTTGTTTCTTAGCCATGGCATGGTCAGAAACCTTTTTGGAAGTACACTTTCAGAATGAACTTGATGTTAAAAGATGAGATAAAAATAATGACCACTAATTTAAATTTAAATTTAAATTTAAGCACAGAAAACTGTAGTAACAGCACCTATACAACTATCTATCCATGCATCCATCCACTTATCCTATCCTATCTATCACTGATCTAGCTATCCTTAATCTACCTTTTCTATCCACATATTTTGGGCTGTTTCTAAGTCTCTAAAATATGCATCTGAAGAGAAGACAAGGCATAGTATTATTTCTTTTAATGCCCTTAAATGCATCCTATGGACTAGAAAACCTTAAAAGCTCATTGGTTTGAATTTCCTTGAAAAGAAAGCAATGGTGGAATGACAGAAAATAGAAATAAAATTTTCCATCCAGAGCTGCTTGTCAGAGACAACAGTATGATGAGAACTTTCTTTATATATATATATATATATATATATATGTATATTTAAATATGATATTGAATGAGAGGAACTGTATGTATTTTATACTAACAGTCTAAGGATGGGAACAGGTCCCCAAAGTCCAATTGTTAGGCCCAAACGAGAACCATAAAAAGGTTTCATAATGAGATGAATTCCATGATTACCTCCTATCAAATAAAATTCTTGTGTGTTGAATTTTTGTTATTGCCATTTACCCAGAGGTGACCAACAGATCAAATCAGACCTGTAACATACTATTTTAAATCACCCTGTGCTTTAAAAAAATTTTTTAAACTAATTGCCCAAAATTTTATGTCTTAATCTTATATAATAAAATTTGCAAGTTCTCTGAAAAAATGAGAAAAAGTAGCCTCACTGGCATTACATTCTCACACAGCATCTGCAGCTGACACTGCCTATCTTCTTTTGGAGGGAGGGATGGGAATGTGCTGCTCTGCCTCTCCATGGTCCCCATCAACCACGACACCCTTTTGCTGTATGCATAGTCCGCTTTATTTTCTTTATTTCTCTAACTGTCACAAGTGTTGGAGATTATAGTCCCTATACTGGGTCATTTCTATAGTATGTCCTTAATATTGGGAAGCATATTTATCTAGATGTGCCCTAAGAGTCAGAATAACCTAACATCCATAAGATATGGTTATCTTAATGGTTCCCTCTTTTATATTTTTCTCTTCATTGTAAGGAGCATTCATGCACACTGCCTTCCATCAACATCATTTAGATAATATGCATAATAATAAAAACACATTATTTGTTGAATGCTTACTCTTTTCCAGATACTGAAGGTTCTGTAAGATTCATTCATTCATTTAAGATTCACCTGAGTTCCAGGTGATAATTGCCATCTCTGCTTTACAGGTGAGACAATTAAATGAAGGACCAGTTACAGAAGCAGTGGTAGAGTTGGGACCTTTGCCCCTGCAGTGTGGTTCCAGAGCCAGTCCTCTGCCTGCTATGCTGCATGCACTCAGCTCTACTGCATTAAATCACTGGGACAGGGCTTCTCCACTCAGAAAATGAGCAGCTTCTGGCATGTTTAGGAACAAAGCACTCACATATAACCCTTACTTACTGGGAAAGTCAAAACCATGATGTGCTGGGGAAACTCACACACTTGCTGTTCTTTAGGTTGGAACCATATATTCTTTTTTTTCCTTCCTGGGAATTCCACTGCAAGTTGAAATTCCATATGCAAATGTGTGTTACATAAAGACATCCCTTGGGGACCCACGTACAATCACCATGGGTAGATAATCATTTAAAAAAGATCAAGTAATGATCCCTTCCCAGCTGACACACAAGAGAGGAATCAGACACACAAGTTCTTCCTTTCTGGGCACAGATTTCCACCAAGTCTGTGACTTACAGAAGCATTTCAAATAGACAATACATTTCAATACATCCATAAAACTAAGGAAAAAAACCCAACAAATAATACACCTGACTGCACTGATACCTATATTAATTCCAGAACTTCCACTCTTCTTTGGGGCTCTTGACCAAGGATATTCTGATTTGAAAAACTCAACTCATCAACCGTTCCACTGAGAGGACACATTTTATCAGCCTTCTTTTTTTTTTTTTTTTTTAACTAACTCTTTTTACTTTCACAATGCAGCATTGCTCTCTCTCTCTTTCAATAATAAACCATCTTTGGAATAGAGTCCTATGAGCTAGAAATATTCAGGTCTGTCCTGAAAGATGGGAGACTCAAGTCTTCTGATTCTTTCTCACCTACTTATCATCACCTCTAGCCTCTATGCCGGTCAGGGTTTTGTTTCCTTCAACTGTGTTTATTTTATAGCTCCTCCTTCACTTGAGTCCATCTCATTAATAAGTGTTTTCTAGATTCTTCAGATCCTAACAATGCCTTCATTTTCTGAACACCCACACAACTTCATATTTGTGCCACTGACTTGAGTTTCTTCTTTTCTTTTTCATGTTGCCATCTCTAACTAGTTTTTTCTTCTCAGCTCTTACTTCTTGTATCCAAATGCCTCCTTGACATTTCACCTAGACTTGAATGACTATAAGCACCTCAAGCTTAACATCTTCAAAATGGAAATCTTTATTTCTATATAAACTCTGTTCCTCACATGGAAAAAACAACCTCAGAAAATGAAATTCCATTCTTCCAATTGTTGTCATCCTTGACTCCTCACTTATCTTCAGCTACATACTGAACCCTTCAGTACATGCTACTGGTATTTCCTTCTAAATATACTTCAGTTCAGTTCAGTTCCTCAGTTGTGTCCAACTCTTGCGGCTCTTTGCGACCCCATGAACCGCAGCACGCCAGGCCTCCCTGTCCATCCCCAACTCCTGGAGTTTACTCAAACTCATGTCCATTGAGTCGATGATGACATCCAACCATCTCATCCTCTGTCATCCCCTTCTCTTCCTGCCCCCAATCTCTCCCAGCATCAGGGTCTTTTCCAGTAAGTCTTCTCATCAGGTAGCCAAAGTCCTGGAGTTTCAGCTTTAGCATCAGTCCTTCCAATGAACATCCAGGGCTGATCTCCTTTAGGATGGACTAGTTAGATCTCCTTGCAATCCAAGGGACTCTCAAGAGTCTTCTCCAACACCACAGTTCAAAAGCATCAATTCTTTGGCACTCAGCTTTCTTTATAGTTCAACTCTCATGTCTATACATGACCACTGGAAAAACCATAGCCTTGATTAGACAGACCTTTGTTGACAAAGTAATGCCTCTGCTTTTTAATGTGTTATCTAGGGTGGTCATAACTTTCCTTCCAAGGAGCAAGCGTCTTTTAATTTCATGGCTGCAATCATCATCTGCAGTAATTTCGGAGCCCAGAAAAATAAAATCAGCCACTTTTTCCATTGTTTCCCATCTATTTCCCATGAAGTGATGGGACCAGATATCATGACCTTAGTTTTCTGAATGTTGAGCTTTAAGCCAACTTTTTCACTCTCCGCTTTCACAAGAAGCTCTTTAGTTCTTCTTCACTTTCTGCCATAAGAGTCGTGTCATCTGCATATCTGAGGTTATTAATATTTCTCCCGCAATCTTGATTCCAGCTTGTGCTTCCTCCAGCCCAGCGTTTCTCATGATGTATTCTGTTAAATAAGCAGAGTGACAATATACAGCCTTGACGTATTCCTTTTCCTACTTGAAACCAGTCTGTTGTTCCATGTCCAGTTCTAACTGTTGCTTCCTGACCTGCATACAGATTTCTCAAGAGGCAGGTCAGGTGGTCTGGTATTGCCATCTCTTTCAGAATTTTCCACAGTTTATTGTGATCCACACAGTCAAAGGCTTTAGCATAGTCAATAAAGCAGAAATAGATGTTTTTCTGGAACTCTCTTGCTCTTGATCCAGCAGATGTTGGCAATTTGATCTCTTGTTCCTCTGTCTTTTTAAAACCACTTTGAACATCTGTAAGTTCACAGTTCACATACTGCTGAAGCCTGACTTGGAGATTTTAAGCAATACTTTACTAGCATGTGAGAGGAGTACAATTGTGCAGTAGTTTGAGCATTCTTTGGCATTGCCTTTCTTTGGGATTGGAATGAAAACTGACCTTTTCTAGTCCTGTGGCCACTGCTGAGTTTTCCAGATTTGCTGACATATTGAGTGTAGCACTTTCACAGCATCATCTTTTAGGATTTGAAATAGCTCAACTGGAATTCCATCACTTTAAGATCCAATTATTTCTCACAAACTTTACCCCGTCCAAGCTATCAAATCTCTTATCTGAACTATCAACAAGAGCCTTCAAATGGTTTCCTCAGGGCCTTTCACTTACTTTACTTTCTTCCTAGAAATGATCTTTCCCCAATTTGCCTATAGTTCAATCCCTAACTGCCTTCAGGTCTTTGTTCTTACATCACTAATTGGAATGACCATGAATCATAACCATATATAAATTAGCAATCTCTTTTCTATCATTTTCTATTCCACTACCTTACCTTATGATGTTCATGGTGCATATAACTACCACTCACTCATGTTATATATTTATTGGTTTATCGTATGTTTCCTCCAGTAGAACTTAATCTCTTCAAGAGAAATAATTTTTTTAACTGCTTATCTCCAGTGCTGAGGATAGTACTCCTTGGCACACAGTGAATATTTAAAGATTTGTTGACTTGAAAAATGAACTTCTGGTAGACAAAAAGCATGTTTTATATGTTTTACTATCCTTTATGGTATCTAGCTCAGTTGAAACACAAAAAGGAGATTTAGAAACTGATTATTTGTTTCTTACATCCTCCATTATTCAGTAAGCCATTTGAGTGCACGAGCTGAGCTAGTTCTCAGACAGTCACATAAATCACAGACCACAGTAAGTATTCAATAGCTATTTATCAAACAAATAACTTCAAAATACAAAGCAGAAAGAGAATAAGTTTAAATCTTTAGAAGAGGCAGCTGGCCAGGGGGCTAAATATTATTATACACTAGTGTTGCTTAAAAATAATTTCACATAATAATGTAGGTATCTAGTTTCCTTTGAGAAATCAGAAGATCTAGCACCAAGGGCATGGCATCTCCTTTGGAGCCATCACCTAGAGTGGAAGAGTAGCTTTAGAAATGTGACATGATAGAGTCTCCACATATTCTGCCTCCCTCGGGGAGGTTTTCTACCTGATCCCCACAGTGATTTGTCTTTGTGATCTTGCCTTTGCATAAATAATAGTCCCCATCATTCCATTAAAGAAAAATGGCTTCTAGAAAAACAACATTATAGCAAGGATAAAAGTGAGTAAAAAGATTTGATTTCTAGTACTGACTGCATCACTTCTATCTGGATGGCTAGGAAAACTTTGAACTGAATTCCCTAAATCTTAGTTTTCTCATATGGAAAACAGGGGCAACACAAGGACATTGTGAGGCTTAAATAACATAATGTCCTTAAACATCTTGGCATTTAAAATGTATTCACTGAGTGTTAGCTACAATAATAATAATGTTTTGGATGATGATTCTGGACCAACCAGAAAAAAAAACCTATTTTTTGTCTTATAATTAGAAGATATGGTCAGTGTTTTAGGCTGTATCACTGACCATATCATTGGGTATATTAACCTGATATTGCTTCTACTTCATACTTAATCAAGATGAAATATTACCTTGGATAAGGATAGCAGTGGGCATCTTGATCTTTTGTCAAAAACCACTTAATCCACTAAAACCACAGTATTTATTTAGCCATTTAGGCCTGTATTCATCATTTAAAAGTTTCATAAATTAAAAAAATAGAAATAATTTATTAGGTATCACAAAGATATAGCCTCAGACTTCTTGAAAGAAGAGATAAAATAAACAGGAAAGGAAAGCCTCTTTGGGATATCAGTGGTGATTTGATGGACACAGCATTAATTAATGCTTAGTTTATAATAATAATATAATAGAAATAATGAATAATAGAACTAATAATGCAATAGAAATGATGGTAACAGAGCCAACTTTCCATATATGCAAATAATTGAGCTAGAATCAGCCATGGTGTCAAGAGAATTCTAAGACAGAGATGAATTTAAACTTCATAAGTACCTGGCATGGTTAATAAGATCTAATATAGGTAAGTGTGGAAAATCAAGCCCAGATTGTGAAGAGATGAGAAAGAATGTCTCTTTCCTAAGTTGCAGGTAGTTTAGAATAAGAAAAAAGTAGATATTCAAGAGTTACGAGGAAAGGCTGCAGACATCCTTAAACTTTGGGTTTCATCTGCTATTTGTCATTTGTGTCCGACTCTTTGTGACCCATGGACTGTAGCCAGTCAGGCTCCTCTGTCCACGGGATACTCCAGGCAAGAACACGTTCCCTTCTCCAAGGGAGTCTTCATGACCCAGAGACTGAACCCTGGGCCTCTTCGTTGCAGGCATGTTCTTTACCATCGAGGCCACCAGGGAAGCCCCAATGACATTTATAGTGCAGTTAAATTTTAGAGAGAATTAATCGACGTAAAGCAAATTTATAACTAAATGTACTTTTTTGTGCTGAAACAATATTTCCTGCCCTAATATTAACAAATATCAAGGACATTATCAACATCTTGAATGTTTATAAAAACAATATAAACTGCTCCATATCCCAATTTCCCTTAATGCATCTTAATTAGAACTGTTGCTTTGCTAAGTTGTGTCCGACTCTTTGGAACCCCATGAACTAAATCACACCATGCTTCTCTGTCCATCACTATCTCCCTGAGTTTCCTCAAACTCATTTTCATTGAGTCAGTGAGGCCATCCAATCATCTCATCCTCTGTTGTCCCCTTCTCTATTTACCCTCAATTTTTCCCACCATCAGGGTCTTTTCCAATGACTCAGCTCTTTGCAGCAGGTGGCCAAAATATTGGAGTTTCTACTTCAGCACCAGTCCTTCCAATGAATATTCAGGACTGATTTCCTTTAGGATGGACTGGTTTGATCTCCTTGCAGTCCAAGGGACTCTCAAGAGTCCTCCAGTACCAGTTTCTTTTTTTTTTTTTGGCTTTAATATTTATTTTTATTATTATTTTTAATTACAATACTGTATTTGTTTTGCCAAACATTGACACGAATCAGCCATAGGTGAACACAATCTCCCAATGCCGAAGCCCCCTCCCACCTCCCACCCTACATCCTCTACTTGAATCATCCTGTGCATCAGCCCCATGCAGTACCAGTTTCAAAGTGTCAGTTCTTCAGTGCTCAGCCTTCATTGTCCAACTCTCACATCCATACATGATTACTGGAAAAATCATAGCTTTCATGGACCGTGTTGGCAAAGTGATATCTCTGCTTTTTAAAACATTGTCTAGGTTTGATGTGACTGTTCTTCAAAACAGTAAGCGTTTTTAATTTCATGGCTGCAGTCACTGTCTGCATTGATTTTGGAGCCCAAGAAAATGAGATCTGACACTGTTTCCACATTTTCCCCATCTATTTGCCATGAAGTGATATGACCAGATGCCATGATCCTAGTTTTCTGAATGTAGAGTTTTCAGCCAGCTTTTTCACTCTCCTCTTTCACCTTCATCAAGAGGCTCTTTAGTTCAAAATGTTTAAAAAGGTAGCCATGTACTATATAGCACAGTGAGTTTATAAAAGAAAACTGTAAATGAGGAAGGAGGGAAAGAAGATGAAAGAAGAATAAAGAGTAGAAGTAGAACCTAGGCAGCTTTTTATATATACTTGTTCCAGTGATAACATTGAAAGCTTTACCTAAGGGACATTTAAAATATTCTGTTCCATATCCAAAATGAAGTATTTCTTTCAATGTAAGTCACAATTGCCAAGCTTTGAAGTTTTGGTAAATAACCTTTAAAAAATGAAAATGGGCAGTGGACTATAAGCCATAACACATTTGAATCATGATGTTATATGCCTTAAACTAATATAATCATAAATCAACTGTGTACCTCAATTAAAAAAGTAAAAAATGAATATGGGCATAAATGGCACTTTTGAATTTTGAGTGTCTAAACAGCCAGTGTGTAAGTATGTGGGCCAACGCTCAAATGGAATAAGTACTAATAGTCTAGCATTATGAAAAACCCAACAGAGGAGCAGTGCCTCTATATCTCAGATTTGCTCTCTGAGAGTATTAATCATGGTTCATCTCCAGGAATTAGTTACAAATCTGTGAAGCAAGCTTTATATTTTTACAGAGAATGTTTACTGAGGGAGAAATATAATGTATGATACCATTACTGAGAGATTAGACCCACATCTGAGAAAAGTATATTTTTAGCAACAAATACAGTTAAAATCAGTCTGACAAGATTTTTTTCTGCTATTTAACTATTTGAAGTCTTTATTAAACATACATACACACACAACAAAGTTGCTACTGTCTACTAAAGAGAAAAGAACAATAATTGTTCTAGACTTCAAGTTCTTTGATGTCAAGGGCTACCATAATCTGAAAAGAAATTTATACAAAGATAAACCCTTAAGGTGTTATGAAATGATTAATTTTGGCTAAGTCATGTGTGGCCTGGGAGCCCAGAGAGTTCAGGAACTCATTTTCCTATTATAGAAAGTACTTATTTAATTTATAAACCAGTTATTTGGCATGTAAAACTTACTTTCCTGTATAAAACACAGAGGATGGCTACCCTTGCAGATCAACTCACAAAAATCATTTCAACTCATAATTTGTCTTAATGTAGTATTTTACTTATTGCTAAGTCTTTACCACAATGTAAAATGATATTTATACTGGAAATAGAATTTCCCTCTCTGGAATCCACTTTCAAATTTGCTACTTTTCATTTCTCTGAGATTGATAACTTTAGGGCCTGTGAAGCTAAATATTTAAGAAAATAGGCTTACTAGTTTTAAGCCTTTGCAAAATTTATTTAACCTTGGAAGCTGTGTTATATCATCTGTGTACTGAAAGAATAATCATAGCCAATAGGTAGTTCTATGGCTTAAGTAAGCTAAATTATACCATCTTGGTAGCATGAAGTAAATTCAATAAAAATTGTTAGTATTAATTATGTAAGTAAACATATTCAGTCTTAAATATAAACTTCCTGAGGGAAGAAGCCATTATTTCTACACAAATCTTAATTTCCTATAATACCTGTAATTAAATCAATTCCCAATGAACTTACTCTAGTCATCAAAATAAGTTAATGGCAAGATATATTTGGATCAAAGTCATATGATTTTTTTATAGTTCTGAGGGCAAACACATGTTTTCACCAACTGTACCATTTATAGCTTTAACAGCAATTGGTAATGCTTTTACCATGATGCACAAGTAAAAAAGCAGTTAGGAGAATTTGTAAGGCTGAATGAAAGGCATTTCCCTATATTCTAATTTACTAAAATAAAATTTGATAAAAGACTGTGATTACTTTGGTTTGAAAGATATAGTCATTAATGGTAAAATATCACACAACCATTAGTGTTAATAATGTAATATATGGTGCATTTGAAGAGCACCTAGTTAAATTTTGAAAAAAAAATTAGGAGTTATGACAACAGAATCAGTAATAGCTTAATTCAAGTCAAAGTGCCCAATGGAATTTTAAACATAGGTGTAGAGGGGTCCACCCATGCAGATCACAGGAGAGCTAGCTGAACCATGAAGCTTAAACATAAGGCACTCTAGAGAAGTAGTTAGTCAACTAGACTAGAAATTTGACCTCCTTGGAGAATCCCATGGACAGAGGAGCCTGGTAGGCTACACAGTCCATGGGGTCGCAAAGAGTCGGACACGACTGAGCGACTTCACTCACTTCACTAACCCTTACTTTCTGGTTTAAGGTACTCAGAGTTCATGGATAAGCTCTTGTAGTTTCCTGGCAGTATCTTTAGGATTTTCTACTTATAGTGTAAGGTCATCTGCAAACAGTGACACTTCTACTTTTTCTTTTCCAATTGAGATCCTTTTATTTCTTTTTGCTTCTCTGATCACTCTGGCTAGGACTCCCAAAACTATGTTGAATAAAAGTGGTGAGAGTGGACATTCTGGTCTTGTTCCTGATCTTAGAGGAAATCCTTTTAGTCACCATTGAGTATGATGTTAGCTGTGGGTTTGTCATACTATGTTGAGGTAGGTTCCATCTATGCCCACTTTGTGGAGAGTTTTTATTATAAATTGATGCTGAATTGAATTGAAAGGTATTTCTGTATCTATTGAGATGATCACATAGCTTTTATTCTTCAGTTTGTTAGTGTGGTATATCACACTGATGGATTTATGGATAGTGAAAAATCCTTGTATCCTTGGGATAAATCCCACTTGATCAGGGTGTATGATGCTTTTTAATATACTGTTGGATTCAGATTGCTAGTATTTTGTTGAGGATTTTTGTGTCTGTGTTCATCAGTGATACAGTACATGATGGTGTTGTATATATATGCAATGGAATACTACTCAGCCATAAAAAAGTATGAACAAATGTCATTTTCAGTGACAGAAATGGAGTTAGAGACTGTCATATTAACTGAAGCAACCCAAACAGAGAAAGATAAATACCATATGATACCACTTAAATGTAAAATCTAAAAAAATAAAAGATACAAATGAACTTACATACAAAACAGAAACAGACCCACAGACCAGAGGGGAAAGAGGGGAGGGATAAATTAGAAGTTTGGGATTAACATATTCATACTATTATGTACAAAATAGATAACCAACAAGGACCTACTCTATACCACAGGAAACTATACTCAATATTTTGGAATAACCCATAAGGGAAAAGAATATGTATATGTAAATGAATCGCTTTGAAATTAGCTCATTTTTGTAAATAAAACTCAACTAAAAATAGAGTACTTAGAAGTGGCATTAATTATCATTTTTGAATGACACACATAAAACACACTTTTGAGCTTTAATGAAACAGGTACCTGGCCCTTTCTACACACTTATCCTAAGTTAGGTGCTGGGCATACAGAGAATGACTAAAACAGAAAGGTGAGTAGAGCTGTCTTAAGCAATATAAATACCTGTTGAACCCGACCACCAACAAAACTAAGAGACCAACTGCATAAGCCTTGAGATGCATTTCCAATCTTATAAGGAGTTTTAAACACACCTCCTTTATGTTCCAAAACAACCACCACTGCAGGGTTATTAATGGGTCTTTAAATTTCCCGAGTTTTAAGGGTTTGCTTTTTAATTTTTTCCTCAGACATGTGCTTGTATTTACAAACATTTCAAATATTTAAACAAAAAAAATCACATGGCAATCACAAAGGAATATATCTACAAGGTAATCTCTATTAAGATATTTTAGATAACATTTTTTCATATTTCATTCCATTCCTATGACAAGAGTTCTCCCCTTTCAGGTGCTGAAGTACTCTGGATGGTGAGTCAACATTCTTTAGCCATAGAACAGACTTTTATACATTATTCCTACTTCCAATTACCTCCTTTCCTTGATTTAACTCAAATTGCACCATTAGTACTTCACTCCTTTGGCTGAAGTGAAGCTTAGGGTTTAATGGAAGTTAAATTGTAAATGTGGCTCCTGGCAGGGATAATCTTTGAAACCATTGTCTGTGTTCCTGCCACAGTGTAGAAGTGCTGAAGGCATTTTCTTCTAAAGAGCAAATGTGAAAAAATACTGAAAAAAGCCTGAAGGAGGAAAGTAGTAGGGTACAAAAAGAGAGGCAAAGAGCACAATTAACGACAGTAATTAATAAGAAATACTGAGAGCTCAATAATTGCCAACTTTATAGTGTTCACCTCATTTAATTACTTTATAAATGACTTTTCTATCTGTCCTTATTTTTATTTATTTTTCACGTGGGGCCCTACCTATATAGAGTCAGATTTGTTAAGTTTTAGTCCTGGAGTTTATATTTGAAGCAAATAAGCTAGGTCAGTTTGGTCCAAGAGGTCCAGGGACCACACATTATCAAACATGTCCTCTGAATAATTTTTTTATTATTATTGGAATGAGGTCTGCCTTATTCCACAACTCTATAATGAAAAAATTTTCTTGCACAAAATTTTACCTTCAGGAACTTAATTTACCTTGGAAAGTATGAATTGCACCCTGGCAATAGAAAGCAACTATTATTTTATGAAAAGCCAGGTTGCCTTTGTTGTAGTTTATCAAAATTCGAGACTTCATACATTCCTTTCTCTTTCATTTTCTTAATGGTGTGCTCAAATGCTCTATATCCTTCTCTTTAGAATCCAAGTATATCAGTTTTTTTACCAGTTGGATTCACAAGAAACAATTTCTGACTCTGGGAGATGAGAACTGAACTGCATTGCAACTCTTGTTGGGAATTAGCTTCCTGTGCAAAATTTCAGGAGCAAGGCTGAGTCACCAACCTTTCTGTTCAGATGTAATGCTCTTATGAAAAGGAATCTCACTTTTGAAAATTAGGTGCAAAGAAGGTCTAAAGGTGAGTTCAATCGAGCTTTTAGCAATGTGGAAACTTTTGACAACACAATGCTATCTATATGTGAGAAGGTGAATACACATTCATGACAGGGAGCCTAAATGCAAGATGATACAATGAGGTAGAAATAAAATGGCTGTATGGATATAACACGATGAGACAAGAGATCAATTGTTCTCAAGTTTGTACAAGGGAAAAAGAAATGGGGTTTATTGAATATGAGGGTGAGAAAGAGAGGGTCAAAGGAAAGAATAAAAAAGTTACTGGCTCAAAAATAAACAGATCTTTACCTGACTTGATAGGCATTACCACAAAACTTTAGAACAGGAGAATATGTTGGAAGACAGATTCTTGTACACAAGTGGCAGATTTTTGGTGGGACCTTCAACCCTCTCTTTACATATTAGTTTGTTTTTAATCTTTTCAGTAGAATAAACATAAACTCTCAAATCAGGAAGTGAGAGGTTCAAATCCCAGCATTAGCATTTAACAGGCTGAGTGACCTTGGGCAAATCAAGCAAACTTTCAGATCCCCGGTTTCCACAGCTATACAACAAAGGTCACAATGTCTAAGGTTAGGACACTGTTAATCTACTGAGCACTGAGTAAAGCTCTTTGGATATGTGAGGTAGTTGATAAATGGAAGCCATCACTCCCAGAAGTACCACCACCACGGCAATCTCATCACAAGGATTTAGGATGAAGCAAGGATATGAAGTGGACTTATGCCCTCTCCTGTAGATAAGACAAAAGTGGTGTGCAGGATAGGGGATTAGGGATAAAAGCAAAGTCTACAGGTGATTTGGATGAATAATCTATTTGTTACATGTAGAGATGTATTCTGACCTGTTTGACTGGTTGACGTCTTAGGATGAAGCTATGTACCAATGCGAGGGGATGGACTTTATTTAGAAGGGAGTGACTACATATTCACTGTTCTTTAACAAAGGAAAAATACCCTCTGACAGTTGGAGACATGTCAGGAGGCAAGAAAGGTGATACCCTCTAGAAGTTGAAATAAAAAAAGTATATTGAAGTAGTTTAAGAGGATGAGCTTTAGAGTATTCAAACTGTCATTTAAGCTCAGGCTCTATTACTTCTTAGCTCTGAAGTTTAGAATTGGAAGAGTTAAAATGCAGTTCTGTTCTAAACTACTGTGAGTGCTCAAGCTGCTTCCATCATGTCTGACTCTGTGACTCCATGAACTATAGGGATTCTCCAGGTAAGAATACTGGAGTGGGTTGCCATGCCCTCCTCCAGGGGATATTCCTGATTCTGGGATCGAACCTGCGTTTTCTGGGTCTCCTGCATTGCAGACAGATTCTTTACTGCTGAGCCACCCACAGAAGCCCCCAGAACTACTGTAGTTTAGACTAAAAGGTTAACTTTATTGTTCTCTTCCATTAAATGAGAATATTTATTTCATAAATCTGGAATGACAATCAAAACTAAGACAATATGTATAAACACACAGTAGGGTGTGTGTACTTTCAATGCATATTAATCCCTTACTATTATTCATAAGATATATTATCTGTCTGTGTGTTAAGTTTCCTTTTCATTTCCTCTTTGATATTGTCAGAACTTCAATGAAGAGCTATCCAGTCAACCTAATCTCAGCATTCCTGTTCAGATTAAGATAATATTTCTTAAGATAATATTTCTTTTGTCTATACTTGTTACAAGACAGCAAAAAGAAGGGGCAAAGGAGGAGAGGAGGAGGAAGAGGGAGATGAGCCTACAAGTGGCTGATGGGGACACATGTCAGGACCACATGGCTCAGCTTCCCTTACCTCCCAGAAAGAGCTCTACCGTCTCTAACCAACCTGAAAAATTTGGACAGTATGTTGTTATAGCATAATGAAATATCTTATCACAGACCCTCCCAGAGTTATTTACATTCTCAGCAGATCAGAGGGGTGTAAAATTATGCTCCCCATCTCCTAGTGCAGCACAAACCCATCCATTGTCCTTTGCTTCTGATTAGAGCTTGAAGTTTTACAATCCTCTATCTGGGACATAGTCTTTAAAACTGTAAGTGCTTCCATGTCCTGGCTATTATAAACAGTGCTGCAATGATGATGAACACTTTTAAAATCTTAGAACTGTATATGAAATATACCTCAATAAAGTTGAAATTAAAAAAAAATAAAGAATGCAGTGATAAACATCAAAAACAAAAAACAAAAACAAAGAAAAACTAAGTGAATGATTCCTTATCAGTAATACTTCTGCCCCGTTCTCTTTCCTTGTTAAGTGTAAATGAACATTTCATAACTCTGATTCTATGTGTCCTTGGTCACCTTTCACTCGAGGCCCTGCTCCTTCCCAGCTTTGATCATTGTCACGGGATCTTCCTTACAAGGACCTAATTCTACACATGGCTCCTATGATGTCATATTTCTGTCTCCTCTCCACAATAGGGGTGGTAGCACTACAGCTCAAATCTAAATCACAGTTCCACACTCAGCCTGCAGTCTGGTCACATAGGCCAACTCTTCATTTTGACAAATCAAGCTTCTTTTTTCCACTCAAGCACCTCTTTGGAGACTGAGCCAACCAGTCATGCCATGCACGCTTTTCAGTTCAGTTCAGTTCAGTTGCTCAGTCATGTCCGACTCTTTGCGACGCCAAGAATCGCAGCACACCAGGCCTCCCTGTTCATCACCATCTCTCGGAGTTCACTCAGACTGACGTCCATCGAGTCCATGATGCCATCCAGCCATTCTCATCCTTGGTCGTCCCCTTCTCCTCCTGCCCCAAATCCTTCCCAGCATCAGACTCTTTTCCAATGAGTCAACTCTTCGCATGAGGTGGCCAAAGTACTGGAGTTTCAGCTTTAGCATCAGTCCTTCCAAAGAAATCCCAGGGTTGATCTCCTTCAGAATGGAATGGTTGGATCTCCTTGCAGTCCAAGGGACTCTCAAGAGTCTTCTCTAACACCACAGTTCAAAAGCATTGATTCTTCGGTGCTCAGCCTTCTTCACAGTCCAACTCTCACATCCATACATGACCACAGGAAAAAACATAGCCTTGACTAGACGGACCTTAGTCGGCAAAGTAATGTCTCTGCTTTTGAATATGCTTTCTAGGTTGGTCATAACTTTTCTTCCCAGGAGTAAGCGTCTTCTAATTTCATGGCTGCAGTTACCATCTGCAGTGATTTTGGAGCCCCCAAAATAAAGTCAGACACTGTTTCCACTGTTTCCCCATCTACTTCCCATGAAGTGATGGGACCGGATGCTATGATCTTCGTTTTCTGAATGTTGAGCTTTAAGCCAACTTCTTCACTCTCCTCTTTCACCTTCATCAAGAGGCCCTTTAGCTCCTCTTCACTTTCTGCCATAAGGGTGGTGTCATCTGCATATCTGAGGTTATTGATATTTCTCCCGGCAATCTTGATTCCAGCTTAACACACACACACATACACACACACACACACACACACATACACAGGCTATTCCAAGGAAACTGCCAGGAATCCAACAGACCTCTCTTCATTCATCAAAGGATACTCTGGACAGACATCAAAATGATAAAGTTTGAATAATTTGATTTTTTCCTCTCCTTCTGTCTATTCAAGTGGGTTTCCCCCAATATTCCTATTTTTCAACTTTAGAAAATATTTTACTTTTTTATTATAGTAAGAATATTTAATATCATAGTTACCCTTTAAATAAATCTTTAAAGTATACTGAAGCAGCACTGTTAACTATAGGCCCAATGCTATAGAGTATATCCTTAGATCTTACTGGTCTGGCAACTATTTATTATGCTTTATTTCTGACTTTATAGAGACATCATATAGATAGAATCACATAGTATCTGTCCTTCTGTTATTGGATTATGGTAGACTTTTCTAAACATATAATCAAGGAAACAGTTTAAATAATAGTCATATTCCCATCTCCCAGCTTTAGGTACTATCACTTCATGGTGAGCCATATTTATCTGTTCCTGAATCCCAGTTATGGGGGAGCCTGGTGGGCTGCCGTCTATGGGGTCGCACAGAGTCGGACACAACTGAAGCGACTTAGCAGCAGCATTCTGTTCAGATGGAGAAGGCAATGGCACCCCACTCCAGTACTCGCCTGGAGAATCCCACAGGCGGAGGAGCCTGGTGGGCTGCAGTCCATGGGGTCCCAAAGAGTCGGACACCACTGAGCAACTTCACTTTCCCCCTTTTCACTTTCATGCACTGGAGAAGGAAATGGCAACCCACTCCAGTGTTCTTGCCTGGAGAATCCCAGGGATTGGGGAGCCTGGTGGGTTGCTGTCTATGGGGTTGCACAGAGTCAGACACAACTGAAGCGACTTATCATCATCAGCAGCAGCAGCAGCATACTGTTCAGAACAGTAGTTATTTGATATTTAATTAAAGTTAAATGACATAAAAAATTTCAGTTCCTCAGGCGCACTAGCCACATTTCAAGGGTTCAGTAGCTTCAAGTGGCCAGTGAGTACAGTATTGGACAGCAAAGTTCTACCAAATAGTTGACTATTTCCACAATCACAGAACTTTTTACTGGGCAGTGCTAACATATATTTAGCCATCTTCCCTACCACAGAATATTTTGAATCTGTCAAATATCATGCCATCTAAACATAAAACCAATAAATTAGCCTCTTGTTATAATATTGTATCTTTAATAATATACAATAACATGAGTATATAGTAACATCAAATATGTAGTCAGTGTTAAAATTTCCCCATTTGTAACAAACTCAAGCATGACGGGCCTTCAAGGGCTCAAAAAAAGCTCTTAGGTTTTCTACAAAATATCTGTTAAAGAATATATATGTATATTTTCCTGGGGAAATAATTTATGGTGGTTCTCAAAAGTCTGATAAGGTAAGTTCTGCAAATTCAAGAATCATTTCCTTGGAAAGATGTGTGGTCAACTAGATAATTAAAGAGATGAAACAGTTTAATTGCAAAGGCAACTGTAAATAAATGTATTTATTTACATGGAGTAAAAATGTATTATTTTTTACATGGAGTAAACATGTAAACATGGAATAAAAAATGTATTATTAAAGATATCTTTTTCCTACATATCGTTAATTCATTAGAAAGTAGATGGGTGTCTGGAGTTTTCATCTGCTATGTGTTTAGTCGGTGGAGGGCATGGAGTGGAGTGGAATATACTTCTCAGTTTGTCTTCGGTATAATTAAATTAAGACTTCTTAGAAAAATGAATAGTTTGCCCCAGCTTCTCTAGTAATAACTATGAGGGTTCAACTTCATTCATTTATACATTCAAGCTTTGTTGTATAGTATTTAGGGTAGTAAGAAAGATGTGGGAATACACAGTTTTACATTTGCTATCACTCTTCTTTCATCCTCTGAGTTATTCTCCTAATTTTCTGTTCTCAAAATGGTAGGAGACTGTTGGTCTTCACATAGGTGGCCCAGACACCCATGAAATCAATTGCAGAATGAGCAAAACCAGCTGCAGCTGGTGTCTCTCTGTAGAGCATTCCTAACCCCTTCCAGAAAGTTACAGGTCTCTGATTATCTATTTTTCCCTAAGCTAAGAGATGCCGTCACAAAATCTGGGATGAGTATTCCCAAGTATCTTCTAAGTACATCTGTAAATCTACACACACTGCGCGTACTCCTAACTGAATTCTAGCTCATCAATCATTTTTGAACTCTTTACTGCAAAGTCTTTCATGAATGTTTCTCTGTTAACACTCTTCCTAGCAAATTTTTCTCTTCTCACTTCTCAGGAGTGATGATGTGCCTTCTCATTTGGCAAATTCTGTATGGAACAAACAGAAACAGTCTCATTTAGTGATGCTTGAAACAGTCGCTTTACATTTTTCTTAGTATTTAAAGGTTGGTTTCTTTTTAGGTGGAGAGAAAAGGTGCTGGGTGGCAAAAAAAGAGACAGGGAAACTGATCTCAGCTTGTCAGCATTCAGTAGTTTAAGAATTCCTACACTCATAAAATCTGAAAGAAAAATTCTTTTACTAAGTCAACAAATATCAACTGATTTTTGCTTTGCATCATGCTCTGTGCTGAATACTGAGTGACATAAACATGTTTTCCACTCTAGTGAGGAATCCAATTTACAGGGGAAACAGTAACATTAAAAGAATGGATAGTAGAACGAATATGTAACTATGAACCATGCACGTCAAGAAGAACTACGAAATAGGAAAATACACCACATACCAAAGAAAACCTTAGTAACGAGGGCACTTAGCTAATTTGATTGGTAAAACTTTTTTCTAAAAAAAATGATAGGAAACCTGTGTGAATAAGTCTTAGCCAAGAGAATCTGGGAGACTTGCCATGAAAATATAACCCCAGGGAGAGGAAAAGATGTCTATGAAAATAATGAGCCAAAAAGCAGGCTGGCTTGAAGAATAGCAGAGAGAATAGAAGAATGTGTGGTAAATAGAGGTGCTTTCTCAATCTGAAGCATCCCTTCTATCAAATATGGGATAAGCTTAGAGCACACTTGTTTTATTCACCTTTTTTCCCCAAGAAAAATGAATTCTGTCTCTTTTGTATACTAAGCCCTTCAATGTTACCTTCCAATAAAAGGCAGGGAATTAATAAGACAGCAGGTGAGTCTAAAGCAAATGTGTGGAAAACCCGTTTTAAATTTTAAGTTTACTGCCTCTTTGATATTGCTGTTGCTCTGCTGTGCTCAGTTGCTCAGTCATGTCCAACTCTTTGTGACCCCATAGCCTGTAACCCACCAAGGCTCCTCTGTCCATGGAATTTTCCAGGCAAGAATACTGGAGTAGGCTGACATTTCCTACTCCAGGAGATCTTCTCGAGCCAGGGATCCAGCCCTTGCCTTTTGCTTCTCCTGCACTGGCAGGCGGAAGCTTACTTGGGAAGCCCTTTACATTGCAGTTGGAACACTTTAAAAGTATGGATATGTTTTAGACATGCTATTTTCATTTGGTCTTTCCTGTTATTGTGAAGGAGAAAGTGGAATTATCACCCTATCCAAATATCACATATTTTATGTATGGACTTTGGCCACTCATTTAAGGATTGTGTCTCAGTTCCCGAACTATAAAACTAGAGTAAGAAAAAGTTCTGCTTGGGGAATTTAGCAGATGACTAGGATAATTAAATGTGATAAAGATTTTGAAATTATCTTAGAAATATATGAAGTGCTATACAAACATTCCCGGTTGTATTTTCAGAATGGAGCTGTTAGGAGGGGCATGGTGGTTGGTGTAGTGGTTACACACTGGAATCAAAGTGCCAGTGTCCAAACCGCCTCCCTCATTCTACCAGCGCCTGCTTAAGTAGTAATTTACCTTGTTATACTTCTGTCTCTTCACCAAGAAAATGAGAAAAATAGCAGTCTTTAGCTGATACACTTATGAGCACCATGTAAGTCAAGTAAAGCATATGGAACAGTACCTGTCACATCATTAGCTTTAACTGTCGCATACTGTACATGTGTATGTGCACGCGTGTGTGAGCATGGATATATGTGTGGGGTGCGTGTGTGTGTCTGGTGGGATGTAATTTGCTGAAATATATATTCAAACACTGAGTGCATCTCTGGATTTCTTGAGGACTTCCAACTCAAATTGTTTCTTTTCTTTCATTCTCCTTTCATGTCCAAATAACTCTGCTAAAATGACCATTAGACAACCTCCATAAATTTGTGGTTTGATGCAATGGACTCACACAGTCATTATTTTCACCCATCTGAAGTCTGCACTTAACTGAAATGGCCCTCATCAATTTATTTAAGCCTGCGCTCTCTGTCAACATTTTAAATAGTGGCATGATCTCCTCCACAGAATCTCCCAGCCTAAAGGACCTGATTGTAATTTAGTGCCAAAGGAATGACTTAAATAAGTTTTAATATTTTTCAACTATCTCTACATTAAAGAGAGTCCAGAAACTAAAATATAAATTTAACTTAACATCCCGATACAGTACACTCTTGCATAATGTAGACTGCCAACTCCTTCCATTTATTTGATACAGCTACTCAGTACTTTTCTTTATACATCTTGGAAGGAAGGCTAATGGGCATTTAGAATTCTGCCAAAGGACTTAACCACTCCAGTATTCTGGCCTGGAGAATTCTATGGATGATACAATCCATGGGGTCGCAAAGAATCAAACATGACCGAGTGACTTTTACTTTCAAAGGACTTAAAAAGCTGAGCTTGTTATGGAAATATTGGGTTTTACCAATATATTGGAAAACATGTGCTTATACAGAAAATATTTTTATTACCTTGAGATAGCAAAATATCATAAGAAAAACAGGATACATAAAGGTGAGAAGGCAAAAAACCAGTTGATTAGACCACATAAAAAGAACAACTTCTCTATAAGGAAATTTACCATCAGACAAATGAAAAGACAAATGATGAACATAGAGAATATTTGTAAACATGAGACTAAGGGTTAACCTACCAGTATAAAAGTATAAAATATTTAAAAAAGAAGAAACACTTGCATAATACTGGACAAAAATTGATAAAGGAAAATATCAATATCTGATAAGTATGTGAAGAGATGCTCAAATTCACCAGTGGTCGACGGAAATGCAGGTTAATTAAAGAATCAGTTTCTACCAATCAGACTGGCAAACAAATTTTTAAATACTGATAAAATATACTGTAAGTTGATGACTTATACATTTTTTAGAGAGCAATATGGTGGTCTCTAAGAATATTTTCAGTGGAATATACCATTCAACCAATAATTTCAGCTTTATTAATGAATATCCTAAGGAATACAAGAGAGTGAAAAGATAAGTGGACAGTGCTTTTCACTGCCTCCATTGAACAGAGAGTGAAAACTTACAGACAATTTAAAGGTTCATCAACAGGATAATGATTAAACAACTTATGAAACATCCATGTAATTCAATAAGTGTAAGTGTTCAAAACTGGAGTGGTATCTATCACTATTGACACTGAAGGAGTCCATAATATATATAACGCTGGGAACGTGGTTACAAAACACTATTGTACAGAAAAAAAATTTTAAAGGGGATACATAATCTATCTATTAACTTTGGTTGTCCTTGTAGGGGAGGTGGAAAGAATGAGAAGATTTTATATTGTACTTTTTATATGTATATACCATAATCAAGTACAAATGTGATATTTGGTAATTAAATGAAACGCCTATCTATTAACCCTGTGGCAGGCGCTCACTGGGCCTGCCATGCTCCCTCAGTACTTGGCCTTCTGAACTTCTGACTCTGCATATTTGCAGACTGGTCTTCCAAACGACATGCTTTCCTTACGTTGAAGTTGTTGATGTAAGAGGTTTTGTTCACCCCCACTGGTTCTTCCTGTGTCCTGGAAGTTTCTCACCCAAGACAGGTGGAGTACCAATACCACCAAACCTTTCTTGGGGAATCAGAGGCTGTCCTCACTCAAGCACTGCCCAGTCTGACATCTCCTAGTTTATCTCTGTTGAGAATATTTTTTTCAAGGTTATCAGTGTAACCTCAAAAATGTCCATGATTTGTGGATTGGATTTTTAATTTTTGACAAACCTGGTCCTGTTATGGATTTTATAGAATCAAAGAGGAGGTGTTTAAAATCACTGGTGTACATTACCTGAGTGGAGAGTATACAGTATATACAGTATACAGTATATGCCACACAGAATACATCTTCCATCAAATGCCTCATTTTTCATGTCAACCATTTTTCTTTAGGAAAGAACTATATACCTAAAACTTTATGTTTAAAACTAGGAAGTTCAAAATCAAATGCATTATCATCTAAGAAGCTCTTAAACAGTTAAACACTAAAGAATAACAATCTAGAGATGTTTAAACATCATACTTTTAAAAAATAGAACCAGACACGATTAAATCAGCATATATTAATACATAAATCTCAACAGTTTTTAGTATTTAATTTCAATGAAACCTCATAAGACTGACATATAAAGCCAGCAGCATGCTTTGAAAGACAAAGTCCAAAACATAGGTTAGTTAGTACACAGGCACCAGAACTATGATTTGGGATCTCGAAGTAGAACATGTATTTTTCAACTTAATATTGGACCTAGTCCACTAGAAGCAAAGTTGCTGGTTGTAATTCTAAGAAATCATGGGAGGCTTGGAGATAGTACGAAGCTGTGTCTCAATACATATTCTTCTTAAGAATATGTAAACATTTTATTATGCGCACAAAGTATCTATTGATACCTAGAATAAATAGAATAAATAGCTTTATTTTTACCAAATCTTAATTTTTTTTTTCAGAATCACATAATTTCTAGGAGGAAGGGACATATAACCCCAGTGTTCTAGCTCTGATTCTGTCATTAACCAGATCAATGACCTTGAAAATAATGATAACTTATCTGTAAATTGGATTGGTGAGCTAGATAATATATAACTCTCAGTTCAGTGCACTTTGGTCTAACAATAGACTATGGGAATAGTGTCATACTTTGATGCATCCAAGGTAATGGTTAAACTATTTGAGGTTACAGTTTTAATAATTTGTAGTCATCTAGATGATCCAATTTAGCAGTATGTACCATGTCAACATTGTAGATAAATAAACTTCTAAGATACACTCCTAAAAATTCTTTCTTCTACTGATTCATACTAAAAGTGTGCAAGAAGTCTGGACTTAAGTAATATATTCATGACTTAAGTAATGTATAAATGCTGAAGCAAAGAAATTTCACTAATGAGATTTGTTTTGAAAGCATGATTCTTCATAAATGTCATATTCTATATTACATTTGTAGATAGATAAGTAGGTAGATAGATAGTAGATAGATTATAGGTACATGGATATACACACAGATATATTCATGTAAAGTGTGTGTGTACAGAGAGATGGGAGAGGGGGAGAGAGGGAGAAAAGGAGGAAGAAATAGAAGGAGGAGAGGAAGAAGGAGATGGAAGAGAAGGGAAAAAGGATGTGTCAGGGAGCAGAGAAAGAAGAAGAAGAGACTACGACTGGGAGATAAAGGAACTGTTTTGGAGTATGTTGCTACTAATATTGTTGAAAGACATTTTCATAGATGGTTGCATCCATATAATATCAGTATCTGGTATAACTTCATTAAAAGGTCTCTGGAATAGCTCTTGATTAAATAATTTCTAGGGCCTAGAGGAGCCATCCCACGTTGAAGGTCAGGAAGAGTAGTGGTAAGGAGATACCCCTTGTCCAATGTAAGGAGCAGCAGCTGTGCTTTGCTGGAGCAGCCGTGAAGAGATACCCCACGCTCAAGGTAAGAGAAACCCAAGTAAGATGGTAAGTGTTGCAAGAGGGCATCGGAGGGCAGACGCACTGAAACCATACTCACAGAAAACTAGTCAATCTAATCATACTAGGACCACAGCCTTGTCTAACTCAATGAAATCAAGTCATGCCAGCGGGGCAACCCAAGACGGGAGGGTTATGGTGGAGAGGTCTGACAGAATGTGGTCCACTGGAGAAGGGAATGGCAAACCACTTCAGTATTCTTGCCTTGAGAAACCCATAAACAGTGTGAAAAGGCAAAATGATAGGATACTGAAAGGAACTCCCCAGGTCAGTAGGTGCCCAATATGCTACTGGAGATCAGTGGAGAAATAACTCCAGAAAGAATGAAGGGATGGAGCCAAAGCAAAAATAATACCCAGTCGTGGATGTGACTGGTGATAGAAGCAAGGTCCAATGCTGTAAAAAAGGAATATTGCATAGGAACTTGGAATGTCAGGTCCATGAATCAAGGCAAATTTGAAGTGGTGGAACAAGAGATGGCAAGAGTAAACGTCAACATTCTAGGAATCAGCAAACTAAAATGGACTGGAATGGGTGAATTTAAATCAAATGACCATTATATCTACTACTGTGGGCAGGAATCCCTCAGAAGAAATGGAGTAGCCATCATGGTCAACAAAAGAGTCCGAAACGAAGTACTTGGATGCAATCTCAAAAATGACAGAATGATCTCTGTTCATCTCCAAGGCAAACCATTCAATATCACAGTTATCCAAGACTATGCCCCAACCAGTAATGCTGAAGAAGCTGAAGTTGAACGGTTTTATGAAGACCTACCAGACCTTTTAGAACTAACACCCAGAAAAGATGTCCTCTTCATTATGGGGGACTGGAATGCTAAAGTAGGAAGTCAAGAAACACCTGGAGTAACAGGCAAATTTGGCCTTGGAATGCGGAATGAAGCAGGGCAAAACTAATAGAGTTTTGCCAAGAAAATGCACTGGTCATAGCAAAAACCCTCTTCCAACAACACAAGAGAAGACTCTACACATGGACATCACCAGATGGTCAACATCAAAATCAGACTGATTACATTCTATGCAGCCAAATATGGAGAAGCTCTATAGAGTCAACAAAAACAAGACCAGGAGCTGATTATGGCTCAGGTCATGAACTCCTTATTATCAAATTCAGACTTAAATTGAAGAAAGTAGGGAAAACCGCTAGACCATTCAGGTATGACCTAAATCAAATCCCTTACGATTATACAGTGGAAGTGAGAAACAGATTTAAGGGCCTACATCTGATAAATAGTGTGCCTTATGAACTATGGAAAGAGGTTCGTGACATTGTACAGGAGACAGGGATCAAGACCATCCCCATGGAAAAGAAATGCAAAAAGCAAAATGGCAGTCTGGGGAGGCCTTACAAATAGCTATGAAAAGAAGAGAGGTGCCGGGAGCCAGCGTGAGGAATCCCACCCGTGACAAGGTCATGTGGCAGAGATCTGATGGGCAAGGCGAACCAGATCTCAGGGTGTCCCCCTGGTATTTCCTGAGCATGTACCCCAAACACCAAAACCCTGCCGGCCTTTGTACTCCGCTTTTCCACTCTTCTGACACACTCTGGAAAAAGTCAATTCAGGGCTTTAGTCTTCTGCATTTGAAAGGGATGTTTCAGTTAAACCCCCTCTGATAGCTCTCTAGCTTGCCTAACAGGTTCCCCTGTATCTCTTACAGCTTGTGAATTGCTTACAGCCCCCCATCCGAGAGAGGCACAAAGCTTAAAAACATCTGAAAGATACAGAGCCTTTTCTAGGGAGTCAAAAATCATATTGGTGACGGGTTTTCACTGTTGACTCAATGATTGCTGCCAGGCCTACATATTCTTTATCTTTTAGGCACCTGGGAGGATGTTAATCAATGTAAACGGGATATGGAAAAAGATATATAGTAGTTTTGATGTTAGCAGCACTAGACTTTTGAGTTAATTACTTTTGTTATAAATCACTGTACTCCTTTTACTTGTTATAAATTGCTGTATCTTTGCTATGTAAGAATATAACTTTATTTAGTGCTTCCTGAGAGTGGCACCAGACTTTGGGAAGATCAACACAAATAAGTCTTCTGGTTGACAAACCTTATAAGAAAAGAACTGTAAAATGTTAATTGGCCCTTTTGGCCGGAAGATGATGTAAATCACCTAAGACTCGGGTATACTACTGGGTATGCAGAGAGAAAAGCCTGGTTTTGAAAAGAGTCTGGGCTGCTAATGCTCATAATTTTGTATTACCCATTGATCTCTATGTACAATCAAAAAGGTATAAAAGGCCTTTCTAGACAATAGAGGCCGGGCCAGTCATTGGAAGGACTGGTTTCCCCGTGTCTCCTATTTACTCTAATTTCAGGCTGAATTCCCATCTGGGGCATGGAGGCTAACCATGTCTACTTACTTGTCCTGGCTTCTAAGATCCCTAAGAGAGAGAGCCCAAGGTGGGGCACTCTCCGATATTAAAACGGGCGCCGGTGGCCCAACGTAGATGGTCCAAGTTTTCCATGTAAAACAAGTTATTCAGCATCTTTTATACACTTAATCTTCCTACTACACTATTTCTTCCTAATCTAATCTTATATTTCTAATTAAATAAATAAATATAAATAAGATTTTCCTCGCCTACGCTGTTCACGCTTCGAATTACCCTGAATCCACCGGGCTGGACCCCGGCAGAGAGGTGAAAAGCAAAGGAGAAAAGGAAAGATATAAGCATCTGAATGCAGAGTTCCAAAGAATAGCAAAAAGAGATAAGAAAGCCTTCTTCATCGATCAATGTGAAGAAATAGAGGAAAAGAACAGAATGGGAAAGACTAGAGATCTCTTCAAGAAAATTAGAGATACCAAGGGAAGATTTCATGCAAAGATGGGCTCGATAAAGGACAGAAATGGTCTGGACCTAACAGAAGTAGAAGATATTAAGAAGAGGTGGCAGGAATACACAGAAGAACTGTACAAAAAGATCTTCACGACCCAGATAATCATGATGGTGTGATCGCTAATCTAGAGCGAGACATCCTGGAATGTGAAGTCAAGTGGGCCTTAGGAAGCATCGCTATGAACAAAGCTAGTGGAGGTGATGAAATTCCAGTGGAGCTCTTACAAATGCCCAAAGATGATGCTGTGAAAGTGCTGCACTCAATATGCCAGCAAGTTGGGAAAACTCAGCAGTGGCCACAGGACTGGAAAAGGTCAGTTTTCATTCCAATTCCAAAGAAAGGCAATGCCAAAGAATGCTCCAACTACCACACAATTGCACTCATCTCACATACTAGTAAAGTAATGCTCAAAATTCTCCAAGCCAGGCTTCAGCAATATGTGAACCATGAACTTCCAGATGTTCAAGCTGGTTTTAGAAAAGGTAGAGGAACCAGAGAGCAAATTGCCAACATCCGCTGGATCATGGAAAAAGCAAGAGAGTTCCAGAAAAACATCTATTTCTGCTTTATTGACTATGCCAAAGCCTTTGACTGTGTGGATCCCAATAAACTGTGAAAAATTCTTAAAGAGATGGGAATACCAGACCACCTGACTTGCATCTTGAGAAATCTGTATGAAGGCCAGGAAGCAACAGTTAGAATTGGACGTGGAAAGACATTATAACTGGACATGGAACAACAGACTGGTTCCAAACAGGAAGAGGAGTACGTCAAGGCTGTCTATTGTCACCCTGCTTATTTAACTTATATGCAGAGTACATCATGAGAAACACTGGACTGGAAGAAACACAAGCTGGAATCAAGATTGCTGGGAGAAATATCAATAACCTCAGGTATGCCAATGACACCACCCTTATGGCAGAAAGTGAAGAAGAACTAAAAGCCTCTTGTTGAAAGTGAAAGAGGAGAGTGAAAAAGTTGGCTTAAAGCTCAACATTCAGAAAATGAAGATCATGGCATCCCGTCCCATAACTTCATGGGAAATAGAGGGGGAAACAGTCTGACTTTATTTTTTTGGGCTCCAAAATCACTGCAGATCATGACTGCAGCCATGAAATTAAAACATGCTTACTCCTTGGAAGAAAAGTTATGACCAAACTAGACAGCATATTCAAAAGCAGAGACATCACTTTGCCAACACAGATCCGTCTCGTCAAGGCTATGGTTTTTCCTGTGGTCATGTATGGATGTGAGAGTTGGACTGTGAAGAAGGCTGAGCACCGAAGAATTGATGCTTTTGAACTGTGGTGTTGGAGAAGACTCTTGAGAGTCCCTTGGACTGCAAGGAGATCCAACCAGTCCATTCTGAGGGAGATCAGCCCTGGGATTTCTTTGGAAGGAATGATGCTAAAGCTGAAACTCCAGTACTTTGACCAACTCATGCGAAGAGTTGATTCACTGGAAATGACTCTGATGCTGGGAGGGATTGGGGGCAGGAGTTTAAGGGGACGACTGAGGATGAGATGGCTGGATGGCATCACGGACTCGATGGGCATGAGTCTGAGTGAACTCCGGGAGTTGATGATGGACAGGGAGGCCTGGCGTGCTGCGATTCATGGGGTCGCAAAGAGTTAGACACGACTGAGAGACTGAACTGAACTGAACTGATAGGCTGCTCCCAGAGAAAGGAACATATTACAGAGACCTAAATTTTCACTGCTTACAAATAAATAACATGGATTCTGGAGTCAGAGAGACAGAGACTTAAGGATGTGTTCCACAAGCATTTCAAGTTGTGCTACTGGGAAATTCATGAAACTTTTCTTCAGTTTAAATTTCCTATACTCCAAGATAAGAATGGTGATAATAACGATAATAATACTATCTCATTCATAGGGTTGTTTTGATAATAAAATTGGGCACCATATATTAAGCCAGGAATCTGGCACATATTACTTGGTATTATCATCCTTTGAAGAAAGTTTACTATAAAATAAATTTCCATATGATAAACTTACTACCAATATGTAAACTCATAAATAATTCATCTAACTTAATCATATTGACCTTTACCTGTTTACATGGAAATAATTCCAAAGATTCATGCAGCTCAATGTTTATTGCAACACTATTTACAATAGTCAGCACATGGAAGCAACCTATATGACCACTGACACAGGAATGGATAAAGAATATGTGGTACATATATGAAATGGAGTACTATTCAGCCATAAAAAGTAATTCTGTCATTTGTAGGGTCATGGATGGACAAAGAGACTGTTATACTAGGTGTAGTAAGTCAGAAAGAGGAAAGTAAGTATTAACACATATATGTGGAATCTGGAAAAATGGTACAGATGAATCTATCTGCAAAGCAGATAATAGAGACACAGACATAGAGAACAAATGTACAGACAGCAGAGGGTGAGGAGGGGGGGGGACAAACTGGAGATTGATATGGACACATACACATTACTATGTATAAAACAGATGATTAATGAAAACCTACAGTATAGCACATGGAACTCTATTCAGTGCTCTGTGGTTACCTAAATGGGAAGGAAATCCAAAAAGAGAGGGTGTATGTGTATGTATGGCTGATTCACTTTGCTTTACAGCAGCAACTAATATCACATTGTAAAGCAACTATACTACAATAATTTTTTTAATGGAAATATCTCAATATAGCCTGGCTCTGCCTCCTCTTGGAGTCAGCTCTGCTGGATTTTGTGTACTTTCTTAAAGAAGTAAATTAAATATATGGATGGACAAGGCTAATCGTGAGAAAATATGAGATAAACTCTAGTTGAGGGACTTTCTAAATATAGTTGATCAGTATTCTTTCAAAGTATCATGGTCTTGAAACAAAAGACTGAGAAACTATGTTTAAAGAGACAATCAAGACATGATGACTAAATGCCACATTTGGACTGGATTCTCAAACAGAAAAAGGCAATTAGTGGGGAAAGTGGTGAAATCTTAATAAAGACTTATGTTCATGCTCAGTTTCTCAGCCATGTCTGACCTTTTTGCAATCCCATGGACTGTAGCCCACCAGGCTCCTCTGTCCATGGGATTTTCCAGGCAATAATATTGGAGTGAGTTGCCATTTCCTCCTCCAGCCAGGGGATCCTCTCAACCCAAGGATAGAACATGCATCTCTTATGTCTCCTGCACTGGCAGGTGGATTCTTTACCACTAGCACCACCTGAAGAGCCCTTTCATAAAGACTAGTTTGGTCAACTGGATTTTAACATTGCTAATTTCTTAGTTCTGATGAAATGCATCATGGTTTTGAAAAATGTTAATATTAGGTGAAGTTGGGTGAAAAACCTGAGGAAACTCTCTCTACTACCTTTGCAGCTTTTCGGTAAATCAAAAGTTATTTCCAAACAAAAGAGCTAAAAAGTATCTGGGTGGAAGATTAGGGCTAATACTTCCCATAAAAGACCAAATCCTTGGATTAGTCTCTATTTCTTCACTCCCAATCCTTTAAGTACAGGCTTTTTCCATAACAGAAGGCTCTCTGCACTGTCTTGAGCTCACCTATGTTCTTGCATCCATGCCAGGCCTCCAAAGAATATTATACCCACATTTAACCATGTACAACTTCTCAGGCTTTAAATAAGTGTCAAAAATAGAAAATTTATGGTTCAGGGACCATAAGTGTTGCTATCCAGAATTCATTCCAGATAAGTTCTAAGAATACAACATATTTTTATTACTCTAATAAATTAACCAGCAATGACAGTTTTGTGGCAATTAGGTTATATAAACTTGTTACCATAAAGACACATCATTAGGTTATATTTTTAAACTTCCATATGTCACCTCAAGTTAGGCAGGAAGAAACATGCAATGCAATCTTTATGACAGATTTTCTTAAATTCACCAGTTTTCCCATTTCTCCTGACATTTTGTTGAGATTTTAATACTCTCCACTTTGGCATCTGACAGGTTTGCTTCAACTAACTTAGTTAAGCTAGAGCATATGTTATAAAATGGCAAACTATGCCCTCTTTTCCTTTGGTGAGAATAGTGGGTCAACTTAACAAGACACGTTTTAAAAAAATCTGTGATATCAAAGAAGCATTAGTAGGGTAGACTTTTTGCAAAACAATTTTCATTTAGTTTCTTTAATCACTGAGATATTCTCCCGGAGTGGAGTGGTGGGAGTTAGAATAAGTCGAATGTCAAATAGTTTCACAGGATAGAAAAAGACCTTTCTCTAGATTATTCTGAGTCCTTACATGGCATAGAGAGCTTAACTTTATAGCCAACAATGACTATATTATATTAGAATTAGATATTGTGCCCAGAGAGAAAGCTGGGACAACACATCATGAAAAGTCTCTTACTTTCATTTTATGTATGCAAGATCTAAGTAAACATGTTTCAATTATTTCTACCATTAGGAAGATAGGTTCTGACCCACAGAATTTGGCTGCAGATATCAATAAGATATAATGGAAAACTCTGTTCTTCCAGAATCTAAAAGGCTAGAAACAATAGAGAACAGGCCATCAAACAAAGAGACTCAGCATTCACTGATGATTCATTAGTGGTCTCATGTCCATCACCGACTTAATGGACATGAGTTTGGGTAGACTCAGGGAGTTGGTGATGGACAGGGAGGCCTGGTGTGCTGTGATTCGTGGGGTCGCAAAGAGACAGACACGACCGAGCGACTGAACTGAACTGAACTGAACTGAAGAAGGAGCTGAAGCACAGGCCATGTTCCCACATTAGGAAGCATCTCTGGGCCAAACCTTGGGCTATCTGTGCAGCAGCTGAAGATTACTGCAGAGGGACTAAGGGCAGGACTAGTGAATCATGTGTGGGGTGCATAACTAAAACGAGGGGTCCCTTTCCCACAAATTAAGAATTTCAGGACAGTGATAGCAAAGCGTGAGTGCCCTCTAATTATGGGCCCTGTGTGCCCATATGGGCCATAGGTCTCATGCCCTTAATGAAACCTGATAGAGATTTTAACTCCGAAGGCAGTCAGGGTTGCACTCATCTCTAGGTCTGTCACTTACTCAGACAAATAAAATATTCATCTGGGAACTTGACAAAAGTTCCATGTGACAGCATTTATGATTCCCCTTGCCTCTCTCTTCATATGGAAATGGTCAGATAGCCAAGTAAACAATAATTACGTTTTTAACTGAAACAACATCTGGTGACTACCTGGTCTAACTCTTCCACTCTCTAGAGAACCTAGTTGATTCCTGGCACTAGACCATGGCTCCAACTTCGGTCTCCTGACCCCAAATACAATGCTGCTTGAGTAAAACTGTGGTGGCAGAGTGGCTGCTAAGGGCTCAGACTTTGGAACCAAATAGTTGGGACCCGAATTCTGACTCCACTACTCTGTAAAACTTGCTTATTGCTTAACTTCTCTGTGCCTTAGTTTTCTCATCTGAAAATAGGCATATAAACAGTACTGTGCAGGTTTATTTCATACAAAAACTCAAAGCACTGATTGTTGTACAGAGTTTTAATAAATATTAGCTGTTATTATTTCAAACTTCACTTCTAGAAACACCTATTTTTTGGGAAACTCTATGGATAATCATACAGATTGGAATATGAAATGAAAGCTAACTCAGAGAGCTAAGTAGATCTAAAGTTAGATCAATAACTTTATGGTACAAGTTTGTACTAATGAGTTGGTGTGAGGATAGCAGAGCTACTCTTGTGCATTATTCATACTTTTACTAATAGTTTATGTAAAACTGTGATATGGTTAATATGGTCATAAAATTTGTTAATGGGGCATAACATTTTCAGGAAATGGTCAATGGAGACTACCATCCTCAGTCATATCTGAGGCCAGCATAACTCTGTTACCAAATCTGGACAAAAACATTTCCAAAAAGGCAAAATTATAGTTCAGTATCCCACTGGAGCAAAAATCTTTAAAAAAATTAGAAATTCACAATCAATAACATAAAAATGACAATTCATTATGACCAAGTAATACTTATCCCAGGAGTGTAAGGATGGCTTATTGTTCAAATCAACTAATATAATCCACCAAAATACTACAATGAAGGGAAAAATACATGACCGTCCACTGAAGGGCTACTTAGTCTTCATTTTTAGTAAGACTGAGAAGGAGCCAGCTAATGGTTGAAACTCAATTTCTTTATGGAATGATATACTTTAAATTCTGAGAGCTTCTAGCTTAATGAAACACATGCACTCTATTTTTCCTTCCTCTTATTTGTTTTCATAATTTGAGAAGGTAGTGATGTCCAAAGATTGAGTGTAAAACTGAACAGATTTCCCTAAATGTAGCAAGTGATAAATATGGTTTGAATTGGCTATTCATTATTCATCATTCATCTATCCATCTACCCATCCATTATTTAACAAATACTTCTTGGTTTTAGAATGCTTTGCACAGAATGATTTAAAAATAAATAAACACATAGCTCACCTCATAGAGTTTACAGTCAATAAAGAAAAGCAGACACTGATTGTAAAATAATACAAATAGGTACTACGACTGCAACAACTGCTATGAAGAATGAGACAGATGTTTTGAGATGGGGAAACGAGAGAAGGTGACCCTAAGAAATGAAATCTAACTTTAGATTTGAAAGATAACTAGACATGAGCTAAGCAAAGAATGGAGGAAAAGGATTCCAGGCAAAATGAACAGCAACTCCAAGTCCTAAGGCTACTGGAAAATGGTAGTTACAGTGACTTCTTTCTCTGGAGCTCAGGTAAAGCTGAAGTGCCCTGACTGCTCACTTCTCCCTAATACTTCTTCTATCCTGCAGTCATCAAGAGGTAATGACCATCAACTCAATATGATTTGCAAGAATACAATAATTACTAACTCATCTTCTTTGAGAAAATGTGTGAAAGTCCAGGAAAGAAGTCTTCAAATAGAAGCTTTTATCTTTGACCTTCTCTTCCTGCATTTCATAGCCAAAAATAATAATAATAATAATAATTTCTTCATTTATGTGGATATTTTAGACAATAGTTTTCTACGTAGCATATTGTGCTTTAGAAATTGTTCTCAGATATTTCTGAGTTAGAGTTATAGATACCCATAATGGTTAACCAAAAAAGAAAAACCATAAACTATTAGAAATAAGGTCTGGAAAAGTAATACTTTTGATTTGCTGTGTAAGGAAGCAGAGGACCAAACTGAGTCTAAGCAAATCCCATCCAATCTTCTGTGTTGAGGCTGGATCCTGGCCCACTGGGACTTTATTATGTGAGAGCTGGGTGATCAGAGCGACTGAAGATTTCTCACTGCTCTAGAGTGATTTCATACTTAGCAAAAGAGAATTGGGACGATTATCTGTTTTTTTCTTTCTTTCAGGAAAACCTGATTAAACATTCTCATGGTCTCATACTTCTCAGAAAAGAGAACTGGTTACAATAAGAATTACAGCCTCTTTTTGCTTACAATAAATCCTTTTGATGGCTCTTGCTATGCTAAGTCGCTTCAGTCGTGTCCAACTCTGTGCGACCCCATAGATGGCAGCCCACCAGGCTCCACCGTCCCTGGGATTCTCCAAGCAAGAACACTGGAGTGGGTTGCCATTTCCTTCTCCAATGCATGAAAGTGAAAACTGAAAGTGAAGTCACTGAGTCGTGTCCAACTCTCAGCGACCCCATGCACTGCATCCTACCAGGCTCCTCCGTCCATGGGATTTTCCAGGCAAGAGTACTGGAGTGGGGGTGCGATTGCCTTCTCCGTGATGGCTCTTGAACAAGTCTTTTATTTTTACACAATTTCTTTTTATGGTTTTCCAAACCCAATCCTAATAAGATGCCAGTAAGTATGTGTTTAATTGATTATCAGTTACAGTTTGAAGCTGTGTTCATAAACCTGCATTGTTTTTAGTAACTAAATGAATAAGTACCATGGCCATGGTTAAATTATCAGACCCTGCAATTAGACTTTAGGGATTAAATAACTCCAATCTCACCACTTTTTGACGTGTGTTTTAAATTTTGTCTAGTTTCTGAATCTGTAAAATGGTGATAACATTATATTTAAGCAAAGGGCTGTTGTTAAGATTAAATGAGATTATTAATATATAAGGCTTAACTAAAAGAATCCACTACAAGAATCAAAATGACATTTCAAGCAGTAGTTGTTAGCATTACATTGCATATATTTCTTCAAATTGTAAAAGGGTATTTTTTTTTTTACACTTTAAGGAACATTTTGCTAATACATCTTCACACTAGAAAATTTCAGCCACTTAGCAAGACCTTTATTTACTTAAAGTACTAGGAAGAGAAAGGGGAATTGGAAAAATATATACACGTAACAACTTTTTGCATATATAAGTAATTTATAATACTCTGTATTGTCTCATATATCAAGTGATTCTGATACAACTGCAATTCAAAATAGCCACAATTATTCAACTCAACACCAGTTCAATCTCATTTTTCCCATTTCTGTGCAGCAACCTTTGTCATTTGGCTGCAAATTTGATTAAGTTTGGACTTGAGCAGTACTTTAGGTCAGAGGCTTATATACAAACAAAATGCTTCAGAACATATATCCATAATAATTATTTTAAAGGTGGCAAAAAAGCATTTGAAATCAATTAATCTAACAATAAATGGCTTGCTTTTAGTGAGAAATAAATCTTTAAAAAGTCTTCTGTTTATCAGAAAAAAAAGAGAAACAAAGCCCCTAGCATTGGTTTAAGAGGTTGTTGATATATTTATGAATACTATAATATTAATACTAAGTTACATTTAACCATTAGGATATAAAACTTCCCTTAACAGGGACTGAACAGGACTAGAACTTCCTATTTTAATATAGTTTAATGTAATGTCCAGTTTCATCAATAGCAATCATTTGACTTCCACATCATCTTCTTTGTATTTTAAAAGCAGATAAAGCTGGTGCTAATGCTTATAGAGAATAAGGTCCCTGGGGATGGACAGTTTGAGACTGAATCCTGATTCCATACCTCAGTGTGTGACCTATATTTAATCTCTTATTCTCAAAAGGTTGGCATAAAAGTGAAACAATGAATGCAAGGCACTCAGTAATTAGTAAATGCTCAACAAATTTTATCTATCTATCTATCTATCTATCTATCTATCTATCTATCTATCCCTGGTAGTCAATTCTGCTGGTAAAAAATCCACCTGCAATGCAGGAGACCCCGGTTTGATTCCTGGGTTGGGAAGATGCCCTGAAGAAGGGATATGCTACCCACTCCAGTATTCTTGGGCTTCTGTGGTGGCTCAGATGATAAAGAATTCGACTGCAATGTGGGAGACCTGGGTTTGATCCCTAGGTTGAGAAGATCCCTTGGAGAAGGGCATGGCAACCCACTTCAGTACTCTTGCCTGGAGAATCCCCATGGTAAGAGGTGCCTGGTGGATTACAGTCCATGGGTTCCCAACAGTTGGACACGACCGAGCAACTAAGCACACACACACACCTATCAAAAATGGCCACAAAACAATTCACATAAAGTCCCTAATACTTTGATTTAAGTAGCCCAAAATCACATGCCAAATGGTTAGTGAGCAAGGAGGGTGATAAACCCCAATAGAGGAGCAGATATATTTGGGAATTCCTACATCCACTATTTTGTTTTGGGAGGATCTAGATTTAGAATAAGCTTTGGTGAAATAAATGAATCAGATTACTGAAGGATTTCTTGACTACCTGTCATTAGCAAAGAAATCTAAGAGATAAAAGATGGCATAAAATGTATCCCCTCCTTCAAGAAGCATAGCAATCAAGGTTCTTAGATGCAAGCAACAGAAACTGACTTGGGTTAAATAGAAAGGCATTTATTAATATTAAACTGATAATTAACAGCTTATAGAAGATCAGAAATGTAGGTGTGGGAGCTCTGAAATCAAGAACAATGTCCAAAATCATACAGCAGAACCAGTTCAGCCCCATGGTTGAGGTGGTGCAGTTCTCACGTGGACACGACCGACACACGTCCTTGAGATTCTACTCCCATTGGCTGCCAAGGCTCCTACTTTTCTTAGGGTGGATTTTCCACAACACTGGTTCTTAAAGCGTGGGTTTCCAATTCAACGTTATATAATTGGTAGTGTCGTGGTGTTATACCTACCTTCTAGTAGCAAGGGAAGCTTAGACAATGAGTTTTTGGCATTATTTTGGCTTTTGTTATGGGAGCTGGGCTCTGTCTCAAAATGTAGAGAATTTTTCAAACATAGTATTCAGATATGAGGCAGTCAAAGCAATAACAAATGTCTGCTGAAAGCATATAATTTAGTAGGTAGGATTCATTAAGTACAGAATCATTACAAATAAATCATTTACAGGACAAAGAGAAATGTATTAATATTGTTATGCTTATAAACAAGGAAACATGTATCGTGACTAGAGATAAAATCAGGCATGCATTCATGTGTTCTCAGTCATGTCTGACTCTTTGCACCTCTGAGGACTGCAGTCCGCCAGGTTCCTCTGTCTGTGGAATTTTCTAGGGAAGAATATTGGAGAGGGTTGCCATTTCATAACTGACCCAGGGATCAAACCCACACCTCTTGTGTCTCCTGCATTGGCAGGTAGATTCTTGACCATTGCACCACCTGGGAAGCCCTCAAAATCAAGCATGCAGCTGCTAAGTCACTTCAGTTGTTTCCGACTCTGTGCGACCCCATAGATGGCAGCCCATGAGGATCCCCTGTCCCTGGGATTCTCCAGGCAAGAACACTGGAGTAGGTTGCCATTTCCTTCTCCAATGTATGAAAGTGAAAAGTGAAAGTGAAGTCGTTCAGTTGCGTCCGAACTCAGCGACCTCATGGACTGCAGCCCACCAAGCTCCTCCATCCATGGGATTTTCCAGGCAGCAAAATCAGGCATATCTGGGCTCAAATCTCTGCTTAGCCACACTGTTCAATCCTGGATACTAACTTACTATATTCTCCAGGATGACTTCTGTCTATAGTTCTAAATGTGATCTAGGCTTTGCCAATCAGATACACATGCTAGAGACTTGAATTCAGAAATGAATGTTGTACAGAGAGGTGTGACATGAAATGGCTATCTTAATAGCAAAGCCTGAGAGGCAGCATGGTTTTGGTCTAGAAGCTACAACAGTGGCCCACTGACTCAGTTCAGTTCAGTCGCTCCGTCATGTTCGACTCTTTGCAACCCCATGAACTGCAGCACACCAGGCCTCCCTGTCCATCACCAACTCCCAGACTTTACCCAAACTCATGTCCATTGAGTTGGTGATGCCCTCCAACCATCTTATCCTCTGTCGTCCCCTTCTCCTCCTGCCTTCAATCTCTCCCAGCATCAGGGTCTTTTCCAATGAGTCAGCACTTTGCATCAGGTGGCCAAAGTATTGCAGTTTCAACTTCAACATCAGTCCCTCCAATGAACACTCAGGACTGATCTCCTTTAGGATGGACTGGTTGGATGTCCTTGCTGTCCAAGGGACTCTCAAGAGTCTTCTGCAACACCACAGTTCAAAAGCATCAATTCTTCAGCACTAGTCCAATGATCACATCCATATATGACTACTAGAAAAACCATAGCCTTGACTAGACGGACCTTTGTTGGCAAAGTAATGTCTCTGTTTTTTAATACGCTGTCTAGGTTGTTCATAACTTTCCTTCCAAGAGGCAAGCATCTTTTAATTTAACGGCTGCAGTCACCATCTGCAGTGACTTTGGAGCCCAAAAAATAAAGTCTGCCACTGTTTTCACTGTTTCCTCATTTATTTGCCATGAAGTGATGGTCTAGAATGCCATCATCTTAGTTTTCTGAATGTTGAGCTTTAAGCCAACTTTTTCACTCTCCTCTTTCACTTTCATTAAGAGGGTCTTTAGTTCTTCTTCACTTTCTGCCATAAGGGTGGTGTCATCTGCATATCTGAGGGTATTGATATTTCTCCAGGCAATCGTTTTATTTATTTATTTAATTTATTTATTTTTTTAAATTACAATACTGTATTTGTTTTGCCATACATTGACATGAAACAGCCACAGGTGAACACAATCTCCCAATGCCGAAGCCCCCTCCCACCTCCCACCCCACATCCTCTACCTGAATCATCCTGTGCTCCAGCCCCATGCATCCTGCATCCTGCATTGAACATAGATTGGTGCTTCGTTTCTTACAAGAAAGTATACATGTTTCAGTGCCATTTTCCCAAACCATCCCACCCTTTCCCTCTCCCTCAGAGTCCAAAAGTCCGTTCTATAACTCTGTGTCTCTTTTGTTGTCTCACATATAGGGTCGTCATTACTATCTTCTAAATTCCATATATATGTGTCACTATACTGTATTGGTGTTTTTCTTTCTGACTTACTTCACTCTGTATAATCAGTTCCAAATTCATCCATCTCATTAGAACTGAGTCAAATTTATTCTTTTAAAGGGCTGAGTAGTATTCCATTGTGTATATGTACCACAGCTTTCTTATCCATTCATCTGCTGATGGACATCTAGGTTGCTTCCATGTCCTGGCTATTATAAACAGCGCTGCAATGAACATTGGGGTACATGTGTCTCTTTCAATTCTGGTTTCCTCAGTGTGTTATGCCCAGCAGTGGGACTGCTGGGTCATAAGGCAGTTCTATTTGCAATTTTTAAGGAATCTCCACACTGTTCTCCATAGTGGCTGTACTAGTTTACATTCCCACTAGCAGTGTAAGAGGGTTCCCTTTTCTCCACATCCTCTCCAGCATTTATTGCTTGTAGACTTTTGGATCGCAGCCATTCTGACTGGTGTGAAATGGTACCTCATTGTGGTCTTGATTTGCATTTCTCTGATAATGAGTGATGTTGAACATCTTTTCATGTGTTTGTTAGCCATCCGTATGTCTTCTTTGGTGAAATGCCTATTTAGTTCTTTGGCCCATTTTTTTCTCAAGATTTGTATGGAAATACAAAAAACCTCGAATAGCCAAAGCAATCTTGAGAAAGAAGAATGGAACTGGAGGAATCAACTTGCCTGACTTCAGGCTCTACTACAAAGCCACAGTCATTAAGACAGTATGGTACTGGCACAAAGACAGAAATATAGATCAATGGAACAAAATAGAAAGCCCTGAGATAAACCCACACACCTATGGACACCTTATCTTCGACAAAGGAGGCAAGAATATACAATGGAGTAAAGACAGTCTCTTTAATAGGTGGTGCTGGGAAAACTGGTCAACCACTTGTGAAAGAATGAAACTAGACCTGTTTCTAACACCGTACACAAAAATAAACTCAAAATGGATTAAAGATCTAAGTGTAAGACCAGAAACTATAAAACTCCTAGAGGAGAACATAGGCAAAACACTCTCCGACATAAATCACAGCAGGATCCTCTATGATCCACCTCCCAGTATACTGGAAATAAAAGCAAAAATAAACAAATGGGATCTAATTAAAATTAAAAGCTTCTGCACAACAAAGGAAACTATAAGCAAGGTGAAAAGACAGCCTTCTGAATGGGAGAAAACAATAGCAAATGAAACTACTGACAAACAACTAATCTCAAGGATATATAAGCAACTTATGCAGCTCAACTCCAGAAAAATAAACGATCCAATAAAAAAATGGGCCAAAGAACTAAATAGGCATTTCACCAAAGAAGACATATGGATGGCTAACAAACACATGAAAAGATGTTCAACATCACTCTCCAGGCAATCTTATTCCAACTTGTGCTTCCTCCAGTCCAGCGTTTCTCATGATGTACTCTGCATGTAAGTTAAATAAGCAGGGTGACAATATACAGCATTGATGTACTCCTTTTCCTATTTGGAACCAGTCTGTTGTTCCATGTCCAGTTCTAATTGTTGCTTCCTGACCTGCATATAGGTTTCTCAAGAGGCAGGTCAGGTGGTCTGGTATTCCCATCTCTTTCAGAATTTTCCACAGTTTATTGTGATCCACATAGTCAAAGGCTTTGGCATAGTCAATAAAGCAGAAATAGATGTTTTTCTGGAACTCTCTTGCTTTTTCAATGATCCAGCGGATGATTACAATTTGATCTCTGGTTCTTCTGCCTTTTCTAAAACCAGCTTGTACATCATAAAGTTCATGGTTCACAGATTGCTGAAGCCTGACTAGGAGAATTTTGAGCATTACTTTACTAGCGTGTGAAATGAGTACAATTGTGCGGTAGTTTGAGCATTCTTTGGCATTGCCTTTCTTTGGGACTGGAATGAAAACTGACCTTTTCTAGTCCTGCGGCCACTGCTGAGTTTTCCAAATTTGCTGGCATATTGAGTGCAACACTTTCACAGCATCATCTTTTAGGATTTGAAATAGCTCAACTGGAATTCCATCACCTCCACTAGCTCTGTTCATAGTGATTCTTCCTAAGGCCCACTTAGACTTAACATTCCAGGGTGTCTGGTTCTAGGTGAGTGATCACACCATTGTGATTATCTGAGTCATGAAGACTGACTCAGTAGAAGTCACACTATCCTGGCAGGAGCAGAAGATGCCTTGCCAATGCACGGCTGATCTGCGATTTTGGGAACCATAGCCTAGAGTCTGTTTCTTTATTCCTTCCAAGAATTCTGTAAGTAAAATAAATCTCCCACTTAAAGTAGATACATGAGATTTTATATTTTCTTCAATTAGACTTTTACCTGATTATCTGTGTGGCCTTTATAAATTACACAACCTCCCCAAAGCATCATGTCCTCATTTTTAAACAGGAAATAGTACTAGCAGCTGCTACATGAGAGATTTGGGAGAGATCATATCTGATGTTGGGAAAGACTAAAGGCAGGAGGAGAAAGGGACAATAGAGGATGAGATGGTTGGATGGCATCACTGACTTGATGAACATGAGTTTGAGCAGTCTCCAGGAGTTGGTGATGGACAGTTGGGAAGCCTGGTGTGCTGCAGTCCATGGAGTCTCAAAGAATCGGACACAGCTGAGTGACTGAACTGACTGGCTGACTAATGTCTGTATATACACAAAATCATATCTAGTACAAAGTAAGCATTTAATAAGCAGCATTTACCATTACAGATGATGGTGATGATGAAGACAAAAAATATAATAATCATGGTACCAGCCACAGTGGAAATGGGCTAAGGGATAGATGACAAGCTCTGGAGGCTACTGTGAATAGAGAGGCATTCAATTTGCAGTGTTGAAAGCCTACTGAAAGGAACATGTCTTCAACTACTAACATAGGGAGCCAGGTGGAGGATGTGAGAAAAGCCAGTGTGAACTGCAATTCATTGGGCTTCAGCTGTCAACCAAATACCACACTGAGTCTTCTGGAAATGCTTCAGGGAAAGTCTGTGGGTGTATTTATGCCTCTGGCCTCTGATGTTCACATCAGGTTTCACAAAGCGCTTTCAAGCCTTCACTAAAAATGCTAAGAAAGTCACCAATGGGGCATTTTCAGTTAATTAGGATCAAGTATAAAATGAAACTCAGCCAAGAAGAGTTTTTGGAAGATAACAGCCTTGTTGGTACCTCTCCTGAACCTATGGGTTTCCCTAGTAGCTCAGATGGTAAAGCATTTGACTGCAGTGCAGGAGACCTGGGTTCAATCCCTGGGTTGGGAGGATCCCCTGGAGAAGGAAACAGAAACCCACGCCAGTATCCTTGCTTGGCAGGCTGTAATCCATGGGGTCACAAAGAGCAGGACACGACTGACTGACACACAGCTCCTGAGCCTAAAGGAAAACCAAGTTAACAAGTCTGTACCCACTACTACCTTCCCTCCAGGAGGTTTGCTACAGAAAGATTTATCATATTCAGAGTGCACTGAAACTGCACTTTTACTCTAATGGACAATTTCAAAGCAAGAAGTAAATGAACAGCAGAAACATTAAAAAGGTGGCTTTGACTCTCAGGGGGGTAAATATTATACAATGTTAGTTTCTGAGCAAAGTCTTATCCAATACTCAATGTCCTGAGGGACTCTGGAACTTACTTAGTTTTTAAGGAAATGTTTCACATTTACCAACCCATAATGAGAATCAATTTGCTTGTAATTGCTCCTTGCTGTTCTTTGAGTTTCAAGCGGAGCCTGGGCCAACGCATGCCTAAACTAAACTCACAGTTGTGCATGGTCAGAGGGGTAAGCCACTCTTGGGTTCTGAGCTCATTTAATTAGTAATCAGGTTAATACAGCTGAGGGATGGAAGCCAGGGAATTCATATATTATTTATTCTGATGTCCTTTCAATGTTACAGAGCAAAAATCTAATAAGGCATTGTGTCTACTGCTAAAATGTTTCTCCTTCAATCCTCTGGATCTTAAAACTCTAAATTACAACGGTACCTGTTGATTCATGTGGCAGTCTTGATCACTGCCAGGGTAATCCAAATAGTCTACCCACACCATTGGGCTAGCAGGTATAAGTACACATTGTTATTGCTGTTGTTTCATCACTAAGTCATATACGACTCTTTGCAACTCCATTGGATCATAGCCCGCCAAGCTTCCCTGTCCATGGGATTTTTCAGGCAAAAATACAGGAGTGTGCTGCCATTTCCATATCCTCAGAGGATCATCCCTGCTCATGGATCAAACCCATGTGTCCTATGTTGGCAGGTATTAGCACACATTGTTTTACCGCTGAGCCCCTAGGGAAGCTCACTATGAATGCACACACATACTCAAAAACTGCTTTACATTGTATGCCATGGAAAAACAGTCTAATGCTGTGCTCAGGAAAACGAACCAAGCAGGTAGATTTTCACCAGTGAGACTGACAGATACTAATTTGATAACATTGAATTTTGCTTCTTTTTGGTTTGTCCACTTAGGAATAATAAAATAATGGATTCCTTTGCAATTAGAGGAAGATATTCCTTATACTTCTTCAATTCGAATGCACTTGATGTTCCTTTTATACTTTAGAATTTTTGAAATCAGTATATATTACCAAGAGGTGAATGCATTCAATGTAGAATTTTAGTATTCTTATTAATGTAACAGTGAATCTTACAACTGATTGTATTTAAGAGAAGAAAAACAGTCATTTGCCAGATACTGATATATTCTATAATCTATACAATACTTCTAATATTCCTTAAGTATTAAGTTCTTTTTGCTTTTAGTTCATTCATTTTCCACCAGGAAAAATGCCCATATTACTTGCAAGTTGCACAAGATAACACCATGAACATAAACCAAGTGTTAAAAAAACTCTCATCCATCAACTGGAAGTTTAAATGTCCATCAGCAGAGGAATGGGTAAAGAAGATATGCCACGTACATACCATGGAATATGACTCAGCCATAAGGAATTAAATAATGTCATTTGCCGTATAAATGGGCCTAGAGTCTATAACACTAAATGAAGTACGTCAGAGAGAGAAAGACAAACACCACATCATATCACTTATATCTGGAGACTAAAATATGACACAAATGAACTTATCTGTGAAACAGAAACAGACTCACAGACAGGGAACAGACTTGTGGTTGTCAAGAGGTAGGCAGGTAGGCAGGTAGGGGAGGGAGAGATTGGGACTCTGAGATAAGCAGAGGCAAAATATTATATACAGAATGGATAAACAGAATCCTACTGTATAACATGGGAACTCTATTCAATATCCTATAACAACCCATAACGGAAAATAATAAGAAAAATTATATATATATATATATATATATGTATGTATGTATGTATGTATGTATGTATGTATGTATTACTGAAGCATTTGGCTATAGAGCAGAAATTAATAAAACATTTTAGATCAACTATACTTCAATAAAATAAATTTGAAAAACAGATGCACCCTTAATATCCAAGTCACTACTCTTCTAATGGTGGAAGAATTGGAAGGGCAGAAGCCTTAAAGTCCAGATATACATGAAGGTCACGATAATATCTGCATAATGTGTCAGGGTCTATATACACATCCTGGTATTTTTCTGTGGTCACATGGAACTGATAATTGTTAGATGAAGTTCACATCTGTCAAGGTATCTCCATACCATAAGGACTGGAAGACAAATCCTACACTTCCCCAGCACAAGATGAAATTCAAGAAAATACAAAAACAGGACATAACTCGAATTAAATTTGTATCGAATGACACCATGGAGGAGCATTTGTAATGTTCTTTGCTTTCCCCTTGAAAAACATTATGACTAAGCCTCACTGGAATGTCACAAGGATATTTTTCTAATGCGAAATAATTTGAAGATCACCTAAAATACTTGTTAGCTTCATTATTTAACACCGCTCTCTGCCCAGACACAGACACGTGTTCATGTATATTGTCTTCTGTGTGATGCTTCTTAGAGCATTAATAAGATTGATCAAAAGCCCCAAGGGGGTTCTAGATTTATTTAAAATGATGGAAAATGTGGAGGTCTTAGATTTATTCTTCTCAGACACAACTGTAAAATGTATTCTTATGAGGAAAATCTAAGAAAAGAAATAACATGGCAACAGACTATCAACGAAACACACACATCATTTTACTTAAAATTTTAGCAGGGATGTGATTTTCATCTTTCCTAAACAGCATTGCTCCCAGAGGTATATGCATATGGGATCTGCATCTTCACATAAACCAGTGATGTCCTAATTGTCCTTTAACTAAAGTCCTGCATATTTTTGCTGATGACAAGTAAACAACAACCCAGAGTTCTTTTGAAATAATCTAATCCCACCACTTGCCCAATGCAAGAATTCCTTCTTTCCTAGAAAATGGTTTTACAGCACATGGCAACCTACCAGATTTTTTTATCAGCTGCAATTGTTATGAGCTTCTTATACACACACAAACACACATACACACACACTTCAGTTAAAAAAAAAAATGCCTTTTGGCATTTTTACCATTAGTATAGTTTTGCCCTTAGGGCAGACATAGTTTGCTGTTTTAAGAGGACAGTCTGTGGTGACTGGAAAATAGCTATCTTTGTAAACACTGCTATCCTTTCTTTCCTAGCTTCCCTTCCTCAAGGGAAATAGGCCTCTCCTTTACTTTTTCTGCTACTGGTTCTTCAAACTCCATATGTGCCACTCATAGTTGTTTTTCTGGTTGCTAAATATCCTTCTTAAAATGCTGTGCCTCTAATTGAGCATAATATTCCAGGCATAATTTAATAATGAGAATAATGATGCTGTAATGAGAACAGCTGCTACTAATGGAAAAACCAGGACTAAACATCGTACAAAGATCTCCGTTTTGATTATTTCATCACAACAAGGTATCAAAATATTATACAGATGAGAAATCACGGCTTAAAAAGTTAAGTGCCCTGATTAAGATCTTGAGGAACCACAGCAGACGGCACTTAGATTCAGTGAATGTCCTCTCATCCACCATCCCCCAGAGCTCAAAACCCTATCTGAGCACCTACATGACAGGTATTTTAAACCTACTGACATAAGGTGTCACTAATTTTCACTTTAGGAGTAGAGAAACACAATGCTCTCTTTTTTCTCTAAGTTCTTAATTCTATATGTTTATCTACTGAAATAGATATAGATATGCTGAAATAGACCAGCACACAGCATAACCTGGATCCAAAATATAACCACTTGGAGATGGATTTCTCCTTGTTATTTGACAATTAAGTTTCACTGCCTACATGGTGATAAATATTATTAGGTCCCATTTAGTTCAGCAAATCCAATTAGTTCTACAGGGCTTCTCCATCCCTCTAAATTTAAGAAAAGTTGTAAAGTAAGCACAGATTATCCTGACCTCCTATATTTCTCAGCACTTTATTTCAGGGCTTGCCTTAATCTTCCTTTAAGATCTTAAAGAACTAAATATTTCATATTGGTATCACTTTTCACTAATGTGGTTTTTATATTCACATATGTATTTAAACAATATCTATCTTCCTCATGATAAAGGGGAGCAGAGATACTGTCTTTGTTGTTCACCAGTATGTCTTAAGAATTTATTACAATAATACCTGATAAACAATTACTGCTCAATTAATACTTAATGAATGAAGAAATTATTGAGTGGAAACAAGCATGAATGCATTAACAATAAACTCATTCCTAATATTCTCCTACTCCAAGCCTCTCAGAATCAAGTTATAGCCTTCTCTTTGGAATGGAGCCAACATATTAATTATTGATAAGGAGACAGGTGATAGTGATTTAGTAATGCAACTATTAGGCTCATTAGCATTTGAGAGAGGAAGGAAGGAAAGTAAGGAGAAGGGGAGAGGGAGAGAAAGAGCAGCTGAGTATCTAGAGTTTGCTTAACAGCAAGAAATAATGACTAAGGTGAAATGTCAGGCATCAACTTCAAAGTTAGTTGTTTAAGAGATAAGATCCTAAACCTGTTTCAATAAGATTGGTTAACTACCTACTTATAATAATATCTTGTAAATTACTAATATAACACTATGTCTTACCTGATGAAATATGAATGCACTCCAATTTTTCGTAAGAACAGACTGCTCAGTTTTTAAAATAGGGATCTTCCTGTTAATCTAGTTTGTACAAAATCTAGTTGCCACATCACTAGAGATTAATTGTGCCAATCATTAGGTGCATAAACTAGGGCAAATCACTTTACTTCCTCTAGTTCCTTTCTGTAGTTGTAAAGATAGAAATAGTAATATATACCTTATAGACTTTAAACTAAAACGCTCACAGGTGACAAAGAAGATTATTATATAATGATAAAGGTGTCAATTTATCAAGGAGATATAACAGCTGTAAATATATATGCAACATCACAGCACCTTAATATATAAAGGAAATACTAGCCAAACTAAAAGGAGAAATAAACAGGAATACAGTAATAGCTGTGGACTTCAGTTCCCCACTGTTAACAATGGAGAGATCGTCCAGACTGAGAATCAATAACAAAAGAGTAGTTTTGAACAATACTATAGAACAAATGGACCTAACATTCAGGACAGTCCACCTGACAGTAACAGGATAGAGCTTCTTCTCAAGCATGCAGAGAACATTTTCCAATACAGATTATATGCTAGGGCACAGAACAAGTCTAAGAAATTCAATAAGACAGAAATTATATCAAGTATCTTTTTCGATCACAATGGTATGAAACTCAAAATCAGTAACAGGAAACTCACACACAATAGAGCAAACTCAAACAAATAGAACAACTCAATCCTAAACAACTAATTTATCAAACAACAAACCAAAAGAAAAATAAAACATTTCTTGAGGTAAATGAAATAGAAACACAACATAACAAACTTATGGAATGCAACAAAAGCAATTCCAAGAGGAAAGTTTGCAGCTATAAATCCATGTATGAATTAAAAATAAAGTTCTCAAATAAACTACATTGAAGAACCAGGAAAAGAAGAAAAAACCTAGGCTCAAAGTTGGCACTATAGAAAACAGGATACCAATGAAAAAGAAAACAATTATAAATGAAAAGACTAGCAAGATTAAGTCGGAGAAGACAATGGCTCCCCACTCCAGTACCATTGCCTGGAAAATCCCATGGACGGAGGAGCCTGGTAGGCTGCAGTCCATGGGGTCGCTAAGAGTCGGACACGACTGAGCGACTTCACTTTTACTTTTCACTTTCATGCATTGGAGAAGGAAATGGCAACCCACTCCAGTGTTCTTGCCTGGAGAATCCCAGGGACAGAGGACCCTAGTGGGCTGCTGTCTATGGAGTTGCATAGAGTCAGAAACGACTGAAGCGATTTAGCAGCAGCAGCAGCAGCAAACTTAAGAGCTGGGTATTTGAAAAGATTAAAAATTGACAATTGTTAACTAGACTAACCCAGAAAAAAACAAGAAAGGGCAAAAATAAACAAAATGATTAATGAAAGAGAAGATATTCCAGCTAATACCAAAAATACAAAGGTTGATGGGACTACTATGAACAACTGTATGCCAATAAATTCAACCTTGCCAGTAAGTTAAATAACCTAGAAGAAATGGATACATTACTAGAAACATAGAGTTTACTAAGACTGAATCATGAAGAAATAGAAAATAAAAACAAATCAGTTATTAGTGAGAAGATCAAATCAGCATTGAAAAACTTCCCAACAAAAGCCCAGAAGCAAATGCTTTCACTGGTGAATTTTACCAAGCATTTGAAGAAGAATTAATGCCAATTATTCTCAAATTCCTCCAAAATATTAAACAGAAAGGAATGCTCCCAAACTTATTTTACAAGGCCAGGATTATCCTGACACCAATGCTAGATAAGGATACTGCAAGAAAAGAAAACTACAGGCTAATACTCTTGATATTTATAGATGCAAAAGTCCTCAACAGAATAATAGTAAACCATATTCAACAGCTCACTGGAAAAATCATACACCATAAGCAAGTAGGATTCATCTCTGGGATACAAGGATGTTTCAGCATATGCAAATCAAAATGAAAGATAAAAATCATATGATTAACTCAACAGATATAGAAAAAGCATTTTAAAAATCAACATTTTTTTTCTCATGATAAAAACCTTTATCAAATTAGGTTAGAAGGGATGCATCTCAACATAATAAAGGCCATTATATTATAAGCTCATAGTTCATATCATACTCAATGACAAAAGGATGAAAGCTTTTCCTCTAAGATCAGAAACATGGGGTCCACACTCACCACTCCTATTCAACACAGTACTAGCAGTCCCAGTCATAGCAATCAAGAAAGAGAAAAAGAAATAAAAGATATAAAAATTAGAAAGAAGAAAAAAATGTCTCTATTTGCAGGTGATATGATCATTCACATAGAAAACCTTAAAGATTTCCAAAAAGCTGCAAGAAAAGAAATTCAATAAAGCTGCAGTACACAAAATTAACGTAAAAAATCAGCCGCAATTTTATATACTAACAATGAACCATCAGAAAATGAAATAAAGAAAATAATCCTATTTGCAATAACATCAAAAACAACACAATACTTAGAAATATAGAATGTTTAATCAAGGACATTAAAAATCTGCATAATGAAATCCATAAGACACTGGTGAAAGAAACTAAAGAAGATGAAAATAAATGGAAAGATATTCTATGTTCATGAATCAGAAGAATTAGTATTATTAAAATGTCCACCAACCAAAGCCATCTATAAGTTCAGTGCATCACTTACCAAAATTCCACTGAAGTTTTTACAGAAATGGAACAAGCAATCCTAAAAGTTATATGGAATGACAGAAGATCCTGAGTAGCTAAAGCAATCTTGAATAAGAATAATAAAACTGAAGATATCGTACTCCTGATTTTAAACTGTACTATTAAGCTATAGTAATCAAAACAGAATAGGCCTGTCATAAAAACACACATAGACCAATGGAACAGAACTGAGAGTCCAGAAATAAACCCTCACATTTATGGCCAGCTAATATCTGACAAGGAAGTTAAGAACAATCAATAGATAAAAGTCTCAGTCAAAAAATGGTGCTGGGAAAACTGGAAAACCCATGCAAAATAATTTATATCACAGAAATGCAAATCAAAATGACAATGAATAACTACCCCACACCTGCCAGAATAATCATCATAAAAAAGACGAGATAAGTGCTAGCTAGCTAGAATGTAAAGAATAGGGAATCTTCTGCACTATCGATGAGAATGTAAATTAGTATAGTTGCTATGGAAAACAGCATGGATGTTCCTCAAAAAATTAAAAGCAGACCTACCATATGATCCAGTAATCCTGCTTCTGAGTACATATCCAAAAGAAATTAAAGCACTATTGCTAAGAGGTTCCTGCATGCACAGGTTCATTACGGCATTCTTTACAATAGCCAAGACATGGAGTCAACCTAAATGTGTATTGTTGAGATGAATGGATAAAGCAAAGGTGACACACACATACACAATGGGGTATTATTCTTCTATAAAAAGGAAATCCTGCCTCTTGTGACAGCATGAATGAACCATGAGGGCATTAGGTTAAGGGAAATAAGTAAGAGAAAGACCAATTTTATATGATTTTACCTACACATGGAATCTAAAAAGAACTCATGGAAACAGATAAAAGGTACAAACTTTCAGTTATAAGGTGAATAAGATGAGAGGATATAATCTACAGAATGGTGACTATAGCTAGTAAGGCTGTACTACGTACTTAAAGTTGCTAAGGGGGTAAATAGTAGAAGTTCTTCACACACACACACACACACACACACACACACACCTTATAACTATTTAAAGCAATGAATGTGTTAAATAACCTCACAGTGGTGATCATTTTGTAATGTATACACACAACAAATCATTACATGGTACATCTTAAGCTCACATAATGTCATATGTCAATTATATCAATTGACAATATATCAATTATATAAGTTGACAATATGTCAATTATTTCTCAAAAAAGTTGAAAAAATCTCTATCATTTATCAGGGTAATTGTGAATTCAAATAAGATAGGTAAACGCCCCTCTATAAAACTTAAACTTTCTAAAAGTCTAAGGAATTATCATGTTAATTTTAAATATTCATGTCAGAACTATATGACATGGAACACTTGTGTGCTGACTGCATTATTTATTAGACATCACCAGTATTTTTAAAATAAAAAATACGTTGTTTACTTACCCATGAGGGTTGTGAAAGGCTCAGAAGAAATAATATCAGTACAAATGCTTTAATCATGTACAATTATGATTATTTAAAATATCAGTCAAATTCTATCACAAAAAATGTTCTCACCACAAAAACTCATTACTAGTACACAGCAACAATTTTTTTCAAATTATCCTTACATCAACTATTTGGAAGCAACCAAAGAATCAGAACTTTGAGGAACACTATTCTCTAATCTGTATCGTAAGTTATGAAAACACAATGCCATTTGAAAGATATCTACATAACAAATGATCAAAATCCCAGAGACCAATTTCAATAAATAGCTCCTTGTAGCAAAGATTTCATGTGAAAACAATGATGATTTGGAAATACAAGTATGAAATCAGGCTTTCAAAAGTACATGTAAATTAAATTATCCCTTGAAGTTATTTTTGAAATGGGCAAAAATACCAGGAATGTGTCATAAATGCTGTATTTCTGCTCAAAGCAGTGATTTAGAGTTGCACAGCTTGCCAAGGCTTGACTTCCTCCGAAAGGCAGAGGGTATAAGGAAAGTAGTCAAGCTGCTCATTATTTAGAATGCTGGATATAAACATCAGCTTCCAATTGTTTGATAGGATGAAATATAAAAACACCACAAAAAATTGGCAGAGAAAAAAAAGGTTCAAAGTCCTACTCCACTTTAAATGGCCTCACTGTGTGACCTCTGAAATGGTAATGGGTTATGAAATCAATGTTTTAGCCTACACAAAAGTGTAGGTAGCTGAACTGTCAAGAAGGATGCTGAAACTGTGGCCTAGAAAAAGCACCAACACTCTAAACAGGTCAGCACAGGAAGCAGAACACACACATGCATCAAACTTGCTCATCATATAGCCTTCAGCAAGAATATAAAATACATTTTAGACACTGAAAATAGTTTCTCAAAACAGAAAACAACCCACCAAGCCACAATATATGAACACATTAACTAATTCAGAGGCCACCTTTACTCTGCATTTGCAGAGATAATGTTTGTAAAAGGCAAAGATAATTAGGGCATCTTGTATCATCCTGCCATCTCCACCTATTTTCCCAAGCCTGTTGCAGCTCTCTGCACCAATTCCATGTAGTAAATGCCCGAAATAACCATTAGTCTCCTTTCAGACTCTTACCATTTCCCTTTAATTGCTAGATCACTGCTTCCCTACCCTTCTCTCCTGGAATTGAAGAGTGAGATGAAGAGGGTGGCAGCATCATTGAAGGAAGACACCGCCAGTGCCTCCCTCCACCAAATTTGGCATGCTGGCACAAACCTAGCAGGACTGTGGTCTGAACATGAAAGAGGGTAGGAAATCTATGCCCAAGAAGAACCTTGAACCCAAGTGCAGTCTAGCTGGATTCTCAGAAAAACTTACAACTTTCAATTTCCAAGGTGCAGTTTTGTTCATCCAGTGGGTACCGCCTCAGGTCCATCATGCAGGCAGCTGTGGTTGTGATTCTAGAAAAGAAATATCAGTGATACATGGTGTTAGCTGGTCCATGACTGAGCTGGAAAAATTAAGTCCCAAAGAAGATAGCACTGGGTCTCCAGGAGCCTGATTTAGCCTATTCTCTAACAAAAAGAGTGCTACACCTTTGGATAATCATTTTCCCTGGTGGGCCTCACGATGCTTTGTAAAATAGAGTATACTAAATCAGTATTCTCCCAAGATTTGGTCCATTACCTACCTGGTACCCCAAATCACCTGGAAGCATTTATTAAACAGGCAGTTTCTATTCTCTGGAAGCTCTTGTGATGGAATGGGGCCATCCCAGGACTCTATTTTACAAGCATGACAGGTGATTGAGAAAATCAATGTGGCTCTCAGTCTTCCACTCATGTTTGTTTTCTCCTTCTTTTCTCAAGATCTGAAAATCAAATTTCCCAACAATCTCAGCTTTGGTCCATCATTTTTGACATTTCTATACAGAGTGTAGTGCTTTGCAAGTGTGTTACTATAGTACGCAATAAGCCTTTCATCTGTCACCTAATTTGGTCTGTCCTGAATAATCTTTCTCATAGCCCTTTAGAGAGTTTCCTTCTATTGGCTGGAAGGATTATTTATCTAAAACAGACAGTACCTTCATAATTTATCAGGGAGAGATATATATGTCTCCAGTGTCTTTATATTTCTCTGTCATCATTTTTCACTAACCTCTCTTTTCACTAATAGAAGACCTACTAGAAACAGCCAAAAAACATACAGTCCTAAGTGATTATCAGTATGCTTTCTGATCAATAAGGCAGAATAATATTATAAAAAATCACACTTTAAAACACAACAGACAAAGGTATGAATCCTAATTCTGCCTCGTTAACACTGAGATACACGTCAAGATGGTCAATATCTCCTAACCAACCTTAGTTTCTTTGTCTGTAAAAAGGGGGCATTTAATAACAATAACAATTACCTGACAGTTTATGGATGAAGTAATATAATAATTTATGTAAAGAATATAAAAGAGTACCTACACATAACAGGCCCTTTATATCTGGTAAAGAAAACCAAGTGGGAAAACTGGTGTTAAAGTTGATGAAATTTGGCATAGTTTACTCTGAGAGGCACTATACTTGTGTGTTGGAAACAGAGAAATAAATGCAGCCCCAGCTTGAGAGAAAAAATCCATAGCGAGACCTTTTTCATTAAAAGGTCTCGGGCACTGGGCTCCCCTGATGGCCCAGTGGTTACGAATCTGCCTTCCTATGCAGAGGGTACAGAACTGATCCTCTGCTGGGGAGCTAGGATCCCACATGCCTCATGGCCAAAAAGAGAGAGAGAGAGAGAGAGAGAGAAGACAAGAAAAGGTTTTGAACACAACTTAGACGAGTAGTCCAGGTAGACTGAATCTATGAAATTCCCTGGCCAGGTTTAAATGCCTTACTCCTCTGTTGTAGGATGAAACACACACGTTATTCTAAGTAGCTCCTGCCTCTTTAGTTTGATTACTGCTTCATTAAGGTTTGTGCTTTGCTAATTCTTGCTTTCCTATTTAGTCATAAGTGAGCATCCTATGACTGTTGTTCATCTTGGACTCCTTACTCTCCTTTACCAGGAGGATTCTCTGCCTCAACTCCTCAGCCATCTGCCTTCTTCAGCATCCATGGCCCCACCGCCCCACTTCCATGTTGCTCTAGTATCTTGGTCTCAATCTCTCCATCTGCCTCCCTACTATTATGCATACAATGGTAAGACATTTTAAAGACACAGATAGGATTCTACCACTCCTCTTCAAAATTTTTAGAGGCTCTTCCAAAAATTCCCAATCTTGGCTATGACCTACTGTTACCTGAATAATCTAACCTTTTCTTCCCAATATGATCTCATACCAAGTCACCAATCCCTATTTCTAGTCTTCACACCTGTTCTCTCTGCCTAGAATATGAATTTCCCCATCCCAATACTCACAAAGCCCTATATTTTCCTTATCCTTCATCTCAAAATCACCTCTTCTGAAAGGGATTTCTTAAGCAGTCCACCCAAAGTAGCTGCCTTAACTCAAGCTCCATCTTAGCTATTTATTTTCTTCAATAAATTATTACAATCTAAATTATCTTGCTTATTTCTATTTTGTAAGAATGATTTTTCTCAATAAACTTTAAGCTTTTTAAAAGCTAATTTTTTTCTATTTATTGTACTGGAATCAAAAGGGATCTGTTGAAAGGATAAAGACATGAATTATAAAATCAAGCACTTGGTTTTGCTGTGCATAAATCTTTTATTTGGGGATTATTTTATTGCATAACTTCTCTTTTTAAACTTACAATAAGTCTTATGTTATAGAGATTCATTTTATATTTTTAACAGTAAAGTAAAACTTAATCTACTTATTAAATTATATAACTAAAGAGTTTACCCTACTATTAAACTGATTGTTTCTGCTTTCGATGGGACTGATCAAATATCTATAATTTATTATTTTATAAATCATAAAAATTATATAAAACTTTAACACTCACATTTGCTCAGGGTTAAAAGAGATCAATTTATTTTGCTTATGTGATACTTGGCTAAATCTTTCACTAGTCTACTGTCTTTTTTTAACATGTAGATGTAACCCAAATTACCACTAACATAGAGGAACTTGCATTGTGTAGATGAGAAATTGTCAAAGGAAATAAAATTAGCTACCTAGTGGGCATACAAATTCTCATGCTATTTAAGTAAAATAGCAGATACAATCTTCATCTTGAAACACTAGAGAAAATTAACTTTGATAGAATTAACACCAAAGACATGAAAGGTACAAGGGCATACATAGGATAAAGAGGGACAGTCATAAATAGATGTTTGACTGTGTAGGTAAGGTGAATTTTACAACTGCTACTATATGCTATGGTTGACACTTTCTGCTGATGCATATTCAAGGCAACTAACATCTGTGAATACTAGGCTGTGAGCAAGAAAAATAAATTGACTAATGCTACTGCAGAAGCAATTGGGCTTCTACTTATGCTTTAAAAATGAAGTATTAGGAAAGTGTTTTTCTCACATCAACAACATTCATATTCCCACTGATGTTTCACTGTTTTTTTTTTTTTTTAATATTATAGCATACTTCATAAAGGGCTTCCCTGGTGGCTCAGTGCTAAAGAATCCACCTGCCAATGCAGGAGACAGATGTGGGTTCAGTCTCTGGGTTTGGGAAGATCTCCTGGAGAAGGAAATGGCAACCCACTCCAGTATTCTTGCCTGGGAAATTCCATGGACAGAGCTTGGCAGGCCACAGTCTATGGTGTTATAAGAGAGTCAGACATGATTGAGTGACTAGTGACTAAAAAACAACAACTTCATAAAACTAACTAAAAAAATATATAAATGTTTTCTAGTTGATATTTATAAGCATTTGTATTTCCTGTTGGGATTAAAACAGAAATTCTGTAGCCAAAATAATCCGGTTGGAATCCTGATCATACAGAAAAGGATGAGTGACCAGGGACAAGTCACTTACATTCTCCAATGCGTGGCTGCTCCTGAAACAATGAACTAGAAGCCTGCCATATTGCTTTGCTGTGAGATGATAAAAGTAAGAAAAAATTCTGTAACACTAAATGCTCTTCATCTTTTGTTATTACTCACTGCTAATGAGTAGACACAGTGATAACTCATTTAACCAGTAGCTACTTGGTAGCGGGCATATGTATATGTTTGTATTCATGAAGAAATGTAAAATATTCACACCCTTATAAATAAAGCAGAGCTATGATATAAATCATATCCCAACATATAAATATTCAAAAAGAGTCATTATATCATATGTGTATATGAAATTCTTATTAACAAATTTTAAGACAAAGTATAGACTGAACTGAACAGATGTAACAAGTCTGCATATTTTCTAGGTGTTTTATGAGATCAGAAACCACATCTATTTTTATTTGTATCTCAAAAACCTTGCCAGGTGCTGGCCTATGCCAAAATTAAAATAATAATAATAATAATAACAACAACATATACAAAACAGTCAAGGTCACAAGTATCCTCAAACTGAGGATTTTGAAACAATTCTCTAATATAAGTGTCTGATTCAATTTATTTTAAAAAGTTCTAAAACAAATTTGAAAGTCAAAATTATCCTTACAGAAGAAGCCACGTTGGAATAAATTTTATTTAGAAAAGCTCAATGACCAACATCAAAATCTATTTCTTGGGACACTGATTTATAACAGAGTTTACATTTCTCTAAGAATAAGTCAACAGAATAAATATAATTAATGGGTTTTTCATGAACCTGCCTTTCTGAATCCTGATAAACACCTTTAATGGGCGTTAAATTACTCAGCATCGCTACATTTCAAAGAGTCAATGTAGCTAATAACTCATTAGGCAGGTATCCTGGTTAAGTTTTAAGACCATTGGGAAATATATGAAGACAGTCCAGTTTTCAGTCAAAGGAAACAATCAATAATGCCTCCAAAATGAAGATTGGAGGAAATCTTCTATAGTTAAAACTGGAAATGTGTATTCTTTGGGGGGCTGAGTACTACTGCATGACAAGAGCCACTTTTGGGGAGCACCAATATTCTAACTGGGCTAAGAGATCTTTAGATAAACTTTTTATTCCTCAGCCACTGGGCACAGTTTTCCAAAAGATTTATGTCACAAAATAGTGACACAGTGCAGGAAAACTAAATATGTAACACAGCATAAAAAGTCACTAGAGGCAGCTATAAAATCAAGAAATACAACTATGCCAGTATTTCATATCAAAGACATAACAGACATTTTAAAGTGTCATTAACTGAGATTTACTGATGCTAGTATATCATTCCAAGTTTGAATATGACCTAAGATAGTTATTAAGTGATAATAAATGCCTTTGCCCCTCAGCCAATAGGAAATAACTCAGAATCATCAATGTGGCACATGGGGTCTTTCAGCAGATTGTTCAAGAGGGGCTTTTAGGAGCTAAAATATATGGTTAAACATGTGCCTTAACATGTGAAAAACTTGTTAGGATTTCAACCAGAGATTATCAAAAAGTGACTCTGAACTTTTACTTTGATCAAGATAACATTCTAGCTGTCTCAAAAAAAAAAAAAAATCAGCATCTTGGCATATTTTTTAAAGAAAATTAGCTGCCTTATCCCCAACTATGTTCAAAAAATAATGTTCTAACTCACTGCATGCTTCTACTTTGTTCAAAATGTACATTTACTTAAACACACAACTTATTTTAATTACAGGGACAAAAAGGAACCTCTGGGATTAGTAGGCAGCATTAATAGAGAAAAATTAGGATGTTAAAAGGTCAATTATCAAAAATACATTGATATTTTTGTATGATTAAATATGTATTATGAAAATACATATTTTTCTAGCTGTAAAATAAACATTAAACATGTCCAACTATGGGGAAATTCCAATTAATTTATTTCAGCATAAAAGTATGAACTGAAATTTTGAAAAGTTCTAAAGAGCTCATCTCAGTCACTTCCTCTGAAAGTACTTACTTTTTAAAAATATCTCCAAGAAGACTTGACATTATTTTGTATCTTACAACTAATGTCTTACATATATCCCCTCTTATATATTCTTGTTGGTTTTTTTTAGAGAAGACAGAACACCTATTACAGGGGTTAGCTGACCTCAGCTTTGGCATTCTCAATAATAACATATCTCAAATTAATTGATCTCTTACTATGTTCAGACACCATCTAGTGTTACTGAAACATATCATCTTATTTAACATGAGGAGTGTCCTATCATTTCCATTTTACAGATAAGATAATAGAGACACAGAACGGTAGAGTGATTTTCTCCAAAAGTCACAGGGGGAGTAGTCGAGTTGAGATTTAAATCTAGGATGTTAGTCTCTGGAGCCCACAGAGGTAACTACCAGGCTATCACTAACTAGGCAGGTTGACCTTGATGAAGTCATTTAGCTTCTCTGGAGGACTGGCCAATTTCTTAGATCCCAAGTGAGCTTGGAAATTCTACAATGCTGTGAAAATATATTATGTTCTATGACCCGATATATTTTGTAATTTTGTTTTACCCACACATTCAAAGACTGTATTTCACAGCTGTTTATTCTGTTTTAGTCAATTATGTAGATTAGCCCACCCCAGACATGCAAACACAGGCCGCTCCCCTAGGAGTCCCACTTAATATTCTCTCCTGATTGAAGGTCTCCCACAGCATTTTTCTTATAGCCTATGCTTTTGATTTACCTCCATAGAGGCCTTCTGCTTAAATTATAAGCTCCAACACGCATGCATAATTGTTTTTAAAAGTTCTTTACAAGTCCTCCTGTAGAGTCACATGGGCTACTATGCTCAACTTTGTAATCACCAAAAGAGGAAGATTGCTAGCAATCATGCTACCATTTGACAAATCATGCTTTTCAGACTGGAGCTATTTGTACTCATCTGCAGCTGTTGGCTTTCTGTGACTCCTTGCTCTTTTGGAATCTTATTCTCTGTAAAGATATCATAATAGAGGAAACACGCATTTCTGCTACAAATTCAAGGATTACAATGAAAGACATTTCCTTAAGCAACATGCCTAAGGAATCCAAACAGCAGTATCTCAAAAATCCCAATCTGTAAGCATATAAATCCTAATCAACCAAAATGTTGATACAGACACACCCATCTGTAGTCAGTCCTGTGTTTATCAAGATTCTCCATATTACATTCCTGGTGGTCTTATCTACAAACCCTTTGCTTATCTCATAAATGAGAATATCCATTCTTCTTTCTAGATTAAATCTTAAAGGGATTCTGACCCTGAGGAAAAAAAAAAACCTTTTTTGTCTCTTTTATTTTTGATTCACAACCTAACAACTGAAATCTGGCTTCAGATCGCTATAAGAGATTTAATTATACAAGAGCCACTTATCAATGGGAAACACATATAGCCAGGACTCTAATTATTTCAACAATGATTTCTTAGTTTGTTTTCACAATTTAAAACAGTTTAGATATGCCAGATACTTATTGTTGCATTTAATATTTAAAATAGTTTCTTTTTATTTATGATGTATTAGAGACATACCATTTCAGAATAAGTTCACCAGTTTTATTCCAGCCCTTTATTTATTTATTTTTTTATTAATAATAAAAAAATGAGAGGCTCACAGCTGCTGATCTACAGCTGGTCAGTGACCGACTGAGGTTATAACCTCAGATGGGTCTGGTGTCACTTCTCCCACATCCTGTCCCATATAATTTTGAACTGTCAGCTACACATGCTGGAGGTCTTCCTCCATTTCTCCAGCTCCACCCTCCACCCTTAACCACCAGACTAGACTGCGTAGACTTCAAAACTTCTCTTGACTTCTGGTTGGATTTGGTCAACGGGGAGCAGAGCAGGTGTCTGGGGAGGGGGAAAGTGAGAGTCTGGGAACTGTGCTCCAGACCCCATCCCCAGGAACTTGTGAACAGGTCCCTTGACTATTGCCTCCTCTCGCTCTTGAAGTCTAGGATGCAAGGGAACAGATGGCAAACTGTTGATCCTATCTCAGGGGTTAGGGGAGGGAATGGTTCCTTCTCTTTATAGATTGCCTCCTTCTCTTTGTAAATTACCCTTTTATTACAAGTCATCTCAAATTATCCCACTTTCACTAAGTCAGGTTGTACCCCTGACTGATAGAATGTATTATAGAAATGCATTTAAAATCTGAAGTTTCTCTAGCTAGGCTGTCAAAAAAATTAGAAGCATATTCCATTCCTGGGTACTTTTATCTTAGGATTTTAGGGATATGGGGATGAAGTTTTCCTTGTACTTAAAATGAAATGCCTCCTTCCTGTGATTCCAGTCTCGGTTTACTGGAGCCCATCCAAAAAGCACTATCTCTCCATGCCAGCCAAAGCAACCTTTCCTCCCCTACCACTTGTTACTATCTCATTTAATTTTATTTCTTTCATAATACATATCATAGGACTACCCTGGCAGTCCAGTGGTTAAGACTGGACTTCCAATTGTGCTTCCAATGCAGTGAACTCAGGTTCAGTCCCTGGTCAGAGAACTAAGATCCCACTCATTGTGCTGTGTGGCCATTTTTTTTTTTTTTAATAAAATAACATGGAGAAAAATACTTTAAAAAGTACTTATTATTACCGGAAATTAGTCTGTGTATGCATTGGGTTATTCATTACTCTCTGTCTCCCTAGTAGACTCAGAATCTATGTTAAGCTGGGTTTTTAAAAAGCAGATCCTGAAGGATTGCTCACTAGGGATCACCATCTGTGAAAGCGAGAAGGAGCTGGACAAAGGAAAATGCTGATGCAGGATGCTGGCCCAGCAATATGGATGTTCTGACCAGAGTACTGCCGTCAGAGTTACCCACGTGAGACTGAAATGACCTTTAAACCCCCTCCCTCTTCCACCATCACTACACATACACACACCTTCCTTGAACAGCTGGCATCTGATGGTTGAGAAAAGATACACTGGATTAAAAGGTTAGTGGGAAACATGTTCTGAGGTTGATCCAGCCTCCAACATGCCCTCTCACACATTCTTCCTGCAGTACATGGTTGTAAGTGTGATCACCTAAACCAGTAAGTAAAAGAGATGTTACTGCTATTGCTGCTGCTGTTATTTTTCGAACACAAAAAATAAATTACTCAAAGCAGCCTCCTGTCACATACTAGCAACTCAGCTTGCACTTATGACTCCAACAAAAGCTACCAACAATGCCATCTCAGACTTATCTGCCACTCATCTCTAATGGCAAAAGATTTTCATCTCAGTGGCATGTTTGCTACTTAAGTCTTTTATATAAAACAGGTACCAGATATGCAGGAGAATGTTTCACACCATTAGAAGCCACACATCTGTGTTAAAAACTTATACAGTGCTTCATGTTAATTATATTTCAATGGAAGTGGAAGAAAAGAATTAAAAGTAAATAAAAAGCATGATATGAAGTATAAAAAGATGAGAAAACACAAATTAAACATGAGGATTATTACCTATCTAATCAGCAAAAATAGAAATGATAATATTCAGTACTACACATTTTGCAGGAAACGGACCCTTTCTTTCACACATGCTCCCAATAGAATTATAAATCAAAACACTTTCTGGATGACAGACTTTCTGTAACAGAGAAGAGTGGCTAGCATAGCGTTCGTTGATCTTCTGTAAGTTTCTAATACACGGGGGCACAGAGGTCAAGAACAGAGGCCTTGGCAGTGAAGAGTGGTGCTGGGCTTATATCTTGGCACTGCTTCTTGCTGTATGACCTTGAGCCAACATATAAAGAGGAGCTGGTATAATACAAAAGGTCCTTTTGAATGCTGGACAATTATTTCTTCAGAATTCTAAGGCGGTATGACCCTCAGCATCCCACAAAAAAGCAAAAGACTTTCTTCTGACTTGAAAAAATCATCCTGATTCTTCAGGAGCTTTTAGCTACTTAGGATGAAGTTTTGAAGTGGGGGTAGAAGGTGCCTGTGGATAAGATCAACTAAAAGGTGAAATCTGGAGAGCCCCTTATAACTGAAAACTGCTGCTGCTGCTGCTGAAGACTAGTTAAAACAAAAAGTTTAGAATTTAAGATGGAAAAAAAATGTCTTTAAAAAGTTATCCCCATACATGTCTTGTGATTCAGGGTAGTTAAAGAAAACAAGAGGAAAAGAAAAAAAAAATTGTCTTGTACCCAAAAGATGATACACTGAATAAGAAGACTGTGTTCCTGCTCAGTTGTGTCCAGCTCTTTGCAACCTGATGGACTGGAGCCCGCCAGGCTCCTCTGTCCATGGAATTCTCCAGACAAGAATACTGGAGTGGGGTGCCATTCCCTTCTGCAAGGGATCTTCCCAATCCAGGGATCGATCTAGGGTCTCTTGAGTCTCCTACAGTGGCAGGCGGATTCTTTACCACTGCACAACCTGGGAAGCCCAAATAAGACGATTAGCTGACTAAATGGAGAACTGAAGCAGAGTGAAGTAAATCATCAAAAAATAAACTAACTCTGGGGCTCATTTGAAAGAAAACTATTGGAGAAACAGAAAAGGCTCACACAAAAAAGGGCATAAACACTTATGTTGAAAATGACAGACAATTTATAATACAAGTCACTAAATATTATTATAGCACAATACAGGTCACTAAATGTTACTATGTGTGTGTGTGTTAGTCACATAGTCATGTCCAACTCTGGGACCCTATGGACTGGAGCCCTGTCAGGCTCCTTTGTACATAGAATTCTCCAGGCAAGAATACTTGAATGGGTAGCCATTCCCTCCTCCAGGTAATCTTCCAACCCAGGGAATCTAACCCAGGTCTCCTGCAATGCAGGCAAATTCTTTACCATTCGAGCCAGCAGGGAAGCCCAAATTATTATGATAGCACAGTACAAAAGGTAAGAGTGAAGACAAGCACATCCAATTCCTGGATGGAAACTCAAAACTGGAAACAGAGGACATCAGAAACGCTATCAGAAAAGGAAAAGGTGTGTGACACCATTTTTATACAGATAATTTCATTTCCTCCAAGCCGGGAAATGGGGACAGGGTTGGAAGAATGAGAGGATGGACAACCAAGTTAAAGAATGGTTGTGCTACCAGTATTTCCTGCAGCTTGCCTCGTCTGTCAGTTTCTTTCTCTAGGGAAAAAAAATGGCAAACTAGCTTCATAATTCAGTAAAATGTTACTGAGTATTAAACCCTGAAAATTAACTGTTTAACAAATAGATGAGTGAGCTCTGCTGTTCCACCTGAAGAAGAAAGCAGACTGATGGATGTAATAAGAGCCTCTATTTTTACAGAGGGCTCAACGGAGCAATGATGGGCTGTTCACATGGTCCAAATAGGAAGCTATGATCATAAATTCTAACATGAAGGACATGGAGGATTTAGGTTAAATAGAAAGATGACTTGGCTGATAGTGAAGGCTATAAAATCATGAAACAGCTCCCTGGGTGAATGGTAGATTTCCCTTTCTGGAAATGATGTGTAAAGAAGAGGCTCATCTGTCAGGGTGACGGAGAGGGGCCCAATCACATTAGGATGGTTAGGATGGTTTAGGTGACAGGTCTGTACTTTCTGGTTCACCAAAGCAGCCTCTATCTTTAATTTCCAGCAACTAAAGCAAATGCCTAAATCCCTTGCAGCCTGAGCGTACCTCTGATAATTTGGCTTGTAATGGATTTTAGCTTAATAAAACAGACAATAATGTGAAGAGTTGCTAAATGTAATTAAATAACTGAAGATGTGTAATATAGCCTATAAACATTCAAGTATTGCAACGCAGGCTTAATGACATCCAGGGCCAGGTAAAGATGTATTTCTGTCAGGTAATTACTAACAATTATTTAGGACTGTTCTCAGAGCACTGGGATGCAACATGAAATGTTGGTTATCATCTTCATGCTCAGTGTTCACATTAGTTAAGCATTTGTGGTAGTGTAACACCATAATGTCACTAATGAATAATTATTTCTACAGCAATTATTTTTTAAGTGATTAAGATGTGTTCTATCACTGTGACACAACTGACTTCATATTTGCTTTCTCAATAGCTTCCTTGTCTTCCCTACAAGTTCCCGTCCCTAAAGCATATTAGACAGTCTTTTTCTCACAGGAAAAGAATAGACTAATAATTACCAAATGCATATTGTCTGTGAGAGAAATACAATGCAACAAACTAATGTCTGCTAATTCTTAAGCTACCATTAGGGAGCTGAAGAGAGTATCAGGATATTGAGTTGGATAATATATAGATTCAAAACCCTAAAATTTGCAAGTGTATCATCACTTTGTCAACGAGCTTGAACTGTAATATATCTTAATGTCAATAAAGGTGCTGACCAATATTAGTTTATCCACAGTGAGAGCTTACATTCTGCATGGTGCTAAGTCCTGTAGAAGATATTTAATAAAAATATTAAGATATAGTCTTTGACCTTAAGAACCCTAAAATCAAAGACAAGACACAAGATAAACTGATAGAGAAAGGTATTATTTGGGAGCCCTGATAGCTCAGACGGTAAAGAATCTGCCTGCAATGCAGGAGACAAGGGTTTGATCCCCGGGTTGGGAAGAGGTTGGGAAGGTAACCTGGAGAAGGGAATGGCTACCCACTCCAGTATTTTTGCCTGGAGAATTTCACAGGCAGAGGAGCCTGTGAAGATATTATCTTTGCCAACCTAGAACACAACTCCAGCAAGTAAAGTAAAGGTAAAATCTCTTTGAGCCTTAATACTATTAATAGCATAACAACAATATGAGCAATTACCACTTAGAATGGATGTAAGGACTTAAACAATATAGAAAAATTGATTATCATGGACTAAGCATTCTTACAAACTTCAGCTCTAAATAAGCATACAGTTCTATTTTTTATATTTATTATTATTAGTCATATGTGTTAAGCATGAATAATTTGTGTTATAAGATCTCTGATAAGGGAGATAACTAGAAGCTGAAGTAGTCATTGTGGAGGAATGAGTTACCAGCTAGGTGATGAAGGATGGGCGAGACTTTGCTAGATCGAATGTAGGGAGGGTTTTCCACTTAGCAGAGAACAACATGAGCACATGCCCAGAGCCAGGACATAAGGGTCAACTGGCCAGAGCAACTTGAGTGGTAAGAAAACTTAAGATTTATACAGGGTGAAGGCTGGATAAAGGCAAATAGGCAGCTGACCTTAAGGTTCAGGCCAACTAATTTATATTTTATCTATTGAGAACTGCAGAGCACAATATGATGTTATGAAACAAAGTGCTAATATTATAATTTACTTAAACCTGATTGATAAGCCACAAACTCAGATCCCCAGAGTGTCAGGTTTATGGCATCTGTACTATGAGGAATAGGCTCTACATAAGACAACAGGAAATGGTGAGAATCGGGGTCAAATAAAAAGAATACCCTGTCCACACAAGGTATCAATGTCTTAACTTTGGCTGATCATTGCCATGTGGGAAATAAGGCTCAGCTCAGGTTTCTGACATTTAGAAATAGAAATACACATTTTAAAATGACATGTTCTTAATTTTTAAAAGTACAATGCTAGTCAAATAAAGTGCTTGTCTGAATTGGTATGTCCTCAGGGCAGATGGAAGGCAGCTCTTGATGTTATGTGATTTTATAAATGAGGAAAGCAAGTTTCTGAGACATGCAGTGATTTACTGTAATTGACACAATGAGTTATAGGTAGTTTTAGGGTCTTAACCAATGGAAACTGTATCCAAGATTAAAGTAGAACTCACTGGAGGTTAAGGCTTCATTCTACTTGGTATGGAACAAGGTGAGCACATGCTTAGAGACAGGACAATTATGAGGTTTCAGTACAACCTTCATTACACTAATAGATCATTTTTCATTACAACCTCAAGTGAAACAAACTAACAGATGAACACGTGGGCTTCCCTGATAGCTCAGCTGGTAAAGAATCCACCTGCAATGCAGGAGATCCCACTTAGATTCCTGGGTTGGGAAGATCCCCTGGAAAAGAGATAGGCTACCAACTCCCTATACTTGGGCTTCCTTTGTGGCTCAGCTGGTAAAGAATCCACCTGCAATGTGGGAGACCTGGGTTTGATCCCTGGATTGAGAAGATCCTCTGGAGATCGGTAAGGCTACCCACTCCAGTATTCTGGCCTAAAGAATTCCATGGACTGTATAGTGCATGGGATCACAAAGAGCTGGACACGACTGAGTGATTTTCACTTTCACTTTCAGCAGATGAACACAAGTCAAAATAAAATAAACAAGTATGCGTGTGCATTCTCTTTTCTTGATATCTGTGCAGTAGAGAGGAAAGAATATGTTCTGGGCAGTTACTCAGCCATTCATACCTTGGTGCACTCACCAGTGTTCACCATTTCCTAGTTATGCCACTTGAGGAGGTCAGTTTGCTTGCCTTTAAAATGCAAATAATGATGTCTAGCATACAGTGCTGGATGATAATACAGAACTGCATAACTTGATGACATGCTATCAAACTCAAGCAAGAGGGATAATGTTTTGAAACTTCATTTTAAACACTATTTAAGAGAGTCAGGAAAAAATGATTTAATGATTAGAAACAGATATTCTAATATAAGCATTTATGGTCAACTCCCTGGGAAGTATAAGTTAAAACTCTGGTAACAGCCAAATAAATTGCTAACAAACTACCCAACCATTCACATAATATAGGTCAGGAAAAATTTCAGACCATGGTAAAGAAGAAATAAGAAAGGACACGTTAGACATGGTATTAAGATTAATTGCATTCATGATGCATTAGAGGATAGAAGAATTGTGAGTTAAAGTCAGTTTTCACAGTTTGAGGAAATGAGTTAATGAAAATTTTCAAGAAAGTTAATGAGTTGGAGAAATAAGCAAGATTTGTAACAGAACAGGAGAGTTCTCTTGGATTTACAACTGTGACACCAAAAGACACAAATTTAACGTTCCTGGAAAAGAAGTGGGATAATACATGGACCAGTTTTAGATTCACATTTGAACCTGGTATTTCAGCTCTGGGCCCTTTGGATGTTATTAATTCTTTTCTCAGTTTCCTTTTCTGTAACATGTGAATAAAAAGGTGTGTTTTATAGCTGTGCTGATGAAAAATAAAACAAAATGATGTACTGTCCATGAGGAATTTAGTGCAATCACTTGCAAATCCTGAGTGTTCAGCATATGGTACCTGCTCTGACCATCACTATTACAATCTATTGGAGTATACGATACCTGCTCTGACCATCACTACCACAATCTGTTTTAAGACTCTGAATGAGATCAACAGGAAAATGATGAAATATTTTTAGTGAAAGTGAAGTCACTCAGTCGTGTCCGACTCTTTGTGACCCCGTGGACTGTAGCCTACCAAGCTCCTCTGTCCATGGGATTCTCCAGGCAAGAATACTGGAGTTGCCATTTCCTTCTCCAGGGGATCTTCCCAACCTGGGGATCAAACCCAGGTCTCCCGCACTGGAGGCAGACATTTTAACCTCTGAGCCACCAGGGACATAAAAGGAAAAATTAGAGTGATTAAAAATACTACTGCAAAAATACTGCAATCAGTTTTTGTACACATGGATGGTATGATGACTTTTTATATCAAAAGTAATGTAATTTTGCCATCTAGAACAGCAAATTCATATTTATACTTTCCTTTTGCACAAGACTCTTGAGAATCCCTGGGATTACAAGGAATCAAAACAGTCAATTTTAAAGAAAATCAACCGTGAATCTTCATTGGAATAACTGATGCTGCAGCTGAAGTTCCAGTACTCTAGCTACCTGATGGGAAGAGCCAACTCACTGGCAAAGACCCTGATGTTGGGAAAAGACTGAAAGCAAGAGGAGAAGGGGGAGGCAGAGAATGAGAGATGGTTAGGTAGCATTACCGACCCAATGGGCATGATTTGAGCAAATTCTGGGAGAAAGCAGATGACAAAGCAGCTTGGTGGGCTGCAATTCATGGGGTCAAAAGGAGTCAGACAGGACTTTGTGACTAAATAGCAACAACACGAACAACAAAAACTACTATGTATAACACAGATTACTAACGAGAACCTACTGTATACCACAGGGAACTCTAATCAATGCCCTGTAGTGACCTAAATGGGAAGGAAATCTAAAAAACAGGGGATATAGGTATACCTATAACTAATTCAATTTGCAGTGCATTAGGAACTACACAACAGTGTAAAGAAACTATACTTCAATAACAACATTAAAAAATTAAAAAGGACTATTACAGTGTACTCTGTTTTGCATCTGGCTTTTTGAGCTCAACATTAGTCTGAGATTTACGTTTACACTTTAGGGAGATGAGAGAAGCAAAATCATCTGACATAATGTGCCAAGGGCTCTACCATGATGCACTCTCAGGGACTCAGAGTACCCTTCTCTATGCATGTGGGGTAATTAGCAAAATGCTTACAAGAAGCTGGAAAATAAGAAACATATATATTAAGTAGGTATTATGTGTTATTAATATTTCTCCCGGCAATCTTGATTCCAGCTTGTGTTTCTTCCAGCCCAGTGTTTCTCATGATGTACTCTGCATGTAAGTTAAATAAGCAGGATGACAATATACAGCCTTGACGGACTCCTTTTCCTATTTGGAACCAGTCTGTTGTTCCATGTCCAGTTCTAACTGTTGCTTCCTGACATGCATACAGGTTTCTCAAGAGGCAGGTCAGGCGGTCTGGTATTCCCATCTCTTTCAGAATTTTCCAAAGTTTATTGTGATCCACACAGTCAAAGGCTTTGGCATAGTCAATAAAGCAGAAATAGATGTTTTTCTGGAACTCTCTTGCTTTTTCCATGATCAAGCGGATGTTGGCAATTTGATCTCTGGTTCCTCTGCCTTTTCTAAAACCAGCTTGAACATCAGGAAGTTCATGGTTCACGTATGGCTGAAGCCTGGCTTGGAGAATTTTGAGCATTCCTTTACTAGCATGTGAGATGAGTGCAATTGTGTGGTAGTTTGAACATTCTTCGGCATTGCCTTTCTTTGGAATTGGAATGAAAACTGACCTTTTCCAGTCCTGTGGCCACTGCTGAGTATTCCAAATTTGCTGGCATATTGAGTGCAGCACTTTCATAGCATCATCTTTCAGGATTTGAAACAGCTCCACTGGAATTCCATCACCTCCACTAGCTTTGTTCGTAGTGATGCTTCCTAAGGCCCAATTGACATCACATTCCAAGATGTCTGGCTCTAGATGAGTGATCACACCATCATGATTATCTGGGTCGTGAAGATCTTTTTTGTACAGTTCTTCCATGTATTCTTGCCACCTCTTAATATTTTCTGCTTCTGTTAGGTCCGGACAATTTCTGTCCTTTATCAAGCCCATCTTTGCATGAAATGTTCCCTTGATATCTCTAATTTTCTTGAAGAGATCTCTAGTCTTTCCTATTCTGTTCTTTTCCTCTATTTCTTTGCATTGATCATTGAAGAAGGCTTTCTTATCTCTTCTTGCTATTCTTTGGAACTCTGCATTCAGATGCTTATATCTTTCCTTTTCTCCTTTGCTCTTCACCTCTCTTCTTTTCACAGCTATTTGTAAGGCCTCCCCAGACAGCCATTTTGCTTTTTTTTGCATTTCTTTTCCATGGGGATGGTCTTGATCCCTGTCTCCGGTACAATGTTACGAACCTTATTCCATAGTTCATCAGGCACTCTATGTACCAGATCTAGTCTCTTAAATCTATTTCTCACTTCCACTGTATAACTGTAAGGGATTTGATTTAGGTCATATCTGAATGGTCTAGCGGTTTTCCCTACTTTCTTCAATTTAAGTCTGAATTTGGCAATAAGGAGTTCATGATCTGAACCACAGTCAGCTCCTGGTCTTCTTTTTGTTCACTGTATAGAGCTTCTCCATCTTTGACTGCATAGAATGTAATCAATCTGATTTCGGCGTAGACCATCTGGTGATGTCCATGTGTAGAGTCTTCTCTTGTGTTGTTGGAAGGGGAGAAATATCAATAACCTCAGATATGCAGATGACACCGCCCTTATAGCAGAAGGTGAAGAGGAGCTAAAGGGCCTCTTGATGAAGGTGAAAGAGGAGAGTGAAAAAGTTGGCTTAAAGCTCAACATTCAGAAAACAAAGATCATGGCATCCGGTCCCATCACTTCATGGGAAATACATGGGGAAACCAGTGTAAACAGTGTCAGACTTTATTTTTGGGGGATCCAAAATCACTGCAGATGGTGACTGCAGCCATGAAATTAAAAGACGCTTACTCCTTGGAAGAAAAGTTATGACCAACCTAGATAGCATATTCAAAAGCAGAGACATTACTTTGCCGACTAAGGTCCGTCTCGTCAAGGCTATGGTTTTTCCAGTGGTCATGTATGGATGTGAGAGTTGGACTGTGAAGAAGGTTGAGCGCCGAAGAATTGATGCTTTTGAACTGTGGTGTTGGAGAAGACTCTTGAGAGTCCCTTGGACTGCAAGGAGATCCAACCAGTCCATTCTGAAGGAGATCAGCCCTGGGATTTCTTTGGAAGGAATGATGCTAAAGCTGAAACTCCAGTACTTTGGCCACCTCATACAAAGAGTTGACTCACTGGAAAAGATTCTGATGCTGGGAGGATTGGGGGCAGGAGGAGAAGGGGACAACAGAGGATGAGATGGCTGGATGGCATCACGGGCTCGATGGATGTGAGTCTGAGTGAACTCTGAGAGATGGTAATGAACAGGGAGGCCTGGCGTGCTGTGATTCATGGGGTCGCAACTGAACCTGAACTTGAACTTATATGTTAAGTTCTTTAGGGAAAAAATATCAAATGTTTATTCATCCATGGGTATATATTAAGAAAAGAGTGAGATATAACACCCAAGGGGTTGAAAGAAAAATTAATTTTACTAATTTGCATGGAATTTTCAGTAATTCATTGACAAATATCACCTTTGGTCACAAAGAAACAGCAAGAATTAGGCTCACTATTATTTTTCCTAATTGTCCTCATCAAACCAATTTCTGATTATTTACCATCTAAATATTTTTTGACTGCACTGAAATTGATCCTAGAAATATTCACTGGTATATTTATAGATTATGTCCTATTAGAAGAACCATGTAGCGTTTCTCTGCCAATATTCAAATACTGAAGAAGTATAAAGTAAGAATTTATCTTCCTATATGCTTAAATAAAAGTATCAGCGTTATGTCAGTTCTTTATGAACAAAGTTATATTTCTTAGAAAAGTTTATAGATTTCTTTATAACATATGTCAAATCTCTCTTAAAACACTTGACATTTATTTACTTTGATGAAAATACTACTGAACTGTCTCAACCATCTTGTCCTGTATATTTAAGTAGGCATGTAATATTTCATAAGAAAGAGACCCAATGTAATAATTTACTAAATAGTAGGGAAAGCATTGTAAATCTAGGCAGGAAGCATACCCAGATTTCCTTTGGAAGTGAGAAAAACTTAGTATTATACTGTAAGAATGATATATATTGATATTTTATCAACTGATACTCTATAACAAATATTTCAGAAGATTTTTCAGTGCAATGATAAATGCTCTTTGTAGTCAAGTTCTAAAAGTTCAAATATTTTAAATTATTTTCTGTGTCATAAAATGGATGAGTAAATGCACATTTAATATTGCACTTCCCTGATTAAAATTCTTAATGGCATCCTTTTCTCTATAGATAAAATGCAAACTCCTGAATATTACCAAGGACCCTTCCTTCCTCTCCAACTCATATCGCACCTGTCATAGCTCACTTTCTCACAATTCATACTCCAGCCATTCTGAAATTATTTAATTGACGTTTCTTCCTTTACTTTTTCCTCTACCTGTCATCCTCACCCCTCTGTTCTCCATAATCGTCACCTAATTAACTGTCAGTGTTCCTTCAGATCTCATTTTACCTATTACTGGCCCCATCTGCTTCACTCCCAACACACACACACACACACACACACACACACACACACACACACATCAAACCAATTACTCAAATAACGTTTTTGTTTTTACACTTCATCATCTGATAGAAACTAAGTGCCTCAGGCAGCTATGTATGTGGGTATTTGAGCTATCATAACCACTGTACCACTGAGCCTGGAAGACAACGGTGGTCCAGTGAAACCAGATGACTTTGAAGGAAGGAATTAGAAGTCAAGTTATTAGCTCTGCAAGTTCAAAGCTGTGAAGGGTCCTCTCCATAGTGCCTCTCTGGTCTGATCAACAAAAATGTCCCGTTCCCTAACTAGATCACAGAACAGTTTACTATTATTATTACAGTGCATAGTTACAGAGATGCTGTGCATTAAGAGTCTCAAAATGTTCATACACTTTACAGCAAGCCCAGTTAGTGATTCAGCGGTAAAGAATTCACCTGCCAACATAGGAGACACAAGAGACAAGGGTCCGATCCCTGGATCTGAAGATCCTCTGTAGGAGGTAATGGCAACCCACTCCAATATTCTTGCCTGGAGAATCTCATCTACAGGAAAGCCTGGATGGCTAGAGTGTATGAGGTCACAAAGAGTTGGACATAGCATAGCATAGCAGCAGTTACTCTTAAAGAATGCTTCTCTCTTCTTAAAAATACTACTTCACTTTTCTTATGAAAAGAACACACAATTATTTTGGAAAATCTACAAATCAGGAGAGGCATTTTTTTTTCTTTTGTTAAAATTTTTAATTAGGGGATAATTACTTTACAATATTGTGATGGTTGCTGGCATACATCAACAGGAGTCATCCATAGGTATACATGTGTCCGCTGCCTCTTATTCCTCCCTTCCCCCTCCCTCCCCATGCCACCCCTCTAGGTTGTCACTGAGAACCAGCTTTGAGTTCCCCAATTCATACAGCAATTTCCCATTGGCTATCTGTTTTACATAGGGTAATGTATATTTTTCAGTGCCATTCTCTCAAATCATCACCTCTCTTCAGGACAGAATTTTAATCACAGGAGTGCATGATCAAATCTAAATACAGAAAATTATAATTAAAAATGAAAAATCAACATAAAAGATGTTAACAGGAACATTAAAATAGCAAAAAGCTGAAACCTCCTATATATTCCAAAGTAGATGGCTGAAATTATACAACATTACTTACAAATATGACAGGTTAGAAAGAGGAGAGTGGAAAAGTTGGCTTAAAGCTCAACATTCAGAAAACGAAGATCATGGCTGCTGGTCCCATCACTTCATGGGAAATAGATGGGGAAACAGTGGAAACAGTGTCAGACTTTATTTTGGGGGCTCCAAAATCACTGCAGATGGTGACTGTAGTCATGAAATTAAAAGATGCTTATCCTTGGAAGAATAGTTATGAACAACCTAGATAGCAAAAGCAGAGACATTACTTTGCCGACTAAGGTCCGTCTAGTCAATGCTATGGTTTTTCCTGTGGTCATGTATGGATGTGACAGTTGGACCATGAAGAAGGCTGAGCACCAAAGAATTGATGCTTTTCAAGGTGTTGGAGAAGACTCTTGAGAGTCCAACCAGTCCATTCTGAAGGAGATCAGCCCTGGGATTTCTTTGGAAGAAATGATGCTAAAGCTGAAACTCTAGTACTCTGGCCACCTCATGAGAAGAGTTGACTCACTGGAAAAGACTCTGATGCTGGGAGGGAATGGGGGCAGGAGGAGAAGGGAATGACCGAGGATGAAATGGCTGGATGGCATCACGGACTCGATGGACGTGAGTCTGAGTGAACTCCGGGAGTTGGTGATGGACAGGGGAGGCCTGGCGTGCTGCGATTCATGGGGTCGCAAAGAGTCGGACACGACTGAGTGACTGAACTGACTGACCGATGAAGTCACAATGTTGAAAAATGAAGGAATATTTGATGTATAATATTAAGTGACCTGGAGAAGGGAATGGCAATCCACTCCAGTATTGCTGTCTGGAAAATCCTATGACAGAAGAGCCTGGTGGGCTACAGTCCCTGTGGTCGCAAAGTGTTGAACATTATTTAGAGATTAAACAATATTAAGTAAACGAAGCAAATCACAAAAGGACATATATCATAACCACAGTTTTCTGTGAGAAAATATTCAAAGAATACAGAAGAACACTCTGCCTAACCTATTAATGATGTGTATCTTTGAAGGAGTTTTCTTTTTAATATTTGATATTTTATCCTTTACTTTCCAAATTATCCGTGACTAATGTATTTTTAAATATTCAGAAAACAAGCTTTTACTCTTACTTAAAAAAGGAAGGGAAGAAAGTAGAGGAGGGAGAGAGAAATGATATTTTCTGAATAATCCATAGACGAAGGTGGGCAGAGAGCTCAATTTTTAAGCTTCCAGTGCCTCATTTTACAGATACATGACTTCACAATATTACCAACAGTTATTCTGCAATTTGGATCAGTCTCAATGGCCTATAAATATAGATGATATGGAACAGTGATATTCTAAACAGAGTAATCTATGAGCAAAATTTCTTACCTATAAGATTTGTGGCTTAAATGGAAATTTTTAGTTTTGTTTTTGTTTTTTTTTTTCCTGTACTATAGGGGCTATAGCTAAGGAAACAAATCATTCATACTTATGTAGCTTCAAAATGAAGATTATTTTTTTTTGGTCAATGATAATATCGTGTTTTTATAGAAAGGGAAAAACAATACAGAGTTATTTCAGGAGTCAAAATAGCCTTGGCTCAGCATTCAGCTCCACAGGTACCAGATCTTTGATTTCAAGCACATTATCTCACCTTTCTGAGCTCCACTTTCCTCTTGTGTAAAAACATCTACCTCTTGGAGTGAAGTAAGTCAGAAAGAAAAACAGCAATACAGTGTATGAACACACATATGTGGAGTTTAGAAAGATGGTAATGATGACCCTGTATGCAAGAGAGCAAAAGAGACACAGATGTAAAGAACAGACTTTAGGACTCTGTGGGAGAAGGAGAGGGTGGGATGATTTGAGAGAAGAGCATTGAAACATTTATATTACCATATGTGAAACAGATGACCAGTCCAAGTTTGCTGCATGAAACAGGCCACTCAAAGCTGGTGCACTGGGACAACCCAGAGGGATGGCATGGGGTGGGGGGGTGGGAGGGGGTTTGGGATGGGGGGACACATGTACACTCGTGACTGATTCATGTCAATGTATGGCAAAACCACCACAATACTGTAAAGCTTCCAGTTAAAATAAACTAATTAATTAAAAAACAAAACAAAACATGTATTTAGTATAGCATACCTGGCACAAAATAATAACAACTTGCTGCTGCTGCTAAGTCACTTCAGTTGTGTCCGACTCTGTGCGACCCCATAGATGGCAGCCCACCAGGCTCCGCCATCCCTGGGATTCTCCAGGCAAGAACACTGGAGTGGGGTGCCATTGCCTTCTCTGAGTAACAACTTAATAAATGTAAATTTAAATAAATTATTAAGTAAGCAAATGAGTGAATAGAAAAACTAAACATAAAAATAAAATAGCATGAGCAAAACTAGATGATTTACAATGCTTCATCCAATCTTGTGCAGAATTTTCTACCACAAAAACACTGAATTTCTACCACAGCCCTTTTGATGGCTTGTGGCCAAAGGGAAAGCTTAATGGAAACTAAATGTTGCTATTTGGCATAGAGAATTTTAACCAACAATATCAGAGATCTCCCCCCATCAGAACAGGCAGAGAGAAGGTGTATGCCTATTTGCAATGCTGAGCACGCTGCCTGCAGAACACACAGTGTACCCCTGTTGTGGGCAGCTTTGGATTCCAAGGCTGGCTCTCATTCAGTGACACCATCAGAGTCTTATCACAAAGAATTCCCAGTCACTGACACTTTTGCCTTGCCATTGCATTCCCTGTCTGTCTGTCTCTCTTTCTTTCTCTCTCTTTTTTTTTTTTAATTTTTTTGATCTTGGAGTCCCCCTCTAGCCCTGTGACATGTTTTGCCATCTGTTCACGCAGATGGTGCCATCCAGAGAAGTCAAAAAGTTTGGCGTCCCCAAATCCCTCTTGATTCACTTGGTTCTCTTTATCACAGAATAGTAGGGAAAACAAATGAGAAACTGGAAAACACATTTCAGAGCACTAAACAGTCATGGCTCATATAAGGAACATACTGATGCTCCGTATCTGTCTGAAGCGAATGCTGTCTACATAGGTGAGCCCTTACCCTCAAATTCTCCAGAACAAAATTATGCCTACAACAGCTGATCACACCTAGAATACAGAGACAAACATTCCTGACCTTCTCCCCACTATCCATCAGGTCAGCAACTATAGTAAACAATCTATTTTAAATGTGGCTCTGTACACTCTGTTTTATCCATGCTTACAGAAACTTAAAACTGTTTACAAGAACACAATAGCTTTTTTGACATTAAGGAAGGTTGTCAGTGCACAACCATAGATTGGCTTTGTTGCTGTTTAGTTGCTCAGTCATGTCTGACTCTTTCTGACCCTATGGACTGTAGCCCACCAGGCTCCTCTCTCCGTGAAATGTCCTCAGCAAGAATACTAGAGTGTGTTGCCATTTTCTTCTCCAGGGGATCTTCCTGATCCAGGGATGAAACCCACATCTCCTGCATTGGCAGGTGAATTCTTTACCACTGAGCCACCAGGGAAGACAATATAATTCAAAAATAATACACAAGATGAAACTGAGCTAAACATTCCACTTATGATGGGGGAGAAACAAACCCAGAAGCCTGAGGGTCAACAGAAAAGAGCAAAATCACAAAGAAAAGTAACAGAGGAATAGAGCCGCTTCTTTGTCTTAAGATGTCTATGACTTTTGCAATAAAACTAAAACTAAAACCTATCTACTGACACAGATTTAGTCTCCTAAGTGATTTCAGAATCAAGTTTCCCTAAATTGGAATGTTTGATAATCCATATTATTTGAAATTTTATCTCAGTAGGAAACTGTTTATATTATACTGAGGATTTGGAAGTTCATTTTTGTTCTGTGTTGATTTCTCCCTCTATTCTTTCAATGCATAACCCTGCCCAGACCCAGTCACCCATGCAGTGAATACATGTTTTCCTCCTTGAGAGTAACTCCATGTACAATCAAAGACTAGACCCATGGTTTGTCTTATTCCTTTATCAGGAGCTGATGATGTACTGTGTGGAGATGGAGTAACTTAACAAGGCTCCATGAATTAACCCCTAGTGAATAACATTAGTATAGCAATGAAATGAGCTTTCCAGGTGGTGCTAGGGGTAAGGAATCTGCCTTCTAAGGAGATATAAGAGACGTGGTTTGATTCCTGGGTTGGGAAGATCCCCTGGAGGAGGGCATGGCAATCCACTCCAATATTCTTGCCTGGAGAATCCCATGGACAGAGGAGTCTGGCGGGTTACAGTCCAAAGGGTTGTACGGAGTCAGACATGACTGAAGCAACTTGGCACAGGAATAAAATACACAATTTATTCAAAACTAAAAAAGCTAAGAAGAATCATTTGGAGAGAGGAGAGTGTTTCTCATCATCAAAGCTTTTACATGGGCATAAGGGTGATGGTTTCATCTCTTGTATCTTACTTCCCAAAAGAAAAATCAACCCATGACTCCAGAAAAATAGGCTAAATTATTTAGGGTTTGGGGAAATATTGTTTTGAAAAAACCTAAGTGCTTTGATTCCCTACAGAGTAAACAACCTTCATTCCGCCTACTGCCTGCCTGCCTCCTATCACAGAAACACGGAAAATACATGTGTGTGCCCGTGTGCATGCACACAGGCATAAGTGTGCACAGACTCACACACAAATAAACATATTCTGAAGTTCAAACAAGATAGTACAAGTAACATAGATACGGTCTACATCAAGCAAAGAATCTTATATCTCTACTTTACAATCAATGAAAATCCATACACATTTTTATTCATAAAATATTGGATTACCATAAATAGACTTTCCCCCCTTGAACTCAGTGGTAATGAATTTTCTGAGATGCGTGCCTAAAAGGAGCTGTCTCTCATTAGAAGTGCTTTCTCATTGATCCATTCTGTGGTAGAAGGTTAACATGGGTCACCTAAATTCCACTTTGATACAATTCTCTCCACCTTCACCTCTCTGTATACCTTCCAAAATATCACATTGATTGCAAATGACAGGGTAATTTAATGAAACACCGGGTGCCAATGGAAATTTCTACACAGTCAACTCATAGTTGTATTTAAGTCATGATTTGGGAAGCTGAATTCATGACAATTGCTGATTCTGTTTTGTTTTCAAAATGCTTTCTTATCAGCTGTTGAACTGGCATCACCTCAAGCTCCATCTTACTGCTAATACAATTCTTTTTACTAAGAGAAAAGAACATGGTATCTACTAGGTAGGGCAGTCAGATTTTTTTCACCTCATCAAAACATAATGATCTTTGATAATTAGGTATCAAATGCTATTGGTTTCATTTTATGCTTCTCCTTCTACACCTAACTTAACTCAGTATGCAAATCCATTGTTTAATTATATCAGACATGATTTTGCATAAAGGCCTGTATAGAGACAGAGTAATAAATCAATTTGAGATAAACACTGAAGACACCACAGATCCCATTCAACTGATAAACTGAGTCAGGTAGTTGGACTGATAACATAGGAAATACTGTGAAGAAATTGCAATAACGAATTCATTTACATATACAAATATATATATATATATATTCCACAAATTTTTTTCAGTGACTTCTGAGACAGGCACTGATCAAGATGCTGGGATAGAGTCAGGAATAAAACAGAGGTCCCTGTTCTCATGGAGTTTATATATTCGTGGAGTGAGGCCAACATGCAGAGGGTAAAGCATCTGCCTGCAATGTGGGAGACCTGGGTTTGATCCCTGGGTTGTGAAGATCCCCTGGAGAAGGAAATGGCAACCCACTCCAGTATTCTTGCCTGGAGAATCCCATGGAAGGAGAGGCTTGGTGCGCTATAGCCAATGGGTCGCAAAGAGTCGGACACGACTGAGCGACTTCACTTTCACTTTAGTTATAAAGAATGTAAAACACAGTAATGTAAGAGAGGAAACAAAGTTCAAAGTACTAAGTTCTTTAGTAGTGTTACTAAAACTCTCTTCCTGGGAGCACACAAAGTTGTTCAGCATCTTAAGACTAATTTGCTCCATCCTTTGCAACAGCAACTTGAATTCCTCAGATCACTACTGTCAGTCTTCATAAATAACATCTCAGCTGAGGTGTCACCTTCTAAAGCAGCACTCCCTCTCTCTTCTCTACTTTTTATCAGACCATTCGTTCTGTTTAGTTTTCTTCATAAGAACTTGCTCTCATAACAACTTCTTTATCACAACTTGCTATCTTCATATTTATCACTAAATATATTTTTTAACGGTGGCTTGTGTTTTCTTCCCTAGGTACAAGCTTCTAGAGGTAGAGTCTATGTCTGGCTTACTCACTCCTGCACCTCCAACCCCACCTAGTGCAACAAGGGATGTTCATTCAGTAGTTGACTGGATAGATAGATGGGTAAATGAATTAATTTCAGCAATTCGCTTCACTACAATGGCTTTGTTTCATTAAATATAAATTAGAACTGCTAGTATTTTCTCAAGCTTCCTTTTGGAACACTACACATTCTAATAGTAGGTAGTCAAAATGAATAACTGCATTCAGTTATTAGCCTTATGAAAATTCTGAGTACATTATATCTTCTCAAATACCTCCCAGCCATGCACTGGGTCATTTTTCTGCATTAAGCCTGTTAAAGCACTAGAGGCATGGGCTTTGAAGTAAAATATGCTTGAATTCTACTCCTAGCTTTGATGCTTATATAGTTGTACTGATTTGAACAAGTTACTAAATTTGTCTAAGGCTCAGTTTCCTCTTCTTAAAAATGATAAAATATCAGTATCTACCTTTTGATGAAGGTAAAAGAGAAGAGTGAAGAAACTGGATGAAAACATTCAGAAAAATAAGATCACAGCATCTGGTCCCATCACTTCAAGGCAAATAGATAGCGAAAGAGTGACAGCTTTTATTTTCTTGGGCTCCCAAATCACTGCAGATGGTGACTGCAGCCATGAAATTAAAAGATGATGCTTGCTCCTTGGAAGAAAAGCTATCACAAACCTAGATAGTATATTAAAAAGCATAGACATTACTTTGCTGACAAAGGTCTGTCTAGTCAAAGCTATGGTTTTTCCAGGAGTCATGTATGGATGTGAGAAAAGTTAGTGAAAGTTGCTCAGTTGTGATTCTTTGCAACCCCACAGACTATACAGTCCATGGAATTCTCCAGGCCAGAATACTGAAGTGGGTAGCCTTTCCTGTCTCCAGGGGATCTTCCCAACCCAGGGATCAAATCCAGGTCTCTCATTACAACTGGACCATAACAAGGCTGAATGCCGAAGAATGGATACTTCTGAATTGTGGTGTTGGAGAACTCTTGAGAGTCCCTTGGACTGCAAGGAGATCAAACCAGCCAATTCCAAAGGAAATCAGTCCTGAATATTCAATGGAAAGATTGATGCTGAAGCTCTAATACTTTGGCCACCTGATGTGAAGAGCTGACTCATTAGAAAAACCCTGATATTGGGAAAGATGGAAGGCAGGAGGAGAAGGGGACGGCAGAGGATAAGAAGGTTGGATGGCATCATTGACTCGATGGACATGAGTTTGGGTAAGCTCTGGGAGTTGGTGATGGACAGGGAGGCCTGGCATGCTGCGGTTTGTGGGATCGCAAAGAGCCGCAAGGGTCAGACATGACTAAGGGACTGAACAGCAAAAACCAGATTGAATTATTTGAGGATTTGAAGATACAGTGCATGCACACTACATGATATACAGGATGTACCCATTAAATTTTGACTACTATGATTATCTTGGTAACTCTAATAAAGTGCAACAAATATTGGATATCTACTGTGTGATAGCTACTTTATATAAGCGATATTAATTTTGCCCATATTTCTATAAGTTAAATGATGTTATAGTTTTCAGTTTAAAGTTGTTACATAACTTTTTAAAAAGGCACAAAACCTGTAAAAATAAACTCCAGGACTTGGCTCAGACCTACCATTCTATTCTTCCTCTTCCGTCTCTCAATTGTATTTTTCTATGAAGATCCACATTTTGAGTCTCAATTTGTGAATGTCTCATTTGTCTCTATGTATCCCCAGCACCTAGTACATTATTGTTATATAATAAGGATTTACCACCACCATTCCCTCTTGCCAAATATCATCCTACACAAATCAAGATAGGAAACAGCAGAAGTGAAATTTAGATACACATAGCAAATTTAATAACAGCAACTAATCTTTACAATTTAATATGTGCCAAGCACTTGACGAAATTCTTTACAAGTATTTGTCCAGATAATACTGTCAATAATTCTACAAGGTAGTTACTATAAATGTGCCTCAGCAGTAAAGAATCTGCCTGCCACTGCAGGAGACCTGGGTTCAATTCCTGGGTCAGGAAGATCCCGACAAATGAAATGGCAATCCACTCCAGTATTCTTCCTGGGAAATCCCATGGACAGAGGAGCCTGGCAGGCTATAGTCCATGAGGTTGCAAAGAGTCGGACACGACTTCACAACTAAACAGCCGCAGCAGCAGCAGGGACTACAAAGCCCTGTCTTCCTCATGAGGGAGCTGAAGCTCAGAAAGATGGAGCACGGTTCATTAGTGACAGAAGAAGGCCTTGTAACAGGGCTGTCAGATTTCAAACCCATGCTCGAAACATGCCGGATGACGCTAGATATGGTCTTTATCATGGTCTTTTCAGTAACTTCCCTTCATTGTCAGTGTGCTACAGTTGCTAAAATATAAAGTCCTAATTATTTTCTCTATTATTTCAACTGGGAGCAACACAACACGGAATTTGAATTTTCCTCCAAGGATTTATGACCATTTAGCATTTTCTTACTTTTTATTCTGTCCATAAGATTGAAGATAATGAACTATTTCTCAGAAGTAAAATAGCTTGAGCATTTCATAATATGGTGACTGTGATTTGAGTCATTAACCTATTACAGTGATTTGGCTTGTTTTATCTGTGACCTCAAGAATAAAGAGAGGGAAATGTGCTAGAAATCCTCCCTTACCACCCATTTAACAAATCAAGTAAACTTTTGTAAAAAGTTCTTTAACCTAAGAAATTTGCCAAAAGTCCTTTAACTTAAGAGGTGATTTCTAGAGGCTAGATAATGTTTTATCTCCTTCATTTTTTTTTTTTTCTACCTGCGGAAAATAAGGCTGACATAAATCTCTGTGAAATTGAGAATAAGGATGACATAAATCTCTGTGAAATAAATCATTTTACTTGTTCCAGAAAGTAAATAAAGATTTTCTTCCATGTACTCTGGGGTCTTCTGTGATAGTTTGGTAGACAATACTTGTCCAGGTGTTGGAAATTTAGTGATCTGGTTAACGGCTCAGTGTTCTTTCTGCTTTCCCTTCCAAGGTGAGAGTATTGATGCTGGAGTGAAGAATCTCAGCAAGAGAGTATTTTAAATAATGGGCATGAAAGTGTGCATGTTACTTGGGTAATTCCTTCCTGGATTATCAAGTAAGAATGACCTTCTTCAGTCCAGCCAAAAGCATGTGGGCTCACAGGCAGTCTTCAGGGTCTCTGGGAACCACAGCAGCAATGTGGCCTCGGTCTCCTCACTTCTCGAAGGTTTTACATCTCTCGCTAACTAAATGGAGATTTAATCAAATGTTATAGTGGTTGCTTTTCCCTGGTCTATAACTCTCTTGATACTTCACAATATGGATGTGAAATTCTAAAATAGAAGAGAATTTCAAAATCCCTGTACACCAACTCACAGACTGAAATGCATTACTGTTTATCCTTGAATTGGGGTGTTCAGAAAAGCAAAACAAAAATAACTTCTGCACTTAAAAGTTGCAAAGTAGAAAGCCATTTAAGAATAAAGGATGAAAGGAAAGAGTGCTATTAAATGATACCTGAGGAACATGCTCTACGTCAAGTTGCAGGGGGATAGCTATACCAAAACCAGTGCACAGGACCTTACCGTAGAGCCCTGTTAGAGACAGAGAGAGCGTACGCCCCTATTTGGAATGATGCCAGTGAAATTCTCTCTAGAGGGGAGACAGAAGACTCTTAGAAGTTCCTTTCAGGAGCTCTGGAAATTTAGGCTCTCCATTCTTCTTCAGTGTTTTCAGTACTGGCTTCTCCCAGAATCGTCTTGGAACAGAGTCTGTGAGAAGACTCTCTGGGAAGGTGCATGAGATCATGGGCTTTGAGTTCAGTATGGAGACTGGAAATTCATTAGAAAGTTACCTCCTTTCCCAAAGCCCGAGTGTCCTTCAACTATAAAATGGCAATGATGGGAGCATGCTTCACAAGATTAACATAAAAATTCAGGACTTGACATACAGAAAGTATTCAACAGAAAAGGGAATCCTCCTACACGGCTGACAGGAATGTAAACTGGTGCAGGCACTATGGAAAACACGATAGACAGACATTTCTCACAAAGGCAAAAATACGGTTGTTTTATGATCCAGTAAACCGACTCCTCGGCATATATCCAAACAAAACTGTAATTCAAAAGATACATGCACCCCTATGTTCATAGCAGCACTATATATAAGAACTAAGACAAAAAAACAACCTAAATGTCCATCAACAGATGAATGGATGCCGAAGATCTGAAACACACACACACACGTACACACACAGTAATGGAATACTACTCAGCCATAAAAGAGAATGAAATAATGCCATTTGAAGCAGCAGCAAAGATGGACCCAGACTTTATCATACGAAGGGAAGTAAAACCAGAAAAATAAATATTATATGATATCATTTATATATGTGAAATATGACACAAATGAACTTATTTATGAAACAGAAACAGACTCACAGACAAAGAGAACAAACCTGTGGTTGACATGGGGGAGGGAAGGACTGGGAGTTTGGGATTAGCAGATGCAAACTATTATATACAGAATGGATGAAGGACAAGTCCTACTGTAGAGTACAAACAACGATATTCAATATCCAGTAATAAACCACCATAGAAAGGAAAGAATGTGTATATTGAGTTCAGTTCAGTTCAGTCGCTCAGTCGTGTCCGACTCTTTGCAACCACATGAATCGCAGCACGCCAGGCCTCCTTGTTCATCACCATCTCCCGGGAGGTCACTCAGGCTCATGACCATTGAGTCAGTGATGCCATCCAGCCATCTCATCCTCAGTCATTCCCTTCTCCTCCTGCCCCCAATCCCTCCCAGCATCAGAGTCTTTTCCAATGAGTCAACTCTTCACATGAGGTGGCCAAAGTACTGAGGTTTCAGCTTTAGCATCATTCCTTCCAAAGAAATCCCAGGGCTGATCTCCTTCAGAATGGACTGGTTGGATCTCCTTGCAGTCCAAGGGACTCTCAAGTGTCTTCTCCAACACCACAGTTCAAAAGCATCAATTCTTTGGCGCTCAGCCTTCTTCACAGTCCAACTCTCACATCCATACATGACCACTGGAAAACCATAGCCTTGACTAGACAGACCTTAGTCACCAAAGTAATGTCTCTGCTTTTGAATATACTATCTAGGTTGGTCATAACTTTTCTTCCAAGGAGTAAGCGTCTTCTAATTTCATGGCTGCAGTCACCATCTGCAGTGATTTTGGAGCCCCCAAAATAAAGTCTGACACTGTTTCCCCATCTATTTCCCATGAAGTGATGGGACTGGATGCCATGATCTTCATTTTCTGAATGTTGAGCTTTAAGCCAACTTTTTCACTCCCCTTTTTCACTTTCATCAAGAGGCTTTTTAGTTCCTCTTCACTTTCTGCCATAAGGGTGGTGTCATCTGCATAGCTGAGGTTATTGATATTTCTCCTGGCCATCTGGATTCCAGCTTGAGTTTCTTCCAGCCCAGCGTTTCTCATGATGTACTCTGCATAGAAGTTAAATAAGGAGGGTGACAACATACAGCCTTGATGTACTCCTTTTCCTATTTGGAACCAGTCTGTTGTTCCATGTCCAGTTCTAACTGTTGCTTTCTGACCTGCATACAGATTCTCAAGAGGAAGGTTAGGTGGTCTGGTATTCCCATCTCTCTCAGAATTTTTCCACAGTTTATTGTGATCCACACAGTCAAAGGCTTTGGCATAGTCAATAAAGCAGAAATAGATGTTTTTCTGGAACTCTCTTGCTTTTTCCATGATCCAGCAGATGTCGGCAATTTGATCTCTGGTTCCTCTGCCTTTTCTAAAACCAGCTTGAACATCAGGGAGCTCACGGTTCACATATTGCTGAAGCCTGACTTGGAGAATTTTGAGCATTCCTTTACTAGCATGTGAGATGAGTGCAATTGTGCGATAGTTTGAGCATTCTTTGCAATGCCTTTCTTTGGAATTGGAATGAAAACTGACCTTTTCCAGTTCTGTGGCCACTGCTGAGTTTTCCAAATTTGCTGGCATATTGTATATACACACATAAATAACTGAATAATTTTGCTGTACAGCAGAAAATAAGACAAAGTTGTAAAGCAACTGTACTTCAATAGAATAAATTTTGAAAAAATGAATATATTTGTATGACGAACAATAAAAGAAAGTGCGCACTAAGCTTTACTACTGCTATCACTACTACCACTACTTCTCGAGGGGATCTTCCCAACCCGAGATCAAACCCAGGTCTTCCACAGTGCAGGTAGATTCTTTACCAGCTGAGCCACTGCTGAAGCCCAAGAATACAGGAGTGGGTAGGCTATCCCGTCTCCAGCATTTCTATTTGCTTTATATGAAAAATGAAGAAAGCAGAAATGACTCCATTAAATCAAACTTGAACCAATGCTGACTGTTCTCACAACTAAAGATAAAGTTTTCTTTAATCACATTTGTGGTATCTTTTGTATTATACTAATTTCATAAAAAAAAAATATATATATATACACACATATATATTTGTGTATGTGTGTGTGTATAAACATCGTTACTCCATCATAGTGTAAGTAAGTAAGTGTTAGTCGCTCATTCATACCCGACTCTTTGTGACCCCATGGACTGCCTCCCACCAGGCTCCTGTGTCCATGAGATTTTCCAAGCAAGAATACTGGAGTGGGTTGCCATTTTTTCCTCCAGGGGATCTTCGGTGACCCAGGGATCAGACCCTGGGAACAAACCCAGGTCTCCTTCATTGCAGGCAGATTCTTAACAAACTGAGCTACAAGGGAAGCCCCCATCAGAGTGTGGCCCCAGGTAAATAGCAGGAAGGGAACACAGCTCCACCTATCAACAGAAAATTGGATTAAAGATTTACTGAGCATGGCCCCGCCCATCAGAACAAGACTGTTTCCCCCTCAGTCTCTCACATCAGGAAGCTTCCGTAAGCCTCTTATCCTTCTCCATCAGAGGGCAGACAGACTGAAATCACAGTCACAGAAAACTAACCAATCTGATCACATGGACCACAGCCTTGTCTAACTCAGTGAAATTATCAGCCATGCTGTGCAGGGCCACCGAAGACAGATGGATCATGGTGGAGAGTTCTGACAAAATGTGGTCCACTGGAGAAGGAAGGGAATGACAAACCACTTCAGTGGTTTGAGAATCCCATGAACAGTATGAAAAGGCAAAAAGACGGGACTCTGAAAGATGAACTCCTCAGGTCAGTAGGTGACCAATATGCTACTGGAGATCAGTGGAGAAATAATGCCAGAAAGAATGAAGAAACGGAGCCAAAGCAAAAACAACATCCAATTGTGGATGAGACTGGTGATGAAAGCAAGGTCCGACACTGTAAAGAGAAACACTGCATAGGAAGCTGGAATGTCAGGTCCATGAATCAAAGCAAATTGGAAGCGGTCAAATAGAAGATGGGACAAGTGAACAATGACATTTTAGGAATCAGTGAGCTAAAATGGACTGGAATGGGTAAATTTAACTCAGATGACCATTATATCTACTACTGTGGGCATGATTCCCTTAGAAGAAATGGAGTAGCCATCACAGTCAACAAAAGAGTCTGAAATGCAGTACTTGGACGCAGTCTCAAAAATCATAGAATGATCTTTGTTCGTTTCCAAGGCAAACCATTCAATATCACAGTAACCCAAATCTATTCCCTGACCAGTAACATTGAAGAAGCTGAAGTTGAATAGTTCTATGAAGACCTACAAGACCTTCTAGAACTAACAACCCCCCAAAAAAGATGTCCTTTTCATTATAGGGGATGTGAAAGTCAAGAAACATCTGGACTAACAGGCAAAACTGGCCTTAGAGTACAGAATGAAGCAGGGTATGGCTAATAGAGTTTTGCCAAAAGAACGCACTGGTCATAGCAAACACCCTCTTCCAACAACACAGAAAATACTCTCTGCACATGGACATAACCAGATGGTCAATACCAAAATAAGATTGATTATATTATTTGCAAGCAAAGATGGAGAAGTTCTATACAGTCAGCAAAAACAAGACCAGGAGCTGACTGTAGTTCAGATCATGAACTCTTTATTGCCAAATAAGAAGAAAGTAAGGAAAACCACTAGACCATTCAGGTATGACCTGTGGGGCCCTAAATGGGAAACCTTAAAAACAAAGGGGCTAGCTTTGCGGTCGAAAACCTAAGATGGAGCCTGGTGGAAGAGATGGGGGCGTGGTCTGTGTTGTCTGTCAAAGTTTCTTGATTGGCTCTCTTGATTTCTGTGCATGTAGACAGTGTGTGATCTCCATAGACTCCTGTTATAATGAAGGGACATGACAATTTGACCTTTAACATGATTGGTGCAACTATGGAAAGTCCCTCCTAAAACCCTCCTGTTTGTCTATATAAGCTAGGAGTTTGCAACAATAAACCGGAACTGCTTCAACGGAACCCCTGTCGCGTCTGATTGTCTCTCGTTCGCCGAGGGGCTGGGTTGGCGGACAGCAGGCTCACCTCTCCTCGGGAACCCCTCGGCTTTGCTGAGGGAAGTTCTACTGCCTCTGCTCTTTCTGCGTAGTGCCCTCCGCAATGACCTAAATCAAATCCCTTATGACTATACAGTGGAAGTGAGAAATAGATTTAAGGGACTAGATCTGATAGACAGAGTGCCTGACTAACTATGGATGGAGGTGGGTGACACTGTACAGGAGACAGGGAGCAAGACCATTCCCAAGAAAAACGAACGCAAAAAGACAGAACGGCTGTTTGACGAGTCCTTACAAAGCTGTAAGCTGTGAAAAGAAAAGAAGTGAAAAGCAAAGGAGAAAAGGAAAGATACACACATCTGAAGGCACAATTCCAAACAATAGCAAGGAGAGATAAGAAAGACTTCGTCAGGGATCAGTGCAAAGAAACAGAGGAAAAAGCAGAATGGGAAAGACTAGAGATCTCTTCAAGAAAATTAGAGACACCAAGGGAGCAGTTTATGCAAAGATGGGCTCGATAAAGAACAGAAATGGTATGGACCTAACAGAAGCAGTTGATATTAAGAAGAGGTGGCAGGAATACACAGAAGGACTGTACAAAAAGATCTTCACGACCAAGATAATCATGATGCTATGATCATTCACCTAGAGCCAGACATCCTGGAATGTGGAGTCAAGTGGGCCTCAGGAAGCATTACTATGAATAAAGCTAGTAGAGGTGGTGAAATTTCAGTGGAGCTATTTCAAATCTTAAAAGATGATGCTGTGAAAGTGCTGCACTCAATATGCCAGCAAATTTGGAAAGCTCAGCAGTGGCCACAGGACTGAAAAAGGTCAGTTTTCATTCCAATCCCAAAGAAAGGCAATGCCAAAGAATGCTCAAACTACTGCACAATTGTGTTCATCTCACATGCTAGTAAAGTAATGCTCAAAATGCTCCAATCCAGGCTCCAGCAATATGTGAACTGTGAACTTCCTGATATTCAAGCTGGTTTTAGAAAAGGTAGAGGAACCAGAGGTCAAATTGCCAACATCTGCTGGATCATGGAAAAAGCAAGAGAGTTCCAGAAAAACATCTATTTCTGCTTTATTGACTATGCCAAAGCCTTTGACTGTGTGGATCACAATAAACTGTGGAAAATACTGAAAGAGATGGGAATACCAGACCACCTGACCTACCTCTTGAGAAATCTGTATGCAGACCAGGAAGCAGCAGTTACAACTGGACATGGAACAACAGACTGGTTCCAAATAGGAAGAGGAATATGTCAACACTATATACCATCACCCTGCTTATTTAACTTATATGCAGAGTACATCATAAGAAATGCTGGGCTGGATGAAGCACAAGCTTGAATCCAGATGGCCAGGAGAAATATCAATAACCTCAGATATGCAGGTGACACTATCCTTATGGCAAAAAGTGAAGAAGTAGAGTCTCTTGATGAAATTGAAAGAGGAGAGTGAAGAAGTTGGCTTAAAGCTCAACATTCAGAAAACTAAGTTCATGGCATCTGGTCCCACCACTTCATGGCAAATAGATGGGCAAACAGTGGAAACAGTTGCAGACTATTTTTCTGGGCTCCAAAATCACTGCAGATGGTGACTGCAGCCATTAAATCAAAAGGCGCTTACTCCTTGGAAAAAAGTTATCACCAACCCAGACAGCATATTAAAAAGCAGAGACATTACTTTGCCAACAAACGTCTGTCTAGTCAAGGCTATGGTTTTTCCAGTAGTCCTGTATGGATGGGAGAGTGGGACCATAAAGAAAGCTGAGCACCAAAGAACTTATGCTTTTGAAGGACTAATGTTGAAGCTGAAACTTCAATAATTTGGCCACCTGATGCGAACAACTGACTCATTTGAAAAGACCCTGATGCTGGGAAAGATTGAAGGCAGCAAGAGAAGGAGACAACAGAGGATGAGATGGTTGAATGGCATCACCAACTCAATGGACATGATATAAACTCTGGGAGCTGGTGATGGACAGGGAGACCTTGCATGCTGCAGTCCATGGGGTTGCAAAGAGTCAGACACCACTTAGCAACTGAACTGAACTGATAAATGGTTGGAAGTGAAAGTCTCTCAGTCATGTCCACCTCTTTGAGATCCCATGAAGTCTATAGTCCAGGGAATTCTCCTAGGCCAAATACTGGAGTGGGTAGCTTTTTCCTTCTTTCCATTCTCCAGGGGATCTTCCCAGCCCAGGGATCATACCCAGGTCTCCCACATTGCAGGCATATTCTTTACCAGCTGATATACAAGGTAAGCCCAAGAATACTGGAGTGGGTAGCCTCTCTCTTCTCCAGTGGGTCTTTCTGACCCAGGATTCGAACAGGGGTCTCCTGCATTGCAGGCAGACTCTTTAGCGACTGAGCTAATAGGGACATATACATATACCCATACACAAGCATATATATTATATAATAGCAACAATTTTAATCATCCACTAGGAAATAATTTTCTTAAACTAACAGAAAACAAAATAAAGGTTTGGTTTCTGTCCATATGCCTCTAATATTCCTGTGACCCAGAAGGTTCGCTCCTAGTGACAATAAGATCATGCTTGTGCTAGGTACAGCCATGCTACATACAAGTACATCACAAGCCAATGAATGGTGTGTCCTCCTGGGTTTCTCGGCCTCTTCTCTGTACACAAAGCCCATTTCAGTAACATCCAGTCCCCACTTTGGGGGCATTTGAAACAAGACACATATCTTTATTGGGAGCACAGCTGGTGTCTTCCCTGCTTTGCATCCCCTGGAGTCTCTGAACACACATCATTTCCACTACAGTCCTTTATATCTTCAATTTTAGTTCTGTCACATTCAGCTCTCATTAGACTGAAATCAATGGATATGAGGATGACTATGCACCTATTTCAGTTCAGTTCAGTTCAGTTCAATTGCTCAGTCATGTCCTTCTCTTTGTGACCCCATGGACTGCAGCACGCCAGGCCTCCCTCTCCATCACTAACTCCCAGAGTTTACTCAAACTCATGTCCATTGAGTTAGTGATGCCATCCAACCATCTCATCCTCTGTTGTCCCCTTCTCTTGCTGCCTTCAATCTTTCCCAGCATCAGAGTCTTTTCAAATGAGTCAATTCTTCACATCAGGTGGCCAAATTATTAGAGTTTCAGCTTCAACATTAGTCCTTCCAGTGAAAATTCAGGACTGATTTCCTTTAGGATGGACTGGTTGGATCTCCTTGCAGTCCAAGGGACTCTCAAGAGTCTTCTCCAACACCACAGTTCAAAAGCATCAATTCTTCTGCGCTCAGGTTTCTTTATAGTCCAACTCTCACATCCATACATGACCAGTGGAAAAACCATAGCCTTGAATAGATGGACCTTTGTTGGCAAAGTAATGTCTCTGCTTTTTAATATGCTGTCTAGGTTGGTCATAACTTTTCTTCCAAGGAGAAAGCATCTTTTAATTTCATGGCTGGCATCCCCATCTGCATTGATTTTGGAGCCCCCAAAATAAAGTCTGCCATTGTTTACATTGTTTCTCAAATTATTTGCCATGAAGTGATGGGACCAGATGCCATAATCTTAGTTTTCTGAATGCTGAGACTTAGGCCCACTTTTTTACTCTCTCTTTCATCAAGAGACTCTTTATTTCTTCTTTACTTTCTGCCATAGGGTGGTGCCATCTGCATATCTGAAGTTACTGATATTTCTCCCAGAAATCTTGATTCCAGCTTGTGCTTCCTCCACGCCATCGTTTCTCATTGTGTACTCTGCATATAAGTTAAATATACAGGGTGACAATCAATATACAGCTTTGACATACTCTTTTTCTTATTTGGAACCAGTGTGTTTTTCCATGTCCAGTTCTAGCTGCTGCTTCCTGACCTGCATATAGATTTCTCAAGAGGCAGGTCAGGTGGTCCCCTGGAGAAGGGAATGGTGAACCACTTCAATATTCCTGCCTTGAGAACCCCATGAACAGTATGAAAAAGCAAAAGATAGGACACTGAAAGATTAACTCCCTAGGTTGGTAGGTGACCAATATGCTACTGGAGATTAGTGGAGAAATAACTCCAGAAAGAATGAAGGGATGGAGCCAAAGCAAAAACAATACCCAGTTGTGGATGTGACTGGTGATGAAAGCAAGTTCCAATGCTGTAAAGAGCAATATTGCATAGGAACCAGGAATGTTAGGTTCATGAATCAAATCGAAAGTGTTCAAACAGGAGATGGAAAGAGTGAACATGGACGTTTTAGGAATCAGCAAACTAAAATGGACCAGAATGGGTGAATTTAACTCAGAAGACCATTATATCTACTACCGTGGGCAAGAATCCCTTAGAAGAAATGGATTAGCCATCACTGTCATCAAGAGAGTCTGAAATGCAGTACTTGGATGCAGTCCAAAATGACAGAATGATCTCTGTTCGTTTTCAAAGCAAACCATTCAATATCACAGTAACCCAAGTCCATGCCCCGACATTTAATGCTGAAGAAGGTGAAGTTGAACAGTTCTATGAAGACCTATAAGACCTTCTAGAATTAACACCCCAAAAAGATGTCCTTTTCATTATAGGGGACTGGAATGCAAAAGTAGGAAGTGAATGGACCCATCTAACTGTTAGCAAATGAGACTTGCTGATTACAGGAATGTGATGAGTCAGTAATATTTGAGAAAAAGTTGGGCAGATTTTCTTTTCCTCTTTAAACGTTATCTAAAAATCAGCAAAATACAGCAGCAAAAAAATCCTGGATGATTTCCCAGGACTGCTAAATACATACTGCCTCAAGTATGTATTTCTAAGGTCTAAAGAATGGTGTAATTCTGATTCTGTTATTTTTGGTTTGGATTTTACTTATTAATATTTGCTGACATCAGTCAGACTAAGATGACTGCAAATCACCAAATGACTCCAGCAACAGCAGGAACAATAACAAGTGCTGGATTAGGAGTCAGGGAATTGAGATAAGCTTCGTGCTTTGCCATCAACTGTCTGTGTGACATTTGGCCCATCACCTCCCTCTCTGAGCCTCTCTCTTCTTAGAAGGTGAACTTGAAGATGAGAGAAATTACTTCTAAAAAAATCACTTTTAATATAAATAATTTTATTTATACGGAAAATGATGGTCAAGAAATTTCTTTTAAAAATTAATTACAGGGACTTCCCTAGTGGTCCAGTGGTTAAGACTGTGTGCATCCAATGCAAGGGCCACAAGTTCATTCCCTGGTCAGGAAAACTAAGTTCCCACATCCCACAAGCTCCAAAATCACTGCAGATGGTGACTGCAACCACGGAATTAAAAGACACTTGCTCCTTGGAAGAGAAGCTATGACAAAACTAGACAGTATATTAAAAAGCTGAGGCATCACGAAGATCCATCTAGCCAACACTGTTTTTTCCAGTAGTCATGTACAGATGTGAGAGCTGGACAATAAAGAAGGTAAAGCACCACCCAATAGTTGATATTTTTGAACTATGGTGCTGGAAAAGACCCTCAAGACAGCAAGGAGATCATAACAGTAAATACGAAAGGAAACCAACCATGAATAATCATTGGAAAAACATGTTGAAGCTGAAGCTCTACAATACTTTGGCCACCTGATGGAAAGAGCTGACTTACTGGAAAAGACCCTACTGATGGGAAAGACAGGATGAGAAGAATGAGGCAACAGAGGATAAGATGGTTGGATGGCATCACTGACTCAATGGACATGAGTTTCAGCAAGCTCCAGTAGCTGGTGATGGACAGGGAAGCCTGGTGTGCTCAAAGAGTCAGATACAACTTAGCACATTAAAAACAACAACAACAAGCCATTGACATGAGATGACATGCTCAGTCATCTCCAGCTCCCCAGAACCCCATGAACTGCAGCCTACCAGGCTCCTCTGTGGAATTTTCCAGGCAAGAATATTGGAGTGGGTTGCCATTCCTAGGTTGGGTTGCCTAGTGGGTTGTATCTTCTTGACCAAGGGATCGAATCTGCATCTCTTGTGTTTCCTGCACTGGCAGGCAGATTCTTTACCACTGAGCCAACTGGGAAGCCCAACATGCCATATGCATGGCCAAAAAAAAAAAGGCTTTAACTTTTTAAATTAAATTCAGCTCGTAGGCGGGATGTATGCTTTTCTTCTCATAGAGAAGAGGTAGATTAAGGCATTTTTTTCTTACTTAGAAGACTGATAAATCTAGAGTACAGGGTCTCACATTCTGGCCAAAAGGACCAATATTCTTACTAAAAATCTCTGTTATTCTCTTGACAAAGTGCATCACTCAGTATATCTATGAAAATGAATTAAACCAATTAGGAAATCAAGTAAAAAATTGATATATTAATGTTTAGTGTACTATATTTCAGTATGAGTTGGCTATTCAGTTATTCACTTGCCTAATATCTTGTGGTAAAGCTTTAGGAGTAGAGGGAGAAGATAAAATTAATAAACCTTGCCTGTCTAAATCCATTACAGGCTAACATTATCCTTTGCCATTTTCCCAATGACAGAACATACATAGCAGGAGGTGGTAGCATTACCTTCTGCTTCCTGCTGAATCTTTCTTTACGAATGTGAACCTTTAATCAGAAGTGACATGTTTCTGACCTAATGTTACATATGGGAGGTGTATAAACATATGAAGTCAAGGGCTCCTCCCTCATTCCAAAAGACAAACAGCTATTTTTTAGATGGGTCAGAAGAGTAAGAAAGTCAGTCCTTCCATAAGAACTGTCCTAATCTGTATCAGTACATCTCCTGAGCCATTTATTTAAACAATGGCATCACAAGATACAACAGCACAAGTTCGAGATTATAAATTGTGTTGAAAAAGCTTTGCTTGTCATTAAAATAGTGAGTAAATTTGAAATAGTAGTCCTATAGCAATAACCACATGTCACCTTCTATCAAAACCACAAACCATATCCTATACTGGATAAAGAAATATATCCCAAATGTGTCTTATAATAGTTAAGTAATGATAGTCAGCAGAGCTTTATTGACATGATAATTATTGCTATAGAAAAATTACTCATTGTTAAAGAAAAAAATATGATCACAAAATCATATGTATAATATGAATCTGTTCTATGATAAACTACCTAAATGCTTTTTATGAGAAAAATATCTGGAAGAGTATGAAGCAAGGTACTGCTACTACTGCTGCTAAGTAGCTTCAGTTGTGTCTGACTCTGTGTGACCCCATAGACCGCAGCCCACCAGGCTCCGCCATCCCTGGGATTCTCTAGGCAAGAACACTGGAGTGGGTTGCCATTTCCTTCTCCAATGTGTGAAAGTGAAAAGGAAAAGTGAAGTCGCTCAGTCGTGTCTGACTCTTAGCGACACCATGGACTGCAGCCCACCAGGCTCCTCTGTCCATGGGATTTTCCAGGCAGGAGTACTGGAGTAGGGTGCCATTGCCTTCTCCTGAAGTAAGGTACAGGTATGGTTAACTCTGGGTGGTAGAATTAAGGGTTTGAAATAATAATTATGTAACATCATATGACAGGAAATGGGTTTTGTTTTGTTTTTGTTGAACAGTTTTAACAATGTGCTAAAATCCTTAAGATGTAATGTTAATGACTTAGCATAAATAATATGCAGTCTAATTAGGATTCAGATCTCAAATTTTAATAAATATATACATTTTTACATTCACAAAAAATGCCATTAGTGGATAATTCAGGTTTTCTTGTATACCTGAATGCAATGATTTTGTTTTTGCTTTCTTAATGAATCAGGAGATTTTTTTTCAAGATGATAACTATGATTGCTAAAGGACATCAATATCACTTTAAATACTGCTTTATATAAAATAACATGGGAGTCTTAAAGTATATATGTTATAGATTACAAGATCACACATATTAAGACTTGAGGAGCTAAAATAAAATTTAGAAATAATTTAAAGGAATAATTATAAGAACCACTAAATAAGCCTGGCATGCTGGAGTCTATAGGGGTGGCAGAGCTGGACATGACTGAGCAACTGAACTAAAAGGTAAGATTAGAATGCAGATCTCCCTCTCTGATCAGAGTAATTATTCATTAGATTTCTGAAATCTAGTAAATGACTTCTATTTTAAATAAATATTAAGTTGGTGTAAAAGTAATTTGAATTTTGCATTGTTGAACTTTGCCATTTCATACTAGAATACATTATTAAATAAATGTGGTTATGTTATACATAATTTTAATGTGCATTTCATGAGTTATGTTTTTGGTAGTAAATTATTATTTGCTATTTACAAGTATTTTAAACTATGGAAATGATGCTAGATGAAAAGCAAAATTGAGCTATCTTCTTACCCAGGTTCAAAATGGGTCATAAGGCAATGGAGACAACTCTCAGTATCAACCAGCATTTGGCCCAGGAACTGCTAATGAACACACAGTGCAGTTCAAGAGCTTTCAAAGGAGACTAGAACGTTGGTGATGAGGAGCACAGTGACTGGCCATCGGAAGCTGACAGTGACCAACTGAGAGTATCTTCGATGCTGATTCTCTTACAACTACACAAGAAGTTGCCCAAGAGTTCAACATTAACCATTCTAGAGTCATTAGACATTTGAAACAAACTCGAAAGGGGAAAATGCTTGATAAGAGGGTACCTCATGAGCTGATCTCAAGTAAAAAAAAATTGTTGTTTTGAAGTGTCATCTTCTCTGATTGCTGTGGCCAAAACTTCCAGTACGATGTTGAAGAGTAGTGGTGAAAGTGGACACCCTTGTCTTGTTCCTGACTTTAGGAGAAATGGTTTCAATTTTTCGCCATTGAGGATAATGTTAGCTGTGGGTTTGTCATATATAGCTTTTATTATGTTGAGGTATGTTCCTTCTATTCCTGCTTTCTGGAGAGTTTTTATCATAAATGGATGTTGAAATTTGTCAAAGGCTTTTTCTGCATCTATTGAGATAATCATATGATTTTTATTTCTCAGTTTGTTAATGTGGTGAATTACATTGATTGACTTGCGGATATTGAAGAATCCTTGCATCCCTGGGATAAAGCCCACTTGGTCATGGTGTATGATCTTTTTAATGCGTTGCTGGATTCTGATTGCTAGGATTTTGTTGAGGATTTTTGCATCTATGTTCATCAGTGATATTGGCCTGTAGTTTTCTTTTTGTGGTGTCTTTGTCAGGTTTTGGTATTAGGGTGATGGTGGCCTCATAGAATGAGTTTGGAAGTTTACCTTCCTCTGCAATTTTCTAGAATAGCTTCAGTAAGATAGGTGTTAGCTCTTCTCGGAATTTTTGGTAGAATTCAGCTGTGAAGCCGTCTGGACCTGGGCTTTTGTTTGCTGGAAAATTTCTGATTACAGTTTCAATTTCCGTGCTTGTGATGGGTCTGTTAAGATTTTCTATTTCTTCCTGGTTCAATTTTGGAAAGTTGTACTTTTCTAAGAATTTGTCCATTTCTTCCAAGTTGTCCATTTTATTGGCATATACTTGCTGATAGTAGTCTCTTATGATTCTTTGTATTTCTGAGTTGTCAGTCGTGATCTCTCCATTTTCATTTCTAATTTTGTTGATTTGATTTTTTTCTCTTTGTTTCTTGATGAGTCTGGCTAATGGTTTGTCAATTTTATTTATCCTTTCAAAGAACCAGCTTTTTGCTTTGTTGATTTTTGCTATGGTCTCTTTTGTTTCTTTTGCATTTATTTCTGCCCTAATTTTTAGGATTTCTTTCCTTCTACTAACTCTGGGGTTCTCTATTTCTTCCTTTTCTAGTTGCTTTAGGTGTAGAGTTAGGTTATTTATTTGACTTTTTCTTGTTTCTTGAGGTATGCCTGTATTGCTATGAACTTTCCTCTTAGGACTGCTTTTATAGTGTCCCAAAGGTTCTGTGTAGTTGTGTTTTTATTTTCATTCGTTTCGATGCATATTTTGATTTCTTTTTGATCTCTTCTGTGAGTTGTTGATTATTCAGAAGTGTGTTGTTCAGCCTCCAAATGTTGGAATTTTTAATAGAACTGCCTTATGACCCAGCAATCCCACTGCTGGGCATACACACCGAGGAAACCAGAATTGAAAGAGACACATGTACCCCAATGTTCATTGCAGCACTGTTTATAATAGCCAGGACATGGAGGCAACCTAGATGTCCATCAGCAGATGACTGGATAAGAAAGCTGTGGTACATATACACAATGGAATACTACTCAGCCCTTAAAAAGAATAAATTTGACTCAGTTCTAATGAGATGGATGAAATTGGAACCGATTATACAGAGTGAAGTAAGCCAGAAAGAAAAACACCAATACAGTATACTGACACATATATATATGGAATTTAGAAGACAGTAATGATGACCCTATATGTGAGACAACAAAGAGACACAGAGGTATAGAGTGGACTTTTGGACTCTGAGGGAGAGGGAAAGGGTGGGATGGTTTGGGAGAATGGCAATGAAACATGTATATTTTCTTGTAAGAAACGAAGCGCCAATCTATGTTCAATGTAGGATGCAGGATGCATGGGGCTGATGCACAGGATGATTCAAGTAGAGGATGTGGGGTGGGAGGTGGGAGGGGGCTTCGGCATTGGGAGATTGTGTTCACCTATGGCTGATTCGTGTCAATGTATGGCAAAACAAATACAGTATTGTAATTTAAAAAATAAATAAATTTAATTAAAAAATGAAAAAAAATGAAGTGTCATCTTCTCTTATTTTATGCAACAACAGTGAGCCACTTCTCCATCTGATTGTGATATGCAATGAAAAGTAGGTCTTATATGACAACCAACAATGACCAGCTTAGTGGTTGGACCAAGAAGAAGCTCCAAAGCATTTCCCACAGCCAAAATAGCATGAAAAAAGGATCATGGAGACTGTTTGGTGGTCTGCTGCCCGTCTGATCCACTATAGCTTTCTGAATTCCTGTGAAACCATTTCATCTGAGAAGTATGCTCAGCACATCAATGAGATGCACCAAAAGCTGCAACACCGGTAGCTAGTATCGGTCAACAGAAAGGGTCCTATTCCTTTCCACAACAATGCCTAACCACATGCTGTTCAAAAGTTGAACAAACTGGGTTGCAAAGTTTTGCCTCATCTGCCATATTCGCCTAACTTCTAGCCAATTGACTACTACTTCTTCAGGCATCTCAACAATATTTTGCAGGGAAAATACTTCCATATCCAACAGGAGGCATAAAATGCTTTCTAAGAGTTTCAAATCCTGAAACATGTATTTTTATGTTACAGGAATAAACAAACATTTCTCATCGGCAAAAAGTGTTGATTGTAATGGTTCCTATTTTGATTAATAAAGATGTATTTAAGCCTAGTTATAATGACTTAAAATTCAGGGTCCAGAATCATAATTACTTTTGCATCAACCTAGTAACAATCTGCTGCTGCTAAGTCACTTCAGTCATGTCCGACTCTGTGCGACCCCACAGACCGCAGCCCACCAGGCTCCCCCCGTCCCTGGGATTCTCCAGGTGAGAATACTGGAGTGGGTTGCCATTTCCTTCTCCAATGCATGAAAGTGAAAAGTAAAAGTGAAGTCACTCAGTCATGTCCGACTCTTAGTGATCCATGGACTGCAGCCTACCAGGCTCCTCCACCCATAGGATTTTCCAGCAAGAGTACTGGAGTGGGGTGCCATTGCCTTCTCTGTAACAGTCTAAATTACACCTATGTTAACATTTTTTATGAAGTAATGTCAACACCAGATTAATCTGATTTTCACTTGCTTTACTTGCACTCATCAGCAGAAATCCTGTGTTTTCTATGCCATTTTTCCTTGAAGTGTTCTGAAAATAATTTGATTGGACAAATTTTTTTCTTGGAATTAAATATAATTAATCTGTTTGAAATATCTGCTTTATAAATTGCTAGGAATTCTTCTTCCTAGACAGTGAAAAGTCTGCTGTCACCACTTCTACAGCAGGGCTAATCCCAATAAAATATTTTTACCTCCAGCCATATCTCTTAAAGAAATATATATATATAGTATCATAAAAGAAAGGAGGTATTTTATTTTATGATCACACTGGCATAACTGAGTTATCAACTAGCCAAGAGTGAAGGTAGGAATCTTTATATAAGGATATGGTTACTCTTTAGTCATAAACTATAAACTCAGACTTGAAAAATAACATTACTCATCACTTTTCTTAATTATTCCTGTAGATCTTTCAGTAAGGTTTAAAAAGCAGATGCTTGATAAGACATGATGAGAATAAAAAGAAAGGCCTGGTTTAAGAGAAAATATACAATGCTTGATCACATGAAAATTAGAGTGCATGCCACAAACGAGACAGTGGGTCTGTGGCTACAGGACACTTTTAAAGGCTGTCATGTCAACTTGGGTCTCAAACCAGGCACCTAGCCTCCTTTTTCTTCATCTCAGGCTGCCAAAGCAATGGCTGGAGAAAATTGGCTCCACTGTAGTTTCGTGATCTCAAAATGGTTTGACAATCCTCTTAGTATTTTAGTAGTTCCCTTTTTCATATTAGACATGTCTGACCTGGACCTTTCCCATTCTCTTCAACTGACTTCCTCATTTCTGCTCCTCTTGTTCTTCTTGTTCAAGACAAAGGAGTGTCTTCAAAGAATCATGGAAAGATACCTGGCGTACAATTCTACAATATAAAACTACTACCTTGATAGCTAAAGCTTTCTCTGTTCCAGCCTTCTGTTTATTTATCAAATATCCTCAGCATTCATTTCTTTATCAAATATTAAGTAACATGGCATACTTATTATCTACAAATTACTATGCTACTCTAAATATTTAATGTCACTTTCCAGACTAGTGTCAGAATATCAATTTTTAATATTTATTCATCTCATTTGATTCAGAAGATGACTGGGTTATTAAAATGACATTATTTATCCCCCACCTTTTTTATTTATGAGGAAATTAAAACCTGAAGGAGATGCTTAAGGCTAGATAAGAGGTCAAAGACAAAAGCCCAAGCTAAAACACAAGTCCTATTGCCATAATACTTTGTTAAGGAAATTGGCTGCACTGAGCAACTGTGTCTCTGCACAGCATCAGAACTCTGTGCTTCTTAAAATGATAATCAACCTGAAGAGTAATGGAATGACAGAGTAAGCTGCTCATCCATTCTTTTGTCAACGGGGAAACAAAAATCCAATCAGAATAAAAAAATGTTAATGCCCAACCTACAACAACAGCAATAACAACAACAATCAGGGCTTTCTCGGGGACTCAGACAGTAAAGAATCTGCCTGCAATGTAGAAGACCTGGGTCTGATCCCTGGATCAGGAAGATCACAGCCTGGTTGTCTGGAATCAAGGACCCTACCCACTGAGTACACATCCTCTATGGTGAGATGACCTTGTTTTCACACTCAGCTACTAAAAGTACATGTCACATATAGGTAATTCTCTACCTCTAAGAGATGAGAAATACCATTCTCTGGCTGCAGACTTCTAAATCTTGAGTGCTATTCCCTAGAAAATAGAACCAGAGATGTCAAGGCCATTTTGTTTTCCAAATTTTATCATGAAAAATTTCAAGCCTGAAGACAAGTTGAAAGAACAGCATGACAAACACCTGTATGAAAGTGAAAGTGAAAGTTGCTCAGTCATGTCTGACTCTCCACGACCCCATGGACAATACAGTCCATCAAATTCTCCAGACCAGAATACGAGAGTGGGTAGCCTTTCCCTTCTTCAGGGATCTTCCCAGCCCAGGAATTGAACTCAGATCTCCCACATTGCAGGTGGATTCTTTAGCAGCTGAACCACCAGGGGAGCCCAAACACCTGTATACCCACTATGAAATTAAACAAATATTAATATTCTTCATACTATAGTATCTTAAATATGTTTTAACACCTAAAAATTTCACTAAGGAAACTTAACAAGAGGCATACTCAGATCCTCTGAATAATTTCAATGACTTCCCTTTAGCCCCCTCACCCCTGCCAATCTTTGTACATCTCAACAGAAGAAACACTTAAATCCTTAAAGGATTTTGCCTTGAATATGCATGACATTCAGCCCAGAGGATTTGTTCTACCCAATTTCTTCACCACTGCCTTGATATTTAAAGCCTTCCTTGTACCAGTTTTCTATGTCTAGGTCTTCATGGTTGCCTTTCAGCTCTCCTTATTCCAACTGATGAACATTACCTTTATCGATTTCTCTGCAATTATTTTTTCTGTGCCCCATCATTCGACACACCAAAAATCATACCTTTGTAAACTGGGATTGGTGTGAATCTCAGAACCTAAAAGTGAACCTTCCACAGATGACTCAGGACTATAGTTCTTTAGGGACTTATTCTATCAATCAGAACAAAATCTGTATCTGTGGATCAATGCAAGCTATTCCCATCTCACTATTCTTTACCTTCTTTTTTTTCCTTTACATGCTCTCAGGTGATTTCTACTATTCTTTACTTCCACTTGCAAGTACCTAAGGAGTAGGACAGAGTGATAATAAAGAGCAACATCTTTGTATTCAAACAATTATGCTTTCCTGGGCAGTAGCTGTGTAACTTGGTAAACAAGTTCCAGAGCTTCTTCATGTAAGAAGGAAAAACCAATCAACCAACAAACCAACAGTGCCTACTTTGTAGAAATTAAAGTTAATATTAAATGAAATTATATAAGGAATGTTCTGGCACAGTGCCAAGTACAGACTAAATCCTTTAATGAGTACTAACTACTAATATTAATATTATTACTATTCTAAATGCTGTTGGAAGTCAGTCACTACTGAACATAGATACAAGTTAAATTTTTTAGCAAACTAAGGACTGAGGTCAGGGTGTAGAATGACTGAGGGCAGGGGGTAGGTAAGTAGCAGGAGAAATTAAGCAGCTCTTAATCAACCCAGCAGTAGTGATTTTAATTGAGCTCCTTTCACTTATTTATTGAAAAAATGAAACTTCTGCTGTTAAAAGGATATCCAACCTGCATCAAATTTCAGCCATGAAATAAATTGTTCTATCAGCTGAAAACTGGAAAGAGATATATATAAATTTCCTGAAAAATCTCTTACCAATTTCATATTCAGAACTAACTATACAACTGATAGAACAATCACAATTCATGAGTGTTCTTCAAGTAGAAATGTTAATTTTATGGACATCACATGTGTTCAGGAACTTGCACGTGTTGACAGTCCTTGTTGGAAGCAGGGCTGAGAGAGTGATGATGGTATCCAGTTGGTCTTGATAAGAATGAACAGCCACCACCTTTTTTGTCTAATTATTGGCTTAATGCCTTAAATAAGCCATATTTATCACCTGTGCTGGCCCCCTCTTTTCCCTCTCAATTGTACAGACATTCTGATTGCTGATTTTTCCGATCCATTCAACTTTGAATATGTGCATTCAGTTCACTGACAATCTTCATTTAGTTTATTTATAGAGTAGGTGCTTTGTCAATGCTGGGTATAACAGAGAACATAACTGGTTCTCTGTTCTAAATGTGGGTATCATCAGGAAAAACGAAGAGGGCAAGATTATTTCTACATGACTGCTGTGAAGATCTGCTGGGCAAATGCATCCAGCACTGGGTCAGATGCTTTGCCAAAGCTTGCCACTCCCTGCTGAATTAGTAACTTATTTCTGTGCCTCTCTCTGCCTTCTTCAGGATTCTGACTTCTCTCTGTGTGTAACCCTGAAAACACGTGAATTACAACCTCCACTGCCATGTGGTCACCATTTTATCAAGGTCTTTGTGATGCCTTATGTTTTGTAATGGATTCCACAATATATATGCTAAGACAATTATTTCCATAAGTCCGTTCAAATGCCACCACTTTGGTGGACTCTGAAGACACTGCCAGTTAACTTGTTTTATTTTTCCTTTTCCCTTTTTCCATAAGGCTTGTATGTGAGCAGTGCCTGTATCCAATCCATCTCTTTACTTTCAGTGGCTGATGGAGTACAACCATGTTCTCTCCTTGCTTCACTCCCTCCCTCCCTTGATAAACAAATACTATTCTCTCTACAAACAGGATAAACAAAGAAGCTGACTTATAAGGATCTAAGACAATGAACCAATCAGGATGCTGAATACAGCAGATAATGAAAATGAGATGTAACAGACAGGAACAGTGCCGGAGAGAGAGGCATCCTAGGCTAACAGTTATGAGCTCGGGCTCTGAACTTAGAACAGGACTGGGATCCTATGTTCACTGTTTATTTCTCTGCGATATTAGACAATCTATACCAGCCTTCATCTGAAATAAAGACCTAACAATTTTAACTTATGAGGTTGTTGGATGTCTTCATAACTGTAATAACACATGGAGTGTACTAACTAATGTCTGACCCCTGACAAGTCTGTTCAATAAATGAATAACAATATTGTTATTATCCTCACCATTATGATAAAGTCATCAAGTGTTCATGTAAAACAGAATATATCAGACACATTGAACATTACAACATGTTGTTTTTCCCCCAATAATGCAGAGGAATTCTTTACCCTGAAATGTTTTCAGAGTAAGACAGCTATCTTTTTCTTCATTTTCCAGGAAAATAAACTTTTTCTAGATGAAACTCATATTTCACAACTTATCCACCAAAGAGAGCAGAGCATTACAATCCTTTTCTGCTATAAAAGTGCATTTAATAGTGTCAATTCACTATTAATAAACATGAGATGATGGCTTTATTTATTTGCAAGTCTGATTACTCCTTGGAGGTGAGAGGACACAGAAAGCCTTCGAGTCCTTGGAAGGCCAGACTCAGTTCACAGAGCTCAGGAACGATTCAGGAAACAGAGCATCTGCCACATTCAAACAAGTATTGGGCATCCATAAATTTTTTCCACTTTAAAGAAACCGCATGTGTAAGCTATTTTAATATTGCTTATCCTACCTCTTAAAGAAAGCAGCTTTAGGATCAACAGCTGATATTGGAAGATAATTCAGAAAAAAACTTAGGCTTAGCTGGGGATAAGTCCCTTTGTAAACATGCTACCCTAAGCTCTCAGATGTCTATTGAATAGGAGGTTTAACTGCTTATCAGCAGAATTAAAGGAGGACTCAGGAAAATAGCACAATATTTCCCTTCAATAAAGAGCAGAAAGTATTGTGCTCAGGAAAAGTTCAATTTTGAAACGGTCACTACAGACCTGAGGCCATAAAGGACTGTCCCATCTGGATGCAGGCGGATCATACGGTTCTTGACGGTCACTCCGTGCACAAATGACTTCTTATCGTTCAGGAAGTAGGTATCAGGCACCCAGAGTTGGTCTGCCACTCTATTGTCCAGAGTCAAGTTTAAAGGTATTACGTTATAGGACAGCCTCTTATCTCTCCAAGCTTGCTGGAAGTACATTGTCAAGGTATAATCCTGTGAAATTGAGAAGATAAAAAAAAATAAATAAATTGGTTATTTTGTACCTAAATGGAATTGGGAGATAAGGAAACACTTGAGTATTCACAAGAAAATATATCCAACCAAATATTATAAACATATACTATTTACAAATTCAGTTTAGTTCAGTCACTCAGTCATGTCTGAATCTGCGACCTCATGGACTGCAGCACGCCATGCTTCCCTGCCCCATCATCAGCTCACGGAGCTTGCTCAAACTCATGTCAAATTCACATATAGGCAAATATTAATTTACTAAATCCATTCCAACTCAGTCCATACTATGCAATGGGTACCACAGTAAGTACAAAAGTGAAGGGAGCAGATCCTTTTGAAATTTGCTATATATTACTCAGGAAGAGAGCTTCCCTTATGGCTTAGCTGGTAAAGCATCTGTCTGCAATGAGGGAGAGCTGGGTTTGATCCCTGGGTTGGGAAGATCCTCTAGAGAAAGAAAAGGCTCCCCACTTCAGTATTCTGGTCTGGAGAATTCTATACAGTCCATGGGGTTGCAAAGAGTCAGACATGACCGAGTGACTTTCACTCACTCAGGAAGAAAGATGGTAAGGAATAATTATTCAGTAAGTAATTTGTCTTTCTAAAAGAAGGTACTCAGGATTGCTTTTGGTGGGAAATAAACACAATTGCAAAAAATGGTCAATTAATTACAGTAGTAATTATAAGAGTTTATATGAAAATCTGTATCTGTCTAATCAAGGTGTGCTTCCTATTTATATTGAGACATCGCATATAGCTTCCTACCTATCTAAACAATATAAGTTCAGTTAGTATTTCATTAGAATTTTAGAAATTCTGGATCATCAGACAAGTCTCCTTACTTTGGAGAAACAGTGGTTATTATAAATTGAGCACTGGACTTAGAGTCCCAGTCTCCAGCATTTCCTAACTATTTCTAGGAAGTAAATTTACATAACTTCTTTTTACTTCAGTTCCATTAACTATAAATGGGGCTTTTAATACATCCTTGATCTATCAAAAGATTATTATGACAATTAAATGTGCAACTCAAATGTAATCTGTGAACTACAGAAAGCTATATATTATGAATAAAGCACTTACATACATCTTGTGACATGTTTTCTCCCATAGAGGCCCATGGCTACAATGTAATTGCTCTCTCACCCTCATTTGAATGACTAAATGAAGGGCTAAGTATTCTTTTGAAAAGGATAATTACCATTCTATTTTAAAATCAGTTCACAATGCCCTACTTGAGGGCTTAAAAAAAAACAAAACTAGAATCAAGTATTAATCATCTCTGCAACCTCAAAGCCAGCGCAGTCCTAGGGCACAAATAATGAATGAATGAATGAATGAATGTTCAATAAACTAAGTCTATTGGATTTCTACACATACCTGATAACCCTTGTGGATAAAATACACACTTCAGTCTCTGTGAAGCCCTGAGTTTCTCCAACCTTTGTTGAGATTTCTACATGCTAATATGGCTATGGAATTTTAAAATAATACTTATAAGATATTACCTGATAAAAGCATTAAACAGTTTCATAGGAAAAGTATAATCCTCTGGCAAAAAATTTAAATATTTTTCCTAGTTTCACAAACATATAAATTTTTATCTCATTTAGGAGTCAGTGTGGAGCTGACTTCTGAATGAGAAGTACAGAATCACATATTCTAACAGGAGAATATTAATATCATAAAAGGAGTCGGGCAAGACTGAATGACTAACACCCTTACACAAAAGATATGCCACCAACTCAATGGACATGAATTTGAGCAAACTCTGGGAGATAGTGAGGGACAGAGAAGCCTGGCATGCTGCAGTCCATGGTCTCGCACTCAGACATGGCCTAGCGACCGAACAACAACAAAAGTATATTAAATAATTGTAAGTGAAATTTTCTTGAGCGTGTTACTTTAGTCAGTGCTTTGAACTATTTCATCACACTCTAATTCTTAACAAAGAATTAGTCTGAGGATCTCTAGCATAGCATCCTGATTTATAATAAAAGCAAAGTTGAAGATATGAATTATATAACTACAGAAGAGAAAATGGATCAGACAGGTTTTTATACATCTCTTTGTAACAAATGGCCTAAAAACTTGGCCATAAATAAAACTAACAATTTATAGTGTGCTCGAGGGAACACACTTAGTGATTTCTAATTCTTAGACATAAAATGGAAAATTTGATTATTATCTCTATTACAAGATAAAGCTACATAAGCCCTCTAAAGATTTAGGGGTGATAACACAGTTTGGAAGGTGCTGGGGTTTATCAGTCAGCTGAGATGTGTTAGGACACAGGAAACTGTATTTTCTTTGGGGCTAAATAAATGGTGATATTGTGAGATCTTGAGTCATATGCTAACTCCTGTTATTTGTCAGCAAGGCAGTGCCTGCTAAGAAATTCTCCCAGACAGACCCTGGTGATTCTGCTAACTGTCACATCAATTTTCATTTCTTTTAGTTTTAAATGACACATCAAGACACTGTCAAGAAAAGAAGCTCCTGAATCAAAATAAATGCTATTGGACATAGAAGTAAGGAAAGGTTCTATGTTCTATCCTTTCTCTCCCAGGTCCTCTTGCCCCTAGAATGAATGCTCTGAGCTTTTATGTAGAAAACATATTCTTTACACCCATCCAACAAGCCTACTTTCAGGAAGTTGTTTCAGAGTTGGTTTATTCAAAAGAATAAAAAAAAAAAAAAGTAAATCACTTCTGGGTGCTCCACAGTGCATGGCATCACCATGCAAGAAGGACTCAGATAATCATAATCAAAACTAAAACCAATGAACTTTCAATGCTGAACAAAATGAAGTATGCCTACTACAGGTTCTCTTTCCCACTAATCACAACTAATCATCTTGGAAAGAATTAAAAAGCTACTAGCTAAGGACGGTGCAAAGTAAAATCTAGTAGGCAGACTGGTAGAAAATCAAAATGTGAAGAAAACCTATTACAATGGTGAGTTTCTTGTTTTGTTTTTTCTTCCTTTCATCTTCTTAAAGTAATACACACTCACACAAACGTAGCCAAAGTATTACTAAATGGAGAGATACACCAAGTTCCTGGATTTGAGGAAATGAGCATTGCTAAAATGTCAATTCTTTTCAAATTGCTCTATAGATAAAATTTAATCTCAATTAATACTTGAGTAGGATTTCTGTAGATATGCTGATTCTAAAATTTATATGGCAAGCATAGGAATGAGAATAAACAAAATAATTTCAAATGAAAAGAATAAAATTGGAGGATTCACACTATCTGATTTCCAGACTTACTAGGAAACTACATTAAGACAGTATGACAGTGGAGTAATGATAGAAACACAGATCAATAAAGCACTTGAATCTACAAATAAACACACATAAATATACTCAAAGATTAATGAAGACTAAAGAGCCTCTTGATGGAAGTGAAAGACAAGAGTGAAAAAGTTGGCTTAAAGCTCAACATTCAGAAAATGAAGATCATGGCATCCAGTCCCATCACTTCATGGGAAATAGATGGGGAAACAGTGGAAACAGTGTCAGACTTTAATTTTTGGGGGCTCCATAATCACTGCAGATGGTGACTGTAGCCATCAAGTGAAAAGACGCTTACTCCTTGGAAGAAAAGTCATGACCAACCTAGATAGTATATTCAAAAGCAGAGACATCACTTTGCCGACTAAGGTCTGTCTAGTCAAGGCTATGGTTTGTCCAGTAGTCATGTATGGATGTGAGAGTTGGACTGTGAAGAAGGCTGAGCACCGAATAATTGATGCTTTTGAAGTGTGGTGTTGGAGAAGACTCTTGAGAGTCCCTTGGACTGCAAGGAGATCCAACCAGTCCATTCTGAAGGAGATCAGCCCTGGGATTTCTTTGGAAGGAATGATGCTAAAGCTGAAACTCCAATACTTTGGCCACCTCATGCGAAGAGTTGACTCATTGGAAAAGACTCTGATGCTGGGAGGGATTGGGGGCAAGAGGAGAAGGGGACGACAGAGGATGAGATGGCTGATGGCATCACGGACTCGATGGACACGAGTCTGAGTGAACTCTGGGAGTTGGTGATGGACAGGGAGGCCTGGTGTGCTGCGATTCATGGGGTCTCAAAGAGTCGGACACGACTGAGCAACTGAACTCAACTGAACTTACTAGACAACAGATCTTATTAGAATATCACCCATTTATTCACTAATGTTCTTCTTCTGTTCCAGGGTCCAATCCAAGATCCCACCATGAATTTAGTTGTTCTGTTCCTTAGCATCCTTCAATCTGTGAGAGTTCCTCAACCTTTCCTTGTCTTTGATGATGATAATGCTTTCAGAATATTGGTCAGTAGATCTTGTAGTAAGTCTGTCAGTTTGAGTGTGCTCATGATTAGATTTAGCTTACATACTTCGGCCATAATATCACCAAAGAACACTGTATCCATCATATAAGGGGCACATGATGACAATATGAACTGCAGAGAGTATCAACTGCAAGGAGATCTCAGCAGTCCACCCTAAAGGAAATCAGTCCTGAATATTCACTGGAAGGACTGAGGCTGAAGCTGAAACTCCAACATGTTGGCCATCTGATGCAAAGTACTGACTCACTGGAAAAGATCTTGATGCTGGGAAAAATTGAAGGCAAAAGGAGAAGGGGATGACAGAGGATGAGATGGTTGGATGGCATCACCAACTCGATAGACATGAATTTGATCAAACTCCAGGAGTTGGTGATGGATAGGGAAGCCTGGTGTGCTGCAGTCCATGGGGCAGCAAAGAGTCGGACACGACTGAGCAACTGAACAGAACTGATGTTGATAAATCTTATTACTGGTGAGGAAATTAATCTTAAAAGGTTGGTTAACAGTGTATCTGCCAGGTTTTCCCACTGGGACATTACTATTCCTTTAAAACTAATAGATATCTTGGGGTAGGTACTTGAGAACTATGAAAACAATATGGTTATTAAGCTGACTTCTATAATCACTGTGTTTGGGGTTTTGCATATTTTCCAAATTTTTATTTCTCTTCTTTCGCCTAAATCTGAATCAACATATTCAGTCAGCTGACTATGCTTAACTAATAAGACAAACCAAAAGTAGTAAATACTGATATAAGCCATTTAAGATGTTTTATCATTAAATAATGAGAAATATCTTCTTGAGACTCATTCTTTCTGCCTATTCCTTTCATAGACTAGTGTCATCATTCTGGCCACAGAAGGCTCCTATTTTCAGTACAGACTTCTGCTCTGGATGGCAGCATCTTATCCTGGTCTCAAGCCTGCAAGTTGCACTTGGGTGGCATGTAATCCCACCCGGGCTTGCTTCAGCATTTTCCCTACCTTCATTAATGTCTATGGTTCTTAATATGCATTTTCTTCTCTGGAGCTCTCACCATTCCCAATCTATGTAGATTTCCTCTTTTTCGGCAATGCATGTGTAATATGCATGCAATGTGCAATGCATATATGGAAACAACTGTAAATGTAAACATGGCATTTTCCTCATCTTTGTGGGTTTTTTTTTTTTTCTCCTGTTTCTCTATTTGGGGAGAAGACAGTGTTGGAGGGAACTGGGTTCACACATGTTTCTTCTACCATCTGAGTAGACAAGGACACCCAACAATTATTTTTGTAATGATCAGGGTTTAAGGCTTATTTTCACCACTGATAATGTGTGGTTTCTTTAATTTACTTTACCTATTGCAACTACATCGTCTAGAGTTTGAAAATTACTGCTGCTGTGCTAGATAGAATCTTGAACTTTGGTGAATAATCTTGCTTCTTGGTCTTATATGTAACAATGTTGTCTTCAAAATTAGATAACTTCAGAGAAATTTCTACCTGCTCAGGATTTATAATTTTCAAAGATAGTATTTTTAGCTTCATCTTAATTACCCATTGCTGAAATAATAACTGAGTCTAACATACTATCATGTGTTATTTTCCTCTAACTTAGCTAGTCAATCCTAAAGGAACTCAACTCTGAATATTCACTGGGTGGACTGATACAGAAGCTGAAGCTCCAATACTTTGGCCCACCTGATGTGAAGAGCTTACTCATTGGAAAAGACCCTGATGCTGGGAAAAATTGAGGGCATGAGGAGAAGGGGGCGACAGAGGATGAGATGGTTGGATGACATCACCGAATCAATGGACATGAGTTTGAGCAAACTCCAGGAGATAGCGAGGGACAGGAGAGCTTGGTGTGCTGCAGTCCATGGGGTTGCAAAGAGTTGGACACAACTGAGCAACTGAACCACAAGAACAACTGAACTAGATACAAATTGAGGTTTTGAGCTAAGAATATGAGCTTCTGGCTTTTGTAAGACAGGGCTAAGGAAGCAAAAGCTGTGATACAGAAACTCTGAATGCAAATTTAATTTAAACATAATGCAAGTTTCCTGTGAATAAAACTCTGTGATAGTTTGTTAAAACAGCACATTTAAAACTTTCACTATCATTTTCTGCATAGTCTTTCAATTTGGGGAATGTTTAGAAAAGTCTTTGTTTTTGTTTGGCTTTTCCACTACTCAAAAGGTAACACAAGAGGACTGAATTCCAAAGATTAGGATGGAAGATTATTTCCTTTATTAAAAACTGTTTTACTCCCTTGTGGGAGTAAACATTACTTCTGATGTAGAAATTATCACCTAAAAAACACCATAGTAAGCAGAGTGAGCACATTCATAGTAATTACATTGTAAGTACATTCTTAGCATCATAAGCTGTTATCCTCTTGGGAGCAAAGACTGTTCCTTATGCCTGTCTATACAGTACTGTGCACAGTAAATAAATGGGAGGAACTACCACTACCTGTTAAATGGTACACATTTCCTTGAGAACATTTGGAAAGTTGTGCAGCGGTCTCTCTCTGTGCATACCTTTAGTTCTGATATTTGCATCCGAAGGATATTTGTAGAAAATAATTAAGCAGTACATGTTGACAGTTTATCTCCAAATATTACCACAACTCTCTTACTGTTCTGTTTCCAGTGCTAATAACCTAGCCTCAGACACCATTGTGTGTGGTTATGATGCCACTGGTATTGTTTCCTTGCTTCTGAATCTTTCCCTCATAAAGCAATGGAAACAAAAAGCAGATCACACTTCCACCTGCGTTAACTATCAAAGGCTTTTCAATGCCTTCAGAGTAAAACACAAACTTACGACTTTGGCATTAAAGGTCCTGGATGACTTGGACTCTGCATACTTCTTTGATCTTACATCCTATTATCTCTGCTAGTCCCTCACCTCAACTCACTAAGACCATCTACATTAGCTTTTCTTCTCTCTTACAAATATCACACGCTGTTTCAGCCTTAGAAACCTTGCTCTAATGACTAATTGGAAAAATTACGTCACCAAGTATGATTGGTTCTCCCCATCTTGGGACTCAGAGCTCAACTAAAAGGTAAAATCTATTCAGTGAGACTTTCTTTGAGACTATCTCCCAACCCCTTCAAACATTAACACAGTCCCTATTTTTTTTTATGTTTATAGCACTAATCACTTTTCTCAATGTGGCTCAGATGGTAAAGCGTCTGCTTACAATGCAGGAGACCCAGGTTCAATCCCTGGGTCAGGAAGATCCTCTGGAGAAGGCAATGGCAATCCACTCCAGTACTCTTGCCTGGAAAATCCCATGGATGGAGGAGCGTGGTAGGCTACAGTTCATGGGGTCTCAAAGAGTCAGACAGGACTAAGCAACTTCACTTTCACTTTTCAATCATTTATTGGTTACTTTTTAATTGTTTATTTCTCTCAACTAAAAGGCAAGTTCCATGAAAATATAAAATGTTCCTAAATTTGTTCAGCACTGTATCTCAATGCTTAAAAGAAGGCTTAGAAATATAGCAATAAAAATCTATGTATTGAGATTGTCTTTACTCCATTGTATATTCTTGCTTCCTTTGTCGAAGATAAGGTATCCATAGGTGTGTGGATTTATCTCTAGGCTTTCTATTTTGTTCCATTGATCTATATTTCTGTCTTTGTGCCAGTACCATACTGTCTTAATGACTGTGGCTTTGTAGTAGAGCCTGAAGTCAGGCAAGTTGATTCCTCCAGTTCCATTCTTCTTTCTCAAGATTGCTTTTGCTATTTGAGGTTTTCTGTATTTCCATACAAATCTGGAAATTATTTGTTCTAGTTCTGTGAAAAATACCACTGGTAGCTTGATAGACACATGTACCCCAATGTTCACTGCAGCATTGTTTATAATAGCCAGGACATGAAAACAACCTAGATGTCCGTCAGCAGATGAATGGATAAGAAAGCTGTGGTACATATACACAATGGAGTATTACTCAGCCCTTAAAAGAATAAATTTGAATCAGTTCTAATGAGATGGATGAAATTGGAGCTGATTATACAGAGTGAAGTAAGCCAGAAAGAAAAATACCAATAAGTATACTGACACATATACATGGAATTTAGAAAGATAGCAATGAAGACCCTGTATATGAGACAACAAAAGAGACACAGACGTATAGAACGGACTTTTGGCCTCTGAGGGAGAGGGAGAGGGTGGGATGATTTGGGAGAATGGCATTGAAACATGTATACTATCATGTAAGAAACGAAGCGCCAGTCTATGTTCGATACAGGATACAGGATGCTTGGGGCTGGTGCACGGGGATGATCCAGAGAGATGATATGAGGTGGGAGGTGGGAGAGGGTTTCAGGATTGGGAGCTCGTGTACACCTGTGGCTGATTCATGTCAATGTATGGCAAAACCAATACAGTATTGTAAAGCAGAATAAAAATAAAATTAAAAAAAAGTCTATGTATTGAAAGATGTGAAAGAATAAATGAAAGAAAATGTACATTTATCCCTTCCAAAATATGCACTATTCTATTAGCAATAAAAGAGAAGACCTAAGTGTTCATCAGCATGAAACTAAGTAAATACAACAAAGCATCAATATAGAATGGAATGTATAGAAATGGACAGAAGTGGTATGGATACAACAGAAGCAGAAGATATTAATTAAGAAGAGGTGGCAAGAATACACAGAAGAACTATACAAAAAGAGATCTTCACAACCCAGATAATCACAATAGTATGATCACTTGCCTAGAGCCGGACATCCTGGAATGTGAAGTCAAGTGGATCTTAGGAAGCATCACCCCGAACAAAGCTGGTGGAAGTGATGGAATTCCAGTTGAGCTATTTCAAACCCTGAAAGATGATGCTATGAAAGTGCTGCACTCAATATGCCAGCAAATTTGGAAAACTCAACAGTGGCCACAGGACTAGAAAGGTCAATTTTCATTCCAATGCCAAAGAATGTTCAAACTACTAAACAACTGTACTCATCTCACAGGCTAGCAAAGTAATGCTCAAAATTCTCCAAGACAGGTTTCAACAGTATGTGAACAGTGAAATTCCAGATGTTCAAGCTGGATTTAGAAAAGGCAGAGGAACCAGAGATCAAATTGCCAACATCTGTTGGATCATTGAAAAAGCAAGAGAGTTCCAGAAAAACATCTACTTCTGCTTTACCGACTATGCCAAAACCTTTGACTGTGTGGATCACCACAAACTGTGGAAAATTCTGAAAGAGATGGGCAGTACCAGACCACCTTACCTGTCTCTTAAGAAATCTGTTTGCAGATTAGGAAGCAACAGTTACAACTGGACATGGAGCAACAGACTGGTTCCAAATAGGGGAAGGAGTACATCAAGACTGTATATTGTCATCCTGCTTATTTAACTTATATGCAGAGTATATCATGTGAAATGCCAGGCCGGATGAAGCACAAGCTGGAATTAAGACTGCCTGGAGGAATATCAGTAATCTCAGATAAGCAAATGACACCACCCTTATGGCAGAAAGCAAAGAGGAACTAAAGAGCCTCCTGATAAAAGTGAAAGAGGAGAGTGGCAAAGCTTGCTTAAAATTCAACATTGAAAAAACTAAGATCATAGCATCCAGTCCCATCGCCTCACAGTAAATAGATGGGAAAACAATGGAAACAGTGAGAGACTATTTTGAGGGGCTCAAAATCACTGCAGATGGTGATTGCAGCCACAAAATTAAAAAGCACCTGTTCCTTGAAAGAAAAGTTATGACAAACTTAGATAGCATATTAAAAAGCAGAGACATTACTTTGCCAACAAAGATCTGTCTAGTCAAAGCTATGGTTTTTCCAGTAGTAATGTATGTATGTGAGAGTTGGACTATAAAGAAGGCTGAGCACCAAAGAATTGAGGCTTTTGAACTGTAGTGTTGGAGAAGACTCTTGAGAGTTCTTTGGACTGCAAGGAGAGCCAACCAGTCCATCCTAAAGGAAATCAGTCCTGAATATTCATTGGAAGGACTGATGCTGAAGCTGAAACTCCAATACTTTGGCCACCTGACTCGAAGAACTGATCATTGGAAAAGACCCTGATGCTGGGAAAGACTGAAGGTGGGAGAAGAAGGGGATGACAGAGGATGAGATGGTTGGATGGCATCACTGACTCAATGGACATGAATTTGGGTAAATTCCAGGAGTTGGTGATGGACATGGAGGCCTGGTGTGCTGCATTCCATGCAGTCTCAAAAGAGCTGGACATGACTGAGCTACTGAACTGAACTGATAGAGGAATCAAATAACACTGTAAAAATATTAACAGATGTTCTCAACATACTTATTACTGTATTATTATTATTTGTTGAAGAATACTGCAAAACAATATGCACAATGTGATTCCATCTTGGAAACACAGATATATATTTGGGGAAAAGTATCTAAACAAATATAAATATTAACAGTGGTATATCTGTGTGGAAAGATGACAAGTGATAGCAATGCTTTTTGCTTTTGCTTTTATTTTTTTAAAATATAAACTATTTCTGAAACAGAAACTATATAATCAATTCCTTGTTGAATTGAAATTTGAAAAGAAACTAGCATTACAAATATGTCTTTATTCTCCACATAATTTAGAGCTCAGTGTGAAGAAAAAGGAAATATGCTATGTTCCATCAGTCATGTTCTCCTCTGTGTAACCCCATAGACTGCAGCCTGCCAGGCTCCTTTGTCCACGGGATTTCCCGGAAAGAATACTGGAGTGGGTTCCCATTTCCTACTCCAGGAGATTTTCCCAACCCAGGGATCAAACCTGTCTCTGTTATGTCTAACCTGCATTGACAGGTGGGTTCTCTTCGTGCCACCTGGAAAGCCCATAAATATAGTCACAAATAAATGAGAAAGTAACAGCCTTTCAGCTTGTTATTAACAAAGTATGCATCTCCTTTGTACTGACCAAAGGCTTTGATCTAGAATCACATAAGAAATAAGAGCTTTAAATGCTCATTCACGCTTCCTCTTGAAAGTTTACATTTAAGGCATCACTGAGAAGTAAATATCCATCCCTATTTTTCCACCTAAATACCAAAAAGGGAGGTCCTGGGATCTTCCTCTGGCACTAACTTAAGTCTTCTTCACTCTGTTAGGAAATTTCATTTTATTTCTAATGTAAAGCTTTCATATGCATTCTCAGAGAGATGAATACACACACACACATGCCTGTTAATTCTAGTTTTGGCTTTAACAGCCTCCTCTATACTGCACTGCAGAATCAAGTTTATAGATTCTTCTACAAAGGTATTCAAAGAGATTCCATTCTTTGTATTAGTCCCAACTCTTTACAAGGGTTTTCCGCATCTGTTCTAGTCACTTCACCTTCCTGCCCCTCTATCTTCATCCAAAGTGAACAAACTGAGACATAGTGAGGATCCCTGGCTGAGATGTTCTAGGATTCTAGTCACTCCATTTATCTTCAATCAAGCATCCTCCTGAAACTTTTGCTTGACTAAACTTTTCTGTATTCCTTCAAACACACATTTTACTTTCCATTCTGCTTTTCTTTTTCCTCATACACCTCCTTCGTTGCACACCCCAGCCCTACCTATCCTCCAAGCATTCACATGAACCCTCTACTACTCCCCATTACGGTTCATGCACCCTCATGAGTCCTTTAATGTGGTGTTCTGCAGCATCCTAAGAACTGCTACCTCTTCTAATGTTATTAAGATGAGGGAGGAAATCTCCTAACTAAACCACACTGTGTTCTTTGAAGTCAGAAACAACGCCAATACTTTTTTTACAAAGTGATCCAAGCATCTTGTCTTTAACACAATTGATCCTCCACGAATATTTACTCATTGGCATACTAAAGCTGGTTCTTACCTCTTCACTCTTCCTGCATGGATTTCTAATTCTGAGTCCTTAAACCTCTTTACTAATCACTATTCCTGAATTTCCCTAGATATTTATTCTCTCCACACCCTGGAATTTGAGAATGAATTTTCATTCCATCGTTTTCCCATATGTTTCAAACACCTTCAGAGCCACTGTTCTTTCAGTTTTTCATAGCTGCTCCAGTTCTACTAGCAAAGTCCCTAAGGCTGGGGATGAGGATTTGTGAAGGACACAGTTTATCTGTCCAAAGCAAAAAGAACTCAGAAGTGTGAAAATTCCCACAAAGCCTGGCTCTTTAAAATGTTTTCCATCTTCCACACCTGAGCCCACAAATTGTTGATTCAATTATAGGTCATGGTAACACTTCCACAATCTCAGCCTCCTAAACTAGAATGTAAGGGAGTAAAACTCACCTCCCCCGAAGCCATCACTCCAGATGTTCAATTGCAACATTTTTGGAAGAAGCACATGGTAACAGCTCTGACTAATTACTGGAGACACATTTGGGACATGAGAAATGAACCTAAGATCACCCATAAGCGGAATCCAAGTTCAGAAGTGCTGTTTTCTTGTATGTGAATCTAAAATGCACCTGGTCAATGAGTTAGGCTTTCCCACTATCTTTGCTTAGTTCCTTCTGTATTTTATTACTGATCCACCTTCTCGGCTATAATGGGACTCAATCTAAGGATGGCTAAAAAAATCAAACAAGTATAACTGGATAAATATGTCTCTTATACAGAATACCCTTAGCAGGGGACTCAGTTCACTCCGAGATAATCAACGTTAAAAACACTCTTTATATGTATGATTTGTTCCCTCTCATTTTGTGCTTTTTAATTACTCTGTAACTTTATCTCAAATTGCTTTAGAGTAGTTTGCATTCTAATTTGTCTATCCCTTATATATACCCAATACTGGCTCTAGGCTAACCCTTTTCACATGCATTATTTCATTAATCATCACAACAGTTACTGGCTAGATCTACCTGTAAGTTACTGACTAGATCTACCAGGGACTAGCTGCTGCTAGACTAACCTCCCGAGATATCCTGTTCTGTAATGCAAATAATGTAATGTAATAATGAAAATAATAGTTTCTAGTAGCAAGTAAAGTTACCCAAATAAAATGATTAGTAGAATGTCTGGCTCCAGATTAAATGCTCAACAAATACTGGCTGTTATGATGGTCAATATCCTCATCATTTCCAGTTTTCAGGTGACGCATCTGAAACGGCTAGAGGTGAGTGACTTTCCTGGTGTGACTCAGTCAACAATGTTCTCAGAGCTGGCTCGGCCAGGGTCCCTCTGGTGGTGGGCCCATGTTCTCAGAAGTGCATGAGCTGCCTCTGGAGCTCTCATCTCCGTGCCAGTTTTGGTTCTGACTTATCATTTCCCAATGTCATATTTTTCACCTTGACACCCTACCCCAACAAAAACTGAGGGGGAAATATACCTTTACCTTTGTATCCATCTACTCAGCCACATATACAGCAACAAAAACTAGAACAATAAATTGTATGTTTACTGACAAGAGGAGGGCATGAATATTTAATCTGAGAACTCTCTTGGATTTGAATAGTGAAGTTGTGGATACAGGCACGTGCACATGTTCCTGAATACACATACAGAGGCACAATTTTACACAAAAGGAGATTACATGAACTTAATCTGATCTTGCAGAATGATGAAAATATCTTTTTTTTTTTTTTTTTGGTTCGAATATATGCCTTACTCCAGAGAAGCCCAAAGTAACCAGAAGGACTGTAGGGCAGTATGTATAGGGACGCTCTTACTCAGAAACAATTTAATTGGAAAAACATTTCTAGCAAGCTAAAACAAACTTACTCTAACCATTTCAGGAAGTTTTTCAAGAGAATGGTGGAAATGATTCCTTAAGTCTTAGACTGAGCCACAAGAGATTGACATTTTTTTGTGAGTTTGAAAATGTTTGAATGTTGGCAATTTTATATGGCTCAACACATAGTACCTACTATGAGTAAAGTTAATAAATTTATTTTCTAAAATTAGCAATTTTAGGTTCTAAATAATTTGTAACATATGAATACATGCTAATTTTGAAAAAAGCTTATTATAACTGCATTTTTAATGGTTCTTAAATTTGTGTTCAGGATAAAACAGACATAAACCATTAAAATGCAATTATAAAAGTAATAAGCTTTTTGTGTTTCAAAATATGGATGTAAACATTCCTTTTTGTATTTTTCTTACCTTAGAAGTATGTAGTGATTCCTCAAAAAGCTACATTTTTAGGAAAATTTAAACTGTAAGAAAATTACATTACAATGTGACAGACACTACCCTAAGAGTCCATCTCTTTCCTTTTCTACACTCACACAAATTAATTTTTAAAATATGTTAATAACTACATGACACAATCAATTATACAGCCCAAGATCCTTTTTATTATGAGTTAATTTCTTGGTCTCCAAAATCACTACAGATGGTAACTGCAGACATGAAATTAACAGATGTTTGTTCCTTGGAAGAAAAGCTATGACAAACCCAGACAGCATATTAAAAAGCAGAGACATTACTTTGTCAACAGAGGTCTGTCTAGCCAAAGCTATGATTTTTCCAGTAGCCATGTACAGATGTGAAAGTTGGACTATAAAGAAGGCTGAGTGCTGAAGAATTGATGCTTTTGAACTGTAGTACTGGAGAAGACTCTTGAGAGTTCCTTGGACTGCAAAGAGAGCCAACCAGTCCATCCTAAAAGAAATCAGTCCTGAACATTCATTGGAAGGACTGATGCTGAAGCTGAAACTTCAATACATTGCCCACCTGATGCAAAGCACTAATTCATTTGAAAAGATCCTGATGCTGGGAAAGATTGAAAGTGGGAGGAGAAGGGGAAAACAGAGGATGAGATGGTTGGATGGCATCACCAACTCGATAGACATGAGTTTGAGTAAGCTCTGGGAGTTGGTAATGAACAGGGCAGCCTGGCATGCTGCAGTCCGTGGGATCACAAACATGCAGACATGACTGAGTGACTGAACTGAACTGAATTTTATATACACAGGCCCACCATTATAAGAATGATCCTCCTACAATGCATCTAGGTTTAATATCTCTGAGATCTGGGTGCAATGAACTAAAAGTTAGCTAGTGAAATTCATGATGTTTTCTGCTATGCACTCAGAGAAGCCAAAGTGTCAAGGCACCAGTGGACGGGTCAGGGGAAAAAAAGGAAAGAACACTGGGGAAAGTAGGAGACTCGACTGAGGGCTTCCTCCACTACTTACTTTCTGATGATCTCAGAGATGTAGTGTACCTCTCTACATTTCAGTTTTCACTTCTTAAACTTCAAATGAAATATGAACACTAGTAACTGTACCTGAGAAGCATGTCCCTTGTAACTTTACCCAAAGACACATGCCAAACATTATATGTGAAAGCTCTCATTAATGTCTATATGTGGGAAGCAGCATAGCCTAGAGTTTGAGCACAAGGATTCTGGATTGCAGAGGGTTGGTTGAAATTTCAGCTCTACCACTTACTTCATATATAATCCTAGGCACATATTTTAATATTCCAAAGCTTGGGTTTCCTCACCTGTAAACTAACAACTACTTCTCTGACTGCTGGCAGAAATAAATGAAATAATATAAATTCAAACCCTGATTATTATAGCACTCAACAGGAGGTAGTGTATACCATTAAAGCATTAATTTAAGAGTACTGATTTTTATTAATTGTTCATAAAAATGTTAAAGCCAAGAGGAAAAATGACTGCTGTTGCTAACTTTGCTTACAAAGATAAAAATTTACTATTATTTCCCAGTTTACAACTGAAACAAAATGACACAAAATTATATTGGGGCCCTCCCAATAAGAAAAGTATAGGACTTGATGGCTTCCTTGGTGAATTCTAATTTACCCCAAAATCTTCTAAGTAACTGAAGGAGAAGGAACCTGATACCTACTACCAAGAACAGAAAAAGGCACTACATGAAAAGATATCTATGGACTGCAGCCCACTAAGCTCCTCCATCCATGGGAGGTTCCAGGCAAGCATACTGGAATCGGTTGTCATTTCCTTCTCAAGGGAACCTTTGGGACCTGGGGATCTAACTCAGGTCTACCTGAACTGCAGGCAGACTCTTTACTGTCTGAGCCACCAGGGAAACCTAGAAAGATGCCTACCAACCAATATCTGTGAGGAATAGTGATGCAAAATTCTCAACAAAATACCATCAAACAGAATTCCATAAGAAATGAAAAGAACAATACACCATGACCAAGTGGAATTTATTCCTAAAATGCATTCTAAAAAATCATTCCTAGAATTGTTCAACATAGGAAAACCAATCAATGTAACATAAGACATAACCAAATGAAGGGGAAAGGCCATGTGACTATTTCAACTGATGCAAAAGAGCATTATATAAAATTCGACACATTTTCTTGATAAAGACACACAAAAAAACTAGAAATAGAAGGAAATTGCCTCAATATAATAAAGGCCATAAATGGCAAGCCCACAGCTAACATTGTGTTCAATGGTCAAAGTCTGATAACTTTTTCTCTAAGATCAGGGACAAGAATGTCTACTTTTAGCACTCTACTCAACACTGTATTCAGTACTGAAAGTCTTCACCAGAAGAACTAAGCAAGAAAAAGAAATAAGAAACACCCAAATTGGTAAGGAAGAAAAATGATCTCTATTCACAAATAACACGATGTTATAGGTAGAAAAATCCTAAAGATGCCAAACAGAAGCACATACAAATACAATAAATGTTAGAATATATGAATTCAGCAACACTGAAAAACATAAAATCAATACACAAAAATCACTTGAGTTTCTTTGTGCTAACAATGGACAATCCAAAAAGAAACTTAAAAAAAAACAAAACACAACTCTGTTTACAATATCATCAAAAAGAATAAAATATCTAGGGATAAACACAGCAAAGGATGTAAAAGACTTGTACTCTGAAAACTACAAAATGTTGCTGAAAGAAATTAAAGAAGCCACATATAACTGGGAAGACCCTCTATATTCAGGGTTTGGAAGGTTTAATATTTTAAAAATACTTACAGTAACAGTGCAATAGCAATCTTTTGTAGACATAAAAATACTCATCCTAAAATTTACAAGGAATCACAACAGACCCTGAATAGCCACCTAATGATTTAAAAATTTATTACAAAGCTTCAATAATCTGAACAGTGTAATACTGGCATAAAGACAGATACACAGATAAATAGAGTAGGACAGAAAGTCAAGGAACAAACCTTTGTATATATAGAAATTATTTTCAACAAGAACCTAAATGACCATTGGCAGACAAATGGATAAGAAAGCTGTGGTACATATGCACAATGGAATATTACTCAGTGATTAAAAGAATGCATTCAAACCAGTTCTAATGAGGTGGGTGAAACTGGAGCCTATTATACAGACTGAAGTAAGCCAGAAAGAAAAACACCAATAAGTATATTAACGCATACATATGGAACTTAGAAAGATGGTAACGATGACCCTATAAACAAGACAGCAAGAGAGACACAGATGTAAAGAACAGACTTTTGGACTCTGTGGGAGAAGGCGAGGGTGGGATGATTTGAGAGAATAGCATTGAAATATGTATATTACCATATGTGAAATGAATCGCCAGTCCAGGTTCAATGCATGAGATAGGGTGCTCAGGGCCGGTGCAATGGGATGACCTGAGGGATGGGATGGCGAGGGAGGTGGGGAGGGGGTTCATGATGGGGAACACGTGTACACTCGTGGCTGATTCACGTCAGTTAGTCAGTTAGTTCAGTTGCTCATTCGTGTCTGACTATTTGAGATGGCATGAACTGCAGCACGCCAGGCCTCCCTGTCCATCACCAACTCCCAGAGTTCACTCAAACTCATGTCCATCGAGTCAGTGATGCCATCAGCCATCTCATCCTCTGCTGTCCCCTTTTCCTCCTGCCCCCAATCCCTCCCAGCATCAGAGTCCTTTCCAATGAGTCAACTCTTCGCATGAGGTGGCCAAAGTATTGGAGTTTCAGCTTTAGCATCATTCCTTCCAAAGAATACCCAGGACTGATCTCCTTTAGAATGGACTGGTTGGATCTCCTTGCAGTCCAAGGGACTCTCAAGAGTCTCCTCCAATACCACAGTTCAAAAGCATCAATTCTTTGGCACTCAGCTTTCTTCACAGTCCAACAGTCACATCCATACATGACCACAGGAAAAACCATAGCCTTGACTAGATGGACCTTTGTTAGCAAAGTAATGCCTCTGCTTTTGAATATACTATCTAGGTTGGTCATAACTTTTCTTCCAAGGAATAAGTGTCTTTTCATTTCATGGCTGCAATCACCATCTGCAGTGATTTTGGAGCCCCAAACAATAAAGTCTGACACTGTTTACATGGTTTCCCCATCTATTTCCCATGAAGTGATAGGACTAGATGCCTGATCTTCGTTTTCTGAATGTTGAGCTTTAAGCCAACTTTTTCACTCTCCTCTTTCACTTTCATCAAGAGGCTTTTTAGTTCCTTTTCACTTTCTGCCATAAGGGTGGTGTCATCTGCATATCTGAGGTTACTGATATTTCTCCCAGCAATCTTGAATCCAGCTTGTGTTTCTTCCATTCCAGAGTTTCTCATGATGTACTCTGCATAGAGGAGAAGGCAATGGCACCCCCACTCCAGTACTCTTGCCTGGAAAATCCAAGGGATGGAAGAGCCTGGTGGGCTGCAGTCCATGGGGTCGCTAAGAGTCGGACATGACTGAGCGACTTCACTTTCACTTTTCACTTTCATGCATTGGAGAAGGAAATGGCAACTCACTCCAGTATTCTTGCCTGGAGAATCCCAGGGATGGGGGAGCCTGGCAAGCTGCCGTCTATGGGGTCACACAGAGTTGGACACGACTGAAGCGACTTAGCAGCAGCAGCAGCAGCAGCAGCACTCTGCATAGCAGTTAAATAAGCAGGGTGACAATATACAGCCTTGATGTACTCCTTTTCCTGTTTGGAACCAGTCTGTTGTTCCATGTCCAGTTCTAACTGTTGCTTCCTGACCTGCATATAGGTTTCTCCAAAGGCAGGTCAGGCAGTCTGGTATTCCCATCTCTTTCAGAATTTTCCACAGTTGATTGTGATCCACACAGTCAAAGGCTTTGGCATAGTCAATAAAGCAGAAATAAATGTTTTTCTGGAACTCTCTTCCTTTTTCCATGATCCAGCAGATGTTGGCAATTTGATCTCTGGTTGATTCATGTCAACGTATGGTAAAAACCACTACAATATTATAAAGTAATTAGCCTCCAATTAAATGAATTAATTTAAAAAAGAATGCCAAAACCACCCAATGAGAAAGCAACAGCAGTCTCTTCAATAAGTTGTGTCAGAAAAAGTGGAGATCCACATGCAAAAGAATGAAGTTGGACACTTATCTTACCCTTATACCAAAAGTAACTCAAAATATATTCTTAAAGACCTAGATATAAGATCTAAAACTGAAGAAAATATAGGGGAAAAGCTTCATGATATGGATTTGCTAATGATTTCTTAGACATGACATTAAAGTATTGACAATAGAACCAAAAAAAATACAAATGGGAATATAGCAAATCTATATAAGACACAGCTAGCAGAGTGAAAAGACAACCCATGGTATTGAAATAATGCAAGGAGTTAATGTACAGAATATATAAAGAACGCCTACAATTCAGCAGCAAATCAATCAACAATGAGTCTGAAAAATAGGCAAAAGACTTAAACAGATATTTCTCCAAAATTGAAATACAAATGGTCAATTAGCATATAAGAAAATTCTAAACATCACTAATCATTAAAGAATGCTAATCAAAACTACAATGAATATCACCTCATATCTATTAGAATGGCCATAAAAGAAAGAGAGAGAGAGAAGAAGAAAAAAGAAAGGAAAAAATAACAAGTGTTGAGGAAGATGGCTTCTGTTCAAAACATTAAAAACAGAATTACAACATGATCCAACAATCCCACTGCACAGTACATATCAAAGGAATTAAACAGGATCTCAAAGAGATATTTGTACACTCATGTTCACAGTAGTCAAGCAGTGGGAACAACCCAGACGTTCAATAGCAGGGGAGAGTTTGAACAAAATGTGGCATATATGATGGATTCATTTCCAGCTTTAAGAATGAAGAAAATTCAGGCACATGCTACAACATGGATGACTCTTGAGGATGTTATGCTAAGCAAACTCACCTAATCACAAACAGATTCTGCTCATATTATGTATATAAAACAGTCAATTCCATAGAAACAGAAGACAAAATTATATTTTCTAGGGGCTGGGAGAAGTATATGTGGAGTTGTTTAATGAGTAGAATTTCAGTTTTGCCAGAGGAAAAGTGTCCTAGAGATTAGGGGCACAATAATATGAATGTACTTATTGCTGCTGAACTGTACACTTCAAAATGTATATTAGGAACACTTAATTAGCTAAGATATTGTGTGTGAAAAATGAAGACTCATTTTGCAAAGATACAATCACTTGCTTAATAATTTTGGATTTCTACAGTTATTTAGTAAACCTTTTATTTTAGATTTTAAAACATAAAGCCATTTATTTTTAATATGTTAGAATAATATTAAAAAACTAGAAGTATTCTCTCTCTTCTTTTGCACAAATGCACTAAGAACAGACATGGAAGAACAACAGTATGCTAGACTGGATGAAGGACAAGCTGGAATCAAGAATGCAGGGGGAAATACCAATAACCTCAGATATGCAAATGACACCACCCTATGGCAGAAAGTGAGGAACTAAAGAGAGCCTCTTGAGAAAAGTGAAAGAGGAGAGTGAAAAAGCTGGCTTAAAACTCAACATTCAAAAAACTAACATCATGGCATCTGCTCCCATCACTTCACGGCAAATAGATGTTGAAACAAAGGAAAGAGTGACAGACTTTATTTTCTTGGGCTCCAAAATCATTGCAGATGGTGACTGCAGCCATGAAATTAAAAGATGCTTACTCATTAGAAGAAAAGCTATGACAAACCTAGACAATATCTTAAAAAGCAGAGACACACAAAGGTCCTTATAGTCAAAGCTATGGTTTTTCCAGTAGTCATCTATGGATGTGAGTTGGACCATAAAGAAAGCAAAGAAAGCTGAGCATTGAAAAATTGATGCTTTTGAACTATGGCATTGGAGAAGACTCTGAGAGTCCCTTGGACTGCAAGGACATCAAAGCAGTTAATCCTAAAGGAAATCAGTCCTGAATATTCATTGGAAGGACTGATGCTGAAACTGAAACTCCAAAACTTTGGCCACCTGACATGAAGAACTGATCATTGGAAAAGACCCTGATGCTGGGAAAGATTGAAGGCAAGAAAAGAAGGGGACGACAGAAGATGAGATGGTTGGATGGCATCACCAACTCAATGGACATGACTTTGAGCAAACTCCAGGAGTTGGTGATGGACAGGGAGGCCTGATGTGCTGCAGTCCATGGGGTCACAAATAGTTGGACATGACTGAGCGACTGAACTGAACTAAGCAAATCAAAAAGTCACTCTTGCCACAGTGTACAGAGAAACTTTTTTTTTAAGTTAATCAGGAAAATCTTGCATATGTTTATAATCTCCATGGAAAATTACATATATGACTGACATAACACCGTTTTTATTTTTAAAAACTTATCTTGATTAATGTTACCTGCACATCACCATTCTATTTTCAAATCAAAGTAATAAAGTCATCACTGATAAGAAATTTGACTTTTTTTGAGATGTGGTGTATCTGGTCCTGGTCTTGGAACTGATCCTTCAAGATCTGTGCCATTAAATTTTAAGAATCCATTTTCTGTCTATGGGACCCCAGCCAGCAGGGCACAGTATTATTAAGTACATCAAAATGAAATTATTTACCAGATCTTTCTTGTGTTTTTTGATCCCCCATGAAGTCTGCAACAATGGTTCATTAATCCGCTACTGACAAAAGAACAACTTTGCAACAGATACTAAGGAGCAGGGAATAGACAAACACCTCACCTAGATTTCCTTAAGCATTTCTCGTGGATTACAATGCATCTTACATCACATTATGCATTCTTCTTTCAACCAAATTTGTCTTATTTATGCATACTTGAAGGGAGTAGAGTCCATCCTATCTTATTTGATTATTTTTTTCCTTCAATCTCAGAAGTGATTTTTAAAGCAAAAGTGAAATATATAAGGAAATGGACAGAGAGACAGGAAGTGCTAAGTAGACCCTTTTCGGTATTTTAGACATTTATTTTTGTTCTGCTCAGCGTGGGATAGGCTCATTCTTTCTGAGGCAACAGCCTCTGAAGAGATCTGACAGTATTAACAAAAAAAAAAGGACATTTTAAAATAAGCACCCATCGCTGCTTTCGTACTTCTGACAAGCTTTCAGAAGCTGAGTTGAAGGCCAATTTGCAGACCCAGGCTACAGCAAAGAGAATATGCTTGGAAAAGGCTTCCAAGAGAATACCTGATGTGCTGAGATGAAACAGAAATGCATATGATCACTTTTAGAGGCAAAGAAATTTTTTTTTTTAAATTTGAGATGAAAGTGACATTGGGTACAGAGCTTTACCACTGTTTCTGTCTGCATCAGATATTCTTAAAATCCACTGAATGCATCAACAGTCTAGCGTTTTTCTGGTGCTGGACTGGTTTCCCTTTCCTTTGTTGAGTATAACTACCCATTGCATTGCTACCTTCTGTGAGTGTACATTCATCACTTGACGAGTCTTAAACTGTAAGTCCTGACACCCCACACTACATGAAGTAGAAGCATCCCTCTCAGGAACTTTGAGAAATTGTGCTTATTGGTTTTTATTATTTGAAAGCTGATGATAGAAAATTTGGATACTATGTAAATATATGACAAAGAAATTTTAAATAGCGCAGAATATCACTATTCATAAGAACCATGAACACATTAGACCTTTCTTTTAGGCAATTTTTCAGTGCATGCTCTTATATTAGAAAGTCAGGATCACATGGTACATGAGTATACATATGTGCACAGACAGAAAGACAGACAGACAGACACACACACACTTTATAGTCCTTGTATTTTATAAAGTCAAGCCCGGGACTATACTTCCCAGCCCTCCCCACCCCCCTCTCTTTTCGTCTTTTGAGGCCATCAAATACAGGCCTGTACAACATGTCACTTTCAGACCATGGTGGCCTTCTCTCTTTTCATGACCCTGGGGAATGACAGGGCACCAAAATGGAAAGAAACAAGTCTCTGAGTCACACCATGAAGGAAAGCTACCTGCTAAAAAGGGAACAACTTCCCTGGCCCTGTCAATGAGCAAGAAATAAACCTCTACTATTGTGTTTAGTTACTGAAATGTGGAAGTTGATTATAGAAGAAGGCATAGTAATGCTGCAGAAATTAACAAATTTACCAGATGTTTACCTATCAAATACATAGATCATGACAGAATGGGTACTTCAGTGACTGGATTACTAACTGTCTGTGCAGCCTCCAACAAAAGGAGGGCTGCAGTCTCCTCTGAAAACTGGAGAGAGTGATGTCTACCTTGCAAGACTGTTTTAAGAATGAAAGAGCACAGCACATGTGTCTATGTCTAGTACAGAGCAAGTGTTCAGTGTTGATGGTTATTATTTAAACAAGTATATAAAACAGATGATAAGTTCAGTTCAGTTCAGTTGCTCAGTCATCTTGAACTATTTACAACAACCCCATAGACGGCAGGACACCAGGCCTCCCAGTCCCTCAGCAACTCCCGCAGTTTACTCAAACTCATATCCATTGAATCAGTGATGCCATCCAATCATCTCATCCTCTGTCGTCCCCTTCTCCTCCAGCCTCCAATCTTTCCTAGTATCAGGGTCTTTTCCAATAAGTCAGTTCTTCACATCAGGTAGACAAAGTACTGGAGTTTCAGCTTCAGCATGAATCCTTCCAATGAATATTTGGGACTGATTTCCTTTAGGATGGACTGGTTGGATCTCCAGGCAGTCCAAGGGACTCTCAAGAGTCTTCTCCAACACCACAATTCAAAAGCAACAATTCTTCGGTGCTCAGCCTTCTTTACAGTTCAGCTCTCACATCCATACATGACTACTGGAAAAACCATAGCTGTGACTAGACGGACCTTTGTTGGCAAAGTAATGTCTCTGCTTTTTAATACACTGTCTAGGGCTTCCCTGATGGCTCAGAGGTTAAAGCACCTGCCTTTGAGGCAGGAGACCTGGGTTCAATCCCTGAGTCGGGAAGATCCCCTGGAGAAGGAAATGGCAATCCACTCCAGTATTCTTGCCTGGAGACTCCCATGGACAGAGAAGCCTAGTAGGTTACAGTCTACGGGGTCACAAAGAGTCGGACATGACTTAGCGACTTCACCTCACCTCACCTAGGATGGTCATAACTTTTCTTCCAAGGAGCAAGCATCTTTTAATTTCATGGCTGCAGTCACCATCTGTAGAAATTTGGGGCCCCCCAAAATAAAGTTTGTCACTGTTTTCACTGTTTCCCCATCTATTTGCCATGAAGTGATTGGATCAGATGTTATGATCTTAGTTTCCTGAATGTTGAGCTTTAAGCCAACTTTTTCGCTTTCCTCTTTCACTATCATCAAGAAACTCTTTAGTTCGTCTTTGCTTTCTGCCATAAGGATGGTGCCATCTGCATATCTGAGGTTATTGATATTTCTCCCGGCAATCTTGATTCCAGCTTGTGCTTCCTCCGCCCAGCGTTTCTCATGATGTACTCTGCATATAAGTTAAATAAGCAGGGTGACAATATACAGCCTTGACGTACTCCTTTTCCTATTTGGAACCAGTCTGTTGTTCCATGTCCAGTTGTAACTGGTGCTTCCTGACCTGCACACAGATTTCTTAGGAAACAGGTAAGGTGCTCTGGTATTCTCATCTCTTTCAGAATTTTCCAGAGTTTATTGTGATCCACACAGTTAAAGGCTTTGGCATAGTCAATAAAGCAGAAATAGATGTTTTCTGGAACTCTCTTGCTTTTTTGATGATCCAGCAGATGTTGGCAATTTGATCTCTGGTTCCTCTGCCTTTTCTAAAACCAGCTTGAACGTCTGGAAGTACACAGTTCAAATACTGTTGAAGCCTGGCTTGGAGAATTTTGAGCATTACATTGCTAGCCTGTGAGATGAGTACAATTGTGTGGTAGTTTGAGCATTCTTTGGCATTGCCTTTCTTTGGGATTGGAATAAAAACCGACCTTTTCCTGTCCTATGGCCACTGCTGAGTTTTCCAAATATGCTGGCATATTGCATGCAGCATTTTCACAGCACCACCTTTTAGGATTTGAAATAGGTCAACTGGAAGTCCACTAGCTTTGTTATAGTGATGCTTTCTAAGGCCCACTTGACTTCACATTCCAGGATGTCTGGCTCTAGGTGAGTGATCACAACATTGTGACTATCTGGGTTATGAAGATCTTTGTTGAAGTAAAAAGATCTGGAGAAGAGAATGGCAAACTACTTCAGTATTCTTGCCTTGAGAACTCCATGATTAGTATGAAAAGTCAAAAGATAGGACACTGAAGGATGAATTCCTCAGGTAAGTAAGTACCCAATATGCTACTGGAGATCAGTGGCGAGATAACTTCAGAAAGAATGAACAGACAGAGTCAAAGCAACAACACCCAGCTGTGGATGTGACTGGTGACAGAAGCAAGGTTCAATGCTGTAAAAAGCAATATTGCAAAGGATCCTGGAATGTTAGGTCCATGAATCAAGGCAAATTGAAAGTGGTCAAACAGGAGATGGCAAGAGTGAATGTCGATATTTTAGGAATCAGCAAACTAAAATGGACTGGAATAGATGAATTTAACTCAGATGATCATTATATCTACTACTCTGGGCAAGAATCCCTTAGAAGAAATGGATGAGCCATCATATTCAACAAAAGAGTCTGAAATGCAATACATGGATGCAGTCTCAAAAATGACAGAATGATCTGTTTGTTTCCAAGGCAAGCCATTCAATATCACAGTAATCCAAGTCTATGCCCTGACCAGTAATGCTGAAGAAACTGAAGTTGAATGGTTCTATGAAGACCTACAAGACCTTCTAGAACTAACACCCAAAAAAGATGCCCTTTCATTATAGGGAACTGGAATGCAAAAATATGAAGTCAAGAAATACCTGGAGTAATAGACAAATTTGGCCTTGGAATACAGAATGAAGCAGGGCAAAGGCTAATAGAGTTTTGCCAAAAGAATCCATAGAAAACACCCTCTTCCAACAACACAATAGAAGACTCTATACATGAACATCACCAGGTAGTCAATACCAAAATCTGATTGATTATATTCTTTGCACCCAAAGATGGGGAACCTCTATATAGTCGGCAAAAACAAGACCAGGAGCTGACTGTGGCTTAGATCATGAGATCCTTATTGCCAAATTCAGACTTAAATTGAAAAAAGTAGGAAAACCACTAGACCATTCGGATATGACCAAAATTAAATCCCTTATAATTACACAGTGGAAGTGACAAATAGATTCAAGTGATTAGGTCTTATAGACAAGAGTGTCTGAAGAACTACGGACAGAGGTTCGTGACATTTTACAGGAGACAGGGATCAAGACCATCCCCAAGAAAAAGAAATGCAAAAAGGCAAAATGGTTGTCTGAGAAGACCTTACAAACAGCTGAGAAAAGAAGAGCAGCAAAGGCAAAGGAGAAAAGGAAAGATATACCCATTTGAATGCAGAGTTCCAAAGAATAGCAAGGAGAGATAAGAAAGCCTTCCTCAGTGATCAATGCAAAAAATAGACGAAAACAACAGAATGGGAAAAACTAGAGATCTCTTCAATAAAATCAGAGCTACCAAGGGAACATTTCATACAAAGATGGGCACAATAAAGGACAGAAATGGTATGAATCTAACAGAAGCAGAAGATATGAAGATGAGGTCCCCAGAATATACAGGAACTATACAAAACAGATGATAACTATTCTCAAAAGGAGAGGTACTGCTTTTCTTGCATCAAACTAAAAAATATATTTTCTTATTGCTTAGTAAATCATGCTGCACCTACTTCTTAAGATGAATTGACAGAGTAAAAACCACATTTTCCAGGAACCCTATTTGAAACAAATTATAAATACCAGAAGCATTAAACTTGGTCAACTTTGGACCATTAGTATGCTTCCTAAAATTTATAAAGTGCTACTTGTATTCATTAAGAAATGCAGAAAAGCTTACAGTTTAATGGTGAATGTAATATTGCTTCTCATTTTAGTATATCTAAAATGATGGGGAAACATTCTCACTGTCACTAAGCTAAAGGGCTATCAACTTGGGTTTTTCAATCAATTATAAATTTCTGCTTCCAGTCTTGCCTAACAGGAGATGAATGATGGATGAAAAACAAATATAAACTATCATATACATATATAACATAGATACCCATAGGTTTATGCAACAAATGCATTTTACCAAGTCTCTGGTTACCTATAATGTACTAAATGCTATGCCAAGTATAATATACAGGCCCAGTTTCAAGTATAGTGTTTCACATACTAAAACTAGTTCATGTACTAAAACTAGTTCATGTACTAAAACACCAACAAAGGCAATGAGGGAAATGGAACTACAGATTAAAAACGGCCATATAAGTAAAGAAGCCTACACTAGCAGAGTCACAGTGAAGATGAGAGGTAATGTGTAACAAAGGGCTATGGCAAAGACTAGGAGTGAGTTTCCTTCTAAGAGGGCTTCCCCAGTGGTTCAGTGGTAAAATATCTGCCTGCAATGCAGGATATGCTGGAAATGCAGGTTTGATCCCTGGCTCAGGAAGATCCCCTGGAGGAGGGCATGCAACCCACTCCAGTATTCTTGCCTGGAGAATTCCATGGACAGAGGAGGCTGGTGACCTACAGTCCATGAGGTCACAAACAGTCAGACACGAATGAAGTGACTAAGCATGCATGCTTCTTAGAACTACAGTGAATTATTTCTGAAAGTAAAGGAAACTGCCAGAGATATATCAAGGTCCTATGGTAAACTGAGTTGTTCTACAGCAAAATAAAAGTCTGATTTCACCAACATGAATATATAAATGGCAATTTAAAACATTATGCACTTTTATCCATGGCACAGATATCACTTAGAATATGACTGTTTTCTGAATCTTTTTTTCCCCAGTGAAAAGAAATATAACTTGCCTCACTGAAAGCAAAAGCATGCTAGTAATGTACAATTAATTCCATCTCCAGACCTGGTATAGACCATGGTTAGCTTTAATCCATTCAAGGAACTTTAATAATAAAGATGTGGTAAGAAGCTTATATGTACATTTGACCCCATGCATTTTGAGGGCAGACCTGTCCATGTATTTTCAATGCCTAAAGCTCATGTTCAGTTGTCAGTCACGTCTGACTCTTTGCATCCCCATGGAACGTATGTAGCCCATCAGGCTCCTCTGTCCATGGGATTTCCCAGGCAAGAATACTGGAGTAGGTTGCCATTTTCTTTTCCAGGACATCTTCCCGAACCAAGGATTGAACCCACATCTCCGGTGTCTCCTACATTGGCAAGCAGATTCTTTTACCAGTGAATCACTTGGGAAGACCTCAATACCTAATGCTGAACTAAAAATCCATAGGCTGAGACTAGAATGACTTTGGCATTCTTCTTTCCCAGACTCAAGTTAAAGGACTCAGAAGGCAACACCAGTTTTGAATCTCCCAATCATTACAAGGAGGCCAGTTCTTGGATCTGGGATACTCTTTCAAGTCCAGTCTTCTGAATTTATGAAAGGAAACCTGAAATCCTGAGACTTGTAATTGTGCCCACACCATGTAACCACTTACGGGCCAGGTGGAGATAGATCCCAAGGTGCCACGCTATGCTATTTTGTACTCTCTCCCCATTCCCAGCCTCATCATCAACAGTAAGCTTTGCTGCTTTCAAATCTTCTCATTCAACATTAAAATACCTTCTCAGAATGCAGACAGGAAGGTGGAAAAGAAAACCCGTCCTTCACACTGTGTACATTTGTGCCTGGGTTTCAGAGATTCAGGAAATGAAACTGTACTCTCTCTACAAGAAGGAGACCTATCAAAATGATTCTGCCACATCAGTCTACGTACTGTTCCTGGCTTCTTTTGGTTCCATGTAGTAGGGTTGGCTCCTGATTGAAAGACAGAATTTTAGATGACTTCATAGCAAGACAGTTACTGTGACAGGTTTCAAAGTCCAACAACATTTCTTCTCATTTAAGTTCTTCTTTCTCAAAGGTGTCTCTGGCTGTCTGATAGAAAGCGCATCTTTAATATATGTTAATACTGAAACTGCTTTTCCTATGCAAGATATGTCTATCTTTGGGCCACAGAAAAATCTACTTAGATCATAGTAACTATCCCTCAATAGTGCTAAACCCAACACCCTATTCTTAAAAATAAGTGGTGCCCCAAAGGCATAGGCATGATCATATTACTTCTTTTAAAAGCTCATACTTTATAGATCTGTATGTGATAAATATTCAAAGATATTTCCTCTGGCATACAAGTCTTTTGATGAAATATGCCCCATTGAACACAGAAGTTTGAGATTATTTTAAGTTGGGTAGTTTGTTACATGCTTAATTGCCACTTACAAAGGCTGTAAAGTAGACAGCATCCATTCTGTCTGATCTTAGCATCTCTAGACTTTTGTAGAATATTTTCTACTTGACTGTACTAGGAACTTTCACATATATTATTAGCCTAGCCAAAATGCATCCTACACAACAATGGTTCTACTAAGATGCTTCTCAAGAAAAAGTGTGCCATGGACAACACATTAGAAAAACTCAGTACATATTGAATGTTGTTTTTTTTTCTTAGATATTTACCATGTATGAATAGTTTATTAATAGTTCTGAGAAGTCTTATAGTAAAGAAACTTATTAACCTTGTTTAAACCAGAATTTCTCAAATTCACTGCCCATATAACAAATAGAAACTAGGAGAATTCTGCAAACTTACTAAGGAATGATCACACATAATAGCAAGCACCATTTCTAATTCTTTCCCAATTTACATGTAATGTTTTATGTTATTTAGAAAAGACCTCTTGGCTTTTATATCCTTCTTAGTCCACAAGCTATACCATGACAAGACTCTTCAGTCTCGCTTACTATAGATGACCTAACACATGGTTATGTCTCAAAAATAACTCTAAATGAGCAAACTGACAGATTTCATTATTAAAAAGATACATCCAAGAAAACAAAAAGAACAAAACAATAGGTTAAATATTCTATAAGGGTACTCTCTCATCTCTTAATTGAGTCAGTATTTATAAAGGAGGGATTGGAATGGATTAAAATAGATTTAAGAGGAAAAACTCTCAGATGCACACTATAATCTGGGATTCAGAATTCAGCTTCCGAAAGCCCACTGTTAAGTAAAACTTGGGAAAAATTTTAATATGGTATGTTATATGAGCAAATATGTTTAAATAGAAAGGCAGAAATTGTTGCTAGTTTAAAATAAAGCATAAAAGCATAATATACATATATTTATGAGTTGGACTTTAAAAATCTGGATGCAAATACAGTAAGGTGTTAAAAGCAGTGGGATTATTATGATTTTATTTTCTTATTCCAACCTTCTTCTTTAATGAAAGCATCCTTTCTCCCAAATCCTTGACAGATGGTAACCCAAATTTTGCTTGGATATGTCTGGTAACAAAAGTCTCTACCTGGCAAGGCTCGGTTTGCACTTTTGGATGGTGACAACTAAAATATATATATATATACACACACACACACACACTCACCTAGTATTTTCACCATAACTACACTAAAACTGATTCTGTCTTTAAAGATGTAGCTGATATGTGACTTGAGAACTCTGTCACAAACTATACCTCAAAGACAAAGGAAATGATCAAAAATAAGCAGAGCTTTCTTTCATTAAAGCATGCTCTATGCCTACTTGGTTATCAATCTGCCCATCTTATTTATCAGATCCTCAAATTTTTACATGTCTAGCTTCCTTACAACTACTCCTGGATTAAAAACAATAGCCCAAACTATGTCTAGAGATATATTAGTGGAATTTTTTTTTGGTGGAAAAAAGTCACACAATATAAAACATACTATTTTAACCATAATTAACTGTACAGTTCAGTGGCCCTAAGTATATTCACCTTGTTATGTAACTGTTACCTTATCCATCACCTGAATTTTTTAGTTTCTTGAAGTGAAATTCCATCCCCATCAAACACTAAGTGCCCACCCCTCATCTTTACCCTGCCTCCAGCCCCTGGCATCTACCCATGTACTTTCTGACTCTATGAATTTGACTTTTCTTGGTGCCTCGTATAAGTGGTATCCAACAGTGTCTGTCTGAACCTACTATGAAAGTGAAAGTTTAAGTTGTTCAGTCGTGTCTGACTCTTTGTGACCCCATGGACTATACAGTCCATGGAATTCTCCAGGCCAGAATACTGCAGTGGCTAGCCTTTCCCTTCTCCAAGAGATCTTCCCAACCCAGGGATTGAACCCAGGTCTCCCACATTGCAGGCAGATTCTTTACCAGCTGAGCCACCATGGAAGCCCAAGGGAAGTACCTACTGTATATTGGGATTAATTTTGAAGGTTAACAATATATGCCCCACAAACAGATTGCACCTTCTTTTTCTCCTCTGTGCTATACAGTAGGTTCTCATTAGTTATCTATTTTACACACAGCAGTATATATATGTCAGTCCCATTCTCCCAGTATATCCTCCCCACTTCCCCCTGCTTGGTGTCCACACATTTGTTCTCTCCCTCTGTATCATTATTCCTGCTTTGCAAATAGGTTCATCTGTCCTATTATTTCCAGACCATTCATTCTTCAATTAAGAAGATGTTATGAACATGTGTTCATTTTCTCCTTTATAGGAACTCTCTTACTAGATCTCTGTCTTTTGGCATGCCCTAGGCCCCCTATCGGAGAAGGCAATAGCACCCCACTCCAGTCCTCTTGCCTGGAAAATCCCATGGATGGAGGAGCCTGGTAGGCTGCAGTCCATGGAGTCACTAAGAGTCAGACACAACTGAGCGACTTCACTTTGATTTTTCACTTCCATGCATTGGAGAAGGAAATGGCAACCCACTCCAATACTCCTGCCTAGAGAATCCCAGGGATTGGGGAGCCCGTTGAGCTGCCATTTATGGGGTCACACAGAGTCAGACACGACTGAAGCGACTTAGCAGCAGCAGCAGCAGCAGCAGCAGATCCCCCATCACGTGGTTAAGTGAAACTGGACACTTCTCCACTGAGGAATGGCTCACCTTTCAAACTATAACAGAGAAGCAGAGATGAGTCATGGAGGAGACAAGTACCTGCCTGGGACAAGAGACTCCGAAGGAATCAGCTCCTCATAAAATTCTTCTTCTACTCCATTTCTACTCAAAGGAAACTTTTTAAAAATGAGACTCATTGTTTTCACTGCTCATTTTATAGAAACACTAGGCTAAGTATAAAAATGAAATATCTAAAAGAGAGTCCAAACTTCACAATAAGATGTCTGCTTTATATAAATGCAGTGCACACAATGCATTCACTTATCTCTATCCCACAACTCCCAACTGAATTTAAGCCACCACTGTGTTTCCTCTGTATTATTAATACTGTCTCTCTGTAGCCAAGCTTGTTGGCTCACTCACTTTACATATTTCGCCAGAGGCAGCTTCTCAAAATGCAATTCTGATCACACCATTGCCCTGTTTATAATTCTTTCAATAGCGATCTATAGTCCTCAGGATAGAGTGTAAACTTCTTAGTGTGCATATCAGCATCTGTGTATTTTTCCAGCCTCCTCTCCAGAAATGTCCAATCTCAGAGGTTATTTTTTCAGAACACTGAACTCATTTAATTTCTGTGACTTGCTAGGCTACCCAATAGTTAGAACTTTACACAAGCTGTTTCTTCTGCCTGTATTAATCGCCCCTTTTCCCTCCTATCTAGCCATCTTTTTCTTCATTTGGGCAACTTTATTAACTTTTGTGGTCCTAAAATACATACTACCTCCTCAATAAAGTCATTTCTAATGACTGATTCTCCACCTCTACTGCAATCCTCTGCCCCCTGCATACACAGAACCATAGAGTTTTCTCTGCCCTGGTCATAGTACTCACTATAATATCCTTAGCACCACTGATGACTAGAGTGAGTAGTAAATACAAAAATATTGGCTGAACACATGGAGGAGTGGATAAAGCACTTCTGAATACAGCAATGAAAGGACAATGCAACCCAACACGCTGCAGTGTGAGGAGCAGTCAGAAGAGATTGTTTGAAGACATCTAAGGGAAAAGGAGCAATGTTTATGCAGATTCACTTTGTCATTTATTAACAAAGCCATTGCTTGTAAGCGAAAGAGACCACCATCTTTGTGTAATTCCAGAGCTAGAAACCAGGGCAAATTGGGAGAAATTTTAGGAGCAAAATTTAACAGAAGGCATAATTATCTGAAAATTAGAGCTATCAAAAAATTATAGCAGACATGTAGATGTCTGCTATAAAATATAAAGAACATCCTGTCATGCAGTTCAGTGTAGAAAAAGATTTTAAAAATCCTTTGCTAGAGAATCATTGAAGATATCAATGATGTAGAAAAGACAGAAATATAAAATGGATATTTTAAATAGATAACATCATAATTATAGTCGGAGTGAGAAATAAATACTAGATAACTACTACTACTAGCACGACCACCACTATCCAGTGTTAAGGGCTTGGTGTGTACACACACAATGTTTCATGTTTTAGATAAGTTACTTACAGCCTTCACAAAAACTTAAAATTATTATCCTCTTTGTTTCAGAATTAGGAAATTGAGAATTCAGTTACTTATTCAATAAACACAGTTAAACGACTGAGCGGGATTTAAACTCAGAGCTGTTTCCAAAGCCACCACAACTACATGTGAAAGTCCAGAGCTGGAATGCATGGCACTAGAGTTCAGAAGAGACAGGAGTTGCCATTCGTTGCCTCTGCCTGCCCAAATTCCACCTCCCCAATTTCTGGTTATAGCAACTTAAACGTCTCCCTTGGGAAACAAACACTCTCTTCCACTGTTTGCATGTTGTTTGCAAGTCTTGAGATGTTCATGTGGAACAAACATGGCTGGACTATTTCATCCTTCTGGTTTAGAGATGGTCATGTGACTCCAGCTATATTACTGAGATTCAAGCCTATGACTTCTACTGCAGCAATCTGGAAAAAGAAGCTATTTTCCTTTGTGCCCTGGAACATTGAAGGTCACAATTTGGAAAGCATTTTTTCCTGGGAACAAAGGTAACAAAAAGGAAAGTACAGCCAAGAGATGGAGAAAGGCCAATTCCTGGTAACACTTTGAGCCCTAGACTCAGCCGTGCCTAAAACCAAAACAATCCCTGGTCATTGTAATCACTGAAATAATATTGCTTTACATTTCTCTTTGCTTAAGCCTGTCTGTGTTTTGTCACTGTTGTTGGCCTTTTAACAACCATACTTAATATATGGAAATTTACTTATGCTTAGTGTAAACAAAAGCGGCCATGACAAACTGAAAAACAGATAGGACTTGCAGAGCAAAGAGGAGAAAGGTCTTCCTCATTAGTGAAACAATTTCATTAAATGCCCACCCTGTATCAGGCCACCTACTTGGAAACAGGCATCAGAAAATTAATAAGCCACCATCTTTGCCCTCAAGGTTCTCAGAGTTTGATCTGCACACTTCATCCATCGTAAGTGAAAAGTCTCCAGAACTAAATATACTGTGCATTGAACCTAAATTCCTGTAAAATGAACAGGCATGTCGTCAACGATGATGGATTAAATTTTAATCTCCAACACAAATCACTAAAAGAGACACTGATTCATCTATGATATGCTCCAGCCTGGCTCATGCAGACCAATCACAATAGCCTGGCCTCAGCACACAACTGGTTAGGCTACATTGAAAGGCACATTGATTTTACACAGGTTAGTTTGTGGCATGTTATTAGGTCAGCAGTGAAATGCATACATTTATATATTAATTCAGTGGCTTTCTTTATGCCACCTTGAAAAAGACTAATATGCTTTTTCCTCCCACGCAGTCCTATCTTTCTAGGTCTCCTCTGCAGATAGAGATAATAAATGTAAATTTCAGAGAGGCATCAACTCAACACTGGCAATCTGCTGTCTTCCAAATGCTAGACATGTTACTGTGATGAACTATTTCATAAAAATCCTGGATGTCACTAAACACAGCTCATGTGCCAATAGCTTTTCTTCATACTTTGGATTCCAGTAGACAAGGAATCTTTATCAAATTTACCAAGAAAAAGAGAAAAAATAACTTCTTAATTCAGTAATAAGACTGGGTATTCTGCTGCTGCTAAGTCGCTTCAATCATGTCCAACTCTGTGCGACCCCACAGATGGTAGCCCACTAGGCTCCTACATCCCTGGGATTCTCCAGGCAAGAACACTGGAGTGGGTTGCCATTTCCTTCTCCAATGCATGGAAGTGAAAAGTGAAAGTGAAGTCACTCCGTTGTGCACGACTCTTAGCGATCCCATGGACTGCAGCCTACCAGGTTCCTCCATCCAGGCAAGAGTACCAGAGTGGGGTGCCACTGCCTTCTCTGTCCCAGGTGGTGCTAGTGGTAAAGAATTCACCTGCCAATGCCGAAGACATAAGAGATGCAGGTTTGATCCCTGGGTTGGTAAGATCCCCAGGAGGAGGGAATGGCAACCCACTCCAGTATTCCTGCCAGGGGAATCCCATGGACAGAGGAGCCTGGTGGGCTACAGTCCATGGGGTCACAGAGTCAGACATGACTGAAGTGACTAAGCACAAGCAAAATTCCAGAAGATTACAAGTATTTCATTCCAGAGCCTGCTTTCACGCTGTTGAAAAGCTAGGGAATTGGAATATTTTCTAGGTCTTTCTGACTTGTGGCACCACAGGTTCTACAAATGTTCCTCCACAAATTTTCCTGGTAAAAGCTATTTTTTCTTTGTTCTATGTTCTTCTTCTGAGTCAGAAGCTAACGTGAAAAATTCTTGCTTTCCTAGTGTCACAGAGATCTTCAATAATTTTTCACAAAGTGGTAGAAAATGGCAAGAATTGGAGGCAGGTAATAAGAGATATTTGAGGAGACATAGTTTTAAAAAAAGAAAGAAGAAGAAGTTATATTGAACTGTAAACATAATACCATTTGGGTTGAAAACTGTTGAACCTGAATTTTTGAAAAGGAAAATTTCAAAGGAATTTTTGGCTTATAGAGTCAAACAGAAAGATTTTGAAAAATATTTTAAATGTAAGGAAAATGTAGGCCTTGACTCTAGGCCACTGATGAAAGGTCCTTAGTTAGAGGTACAGCACACACACGCATCTGGAACTCAGACATGGCTCTTCCTTTTCAGTCGTGTCGATCTGGCTAGTCATTTATCCTTTCGGTTGGTTTTCTTATTCATAAATTAGGAATACTAATGACCAATTTTGGGGATATTAAGAGTTAAACAAAATAACACGCAAAAGGCATTTATCTCAGTGCCTAATATGTAGGAAACACTGGATAAATGGTAGCTAACAAAAAGAAATTATCAGTGGGCACACAATAGTTCTCCCTTATCTGAGATTTTGCTTTCCATGGTTTCAGTTACCTGAGGTCAACCACAATCCAAAAATATTATGTGGAAAATTCCAGAAATAAACAAACCATAAGTTTTACATTGTTTGCCATTCTGAGTAGTGTGATGAAATCCTCAGCCATCCCATTCTGCCCTGTCTGTATGTGAAGGGTCCTTATGTCCAGTGTCTCCCGGTCACTCAGCAACCATCTCGATTTTGAGATATTGCAGCCCTCGTATTCAAGCAATTCCTATTTTATTTAATAATGGTCCCAAAGTGAAAGACTGCATATGCTGGCAATTTGGACCTGCCAAAGAGAAGTCATGAAGGGCTTCCTTTAAGTAAAAAGATTAAACTTCTTGACCTCACAAGAAAAGAAAAAAGTCCTATGTGGGGCTGCCAATATCCATGGTAAGAATGAATCCTCTCCATGATACTCTGATGAAGGAAAAAGAAATCTGTGCTCGTTTTACTGTTTCACCTCAAGCTACAGAGTTAGACCACAGTGCATGATAAGTGCTTAGTTAAGACAGAAAAGGCATTAAATTTATAGAACAGGTATTTTGAGAGAGAGACCATATTCAGATAACTTTTGTTACAGTATACTGTTATAACTGTTCTATTTTATTTTTGTTATGCTGTTAATCTCTTACTGTGTCTAATTTAAATTGAACTTCATTAGACTTTAATTTTTATGTGTGTATAGGAAACACACACACAAATTTTATGTGTGTATACACAGAGTTTAATACTATGTGTGATATTAGGTATCTGCTGGGGAACTCTGAACATATTCCCCACAGTTTAGGTCTTCGAACATATTTCCCATTATGTTATGATATTTTACCACCCACAATACAAAAGGAGAATTTGACAATGGCTCAGACTTAAAACTACTGGCTTCCAGATGATTCGGTGGCAAAGAATAAAAAAAAAAGCCTTTAAGAACTAGCAGGACAGAGTATAGGTATCTCCCTTTAAATGAAATGGACATTTTCCATTTACCTTCAAACAAAAGAATAATTGACCAATTTTGTAAAACAAACAAATGAATCATTGCTTCTCCTCTATGTTTTTTTTTTCTATTTATGGAAATACTGCTTCAAAGGTCAAAATGACTTGGATGAAAAGTGGAGGACACTACAAGAGAGTGGAGCTAAAAAGCATAGCTTGGCATGGTGGTTTGGAGCTTTCTTTCCATGTTAGTTTTTCACTTTCTTCTAAGGACCTTAAGACTCTGGTAGCTTCAAGAGACCCCTCAAGTCACTTGTGATGCAGACACTGAAGTTCCATCCTAGAATAAGATTCCAGGCCTAGGAAATTTTGTTCCCCAGCCTCTCAGAAGAATAGACAATTTCTCCCCTCTGGTCTTTATTCTTCTTTACCTCTAGCTCATTATCTCACATTAACTACGTAGTTTGGGTGAGAAATGACTGTATAAATATAGTTTTATGGCTGAAGAGATACTTATAAAACCCTTGGGGTGGGAAAAAGTTATTGCCTCTTACTGTTTTATGATTATTGGCTTTTGATTACAGAATGTTTTAAGGAAATCTCTCAGTTGTTAAAATGGCTGATTTTTTTCACATTACCATTTTCTTTTTATTATCCACAAGTGATAAAATTAATTTCTCTGCTAAATTCTTATCTAATCCATTCCATATGCATAGCACCAAAAGCTCTTTTTCAGCCTAAAGCAAAACATGTTTATCTGTTGCTTTGTTGCTAATTTTCCACAGTATCTCTTCAGAACAAAATATTTACAAAAGATATAAATTGATGTCATGGCTGTACAGTAAGCAACAGATATTATTCCCAGCTAGGAAAAAGACTTAACAAACTCATGAATCAGAAATCTGTTCATAGCTGCATTACAAAGGATAATTATTTTTTACATTATGGAAAGTGCCTATACTTAGATTTTCTATCAAGAGGTTAAAAGATTATTAGAGACCAGAAAGAAATGCCTTCTAAAAAATTGTAAGGCACACTGAAATTCAAGTTGATCGTCATTTGATGCTTGGAACTGTGGACGCCGATGAAGCAGCCAACATTCTTCAAAAGAGGAGATGATCAGTGTTGAAGGTGATGGCTGTTGAATAATAAAGCTGTAAGTAATAGGCTTTCTAATCACAGTGTCTTCCCTGCACAGATGCTCAGCTCAGTTTTTTAGGAAACTATATATCTTATAATAATACCAATATAGTAGAAGATAGACTAATCCTCAACATTATGTATTAATATTTTTATAACCCACAAAAAGACACCATAAATGAGGAAGATAATAATAGGTAACATTTATAAAGCACATATTCTGGGCCAGACAATTTCCATAGTTATCTCAACTAATTTAATGTAACCAACAACCTTAGGAGGAAGGTATTCTTGCCATCTTCATTCTCTCTTACATATGAAAAAAACCAAAGGACAGACAGACACATAAATAAATGTGCTAGGGTCACCAGGTAGGAAATGAGGAAACCTGTATTCAAATCCACACAGTTTGACTAAAGGGCTGAAGTTTTAACTGGTCCAGCATCTTAGGGAAATTACTGACACAGGCTATACTAAAAACAAATGTATCAGGACATATGCTTAGGCAATAGTGAAGCTGTCATATAAGTTCCCCCCCACCCCACTCCATACCAAGTTAAAAAAAAAGAAAAAAAAGCTGCACTGAAGGATTTATGTAGGTAAGGATTGCTCTTTTGAGAAGCAAAACAAAGAAGCTACCCTAAATAACTTCAGTTTAGTTCAGTTCAGTCGCTCTGTCATGTCTGACTCTTTACCACCCCATGAACCGCAGCATGCCAGGCCTTGATGTCCATCACCAACTCTCGGAGCCTGCCCAAACTCATGTCCATTGAGTCAGTGATGCCATCCAACCATCTCATCCTCTGTCGTCCCCATCTCCTCCTGTCCTCCGTCTTTCCCAGCATCAGGGTCTTTTCAAATGAGTCAGCTCTTCATATCAAGTGGCCGAAGTATTGGAGTTTCAGCTTTAACATCAGTCCTTCCAATGAATACCCAGGACCCCAAATACTTAGACTTAGGCTTATTAAAAACTCTCTGTTAACTATAAGAATACAAGCTCTGTCACTTTATCAGATCGAACTGTTTTCATAGATTTAAATTCTAAGTTCAGTCGAGTATTCCCGCTAAATCATACCCTGGGTCTCAAATTATGGATAATGGGGCAGCAGACAGGAAAATACTTTTTGTAGTAGGTCAGAAAATCCAATGTTTATGCTTTAAGCATGGCAGACTTTAAAAAGAAATGAAATTTGCCCCAAAAGTAAATGCTTTCAGTAGTTTTTTTTTTTTTTTTTTTGAAGGGGGTATGATTAGCTCCAGTGCAATGGTATTCAGTTGTGTGAACATTTAAATCACTTACCTAGACTTTCTCTCAAGGAGTCGAAATCAATTTCACAAAAATTTCTGAGACTGTCTTAGATTCTACATGCCATGTCTAAAAGCAGTTTTTAGAAATATAAAATGCATGTATGTTTGGCAGTAGGCTAAGCATTTTAAGAGATATAATAGACACAGATCTTCAAAGCAAAACGTCAGAAGAAATCATCTGTGAAAACATAATAGAGACTTGTAGAGAGTTCAGATTTAGAGCCAAACAAATCAGGTTGATGAAGATGGTTTAAAATTCATCAACAATGTGAACTTGGGTAAGTCACATTAAGTTAAGTTGCTCGCTCAGTAGTGTCTGACTCTTTGCAACCCCGTGCACTGTAGCCCACCAGGCTCCTCTGTCCATGGGATTCTCCAGGCAAGAATACTGGAGTGGGTTGCCATTTCCTTCTCCAGGGAATCTTCCCAACCCAGGGATCAAACCCAGGTCTCCCACATTGCAGGAAGACGCTTTAACCTCTGAGCCACCAGGGATGCCCCAAGTCACATTAGATACCTCCTAAACCCCTTTCAGAGAAGGCAATGGCACCCCCACTCTGGTACTCGTGCCTGGAAAATCCCATGGACGGAGGAGCCTGGTGGGCTCCAGTCCATGGAGTCGCTAAGAGTCAGGCACGACTGAGCGACTTCACTTTCACTTTTCACTTTCATACACTGGAGAAGGAAGTGGCAACCCACTCCAGTGTTCTTGCCTGGCGAATCCCAGGGACAGAGGAGCCTGGTGGGCTGCCATCTATGGGGTTGCACAGAGTCGGACACAACTGAAGCGACTTAGCAGCAGTAGCAGCAGCAGTAGCAGTAAACCCTTTCAGTGAATCCTGAAATGGGGATGACAATTCTATCTGGCAGAACCATTATGAGGCTCAATTAACATATTCATTAAATATTCAGAATACTAACCAGCACAGGGTAGGTGCTCAATAAGCTTACAGAATTACCACTGTCTGCTCAAAAGGACCTGCCTATCAATGCAGGAGACACAAGAAACAAGAGATCAAACCCAAGGTTTGATTCCTGGGTCAGGAAGATCCCCTGGAGAAGGGAATGGCAACCTACTCCAGTATTCTTGCCTGCAGAGTCCCATGGACAGAGGAGCCTGGAGAGCTATGGTCCATGGGGTCACAAAGAGTAGGTCACAACTGAAATAGTTTAGCGGCAGTGCAGCAGCTCAACCCTCAACATTTAGGCTATAAAACAGTTATCTCAGTTTTAGAGAAGAGGCAGCATGGGTCGAAAATTAATGAGTAATATGAGAGAGTTCTCATGGCCTTATACTGAGTTTGTCATATAGTAAGTTCACAATAATTTTTGATAAAGAGTAAAATGTGTATCTGCCTCTTTGTAAACTACTTTTTCTTTAAAATATTCTACTACAGCAGAAACTAACACAACATTGTAAATCAATTACACTCCAATAAATAAAATATTCTCAAACCATACTATTGGTGGCAAGAAATATCATGTTTTCACATACGTTTACTGATCCTAAGTTATTTCTAAAATGTTCTTTCTTTTTAGGTCTATGCCCAAATAGCAATCAGAACAACATATATTTATAGCTTTTTTCCTCAAGCTAAAATTTCATTGCAGTTCTTAATAGTATCATATGTTAATAGTATCCTCTCCTATTTATAAATCTTTTTCATGAAAGAGAAACTGTATTTGGGAACAGATAAAGTCAACACTGCAAAATAAAATAATACCCACCAAATTACCCATGGCAAGAAAAGGGATATTTAAAAAGATATAACTGTTGCCCCTGTAATTCACATAAAAAATGTCAGGAAAAGGAGAAGGGCAGGAGGAGTAGGAGAAAAGGGATGGAGCAAAAGAGAAGGAGAAGAAAAGAGCAAGGAGAGGAGAAGAGAAAACACGCTTCCTAACATAAAGGTCCCAGTAAATTATTTAAAGTAGAAAATGGGTTACTATATGCATAATGAAAACAAACACTTAAGAGAAGACTAAAGTTCTTCCCTACCAGGTTTCAGTGGACAACTCATGATCTGTCATTAGTATTCCTTAATAAAAGAATGCTTTCACTTACAATTCTCCTTTTCAAAGCAAAATTTCTTGGGTGCAAGTGCAATTCACAGGAATTATGTGAATGAAACTGTTTAAATAATTAAATAAAAATAATTATTTCTATCATCATCTGATAAGAACAGTACTGGTTCCAGACCCAAAGAAAGATTTCTGAAGGTGCCAGTTGGAATCTTTTCTAGCGGCCCATCAATACTGCAATGATTGTTCTATTCATTTGGGAAGATAATCGCTCAAGGGTATAGTGAGCTGCATCGCTTTCTGGAATTTAAAATCCGGAAAGGTGTTTAGTCTTCTGGAAATTCTTCACTATAAGGTAAAAAAGTTGGCTAGAAAATTCTTAGCTTCAGAAATCTTTCTCCATATATTACTGGAGATTGTATCTTAGAATAAATTAAGATGACATTCTGATTACATACGCACTGCATTTGGTCTACAAAAGAGCAGCTGTTTTACCTTTTGGCATGTATTTGGCAGCACCAATGGATCAAGATGCAGGGGGACATGTCACATCATGAATTAGTAATAGTATCATGTGATCCAGTTAACAGAGAAAGGGAGGGGATTCATTATAACTCGCATGCAAAAATAGGTCAACAGCAAAATTATTTATAGTTCCAGTACAAAGAACCATAATATATTTATTAATTATAACTGCTTTCATGCCTATTATCTTCTATCTTGTTTATTAGTGACTTCACTAAAAGATCTCAGAAAATAAGAGTCATTAGTATATAAGAACTCTAAAGGAGGAAATTGATTCTCAGTTTTTTTTGTGGGTACATAAAGTTTATTACTAGAGACATAGCATAACAACAAATGGGAGAACACACAGAGAAACAGTTTGCTTAGAGAAGAGAAAATAAGGCAGAGATTTAGACCCAAAGAGAAAGAGTATGGGTATCCCCCATAGCGAGGAACACCTGATTCTTTCATTTGAGACAAGTAGACTCACTAAATACCATTATTCATCCCTATAATCCAAGCATAAAGTCTTAAATTACTAATTTTAAAAACTTAGTCTCAAGGCTTAAGTTGTTCTCATTAGATGTTATTGTAAGTAGTCTCTGTATCTTCCTCTCTATACTCATCACATTGATCCTACCTCCTAAATATCTAGAAAACTAGTATCGGGTCCTGCTTCTACTTCCAACCCCATAAAAAACCATGCATCTTTTAGATGAATGTAGAGGCTCCTAAAAGTTTTCCTTTTACTCCTCCTATTGCCCAGCATCCATGCATGTTCCACATGGCTACCAATTCTCAGTTCAGTTCAGTTGCTCAGTCGTGTCCAACTCTTTGCAACCCCATGAATCGCAGCACGCCAGGCCTCCCTGTTCATTACCATCTCTTGGAGTTCACTCAGACTCACGTCCATCGAGTCCGTGATGCCATCCAGCCATCTCATCCTCTGTCGCCCCCCCTTCTCCTCCTGCCCCCAATCCCTCCCAGCATCAGAGTCTTTTCCAGTGAGTCAACTCTTCGCATGAGGTGGCCAAAGTACTGGACTTTCAGCTTTAGCATCATTCCTTCCAAAGAAATCCCAGGGCTGATCTCCTTCCAGAATGGACTGGTTGGATCTCCTTGCAGTCCAAGGGACTCTCAAGAGTCTTCTCCAACACCACAGTTCAAAAGCATCAATTCTTCGGTGCTCAGCCTTCGTCACAGTCCAACTCCCACATCCATACATGACCACAGGAAAAAACACAGCCTTGACTAGATGGACCTTAGTTGGCAAAGTAATGTCTCTGCTTTTGAATATACTATCTAGGTTGGTCATAACTGTTCTTCCAAGGAGTAAGCGTCTTCTAATTTCATGGTTGCAGTCACCATCTGCAGTGATTTTGGAGCCCAAAAATAAAGTCTGACACTGTTTCCACTGTTTCCCCATCTATGACTATGCATTTCTTCTTTTCCTTTTCTCTTATTTTTTTCTTTTTCTTTGTTTTTAGAATATGTTCACTTCATTAAAAAAATAACAATTAACTTGTGACAAATTCAAAGTATATAATAAAGTAAATTTCTTTTTCATCAACTGTATGCCACACCTCAAAGGTAGCCACTGCAACCACTTGATGTGGGTCTAACTGGATCATACTACATGTTTGCCTTCAACAGGCATTTTTTCCACATCATGATACATCCAAGACATGCTTCAAATGAGTACATAGAAATGTACATTTGCTTATTCCTACCTAATGTTTTATTGTATTGATTTACAAAAATTTATACATTCATGCCCTCATGGAGGTACTTTTATTTTGGTTTCAATTTTTTCATTAGAAATAATGTTAAGAAAGTCACTGAAAATATATATATCTGCACTAATGCTGCTGCTGCTGCTGCTAAGTCACGTCAGTTGTGTCCAACTCTGTGTGACCCTGTAGATGGCAGCCCACCAGACTCCTCTGTCCCTGGAATTCTCCAGGCAAGAACACTGGAGTGGGTCGCCATTTTCTTCTCCAATGCATGAAAGTGAAAGTAAAAATGAAGTCACTCAGTCGTGTCTAACTCTTAGCAACCTCATGGGCTGTAGCCTACCAGGCCCCTCCATCCATGGGATTTCCCAGGCAAGAGTACTGAGTGGGGTACCATTGCTTTCTCCACTGCACTAATGCTAGTATTCCTTAATTAAGATTCCTAAATCAAACACTCATCCTGGAATGTGAAGTCAAGTGGGCCTTAGGAAGCATCAGTACGAACAAAGCTAGTGGAGGTGATGGAATTTCAGCTGAGCTATTTCAAATCCTAAAAGATGATGCTGTGAAAGTGCTGCACTCAATATGCCAGGAAATTTGGAAAACTCAGAAGTGGCCACAGGAATGGAAAGGGTCAGTTTTCATTCCAGTTCCTAAGAAGGGCAATTCAAAGAATGTTCAAATTATCACACAATTGCACTCATTTCACACGCTAGTGAGACAGCTTATTCGCAGGTAGATTGATAAGAAGACCATGGCTCTGGAGGAGGAGGAAGGGACAAACTTTGTTTTTTGTTGTTGTTGTTTTTCTTCTACAGACCTTCCAACTAGTCACATAAATAGTTTGTTTCTTAAGCTCTGAGATGTCATGGCAACAATCTATTTCACCTAAAACTAACTTTCTTTAAGCCCAGAGCTAAGGATTACAAAACAAAACAACACATCTTGCTCAAGGGTATGTTTTTCCTTAAGCTCTGTAACAATGATTCAGTTTTTAGTTCAGTCGCTCAGTCTTATCCGACTCTTTGCGACCCCATGAATCTCAGTACGCCAGGCCTCCCTGTTCATCACCATCTCCCAGAGTTCACTCAGACTCACGTCCATCAAGTCCGTGATGCCATCTAGCCATCTCATCCTCGGTCGTCTCCTTCTCCTCCTACCCCTAATCCCTCCCAGCATCAGAGTCTTTTCCAATGAGTCAATTCTTCACATCAGGTGGCCAAAGTCCTAGAGTTTCATCTTTAGCATCATTCCTTCCAAAAAAATCCCAGGGCTGATCTTCAGAATGGACTGATTGGATCTCCTTGCAGTCCAAGGGACTCTCAAGAGTCTTCTCCAACACCACAGTTGAAAAGCATCAATTCTTCAGCGCTCAGCCTTCTTCACAGTCCAACTCTCACATCCATACGTGACCACAGGAAAAACCATAGCCTTGAGTAGATGGACCTTAGTTGGCAAAGTAATGTCTCTGCTTTTGAATATACTATCTAGGTTGGTCATAACTTTTCTTCCCAAGAGTAAGTGTCTTTTAATTTCATGGCTGCATTCACCATCTGCAGTGATTTTGGAGCCCCAAAAATAAAGTCTGACACTGTTTCCCCATCTATTTCCCATGAAGTGATGGGACTGGATGCCATGATCTTCGTTTTCAGAATGTTGAGCTTTAAGCCAACTTTTTCACTCTCCTCTTTCACTTTCATCAAGAGGCTTTTAGCTCCTCTTCACTTTCTGCCATAAGGGTGGTATCATCTGCATATCTGAGGTTATTGATATTTCTCCCGGCAATCTTGATTCCAGCTTGTGTTCTTCCAGTCCAGCGTTTCTCATGATGTACTCTGCATATACGTTAAATAGGCAGGGTAACAATATACAGCCTTGACGTACTTCTTCTCCCTATTTGGAACCAGTCTGTTGTTCCATGTCCAGTTCTAACTGTTGCTTCCTGACCTGCATACACATTTCTCAAGAGGCAGGTCAGGTGTCTGGTATTCCCATCTCTTTCAAAATTTTCCACACTTTATTGTGATCCACACAGTCAAAGGCTTTGGCATTGTCAATAAAGCAGAAGTAGATGCTTTTCTGGAACTCTCTTGCTTTTTCCATGATCCAGCAAATGTTGGCAATTTGATCTCTGGTTCCTCTGCCTTTTGAAAACCAGCTTGAACATCAGGGAGTTCACGGTTCACGTATTGCTGAAGCCTGGCTTGGAGAATTTTGAGCATTCCTTTACTAGCACGTGAGATGAGTGCAATTGTGCCATAGTTTGAGTATTCTTTGGCATTGCCTTTCTTTGGAATTGGAATGAAAACTGACCTTTTCCAGTCCTGTGGCCACTACTGACTTTTCCAAATTTGCTGGCATATTGAATGCAACATTTTCACAGCATCATCTTTCAGGATTTGAAATGGCTCAACTGGAATTCCATCACCTCCACTAGCTTTGTTCATACTGATGCTTTCTAAGGCCCACTTGACTTCACATTCCAAGATGTCTGGCTCTAGATGAGTGATCACATCATCAGGATTATCTGGGTCGTGAAGATCTTTTTTGTACAGTTCTTTCGTGTATTCTTGCCACCTCTTCTTAATATCTTCTGTTTCTGTTAGGTCCATACCATTTCTGTCCTTTATTGAGCCCATCTTTGCGTGAAATGTTCCCTTGTTATCTCTAATTTTCTTAAAGAGATCTCTAGTCTTTTTCCCATTCTGTTCTGTCGCTGGGAGTCAGACACGACTGAGCGACTTCACTTTCACTTTCATGCATTGGAGAAGGAAATGGCAACCCACTCCAGTGTTCTTGCCTGGAGAATCCCAGAGACAGGGGAGCCTGGTGGGCTGCCGTCTGTGGGGTCACAAAGAGTCGGACACGAATGAAGCGACTTAGCAGCAAACATTTATTGGAAGGACTGATGCTGAAGTTGAAGCTCAATTACCTTGGCCACTTGATGTGAAGAGTTGACTCATTGGAAAAGACCCTGAAGCTGAGAAAGATTGAAAGCAGGAGGGGAAGGGCATGACAGAGGATGAGATGGTTGGACGGTATCACTGACTCAATGGACATGACTTTGGGCAAACTCTGGGAAATAGTGAAGCCAGGCATGCTGCAGTCCATGGGGTTGCAAAGTGTTGGACATGACAGAGCAACTCAACAGCAACAGCAACAAATCAAAGATAGCTATATCAAGTAACATATACAAATCCAAGATTTGTATATATTACAAATATGTACATCAAGCTGCATTTAATTTCCATATTGACATTTTAAATTCCATATTGACATATTCTATTTCCCTACTGACAATTTCCATCTTGTCAAATAACCAGCAGCAATGTTTTGAACTGTTGAGAGTGCTAATGATATTTTCATGTCTTCCAAAAATAAGGAGGTATCTCTTTATTACTTTATCAGTCCTTTAATTATTTCTGAGATTGAGGCACATTTCACATATTAATTCGCCATTAATGTCTCTTCTTCTCATTTTTCTACTTTATTGTTACAAATGAGACGCTTATACATCATAGATAATAATACTTCATTCTAAGAGGTCTCGCCTCTGCAATTCTGGAAAAGCTGGAGAAAAGTCTTCCGTTTTATTAATTCCATGTTTTATCACATAGCCATCACAAAGAGTCGGACATGACTGAGCAACTGAACTGAACTGATTAAGCATTTTAGAGATTTCATCCTTTTCTCATGGATCCTAATTTTCATCTTTGCATAGATTAAGCTTCATTGTTCTACTTAATTCAGAAACTTACTATTTGGAATGAAGGTCTCATTTTCCTTTTTAAAATTTCCACTGAGATTTTGATAGAAGTTTTATTGTATTGTCAGATCAATGAGGGAAAATTCATAACACTGGTCTTTATAACATTGGTTCCAACAGTAAGAAAAATGTTTATAAAACTATTCAGTTTTGTTTTTCTTTTCATAAACAACTATCCATATTTAGGGGTTCCCTGGTAACTCAGACGGTAAAGAGTCTGCCTGCAGTGCAGGAAATCTGTGTCCAATTCCTTGGTTGGAAAAATACCCTGGGGAAGGAAATGGCAACCAACTCCAGTATTCTTGACTGGAAAATCCCAAGGATGAAGGAGCCTGCATGTTACAGTCCATGGGGTTACAAAGAGTTGGACACAGCTGAGCGACTTCACTTTCACTTGTTCGCTCTCATGCATATTTCAAGCTGTATTTCTATCAAATTTTCACATATGATTATTGACCCAAACAAAAACTTCCCATTTTTATATAATTATATGGTATCTGTCCACTGTAATATATATCTTTTTACTATCTACGGAGATCATAATATATATTTCTCTTTCATATATTGATATAGTGAACTTCAGGCTTCCCAAGTGGTGCTAGTGGTAAAGAACCTGCCTGCCAATACAAGATGTAAGAGAGGCGTGTTCCCTGCCCATGTTGGGAAGATTCACTAGAGGAGAGCACTCAACCCACTCCAGTATTCCTGCCTGGAGAATTCCGTGAACAGAGAAGGCTGGCGGGCGACAGTCCATAAGGTTGCAAAGAGTCAGACATGATTGAAGTGACTTAGCACACGCGTATAGAGAGCTGCATTAATATATTTGCTAAAGTGGAAGGATTCTCAGCTAAAAACGCCTACTTGATATTGTGTATGCTTCTCTGAAAACATTACTAATTATATACCTATAGTCACAATGAGGAATGATCTCTAATAAGAGCTCAAATTCACATGCCTATGGCAACCAAGCAAGTGACATATACTAATACAGATTTAGACCTAGGGAGCAGTAAAGGCTGTAACGAACTGAAAGATAGGTATCTGGTACCTAAAAACACATGTTCCTTATGTTGCTGTTAAGTCGCTCAGTCGTGTCTGACTCGGTAACCCTATAGACTGCAGCCCACCGGGTCTTGCTGTCCCTCACCATCTCCCAAAGTTTGCCCAAGTTCATGTCCATGGCATCAGCAATACCATCCAGCCATCTCATCCTCTGATGCCCTCTTCTCCTTCTGCCCTCAATCTTTCCCAGCGTATGTTCCTTACATGTGTTCCAAAAAAGACACCAAAGATGAATTAATAAATAAGTGATGGTAGTGTCTCTTGGTATGTGCTCTTTGTGTAAAAGGTATCTGGTCTTTTCAGTTATCCAATGATCATATACTAAGGACTAATTAATGTGTGTATAAAATATAATGTTAGGTACTAAGATGGTAACAGAATGGAATAATGTGCTCAGTCATTCAGTTGTGTCTGACTCTTTGCGACCCCACAGACTGTGGTCCACCAGGCTACTCTACCCATGGAATTCTCTGAGGCAAGAATACTGAAGTGGGCATCCATTCCCTTCTCCAGGGGATCTTCTTGACCCAGGGAATCAAACCCTGGTCTCCTGCATTACAGGCAGATTCTTTACCATCTAAGCCACCGCGGAAGCCCTTTCACTTTTACTTTTTCATAGAATATCATGATAGGCACTAAGGTGGTAAAAGAATTGAATGAAACATGATCTTCCTAGAGAAGATTATAATATAATCAGAAATATATAACAAAAAATATATCAATTACCAGATCAGTGTTACATGCTATTCTAAGACTATCTATATCTGATAACAAAGAAAGAATTTGGGAACTGCCTACTGGATTATGTAATAGATTAGGGAAGATTCCGAGAACTGACTTAATTTCTCCTCTGTTGCCTTAATTCCAATATGGAATGTAAATCATGGTATCTTGCAATACAGTATTTAAATGAATTAACCAATGGTTATACATACAAATTCACCTTAACAATTCAAAAGCAGTGGGGATAAATTTACTGATTCACATGTTTTTGTGAGCATGTGTGTGTGAGTGTATTTGTAAATGGGATTAATGAAAATTCAAAATATTTTCCAGTATCTCTTAAGTGTAAAGAGTAAATTTATTTTTCTATGTGAAAAGAAAAGAAACATTAAATAAGAAACAAATTTTGACCCATATAATGTACTTAGTATTTTACCAGGCAGTATACAATGTTCAGAGTTGAAACATTAAATGTTACTTGGTTTCTTTCTTTTAAAATCCTACTAAAGAAAATTTCAAATAAGTAAACAAACATTCCATAGCCATTTTTCCTATATCCTCCTGGAAGAGACAGTATATTCATTAGTTGGCAACTCTATATGCATACAGGTAGGAAAAATAGAAAACTAGTTTGTACAGAGACTCTGGCTTCTTCTCTTTCCCAAGAGTTTGACATGTAGCATCCTAATTGGCTTACAAAATAATTCCATGTTTACAGAGGTTGCTGTTGTTACTGCCATTGCTGTATAAAGGCCCAAATCAGGTTAAGTCACAAATTAACATCCAGTTCAGTTCAGTTCAGTCACTCACTCATGTCTGACTCTTGGCGACCCATGGACTGCAGCACGCCAGGCCTCCCTGTCCATCACCGACTCCTGGAGCTTGCTCAAACTCAAGTCCATCAAGTTGGTGATACCATCCAATCATCTCATCCTCTGTCATTCCCTTCTCCTGCCTTCAACCTTTCCGAGCATGAGGGTCTTTTCCAATGGGTCAATTCTTCACATCAGGTGGCCAAAGTATTGGAGTTTCAGCTTCAGCATCAGTCCTTCCAATGAATATTTAGGACTTATTACTTTTAGGATGGACTGGTTTTATCTCCTTGCAGTTCAAGGGACTCTCAAGTCTTCTCCAACACTACAGTTTAAAAACATCAAATGTTTGGCGCTCAACTTTCTTTATGGTCCAACTTTCCAGTTATTCCCAAAGCTATAATGTCCATTTTTGAACACTTTAAAACTCACTTCTCAAGTATTAATCTGTCATTGTCTGATTAAATATTAGATTAATGGATCACAGTATTATGACATTTTCTTGAATATACCCTGCTTTACATGCTCATGAGAGGACCCCATTATTTATGGTATTCACTGCTGTTTGAATTCTACAAGTTTGATCAAAGTAAATATGAAATATAAAGAAACAGCAAGTATTATTCCATAACAAAATATTATAGAAGAAAAGAAACACTGATTTACATAGTAGAATAATTTGAAAGCAAATGAATAGTTTAATGCTGTTAGACCTTTTCTTTAAAAAAAAAAAAGCTTGTTTCAATCACTTTTTTTTTCATTTTTTTATTACTTTATTCTACATTACAATACTATATTTGTTTTGCCATACATTGACATGAATCAGCCACAGGTGAACACGATCTCCCAATGCCAAAGCCCCTCCCACCTCCCACCCCACATCATCTCCCTGAATCATCCTGTGCACCAGCCCCATGCATCCTGCATGCTGCATTGAACATAGACTGGCGCTTCGTTTCTTACAAGATAGTATACATGTTTCAATGCCATTCTCCCAAACCACCCCCAACCCTCTCCCTCTCCCTCAGAGTCCAAAAGTCCGTTTTATACCTCTGTGTCTCTTTTGTTGTCTCACATATAGGGTCATCATTACTATCTATCTAAATTCCATATATATGTGTCAGTATACTGTATTGGTGTTTTTCTTTCTGGCTTACTTCACTCTGTATAATCGGTTCCAATTTCATCCATCTCATTAGAACTGAGTCAAATTTATTCTTTTTAAGGGCTGAGTAATACTCCCTTGTATATATGTATCACAGCTTTCTTATCCATTCATCTGCTGATGGACATCTAGGTTGCTTCCATGACCTGGCCATTATAAACAGCGCTGCAATGAACATTGGGGTACATGTGTCTCTTTCAATTCTGGTTTCCTTGGTGTGTATGCCCAGCAGTGGCATTGCTGGGTCTTTGCTTTTGAAGTTTCTTCTTCTATAGAAAAAAATTTAAAGGTAGTTTCATGGTTGTGATCTCTCCATTTTCATTTCTAATTTTATTGATTTGATTTTTCTCCCTTTGTTCCTTGGTGAGTCTGGCTAATGGTTTGTCAATTGTATTTATCCTTTCAAAGAAACAGCTTTTGGCTTTGTTGATTTCTGCTGTGGTCTCTTTTGCTTCTTTTGCATTTATTTCTGCCCTATTTTTTAAGATTTCTTTCCTTCTACTAACCCTGGGGTTCTCCATTTCTTCCCTTCCTAGTTGCTTTAGATGTAGAGTTAGGTTATTTATTTGACTTTTTCTTGTTTCTTGAGGTATGCCTGTATTGCTATCAACTTTCCCCTTAGCACTGCTTTTATAGTGTCCCACAGGTTTTGGGTTGTTGTGTTTTCATTTTCATTTGTTTCTATGGATATTTTGATTTCGTTTTTGATTTCTTCTGTGATTTGTTGGTTATTCAGAAGGTGTTGATCAGCCTGCATATGCTGGAATTTTTAATAGTTTTTCTCCTGTAATTGAGATCTAATCTTACTGCATTATGGTCAGAAAAGATGCTTGGAATGATTTCAATTTTTTGAATTTATCAAGGCTAGATTTATGGCCCAGGATGTGATCTATCATGGAGAAGTTTCCGTGAGCACTTGAGAAAAGGTGAAATTCATTGTTGTGGGTATAATGTCCAATAAAATTAGAAATGAAAATGAAGAGATCACAACAGACAACACAGAAATACAAAGGATCATAAGAGACTACTATCAGCAATTATATGCAATAAAATGGACAACATGGAAGAAATGGACGAATTCTTAGAAAAGTACAACTTTCCAAAACTGAACCAGGAAGAAATAGAAAATCTTAACAGACCCATCACAAGCACGGAAATTGAAACTGTAATCAGAAATCTTCCAGCAAACAAAAGCCCAGGTCCAGATGGCTTCACAGTTGAATTCTACCAAAAATTTCGAGAAGAGCTAACACCTATCCTACTCAAACTCTTCCAGAAAATTGCAGAGGAGGGTAAACTTCCAAATTCATTCTAAGAGGCCACCATCACCCTTATACCAAAACCTGACAAAGATGCCACAAAAAAAGAAAACTGCAGACCAATGTCACTGATGAACACAAATGCAAAAATCCTTAACAAAATTCTAGCAATCAGAATCCAACAACACATTAAAAATATCATATACCATCACCAAATGGGCTTTATCCCAGAGATGCAAGGATTCTTCAGTATCCACAAATCAATCAATGTAATTCACCACATTAACAAATTGAAAAATAAAAGCCATATGATTATCTCAATAGATGCAGAGAAAACCTTTGACAAAATTCAACATCCATTTATAATAAAAACTCTACAGAAAGCAGGAATAGAAGGAACATACCTCAACATAATAAAAGCTATATATGACGGACCCACAGCAAACATTATCCTTAATGGTGAAAAATTGAAAGCATTTCCCCTAAAGTCAGGAAGAAAACAAGGGTGCTCACTTTCACTGCTACTATTCAACATAGTTCTGGAAGTTTTGGCCACAGCAATCAGAGCAGAAAAGGAAATAAAAGGAATTCAAACTGGAAAAAGAAGAAGTAAAACTTTCACTGTTTACAGATGACATGATCCTCTACATAGAAAACCCTAAAGACTCCACCAGAAAATTGCTAGAGCTAGTCAATGAATATATTAAAGTTGCAGGATATAAAATCAACACACAGATCCCTTGCATGCCTATACACTAATAATGAGAAAGTAGAAAAACAAATTAAGGAAACCATTCCATTCACCATTGCATTGAAAAGAATAAACTACTTAGGAATATACCTACTTAAAGAAACTAAAGACCTATATATAGAAAACTATAAAACACTGGTGAAAGAGATCAAAGAGGACACTAATAGATGGAGAAATATACCATGCTCATGGATTGGGAGAATCAATATAGTGAAAATGAGTATACTACCCAAAGCAATCTACAGATTCAATGCAATCCCTATCAAGCTACCAGCGGTATTTTTCACAGAGCTAGAACAAATAATTTCACAATTTGTATGGAAATACAAAAAACCTCGAATAGCAAAAAAGCAGTCTTGAGAAAGAAGAATGGAACTGGAGGAACCAACCTGCCTACAAAGCCACAGTCATCAAGACAGTATGGTACTGGCACAAAGACAGAAATATAGATCAATGGAACAAAATAGAAAGCCTAGAGATAAATCCACACACCTATGGACACCTTATCTTCGACAAAGGAGGCAAGAATATACAATGGATGAAAGTCAATCTCTTTAACAAGTGGTGCTGGGAAAACTGGTCAACCACTTGTAAAAGAATGAAACTAGATCACTTTCTAACACCATACACAAAAATAAACTCAAAATGGATTAAAGATCTAAATGTAAGACCAGAAACTATAAAACTCCTAGAGGAGAACATAGGCAAAACAGTCTCCGACATAAATCACAGCAGGATCCTCTATGATCCACCTAATACTGGAAATAAAAGTAAAAATAAACAAATGGGACCTAATGAAGATTAAAAGCTTCTGCATAACAAAGGAAACTATAAGCAAGGTGAAAAGACAGCCTTCAGAATGGGAAAAATAATAGCAAATGAAGCAACTGACAAACAACTAATCTCAAAAATATACAAGCAACTCCTGCAGCTCAATTCCAAAAAAATAAAAGATTAAATAAAAAAATGGGCCAAAGAACTAAATAGACATTTCTCCAAAGAAGACATACGGATGGCTAACAAACACATGAAAAGATGTTCAACATCACTCATTATCAGAGAAATGCAAATCAAAACCACAATGAGGTACCATCTCATGCCAGTCAGAATGGCTGCGATCCGAAAGTCTACAAGCAATAAATGCTGGAGAGGGTGTGGAGAAAAGGGAATCCTCTTACACTGTTGGTGAGAACACAAACTAGTACAGCCACTATGGAGAACAGTGTGGAGATTCCTTAAAAAACTGGAAATAAAACTGCCTTATGACCCAGCAATCCCACTGCTGGGCATACACACTGAGGGAACCAGAAGTGAAAGAGACATGTGTACCCCATTGTTCATCGCAGCACTGTTTATAATAGCCAGGACATGGAAGCAACCTAGATGTCCATCAGCAGATGAATGGATAAGAAAGCTGTGGTACATATACACAATGGAGTATTACTCAGCCATTAAAAAGAATACATTTGTATCAGTTCTAATGAGGTGAATGAAACTGGAGCTGATTATACAGAGTGAAGTAAGCCAGAAAGAAAAACACCAATACAGTATACTAGCACATATACATGGAATTTAGAAAGATGGTAACAATAACCCTGTATGCAAGACAGGAAAAGAGACACAGATGTATAGAACAGTCTTTTGGACTCTGTGGGAGAGGAGAGGGGTGAGATGATTTGGGTGAATGGCATTGAAACATGTATAATATCATGTAAGAAATGAATCGCCAATCTAGCTTTGATACAAGATACAGGATGCTTGGGGCTGGTGCACTGGGATGACCCAGAGAGATGGTATGGGGAGGAAGGCGGGAGGGGGTTCAGGATTGGGAACTCATGTACAACCGTGGTGGATTCATGTTGATGTATGGCAAAACCAATACAGTATTTTAAAGTAAAAAAAATTTAAAAAAAAAACTCAAAAAAAAAAATGAAATAAAGAAAAAGAAATAAACTGAGATACCCTTAAAATTTTCTTAAAAGCTGTTAAAATATATATATAAATAGTTTCACAGAATCACCCTGAATTTCTGCTATATCAATGTACCCTTGAGAAATTAAATGTCAACAACTCAAAACAGTGGTTTCTATACTCCAAAGGCTGAATGGTATTCAAGCCTCAATGATTAAAATTGTGGCCACAAACGGAAGATTTCTCTGCTACATTTAGTAGGGTTTCAACCATGTTACTAGCTGAACCAGAAATAAAGTCAGGGAAAAACTCTGCAAGGAAATATGTCACTCTAAAATAGAGTTATAGTGATACCTCCTCATAGTTGTCAGCATGCAAGAAAGGTGTTTTATTATTTTATACCCTTATGCCTTCCTTCTTTAATGAGTTGGAAAATTAAATGGATGCAGACATTTAATGTGTAAGCTTCCTCTGATCTACTACTGTAAACCTTCACATTACACTTTCTGTAATCAAGGAAGACTTCATTTCCATCCGTAAATGGATATGTAGAATGATGCTACAACCTATACTGAGAAGAAGCAGCTATTAGCAATGGTGACAAGCATCGATCAATCTCTTTTTTCCAAGGCTGATAGGCCACTGACAAGAATCCATCAAACTGCCTTCAGGGGAGGCAACATGGGCACAGCTGACAGATTCAGAGAAATCTGGTAGTCATCCCTGATTCTACTGCTTACTATAATAGCTACGTGATTTCACTTTGGACAAGTTATGTAACTTCTGATTCTTTTTCCTACTAGTAAAATAAGGACTGTACTATTACAGGAGGATTAAATAAACCATTCAAAGTGCCCAATAAGTATAAGGTACACAGTTGCTGCTCAGTATGTATTAATTTTTCAATTATTTTGTCTCCAGATAAGATCATTTCTCATAAAATGAAAAGAGATTTGTTTTTCCTCATAAAAATAATCCATAATAATTATAGAAAGACTAGAGATCACAGGAAATAATAAACCACAACATACAACCTAGAAATAGTTTAAAAAACTGACATATAACCTTCCAGAAAACAAATATAAACATTTATATAACCATACTGTACATGTTATTTTTAAACTTTTTTATTTAAACACAACATCACTTTAATGTCATTCTTTTAATTAACATGTTCAATATCCTCAATTTTAGAAATCACTAATATTCTCTTGATTAACATGCTTTTTCTTCTGTAAAGTTTTTTCCTATTAATATTAATAAATTTGCAAGGAGCATTCTTAAATATTCCATTTTACACACTTGGTGAAATATTTCCTTAGTGAGTATTTTATATCTGTTATTATTATTTGATATAACTATTATATAATAATAGCTGTATTCTGCATAAGACTCATCCCACCTCAGCTGCCCTTAGAAATGAATTTTAAAGTTCCATTTAAAAAGTGAATAACCTAACAATACTCAACATTTGAGGGAAGGTGCACTTTCACTTTTCACTTTCATGCGTTGGAGAAGGAAATGGCAATCCACTCCAGTGTTCTTGCCTGGAGAATCCCAGGGACAGGGGAGCCTGGTGGGCTGCCATCTTATGGAGTCGCACAGAGTCCAACACGACTGAAGCAACTTAGCAGCAGCAGTAGGCCCCCAAGGTGGAAGTTTTGAATCTTATGTATGAAATGCTAAAGAAAACTGAGTTCAAAGTTATGGACTCTGACAAGATGAGTTCTAAGTCTGATATGCTTTAGACTTAAAAAAAATTACTTCAAGCTCAAACATAATTTTTTCCACATGATTAAATAAGTACATAAGACAGCAGGGAATCTTAGCAATAGTTTACTCAGCATCTGGCAAAACTCTCCCAGGTCCTCAGTTTTGAGGCTTGCCAGATGACTAAACCTGAAGGACACGGCCCCAGGCAGGGTGATGGTCATCAGCACTGCCCAGGTAGACAGCACCACTGAGTCCATACTGAGGTTGCTGAAGTGTTCTATCTAATGGGCAGAATCTAATTTGGAATCTGCAGGGCATAATCACACAGTTCCATAGGACTCAAGTCTAAATGTACTGCCTTTTTCTTTTTTTAAACAATGACTAGAATTTTACAGTAAGCTTGGGCAGAAGGCAGCCAGTCTCTGATGCTGATGAAGACCGGTGAAGCCTAGAATATGAAGGAGCATAATCAAGTCAGTAAACAGCACAGCACTGTCTTCACAAAATCCCTTTGCCTGCTGAAAGCTCAACTCCTTCCATACATCACACAAGCTAAGAGCTTTGTTACAACCTTTCTGACTTGATGTGGCCGGGGTGGGGGTGGGGGGTTGGTGCAGAGTGCTCATGGAAGGTCACTATTTCATTCCCTCTCCAGCAGAAGCTACGGGACTGTCCTCTAACTGGTCCTGACTCATAAATCCTTGTGTGAATCTGCCTCAGTTCCTAAAGTGTCACTATACTTTGCCCTTAAATTACTTTGAGTGAACATTTTTTTTCTGCTGAGGTCTCTTGGTCAAATTCAAGATTCTTTAAAGATTTCTTGACTGTCTTCAATATGATATACTGGGATGCTTTTTAGAGAAACATCTGGAAATAATCAACTTTTGGAAATAAAGAGGGTGAACATAGCTAATTTTCTGTGAAAAGCTACTGAAAAGTAGCACAGTCATGAAAATACAACTTTATTGCATATAGGAAACAGTAATTTGACCACAAAATTAGAAGGCTCTGCATGGATCTTTGAACATGTTTTTGCCATGTGCCAGACCCAAAGTATTAATTAATAAAATATTGAAAGAGAAGGGTGGCTGAAATGGATGCCTTAAAATAATCACAGTTGATCCTTATAAGCATTTAAACTGTAAAGAGTATATGCCATATAAATGTATCAAATTAACTTTCCTTGTTATTTTCTGAGGAATCACTGTTCTTTCTTTAATAAGGAGTTAAGACAGATAAAAATTATTTCAATTCATTTCTTCTAGTTACATTTAGAGTAGCAGCAATGTCAATGCATTTTTAAATTAAGAGCCAAAATGTCATATTCCTTTCTCTCTATTGACTCTGACATTCTAGATATATAAGAACCTTAAATTTTGGTTGGAAAACTATTACAATAACTATCACTCACCAAATCAAGGACAGCAATCCATTAGGTTCTACTTGCAGGGACCCTTTTACAGAGTCTGTGCATCAATACTAGCTTATCATTCACTATTTTAAAAATAATTAGAAGAAAGGAAATAAAAATCATTAATACTTTTTGAGAGAGAAAGCATGCATTACTTCTCAAGGCCCAATTATAATCAATAATAGGTGGCAAACATGAGAACAGAATCTCATTTTGAAAAGTGAGAAAATTTAGTTGTTTTGTTTTTTGTTTTAAATGGCAACCCACTCCAGTATTCTTGCCTGGAAAATCGCATGGAAGGAGAAGCCTGGTAGGCTACAGTCCATGGGGTCACAAGAGTTGGACAAGACTGAGTGACTTCACTTTCACGTTCAGTTTCCCTGAAACTCAATTACATTTGGAGCCTATAGCGTGTGCAGACCTTGACCAAATCATTCTCATTGGGGCTTATTTCTTCACCTGTAAAATAAGAGGAACAAACTTACTACTTGATTCTCTCTTGGCCCTTGTAAACTCAATGTTCATGACATTCCTCCAAAACATTTTAAGAGTACAATATTTCAATGTGTAGCTGAAATCTGTTAAGTAAACAGACTGTAACTATATTTAAACAATGGAATTATCATCTCCTCCCCAGGTATTACCAATACCCTGACTTTTAATGATTCCTTAGCATTTTGAAAACAATAAAAAAATACACAATATAACAAAACAAAAATAAAAAGTATAACAAAAATTAATATAACAATAGTTTTTCTCCTAATATGAGAACCATCTGGGGAAGAATCTGGCCACAATGAGGGAGACCTATTGTACTAATATATATTAGTACAATGACCACTAGATAAAGAGAAGTATAAAAAGTCCAAGTATTTTTCTTCATTCTGGGGTAGAAGAAGGGAAAGACAAACCTCAGTGAACATGAAAGCTCACTAATTGTTTTGCTTATCTCTATTAAAAATTTTTTAAAGAAAATACTATATCTTGTTGCTCTTCACACTCTATGATGAGGAAAATTGATTTCACGGTTCAAATAGCAGGCCTACCGGCTATAAGAACAATGAAAAAGGTCATTCAAAAATAAACCAAGTTGTACAAAGTTCGTAGAAGATTTGTGGATTTTATGGATGCAGATTTTTGTAATTTAAATATGCAAATTCTCTGAGGTCTTTTTCTAAAGTGAGTTTTACCATTCTAAGGATGACATTGCTTGAGTGATACAGAAGATAGCAGTGGGGAGGGAGGTTTAAGACTAAATATCCAGGCTACTATATACTAGCTGTGTATTGTTTTTAAATAAACTAAGTACTTTTATGTTTCTGCGACCCAATTTCTAATCTTTGGTTGTTTGATCATTTTTCTTTTTCCTCCCTCACGCACCCTCTTGCCCATATATAAAAAAGGGGGGCTGAGCTGAACGACCTTAAAGTCAATATGGAGTAATGAAAAGACATGGACTTAGGGATCTGGCAAATGGGGTTCCAACTGTACAATGGATATAATACAATTACTATGGGGATTAATTAGTAAATGTACATAAAGTGACTATTATTATGGATAATCCTTAATGGGAAGTGGGTGAATGGTCTTTCCAGTGTGCTTGCTTTTTATTGCTATTTTTGTTGCTTTTAATCTGTTTTCCTTTCCCATCTCTCTTACTTTATATAATTCTTTTTCAAACCACTAGCATGGTCTCCTTTAAGTTTTCAATAAGTAGAAACCCATATGTACAATACTGTTTATATTGTAAAGTAAAAATTCATATAATTTAAGGGAGATCACTGATGGTGATTGCAGCCATGAAATTAAAAGACGCTTACTCCTTGGAAGGAAAGTTATGAGCAACCTAGACAGCATATTAAATACCACAGATATTACTTTGCCAACAAAGGTCTGTCTAGTCAAGGCTAAGGTTTTCCAGTGGTCATGTATGGATGTGAGAGTTGGACTATAAAGAAAGCTGAGCACAGAAGAATTGATGCTTTTGAACTGTGCTGTTGGAGAAGACTCTTAGGAGTCCCTTGGACTACAACAATTCCAACCAGTCCATCCTAAAGGAGATCAGTCCTGGATGTTCATTGGAAGGACTGATGTTGAAGCTGAAATTCCAATACTTTGGCTACCTGATGTGAAGAGCTGACTCATTTGAAAAGATCCTGATGCTCGGAAAGATTGAGGGCAGGAGAAGAAGGGGATGACAGAGGATGAGATGGTTGGATGGCATCACCGACTCAATGGACATGGGTTTGGGTGAACTCCGGGAGTTGGTGATGGACAGGGAGACCTGGCATGCTGTGCTTCATGGAGTCGCAAAGAGTCGGACACGAATGAGCGACTGAACCGACTGACTGATCAGTAAATGCTACTCCAGGTTTTATGCCATTAAAAGATGTTTCCAAACATGTCAAACTCATAAAACTGTCCTAAATATTTAATCTCAAATTATTATTTTAATCCAGTTTTTCCTGATATATTTATTTTAAAATGGACTTACATCATCTAATGGGCCTTCCTTTGTGGCTCAGACAGTAAAGAATCTGGCCACAATGCAGGAGACCCATGTTCAATCCCTGGGTTGGGAAGATTCCCTGGAGAAGGGAATGAATACCCACTCCAGTATTCTTGCCTGGAGAATTCCATGGCTCTGTCCCTAGGGTCACAAAGAGTAGGACACAACTGAGTGACTAATATATCATCTGATACACAGAATGTTTTACATAATAAATTTTCAGTGTTTAGTGAGAACATTTAAAAGGTTTTGAATAAACTTACTGGACAGACTATAACACTATTTTGAAAAGAAAAACAAAAAAAAACAAAACAAAAGCTATGCTATATATGAGAGCTACCTTCCAAAAGTCTGAATTTCTTTTTAAAAATCTTTGTGCCAAATCGTTGTTACAAAAAAAAAAAAGTGCTATGAGTGGTATTCAAAGGATGAGAAAATAATTTGCCTTTAGCAAGGTGGAATTAATTACTTTTCAACTATAGATCTAAACAGACAGTTGTGATTTTCTATTATCCATTTTAAATTGCAGTGCCCTTTTGAGTATTTTATGTTCTAAAATGCTAAACTGTGCAAATTTCCCTTCCCCTTTTGACAATTTAAGAAACAGCAACCTAATCAAGCTCTTAGTTTTCAATGCTAATGGCACAATTTTAGAGACTTATCAGCTGAAGTTGTTTCATCTTAAGTTACTGCTACACATCCAATATTGTACACATATTGAGTGTATTTTCCAGTAAAATCTAGTAAAACTTCTTTGATAGTGAATCTGATTTTCTATTAGGTATTTTGTGCCTGTGTTTAAATCTAAGTATTTATCTGTTCCATTTTTTATAAAATTAAATGAAAGCTTGAGAAATATGTTAGATAACTAAAACTATAAACTCTCTTAATTAGTTATTTCATTGTTAAAATTATTTTATATAAAATATAAAATGCATAATAATAGATAAATTACGATTTATATTTCATTATAATTATTTTCTAAATTGATTTTATATTTATATTTGATTTATATGCTTGCATATTTAATATAAATATATTATAAATGCTAGAATAAATTATATACATGCTATAATACAATATTATATGAAATATTTTATATAATATATAAAAATTATTTATATTTCTATTATGTCATGGAATCTAAGTATAACTTCATTATGTTGATAGAGAAATTGTGATCTAAATCAAAATAAAAATAAAGTTAAAAAGTAGAGCTGTTTTTTCAGTACAAAGAGCTCCACTACAGTAAGACTTACATATATTCCACTGCAAGTGATGATAAACAAAAGTATGATATATAGATTTTTAAAACATCAGTACTTCTATTATTTAATATATTCACCATAAAAGGGACAAGTTATTAGAATAAATATGAAATGTACACATGCATGTGCAAATGAATGAACTGCATGATCTACAAATCAAAAGTTATCTTGAACATGAGCATGAGATTAACATTGATTTCTAACTTTCAGTCCTAGTTATGAGGACTAATGGGTATTAACTTAAATCACCACATCTCCTGTTTCTTCTCCATTTACTCCCTGTTATAAAAAAAATATAAACCAGATAGAATATGAAGCAACTCTGTTCACCTACTGGACGATCAGACAGCATAGGGCTATAATCCTTGGAAGAAAGGAAACATAGGAAGTGAGAGTCATAAGCTCCATAACCTCTTGCCCAGGAGCACATCCAAAGCACAGCAATGGTAAGTATATCTTAAGCAGAGAGCAATAGTTTGGTCAGTAGAAGAAATGGATCTTGGGATCTGTGAGCTAAATGGGAATTCCATAAGACAGTGATTAATCATAGACATAGCAGCTTAAAGAACCAGAGATCAAAGACTTTCAGAGGAAAATGCTAGTCATTCAGTTGAGATTCAAAGAAGCCTTTTCTTGGAGTCAAGCTTCTCTAGTCCTTCACACCTATCCTTTGCCCCCCAGAATAAAAAGCCTAAAAATCAGCCTCAACAAGACCAAACTAACCTACTAGTAATTACTAATTAGAACACTCAACAAATTTTAAATGAAAAAAACAAAATCTGAACTATTGACAGTATAGCATTTTAAAAAATTGAATTCAAATATTACTCCTGGGGAAGCAGGAAAAATGACTGAAAAATGGGAGAGAAACAGTTAAAAAAATGAAGACCAAGGATTCTTTCTTTCTTTCTTTTTGAGGGGGCTGCATTTTGGTATTCTTAGGTAAGGACTTTAAAAGAGCTTTTATAAATATTCTCATGGATTCAAAGGAAAAGAAGTATATAATAAAGAAGCAAATGAGGAATCTCAGCAGAGATACAGAAACTATTTTTCTTAATCAATTGGAAGTTCTGGAATTGAAAAAGAGAAGAAAATGTAACTGAAAAATCATCAGTAAATTAAAATGTGGCAGGAAGAATTTTTTAAAAGAAACAAAAAAGTAAATAGGACAAATGAAACTGAAATAGCAATACGGTTGATTTAAGCCCCAAACAGTTCAATAATTTTACTGAAAGTAGGTGTAAATAGATGAGATACCTCATTCATACAGAGATTGTTGAACTAGACAAGAAAGAAAGACTCAATTATATGCTGCCTATAAGAGAGAGATTTTAAATATAAAGATCCAGGAGATGTAAAACTACACACACACACACACACACACACACACACACACAATTCTAATACTAACAATAGGAAAATCAGAATGGCTAATTAAAAACTGACACATTAGACTTTTAGGCAAGGAATGCAACTGAACATAAAGAGAAACTGTCACACTCATAAAAGCATCAATTTATCGAAAAGACAACACGGAAATGAGTATGCCACCTGACTGTAGAGTTCTGAAATATATGAAGCAAAAACTAACAGATCTAAAGAAACAAAGTCACTAATCTACAACTATGGATGGAAATTTTAACAACTCTCTCAAATAGCTGATGAATAAAGTAGACCAAAAACCCAATAAGGATACTGAAGATCTGAATGAAAAAACAAGATACAGGAAATAGTACTTCTAGAATACCACACCCAGACAGAAGAATACACATAATTTTCTGGTGCACACGGAATATTCACTAAGACAGGCTACATACTGGGGCATTCAATTAGTTCAAAAATTTCTAATAACGGATGTATGTGTGTAGCATGTGTGTGTATGTGCATATTCTGACAATAACAGAATAAAATTAGATTCCAAAAACAACACAACATTGTAAAAACACAAAATATTTTTAAACAACCTAGGGAATATGTAAGCAAATACATGGAATATTAAAATATTTTGAATTGAATGATGACAACAGAATAATTCAAAATTTGTGGGATTTATCCAAAACAGTTTTTATGGAGAAATTCATAGTTTTTATATGGAATAAAGAAGAGTTTAAATATAATGACATTAGTGGAAAAACTGGGAAAATCTGTATAAAGTCTGTAGGTTATTTAATAATTTTGAAAATATGTTCTGTAAGATGTTAACAAAATCTTAGCAAATAAAATCTAGTAATATACTAAAGAGTAATTCAGCACGACTAAATGGAGTTTATTTTAAAATTAATCCATATATTTCTTTCACCCACTAACCAAACAGACAAGAAAATAATATGACCATATTAATAGGTTTAGAAAAAGCATGTTGTAAAAATACCAATTTGTGATTTTAAAAAAAAGCACAGCAATTAGAAACAGAAGGGAAATTTCTTACTCTAATAAAAAGATATCCCTGAAAAATTTTCAGATATCATATTTAATATTCAGAATCTTATTTCCCCCTAAAGTGAGAAATAAAGCTAGGATCTCTGTTATCATCATTTCTATGTCTATCAAATGTTGTACTAGAAATTGAAGCCATTGTAATAACTAGGTAATAAAGATTAGAAAGGCATAAAACTGTTCACAGATGATATGACTATGTCCATAGGAAATCCTAAAAATACAGAAACAAAAGTACTAAGTTTGATAAGGGAACTTAAGGAAGCTCACAGAGGGCAAAGTGAACAACCAGATGTTGTTATTGTTTGGTTGCTAAGTGGTGTCTGATTCTCTTGTGTCCCACGGACTGCAGCCAGCCAGGTTCCTCAGTCCATGGGATTTTCCAGGCAAGAATCCTGGAGTGGGTTGCCATTTCTTTCTCCTGAATATTCCTGACCCAGGGAATCGAACCTGTGTCTCTTGCGTCTCCTGCATTGGCAGGTGGGTTCTTTAACACTGTGCTATCATGGAAGCCCAAACAACGGGATGACTGGAAGATAAATTAACTCACCATTTATAAAAACATCGAAAATATGTACACAAAATATGTACGGACCATTTTAACAAAGCATGTGCAATACCTCTATACAGACATTCATGAGATACATTAGAGAAGACCCAATAAATGAAGAAATGCGTCACGCCCATGCACTGGACTACAAAAGACTGTTAGGCTGTCAATTCTACCCAGACTGATATGTAAATTCAATGCAACCAAAATAAATCTTCCAGAAAGTACTTTTTCCCCCAAAATAACTTTATTCCACAATTTATATGAACTTGCAGAGGACCTAGAAAAGCCAAAATAATTGCAAAAAAGAAGAATGAAGTCAGAGGACTTGCATGATTTGATTTCAAGTCTCTGCTTTAAAGTGGAAACTGCTTCCCAGAGGCTGGCTGCTTCTTTTTTGGTAAATAAAATTTTAGTGCTACGCAGCCACAGCCCCTCACTTACATGTTATATGTGGCTGCTAGCCTCTACTACAGAGCTAGATCATTTTCAGAGAGATCTTATCTCCTACAAACTCAAAACACTTACTATTTACCTCTTTTAGAAAAAGTTTATCAGCTGTGATTTAAAGTTACAGTAATCAAGATGCTGATACCAGCATGAGACAAGAGCGATGGAGCAGACTAGAATCCAGCAAGAGACTCAATACTTCTGTATTTTAATTTTGTCAAAGGCACTAAAAATATAATACAGTGGAAAAGGGTCATTTTTTAAAAACAAATAATGTTGGAAAATTGTTATTCATAAAAAGAACCTCAATTCTCTATTTCAATCCATGGAGAAAAAAATTAATTCAGCTTGGGTCACAGATCTAAACATAAAAGCAACAACTATAAAGCTCCCTGAAGAAAACATAGAAGAATATTTATAACTTTGGATAGTCAAAGATTTTTGAATAGGACACAGAAAGCATTAATTAGGTAAGAAAACACTGCTAAACTGAACTCCAAAAAGTTTAAAACTTCTGCTCATAAAAGGTGTTAAACCCAAACTGGGGCAAATTCCAAAAAAAAAAATAATAATAATAATAAATGACCAGACTCAAAAAATGTCTGAGGTCTGGAAAGTCCAGGAAGTGATCACACATTGCAGGAGACTATGTACTTTTGTGCTCAGCCATGTTTGACTCTTTGTGACCCCTCAGACTATAGCCCACCAGACTCCTCTATCCATAGAATTTTCCAGGCAAGAATGTGGAGGTGTGTTGCCATTTCCTACTCCAGGGATCTTCTTGACCCAAGAATTGAACTTGCATCTCCCGCATGGGCAGGCAGACTCTCTCCCACTAGGCCATCTGAGATGCCCATAGGAGGCTAAGGAGAAATGCAAACTAAATGTAATGCGGTGCTCTAGAATGGACTCTGGACCAGAAAAAGGACGTTACTGGCAAAACTGGAGAAATCTGCATAAAGTCCGTAGGTTATTTCATAGTATCGTACCAGTGTCAATTTCTTAGCTTTGAAAATTGTTATGTAAGATGTTAACATTAAAAGAAGCTAGATGAAGGGCACTTGGGAATTCTCTGTACTATCTTTGAAACTCCTTTGTAAAACTAAAATTATTTTGAAATAAAACTACCGTGGGGAAGAAAAGGTTGCTATGAAAATGAATAGACAAGTCATAGACCATATACATTCATACACACACATATATACACGTATGTATATATACACACACATACATATACTGAAAGGGACTATAAGTAGAATGTATGCATAACTGCTACAACTCAGTTATAAAATAACAAACCATTTAAAAATGAACAAAAGACTAAAACAGACACATCGCAAGAGAAGATACGCAAACTGGTCACTAAGCATATGAAAAATTGCTCCATAGCGTTAGTCATCAGAGAAAATGCAAATTAAAATCACAGAGAGATACCATCACACCCCCACTAGAATGGCTAAATTTATAAAGAACACCACCAACGGTTGGCAAGGATGTAGAACAAACCAAATTTTCCTAACTACTGGTGGGAGGGCAAAGTGAAATGACCACTTTGGAGAACAGGTTGGCAGCTCCTTATGAAGTTAATCATATATCTACACAAAACCTTCTAATTCCACTTAGTATTGGATATTTATCCAAGATAAATGGAAATATATCTACACAAAAAGATTGGGGCTCAAATGTTCAAAGATTGTTTTAAAAGGAAAATTGTTTTAATACTAACTAGTGGTTCATGGTAAAGAATCCACCTATCAATGCAGGAAACACAGGTTTGAAGTGAAGATTCCCTGGAGAAGGAAATGGCTACCCACTCCAGTACTCTTGCCTGGGAAATCTCATGGACAGAGGAGCATAGTGGGCTACAGTCCATGGGGTCACAAAGAGTCAGACATGACTTAGCATCTAAAAACGAAGTAAAAAGATTCTTTTTCAATCAAGAAATGCCTATTCTCTCACAGGCACTGTGTTAATAAGAGCTTTAGAAATATAAACTTCTTAACCCTCACAAAAACACTACGTAGATACATAAGTTGCCTATTCATTTATTCCACAAAGATTTAAGAAGCTATAGTGTGTCAAGCAATGCTCTTGCACATAACAAACTGCATGTCAATTTCCCTATTCTCATAAAGCTTGCACTCTGGATAGGAGAAGGCTGATAGACAAAGACAACATGGATAAATTACCAACATGTTACATGGGTAACAATGTTGTCCACATTTTAGAGATGAGGCTTGAGACATAGAGGCTTGGATTTGGATCCAGTTTCTCTGGCCCAAAATGTAGAACCCTGACCATGACACTACCCTGCCAAAGAAAACACTACAACTCCTTGTCTCTCAAGATGACACCACTCTTTTCAGGTTCCACTTTAGCAAACAGATGTTAAACTCAAATAAGTAATTTTCAACTAAATTTACTAAAAGGAAGATAAACTGTCCAGGTTTCTGAACAGAAAATAGGATGAAGCTTGTGATTTCCATGAAGAAGAGAGGCAATTACAAAGAGACCTGAAGGATGCAGTTAGTAGACAAAGAGATAAGTCACAGCATCTAGCCCTGGCACCAATTCAGAACAGAGAAAGCCAAATTATTCTTTTTGCTATTCTTTTACCTTTGCACATGGCCCTAGAATTCTTAAGTTTTTGCTCACATAGTAAAAATAAGGCATGTAAATCTGTAAACCACCATTGTATAAGTAAGGTAGAGTTAATCTGCCAGAGTAACCCAATTTTTCTAAGCTATTCTGTCTCTGGAGAGGCTTTGTGGCTCCTTTTTAAACCAGCCGTACTTAACTCCATTACAGAAAGCTATATAAAGAAATGAGGCAACACCACATAAATGGAGTGCTAGATTGCTCTTATTTCACTTACTGTGCATTAAGTCTCAAAATATTAATAGCAGACATAAAACAGGCCACAGATAATTCACTCTTTGATTAAAGTACCTCAACAACTAATAAATATCAAATACAAAATACATTCAGTATGATTAGCTGAGGGAACTGCAATGATTTTCATCAAAATCACATGAAAACACCCCAGTGTTTTGCAAGAGAAAACGGCTTCACAGTAATAAGCCTAACATGCCTTCTTGTATTGTACAGTATATGTTAGCAATGCCAGTCCACGTGTACATCCCTGAATACCATGCTCCAGTTTTATTACTTTGAAAATTGGGCACATGCTGTTTCTTTTCCCTCGAAAGCTTTTATTTCAAAATTTTTATAGGAGTAAAATCAGCTTAGGCATCACATTCCTATAAATCAGCTCAGGCATCACATTCCTATAAAAGTCTTTGGCATCTTCAGAAACAGTTAACTTAGAAACATTGTTAACTTAGTATCACTTCTATCTTACACTCACCCATGTTGGTTACTGCACTCATAGCACTGTGTTGCTTCATTATTCACATCTGTCCTTTCAACTCTCTATCCTAAATGTTTCTCAGCCCTCTCTTCACATCACTTCTTCCCATGAATCACACTAAAAATACTGTGTGTGTGTGTGTGTGTGTGTGTGTGTGTGTGTGTGTGTGTGTGTTGGTCGCTCAGTCATGTCCATTTCTTTGCCACTCCATGGACTATAGCCCACCAGCTCCTCTGTCCATGGGCTTCTCCAGGCAAGAATACTGGAGTGGGCTGCCATGCCCTTCTCCATAGGTTCTTCCTGACCCAGGGATTGAACCTGGGTCTTCTGCACTGCAGGCAGATTCTTTACCATCTGACCCACCAGGGAGGACCAAAGATACTATACTCAGTGTGATATACAAACTCACCAATGAGAACAAACACTTGCCTTCTACAACCAGTACAGAGTGGATAGATAAATATGAAGCTTTCCACCATACCCCATTGTCACTGTCCTGGGGAAGACCACTGGCACCTCTGTTTAGACACTCATGTTACTTCCTAAAGGTGTCCTTGCCTCTAAAATCACCCCTCTAGCTCCCTCTTCACACTGGGACTGACATACTCTTTCTACACAGCTCATTCCTAATTATTCTTCTAAGATGAGGTTTGGCTTTTACTTTCTCAGAAAATTCTTTTTCTACATAATCCAAAAAATAAGGTTCTCCCACCAAACTCTTTAAAAACTTTTACGATATAGTATTCATTAATTTTACTTAAGCCTGCATTTCAACTACAGCCATCAGGACACCAGTCCATTTTTCTTTTACCAAGGTCATTTTTCTTTTTTTTTCAGTTTAAGTACCTATCAAGGTATCCAGACCACTTTATATTATATCTTATATTTATACTTCACTAAAAAAATCACTATAGAAAATGGGCAAGAAGGAAGAAAAAAATTTTTCCTAATGATCTGCATTTCCTAAGTTTTGCATCTTCCAACATACTTCTTTGGTTTTTAAGGATATACTCATTATTGTTAGAGGGTTCAGAACCATATGCCTTCTACACCACAGTAGTCAAGTTACTGATTATCAGCTTATGGTAACAATCCTGATGCTAGGAGGATTCTGACCTTGTGTAACACCACAGTTTCATAGTAAAACAAAAGGGCTTGTCTATAATGACTGCAAAAGTAGCAACCTCTTTGCTACTTATAGGTACTTATAGGTATCTCTTACTCTCTATATAGGTACTAAATACATCATCATAGGTGTATTTATTATGAATAGATTTAGTCTGATGGCAGAGTTTATTATACTATTCTATTTCAAAACTGAAGAGATAGGAAGGTTAAAAAGACAGATCAACACACCTAGAAAATATTGCTCTTATATAAACTGGCTGACTATTTTATTTTACACTCAGGAAATCTTCTGCAGACTAAAATACAGTTTGAAAAAGACTTTAAAAATAGAGAAATGTACAAAATTTAACCATTTATAATTCCCACAATCCAATTATATAATATATAAGCTATTCTTACTTAGTCACAATCCCATGGACAGAGGAGCCTGGTGGGCTGCAGTCCATTGGGTCGCTGAGGGTCGGACACAATTGAGAGACTTCACTTTCACTTTTCACTTTCATGCATTGGAGAAGGAAATGGCAACCCACTCCAGTGCTCTTGCCTGGAGAATCCCAGGGATGGGGAGCCTGGTGGGCTGCCATCTCTGGGGTCACACAGAGTCAGACACGACTGAAGTGACTTAGCAGCAGCAGCAGCAGCACAGATTAAAACAAAACTTCCTCATCCCTTAAAAGCAAAGCAACAGACTCAAACAGAGTCAACAAATGCAAACTAATAATATCCGAGAATGGGAAATACACTCAAGTAGCATTTTTAGCATATATTACATATTTCTTATTTTGAAAAATTAAACAATTAAAATCATCAAACCAACCAAAATACTGGAGTTTTGATAAATCTCTGCTACTCTTATTTATAAGAAGCAGGCATAGAGCTCAACTAAAACCAATTTTAAAAAATTCCAACAAAAAAATTACACACACTGGAAATGTCAAACAATTGAGGCTCAAGATGACCTATAACAAGTGCTAAAATTTGGGTTCCTCATCATTTGCTTTTTCAAAGACAAATTCATTTCAGGAATTTGGGGCTATATTTCATTTGAAGTAAAAAGGAAATGTTTCTCATATAGTTATACTCTTTTCCATGCCAAACATGTTAGCCAAGTATGATATCATTCCAGAACTTCATGATGGCAGCTCCAGAGAACAAAATGATGTGCATGTCAGCTGACACTTTTGCTTAAACAGTCACAAATATGTTCACTAATTATCTGACCAGGGTTTAGGACACTCTTCCCTCAACTCTTCCCAAGAATGGCATCCTCTCATCCTCCACCACAGGCTTAAATGCAACCTCTCTGCATTTAGAACCCTTTAGTTTTTGTTTTGTTTTTTAAATTTATTTATTTTAGTTGGAGGCTAATTACTTTACAATATTGTAGTGGTTTTTGCCATACATTGACATGAATTGGCCATGGGTATATATGTGTTCCCCATTCTGAACCCCCTCCCACCTCCCTCCCCATACCATCCTTCTGGGTCATTCCAGTGCACCAGCCCCGAGCATGCTGTCTCATGCATCAAACCTGGACTGGCAATCTGTTTCACATGTGATAATATACATGTTTCAATGCTATTCTCTCAGATCATCCCACCCTTGCCTTCTCCCACAGAGTCCAAAAATCTGTTTTATACATCTCTGTCTTTTTGTCTTGCATACAGGGTTATTGTTACCATCTTTCTAAATTCCATATATATGTGTTAGTATACTGTATTGGTGTTTTTCTTTCTGGTTTACTTCACTCTGTATAATAGGCTCGAGTTTCATCCACCTCATTAGAACTAATTCATATGTACTCTTTTTAATAGCTGAGTAATATTCCATTGTGTATATGTACCACAGCTTTCTTATCCATTTGTCTGCTGATGGACATCTAGGTTGCTTCCATGTCCTGGCTATTATAAACAGTGCTGCGATGAAGGTTGGGGTACACGTGGCTCTTTCAATTCTGCTTTCCTCGGTATGTATGCCCAGCAGTGGGATTGCTGGGTCATGTTTCAAAGCAGTCTCTCCAGCCTAAATTACTCTCTCATCATCTGCCAGTGTATTTACTTCACTTAAATTTATGTATAGAGGATCCACAGGCACGTTAGAATTTTTTACCTTTTATAGAACTCTATAGTGCTCTGGGGTTTCCCAGATTCCTCAGCCAAAATTAATATCCACACACTATTCCATACTGCAGTCATCTCAAACCTTAGCTTAGATTTTGAGCCAAACTGGTCCCCTTCATTTACAATATATTGTGAATTTAGGAAATTGCTTATTATTTCTAATCTCTAGTTTCTGCACATTAAATATACCTTACTCTTTGAATTGTTCATGAATTTTAAATAAGAAAATGTATATATGTATGTTAATTCAAGACTTTATCAGAGCAAGTACTCATTAAGGAGTAGCTATGACACATAAAACTAGCCATCATTATATCATTAGTCTATATTTGGTGATGCTGCCATTTGCACTAATACTCTATCCATTTAGACCAGTTAATTTCAGCTCCTGTTGAATTTACTAGAAATATAGCTTAGAGAGATAAGAAAAAGGACCATTTTAGGAAAAATAAACTCAGTCTTTAAATCAAACTCTTCTTCAGGTGACATCATTTCTTTAAATTAGAAATATCTTCCCAATCCCCCTAAGATTTTACACATTAAAATCTTCAAGATTTCTCTAAAATCACATTTAACATTCTACTAAATATGAAATAAAAAAAAAAAAAAAAAAACTAAAGGGCAAAAAAAAATCAAAAGTAAAATAAAACTTTTATTTTCAGGACCAAGTGCTTATTACTAGAGAATATGTTCCATTCTACCCAGGAGACAATTTGCAAAACAGAATTTTTTAATTTGGGAAATGAATAAGTATATTATTGCATACAAGTGTAGCTATGAGGAACTCAATTTTACTTGGGATTTTTCTGGTCACGTCAGTCGTGTCTGATTCTGTGCGACCCCAGAGACAGCAGCCCACTAGGCTCCCCCGTCCCTGGGATTCTCCAGGCAAGAACAATGGAGTGGGTTGCCATTTCCTAAGCACTGTAATTAGCTAAACAAAATATTTAAGTTCTGGTGTGCTTCACATATCCCATTAATTCCACACTAGATTTAAGTTCCTTTAAACGTCACTGATTTTTAATTACCATGCAAATGTATTAACTAAGCTTCTTAGAGCTAAAGGTTAGAACCACATGGAGAAGAGCTGATAAAGGAATTTGCCTTTTTCCTGTTAATAACAAATATGATTTATGATTCCTATTCTGTGGCTGCAACTCTAAGATTATTTTCAATATACTAAAAATGTAATTATCAAATAGATTCAAGAGAAACCTTTAACATCCCTGTTTTGCGGGAAAGAAAACATCTTTATGAAATAATCAACAGGTATCGCTCGTAATTTAACTAGAACAGGAGAACAAGCGGCACACAGCACTAGGAAGGATTGAGAGGAGTCAGTGCCATGACTAACCAGGCGCGCAAAGGTTGGTCCGGTTCCTTGGTAGCTCGTCTGCCTGCAATATCGTGGAGGTTTGGCAGCAGTTTTAGCAAATGAGCACAGACAGTTGCTTGCAAGACTCTGAGGCTCGAACCTAACATTTACTAATGGAGTGGTCACATGTATTGCATGTTATCTCCAACTCTCACTTTCCTTGTCTGCAGTTATACCAATTAGCATCACCTGCATTTAGTGGTACTTAAATAAACTGAAGATCTTTTATAGTTGTTGACTAATCTTATCTGCTTTACCATACATATTTCTTAATACTTTAGCCAACATTTACTGAATGTTTAATGGTTGTTAAATGTGGACTTTATATAGATTTTTTCATCTCATCATCACAACAACATCATGAGGCTGATATTATCCTTGTTTTGCTGATGAGAAAACTGTGTGGATCAGCTGTGGTTTCACACTTGGTTAGTGACCGCATGACTTCCAAATCGCTCTTAACCCCTGTGGATACCATAGTTTTGGCAGAAGACACATGATTTCATCACCGTAAACAGAGGTTACTTCCGTACCCAAATTATGGAAGAGAAAAGCAGAGACAAGAAAGACAACAAAACCCCCTCCAAACATACATATTTAATAAGAGATCAAACTTGAACTTAGCTATCTTATGATTTTAATAAGAGTAACGGCATTTCCGACATGGCACACACTTCTGATAAATGAATTGTAGAATTTGCAAATGAAAGAGAAGACCTAATTCTTGTCTGTGAGGAAGATTTCAACACAATGGATTTTATTCTTGTAATACCACTGCCCAGCACGTTTCATCAAACACCCTGACTGGAAAATTGCAAATGTACCTTGTCTAAAATTGTTTTGCTCAGTCTGTGTTCAAATATTCAAAAATCAAAAGGTACAATGGATTGCTATCAATAGTCCAAGTGACAGACACAGAGATAGAAATGAAGCTGTGACTCAAGAACTGAAAAACAATGTCATTCACATCTATTAGTTTCTAGTCCTCAAGATGTCTATACTTTTGTTCCCAGCAACAATCTCTAATTTATGAGGACACCTCACCTCAGCTCACTCAGTAAACATCTCATCTTTTTCATGTCTATATAGCAGCATCAATTTTCCAGATATTTTACCAGGCCTTATTCTGTTTGGTGACTAGATATCAATGGGTCAGGCAGTTACTCTGATATGATACATGAATTAAAAGGACAGAAACTGGTAAGATGAGGGATGTTATATGAAACATTTATTATATGTTTGTGCTTAAACTTTTCACAAAGATAGCTGTGATGGATGCAGAATTGGGACAAGATGAATATTATCAGGTATATGTAGTTATTATTATGGTATCCTTGAGAGGCATCACAGCTTTCCTCTTACATCCCTCATGGAGTTAGATAAGTGACCCTAAGAGAAAATCTCACATCATTCTGCAAGAATAAGGTCACACTTGCCAAAAGCAACATAGAAGACTATCGACCTTATAAGATATATAAGACTGGATCGTCAGGGCTGGGAGGAACTCAGATTTGAACTTCTCTCTGACAATAAATTTGTGCAGTCATGGGTGAGGTCACTACAAGAAATTTATTAGATTTTAAAGGGTTAATTATCCTTAATCTTGACTTGTAAGTACGGTGGATAACTATTGTTTTTTTTCCCCCAGGGACTTTGGTTGAACCAATTTGGGATAATACAAAGTTGCACATATACTTTTTTTTTTTTTTTTTCTGCGCCACTCATCATCATTGTGGCCTGAGAAAAACCTGGAAGGGAAATCAGTGTAAAACTTGTCTGGGCATTACTACAATTACAGTGACCCACTGACTGAGTCACTCCCCATTCTTAGGCTGTCAGGTAAGTCATATTAAGTCACAGAATCATGCCTTACTGCCACAGTGGTCTGTTTAAAGGACCAAGTCTAATGAGCACACGCTACCTAAATTTTGGTGAGAAGCAAGTACTACTGAAATAACTCACAAATGATGAAATAAAACTGGAAATTTCTGATTTGTTCATGAGAGAACACAGAGGTAAATGTGAAGAAAAGAACTTTCTGAAACACAAGGGGAAAGCTTGCTATTTTTGCAATACTTTATACAAAATAAAAAGTAGGAACAAAAAGAATCCCCTGAAAATAGCTGTTATTGATTTGAAAAATTCCAGTAATCTAAGCAATAACTTATAAAGAAAATAAAGAGCAAGCTTTTATCTGTGTCTAAAAAGGCGGTCGCACACAGATATCCGCAGTTGGGGGACACTACCACCCTCTGTTGCTATCACTTAACGGAAAAACAGGTCATCAGGATTGATGTTTTTAATGGTCAGTTAAAATCCTCTGAAGCAGACATAGGGAATGGACCTGTGGATACAAGAGGGGAAGGAGAGGCTGGCACAAAGTGAGAGAGCAGCACTGACGTGCACACACCTCAGTGTGTGACACAGACAGCGAGCGGGAGGCTGCTGTGCAGCAGAGGGAGCTCAGCTCAGTCTAGGGCTCTGTGATAAACTGGAGGGGTGTGGTGGGGTGGGGGCAGCTCAAGAGGGAGGGGATCTACACATATTTAATGGCGGATCCACACTGCTCTACAGCAGAAACTAACAACACTGTAGAGCAGGCATAACTGTAATGAAAACACACTCCAATTTAAAAATATAAATCAATGAATAAATCCTCTGGGAGTCCCTGACTTTTGTAATAATTCATAGTAGAAAGTATCTTTGATTGTGCAAGTTGGAAACAGATTTTATTATATGGATGATCCCACTGATCCCACCATAAAGCAGTCTTTTATAGGTGATGCTCCTTGACCAGAGAATTATTCTTGATTATTGAGAGCATGCCATTCATAAACACTGAATTCCAGAAGCCAAAGATTTCTGAGAGTGGCTATAAATATACCGAGATAACAGAAAGGTGTTCTGATTCATGACGGGTAATGAAGAGACACCAATAAAGTCAGTGAATATTTTGAGATTTCTTCAAGCATGCACATTATTTTCAAAGGCAGTAAAAGACCTATTATAAATAATTAATAAACTAAATCAGAATTCTTTATGTCATATCTATAGCATGAGCTATTGAAATAAGTTCCAATATCAGATTCTACCTCAAAGTAGAATTTATTAACTCAAATCATTGTGGAATGCTGTAATGGCCATTTCTCAGGCACTAACCTAATGACAACTAGCTTTGAGTTTTATAAGGTTAACAAAGAACCGAATGTAGCTTCAGGGTGGAATTTATGAAGTGGTAATGAACACATTAAGATGGTCATTTCAGTCTGTAAAGAAAGGTTAAGTTTAGATGTCACTGCTTTGAAAGCTGTGATCCCCTTAGCACATACTAGAAAAGAGATTAATAGGCAGGTCGGAGGTTTCCTTCTAGAGACTCTGAGACACAGCTGAACTGATAACACTTTAAAAAGAGACTAGAAATCGATCCATGTACACATATAGACTCACAGAGTGCACTCACCATATGTTCATTTCAATTATCTTACAATTCCAAACAGCTTTCCCTGAAGCAAGAGATTATATTTGGCCTACGCTAAGATGTCATCCTTTTTTGAAGAGGAACGCTTTTTTTAGAAGCATACCCATGAATGTATTCAAGAGGTTTTATGATCTCCCATCTAGGCATGTACCCTTTTGAGAACCATTCTACCATGAAAAGTGGCCACCCAACAACTTCTGATGAAGGGAAAATCAATGAAGCCTCATGCTGAAACTTTTAAGATTCAATAAAAGTAGTTATCATAATTTTGCTAGTTAGGCTCATCTAAGATTGAAGCACCAACTAAATAAAGAATAAAGGCAATCAATAAATGGTTCATAATAAGTAGAGCAAATGCAAATTAAAATAAAAGGAATAAATTCTGAAAAATCTCAGGGACACTTTTATGGGAAACTAAGATTTAAAAATAATATCCCAGTTTAAGAAGACAAAAATGATCTGAAAGTGAACAAAGGTAAAGAAAGATGAAATTCTGCAAGTCATTCTGCAGTTTGTTTGTTCTTTAAATCTGCTCATCGTGTGACAGAAAACTTAAGTCAAGGAAATCTTCCCAACAAGCCAAGCAAGGTCAAAGTGAAATAAAAATACATTTGATTTTTTAAATGGCATCTAATACCATGATCATATTTTCTTTTATAGTTCTCTTTTCCAACATTGTTTTTCCTCTTTAGCCAGTGTAAATGTTAGATTTTGCATGAAAATGGAGCAGAAAATGGGCCTTAGCGACCCACTTAAAAGATAATTTACCACCCAGTGCAATATAAGGACATTAAAGGAAAGAGGAAAAGTTCCTAGCAATTAAAAAAAAAAAAAAAATCAAGCCTCCCACCTGGCCATGAGAATTTTGTGAGTTGTATAATTAGGAAGTATTTCTATAGCTGCCTCTAAAAGAATGTAGGGAGGCCAGGATTATAAAAGCTGGATGTCAAAGTACTTGTTCTGTGCCATTTTTAACCTTGAACATAACTGACACTCACCTCTTTCTTCAGAAAATTAGGAGACTGTGATGCAGTGACCTGTAAGATGCTCTTTTGCTTTGCTAATTTTTATTTGCATGCTTTAATTTCACAAAGAACAAATCCTTATGTAACTGTGTACTAAAATGAAAAGATTATTTTACTTTTTAGTCTGTTCAAATTCTTAATATTCAGTTTCCAGTTATGTGCTACTTCATCTTTTCCCCATAGCTTCTTTAGGAAGAGTGTTCCCCTCCTTTTTTTGACATACTGTGATAGCCAACATTCATATATATTAAAGTTGCTTCTTAATGAATGCAGAATGCTTTCTTCTTCCAGGAAGTATCCTAAAAATTAACCTATCATATTTAATTGGCAATAACTTCAGGAAGAGATTTAGCTCATCATGCAGATAAGGAAACTGAGGCCTAGGAATTAGTAACTTGCTTGAGTTCACACATGCTTCAGATGTTAATGGAGTCCACCTGTGTCCAGACCACATTCTGTGAAGATGGTTCACGAGAATGCATACATCTATGACAGCTGGTACCCTGGAAAATCCCAGGGGAGAAACTCTGTTGCCTTTCTATGGGCTCTAGGATCACGGATAAAGCGTATCTTCCCTCGTGGGACAAACACAAAAGGAACATGGCTAACCTCGTCATTACAGCTTGCCATATTAGACTTCAACGATCAATAAAGCTTGCCAAACAATAGCTGATACAATCCAGTGCCTCAGAAAACCGGTAAAACACATCATGTTTACTGATTTTGAGGGGCTGTCTACAAGAGATCTACTTTGTTTACTGTAACTAAGAATATACATGATTTACAACACGATGCTTGATTCAGTGTGCCAATTCTTTAAGCCTAGACAAATCTCATGGGGAAAGAAAAGCTGGAGGACCATTGGTTTTATTGGTTTCCTGAGATTACCCAGGTGGTGGTGCTGCTGCTGCTGCTGCTAAGTCGCTTCAGTCGTGTAAGACTCTGTGCGACCCTACAGACAGCAGCCCGCCAGGCTCCCCCATCCCTGGGATTCTCCAGGCAAGAACACTGAGTGGGTTACCATTTCCTTCTCCTGGTGCTAGTGGTAAAGAATCCACTTGCCAATGCAGGAGACGCAAGATATGCAGGTTCAGTCCCTGCGTCAGGAAGATCATCTGGAGGAGGAAATGGAAACCAGCTCCAGTATTCTTGCCTGGAGAATCCCAGGGACAGAGGAGTGTGGTGGGCTACAGTTCATGGGGTCACAAAGAGTCAGATGCGACTGAGTACATACCACTGTGTTGCATATTACTGAGATTACACAAGGCACTAAAAAACGATAGTCAGCAAATCTGAGCTGCTCCTTTTGGATTAACTATTAGGTTTACAGTCTCTTTAAAGGAAAGCATTTGGTGCTTATTCCAAGCACCTTAATTCTGGTCACTGAAACTTCCATTACTCTTTTTTTAATACTTTAAAAGCCTTTTCCTTGATTATACTTTCACTAACTTGCTTCCTGAATTAGTAAACACTGGATTTAAGTCTGTAAGGGATTCTAGTTCAAATTCTGCTATTTAATTAACCATATAAGTATTAATAAGTTACTTAACAATCGGATATTTTTTGAAAAAGAGAGATAGAGAGGGAAGGAAAAATATACAAACAATTATTATGTTCACATCTCAGAAATGATGAAAGGATCAAATGAGGTAGGCTATATCAAAAGTGCTTTTAAAAACTTCAAATGTGGTAAAAATGTCAGTATCGTTATTTTCCTTGTTCAAAGTATTTATACTGAACCAGGAAACAGCCTTGGTAGCACATATTAAATTTCAAAAAATAATGTTGAAAGATGCTATCTAAACCAAACTACGGAGGGTGCTGCTGCTGCTGCTAAGTCGCTTCAATCATGTCCGACTCTGTGGGACTCCATAGACGGCAGCCCACCAGGCTCTCCTGTCCCTGGGATTCTCCAGGCAAGAACACTGGAGTGGGTTGCCATTTCCTTCTCCAATGCATGAAAGTAAAAAGTGAAAGTGAAGTCGCTCAGTCATGTCCGACTCTTTGCGACCCCATGGACTGCAGCCCACCAAGCTCCTCTGCCCAAGGGATTTTCCAGGCAACAGTACCAGAGTGAAGTGCCATTGCCATCTTCGATGGAGGGTGAGATCTGAGCAACTCTGTGACATCAGAGTCATAGATTTCTGTCTTGGCAAAGCAAGTACATCAAACTTTGAAGGTAGGAAGGGCATGTACTCAACATTTGTATTTCATTTACTATTTTTCTCACTCTGAGAATGACCTTGGCAACTAGTTTCAAATGAACCAGAGAAGTCTGAGCTGTCTTTCGAGCATTACTAAGCTGTACAATCAGTTCTTTTACTTTCCTCTATCATAGCAGCAAAGGGGAGTTATAAAGCATCTGCATTTCCCAAGGTGAAGTTCCATGCTATGTCCAAAAGAAGGGTATCATTGTCTGTATATGAACCTTTGATCTTTGTCTTTTGAAATAATGCTCTTGTTAGATTCAAGCACATTTAATATCCCCCTATGTTATCACACTTTTAAAATTAGACATATTTGATCCAGAAAGAAAACTGCTTCTATAAGGAGCTGAGAGTAGAATTTGTATCTTGTTTTATATTTTAGTTTCTCAATAAAATTCTTCTAAGAAATGTGAACTAATGATATTAGCATAAAGAAATATTAGCTTCTAACTACTTCCTACAGCCAGAACACTCTGGGAGGAGTATACCCTAAAGCTCTACAGAATTAGCAAAGTGCTTATTCTACAAAACAATTGCAAAATATTCAGTTGGAAAGAAGCACATTTTCTGATAAACAACACAACTACTATCTGTCAGCTTTTTTTCTGGCCTAATAAGCAATTCTGTTTTTTCTCCCCCTAGTTCCTTCCAACTTTGGTTGCAAATTTAACACTTTAGAATCAAAAATATGTTGTTGTTGTTGTTGTTAATTTAGACTCGGTTTCCAGGATTTCAGAACTGGAAGGATATATTAACCCAATCTTTCCCCACTTTCCCAAGAGAATGTAACTCTGGTCCAGAGAACAGGAAAAAATTACTTAGTTGACATTACATACTAGTGGGCAGGTGACACAGATTTCGAATACAGGTCTCCAGAATCCTAATCTAGAGACCATGGACACATCATGATTTAAGAACTATCTTCAGGATAATATTACCCTTGATTGGGTGTCCATTCTGTATAAACTGAATGCATCAATGTGTCAGAGGTCTTGTGGATCATAGAAAATTTATGTGTATAATATTATTATCAGATACTATTTATTGAGATTTATTATATTCAAAGAACCTTACTAAGTCTTCTATGTATATTAAATCATTTAACTTTTAGAATAATGCTTTAAGGCTAAGACTACTATTAATCCTACTCTATGGGTAAGAAAATGGATAGTTTAATGAATTAAGTAATCTGGGCCGCATTACAGTTTATACGTGGAAGAGGCAAGATTTTCAAGTTCTATGAAATGCTACCAGTGCTTATAAAAACATCCAAGAGAAAACATACACCCCATAAATTTTCACAAATAAACCTGCTTTTGTCAGTTTTAGGAAAGAAAACTATATTTCTGCCAGTTGGAGAAGTAACAACCAAATGCATTTAGTTCTCATCGAGTAATAAAAAAACAGATTGTCTTTCATTTTGCTCTTTAAATACATTTCAACCAACTTCAAAGAGAATATCAACAAAGACATTTACAGATCAAGGTTACGGTTTGGCTTTATTTATCTGATAGGGCAGATTAATTCATTATTAATTTTCCTGCTCTTCTTACATATAACATATTATGGCATATTAATGAAGCATTAATTTACAACAATTATACCTCATTTTATGCACAATCTGGCACTCCTGTTTAGTTCTGCTCTTTGGTTTAGTTTTTAATCCTAGCCGTGATTCCAGTATACAAACTTCAGGAGTAAATGCTACCTGCTTTAAATATGTCATCTTGGGAAGCATTTTTGAAGAGACTTATGTATTCTACAGTCATCTATCACTGATATGAAGATCCTTACATAACTGCAGGACTACTGTGATAATGTTGTACAATGACTTCCAAGAGCAAATTCTGAAAAATCAATGAAAACACCCTTGAGTAACAATTGCAAGCTGAATGTAAGCAAAGAGCAAAACTATAATTTTGTTGCACTGCAATCTTAAGAGCAAAAAGAACTAATAAAAGGAATAATAGGTTATTCTAATGTATTATTAATTTATTTATTATGTAACTCCATGAGTTAGAACCTTTTGAACTAGAATTGGCTGTGGTTGGAATATTTAAGAAAACAGACAGGGTCCTTGACCTTAGGACAGAAAGCAATGGTACCCAGTAAAGCAAAACTTTTACAAGACCAAGAGTAGAAGAGATTTTCTTGATTCTAATTCTTATAGCAACAATGTATCAATCTTCTCAAAGCATCCCTGTTATTAGTTCATAAAATTTCACAATCTGTTATAAAACAAATGTGAACCTAAGTTGCTACAACTTTTAAAAAAACTGTGACAGTTGAAGAGCCAATCTAAGATAACTGAGACAGAGCTTCATATTATTTTTGTTTTCCTTTATATGCTTTAATAATCTGAATTAATAAAAATGTATTTCTCCATGAAATTACACCTTTAACATATTCTTCTTTAATTTGAATCATTTCTCTTTCAAGTAAAGTCCTAACAAACATACAAGCAAGAAAACCAAGTAAAGATATGCAATTCCATTTGATATACCTCCCACTGAATTATTCCCAGAGTATTTTATATTTCATGCCATACTTATTATATTTTACTATATAAATAAGACCATATACCCAGCCACATCTGGTTTACTTCTGCTATAAAATATCAACAATCTTTTGGCCAACACTAGCTGAAAAAGATGAGCACCAACATCAAAAGCATGCCTTCTCATTAATATCCAGCTTAAAACATATTATAAAAATAAATCTTTGAAGAAATTTTCTAAATATTTTTACAAAGAGAAATAAATCTGTATTCCCTTCACTTGTGCTGTAGTAAGCTTTCTATTTATGATAGTACCATATTTGTGTTTTTTATAAGAATACAAAGCCAACACACAGTTGTCCAAAGACTAAGCCTCTCTTGATACATCGTCTGAATTTACTGAAATGTAGCATGTATGAGGTCACACAGAGTTAGACACGACTGAAGCGACTTAGCAACAGCAGCAGCATATTAATGCATGCTAAGCCACTTCAGTCATGTTCAACTCTTTGAGATCCTATGGACAGTAGCCCTGAGACTTCTATGTCCATGGGATTCTCCAGGCAAGAATACTGGAGTATTCTCCAGTTCCCTCCTCCAGAGGATCTTTCCAACCCAGGGATCTGCCCTTGTCTCTGGCATCTCCCACATTGGCAGGCAAGTTCTTTGCCACTAGCATTACCCAGGAAGCCCCAGCATGTCAATACTTTAATACAAAAGACTTATCCAGTATAAACATTTCATTTTGCATATAAAAATGTGTATTTGGTAAACTCATGCAAAACAGCATGAAAATTCCAGCTCTGTTTTAGTTTGCCACTATTGAGTCACAGGAAGCACACCTTCCTGCCCAGAGATGCTAATGGTCTTTTCAAGCTGATATATGTGGCATTATTATTTCACAATATATTTCAATCTACTCATGCATGTAGCTTAAGCTCATCAATCTTAAATAATTCAAGCTGGTAAGCTGACTACTTAGTGATAAGTAATAACTTTAGAAAAATAGAACCATTTCAATTTGGTTTCATATTTATATGCATGTGTATGCACAGATGTGTCTACATGCATGACAGTCAAATATTATTCACTATTAGCAATATATAGTATATAAATAGGGCTTCCCTGGTGGTTCAGTGGTAAAGAATCTGCCTGGTGATTCAGGAGACCTAGGTTCAATACCTGGGTCAGGAAATTTCCTGGAGAAGGAAATGGCAACCCACCCCCATATTTTGCCTGGGAAATCCCATGGATAGAGGAGCCTGGCAGGCTATAGTTCTTGAGATTGCAAGAGAGTCAGACACGACTTATCAACTAAACAACAATTTGCAATATGGGGCTATCTTACAGAATTATTTTCTTCTACAACTTCTGAGCTCTCGCTCAGAAAGCATATCTGACTTAACCAACACAAAAGTTACAAGTCAACGAAGAAAGTGAAAGTTGCTCAGTTATGTCCAACTCTTTGTGACCCCATGAACTAAACAGTCCACGGAATTCTCCAAGCCAGAATAATGGAGTGGGTAGCCTTTCACTTCTCCAGAGGAACTTCCCAACCCAGGGATCAAACCCAGGTCTGTCGCACTGCAGGCAGATTCTTTATGAGCTGAGCCACAAGGGTGTCCCTGATAGTTCAGTTGATAAAGAATCCACCTTCAAGGCAGGAGATCTCAGTTTGATTCCTGGGTCGAGAAGATCCACTGGAGAAGGGATAGGCTACCCCTTCTGGCTTGTGGACAAGACTGAGTGACTTTCACGTCACAAGTCAACGAAGGAGTCACTAAATCCAGTAAAATGTATATGGTATAGTTTCTTCAAATTTTTATAACACACATTGAGATATTTTCTAAAAATCTCCAAACCTCATGTACAACTAAACTATTCTAGTGGATGAACTCAGAATGATAATTACAATTGTTCAGATTGATAAGCAATGTATTTAAAACCATCAAACCAACTATGATTTATAGTTCATATAATGAAAGAGCTTGTATAGTTCTCAATATTGGTGATCAAGTCTATATGTAAAATTCAAGGTCAGATTTAGTAGTAACTCTAGCCAAGTCTTCACTCTGAAATAGGTGTTTGTGGCAATATTCACACACAGAGTGTCAGTTACACTGGTTTATTTTCTGGCTGTAACAGTTCTACAAACAAAGCTAGTGTAGGTGATGGAATTTCAGCTGAGCTATTTCAAATTCTAAAAGATGATGCTGTTAAAGTGCTGCATGCAATATGCCAGCAAATTTGGAAAACTCAGCAGTGGCCACAGGACTGGAAAGGTTGATTTTCATTCCAATCACAAAGAAAGGCAACGCCAAAGAATGCTCAAACTACCGCACAACTGCACTCATCTCACATGCTAGTAAAGTAATGCTCAAAATTTTCCAAAACAGGCTTCAACAGTATGTAAACAGTGAACTTCCAGATGTTCAAGCTGGATTTAGAAAAGGCAGAGAATCAGAGATCAAATTGTCAACATCTGCTGGATCATGGAAAAAGCAAGAGAGTTCCAGAAAAACATCTACTTCTGCTTTATTGACTAGGCCAAAGCCTTTGACTGTGTGGATCACAGAAAACTGTGGAAAATTCTTCAAGAGATGAGGAGTACCAGACCACCTTACCTGTCTCCTAAGAAATCTGTTTGCAGGTCAAGAAGCAACAGTTAGAACTGGACATGGAACAACAGACTGGTTCCAAATAGGGAATGTAGTATGTCAAGGCTGTATATTTGTTACCCTGCTTATTTAACTTATATGCAGAGTATATCATGTGAAATGCCAGGCTGGATGAAGCACAAGCTGGAATCAAGATTGCCGGGAGAAATATCAATAACCTCAGATATGCAGATGATACCACCCTTATGGCAGAAAGCAAAGAGGAACTAAAGAGCCTTCTGATGAAAGTGAAAGAGGAGAGTGGAAAAGCTTGCTTAAAACTCAGCATTGAAAAAACTAAGATCATAGTATCCGTCCCATCACTTCATGGTAAATGGGAAAACAATGGAAACAGTGACAGACTTTATTTTCTGGGACTCAAAATCACTGCAGATGGTGACTGCAGCCATGAAATTAAAAGACACTTGCTCCTTGGAAGAAAAGCTATGACCAACCTGGACAGCACATTAAAAAGCAGAGACATTACTTTGCCAACAAAGATTCTTCTAGTCAAAGCCATGGTTTCTCCAGCAGTAATGTATGCAAGTGAGAGGTGGACTATAAAGAAGGCTGAGTGCCAAAGAATTGATACTTTTGAATTGTAGTGTTGGAGAAGATTCTTGAGAGTTCCTTGACTGCAAGAAGGTCAAACCAATCACTCCTAAAGGAAATCAGTCCTGAATATTCACTGGAAGAACTGATGCTGAAGCTGAAACTCCAATACTTTGGCCACTGGATGCAAAGAACTGACTTGCTGGAAAAGACCCTGATGCTGGGATAGATTGAAGGCAGGAGGAGAAGGGGACGACAGAGGATGAAATGGTTGGATGGCATCACGCACTCAATGGACATGAGTTTGGACAAACTCTGGGGGTTGGTAATGGACAGGGTAGCCTGGAGTGCTGCCTCCATGGGGTCACAAAGAGTCAGACACGATTGAGTGACTGAACCAAACTGGATTGAACTGTTCTCAACATGAAATAGCTCCTCTTGAACTATCTGTAATTGAATCATCCATATTTCAAGAAATAGACACCAGAGTTTAGATGTTGCATATGATGAAGGTGGCACTAACGGTAAAGAACCTGCCTGCCAATGCAGGGAATTTAAGAGAAGCAGGTTCAGTCATTGGGTTGGAAAGATCTCCTGGAGGAGGGCATGGTAACCCACTCCAGTGCTTTTGCCTGGAGAATCCCATGGGCAGAGGAACCAGGCAGGTCAAAGGGTTGGAGAGAGTCAGACATAACAGAAGCAACTTAGCACGCACAAACACATGATGATAATTTGGCCTCCTATATCCAAATATCCAAATTTCTTATTTTCATAATGTTACTCTGTGCAAAACAAAATGGCACATATTAGGCAGAGGCTATTGCTTTAAATCTAAACTTCACTCAATAAGGTTAAAGGAAGAAATGAGCTCTTTAAGACTATACCCTCAGTGGTCTTTGTGTTGGTTCTGTTGGGCCAAGTAAATGAATCCAAAGTAGAAGAATGAAGTTGAAATGAAACAATCGTTTTTAAAATGCTTACACTGATTAGAAATATAACAAGCTGTGAAAAAATGCACATTTTTACATACACATTTTAAATATGTTAGTGATACCCAAGGCACCTCATGCATAAATTGAAATGGAAATGGTGTTCTGGGTTGTAAAATTAAGACACCCCCTTCTAGGGTGATTATATGGCATGCATTCTTTTGGCCAGGAATCAAAAGTAGTCATTGGATACAAAATCTCATTCTCACTAACCATAAAAACTGAAAAGCACTAAATTTAACAAGAATTATGTAAGGCCTATAGGAATAAATTCAATAAGAAAAAAACTAAAATTTTACAGAAGGACATAAAAGAATATGTATAAATGATGAGGCCTAGTATGTTCTTCAATAGGAAGAACTAATCCTATTAAGAAGTAAATTTCCTTCCACAATCCTTCATAAAGTGTAGTGCAATTACAACCAAAATATAAGTAGCATTTTTAACTTGCCAAAATTTAAAGATTGTATGAAGGTATAATTGTTTCATAATGGTTAGGTATAACTAAGTAGAAACACTATGAAGGGAGATCTGTCTTCTTCTAAATTATAATTGACATAAAACATTATATTAGTTTTATTGTAAAGACAGTGAAAGTGCTAGTCACTAAGCTTGTGCCCAACCCTTTGTGACTCCATAGACTGTAGCCCGCCAGGCTTCTCTGTTCATGAAATTAACCAGGCAAGAATACTGGAATCGGTAGCCATTCCCTTCTTCGGGGCATCTTCCCAACTCAGGGATCAAACCAGGTTTCCCACATTGGGGGCAGATTCTTCATGGTCTGAGCCACTAGGGAAACCCTGGTAATAGAGTATCTGTACATGTTGCAAAATGATCTCCATGATAAGTATACTTAACATCTATCACCACACATAGCTACATTTTTTTTTTCTTGTGATAACATTTAAGATTTACTCTCTTGGGAACTTTCAATATGCAAAACAGTATTACCAACTATAGCCATCATGTTATAAATTACACCCTTATGACATTTATTTTAAAACTTTACACTGTATTTATTTATATAAAAGTCTGTATTTTTGACCCCCTTCATTTACTTCACCCACTTCCCAGTCCCTGCCTCTGGCATCCATCAGTCTCAATTTGTTCTATTGATGAGTTTGTTTTTTATTTGATTTTAGATTCCAAGTAAAAGAGATCAAACAATATTTGTCTTTCTCTGATTAATTTTTACATAAAGCTCTCAAGGTCCACCCATACGGTCACAAATGGTAAGATTTAATTATTGTTAGAATAATATTTCATTGTATATGCATCTTTTATATATTTATATATCATGTTTTATCTATCTGTTGATAGAGTTTTTTCCATATCTTGGCTATTGTAAATAATGCTTCGGTGAATATGAGGATATATATACAGGTAGGTAGGTAGAGAGAGAAATAGATAAAGTATCTTTCTAAGTTGGTGGTTCATTTCCTTTGGATTAAATACTCTGAAGGGAAACTGCTGAATGATATGGTAGTTCCTTTTTTTTTTTTTTTTTTTGAGGAAACTCCATACTGTTTTCCATAGTGGCTGAATCAGTTTACGTTACCACCCACTCAACACAAGTGTTCCCTCTTCTCCACACCCTTATCAGTACTTATTATTTCTTGCCTTTTTGATGACAGTCATTCTAACAGGTGTGAGATAATACTTCATTGTTGGAAATTTATCTTGATATTTAATATCAGAATAATTAAAACCATCTAGTGTTGATATGTGGAGAAGGCAATGGCAACCCACTCCAGTACTCTTGCCTGGAAAATCCCATGGGAGGAGCCTGGTAAGCTACAGTCCAAGGAGTTGCTTAGAGTGGGACACAACTGAGTGGCTTCAATTTCACTTTTCACTTTCCTGCATTAGAGAGGGAAATGGCCACCCACTCCAGTGTTCTGGCCTGGAGAATCCCAGAGACAGGGGAGCCTGGTGGCCTGCCGTCTATGGGGTCACACAGAGCTGGACACGACTGAAGCGACTTAGCAGCAGTAGCAGCAACAGTGTTGGTACAAGGCAATATAGGAAAATATTAATGAGGTAAATAACAGAAATAAAAGCAAAGACTTAAGGACATATGAGATTTTTATATAATAAAGACAACATTTCAAATCATTAGGAAAATAATAGATTGCATTAAATATTATTGACACCTATCTATGTTACCTATGTATATTCCTGCTTCAAAACTTAATCTCTTTAAACCACATTTCAAATTAGATTTTATATTTACATAAAAATACCTAAAATAATGAAATTTAATTTAAACATTTTTTTATCTTATGGGACACAAGACTTTTCAAAATCTAAAAACTAAGAGCAAAACCCATAATACTCTTTAGTACATCAAAAGATAGTATTCACAAAGTTATTACATAAGGAAGTATGTTTATAATATATGACAGAGGGTCAAAGCCTTAATATATAGAAAGTTCCAACAAATCACTAACAAAAAATTCTTCTAAAGAGAAAAAAAGTCAATAAATGACATAAAAGTTCAGAAAAGCACTGAAACATGTATATTACCATATGTAAAATAGACGACCAGTGCAAGTTTGACACATGAAGCAGGGCCCTCAAAGTCGGTGCTCTGGGACAACCTAAAGGGATAGAGTAGGGAGGGAGGTGGGGGAGGTTCAGGATAGGGGACACAAAAACAGCTGTGGCCGATTCACGTCGATGTATGGCAAAAACCACCACAATAAAATAATTAGACTCCAATTAAAATAAATATTTTTTTCAAAAGGAAATTCAGAGAGAAGAATGCAAATGGCCTATAAATATAAAAAAGGTATTTGAGATGGTTGTTATTGTTGTTGTTTAGTAGCTAAGTCATGTCCACCTCTTTTTTTGATCCCATGGACTGTACCCTGCCAGGCTCCACTGTCCATTGGACTTCCCAGGCAAGAATACTGGAGTGGGTTGCCATTTTCTTCTCAAAGGGATCTTTCTGACCCTGACCCTGGGTCTCCTGCATGGCAGGCAGATTCTTTACCACTGAGCCACCTCAGAAAGCCCATCTGCCATAGTTACTTGTCAATAAAAATGTTAAGTGATAAAGGAAATTACTAGTTTCACCTTAGAAATTAACAAAGGTGGCAAGTAAGAATATCCTGAGGGAGATATCCAGGACTGGTCTGGGTATGTGCAAATGGAACTCACATTTGCTTGTGGTGTGAACATTAATTAATATTTTTAAGGGAGCATATCTCTGTGCCAGGCTTTCCTGGTAGTTCAACTGTTAAAGAATCCGCCTGCAATGCAGGAGACTGCAGTCCAATTCTTGGGTTGGGAAGATCCTCTGGAGAAGGGATAGGCTACCCACTTCAGTATTCTTGGGCTTCCCTGGTGGCTCAGATGGCAAAAAATCCACCTGCAATGCGGGAGAGCTGGGTTCAGTCCCTGGGCTGGGAAGATCCCCTGGAGGAGGGCATGGCAACTCACTGCAGTATTCTTGCCTGGAGAATTCCAGTGGCAGAGGAGACTGACAGGCTAAAGTCCATGCAGTCACAAAGAATCAGACATGCATGAGAGACTAAGCACAGCACAACACGGCTCTGTATCAAAATCTGTACATATAAATATATAAAATATATCAATATCTAAAATATGTATCAATGCTGCTTTGGGTTCCCGTAATCCTACTTATAAAGTGTTACAGTTGCATCAAATATGAATACACAGGATATTTTAATACAGCTTAGTTCAAATAGCGTGTGCTCAGTCGTTCTGACGTATTTGACTTTGCGATCCCATGTTGCCCACCGGCTCCTCTATCCATGGAGATTCTCCAGGCAAGAATACTGGAGTGAGTTGCCATGCCCTCCTCCAGGTGGTCTTCCCAACTCAGGGATCAAACCCAGGTCTCCTGCATTGCAGGTGGATTCTTCACTGACTGAGCCACCAGGGAAGCCTTAAAGACAATGTCCATCAACAGAGGACTGATTTAATAAACATGGTGTAGCCATACAATGAAATTCTATACAGCCACTGGATATTTTGTTACAGAAAAAATTTAGATAACATCAAAAGATGTTCATAAAATGTTAAGTGCAGAAATAATATAAAACATTATGTATTTGCTGATTCTATTTTATGTACCTGCATGCAAATTCTCAAGAAGTCTTGAGGTTTAGTGATCATTTTGCTACCAACATTTATTTATGAGACATATTAATAGAGATCTGCACTTTTCACTATAGTTTATTAGTGATTTTTCTGTAATGATAGAAATAATAAAAGCAATTCAGATTAAAATATTCCATACTCTTAAGAAAATCATGTTACAAACAAATTAACCTGCTTTACAAAACAAACATAGTAAGAGGCTGGAAGTTACCTTATGTCTTTCATTTATTTTTTTCATTTTCAAAAGTAGAAACTCTGAATGAGAATTTAAGAAATTTTTACAAAATTTTATCATCAGTGACAAATTCAGGACAAATTCAGAATTCTCAGTCCTTGCTTTTGATGTAAACACTGACCTTTCTACAGTAACTATAGAAATAATCGCTAAAGAAATGCAATACAATATTTTATTCTCAAGATTGCTTGCTTTCAAAACAAACATAAAACTTAATAATTATTTTTAAATTATATATATATATTCATATATTACGTACTGTTTTTAGATATACATTATATACTTGGTTTAATTGTATTCATAGTTTTTATCAACTCAGTTGGACATTTGAAAGAGTAAAAAAAAAAAAAGGAAAAGGATGAGAAGGTTCTATTTGTTTGATTAACAATTATTAACAATTATTTTGAAAAATCATAATGGAGGCAGGTCCATTCAATTTTTTAATTTTCCCTTTCCTTTACTTGAGAAAATACAAAACAAAGAGGATAGGAGACAAACTGGCTGGGCTTTAATTCCAGTTTCAGCACTTTCGAGCTATATAAAGGAGAACTGTAATGTCTTGGTTCTAATTCACATGTTATCTTCTAATCCCCAGTTTACGCATCTATAAATTTCCCTGGTGGCTCAGAAGGTAAAGAATCTGCCTGCTATGCAGGAGACCCGGGTTCGGTACGTGGCTTGGGAGGATCCCCTGGAGAAGGGCATGGCAACCCACTCCAGTATTCTTGCCTGGGGAATTTCATGGACAGAGGAGCCTGGTGGGCCACAGTCCATGGGATGACAAAGAGTCGGACACAGGTGAGGGACTAACACACACAAATTGTGATAACACTCCTTATTTCAAAGAGGTTTTTGAGAATTACATGTGAAGTCACTGAAAATTTACACTTCATTTAAAAAATATCTCAATAAATGGTAGTGATTCTTATTAGTGTTATTAATCATAATAAAATATATCCTGGTAATAGGTCAAAGATATAATGCAATTATATTTTGGTTTCCATTGACTGTTTAATTAAACTATTCTTTTACAAACTATCAAATGCTTAAAAGAATAAAGAGAATCCATATACACTTTGATACTGTTGATTCCACATCACATTAATTCAGAAGGACTGTCCCTGATTATATACATTCTTATATGGCAAATCCTTGCTGCATATTTTAAATGATATTCATTTATACTAAACAAAAACAAGAACAAATTTTTTTTTTTTTAAAGGCCTTCTGCTACTTCTCAACTATTGAAAATAATTACAAACTCCTCAAGGACAAGAATCACGTATGTCTATCTCTCCCTCCATCTCCCTCTTTGAGTCTTTCTCATTCTCCCTCTAACAGTAAAAGCAGTATTTAATTTAATCAGGTTTTGTTCTTGCCATGATTGCACTATGCACTAAAATAACAACAAAATAGGAAAACCAGAGCTCCAGAACTGTGGCTATTTTTTAAAATGAGAGCATAAACACTTAAGAGGCATTATACTCAAATCTGGGAATTTTACAACCAGGACACATTTCTAACATTTGACACTTTGACTAAAGCATCCTGTGTAAGAAAGTTTCATTTCTACCTAAGTGGTCTACCTGGTGGTGATGATCATATTCTGTTAGTAACATAACAAGATAAAACCATTTTAAAACACGGTTCTCAAAACTGGCTCATTAAATAGAAAATTGGTTTCCAAAACCTAAAATCTCAAATAAAGTATCTAAAAAATCCAAAGGAAATAAAGAAACTCTGTTTTTCATGTGGTCTATAATTCCACAGATCTTTCATCTGTAAGCTTGGCAAGTGCTTAAAATATTATGACTTTTAGAACAAAGGTATCATTCTCTAATGAATTCCCTTAGAAAAATGGTTTGCCATACAGGCATACTAATGAGATTCAAGTAATGAGCATTCTTCCAACACATAAGCCAGATGCAAATTTACACAGCCTAGCAGATCAGCCCTACCAACGTCCAAAGAGAGTACTGGCTTAGTAGTGCTTGAAAGAGGAATGGTTTACATAACTGATAGATGAGAGAACATTTCAAAGATCTTCAGCCTATTAACTCACACTATCATTTGGCAAAAGCAAAAAATCAAAAAAACCCAAAAATATGTATCTACAAAATCAGTCTTTCTTTGTCTGTAGGTCAAGGGAAACAAAAAGAAAAGTTATTTTAATTTCCTTTTTTGGAGCACTGTGGCTTCAATTACAGTGAAAACACAGAATGACGATTTGATTCCATAGCCTAATAACTTGGTTCACAGTCACAATTCTTTAACATTTCTGCTTCTTATTTTATGATAGCCTTTCAAATATCCTACAAATCATTTGAGATTAATATTAAAAATATTTCTTGAAAAATTTACAATTGATGAATAGTCAACACCAGAAGAATGAACAATTTTTAAAGATGATCTTTGTATATTTGTTTAAAACCCAATTGTATGAATGTATATTTTTTCATCAATCCATTAACTTGTAGTCATAGGAAGCAGGAAAATTCAATAGTTATTTTTAAACAACTGTTGCCTCCTGGAAAGGATGCAACAGCACACTCTCTGGAACCTTATTTTTCCTATGTTAATTCTTCAAAAGTTTCAAGGGAGGAATAAATAGACTATAGCCACAGGAAATAGCAGTCATCTTTGAATTATCTATATTACAAGACCTACTACCAAATATTCCCCACTAACAGAATAATAAGTTGAATCGAACAGTCTTTAAGGTTCCATTATTATTCACTACATTTATTTTCATGGGAAATTAAAAAAGCTCTAAAGATCATGGTGACTATGAGATAAAAATACTGTAACTTTATACATTCTTATCAAATACTCTTTAGCTCTCTATTTTTGGTATGTTTTATAATGGGCATTACATATTGGTATATAGATAAACAGACATTCTCTTATTGAGAAAGTCAAGTCTGAGGTTCAGTTCTCATGATGCCACTATCAGCTCTGTCTAAATTAATTTAAAAAAAAAAACACAGCAGAATAAAAAAGCAACTTTTAGAGATTAGTTAGTTAAAAGAAAGACATGTAAAAGTCAGTAAACTTTAAAAAAATTTTATAATTTGATGGTCTTAGATTAATTAGGTACTAAATTACTGATATGTAGAGAAGCAACCTCAAGATGGTTAATCACTGAGACCTTAAGTTTAAGCACATAGTTCAAGCCATAAGAATTGTAGAAAGCTACTTCAATGACATTTTGCCTACATGTAAATGTGTAATACTACTAATACTAACAGTCCCAATCAAATAGCTAACTTTTTAAATAAGAAAGAATAGTCAAAGAATACTATCCTAGTGAAGTCACTCAGTCGTGTCCGACTCTTCATGACCCCATGGACTATATCCTACCAGGCTCCTCTGTCCATGGAATTTTCCAGGCAAGAGTACTGGAGTGGGTTGCCATTTCCTTCTCCAGGGGATCTTTCCAACACAGGGATTGAACCTGGGTCTCCCGCACTGCAGGCAGATGCTTTACCCTCTGAGCCACCAGGGAAATAGGAAAGAATAGTCAAAAAATACTATCCGAGAATGTATATTAAAATATCAATCTTTCTGATATTTTCTAAACCTCTTTAAACTGACATAACTATTATTAACTTACAGTACCCTGTGCTAGGTACTCATCCCTCCCCTCATTTCACAAATTGTGTTTGACCTTTTAAAATATAGACCAATGATTATTATCATCACATGTGTCAAAAAATTACTAAAAAGATTCCAAAGGGCATTTTATAAAAATGAAAATCAGATATGGAAAATGTCTTTTAATGCGCTCATTCTCATCCTTAATAAGTGACCCCTGCTTTCATTCTTTGTGAAGGTACTTAAGACTCATCATTCATAGCAGCTATTCAAGAAATTTCAGTGTCTCCTCTGGAGAGCTGGTATGGTCTGATGCAATTAAGTTTCACCATACATAGTCATACCTTACATGTGTATCCTACCATTTCTATACACTTATATTAGCTGTGTGATCTTAGAAATTATATAATCCCTCTAGTCTTGTCTCTACACTTATAAAAGAAGATGATGATACTATTATCTGGTTCATGAGACTATAGTGAACATTAAGTGGGATACTTATATTCATTGTTTATTTTTTTCAATATTATTATTAACATGTAATAGCTTTCTTCATACGACTGTTCTCCCTATTTCCCATCCATTCAGATCACACTAATCCTTCTTGTTCCGCCCAGATATCCCTCTTTCATCAAGTCTTCTACAAATCTCACCTACTCTGACCACTTGGATCTTTACCATCACAAAAACCCACGTTATAACTAGACACTAGTTCTGTTTTCAAATTCCTTTATTGGTGATTGCATGAGTTTCCACCTTCACTATAAAACTAGTGTTCCTAAACATCAGCCCTCAGACAGTACTTGTGTTGGTCATACAGAGAGCTGTTAAGCATGTGAACTCCTGAAGTCCATCCCAGATCTACTGAATAGACTCTGGGCATGTGCCCTAAAATACAAATATTAATGCAAGACTCAGGTGATTCTGTTGCACAAAAAAGCTTGAGAATCTCTGTAAAAACCTCTCTCAACCTTCGATTCCTGTACTACGGGGATACATCACTCTTCTCTCCCTCCGTCTGAAACACTCTTGTCTCCATCAACCCTCACCTCCTTCTTCAGGCAATTGAGATCACTCGTCTCTAGAGTGAGCCTTAGGTCCAATGTAAGAATGATTTCATATCCTTACACAAAATGGTTGAACTGGCAAGGGGCTGGTTGAGTACCACTAGATAAATATTTCCTAGTAGCTGATATACTGCAGTCTTTCAACTACCCCCTCCAACCACCCCATATTTGTTGAGCATCTACTGTCAGACAATATGCTAGGTGCTGAAGATGCAGACAATGTCCCTGCATTTGCACAGCTCATAGCACTAATATTTCTCCACGGCTTATCCATATATCACTTTTCTAAGATACACAAATTCGCCTTAAATTTTTCATTATTTTAGCTCCAGCTACTGTGTTAGGAGAAAAGTTATTTCATCTTTAATTGCCCAAATAATTACTTCTAAGTTAAGACCTCTTGGCAGGTAAGTGAACAGTAGGTGCCAAATTATAGAGCAAGGAAAATGAAGACTTGGCAGTAAAAATGTCAATAGAATGTTTACAAAATAAGCACTAGTAAGAGCCGATGGGTTAGAGACATGCCCATATTCTTCCAAATAAATAGGGACAGAATAATACAAACCCATTTTTCTCTTTGTTTCATAAAATACATATTTTGCAAATAAAATGTATGACTGAAAGCAACGTGTAAATCTTGTGCTTGTATCTTAAAAACTCATTACCATCTACTTTCTCATTCTTCTTTTAACTGTCTATTTAAAGTATTTTTTAATGTCATCCAACAATGTAAACTGATTTGGGAAAACAACTGAGTAATATCAGGCTAGAAACACAGTAATCTGTAGCTGTGTAAATGAGAGTCAAATTGATGTAGAAAATTTTAATGTTTCCATTTATACATTAACCCACTTCTCTATTTCACATGTGATTTTCATGTAATTGTTAATAAGCACATAAAAAGGAAATTATATGTTTATTTTCAAATAACCTATAGGTAGACTTATGACTAGTAATCTACAAAATGTATTTTAATTATTTTTTGAAATAATACACACTAAGTAAGAAAATGTCAATATACTTATATGCTTGTACATGTTTGTAAGATCACCAAAAATGAATACAAGAATACATATCAGTTTACACCGTTACTGATTGAGGTGTGCATCTTTTTTGGAGAAAGCACAAAACTATAAAAATACACATGATCTGTTAAGTGAAAATGCAGACTATAAAATTCTCTCTACAAAATAAGTTCAATGAATAAAGTATGAATAAGCAAACAGACAAGAATTGTAAGGTGTTATAGGCAAATTAAAATAGCCTTAATGAAGTGATAGGGATGTGGATAATTTTTGCATTTCATGTTTGGTGATCTTTTAAAACTGACTGTGTCCCAATGTACCACCGAACAAACATGAAAATGGTGATTTAGTACAAAAGCCGCTACTCAATGGCCCCAAATAGAGTGTGTGCTGGCCAGAATTAGCTGGCCCCAAATGCCAAGAGCACCAATCACAAATAAATGCTGCAGAATGAATTATGACAAAACAAACCAGTGCCCCTCCCTGAAATTCATCAGTATCCCTCCCACAACGTTAAGTAAAAGACTTTCTCTGATTTACATTTTTTTAATGCATTTATTTTTAATTGAAGGATGATTGCAATGCCGTGTTGGTTTCCACCATACAGCAATATGAATCAGCCGCAGGCATACAGAGTCCCCTCCCTCGAGAGCCTCCCTCCCACCTCTCACCCATCCCACCCCTCTAGGTTGTTACAGAGCCCTGGTTTGAATCAGAAATTCCCAAGACTATTTCACCAAGAGGTGGGAGGATCACGCTAAAGCACACTTTGAGATACTTCTAAAATATGCAACTTGAGATATTTCCATCTTCCTTCTCTTGCAGAGTAAGCTCATAGTCAGATTTTTATTTCATGTCACAGTCAAGCAAGAACACTGTTTAGGGTCCTACAGAGCAACAGCAAAGGACCTGCCCTAAGAGTTAACTGTGAGAAAATCATTTATAAACTGCCTATTTCCTGTGAAATTAATTACAAATAGATGAATAAGTTTTCTTGAAACGTAATCTCTATAATGAACCTCATCTATATTGTGTGGGACAGATGGAGTAAAGATTCAGGAAGAAAAGAAAAACAGCCACTTTTAAGAGAACTATTTATAGACATAATTTATCAGAAATCACAAAAATGTGATCTCAAAGGAGAAACTCAATTGAAAATGAGGTCTTGATAATAAAAGAAAAAAAAAGGGAAAGGGTCTTTTTACATAGTTCCATCCAAAGCTTAAAACCACTGACATGGTTTACAGTTCTTGAACTTTATCAGTCAACATTTTGTGACAAAGTTTGGCCTTAATGGTTATATGACATATTCTACTTGAGCAATATGACAATTATTGGACAAGTTAACAGTACACATTCATAAGGAAAGAAATTATGACATACTTGTATTCAATAGATGTAATATAAAGCATAAATTTCTCAAGGACAGAAACCAATGCTCATAGTTAATACACGCTGAATAAAGTACCTATTTGAAAAAAATCATTTTAATGAAATTAAGACTTCTTTCAGGGTAGAGAAATTGAGTAACAGTAACATCCTGTATAGGCTTAGTTTATCTGACCCAACCACTGCTTCCAAGAAAAAAAAAAAAAAGGAATAAAAACAAACAACTACAACAAAACAGAGTCCACGAGAAATGAAATCTATATATGATGCCTTGCTACATCTAAAAGTGCAGTACAATCAGAGGGCTAAGACTGAATGATGGTAAAGTCAATTATATGCTAGCTGGGTGACCTTGAATTAGTCACTTAACCTCTCTGGGCCTCAAAATCCTCTTTTACGAAAAGGTGGACAGTTGCCATATCACTGTTTGTATAGGACTAGATGAGGTAACATACACCAGGAAGACACCTGCACAAGTTAAGGGCTCAAATGAGTAATAACTGTAATCGTTTTCTTATATTAGTGTTGTGATGGTAGAAAATGTTGAGTACTGCACAGGAGGAAGAGGAGAGGGGGAAGAGAAGGTTAAGTAGGAGAAGGCAAAAAAAAAAAAAAAAAAAAACAGCTTGCTAAAACTGGACAGGAGAGCTTCAAGACATAATTTATTCAGAATGAAGCCTGGTCAGTGAGTGTTCACACCTCCTTCACCTTACTTCTCATTCCACCACCAACCTTACCTCCCGTTTTATATCTGCAACCTACTTCCTTCTAGGGCTACTCCTCCTACAAATGACTTTTTTTAGCGATTGCCGTCTCCTCACTCAGCTTCAGACCCATACTTTTCAAAGGTGTAGCCTTCAACTACTGAAACTCCTCTAGATCTGTTTACCAGCATGCTCCTATTACTATGTCAGGGAGACAAGTCTCAGAACTTATTTCAACTAATCGCAGGGGCACGTGACACAGATGACCATTTCCTTTCTAAATTCTCTTGGGCCTCAGCTTTGAAGACATTATCTGCAGGTCCTCCGACTAACCCTCTAGCTGCTGCTTAGCTGTTCACTAATCTTTATGGGCTCCTTTTCAGCATCCTACTGCTTAAACTACAGTGCTCACCATATAGTGATCTCCATTCTTAATAGTTATCTCACTTTCCCTTTTGAATTGTGTTTATTTATACAGTTATTAACTACCACTTACATGCTGACAATGTCCAAGTTCATGTCGATAGTAATGACTTCTTGCTAAGCTCTAGACTTGTATTTTCCAATCTCCATTTGCATATTCCATGTGTGGGGAAAAGTCAGGATTTCTCAAATTGAACTCATCTGCCCTCACACCTCAGCCCCTATCCCACCTGCAACCTGGCTGCCCTCATCCCATATCAATAAATGATCCCATCAGAATCTTAGGATTTTCACCAAGTCCTGTCACTTCTGCCTCACAAATGCTCTAATTGTGTATCTTCTATGTCCCTGCCTCCATTCACCAATTCTTTCTGGATTTTTGTAGTGGATTTTCATCTCATCTCCCAACCTTAGGTCTTGCTCCACCCTCCACACTTCAAAAGTTTCTTCCTTAACTAAGAATCTATTCAAGCAGTTCTCCCAGTGACATCCCTTCACGGGTCCCTTTGGCCTTTAGAACAAACTATAAACTCCTCTGTAAGCTACAAAAATGATCTTTATAACTTGATCACCACTTATGATCTCAATACCAACTCTTATCACCTCCTCACCCCCACTCCCTAATCAAGCCATTTAAAGCTACTTGCAAATCCTTAATCCCATTTATTTTTCCAGATTATTCTCCTATATGACATTCATTTTGCTTGGAACATTTTCCACAGTCTTCTAAACCCTATTTTCACCTAGTAATTTCTATGTGATACCTCAGAATTCTATATTCCTAATATGTGTATTTCTGCTTTCAAAGAACTCAATGATCCTACATTGTAATTCTTTTCACATTTCTTGATAGAAATAGTAATTTAAACAGTGCCTTGAATTTGAGGACTATAATTCGATGCTCTTTCTCTCCACATATATGATACTGTGTCTAATGAATAATAACGATTTCCTGTTCTAAAAGCACATAGCTCACCCAATATCTATGGCATTCACTGAGTCAAACATCCAACCAATCATTGGATAGAAAGCAAAACCACATGGAGATAACATAACCTCAGCATACTGTTTTAGTTGTTAAGTCATGTCCAGCACGTTTGCGACCCCATGGACTGCCTGCCAGGCTCCTCTGTCCATGGGGTTCTCCAGGCAAGAATACTGGAGTGGGTTTCCATTCCTCCTCCAGAGGGTCTTCCTGATCCAAGGATGAACCCGCATCTCCTGCACTGGCAGGCAGATTCTTTATCACAGAGCCACCAGGCAAGCCCATAGCCTTGGCTACACGTATTTTATGCACACAAATTAAGATGGCAGAAGATGTATGTAACATATTAGGCAATTTCAAATATCAAGTAACAAGTGATCAGTGAAATCAACAAGGGATACAGAAATGCATGGGAAATATAGACCACTGAGTATTCAACTGGCTACTCATAAAAATTTTTAGAGAAAATACTTATGTTAAACATAAGTACAACAGGAACCTGCAGTAGAATTAACAATAGTGAACACCAGATATTAAGTTTTATGAGGGTCAGGGAACAAGTCATTCACTTTCACTACTCTGTCCTTAAGGCCGAACACATAGCTAGATCATAGTAGCTGCTAAATAAGAATTTGTGTCGAACTGAATTTTAAACTGTGCAGCTGGTGATACAAGAAAACATCTGTTTAAAAAAAAGGCAGCACTTTTTGCCATTCACCATTCCATAAAAAGGTAATTTGTATATGTGTTTACTAGAATTCTTTCCTCAAAAGTGAAATATTGCTTCACTCTTTGGTTGGCAAATGTGTTGTTTCAAGATGGAGAAGAATCTGCTTTAAATGAAGAGAAAGCTATTTCAGTCCATAATCCTTCAGAGCCAATTTTGGATCTTAAAATGCATTTTCATCAAAGAATCTTAACAAAAAGATTCCTGCCAATTTAACCAAGACATCTAAAAATGTTTCAAGCTAAAGCCAAGTTTTCTGCTCAGGAACATTCTAACTGAGATCATGTTCTCTTCCAAAGTTCTGCCACTGGGTCAACAGTCACCTGAATCACATGGCTGAGTAACAGACCATGAGCACCCAAGAACTTACTGCATTCCATTTAGGCAGTCCGCATTTTTCTATCATTTATGCTGGGTTTCAAGTCCTGAAATTTCTTTGTACCCTACAGAGATATTATAATAAACCAAAGCAGAGACACATGTACCTTTGATTTATAAGTTAATTTGACACATTCCTCTTATTTCCAATATAAGGAAACTGAGACCATGTAATATAAATTATTAACCCAAGTACACTTAAGGCAGCAGCTGGGATGGATACTGGGTCTCCTCAGCTTTCTACATAAGCTATATTCATGGAACACCAATACTTTCACTTGCATCATTGTATCAATTCTGGTAGCCACCTGAAATACTTAAAATGGGACGATTCTTCCTTTTTAACAGGTGAAGAAATCAAGCTCCATCGAGCTGTCAATTCCCTCAGGTTGACTGAGCAGCAGAAGCAAAACCAGTATTCAAGTCTTTCTATCATTGTCTTTTACCAGGAACACCACACTGACAAGGGCCTTTTTTCCTTTCAGTACAAATGAGCCAATGACAATGTAAATTATCTGGTACCTACCATTCTTCAAAGGAAGATGTGCTATAATCAAAGAGAGTTACAATTACCAGAGGTTGCAGGCCACAAAGGATAATGAGGCAGAAACATGTGTGTTAATCAATTTTGAGGTTTCACTTAAATAATCAACCGTTCTTTCAAAGCTGAATCCAATCAAAAGATACTAACCCTTTTAGACTTGTATACAGTGGGCAATATGTCATAAACATCTTTTATTTAGACATCAGGGATGAAATTTCCCATCTGTTGTTTCAAATCAAATAACCATACTTAAAAATAATACCCTATGTGACAACATTTTTCTTTGAAGGATTAAAGTCATTATGAAATGTTAATTTTTAGCAAGTAAAACTGCGTCTGGACAAGTCCACGTGTATTAGCAGTAGGCTAAGAAAGGAATCTAGCATGGAATTTTAACACTTGGTTCTAATCATTAATGCTGCAGTACTGGCCTATTTACAACCTGACATTTGTTTTTGCACTTTCAACATCGCATGACTTTGATGCAAAAGTAAATAGCTTTAAGAGATGACACTGTGCCTTAGCTGGGTCTATATTTTGACTAGCAGGTCTTGGCATCATGTCCAGTTCTGATACCTCTCCTACATGCTACATGCTGGTGAAAAAAAACAACAACAACACCTTAAAAAGAAAATGCTACTGCTCTTAAGCCATTTGGAGATATAACAGGTCTAAGTTCTTAGCTAACTTATACATCCAAGTTCTACTGCAGCAACTTCTAACCACCACATCTTTGTTTCTTTAGATTATTAATTTTTTAGATTCTTAAATATTTCTTAATTTTTCCATAAAGTCCCATGTTTCTAATGTTCTGAAGAAGAAGGTGACAAAATGTGGGGGAAAGAGCATAAACAAATAAAACTTTAAAAGACAAGACACACAGAACTACACTTGATTTCCATTACCTCTTTTCAGCCACACAATTTCTATTCGAGTACCTAGGATTGGCAGGTATCCATTTAGGACATTTCTATTTTATGGTAAAATTCAAAATATAAATAGATAAAAGACCTCTAAAATCTCACAAAATGAGTATTTGTATATGTGAGGAGTTAAATAGTTTCCCAAGATATATTCTATACCTACACAGGAGATTCTTATAATGTGTCGGAAGTCTATGGCTCTGAATCATCCAATAGTGTCTGCAGTCTGTATTTATATCCTGTTATAATACAAAACTTTCCCAATAATCAGAATATAACAAGACAAATGTTGTTATGAACATCATTGAAAAAGTTGAATATTCTCTGAAGTAATGGCAGGTGTTTCATAAGCCTGGGATAGCTCAGGATTTCCACTGAACTTTGGACATTGTAGAAGGTTGGGCTGGTTATTTGGGCATCCCTCTATAATTTGAATTCTGGAGTGATGAACATTTATATTATGTTGAGAACATATCCACTACCTAGTATTTGGCTCTCTTGAGTGAATTAATAAGTGTCCTAACTGTCGAGTCCTGATGGCTGGTTTAGAACTGTTCTGCTTAAAATCTCACACACTAGACCCTCTTCTTTAATAGTACACCCCATTTTCAGGCAGAACTACACTACAACACATTCTTCTGAAATGTGCTGTATCCTATCTGGACTGAAGGTAACACTGGCATCTTACATTCAAACGTGGCAATTCTAGAGAGACTTTTCCAAAGATGAAAACTTCAAAAACACAGAGTAGAAAAGTCTCTGGAGAAATGGCCTAAGTAAACAGGGGTATCTGGGACACTTGACATTGTCTTGTCTGCAGTGTCCCAACATGGGCAGCAGGGGGCGCTCCTGCATGAAGCAAACCCTCCCCTCCCCCAAGTGCTCCCCAAAGGGGAAGACAGAGGGTTTTTCTCTTAGCGCTTGCCCCAAGTCCAAGGAGGAAGCAAGTAAGGAGTGCTGCTGTCCATAGATCACACACACTTTGAATACCATTGCAGAAGTGACCAGAGATGATACATGAGTCTGAGCGAGCGTTTTGAAAACAAGCTCGCCAATTTTTATTTTTATTTTTTCTATTTTGGTGGGCAAGAAGGGTTAAAGGACCAGGTAAGCAATTGGCAGGGAATGGGGCCTACCATCAGCTGTAAAAACAGCATCTCCCAAAGCAACAAGTGGCTATCAGTGCCTGAGGGTCATTTTTTAAGCCTCTCTGCTACAGTTTAGTTCCCAGGTTACATTCTCGGTGAAATGTCAAATCAAACTCCTCCCTGTTTCTCCCCTTTTCTCTCTTTCTCTAAGAATACCCCAAACTCAGAAAAATCACTTGATGAAGCAGATTTTTCACTGAACCTTAGGAAATATGACTTCTGCAGGGGTTCTCCTACATGTGGCTATGTTTTGCAGGTGAGTATGTGATATATTTTACACCCTCTTTTCCAGGTCCCACGATTTCAAGTCAGATTGGAAAAACCCTTAAGGACCAGAAACAGCCAGCTCTAAAATCTCAAAAACAGTGCCTTCACCCCACTTCAAACACATACTCATGCACACCCCACCCCCACTGGCCGGATCCTTTCTCCTTCCTGTCCCCAAATGAAGGTCTGTGGAGACACAGCTATAAGCCTTAATACTCACCATATTGACTTCAGAAACCATGTCGATGCTGGCAATGTCAATGTTCATTCCCACTGCCACAGGGGGACCTGAAAACCAAAAGGACCAGCCACGTGATTTCTCAGAACTTCGTGCATTCTTAGCAAGAGTCCCCGGGCATGGGCACGGGACAGTCCTCCCCAAATCCCTCCCCACTGCTAACCCTCAAATTCTTCAAATCTCTGCTCCTTTCATTTAAGAAAAGGGTGGCAGGTAGTCCTCTGAGAAATGTTCTATTAAATAGGCATGCACGTGCCGGATGGGTAAGGGATTCCAGCTCTTCTACATATGCAGATGTCTCAGCATAAGAATACACACAACCCAAAAAGCACCTGAATCCGGCTGGGCTAGCTCAAGGGAAATGTTGTATAAAGCACTGAAACCCCCTTATTCTACCCATCCCCTACCGCCTTCAGTGAAGGTTTTAACTCTTTGAGATTTGTTAGAGTCTGGAGTACAATTAAATGAACATATCATTGTATCTAAGGCTGAAGCAAGAGAGATCTCTGGCCCTTCTCCCCCTACCCTCCCTGTCCTGCAAGCCCCACAGGTCCCCTCTAGCCCCATCCCAGCTGTCCCCCACAGTGAGACTTCCAGGACTGGGTAATATCCAGAAAGCAGCCAATTTAAACCATGGCCTGAACTCCTCCAAAGGAGGCGGGCACCGGGGGTTAATGCCACTTCTCAACCAACTGTCTGCATATCTTGTCCTCAAAAACGTTCCTGGTGGCCTTCAGGAAGCCAGGTTTACTAACACAACATTAATTAAACTTAAGAGGTTTGTATCTCAGCAAAACAAAGGTGGTGAAGCAAAGAATTTAAACAGTGAAGCTGGAAGACAGCAGTCTCCAGTACAGGCTAAGAGGGTATCTCTGAAAGACCACCTAAGTGCTGGAGAGTAACACACAGGCTTAAGTTTGGATCATTTTCACAATATGGTAAAAGAGACTCAGTCAATACACCACATGCAACCCACAGTAAGGGAGAGGAAAGACAGCGCACAAAGCTCAAAAGACAGCTTAGGCAATAGCTGCTGGGCTGTTTCTTATTACCAAGGCAACCCCATTACCTCCAAAATCTGGTCTCAGCCGAATATCATAACCTTTCAGGAGTCTATCCACCGTCTCTTTAACCAGCGACATATTACTAGGGTCATTGACACTAAGGAAAGAAAAGACAATAAACAGGCATCAATAAAACAGCAGGCACAGCGCTTCAGTAGCTATCTGATCCTCACTACAGATCCTCGCTCACAGAGATATGCAGACACAGCCCTTCAAAGTGAAAAAGGAAAAAGAGAAACGCTAGGCACACTTACCTCTGGGCACAGACGGCGGCGATTATTAAGGGGAATGACCAAATCCCAAAGTAGTCCTTTTTCCGGACTCTCCACATCCCTTTAGTTTTGGATGGGTTGAGGGTTTCACTGAAGAGAGGAGATCCAACTTAGTCTGCTCAGTGCAGTAATTCTAATGTGAGGCGCATGCGCACGGCGTACCAAAACATCAAAGGGGCAGCAGCGGTTGCCTGGGACCGAAAAGATTTTCTTGTTAAAGGGGAAAAAAAATTAAAGGGAAAAAAAGGGAAAACATATATACATATATATATATACACACACAATATCTACGTATTTGAATAATATAGAAAAGTCACCCTACGGGAGGACCCACGGTAAAAATTTTTGTTGTCCTTTTGTTAAGACAAAAACAACTAGAGCGTCTGGTAAGTTTTGGTAGTGGCAGGAGGCGGTTTCGCACCTCGCGGGTTGTGGGGTTTTGGGTGTGTGTGTGTGTGTGTGTGTTTCCTCTTAAATATGCAGAGCCAGATTAGGAATTTAAAGGACAGCAGGTGTGCAGTGCAAGGGGAAAATGAGTGCCTGGGAGTCGATTTCTGGTCTCAGCAAGCGGCGGGGAAAGGAATCTGAACTTTATTTCCAAGGCACAGAGCATCCGCTGCCTGGGGCGAGATGGGTGCTGGAAGTGGGGGTTGTGTGGCGGAGGTGGGGAGGTGGGGGAAGGGACAGGAATGGTGGGAGCGGGAGTGGAAGGTGGAGGGAGGGAAGAAACCGGTGGGAGGAGTGTTGAGCAATGGGTTGGATTTGGGGCCGGGAGTGGAGGGGGTACGTAGCGTGGAGAATAAGACACGGAAATGATATATATATATTTTAAAGAAGAAAATGATGCCTGGTGTTTTCTAGGAGTCAAGGATCAAGCTTTTCTTCACTACTCACGAGCGATTTGTGTCCTCCTCCTCCTCACCCTTTGCCCCCTATTCCCAGAGAAGAAAACCTCGGGGTCCAGGTTTCGGGCCGAGTGACTTGCCTGACCCGCCAGTCCAGATTATTTATAGCAGGAAGGGCGGGGGGCGGGGGTGGGTGGCGAGGGGAGTAGAAAGCGCAGTCTCTCCAGGTTTCTCTCTGCTTCTGCACTGGGAAATCACTAGCAGGGAGGGTGGGATTTGGAGGAGGGGGAGAATGGGACGTGGGGACTTAGGGATGCTAGGGGGACAAGAGACTCCGACTGCGACCGGGTGCAGGGAGCGCCGGCGGGCCGCCCACGCCCCCTCAGAGCACGCGCAGTGGCGCGCACACGTGCGGCAGCCGCCCGCCCGCCGCGCGCCCCGCCTCACCTCGCTGGCCTGCGCCCGTCGCCCGCTCCCGCCGCGCGGCGCTGGTGCCCCTACCCCGGCCCCTCCACCTTAGGCCCCTTGGCCGCGGCCAGGAAGGGAGGGTGGCGAGGACCGACACCCGGCGGCGCCTCGGGACCTGAAATACCCGAGCAGTGCCCAGAAGGCAGGCGAAATGAAGCAGGGGCCGGGCGGGTCGCCCGGGGCTCCGCACCTCCCGCGCGCTCCACGCCGCCTCTCCCTCGCTTCCCTGCTCGCGGCCAGGAGGGGCTAGCACACCCCGGGGCTGACTCTTCCCTCCCGCCGGAGGCTTGACGCGGCTCTCCGCGGCCGCCGGGACACAGAGGCAGCAGCGAGCGAGCTCGGGGGCTCGAGAGGGAGGCAGATACACTGAAGAAATCTTTCCTCCGCTCGAGAGAAAGAGACGCCCCGCGGGCGCCGGGAGACGCTACTAGGCGCCCCGAGACGGACTCTCCGAGGTTTATTGGTAGTTGACGGGCTGGGAGGGGAGGGCAGGGACTCCTGCTACCCTCCCACCACCCCCTCCTTTGTGAAGAAGGAGAAAGGTCGGAGCTCAAACCTGTGTTCCGAACCCCAAAGCGGGAACTTGTAACTCCTCCACCTAATCAGCTTAGCCAGTATCTGAGCGCCTACTGTGCGCCAGGAGTGCTTGATTTAGTTCATTCTTGCACGCCCAGGTGCACTAGGTAGCACCCCACTCTCCCCACATCATGGATCTAGAAGCTGGTGGGCTCAAGCTGAGGAACTTGCCCAAGGTCACCCAGGTGGCCAGAGGTGAACCAAAACTGCACTCGAAAGCCCTAACCATTAGACCAGACCGTCTTGACTCTGGCGTCGCGACCTTGCGGCGCAGCTCCCGCGCCCGCCGAGCCCCCCGGCGGCCTCCGGAGGCGCGGGCAAGCCCACGGCACCAGGCAGGCCCCCACCCCGCGTCGGCGGAGAGGAGGGGGCGCCGGCCGCCGCACAGGGTCTCTTCAAGGCCCGGGGCCCAGCGGCGCTCTTGACCTATTTTACCTCTTGACAATCATCCTCCTCCCCAGCCTAGGTCAGGGGTTATCCTGGGACGGCCGGGGAAGTGTGGAGGCGGCAGGGCTGCGAGGTGAAGCGGGAATCCGACAGCTCCGCGGGGACAGAAGGCGAGCGGCACGCGGCGGGAGGAGCATTTGCCCTCACCCGCACGTGGAATTTCTGCTTTTGAGACGGTGAAACAGCCCCTTAAACACGGCAGCTTCACAGAGCTACAGCCTGACGGGCTACCCGGCTCCTAGAAGTCCCTCCAGAGACACAGCATGAGAGAGAGACAGTGAGATAGACACAGAGGACATGAATCTATAAGTCTCCTATCTGTAATTACTTGGGTAGAGAGTTACAGGAATCAAAATACAGACCAATGGCCCGGGCAAACTGCCGATTTCTCTCTATCCCTTGTTTTACAGACACAATGGAAATGTTTTACACAGGCTCACTCTTTTAAAGGGGGAATGGGGGGGGATAGTTTAAATGATTATTAATAACATTATACCAGAGGATTCCCAGAAGAATTTGACATCACCAGCTGGTGAAGCCCTGGAAAGCTTTTCTTCCTCTTGAAAACACCTCGAAACAGGATTTTCCTTCTGACCATTAATTATCCATATTGCGTTTGCTGCACTACCATCTCATCTTTATTTAGGCTCAGTTCAATTTCAGTTAAAAGAACAAACAGAACAAAATAAGGAGTACTACCATTCGTCTTCCAATAATAATAATAATGGTCTAGTGAAACCTTAAAGAGTATTTACTGAAGACCTAATATATACAGAAAATCAAGGGAAAGGAGGGCAAATAATTAAAAGAAAATTGCATCTCAACAAGTAAGACAATAACACATACTTTTGGGCTCAAATCCCAGTTCAAAATACTTAGTATCTTTGGAATTTGGACAGATCACTTAACCTTTCTAAGTCCTAGTTTCCTCTTCTGTAAAAATTAAATACACTGCTTTCTTTGTTGTAGAACAGTATAAATATATGTGCAGCATTTGGTACATGATTAATAAATATTAGCAATTTTTAATAAATAAGGAATAATGAATGGGAAGGAAAGCAAACAGAGTTTAATGGCATTAGTCTATAAAGACCAAGTGGACATAAATTTAGTGTAATTCTCCTGAGAAAGCATAAATTAGTTTGAGAAGAGAAGATCAGATATTTCAAGGGAATTATCAAAAAGATAAGGATAAGAAGAAAATATATTAAAGACCCAAGCAGCAATCAAAAGGAGAAAAGACAAACTCATAGTTATTTTCCTTTTGTGGTACCATCTCAGTGTTATTTCTTAATAATAACTGTAACTAACGCAAACAGGTATTCTTACTGGTTACAAAATCCAAGATCAATTTATGTCTAAAGTGGGTCTCTCTTTTATAGCAGAATCAGCACTAGGACATCTCTCTGGAAGATTTGGCTGATAACGCTGCCTAGGAATGTGAAAATTAGAACAATAATGTGCAAGGGAAGGCACTACTGGATTCTAGAAATGTGTCAGTTGCTGGAGAGCATCCTCCATGATGCCAAATGTATAAAGGGAAGGCGATGTATAAGTACTCTGAAGAGATCATGATTCAGAATCATCTCTTGAGTATGAAGCATACAAATGCCAAGTGATAACAGTCGCTAATCATCTGGTATTTACCTTTGCTATGATATTTATTCATTTATTTAGTAAGTATGTATTGGATATTTGTGGTAGTTTCTCATTTGTGTCTGAGTCTTTGCAAACCATGGGCTGTAGCCCACCATACTCCTCTGATCATGAGAATCTCCAGGCAAGAATATTAGAGTGGGTTGCCATTCCGTTCTCCAGGGGATCTTCCTGACCCAGGGATCGAACCTGGGTCTCTGTATTGCAGGCAGATTCTTTACCATGTGGGCCATCAGGGAAGCATGACTGCACCCAACTTGTGGCTCAAACCCATGATGCTGGGATTAAGAGTTCCGTGCTCGCCTCACTGAAAATTTCAGTTCAGTTCAGTTCAGTTACTCAGTCGTGTCCGACTCTTTGCAGCCCCATGAATCACAGCACGCCAGGCCTCCCTGTCCATCACCAACTCCCAAAGTTCACTCAGACTCACGTCCATCAAGTCAGTGATGCCATCCAGCCATCTCATCCTTGGTCGTCCCCTTCTCCTCCTGCCCCCAATCCCTCCCAGCATCAGAGCCTTTTCCAATGAGTCAACTCTTTGCGTGAGGTGGCCAAAGTACTGGAGTTTCAGCTTTAGCATCATTCCTTCCAAAGAAATTCCAGGGCTGATCTCCTTCAGAATGGACTGGTTGGATCTCCTTGCAGTCCAAGGGACTCTCAAGAGTCTTCTCCAACACCACAGTTCAAAAACATCAATTCTTCGGTGCTCAGCTATCTTCACATTCCAACTCTCACATCCATACATGACCACTGGAAAAACCATAGCCTTGACTAGACGGACTTTGTTGGCAAAGTAATGTCTGCTTTTCAATATATTATATAGGTTGGTTGGTCATAGCTTTTCTTCCAAGGAGTAAGCGTCTTTTAATTTCATGGCTGCAGTCAACATCTGCAGTGATTTTGGAGCCCCCAAAATGAAGTCTGACACTGTTTCTACTGTTTTCCCATCTATTGCCCATGAATTGATGGGACTGGATGCCATGATCTTCGTTTTCTGAATATTTACTAAGTCAACTTTTGCACTCTCCACTTTCATTTTCATCAAGAAGCTTTTCAGTTCCTCTTCACTTTCTGCCATAAGGGTGATATCATCTGCATATCTGAGGTTATTGACATTTCTCCCAGCAATCTTGATTCCAGCCTGTGTTTCTTCCAGTGCAGCGTTTCTCATGATGCATATAAGTTAAATAAGCAGGGTGACAATATACAGCCTTGACGTATTCCTTTTCCTATTTGGAACCAGTCTGTTGTTCCATGTCCAGTTCTAACTGTTGCTTCCTGACCTGAATATAGGTTTCTCAAGAGGCAGGTCAGGTAGTCTGGTATTCCCATCTTTCAGAATTTTCCATAGTTTATTGTGTTCCACACAGTCAAAGGCTTTGGCATAGTCAATAAAGCAGAAATAGATGTTTTTCTGGAACTCTCTTACTTGTTCCATGATCCAGCGGATGTTGGCAATTTGATCTCTGGTTCCTCTGCCTTTTCTAAAACCAGCTTGAACATCTGGAAGTTCATGGTTCACGTATTGTTGAAGCCTGGCTTGGAGAATTTCGAGCGTTACTTTTCTAGCGTGTGAGATGAGTACAATTGTGCGGTAGTTTGAGCATTCTTTGGCATTGCCTTTCTTTGGAATTGGAATGAAGACTGACCTTTTCCAGTCCTGTGGCCACTGCTGAGTTTTCCAAATTTGCTGGCATATTGAGTGCAGCACTTTCACAGCATCATCGTTCAGGATTTGAAACAGCTCAATAGGAATTCCATCACCTCCACTAGCTTTGTTCGTAGTGATGCTTTCTAAGGCCCACTTGACTTCACATTCCAGAATGTCTAGCTCTAGGTGAGTGATCACACCATCATGAAAATCTTGGTCTTGAAGATCTTTTTGTACAGTTGTTCTGTGTATTCTTGCCACCTTTTCTTAATATCTTCTGCTTCTGTTAGGTCCATACCATTTCTGTCCTTTATTGAGCCCATCTTTGCATGAAATGTTCCCTTGGCATCTCTAATTTTCTTGAAGAGATCTCTAGTCTTTCCCATTCTGTTCTTTTCCTCTATATCTTTGCATTGATCTCTGAGGAAGGCTTTCTTATCTCTCCTTGCTATTCTTTGGAACTCTGCATTCAGGTGCATATATGTTTCCTTTTCTACTTTGCTTTTCACCTCTCTTCTTTTCACAGCTATTTGTAAGGCCTCCCCAGAAAGCCATTTTGCTTTTTTGCATTTCTTTTCCATGGGGATGGTCTTGATTTCTGTCTCCCATACAATGTCATGAACCATAGTTCATCAGGCACTCTATCTATCAGATCTAGTCTCTTAAATCTATTTCTCACTTCCACTGTATAATCATAAGGGATTTGATTTAGGTCATACCTGAATGGTCTAGTGGTTTTCCCTACTTTCTTCAATTTAAGTCTGAATTTGGCAATACGGAGTTCATGATCTGCGCCACAGTCAGCTCCTGGTCTTGTTTTTGCTGACTGTATAGAGCTTCTCCATCTTTGGCTGCAAAGAATATAATCAATCTGATTTCGATGTTGACCATCTGGTGATGTCCGTGTGTAGAGTCTTCTCTTGTGTTGTTGGAAGACGGTGTTTGCTATGACCAGTGCATTTTCTTGGCAAAACTCTATTAGTCTTTGCCCTGCTTCATTCCGCATTCCAAGGGCAAATTTGCCTGTTACCCAGGTGTTTCTTGACTTTCTACTTTTGCATTCCAGTCCCCTAAAATGAAAAGGACATCTTTTGGGGTGTTAGTTCTAAAAGGTCTTGTAGGTCTTCATAGAACCATTCAACTTCAGCTTCAGTGTTACTGGTTGGGGCATAGACTTGGATAACTGTGATACTGAATGGTTTGCCTTGGAAATGAACAGAGATCATTTTGTCATTTTTGAGATCGCATCCAAGTAATGCATTTTGGACTCTTGTTGACCATGATGGCTACTCCATTTCTTCTAAGGGATTTCTGCCCACAGTAGTAGATATAATGGTCATCTGAGTTAAATTCACTCATTCCAGTCCATTTTAGTTCACTGATTCCTAGAATATCGACAGTCACTCTGCCATCTCTTGTTTGACTACTTCCAATTTGTCTTGATTCATAGACCTGACATTCCAGGTTCCTATGCAATATTGCTCTTTACAGCATTGGACCTTGCTTCTATCACCATTCCCATCCACAGCTGGGTATTGTTTATGCTTTGGCTCCATCCCTTCATTCTTTCTGGAGTTATTTCTCCACTGATCGCTAGTAGCATAATGGGCATCTCTATGTCAAACATTATTTGATAAGCACTAGGGGATAATGTGTTGTTGAAAAGGCAGCCATTGTCCTTAACATTTTGGAGCTTTTGACTGTGGAGAGAGGAGAATAGAATAATACATGTAGAAGGTATCATGAAGAAGATAGTTCAGTTCAGTTCAGTTCAGTCACTCAGTCGTATACCACTCTTTGCAACGCCATGAATCGCAGCACGGCAGGCCTCTCTGTTCATTACCATCTCTAAGAGTTCACTCAGACTCACGTCCATGGAGTCCGTGAAGCCATCCAGATGAAGAAGATAGGATATTAGGAATCCATCAGTTCAGTTCAGTTCAGTTCAGTTCAGTCAATCTGTCCTGTATGACTCTTTGCTACCCCATGGATTGCAGCACACCAGGCTTCTCCGTCCATTAGCAACTCACAGAGTTCACTCAGACTCACATCCATCAAGTCAGTGATGCCATCCAGCCATCTCATCCTTGGTCATACCCTTCTCATCCTGCCTCCAATCCCTCCCAGCATTAGAGTCTTTTCCAATGAGTCAACTCTTTGCATGAGGTGGCCAAAATACTGGAGTTTCAGCTTTAGCATCATTCCTTCCAAAGAAATCCCAGGGTTGATCTCCTTCAGAATGGACTGATTGGATCTCCTTGCAGTCCAAGGGACTCTCAAGAGTCTTCTCCAGCACCACAGTTCAAAAACATCAATTCTTCGGCGCTCAGCCTTCTTCACAGACCAACTCTCACATCCATACATGACCACTGGAAAAACCATAGCCTTGACTAGACGGACCTTAGTTGGCAAAGTAATGTCTATGCTTTTGAATATATTAGGTTGGTCATAACTTTTCTTCCAAGGAGTAAGTGTCTTTTAATTTCATGGCTGCAGTCACCATCCACAGTGATTTTTGAGCTCCCAAAAATAAAGTCTGACACTCTTTCCACTGTTTCTCCATCTTTTTCCCATGAAATGATGGGACCGGATGCCATGATCTTCATTTTCTGAATGTTGAGCTTTAAGCCAACTTTTTCACTCTCCTCTTTCACTTTCATCAAGAGGCTTTTTAGTTCCTCTTCACTTTCTGCCATAAGGGTGGTGTCATCTGCATATCTGAGGTTATTGATATTTCTCCCAGCAATCTTGATTCCAGCCTGTGTTTCTTCCAGTCCAACGTTTCTCATGATGTTCTCTGCATAGAAGTTAAATAAGCAGGGTGACAATAGACAGCCTTGATGTACTCCTTTTCCTATTTGGAACCAGTCTGTTGTTACATGTCCAGTTCTATCTGTTGCTTCTTGACCTGCATATTGATTTCTCAAGAGGCAGGTCAGGTGGTCTGGTATTCCCATCTCTTGAAGAATTTTCCACAGTTTATTGTGCTTACTGATTATTACCAATGTTTTCAAGTCTACAACTTACTCAACCTACTGTAATGTATAAGTAGGAACCATTTTTAAATAACCTCTCCAAGTACTAAGTATCTTATATATGAATGCACCTTTATTTATTTTTATATGCTAAAGAATATTCCTGTGAAGTGAAAGTCATTTAGTTGTATCTGACTCTTTGCAACCCCATGAACTATAGCCCACCAGTCTCCTTTGTCCATGAAATTCTTCAGGCAAGAATATTGGAGTTGGTTGCCATTCTCTTCTTCAGGGAATCTTCAGGGGATCTTCCCAACCCAGGGGATCTTCAAGGGATCTTCCCAACCCAGGGATCGAACCTGAGTCTCCTGCATTGCTGGCTGATTCTTTACCATCTGAGCAGCCACCAGGAAAGCCCAAAGAATACTCATAGATTTTATCAAATATTTTTCCTTTATGCTAGTCAGAAATATACTTCTATATTTGTCTGGCAAACCTTGCCTTCACAGACACCAGAAAGCTAGGTATCTCATATATTACCATAAATTCCAAGTTATGGGCTTACAGTTTAATGAGGGTTTGCTCTGCAGAATTTCTATGCCCACTGAGTCCTATTTGTTTCTCCTTCAGCAAGTAGCACTAACATTAAACCTGAGTGTCTAAAAAAATTTTAACCAGAGTAAGACTTATGACATATAGATCTATTTAAATTACTTAACTAAAATATAACATGTAGTAATAATAATAAGATTGGTCTGTCATATGCTGTTTGAAATGCTCTCTATATAGTAACATATTTAATCTTTACAATGTATCTATAAAATATTAATAATTATTACTCCCATTTTACCTATAAGGAGACAGAAGCAGAGATTAAATATCTATATAAGATTGCACCCAGAGCCCCTGCCCCTGCAGCAGTCTACTGCTGACCCATACCTCTGCAGGAGATACTCAAACACAGTTCTCAGTCTCTGTGGGGTCTCCGGGTCCCAAAGAAAGGCAATGCCAAAGAATGTTCAAACTACTGCACAACTGCACTCATCTCACATGCTAGTAAAGTAATGCTCAAAATTCTCCAAGCCAGGATTCAACAGCATGTGAACTATGAACTTCTAGATGTTCAAGCTGTATTTAGAAAAGGCAGAGGAACCAGAGACTGAATTGCCAACATCCGCTGGATCATTGAAAAACAAGAGAGTTCCAGAAAACCATCTACTTCTGCTTTATTGACTAGGCCAAAGCCTTTGACTGTGTGGATCACAATAAACTGTGGAAAATTCTTCAAGAGATGAGAATACCAGACCACCTGACCTGCCTCTTGTGAAATCTGTATGCAGGTCAGGAAGCAACAGTTAGAACTGGACATGGAACAACACACTGGTTCTAAATTGGGAAAGGAGCGTGTCAAGGCTGTATATTGTCACCCTGCTTATTTAACTTCTATGCAGAGTATATCATGAAAAACACTGTACTGGATGAAGCACAAGCTGAAATCAAGATTGCCGGGAAAATATCAGTAACCTCAGATATGCAGATGACACCACACTTATGGTAGAAAGTGAAGAAAAACTAAAGAGTCTCTTGATGAAAGTTAAAGAGGAGAGTGAAAAAGTTGGCTTAAAACTCAGCATTCAGAAAACTAAATTATAACATCTGGTCCTATCACTTCATGGCAAATATATGGGGAAACAGTGACAGACTTTATTTTTTCAGGCTCCAAAATCACTGCAGTCATGAAATTAAAAGACAGCTACTGCTTGGAAGGAAAGTTATGACCAACCTAGAGAGCATATTAAAAAGCAGAGACATCATTTTGCCAACAAAGGTCCATCTAGTCAAGGCTATGGTTTTTCCTGTGGTCATGTATGGATGTGAGAGTTGGATGTGAAGAAGGCTGAGCACCGAAGAATTGATACTTTTGAACTGTCATGTTGGAGAAGACTCTTGAGAGTTCCTTGGACTGCAAGGAGATCCAACCAGTCCATTCTGGAGGAGATCAGCCCTGTGATTTCTTTGGAAGGAATGATGCTAAAGCTGAAACTCCAGTATTTTGGCCACCTCATGCAAAGAGTTGACTCATTGGAAAAGACTTTGATGCTGGGAGGGATTGGGGGCAGGAGGAGAAGGGGATGACCGAGGATGAGATGGCTGGATGGCATCACGGACTCGATGGATGTGAGTCTGAGTGAACTCTGAGAGTTGGTGATGGACAGGGAGGCCTGGCGTGCTGTGATTCATGGGGTCACAAACAATCGGACATGACTAAGCGACTGAACTGAACTGAGCACCAAAGAATTGATGCTTTTGAGCTGTAGTGTTGGAGAAGACTTTTGAGAGTCCCTTGGACAGCAAGCAGATCCAACTAGTCTATCCTAAAGGAAATCAGTCCTGAATATTCACTGGAAGGACTGATGCTGAAGCTGAAACTGATACTTTGGCTACCTGATGGGAAGAACTGACTCACTGAAAAAGATCCTGATGCTGGGAAAGACTGATGGCCAAAGGAGAAGGGTACGACAGAGGATGAGATGGTTGGATCGCATCAACAACTCAATGGACACGAGTTTGAGTAAACTCCAGATTTGGTGATGGAAAGGGAGGCCTGGCATGCTGCAGTCCATAGGGTCACAAAGAATCGGACACGATTGAGCAACTGAACTGAACTGAAGATTGCAGTTTCTAAGAAAATGTTACTTGACTCAGGCTCTTCCTGATACCTGTGTGACTTTATATATAAACCTCCCACAGATTTGTCTACAGTTCTCGGCTTCTCTCACCCATTGCATTAACATAACAGAAATAAAATCTTAGCTCAGACAAAGGATATCCGCACCTAATGGAGATTTGATTTAACAATCAAATGAGCAATGGAAATTTTGAGAGCTGGAGTTACCAGACACCTTTTGAAGGAAAATATTTTTTAGCACCACCTCAAATGAATCGATCTTCAGGAGTACAGTGCAAAATGAAATTACTGATGCTCCAAATGGAGGTGAAATTGTTAGATGAGGAAATTACCTGAGCTCTGACACCATAGGGATTCTAATTATATTCATACACACTCTCAGAAGCAATAGAACACCACATCCCTTATACTAGAAAAGGCTAGAGTAGGAGAGAAGTCCTTCTTACCAACTGCTTCTCAGACCTGCAGGGGAGGTGAGGTGAGCTTATCAGCATAAATAAATGAGTAAAACTGATGTATAAGCAGCGACACTGACAGTCCTAAGGAGTAATTTCTCCGTGTCTCTCTCATCAGGTTGGGTTTTCGCGATGGTCAGTAAGAGATGGCCAAACATAGGTGTAAATTCAGTGTCCAAAATGGAGTTTTCCAAAATGTGGATCACACAATCTGAGGCCTCTCCTAGTGCTTTTCCTCCAGGGTTGTTTTTCTAGTAGATCCCTGAGTTAGAAAGCCTAGGGTTTAAAAGCCTTCTGAGGGCCTATACAAAATTTTGGAATTCTGAAAAAAAGGTGCCTAGTGGATCCAAATTTTAAAAAGTAAGCTGCAGTGTAGAAATTGAATGTTTAATTAAATGTCTATAAAAATTTAATGTTATTCTAATTATACAGATTTAAATTTCATTGGGAAAGGTACATTTTAATGTGCTTTATATTTTGTGTCAAGGGCCTCCTAAAGTTAAAGGCCTTGGACATATGAAGGTCTTAAAAAGCTCCAGCTGTCTCCATCCTCAGGCAGAATTACTCTCCGTACTACAATGCAGGTAATGTAAAATGTGTGTGCATGCATGCCAAGTCACTTAGTCATGTCTGACTCTGTGACTCTATGGGCAGTAGCAGGCCAGGCTTCCCTGTCCATGGGATTCTCCAGGCAAGAATATTGAAGTGGGTTGCCATGCGCTCCTCCAGGGGATCTTCCCGATCTAGGGATCGCCCTGCGACTCTTGCATTGCAGGCGAGTTCTTTACCACTGAGCCAATGGGTAAGTCCAGTGTCAAGTGTAGCATCTTGCTTGTTTGTTCCTATTTTGGTTTTGATTTTGTTTTTTTCCTTTAAGTCTCCTTTGGAAGCATCTCCATTTGCTAATTCTACAAGGAACTTTCACTCTTGTGTTTAATTATTCCCCAGGCTCAGTGCATTTACCTAACTTTTATAAGGCACTCAGTAATTGATAAATTACAATTGCAGTTCTTATTGATAGCTAATACTTACTGAGTGCTTGCTCCCTAACTGGCTCACTTTCTGATAACACCAATGATTACTCATTTCGTTCTTTGTAGTGTATTTATTATTGAGCAGTATATTATTCTGTGACCTGGGGGTTGAAAGTGACAGTAACTGAATTCAAAGTAGCTACAGTAAATGACCATTTAGTCATGTAAATGAAACTTAAGGGTGTTCAGCTTTAGCTACAGGTAGATTCAGAGGCTTAAACTACTTCATCTACTGATTCTGTTTTATGAAAGTTGGCTTCATTCTCAGACAGGCCATCTTCCAAAGGGCTTCCCTTGTGGCTTAGCTGGTAAAGAATCCTCCTGCAATGCAGGAAGACCTGGGTCTTCTGAAGATGACCATGAACTGCTCTGGTTTAGCAATTTACTCCCTCCACTAAGTTAGATGGTAGGACTCACTGGAGGCTGGGGGACTTGATCACAATTCTGCCTTCAATCTGTCACTTGCTCTGATGGGTGGGCATGTGTTCACCCCTGGTCCTGAAGCTGGGGTGGTAGTGTAGTATAGTGTCAGTCACTCAGTTGTGTCCAGCCTTTGAGACTCCATGCTCTGTAGCCCGCCAGGCTCCTCTGTCCCTGGAATTCTCCAGGCAAGAATACTGGAGTGGGTAGCCATTCCCTTCTCCAGGGGATCTTCCCAACATGTCCTGCATTCTTTAACCATCTGAGCCACGAGGGAAGCCCAAAGCTTGGGTATACCATATCCAAACCCTGTGGACTGGGAATGGTTCAGGAATAATTACCCAAAGAAAGAACCACTCATGTGCTCTTTCCAGGAAGAGGAGGCATGGATGCCGAACACATGGAAATCACAGATGTCTACTAAAACCGACCATATCTTTCTGATAAACAAATAGTTCCAAAGGGACTTGGATCTGACTAGAAGAAGGACCCAGACTCACCATATCTGTCTTACAGGAATGTCCTTGCAGCTAGCTGACAAGACTGAATGAATGCATGCATCAGTCTAGGACATCTGATTTCTCAGGTGCATGTCAAGATGGCTGGGTGGATGACTGCTACTCACATTTCAGCAACTCACATAGTCATCCATGAAACAGTCACCCTCACAATTATTTTAAAATAGTCATAAATACTTGCAAGAATCAATGGAAAATTTTAACAAAATTATAGATAAGAATGACTAGAGATAGAAGATTCTTAGTAACTGAAAATTTGCGTAACTGAGACCTACTGTTAAAAATGTTGTATTGTCAATGTCAAATAATTGCGTTAGTTCCATGTATACACAGTGAAACCTATCTGTATTAGTTAAGTAAACTTTTGCAAGCGTGAATTCCACAGCACACTTCTTTGCTGTTTAAGTATTTAAATAAAATAATTCCTATACTTATAATCACAGGATATTTCCTTCCTCATTAGTGTTAACACGTCTGTGTGTGTGTGTCATTCACTCAGTCGTGTCTGACTCTTTGTGACCCCATGGACTATAGCCCACCAGGCCCCTCAGTCCATGGAATTCTCTAGGCAAGAATATTGGAATGGGTTGCCATTCTCCAGGGAATCTTCCCAACCCAAGGATCGAACCTGGATCTCCTACCTTGCAGGCAGATCCTTTACCATCTGAGCTACCAGGGAAGCCCAGTGTTAACACATAATTTTTTTAATAATTAAAATTAACCTTTTCTAATATTTAACTATGACATAAGTCATTGCTGATACTAAATGACCTTTCCTGATACTTATATTCCAACCTTTCTACACCTCACTTAATTTTCACAAAATACTATGAAGTAAGTTCTAATATTATCCCCATTTCACAATATTCTGAAAGTGTCACATTGTGATTAAGAAAAGCTTCTCTTCAGAAAAAGAGGAAAGGAGAAAAACTAGTCAATCAGAGTGAAGATTTTCTTTAAATGGAAACCTAAAGAGTAGGTGATAATAACCACTGTTTCCTTCCATTTGTTTTAGAATAATTCTTCCGTAATAGAAACTGCATGAATCATGTTTTGTTCCTATTTCCTGAGAAGATGAATTTAGTTTCAGGTTCAAATAAATGATTAAGAACTGTGAGTGAAAGTGTTCCTACCGAGGGCTATGGCATGTGTTAGTCTAGAGCATAGCCATCTAGCCGTCGTCTGCAAAATAAAGAAAGACACTTTCAGGCCAGAAAGTCCAACAACCAGTAGCTACCATTGTTTACTTTTTAAAATGTAACTTAACAGGAGTTTTGCCTTAAATCACTTTGTTGTTGGGGGCCAACGATGTATCAAAACAAGAAGCAAAGAGTACTTTGGATATCTGTTATGCTCCAGTCATATAGTTTATCTAGAAGTTGGCATGTAGATCCTTGATAGTTAAGAGATGATTTTGAATGTTATATAGATATGAAAATCTCAGTTTGATACTAAGATGTCATCAGCATTCTTCTATGACTTGTTACTTATCCATTTTAAGAGGAGTGAGTCTTTAGATGCACACCATTCAGATTCTCTTTGATTGTTTTAATTGGGGGTATAGTTGCTTTATGGAGAAGGAAATGGCAACCCACTCCAGTGTTCTTGCCTGGAGAATCCCAGGGATGGGGGAGCCTGGTGGGCTGCCGTCTATGGGGTCGCACAGAGTCGGACACGACTGAAGTGACTTAGCAGTAGCAGCAGCATAATTGCTTTACAATGGTGTGTTAGTTTCTGTGCAGCAAAGTGAATCAACCATAGGTATACATATACCCCCTCTTTTTCGGATTTCCTGCCCATTTAGGTCACCACAGAGCATTGAGTAGAGTTCCTTGCACTATACAGCAGGTTCTCATTAGTTATCTATTAATATTTTATACATATTAGTGTATATATGTCAATCTCTATCTCCCAGTTCATCACACCCACCCCTTTTCCCCCTTTAGTGCCCATATGTTTGTTCTCTATGTCTGTATGTTGATTTCGGCCTTTTAAACAGGTTCTTCTGTACCATCTTGCTAGATTCCATATAAGTGTGTTAATATGTGATACTTGTTTTTTTCTCTTTCTGACTTCACTCTGTATGACAGTCTCTAGGTCCACTGGTTTTTATCATTATGACTATATTTCATTTTTGGTCAACAGTACTAGAGTTCCATACAAGGCAGTGAAATTACCTGTATTTAATAAAAACATTTAAATTAAAGGTGAGTAAATAAAAGGAAATATTGATAAAATAGCAGAGCAGGTGGTATGTGGATTTGACAAAAATAATGTAGGTGATATGCAAACATTTGTCAATCTTTGACTACACAATTTGGGCAGGAACAATCTGCCAAAGTTCTGTAAGAGAAATTGTCTGTAAGAGAAATTGTCATAGTTTAGATTGATGTGAGGGCCTTCTAATTTTAAGGAATCTATGATCATCAGAAATCACTCGTGTAAGTGATCAGCATACAGGAAATGCGAGGTGAACCTGAACATCTTTAGACAGCAGGGTTGTCTTTATGACACAGATGTCAAAATCAAATTTGGCACATCAGTGAGTATACTGAGTATCTGTTCACGTAGACATGGGCTCAGTTTTGCAGGGAGCAAAAAGATGAATTAGACAAAGTTTCTCCCCTCAAGGAGCTAAATGGTAGCAGGCGAGGATGAGGAAGCTAGCAAAAATGATTAAGCAGTAGAATATTAATGTCACAAGAAAGGCATAAACTTAGAAGAGCATAATCCAAGGAGACTGCAGGAGAAAGAGATCATGGCTGGTTAGAATTAAAGGGAGAGCCTTTGCTGTCAAGATGCTATTCTAAATAAATCTAGACGGATGGATAAAATATTACTGTAGTTATTAGCAGGCAATTGGGAAGTTTGAGGTAAGTTTCTTCATCCACAAATCAGTGTCTGGCTAAAGAGAGATCAATGGCTGGCAAAGGCAGCCACAACGTGAAGAACCTCGATGTCAGAATGAGGATTTCAAAGTATGTAGAGAGAGGAAGGGTTCCCTGGGATCCAGTCACCCTTTAAACATTTATCAGCAATGTTATATTTGCCACATCATTTTGAACAGAGATCAGCAAACTTTTTGCAGGCTACTCAATTCTGCAGTAGCAGCGTGAAAACAACCATAGACAAACATAAATAAGGGTGTGTCACGGGTTAAGGAGTAATAGAGAATGAAAGGAAACAATCCTACTGGGAAAATATAGTGAGAGCTTTCCAGGAAAGAAAACACACAAGCCAACAACCGAGACACTTCACCTATCATGTCAATGGCACTAGTGATTTGAAAGTCTTTTATGTCATTTCTATATTCAAAATGGCTTTCCAGGTGGCTCAGCAGGTGAGGAACCTGCCTGTGATGCAGATTCGATCCCTGGGTGGGGAAGATCCCCGGGAGGAGGGCATGGCAACCCACTTCAGTGTTCTTGCCTAGAGAATTCCACGGACAGAGGAACCTGGTGGGCTACAGACCATAGAGTCTCAAAGAGTCCGACACAACCTAAGCAACTGAACACGAGCATGAGCACTGTGTTCAAAAGGGCAAGAGAGTATCTGGCAAGTATGGCATGGCATCATAGATAGTCTTAGTCTTAGTGTGCAGCTGAGCTGACTTGGGAAAGAAACCTGATATCCTAGATTATTTTAAAGTTAAAAGAAACCTAAACAGTAAAATGAATGCCTGCCTATTCTTTTTTCCCTCTTGTGGTCTAGAAGGAGCTGTTTGACCCTTCCATCCTACATGGACAGGAAAGTACAAATGGGACATTAGAGAAGAAAACCATTGAGATCTTATCTTGACTAAAATGTCATTCTACCAGGAGAGAAAGTAGAGTAACAGAAAATGATATAGTGTTTAAAAAGATTAAATTTAAAATTAAAAAAAAAAGCAGGTATCAGTTAAAATACCTTTTAAAGATAGCAACTCAAATTCATAGATTTGGGAAGACCCAGTAATCATTGAGATGTTAAGAGACAATATAAAATTCATATAAATTTTTTATAGATAAAATGAGAAACTTTAAATAAATATCTGGTTTGCAATAGGAATCTCTGGTCTGCAACTTCAAACAAGTTCATTTATTTATTTTCCTGTTATTAAGGCTGTGCAGGAGACATTGCAAATGCTCAGCCCAAATTCCATCAGATCATTTTTGTGTTCCAACCCCACACCCAACGCACACATATAACATATTTTGAGGAATAAATCTGTGGCCAGTATCTGCATTCAGCCTCTTCATTTTGCTACTCCTGGGCTATAGTGGCAGCCATTGGCCACTGGGAAATACCTGGAAAATTTGCAGCCTCCCACAGTGCCAATTAAACCGTCTAGTGGGAAATAAAACAATTCTTATACAACTTACACTCCAGAGTTCCTTTGTGGAGTTAAGTTCAGACTTATCCTCTAAATGGCTTTTGCTTGAGATCTCACCCTTGTTTAGTTCACCCTCCCTTTCCTATCTCATTTCACCTCTGTGTTTACCATTTGCTCATAAATCCTCTCTTGATCTGTTCCTGGAGAATGAACCTAAGACCAGTGAAGCTTTCAGATGCAAAACAGGGGAAATTATTTCTGAAAAATAAGACATCATTGTGTGTTAGTTGCTCAGTCCTGTCCAACTCTTTGAGACACCATGAACTGTAGCCTGCCAGGCTCCTCTGTCCATGGGATTTTCCAGGCAAGAATATTGGAGTAGGTTGCGATTCCCATCTCCAGGGGATTTTTCCAAACCATGGCTTGAACATAGATCTCCCACATTGTAGGCAGACTCTTTACCATCTGAGCCACTAGGGAATCAGAAGTATAAGACATCATTATCGGAACTCTAAAGATAAGACTATCATGAGTTATAAACAATATTAGTATTACTGTTTTTTAAGCAATAGCTGTGTGATTGGCTGCTGGCTCAGACAGTAAAAGCATCTGCCTACAATGTGGAAGACCTTCAGGAAGATCCCCTGGAGAAGGAAATGGCAACCCACTCCAGTCTCTTGCCTGGAAAATCCCATGGACAGAGAAGCCTAGTAGGCTACAGTCCATGGGATCACAAGAGTTGGACGTGACTGAATCACCAGTTTCTTTTATTTTTCTTTGTGTGATTGGGGCTGTGGGAGAGAGAGTACATGTTACAGGCTTTTCCTGTTTATTAGTTGTCTCAAATGTAAAATGGAGGTGTCTTAAAAATTCCTCTCAGACCTAAAAATTCTAAGACCTAAATCAGGGGTTGGCAAACTGACCAAATCCAGCACTGGCTTCTGTTTTTATGAATAAAGTTTTATTGGAATGCATCCATGCTCATTAGTTTGAATATTGTCTATGCTTACTTTCAGGCTACAACTACAGAATTGAGTGGCCTCTGAAGTAGGTCTCTTTTCATCCTCAACATTTTTTTAAGTCTGATGAGGAAATTGAGACAAAGGTCAAGTCACTTGCCCAGGTTTATAGGGCAAGTAATGGGAGAGCTAGGACTCACATTCAGTTATTCTGCTTCCAGAGTTAGCAATTCTAACTAGAGCACTGAGCTACCCTGATTGGGGAAGGCCACAATGAAAATGAATGTTGAATCCTTCTGACTCATAGTGACTATGCTGTGTTTATTTTGTCTTTAGTAGCAGGGTTAACATTAACAGGAACCATGTGGAAGCATCAATGGAGGAGAGGGAAGGTGTTGGCAGGTTCGACAAAGCTGTTGGGAAATAACACCAAGAATAAAATATAGCCTGTTGATTTTTTCACCATCACATGCAGTCCTAAAATGTAGTTACATGTTCTTTTCTTTTTTTCCCTTATGGTGCAAATCATAGACACGTTCACAAATTCACAACTAGGATGCTTGCCTTAGTCTTCGCATGCCAGCTTCTTGCGTCTCTGAAGCGGAACGAATTATTTTATGCCACTTCTCACTTCTCATCTTCCTTTGAGATTACAGTTCTGCTTAGGCAACATGATGAATGACAATGCCATGGGTAGACAGTTTTACTTTTGAACAATCCACAAGATTACAATGCATCAGCAGCGTCTGTCTTGGATTTTTTCTGTTTTGGAGCCTATTGACATAAATTCTCTCAAAATATATTTGTATATCCTTTTCCAGTGAGGTGGCTTTTCATTTGGACGGAACAAGTTCATATAGTGATGTAAGCTGAAGATGAAGAAAACATCCAAAAGAGGAAAAGATGGACATTTTTCAATTTATCTTCCTTAAAGGACATATTGGATTTCCATCATGGAGAAGTAGGGGGTTGGCTAATATGAATTCCTATTTCTTTAATTTTTTTGGTTAAAAATTTTGCTACTCACTATTTCACCACTCACTGTTTTGACAATTGTATCATATGAACTTGGTTCAAATGCCTGGTTTTGTTCTTTATAGCTTTAATTTAACTCCATTCTTCATGTAGGTAAAGTGGATGATAACATTCCTTCTTCTGCCCCGGTCACATCTCCTAACATAAACATTTGTAGTAATGTCTGCATTGTGATTAAATCAATCTCTCTGTCTCTGTCCCTCTTTGTCTATGTGTGTGTCTTTGTGTGTTTTACATTGCCATTGTTAACCAACTGCCTAAGAACATAATTGTACTTGCCACTGTGATAAGTACTTAATATGCTTCATTTAAACTTCATATTAGTCTCTGAGGTTGGATTTGACATCTACCATTTTCAGATGGTTGTAAAAGTTTGTAAAAACTAATGGACTTGCCCAAAGTCACTTGACCAATTAATAATATAATAAAGATTCCAACTCAGGTTAGTCTGCTTCTGTCTTAACACTATACAAGAACCCAAACAATTAAGATACAGAAATTCTCAAATATTAGGGTGAATCAAGATGTAGATTGCCTGTGGTGATCAGACCTTATGACAAAGCTAAATCAAAAGGGTGAAGGTAAAGACATTTTATTACCAAGGTCAAGACAGATTGATAATATCAATCATCATGATCGTTAGATGAATAAGCATTTATTCCGGTTAGAAGCTTCATAGAGATCAGAGATTTGTGGCCAGGAGTCTGATGTTCTTAGCATCTAGGCTAAGATGCAACTTAACAGAAAGAAGGTAGAGAATATTGTGGGTAGCAGTGGGAAGCATTTTGGCACACAACTATAAACTTAGAAAAATGTATATTATAAAGTAGTATTATTATAAGCTTATTTTTAAAAAGTTCTGATAACTTAGGAAAGTTGCAACGTTTGGGTGTTTTTGGCAAATTTATTTAAAGAAAGCAAAGGGACAGTATCATGGTTTTGAAAACACCTATTATTTAAATAGTATCTCCTTGCTTTGAAAAATGTGTATCATTCCTCACCACATTTTAATGCTGTGCATATGGATTCCAGATATATAAACCACTGAATCTGCCTCTGGACTGGGAAAGGATAAGTGAAATGAAAATCGCTCAGTCATGTCCAACTCTTTGTGGTCCATGGAATTCTCCTGTCCAGAATATTGGAGGGGATAGTTGTCCACTTCTCCAGGGGATCTTCCCAACCCAGGGATCGAACCCAGGTCTCCCACATTGCAGACAGACTCTTTACCAACTGATCACAAGGGAAGCACAACAATACTGGAATAGGAAAGAATACGGAAAATAAAGAAAAAACTAACTATAAGATCTCTTGATTAGGTCTTGATTAGGATCTGAAAAGGTCACATCCAACCTTTTGGACCCCATGGACTGTAGCCCATCAGGCTCCTCTGTCCATAGAATTCTCCAGGCAAGAAAACTGGAGTGGGTTGCCATTTCCTTCTCCAGGGGATCTTCCCAACCCAGGGATCAAACACAGGTCTCTTGCATTGCAAGAAGATTCTTTACTATCTGAGCCACCAGGGAAATCCCTTCAAAGCAGAGAGGTTGTTTAAAAATATAAATGTTGCCCTCCTAATATTTTACTTTTGGGAGGATTCTCCATGTAGAATATAATGCATTTGGAATTTAAGGATTTGATTTCTCAGCATTGTCTCATTAAGATTTGACCAAGGAGAAAATTGAGTTCCAAGTGAAGAAACAAGTCATTGAAGGTATTAGCATCAGTGATGAGCTTCTGTTGACAGTCATTGGTAGATACGTTTTAGGAAAAACTAGTATTTATGGCATCAAATTTCCTTTGCTTAAGTCTAAAGTACTATTCTAGGAATTTAAGCAGATGATGACTTTATATTTCAGCCAGGCTCTTGGGGCTTAGGCTCTGTTTTTTTTTTTTTTTTTTCTCCTTCTGCAGTAGTTACTTGCAGTGTTTTCCTCAACAATTTGAGGAGGTGCAACAAGTGCATCTAGTCAAATTCTTTTGCTCTGCGGCCTTCCAGGTACCCTGCGTTACAGCCCAGAATTGCTTTTGCAGTCTCACTCCGATGACTGTCTCTCCTTCACTCTTTCTGTTGGCTCTGGCCTTTAAACCAAGCAGGCTCCTGCCTCTGAGCTTTGCCCTTGCCGCCCCTCTGCCTGCAAGACTTCCTCCAGATCTTCCAGTGATCAGTGGCATGTCCAGGTCTCATCTTTCATAGGGCCGTCCCTGTAATTCTACAACTCCAGTCAAGCTCTTTCTTTCTCATGACTGCCTTTCATGGCTTTCTCTTCCGAACTGTGTTCTATAACTTATTTATTATCTATTTCCCCTATTGAAATATAGAATTCATGAGATCGTGTCTGTCTTCCAAAGGATCTGACACATGATAGGTCTAAAGTAAAATGGATATTGAATGAATGACTAACTTTCAGATTTACCCTTCTCCATGGATCTTTCTTCCTTGACTTAATATTGCTTTTTTCTTCCTCAAATCAGATAAAATTGCACATTTTTGAGATCTATTATGTGAGACACTTTGCATATTTTAATCCTTGAAACTACTCATCGAGGTAACTGTTAATATGCCTGTGGAAACTGACAAAGCTAAAAATAATCAGAACCAGAATTTTAAACAAAAGTCAGGTGATTTCAAAGCTGGTGATTTCATTAAGCTATGTGGATGCCCTTTAGTTCTTTTTCTTGCCTGATTGCTCTTGCTAGGACTTAGTCTTGTGTTGCCTAGGAGTGGTGAGAGTGGACACTCTTGTTTCTGATCTTAAAGGAAAAGCTTTCAACCTTTGCCACTGAATGTGATGTTAGCTATGGGCTTGTCACACGCAGATTAAAATGAGGTCCTATTGCTCAGTATCCCCCTTTATTACATGCCGTCTCCTATGCTTTTCCATTCCAACCTCTCCCCTACTCCAAATTTGGGGTTTTATCCTGTAACCTTGATATTGTTAGGAGTTCTTTGAATATTATAACTTTCTTTTACATTCTACTAGCAAGGAACATTAGGAAAGTCACACTGTAAACATGTTATCAGTGCTTGTTGAAGTAAACTGACTAAGTGAATAGACAGATGATAAAAACCAGAAAAACATCCCATAGAAAATTCTTGAGAGTTCACACTGTTATCAGCACTGAATGGAAGCTATGATCCAAACAAATATGGAGTCTGAACCATCCCTGTATATATTTTAAGGTGAGTTACTGCAAGAGAGTAGTATAGCTGTATAGTTTGTATAGTTGTATAGTTTGTATAGCTTTATAGTATATATGAAAATTAACCAGTTATTTAAAAACATATTGAAAAATCTTAGGAAACTGGCTGAAGTGAAATACTGTGCCCCCTAGATTAACAGATATATCCCCAATCCTCTGTCTCAAAATGGACTGGTTGCTTTTTGCCTCTAGGGAATTTTCTTGAATTTACATGGATTCTCACTGATTTCATGTAAGTAAATGGTTTTCAAAAGACTAGTAGGCCTATATATTGAATTGGGCTTTACTTTTAAGCATTAGTTGAAGACACTGAAGTGAGAAAAATAATTATAGTAGTACCCCTCATCCATAGGTGATCTATTCCAAGACATCAGTGGATGCCTGAAAGCCATGGGTTGTACCACAACCTATATATATATATATATATATATATTATATTTTCCTATACATACATATCTTTGATAAAGTTTATGTTAAACACAGTAAGAAACTAACAATAATAACTAATAATAAAATAGAAAAATTATAACAATATACTAAAATAAAAGTTATGTGAATGTGGTTTCTCTCTCTCTCAAAATATCTATTGTACAAATTCAATGCCATTTCCATAGTAACTAAGTACTTTATCACACACAGTAGCCATAGTGAAGCCATACTATGGCTTCACTTTTACTTCACCTTTATAGTTCAAGGTGTGATAGTATAAAGTTAGCATGTATTTTTCTTTCTTCACAATTTTATCAGCGGAAGATATGTTCTTACAAAATATCTTAGCCATGTCACATACAACTTTTTTTCTTATTGAGAACTTACACCTATCACTTAAAGAAAGCACTTTACAGCTTTTCTTTGGCAAATCTGAATTGCCAGCAATACTGCTCTTGTGCTTTGGAGTCATTATTAAGTAAAATAAGGGTGACTTGAACACAAGCACTGCAATAGTATAATGACCCATCTGATAACCAAAGATGGCTAATGGGTGGGATGTGATGGGCAAAGGGATGATTCACATCCAGGACAGGACAGAGAGGGATGACACGAGATTTCATCACACTACCCAAATGGGGCACAATTTAAGATTTAGGAATTATTTACTTCTGGAGTTTTCCATTTAAAATTTTTTGGGCAGCAGTTGACTATAGGTAACTGCTGAAAGAGAAGCATTGGGAAAGTGGGGACTATTGTATATATAATTTAGATCACTTAATAAGACTGAGAATTTTAGAAATCAAACCAGTTACTTAAAAACACTCTATGTTCAATGTTTTTACTGAAGACCTACTGCGTGTCAGGTAATTTTAAGCACTAAAAATATGGTGGCAAGCAAGACATTATCCCTTTGTTCAAGAAAGGTGCATTTTAGTGGGGACTCAGTTATTGAATAAATAAACCTACAGTAAATACATAATAACAAATTGTGATACTGTGTTTTAAGAAAAGAAAGATAAGAGTGAGGGGAACTGACAGGAAGACGAAGTGGTAAGAAGTCACTAAATACTGTGGGGGGCGGGGAATGCCATTTTCATTGGAATCTGGAGGCATGGAATGGTAGAAATGGTGCTGGGGTGAAAAGAGGGGAGAGGAGGAGGAAGAGATGAGGCCAGTGGAGAAAACAGTAGGTGCGATGTCCTCCCAATCTGGAGACAGGAAAAAGGCTGACTAAGGAGCTCCAGTGTGCTTGAGTAAGTGAGCAAGTGAGAGAGTAAATGCAGAGAACCGGCCGTGTTTGGCAGGTAAACCGAGTCAAGTGTGGCTACTGACAATGGCTGCTAAAAAGACAGCCAGGCCACGTGTACACACAGGCGCCATCATGTGTATTTTTCAGTGACAGGACTGATTTAATCAGCTGCCTCTGTATTCTTTTCCAAAGTTCAATGAATTCACCTGTTTCTTCACTTACAAAGCTGTTATTGATTGCCTGCAACATGCAAGGCCCTGCACTATATTTAATGGCATTTGGAAATGGGCCATCATGCCAAAACAGATGTGAGCACTGACAAATGACTCATAGAATACTGAATATTTTCACATTAAAAAAATGCTTTGTAGCTAGTAGCCTTGGTTCAGGGTGGGAAAGCTGAATGAATATACAAGTATTTCTCAGAATCTGATTTGGACCAAGCATCAGGTTGTAAGTCTTGCTCCCAGGTTCCTATTTTGTAAACTCGGGATTGGGCTCTCCTCATGACTCAGAGGTAAGTTATCTGCCTACAATGCAGGAGACAGGCCAGAGATGCGGGTTTGATCCCTGAGTCAGGAAGATACACTGAGGAAGGGAATGGCAACCCACTCCTGTATTCTTGCCTGGAAAATCCCATGGACAGAGGAGCCAGGCAGCTACAGCCCATGGGGTTGCAGAGAGTCAGATATGACAGCTATTGAGCACTCACAAACTGGGGTTATGGTAAAAAGCTTACTTGACACACGTTACCTAGGAGGGGAACCCTCAACAGACACTGCTCATGGAACACAGATGGCAGTGTTTGTCATATCTCATGGACTTCATAAATGGCAACCATTATATTTTACTCTGCACACTGAGCCAGAATAGTTTCTGTTTTATTGTAATTTTCATTTTGAGGGCATTTAGTTGACTCTAGCTGCCCCTGGCTGATTGTTAGAATTACTGGAAATAATCATTTGTTTGGTCTGGGGATATGGCTGGGCAGCTGGAGTGTTTAAAGCTCCCCAGGTGATTCTAATGTGCAGTGATGGTTGCAAACCCCTGACCTCGAGGCTGCTTCAGGAGGATGACAACACCAAGCTCCACTCTGCATCTTAACTACCTCAGGTAAGTGGTGAAACTGCCAAAGGGTAGGTGAGAGCAGGTACACACTGCAGCGTTGAGGAACCTGAAAGATTCATCTGTTGTGTTCCCAGGGCCCTGCTTGCCCCACATTTTCTGTCGTTTTGGTGTTAGTTTCTAACTGGCTCTGAACATTCTTTTATCCCTGGGATTGTAGCCCCCACTGCCTCTTTGCAGAACCAGTGACACCAAAAGCTAAAATTACCCTTTCAGGTTATTAAGAGGAACATCTCTGCATCACAAAATGTTTGTACTTTTAATAGCAACCTGGCACTCTGAAAAAGCCTATGTATTTCTGACAGTGTCTGCTGGACTTGGAGGGGTATTTTACAGATGGACAGTTTGAGACTTCAGATCATCATGTTCTTCCACAAATGGTCCTCCTCCTTCCAATGTTGCTAGGAAATCTTCCTAAGCCACCACTTTATTATGTCATTCTTCAGTACAAAAACTTCATCTGTCTCCCTATGACTACAGGAAAACTTCCTTAAACATGGCTGTCAAGTCTCTTGACTATGTGGGTCAGACACCATTTCTAGACATCTCAAACATTTTTCTTGCACAAACCCTGTATTTTCGTCAAATGGTTTGTTAACTGTACCCTGAACTTGCATTATGTTTTTTGCCCTCTATACCGGTGAGCAAATTTTGAATAGAATATGTATACAAGTCATTTGGGAATCTTGTGAAAGATTTAGTATTTACTAGTGAACGCATTATTAGTGTTTGTGGGTCTGGGGTGGAATCACTGTGAGGCTCTGCATTTCTAACAAACTCCTGTGTATTGCAGAGGTTGCTGATGCTAGAATCACACTTGAGTGGCAAGACTTCACACAGAGGCCAGGAAAATCTCAGGTGAACTATGTCCCATTTAGTCCTCTTTGCCTGCTTCATTCCTACTTGTCTTCGATGGCTATGTGACAGAGTGATTCAATGAGATCCTAATGTCCTTTATCTCCTCACAGTACTTTCCCATTCTCCATCCATTTCACAAAGGTAGTATGACCCTCTGTGTCTTTCTGTGATTTCAGGAGAGATTTCTGTTTCTGGGCTGAAAGAAAGGTGACTTCCAAGACACATCCTAGTCTGGGTTTTGCCTTCTTGAGGCATAAGCTATTGACAAGAATTGTGCTGGGTTTCCTGGGCAGGAGGGAATGGTAGCCCTTTGAGAAGAGCAGCAGTCAGGACAGTCCTGTCTGCGAAGGGGATGGAGGTCTGGGGAGGTCACATGCCTGAGGGGGATGGCTGAGTGCCCTATCTAGGGCACTGAAAGCCTAGCAACAGAGCTCTCAGCCTTGCCAGATGCAGGCACCCCAAGTTTAGCATATAAACCGAAGGAGAGAAGCTGCTTCCTGTCCATTTTAAAGCTAATTCACAACCTTGGTACAAGTGGCCAGAGGTGGAATAAAAATAACTAATGTGATGTTCCACAGGCTAGGGGGCTGAGAAAAAAGATTTTAGGTTGACTTATGGAAAATAAATGGATACTTCCTTTAGGGCTGAATGTTTGAATCCAGTTTCATATGTGCTAAACTTATTTCCAGTCCAGTCTCTTCCCTGGAGCCTGAGTTGATGTATTTAAGGGCATCGTGGCAGAGACAAGAAGTCCTGACTTTGTAATTCTGATTGAATTCCTGATTTCAATGGATATGAGCCTCAGAGTTCTCATTTGTAAAAATGTGAGTCCAAGGCTCAGTTCATAGGAGGGTTGAGAGGGCTAGAAATATTAAATGTAGAGCATGTGGCATGTAGTGTCTGATTAGTAAATGTTTGCTACTCTTATACCCACCCACTCCACTACTACTGTTATAACTACCACGAGCACTTCTGCTATAATCAAGGCAGCATTTTATCCTCACAGTTTGCCATCAGCAACGTTCCTAAAACAATGCCATGCACATCATTTATTTGAGTATTATTCAGAATCCCCCTGCATAGCAACCAGGCTCTAAATAATCAACTTTGATTATGCCAATGTCTATGAATTTATTACCTACTCTTGATAGTTATTTTTTTGTATCACTCAGTACCATATCTGTAGCATAAACTTGGAAAAAAGAAATTATGTTTTGTATTTCTTTGCAATTCGTTAGTTTTCAGTATCTTGTAAATAGTAGATACTCAGCCAATATGTGGCAACTAGTTGGTGCAAAACAGTGAGTTTTGATAGATTAGGAGGAGCATAGGTGACAGAAATTTTAGATATAATTTCAGCAATCTGGGATTAGAGAAGCACTGCATTTTACTCTATATTACCTCCATATTGCTTCAAACTTAATTATATCCAAAAGCAGCTTATGTTTTGTTACTTGCCAAGTAGGCTAAGTGTTAGGTTCATGCAGCTATGGAAACGAGAGCAGGGATAAACAAACCACTAAAGAGAATCACTTTTCCTTCATTGTTATATAAATATTTTTGCCAGGCTTTTGAAACTAGAGTATCAAGGAAGAAATCATCATGCTTTTAATTAAATTGATAACTCATGTTTTTACAGTAATACCCTCATGTGTGTCAGCAAAACCTAACAATTCTTTTGAATTCAGTTAGTCAGGGGTTAAATTTCTAGCAACAGAAACTTTACAGCTGCTGTCAGAAATACAGTAATTACTTTGGTCAACATTCTCCAAGAAACTCCAGCTGTCTTATCAAGCGCGCTTTGTCAGAAAGACTCCTTTCCTGTTAGGGGGCACGAATTGCAGAATGACTACCATACTGCCAGTGAAAGAGTTGGAATAAAAATATTTCCAAAGCCATATTGTGGCTTTTTTTTTTTTTTGGCTTGAATTTGACATTCTGTTCATATTTACTGTGCTTTTTAGACAACCTTCCACCAAATTTTATGGACTGAAGAAAATGAGAATCTGCAGATTTTTTTTCTTTGAAATTAAATCCATTGGAAATCATTGCTAGCTATGGCCACCAATCTAAATCTCTACCCACCCAATGTAAACAAAAATGAAGATAGCAGTACCATATACCCTGGATGCTTTAAGGGTTTGTCACCTTAAACGTGATGATTCTCTCAACAGAAGCCTAGTTCTAGAGCTTGTCAGAAGTCAAGAATGGTTCATCGTCTAAATATTCAGGGAAATTCTCATTATTCATGGAGTTAGAGTCATTCAGAGGTGACTTTTAGTTTATACAATTACTCATCCTGTCATTTCCTTTTTCTCCTGTAGGGAAAGATTTAGCAAGGAAGAATCAGGGACCCATTAACTTATAGTCAGGTGACAAGAAAAGGATATACGAGGAAAGAGAAGTAAATGGGTAGTGTGAATGGAACTGATTAAAGTATAATGAGAGACCAAACCCCATGCTGTAGCACTTAGTGGTGGAATGTTCCAGTAGAAAACTAGCACTGATCATTATTTCCATTTTATCTAGAACAAAATTCAAACTCCTTACCCTGATTTACTCGCTATCCTCAAGTGCCTGACTGCTTTTTCAATTCTAAGTCATACTGCTCTACTTTGCATACTATGCTTTAGACACTCAAACATTTTGAATCCTCAGACTTAACCAAGCTTGTTCCTAATTTAGAGATTTTGTACTAGTTCCCTCTGCATCTGCTGCTAGGTCACTTCAGTTGTGTCCGAGTCTGTGCAACCCCATAGATGGAAGCCCATCAGGCTCCCCCTTCCCTGGGATTCTCCAGGCAAGAACATTGGAGTGGACTGCCATTTCCTTCTCCAATGCAGGAAAGTAAAAAGTGGAAGTGAAGTCATTCAGTCCTGCCTGACTCGTAGCAACACCATGGACCACAGCCCACCAGGCTCCTCCGTCCATCGGATTTTCCAGGCTGGAGTACGGGAGTGGGGGTGCCATTCCCTTCTCCGCTACATGTGCTACGACCCCTTAATTTTATTTATATGGCTGGCCCCTGCCTGTCATGAAATTGGCAGCTTAAATGCCTCATCCTCCCAGAGGTCTCCTTTCCTCACCATACATAAGGTAGTCACTCACTAGCTTACTATCTGTTTTAATTATCTTAACACTTAACATTTCCTCCTGTTCTTACTCATTTTATTATCATCTTCCTCCAAGTGAAGGTAAACTCCATAGATGCAAGGTTCTGGTTGGTTTTGTTCATTCCAGTGTCCTTGGAAATTACAAAGCTGACAGGTATAGTATGGATTCTCAACTAAAATTTTCGAAGGAATGAATGAATTTAAGAACAAGAAGTTACCATGTTTGCCGGGGGAAAGAGCAGGGGTAGAAATAGGGAGTTTGGGTTTGACATGTATACACCACTATATTTAAAATGAAAAATTAACAGGGACCTACTGTATCCCACAGGGAACTCTACAATATTCTGTAATAATTTAAGTGGGGAAACAATTTGAAAAAAATAGATACATATATTTGTATAACTGAATCACTTTGCTGCATATCTGAAACTAATACAGCATTATTAATCAACTATACTCCCATATTAAAAAACATTTAAAGAAGAAGTTACATTAGGGATTTTTAGTCAAGGTATTATTAAATTAAAACCCATCAATTATGTGTAAATAACTTTGCATGGGGTTTCCCAGGTGGCACTAGTGGTAAGAACCTGCCTGCTAGTGCAGGAGACATAAGAGACTTGAGTTCGATCCTTGGGTTGGGAGGGTCCCCTAGAGAAGGGCACGGCACCCCACTCCAGTATTCTTGCCTGGATAATCCCATGGACAGAGGAGCCTGGTGGGCTACAGTCCACAGGGTCACAAGGAGTTGAACATGAATGAAGCCGTTTAGCACACATGCTCACACACATGCAACTTTGCGTGAATAATATAGTACTTTTTTTCCTGAAGAGAAGCCATGGTTTTTAGCAGAAATTCAAAGTCTGACCCTCTGTCTCAAGTCTTAAGTTGAGTTCCCCAGAAGCGGTTCTGAGATGAGGATTCATGTGGAAGTGATGCATTGGGAAATGTCTCCAAGAAAAACAAGTTGTGAAGTGAGAAAGTGAGTATGGGAATGGAAGAGGGCCAAGCAAGGGTTAGCTATCAAAGCATGTTCTACTTGGGGTACCGTTGGATTCATTTTATAAGGGCGCTCTGGAGATTGCATAATCTTCACTCAGAGCTATGCTTATCAGTGCCTAAGAAGCAGGAACATTTACATTATGCATCCCTAGTCATCAGCTCATGGCTTCCTGAGGCAGAGGTGGGGGTTATAGTTCTGACTTCCTCAGTTTGCAGGTAAAATTTTCTTAGGAAACCTCAAGGCAGTCTTCTAATGAAGAGAGGAAAGTTCTAGCTGTTGAGAGTAAAAAAGACTAGAGTCTGATGTTCTTGAAAGTGGTAAAGAGTTTAGAGAGGTATAGGTGGAACACTGACAGTGTCTGCTGTGCCTCCTTTGAAAGAAAAAAATGCTTAAGAATTACCAATCTAGTCTAATTTCTTTCATTTAAAATAAGGCCTCTTGAGGTAAGGTTCTTTTCCAACAGTTTTGTAATTAATTGGTGAAATTTATTTGGATCAGATCCAAGATTACCAGCTAATTCACCAACTATTAATTTTTCAAATTTCAAATTAAGATGCTTTTAAAAATATCTCTCTGTAAAAAAATATGGAGAATACAAAGATGAATAAATCACTGATCCTGTTCTTAGTGATTTTGTAGCCTAGGAGGAGATAAAAGATGCATATAAACAAGAAAAATTATAAATTATTATATAAGAAAGAATACGTTCTTAGGGAAACTCAAAACAGAGAGTAATCACTTTCAGTTTAGGGACATGGGCAAGATCATGTTGACATTGAGGCATTGGTGTATCATTCTTCTTACAAGAAAATATACTCGTTCAAAGATATTTACAGGAGCATCTACTATACTATAGATACGGCAGGACTGGGAATAAGGTGGTGAATGAAAAAGGCAAACTATTTATTCTTATAGAATTTACATTCTAATTTGGTAAGATAATAACAAATATCCAAGAGTGATAAGTATTATACAATAAAGGCTATGAAAGAAGAAAAGTTGAGGCTATCTTAGATGGAACGATTAGGGAAAGTCTCTGACATTTGAAATTTGAATTGAGACCAGAAGGATGAAAGGTGTCAGAACCAAGGAGAAAAACACGTAGGAGAAAAGAAAACCCAGCAAAATGAAGGGCAAAACCCCTGAGACATGGAAAAAGTTTGTAATCCTTTAAGAATTAAGGAAGAGTGATTGTGAACTTCAGGATCAAAGGGTAACCTGGCTTGAGATTAGTTTAGAGAGACTGGCAGAATCTCGTAGACCAGAGTAAAGAATTTGCATTTTTAAAGCAGTGAGTTAAACATGACATTGTTTTATGTTTCAAACTTATAGTACTATTAGTACCAGCTATAAAACTTGGAATCTGAAATTAAAAATATTTACATTCTCAAAAAGGAAGGGGTTGGGTATAAATCTAAGAAAATATGCACAAGATCTGTAGGAAGAAAACTAAAATTATACTGATGAAAGAAGATCTCAATAAATGGAAATGTATGTTCATAGATTGGAAGACTCAGTGTTGTCAAGATGTCAGTTCTTTCCAACTTGATATATAGATTAAATCCTCTCCCAGTCTAAATTCTAGCAAGCTATTTTGCAGATATTGACAAACTGATTCTAAAATTTATACATAGATACAAAAGATGTGGAATAGCCAACTGAAGAAGCAAATTTGGATGACTAAACTACTCTACTTCTAAATTAACTATGAAGCTACAGTAAACACAGCACCTTATTTTGGTGTAAAGAGTAGCCATACAGATCAATGTGACAATTAAAAAAAAAAAGCTTAGAAAAATACCCACACAAACTGAGGTATTTTTAACAAATGCACAAGACAGTTCAATGAAGAAAGGATATTCTTTTCAAGGAATAGTGCTGGAAAGATAGTATTTCACCAGTGGAGCTGAAAAAAATTTTTTGAAGTCCAAATAAAAATATGAGCCTAAACACAACATTATAAAGCAACTAAACTCCAATAAAAATTAGCTTAAAAATATAAGCCTAATCACAGATATTATACCTTACACAAAAATGAATTTATAATAGATCATATATAAAAATGTAAAATGAACAACAATAAACAGCATAGACAAAATCACAGGAGAACATCTATGTGACATTGAGTTTGATGATGAACTTTTAGATACAACACTAAAAACGTATTCGGGGAAGGAAAAAGATGGTAGGTTAAACTTTATTAAAATATTTTAATCTGTGAAAAGACATAGATGAGCTTATAGGAGCTCTTGGTTTCTAATACCATTCTTCAAATAAAAGGAGCCAAGACTCTTTGAAGAAAAGCACGATTCTCTGGGGTACTTAGGGACTGGGGTACATACATACACGACGAGCCCGGAGCATACTGTGGTGTGAGAAAGTAAGGAAGCACTCAAAGCAAAGCAGAATAGAACAGAATAAAATGCCGTGTGCCACTGCAGAGTGCAGCAATGGCGCAGAGGCCAGCTGGAAGGACTCCCAACTGGCAAAGCGACCTGGAGACTCCCATGGAGGGAGGAGCCTGGGAGGCTACAGGCCATGGGGCCACAAAGAGTCAGACACGACTGAGCGACCTCAGGGCAGTTTGAGGAGCAAAATAATTAATATAGTATTGGGCTATAGCATAAAGTATAAAGGAAATGAGTCCATATTTATATATTAGTGATTTAAAAAATAAATGGAGAAGAGCAAAATTTCCTCTGCAGAAAAATTCCAAATAACTTTTGCAGAAAGTCCCCTAAAGGTGGGGAAGTGAGCACTACTCTCCACCCCGTAAGTGTGAGCTCTGTACATGACTTCCTTCCAAAGAGTGCCTTATGGAAAGGAGGAAAAGAATAAGTTAGATTATAGGAGAAAGCTGACAAGCACCACCTCAACCAAGTGATCACGTTTTATATCCATGGTGATGTCATGTCGGTAGCCTGAACTCTTCCTGTGATGGAATGGAATGGCACCTTATATCTGTAGCAATTTCCCCAAAACCCCATAACTCCATATTAGTCATCAAAGAAGAGACCCCAGTTCAGAGATATTCTAATAAAAATATGCCCCTCTACTACTCTTGAAAACACTCGAACCCATTAAAAACAGGGACAAGTCTGAAAACTGTCACAGTCTAAAGAGACCTAAGGAAACATAGCGAGTGAATGCATTATGGCATTCTGGATGGAGTCCTGGAATACAGAGACAACATTAAGTAAAATCAAAGAATATCTCAGTGAAGTATCAACTTTAGGTAATAATATGTATCAACATTGGTTTATTACTGTGACAAAGAGATCACAAAAATATTAAGATTTTAATAACAGTGTAAGTTGGCGTTGGGGTATATAGAAACTCATTTTACTACTTTCAAATTTTTCTGTAAATATAAGACTATTCTAAAACAAAATTTTCACTGAAAAATTACTGTGATGTAATAAAAAAATGGGAAATAACTCAAGAGCCCATTAGCAGTAAAATAGATAAATAAATTCAGGTCTAATGGACTATTAAACTGCACTGAAAATAACACACTTCTCATGTATGCATCAACATGGACACTTCAAAAATACTATGGTGAAGAAAGAAGCCAGAATCAAGAGTACATAGTGCATGGTTTAATTTATATAAGAATCCATGTGGAAGAAATCAAAATATTGGTTTCCTTTGAGGGATGCAGACTGGAAGAGGGCAAGAGAGAAATTTCTGGAGTTCTGAAAATGTTCTGCATCACAGTTTTGGTAATAGTTACATGAAGTATATATTTATCAAATTCATTGAATTGTATTTTTACTATCTGTGCCTTTCGTGGCATGTAAATTTTACTTCAAAACACCTACATGATGATTTTAAAAATACTTGGCCACTGTGGGGAGAACGAATTTTAGTAAGTTAGAGTAGTATCAAGGAAATCATTTAGGAGTCTACTGAGGAATTCTGGAGAAAAAAGTAAGTGATAGACGATGAAAGAAATAGATGAATTTGGGATATATTTTAGAGCTGGAAGCACCAAGGACATACTGTTTTATGAAATGTGGACAACTAGAAATTCTTATGGAGTGAGCCTTGTATTTAATCAGTAGAGCCAAATACGAATTTCAGCTCTGCCACTTCTCAACTGAGTGATCACACATAAATAGCTTCATGTATTTGGGTCTTTAATATCTCATCTTTGAAGTGAGCTAATTGGAATTGTCTTACCTAGGTTTCAGTTTCCAGAAACAATCAAGTGAGGTAATTTGTATATAAACAGTTTACAAATTATAGTGTATTATAGATATTTTAGTTATTAAATACATTGCATAATAAATGTGGCAGTACTGGAAAATGTATCATCGGTACTTTAATCATCAACCGTGAGCAATAAAATACCCTAGCTTAATAAATCGCTCTACTTCTCTAGGTGAATAGTACAAATAAGAATCTCAAATTTAGACTTTAAGAATCCCAAACTACAGGTTAGAAGACAAAGCTTAGATACCTGGTAAGAGATGAAGGTTGCAGTACTGAGAGAACAGAGCTGTGTAGTTTGTTACAAGAGTCTTTAAAATTCCATACACAGTTCTTCGTGCAACACAATGGCACCTCAAGCTCAGTATAGTTTGCATCTGTTTGCAAATAAGCACAGAGATGCATTGTTATATCTTCAAAACAACTTAGCTGGGGCTATGCCACTCTGACTCTGTGCTCAGAACTCTCGTGATAAGTCCAAGATGACAGCCAATCAAATGGTACACTACTAAGGTTTCCTAGGCAACTGACACAGAGCTAAAGAAACAAATTACACATAGTTGAGAAGAAAAATATTGCAGCAATTTCACCTTACTGACATTTTTCTTTATACATATATATATATGGACCAATTTTGGAAAAACAGAGCATAAGAGCCAGAACAGCAATGAGAAAAAGGACCAGAACTCCCTTGTTGTTTGAAACTACAAATACTATTGTTTTCTGAAATACAGTTGTAGATGATAATATTGAAAATAGTGATGTGATTTCAAATGTTATTTTGACTTCCTGGAAAAGATTTTGGGGACAGCATTCTTATTCTGTCCTCATTCTAACTTGAGATTTGGATATTGTTTTTGTATAAAGATCTGATTGGGTGGAACTGGGAAATATATTTTTGCTTCTTAATTTGCAGGATTTAGAACATACTCAAAGCATAGTAGGCTCTCAATAAATATGATTGCATCAATAAAGAAACAGCAAGGAACTTTCTGATTCTCTAATGTCCTTATTCTACACTCAACTCAAGGAACACTCAAGATCAGCTCTATGGATGATGAGCAAGCACTGGATTTAGAAGGCAAAGGAACAGTAGTCTTTGGCCACTTCCTCTTTTCAGATTTGACTTCCCTTTCTGCATATCTATTGAGAAGGCAATGGCAACCCACTCCGGTACTCTTGCCTGGAAAATCCCATGGACGGAGAAGCCTGGTAGGCTGCAGTCCTTGGGGTTGCTAAGAATTGGGCATGACTGAGGGACTTCACTTTAATTTCTATTACACAATCACTGTCTTCCAGCTAAAGTCTAAGTAGATGAAATGAACCTCTGCCTTTCACCTTTGTCTTCCAGTGTATGGAGTTAGCACTTTGAGAAAAGAGAAACCTAAGTAATTAATTTGTTTAACAAAGATATATTAAGTCCTCAAGATGTGCCAGGTGCTGGAAATGCTGACTGATTTCATGATTTTGAGCAAATACTTAATAACCAATAATTCACTGTATATAGTTCAGTTCAGTCGCTCAGTCGTGTCCGACTCTTTGCGACCCCATGAATCGCAGCACGCCAGGCCTCCCTGTCCATCACCATCTCCCGGAGTTCACTCAGACTCACATCCATTGAGTCAGTGATGCCATCCAGCCATCTCATCCTCTGTCATCCTCTTCTACTCCTGCCCTCAATCCCTCCCAGCATCAGAGTCTTTTCCAATGAGTCAACTCTTCTCATGAGGTGGACAAAGTACTGGAGTTTCAGCTTTAGCATCATTCCTTCCAAAGAAATCCCAGGGCTGATCTCCTTCAGAATGGACTGGTTGGATCTCCTTGCAATCCAAGGGACTCTCAAGAGTCTTCTCCAACACCACACTTCAAAAGCATCAATTCTTCAGTGCTCAGCCTTCTTCACAGTCCAACTTCCACATCCCTACATGACCACATGAAAAATCGTAGCCTTGACTAGACGGACCTTAGTTGGCAAAGTAATGTCTCTGGTTTTGAATATGCTATCTAGGTTGGTCATAACTTTTCTTCCAAGGATTAAGCGTCTTTTAATTTCATGGCTGCTGTCACCATCTGCAGTGATTTTGGAGCCCCCAAAATAAAGTCTGACACTGTTTCCACTGTTTTCCCATCTATTTCCCATGAAGTGATAGGACTGGATGCCATGATCTTCGTTTTCTGAATGTTGAGCTTTAAGCCAACTTTTTCACTCTCCTCTTTTATCAAGAGGATTTTTAGCTCCTCTTCACTTTCTGCCATAAGGGTGGTGTCATCTGCATATCTGAGGTTATTGATATTTCTCCTGGCAATCTTGATTCCAGCTTGTGCTTCTTCCAGCCCAGCATTTCTCATGATGTTCTCTGCCTATAAGTTAAATAAGCAGGGTGACAACATACAGTCTTGACGTACTCCTTTTCCTATTTGGAACCAGTCTGTTGTTCCATGTCCAGTTCTAACTGTTGCTTCCTGACCTGCATATAGGTTTCTCAAGAGGCAGGTCAGGTGGTCTGTTGTTCCCATCTCTCAGAATTTTCCAATTTCAGAGAAATATGGCAGACTTTAGAGCTGCAGAGAACTCTGTTGGAATGTGACTAGATTCAAGATCTCTAAACCCTTGAACACTGTCTTGTCAGCAACCAGGAAATGAGATTAGGGCTGAGTGAAACACAGAAAATAAGCCAGATAAATGGATTTCCTTTATTAGCTAGACTTTAAATCCTGCCTATTTAATCTCTTGCCCTGATATTCAAAATATGAGTCCCAAGAATTTCAGAATTCCTTCCAAAATCTAGACTAGAGGAAGGTTTAAGTATCCAGATGATACAGTTGGTAGATGGAGAATCCTATCTACTTGTTTACCCCTGCATCTTGAGTACTAAGCACAGAAGCTGAGCTTAGTAAACTTTTACTGAGTGAAAGAAGTCCTTTCATACTCTCTGTCCCAGGACCCATCTTAGTAGACCACAGGATAGGGTGTGAATACCTGAGAGGAAGCCTTGACCCTCCTGGAGAGATTAGATGAAGTTACTAAGATTCAGGAGTCATTTATTCTAATTCTCTCACTGCATGAATACACATAATGAATTCCAAGGAAGGGTCATGTTTGCTTAAGGTCATATGTCTACTTAGTGGGAGAATTTCTGAGTTTCTTCTATCTTCCTACTGTATCACAGAAGGAATAAATGGACTGTTGGATGATGAACCTCAGGGCAGTTCCTTTCAAAGGAAACACCTGTATTCTTAACCTTCTAGAGGGTAGAATCTAGACCACTAAGAGTAAATGTCTGCAAAGTAATGATAATAAAAAGTAATGCTATTAAAATAAATTCATACCTAGGCTTTTAAATTATACTATATTTCCAGATGGTCTGTATTTCCATTTTTGAAAATTTTCTGTGTACGTATACGTGGAAAAAACTGCACAGAGTGATCTATAGTGAAACGCTACCGGAGATCTCTGAGTGTTAGAATTTTATGCATCTCGTGGCTTCCCAGGTGGCTCGGGGTAAAGAATCCTCCTGCCAATGCAGGAGACGCAAGTTTGATCCCTGGGTCAGGAAGATCCCCTGGAAGAGGAAATGGCAACCCACTCCAGGATTCTTGCCTGGGAAATCCCATGGACAGAGGACCCTGGTGGGCTACAGTCCACAGGGTCACAAAAGAGTCAGACACGACTAAACACGAGCACACAGTACACAGTTATTGAACAATGAGAGTTATCCCATGACCATTCTAGCTAACATCCTCATCATTAGGAGGAAGACAAATATATAAATGCACAATGTTTGACATAAAGATATCAGAGTTTGTGTATAAATATAATGCTTGGAATATGGTAGATATTTAACACATTTTTGTTAGTTTTTTTTTGAATTTTATGCTTTAAGGTTCCCCCCCGATGTGGGCCATTTTTATTGTCTTCACTGAATTTGTTACACATATTGTTTCTGTTTTATGGTGTATCGGGGGCTAGGGTAGTTTGCCCCTGAGGCCTGCAGGATCTTAGCTCCCTGATTAAGGATCAAACCTGCATTTCCTACATTGGAAGGTGAAGTCATAATCACTGGGCCACCAAAGATGTCCAGTGTTGAATGCATTATTTATAATTTATGGATATATAACCATACTAGCAGTAGAACTCTTTTGACTACTTGATAAATTATTATATAGTTTAGATAATTTGAAATGGACTAATTCAGATTTTTGTCTATATGATGAAAGCATTAATTGTAAAATTTCCCCCCTAATTGGAGTTTATACTTTATAATGAAATGGATTATGCTATCTAGAATTATGTTGCTTCCAGAGTTTGGGTTTAATGTAAATCTCAAATCTTTTATATGGCTTCAGGCATACATCTGAAGATATCCCAAGCTGAATGATTTGAAAAAGAAAGCAGGGCTGCATATGAAAAGAAAGGCAGTCTTGCTTCTCTGAGAATGATACACTTCACCAAAGAAAAATCATTGAAGTCACTACATCCTTGATTATTATTTTAAACCTGTCAAAATATTCACTTCCGCATATCCTCTGTCTTATCCTGCTTGTGGATAGTCAAAGATACATGGGGGAAAAATGACAGAAAAAAAAATCGTGTCCAATACAGCTCTTCTGTGAGATGGTTCTCTCAGGTGGTTAATCACTGGGATTAATTAGCAGCAGATACTGTGAAAACCTGATTTTTTTCCTTGATTCTTTGTCTTACATCACCAGGTATTTTCTAAAATCAGGCTAAACTCGTCCATAAATTAAGTCTTGAAGCTTGCCCCTGAGGGAAGAAGACTCACAGGTATCCATCCCGACAGCGGGAGTCGTGCTCTGAATGCAGAGTAAAGCAGTGACTCGAAAATACATTTGTTCCCACCCACGCCTTCTCCCACTGACAAATGCTGCGGCTCTCCAGGCCAGAATTCTACTTCAACAAATAGACTTACAAAAATAAAAGGAAAAGAAAGAAGAGTGGGGGGCGGGTACCGAGAGAAGAAAAGCCTGTAGGAGATGGAACACCTGCATAAAGTTGAATCTTTAATTGTGCCCACACCCCCAGAATAGTACTTTCCAGAGCACCTGAGAGTTACTGTCTCCAACCCAGTGTATGTTTCTAAAGAGGCCCATAGTTAGACACATCTGGTCATGGGTCTGATGGGCTATAAAATACGAAGAGGCGTTTGTAACTGATTATCACAACCATTCTTTCATAACTCCTGATTCGCAGCCAGTTAAGAATGCTACCTACTTGCAGCCACCTCAGTCTGGAGCACCATATCAAGAAGCGTGTCTAGCATTTCATACATAACCACCCAGGTACCTGAGTTGGCATTCAGCATTCTCATTCATTTTCTAATGCACATTTTTGGGCCTGTGCTGGAACCTTGTGGAGAAGGCATGGCAACCCACTCCAGTACTCTTGCCTGGAAAATCCCTTGGACAGAGGAGCCTAGTAGGCTGCAGTCCGTGGGGTCACTAAGAGTCAGACACAACTGAGCGACTTCACTTTCACTTTTCACTTTCATGCATTGGAGAAGGGAATGGCAATCCACTCCAGGGTTCTTGCCTGGAGAATCCCAGGGATGGCAGAGCTGGTGGGCTGCCATCTCTGGGGTCGCACAGAGTCAGACACGACTGATACGACTTAGCAGCAGCAGCTGGAACCGTGTAGAGGGGGCTGGGGAATGAGGGGATGGGATTAGCTACTGCCAAATAAATATGACCCATTCTTCTTTTGTGGGCATTATGATTTCATTAATTCAATATTATATATAGTATGATTTACACATTTGTGATTTTGTACAGAATACTTTTACATTTGACATAAAAACAGAGGCTGGATATTTATCCTTACTTAATTCTTATATTTATTCTTATATAATCTGAATGATTGTCACCAGGTTTCAGAAGAAGGACAACTGTAAAACTAAATGTAAATTAAAAGAGGTAATGTGCAAACCATCTAACTAAAAAAGATGTTGCCAGTTGGGTGTAGTACATGCCCAGGAACTATGCTAGTCACTCCACGAATGCCTTTGTTTTTCATTTTTCTCCTTCTGACTTGCTATCTGTAATTGTCATCAGGATTAGAAGCTGGGATATTTTTGGGATCACAGAAAGTCAACCTGAATCACAGTCTCCAAGCAGAATGGAAGAACAGTCAGAGGGCTTCCAGGGAAAGAACCGCAAAGTCATTTTAAAAGCAGGACCTATTTGCAAGTTTTATCCCTTCTTTGAAGCATCAGGAATGATAGCTCTGGGCTATCTCTCAATAAAAATAGATTCAATGCGTATCACACAGGGACTTCTTAAGAGCTCAAACTGCTTTGCAATATCATATAATATTTTCACAGTCACAATATTTCTCAATGAGATTACTTTTAAGGGAGGAAAACAAATATTTAAGGGAGAAAGAAATTATTATCTGTTATTATAAAATAACCTAGACACTCAAGTATCTGATTCTCCAGCTTTCTGCTTCACTGGTCAAAGCATTTTAAATGTAGATGATAGAAATCTCAAAATTACTTCTGTGTGTAAATACAAGATAACTGGGATAACAGTAAGTCCATCATAACAAAATATTATCGACTTCACATATTGTGATAAGCATTTCATACTTATATAATTTTATAACAACTTGCTTGTGACAATGATTATATTTCCAGTTCTCCTCCAAGTATCTCCTTCAAATATTTCCAGTTGTCCTCCAAGGTCTATGAGAAGATTATACTACTCTGCCCCCTTGAGTGAGGTCATGTGATTTTCTTTGGTTGGTGAAATGTATGCAGTTATAGGCAAGTCAGTAAATAATTACCTGCTCTCACTTTCTCTCTCCTTAGTTATCAACAAAATTTTATGAGGCTGCTATTCTGTTAACAAAGTTCCAGAGTGAGAAGTAGGAGAGAGCTCCTCAAATGACCCACAGAAGACGTACAGCATGAATGAATGTGAAAAACAAAGCTTTGTTGTATAGGCCACTAAAATTTTGGAACTGTTTATCACTTGTCCTAGCCTATCCTAATTAATAGGGTATCAAGTATATATTATCTGCATTTTACTCATAAATAAACACTCACATGAATGTTCTAACTCGTTCAAGGTTAAGGTGTTAATAAAAGACAGAACTGTGATGTGAATAGTTCTTTCTGAATTTAGAGCCCAGCTCTTCACCACTGAACTTATTTCATGGACTTGAATTAGTGCATGCAATACATTTACTTTTATGTGAACTTTCTTAGACTTAGTGGTTCTATAAATGACTTGTTTGTGACACTGTTTGTTCAGAATATCTTTTTTAAAGCTAAACCAAGATAATAAAAATAACTTCTATGGCTCTTTATGATTTACAAAGCATTTTCACAAAATGGTAACATTATATCATCACAATAAACCTGTGACTTAGAAAGGCAGGTATTAACTTGTTATTCTAGGTGAAGAAAATCACGACACAGGAAAGTTGATAGTTGACATGCTCAAGGTCAAACAGCTGGGCAATGACAAATTCTGGGACAAGAGTCTCAGAGTCATGAATTATACTCTAATGACAACAGCAGGAGGGAGGTCTGAAGAGGTAGTGATCATTCCTGGCACAGTAGAGACAAGCCTGTTGTTAAACTCAGCTCTGCAAACAATTTGCAATTTTATTTTGCAATCAGGATCATTGATAACATTTTCAGATCATTCTTCACTGCAATCAGGTCTAAAAATAGAACTGATTAGCGTTGCCATAAAAATAGTAGAACAATTCAGGCTTAGATTGCAAGATGATCACAATTTAAAAAGTAACTCAAACCAAGTCCTAGACCGAAAAGAAAATACTTTAATAGAGTTTATTTCTGATCCTTAAGCATCACTTTCCAAATGAGAGTTTATCAAAAAGAAACACAATTGTCAAGAAAAATTACAGGCTCTATGTGTAAAAGCAAACATATTCTATATTTCAGAAATTATATTTTTGACAGTATAAACTGTTATTATGTGAACAAACTTGGATTTCTTTCAATTTCAAAACAGCAATTTGCTTCTCATTGTTGATTACAAATATTAATTTCTAACTTAATGAAATTATTGATCACTACTTAGGGATATGCTTAATTTAATGTTTATTTTAAGAATTCCACATTATTTTTTGATTGGATGGCTAGAAGTAAGTTTACAGCCTTCACTTACAAAAATGTGATACTTTTTAGAAAAAAATTCCAAAAGCACCACATGATCACAGGTAAATTTTAGCAGGATAGTGCCTATTTTTTCTATAGACAGTTCACAAATTCATTTCTGTAAATATTTAAAAGGGAAATGAAGGTATCTGTCTTCCCTGCCAGAAAGAAATGAGCAATATTTTAACCAGAAAGAAATGAGCAAGAAAGACAGTTTCACTTGGGTAAGTTTGCACAGCAAGTAGCTGAGCCAGGGAACTCAGAACTCCAAAGTATCAGTTCCTTGACATTGGGTCTCACTGCCTTAAAATGGTCAATAATCTATTAGTACACGATGGCTTACCAGACCATCATGAATGTTATCAAGGTATAATCTGATAATGACAGAGGAAACAGGCCTGAATATTTCACATAGACCATTCCTTTTGCATTACCAGTGGAATTTCAAACGTCATCTGAAACCACAACCAGATTGGCTCCAGAGAGCAAAAACTCAGCTTCAAAGCACACATTTTGCAATTCTTTTGAACAAGGAAGTCTGTATTCACATTTCAAGTGTCAGACACAATGCTAATTCTGATTTTAGCTCATCTCTGACGGAAGGATCATAATAATCCTGGAAAGTGCTCTGAACTCAAACATGTCAAGACTTTCCTCATCATTTCTAGCTTTGCAAATGTCAGGACTTTTGACTTTGCCCTTGACCTATTTTTAAATGATATTTTGATTCTTTGACTATATTATTAAATGTGTATATGTGTTTGAATCTATATAATATCCATAGATTAAACTATGTTCATAACTGCATCTACAAATATAACTCATCCACGTCCATATATGCACATATATCTTTATTTAGACTATAACTATAGAGTTTGTGCATGTGTGCCAATTGCTTCAGTTGTGTCCATTTCTTTGTGACACTATGGACTGTAGCCCACCAGACTCCTCTGTCGAAGGGATTCTCCAGGTATGAATACTAGATCGAGCTGCCATTTCCTTCTCCAGGGGATCTTCCTGACCCAGGGATAGAACCCATGTCTCTCACTTCTCCTGCACTGGCAGGTGGGTTATTTATCATTAGTACCACCTGAGAAGCCCTTAACTATAAAGCTATATGTTTATCTATATAGAGAGATAAATGTACAGAAATCTGGATCTATATAGACATATCTATAATTAAATCTATAGAAAATATATATATAAATATGTACACACATATACATATTCAATTATAGAGGTGTAAAAGGACAAAGTATAAATATTTGAAAAATTGGAAATAAATATTTTTAATTAAATAATTTCCATCTGCTGCTGCTGCTGTAAGTCACTTCAGTTGTGCCCGACTCTGTGCGACCCCATAGATAGCAGCCCACCAGGCCCCTCTGTTCACGGGATTCTCCAGGCAAGAATGGAGTGGGTTGTCATTTCCTTCTCCTAATTTCCATCTACGAAAGCCTATCTCAAATACCAAATCCTTCCGAAAAGTCTCTCCTCCAAATCAGAAGCTGGAATCAAGATTGCCAGCCTGGAATCAACAGCCTCAGATATATAGATGACACCACTCTAATGACAGAAAGTGAAGAGGAACTAAAGAGCTTGTTGATGAGAGCAAAAGAGGAGAGTGAAAAAACTGCCTTAAAGTTCAACATTCAAAAACTAAGATCATGGCATCCGGTCCCATCCCTTCATGGCAAATAGATGGGGAAACAGTGGGAACAGTGTCAGACTTTACTTTCCTCGGCTCCAAAATCACTGCTGATGGTGACTGCAGCCATGAAATTAAAAGACACTTACTCCTTGGAAGGAAAGCTATGACAAACCTAGATAGTGTATTAAAAAGCAGAGATGTCACTGTGCTAACAAAGGTCCATATAGTCAAAGCTATGGTTTTTCCAGTAGTCAGGTTTAGATGTGAAATTTGGACCATAAAGAAGCCTGAGTGTCAAAGAATTGATGCTTTCAAACTGTGGTACTGGAGAAGACTCTTAAGAGACCCTTGGACAGTAAGGAGATCCAACCAGTCAATCCTAAAGGAAATCAACCCTGAGCATTCATTGGAAGGACTATGCTGAAGCTCCAATACTTTGGCCACCTGATACAAAGTGCCAATGCATTGGAAAAGACCCTGATGCTGGGAAAGATTGAAGGTAAAAGGAGAAGAGGGTAGCAGAAGATGAGATGGTTAGATAGCATTACCGACTCAGTGAACCTGAATCTGAGCAAACTCCAGGAGATACTGAAGGATAGGGAAGCCTATTGTGCTGCAGTCCATGAGGTCTCAAGGAATCAGACACGACTTAGCAACTGAACAACAACCATATGAAAATTGTTACTGCCTCCTTTGAACCCCTGGACAACATACTCTTCTTATGAAAATTTCTCAATAATTCTTAGAATAATAAGAGTTTTCATATGTTGATGTGCCAGACACTATCTAATTAACCCAGTCTCCAACTCAAGCTTGAGAAATAGCTTTTATTCTCTTCATTTGAAAGTGGAGAACTTTAGATAGAAAAGACTGATATTACCAGGTTCAAGTAACAAAGTGTAGAAGGGGAAGTTGAACTAAGATGTAACTGACTTCATGTGTGATTTACTCTCCTTTATTTATTAATTTCAAAATATTTATTGAGCCTTGCTATGTGCAATAGTCCATATAAATTCCAACCATTTTGTGAACTAAGAACTATACACATATGAGACAAACTCCAAGTTTACTAGCTAGGTTAAAATAATTGAGTAGAGATTTCAGAGTCTGGGGACGGTGTGGGGAGTTTGAATTCAGCAGATTAGCAGCCAACACAAAATAAATCCTCTTCATAAGAGCATAGTAAAATCCAGAGTCTCTATAACAAATGACTGACAATATTTAGGCTATAACCCAAAGTATAATATACACATACATATGTATACATATATACAATCATTGGAGACTCACCCAAGATGAACCAAAATTTGGAATTAGCAAACATTTTCAAGTAGCTATTACAACTATAGATGTAAGGAAAAATAAGGTCATAAAGACTGAAAAGCTAGAAAATCTCACCAGAAAACTATGAACTATAAACAGAATTAAATGCAAATTTGAGGACTAAAAATACAACGTCTAATGCAAAAAATTTACTGGATACCATTCATAGCCTATTTAAGCTGACAGGAGAAATAATTGGTGACAGTAAGTCAACAGACATTTTTCAAATTGAAAAACAGAGGGGAAAAACATTGAAAAATGATGAGCACGGACTCAAAGATTTGTGGAGAAATATGGAGACGCTTCAGTTCAGTTCAGTCGCTCAGTCGTGTCCGGCTCTTTGCCACCCCATGAATCACACCACGCCAGGCCTCCCTGTTCATCACCATCTCCCGGAGTTCACTCACACTCACGTTCATTGAGTCCATGATGCCATCCAGCCATCTCATGCTCTGTTGTCGCCTTCTCCTCCTGCCCCTAATCCTTCCCAGCATCAGAGTCTTTTCCAATGAGTCAACTCTTCGCATGAGGTGGCCAAAGTACTGGAGTTTCAGCTTTAGCATCAGTCCTTCCAAAGAAATCCCAGGGCTGATCTCCTTCAGAATGGATTGGTTGGATCTCCTTGCAGTCCAAGGGACTCTCAAGAGTCTTCTCCAACACCACAGTTCAAAAGCATCAGTTCTTCGGCGCTCAGCCTTCTTCACAGTCCAACTCTCACATCCAAACATGACCACAGGAAAACCATAGCCTTGACTAAACGGACCTTAGTTGGCAAAGTAATGTCCCTGCTTTTGAATATACTATCTAGGTTGGTCATAGCTTTTCTTCCAAGGAGTAAGCATCTTTTAATTTCATGGCTGCAGTCACCATCTGCAGTGATTTTTGAGCCCCTCAAAATAAAGTCTGACACTTTTTCACTGTTTCCCCATCTATTTCCCATGAAGTGATGGGACCGGATGCCATGATCTTCATTTTCTGAATGTTGGGCTTTAAGCTAAATTTTTCGCTTTCCTCTTTCACTTTCATCAAGAGGCTTTTTAGTTCCTCTTCACTTTCTGCCATAAGGGTGGTGTCATCTGCATATCTGAGGTTATTGATATTTCTCCCAGCAATGTTGATTCCAGCTTGTGCTTCCTCCAACCCAGAGTTTTTCATCATGTACTCTGCATACAAGTTAAATAAGCAGGGTGACAATACACAGCCTTGACATACTCCTTTTCCTATTTGGAACCAGTCTGTTGTTCCATGTCCAGTTCTAACTGTTGCTTCTTGACCTGCATACAGATTTCTCAAGAGGCAGGATAGGTGGTCTGGTATTCCCATCTTTTTCAAAATTTTCCAGTTTATTGTGACCCAACAGTCAAAGATTTTGGCATAGTCAATAAAGCAGAAATAGATGTTTTTCTGGAACCCTCTTGCTTTTTCCATGATCCAGTGGATGTTGGCAATTTGATCTCTGGTTCCTCTGCCTTTTCTAAAACCAGCTTGAACATCTGAAAGTTCACGGTTCATGTATTGCTGAAGCCTGGCTTGCAGAATTTTGAGTATTACTTTACTAGCATGTGAGATGAGTGCAATTGTGCAGTAGTTTGAGCATTCTTTGGTGTTGCTTTTCTTTGGAATTGCAATGAACACTGACTTTTTCCAGTCCTGTGGCCACTGCTGAGTTTACCAAATTTGTTGGCATATTGAGTGCAGCACTTTCACAGCATCATCTTTCAGGACTTGAAACAGCTCAACTGGAATTCCATCACCTCCACTAGCTTTGTTTGTAGTGATGCTTTCTAAGGCCCACTTGACTTCACATTCCAAGATGTCTGTCTCTAGATGTGTGATCACATCATCATGCTTATCTGGGTTGTGAGGATATTTTTGTACAGTTTTTCTGTGTATCTTGCCACCTCTTCTTAATATCTTCTGCTTCTGTTAGGTCCAGACCATTTCTGTCCTTTATTGAGCCCATCTTTGCATGAAATATTCCCTTAGTATCTCCAGTTTTCTTGAAGAGATCTCTAGTCTTTCCCATTCTGTTTTTTCCTCTATTTCTTTGCATTGATCGCTGAAGAAGGCTTTCTTATCTCTTCTTGCTATTCTTTGGAACTCTGCATTCAGATGCTTATATCTTTCCTTTTCTCCTTTGCTTTTTGCTTCTCTTCTCTTCACAGCTATTTGTAAGGTCTCCCCAGATAGCCATTTTGCTTTTTTCGTTTCTTTTCCATGGGGATGGTCTTGATCCCTGTCTCCTGTACAATGTCATGAAACTCTTTCCATAGTTCATCAGGCACTCTATCAGATCTAGGCCCTTAAATCTATTTCTCACTTCCACTGTATAATCATAAGGGATTTGATTTAGGTCATACCTGAAAGGTCTAGCGGTTTTCTCTACTTTCTTCAATTTGAGTCTGAATTTGGTAATAAGGAGTTCATGATCTGAGCCACAGTCAGCTCCTGGTCTTTTTTTGTTGACTGTATCGAGCTTCTCCATCTTTGGCTGCAAAGAATATAATCAATCTGATTTCCGTGTTGACCATCTGGTGATGTCCATGTGTAGAGTCTTCTCTTGTGTTGTTGGAAGAGGGTGTTTGCTATGACCAGTACATTTTCTTCGCAAAACTCTATTAAATAGTCTTTGCCCTGCTTCAAATTTCTCATTCCAAGGGCAAATTTGTCTGTTACTCAGGTGTTTCTTGACTTCCTATTTTTGCATTCCAGTCCCCTATAATGAAAAGGACATCTTTTTTGGGTGTTAGTTCTAAAAGGTCTTGTAGATCTTCATAAAACTGTTCAACTTAATCTTCTTCAGCGTTACTGGTTGGGTCATAGACTTGGATTACTGTGATATTGAATGGTTTGCCCTGGAAACGAACAGAGATCATTTTGTCATTTTTGAGATTGCATCCAAGTACTGCATTTTGGACTCTTTTGTTGACCAGGATGGCTACTCCATTTCTTCTAAGGGATTCCTGCCCGCAGTAGTAGATATAACGGTCATCTGAGTTAAATTCACCCATTCCAGTCCATTTTAGTTTGCTGATTCCTAGAATGTCAGCGTTCACCCTTGCCATCTCTTGTTTGACCACTTCCAGTTTGCCTTGATTCATGGACCTGACATTCCAGATTCCTATACAATAGTGCTCTTTATAGCATCAGACCTTGCTTCTATCACCAGTCACATCCACAGCTGGGTATTGTTTTTGCTTTGGCTCCATCCTTTCATTCTTTCTGGAGTTATTTCTCCACTGACTTCCAGTAGCATATTGGACACCTAATGACCTGGGAGTTCCTCTTTCAGTATCCTATCATTTTGCCTTTTCATATTGTTCATGGAGTTCTCAAGGCAAGAATACTGAAAGGGCTTGCCATTCCCTTCTCCAGTGGACCACGTTCTGTCAAACCTCTCTACCATGACCTGCCTGTCTTGGGTTGCCCCACGGGCATGGCTTGGTTTCATTGAGTTAGACAAGGCTGTGGTCCTAGCATGATTAGACTGACTAGGTTTCTGTGAGTATGGTTTCAGTGTGTCTGCCCTCTGATGCCCTCTTGCAACACCCACCATCTTACTTGGGTTTCTCTTACCTTGGACGAGGGGTATCTCCTTACTGTCGCCATTCCTGACCTTCAACGTGAGATAGCTCCTCTAGGCTCTCCTGTGCCTGTGCCGTCACTGCTCCAAATTAGAGGCTTAGGGTTACAGGAGAGAGAAAATGGGACAGAAAAAAAAAATCCAAAATTTCCATAAAGGCAGAAGTTAAATTATTAAAAAGCTTATTAGCAAACCTCAAGAAGGACAAATAAAATGCAAACTTCATTTGACACATTACTGTCGAATTACTGAAAAACAAAGATGAAGAGAAAAATCTCAAAGTACAGAGAAAATGATGCATTATCTACAAGAGAACAATGAAAAATTATTGCTAAATTTTCATCAGAAACAATGGTGTTAAGAAGATAGAAGATAATTCATTTAAAGTTCTAAGAGAAGAAAACTCTGTCACTCAGAAATTTATATTCAAGAAAAATATCACTCCAGAAGGAAGGAGAAATAACAGTATTTTTAAAAAGATATATATTAGCTGCAGACCTGCACACACAAAAATACTGAAGGAAGTTCTGGCTGAATACAAATAATCCTAGATGAGACTTGGATGTTCAGAAAAGAATGGAGATTACTCTGAATAGTAAATATGTACATAGAAAAACACTATATTTCTCCTAAGAGCTCAAATTCCAGATACTGTTTAAACTGATATTATAGTGTTGTACTGTGGGCTGTATAACCAACATAGACATAATATATAGAACAACTTACAGAAATGGGAAATAAAGTTATACAATTTGTGGATCTTTCATTTTACATAAACTAGCACAATATTAACTATAGTTAGAATGTAGAATGTTTAAGATATAAATTTCAATGTCTAGAGGAAACATTGGAAAACAATAATGAAAAGAGGAATAGCTAAAAAGCCAATAGAGAAATTGAGATAGAATTTTAGGAGGTATTCAAATCCAAAGAAGGAAATAAGAAGGGACAGGGGGAAAAATAAAAGATGGGACATGCAGAAAATGAATAGAAAAACAGTTGACCTAAACCCAGTCATATCAATAATTATATTAAATGTTGATGGATTAAACATGCCCATTAAAGACAGATTATCTGGCTAAATTTAAAAAAGAATACTAGACTTGTGTTTTCTATAAGAACTGCATATTGAATATGAAGACACACGTCAGTTGAAAGTGAGAAAAAAAAAAAAAGGAAAAAGATAGACCTTGCAGACACTAATTACAAGACGGCTAGCCTGGTAGTCCATGGGGTCGTGAAGAGTAGGACATGACTGAGCGACTTCACTTTCACTTTCCACTTTCATGCATTGGAGAAGGAAATGGCAACCCACTCCAGTGTTCTTGCCTGGAGAATCCCAGGGACGGGGGAGCCTGGTGGGCTGCCATCTATGGGGTCGCACAGAGTCGGACACAACTGAAGCGACTTAGCAGCAGCAGCAGCAGACTAGGTATATTACTAACAGATAAAGTAAACCTCGTTATAGTAGTGCATCACCATCCAGGAAGTGAGAGCGTTTTCAATTATAAAAGGGTCAGTTCGTTGGCAAGACATAACAATCCTAATACCTATACAGAGTATCAAAATAAGTGAAGCAAAATTTGACTGAATTAAAGGGAGAAACAGATAAATACATTTAGAGAATTTTAACACTCCTCTCAGTAACTGAAAAAAAAAGTCAAAAGAACTAGAAAAGGCAAGAAGATCTGAATACAACTATGAAACACTCTGATTCAAGTAACATATTTAGGACATTACTCTCAAAAGTTCAGGATATACATTCACCTGAACATGGCTCATTCACTGAAATCCCAGTGACTATATTACCTACAGGCCATAGAATTAAATTAGAAGTCAATGACAATGAGTTATCTAGGAAGTTTCCAAATATTTGAAAATACAGTAACACTGTTAAGAAAATTAAAAAGTAAGTCACAGATTGGGGAAAATACTGACAAAATACATACCTGATGAAACGCGTATATCCAGAAAATAGAAAGAGCCTCTAAAACACAGGAATAAGTAGATAACTGAACTAAAAGGAGGCAAATGTATGAACATGTGAGTTGCCATTTTGTGCACAAAAATGTGCTCGACATTGTTAGTTTTCAGGGAAACATAAATTAAACCACTGAGTTCACTATATACACCAGCCAGAATGAGTAGTTTTAAAGATGAAGAACTCCAAATGCTGATGAGCATTTGGAGTAATTAGAACTCTCATTCATTATCAGTGTGAGAATAAAATGTTACCACCACCACTTTGGGAAAAAAAGCTTGGTTTTGTAAAAGACGGAACAAACATCTACTATTTCCATCAATTCTGCTTCTAGATATTTACCCAAGAGAAATGATAATATGTTCCACAAAAAGACTTGCAGAGAAGTATTCACAGCATCTTTGTTCACAATAGCTAAAAATTGAAAACAGTCTAGGAAACCATCAGCAGGAAAGTGATTTAAACACAAACGCACATATACATGTACTCATGCTTAAGCAAAACTGGTATTTATATATTCAGTTTCAGCATTAAGAAAAAGGAACCGATACATTCAAACACCATGAATCTCAAAACAATATGCTGAGTAAAAGACTTACCCAAAAGAGTACATGCTAAATGATTCAATTTATCTGAAATTCTAAAGCAGGTGAAATTAATCATGATGAAAAATAATAAGAACAGGCTTTGCCTCTAAGAATGACAGGGACCAGATTAACTAAGAAGGGGGCATGGGGAACTTTCCTGAATGACGGAAAAGCTATATGTTTTGTTGGGATTTTGATTTCATGATTGTATTCACTTGCTAAAAGTTTTGAGTGAGTCACTTAAAATTAATGTATTTCAGGGAAGTACCTCCTTCGTCACAGCAGAAGGAAAGGAGGAAATCAGACTATTTCCCTTTTATACTATAACGTTCTGGGATTAGGTTTTATTTATCTTTGATTCTTCATCATGGTCAGCTGAGTGCTCTCAGATATATTCTGCTTGGTAAATGTTAAAGTAATGTCTCTGTGATCTCTTTCTGTTTTACTCTTTCTTAAACTTTTTTTATAAACTATGGTAAAAGATAGTTTTACAGTAACAATAGTTAATGATGCCATTGTCAAGAATTTTAATAGGTAAATACTAGTTTTAATTCTCAAAATATTTATGTGGCTCATGTTGCTCAGTCACACATATGTAGCTAAACAAAGGTGAGGCCAATGTCTAACTCTCTCTGCCTGCTCAGGTTAAGAACTGTGATGGGAAGTGCTTGGTCTGAGTGTCTGAGATTTTCATTGATGTTATTTCCACCTGGTAATGAAAACTATTTCAGTCTGGTGTTCGGCAAATCACCCTGTTTAGTGGAATATAAACCCAAGTAGTTTTATGAAGCAATTTGAATCTGTTTACTTAAAGCAGTTTTCTTAACATCAGTGAATTGGAGGTAGAAACATCTAATATTGGAAATCCTAATCATTTTATAACAGACCATTACAGAAGGAAGGAAAAACCAGCTGACCCAGCTCCTTACTTTAAATTCCCCTGACCAATGTTTTCTTTTGGGGAAGTTGTCCAGGAAAGATCATAAGTCATCTCAGGTCCTCATCAAGAAAGATCTCTTTGAGTTGGATCACAATTTCCCTTGCTTTAATCAAACTTCTTATCTTATAAAATGGAAGCAAAAATGTATAAAAACAGGAAGCTACAGACCCTCATTTCAAATATTAATTTTCTTATTTCATTCAAAACCCAATAACTCTAACTACAGAATCTGCTGCCATACTCTATCTGATACATCTTCCCATGTTCTTCTTCTATTAAGTATAAAACCTTGTGTGTGTATGTGTCTATATGACTTTTCAGGCTAGGATACCTATGTTTAATGGATGTAGCTTTGTTTCTACTCTTGTTTTCAGAAATAATTTCTAAAAGTCATTCAAGTCTCAGTTGAACTTAGAAGTTGGAAAATAAGGTAATCTTCATACCTCAGACTTAGCACTTTCGAATTGCAAAATAAAATAAAATCAGGGCTAAAATCTTTCCACAGGTGAAGCCAGTTCAGGCAGTGTTAGCTGAGCCAGTAAGTTCTGATTTTAAGGTTTCTGAAACCACGTGAATGTGTGTGTGCATTCTGTTGTAATCAGGATGACTCAGCTGTAACTTTCATAATACTTGTCATTGGATTTATTTAACTTCTTTTTAAAAACTTTGTCAAAATTATCTTAATAGACCTGGATTCCAAAACTAGTTTTAATAAACTGTTATTATTAGATATAATGGTCTATAAGTTTCTGTCATGAAAATGAGAATATTTCTGAGGCCAGAGTTTTATAGGTTGTATTGTTTCCACTCCCCCAAATGCATATGTTGAAGTTCTGGCCCTTAGTACCTTTCGAATAAAACCTGGAGAATCCCATGGACTGAGGAGCCTGGTGGACTACAGTCCACAGGGTCGCAAAGAGTCAGACACGACTGAGCGACTTCACTTTCACTTTTACTATATTTGAAGAGTTTATATTTACCTGGTGAGAAAAATGTAAAAATGTAAAAATTTGGTGTGCTGTGTAACAGAAGGACAAGTGACATGCTATGTGAAAAGAGAGGAGGTGAAAAATTATTATTTTTTTCTGTTACCACGTGGCAAATCTAGGGGTAAATGGAGATTTCTAGAGGGATGTACAGTTTTTTGAACACATCTTGAAAGAGAAAGAAAGAACAAAAGAAAGAAAGGCATATAGGCAGAAGAATGAGATATTTTCTAGCAGTTATATACAGGAGATATAACTTTTGTGAGGCAAGCATACCAACCACTAAATTACAGAACCAAAGACTTTAGACCTTATTCCCTGGCTGTTTGTGTGTCTGTCCAATCCTTAGCTTTATGGCTCTATTTTCTTTCTTTTTTTCAATTGTAGGTAAGCAGTCAAGAGTGGAGTCTAACAGACCTAGTGTGTTTAAATGATGGAAAATTCTTTAAACCTTATAGCAAAGCTATCTCATGAACATGGAAACATTTAATTTTACCCCCATACTATTTTGTGGCTCCATATTATCTTTTCTGCATCTTTCCTATGGGAATATCTCTGTAAATACTGAAAGTCATGGGAAACATGAAATTTTAATGCATATGCCTATTAGAGTTTTTATACTAGAGTAGTTAAGGGAGGTGCCTTTAAAACAGATGATCTTCTGTTTGAATCCTGGATCCTCAGCAACAGCTGTGTTATCCAGTGAAACTGAGTCCTCTGGGCCTCTGTTCTATAAAAATAATATAACCCCTTAGGATTTTTATGATGATTAAATGGGACAATCTATGCAAAGTACTTAGAATTTTTGGCACAAAATAAATATTCAATAAATTTTACTTAGAATGATAGTAAAAGTAATTTGATGTTTTAATAACTAAGTTCATTTTGAGAAGGATTAGCATAGACTCATTTGTCCCGAAAACTGTTCTCCAGTTTCTAATTCAATGCTGCTTCAATCATATGACCCCACTGCTTAAAACCAGTTTTTACTGATAGAGCACTGGACTCCGAGTGGGTGAAATAGGGTCCCAGTCCTGATTCTGCCACAGTTAGCTTGAGGTTGGACCGGAAACCCAAGCTACTCTCAAGACTTCAGTTTCCATATCTGTAAGATGACATTAATGACATCCATTGGCTTTCAACTAAAAATTTCTCTAATTTGGATAACATGTGGAACTCTCTGCAAAACACCATCTTGCTCATCAATCTAGGTTTACATAAAAAAATGTATTGTTACAAACAGTATATGCAGGCATCAAATCAGAATATGAAAATGGTGATTCAGCAAAACGTTATAGTTCCATTTTATGGTGGTGCGTTTTATGGAGGTATATTCACTAAACATCAACTACAGCATGAACATGCCCATTTAGGTGTAAATATATGTATATGTGACATTTATAATCCTATAAATAAGCCAGTGGGTGTACAAAGAAAGCAAAAAGATGTTTAAATATTTATTCTCTAAGCCTGGCTTGGAAAGATTTCACTTCAAGCTCTGTGAGCTTATCAGAAAAATGCTGGCCTCAACTAAAAACTTTGCAATGTGTCTTAGTAAACATTAAATTCTTGAGGATGCAGTGGGTTAATGTCAGTGCAGTCGTCATCCAGGCATCATGAACTCCAAGTAAAGTCCATATCGATGTACGATTCTGATGGCATTACGTAGCTGAAAGAGAGATGATTCCTATGATACAAAATCAATCCAAATGCTTTTGATAGTCTTTGGAAAAGCAGAGCCAAGCATAGTAAACAGAGTAAAGACCTGGGAATTCAGAATAGTCTTCTAGCTTAAACTCTGTAAAAGATTGTTTGAGGGCAATATTAATCCTCAGTGATCCTTTGCCTGCTCCAACTGAAGTATCTACCCTATCCTGGCAGATGAGTTTATTTGGCTTTGATGCTGATGTATATTGCCTATTATGCACAGTGGGTAAAAGGACTGGACACCTCTATAGTGTACGCTATGATATAAATGCAATAGGACAAAAATAAACATAGGAGAAACTTACTTTCTGAGATGATTATCTGAACTTGGTATATTTTTTTTTTTTATTTTTATTTTTTAAGGTCCACTTTGCTTATTTTTATTTAATTTTTAATAAATTTATTTTAATTGGAGGATAATTACTTTAAATATTGTATTGGTTTTGCCATACGTCAACAGGACTCCGCCAGAGGTATACACGTGTTCCCCATCTTGAACCCCCCTCCCACCTATCTCCACATACTATCACTCTGGGTCATCCCAGTGCACCAGCCCCAAGCATCCTGGATCCTGCATCAAACCTGGACTGGCGATTCATTTCATATATGATATTATACATGTTTCAATGCCATTCTCCCAAATCATCCTACCCTTGCCCTCTCCCACAGAGTCCAAAAGACTGTTTTTTACATCTGTGTCACTTTTGCTGTCTCGCATACAGGGTTATCGTTACCATCTTTCTAAATTCCATATATATGCATCAGTATACTGAATTGGTGTTAAGGGAAGAATGCATAAACTTAATTCCCTGAAGAACTATCCACTGTACAGCATGGCAGTTGAGACTATTTCTGCCATTTTGAGTGAAGAATTGTGACGATGTCTATAAGATAGGTACTACAAAAGTGCAGATTACCCAAGAGAAGTAGAAGAGGAGTGGAATATAAACTAGAAAATAGCTTAGGAAACAAACTATTTAGAAAACATTTTCTAAAAAACTATTTAGAAAACAGTGTAACGTAAATTATTTAGAATATAATACTTGACAATGGACAAGTAGAGTCAGAATGAAGCCTTGAACCTTCTATTTATTGAGTGAAAGACATTAGCTGAATCACTTAACCTCTCTGAGCTTTATCTGTAAAGTGGAACCTGATGCATATGTCTAGTTTCCCCCATGTTATTTGATATGTGGGATAAGCAACGCAAGTGATATAATGTGTTAAAGTAGTTTACACACTTTACTGGCTAATGCAAAATTTAAATCTTCCATCTCCTCGAGTATCCGAAACACTTCAAGAAATACCTAGACAGAAGATGGGTAAATTTTCTTCAAATTTTTTCCAGTGTAGTCTGGAAACAGGTCACATATATAAATCAAATAGAGATGAGGGACAATGAATGATGGTGTAATTTAAACTATATATGCACAGAATCTAAAGGCACTGAGAATGTCTTAGAGGGCTTCCCTGTTGACTCAGCAGTAAAGAATCTGCCAACAGTATAGGAGATGTGGGTTTGATCCCTGGCTCAGGAAGATCCCTTGGAGAAAGAAATGGCAACCTCCTTCAGTATATTTGCCTGGAGAATCCCATGGACAGAGGAGTTTGGCGGGCTACAGTCCACAGGGTTGCAAACAGTCAGACATGACTGAGTGACTAAACAACAACAACATGTCTGTGGAAGTTTATTTCCTCCTCTTCCAAGCATTTCCTGCCTGGACTCACTTCTAATAGTTTCTTACATAAATATTCCCTCAAAGCTTCTTCCCGACCCTCTTTCTTGTATCCTTTCTCCTGGGGGTGAATTCAATTACATTTCTATTCAGGCAGGGTATACCTTCCATGGTGTTCACTAACCCCAGCTACTTACAATCATCAGCTCTTCTGATTGCCCAATATGTGCACGCTAAGTCACTTTAGTTGTGTCCAGATTTTCTGTGACCCTTTGGACTGTAGTACAGCAGGCTCCTCTGTCCATGGAGTTCTCCAGACAAGAGTGCTGGAGTGAGTTGCCATGTCCTCCTCCCGGGGATTTGCCAATCCAGGCATCAGACTCACGTCTTTCATGTCTCTTGCATTGACAGGTGAGATCTTTATGACTGCAGCCACCTGGGAAGCCCTGATTGCCCAGTGAAAGTGAAAGCCACTCAGTCATGTCCAACACCATAGACTATACAGTCCAGGGAATTTCCCAGGCCAGAATACTGGAGTGGGTAGCCTTTCCCTTCTCCAGGGGACCTTCCCAACCAAGGGATCAAATCCAGGTCTCCCACAGTGCAAGCAGATACTTTACCTGCTGAGCCACAAGGGAAGCCCAAGAATCCTAGAGTGGGTAGCCATCCCTTCTCCAGCTGATCTTCCCGACCCAGGAATCAAACCAGGGTCTCCTGCATTGCAGGTGGATTCTTTACCAACTGAGCTATCAGGGAAGCCCATTGCTTCAGGATTGTCCAGTGCTCACGCCTTATTGCCCATTATCCATGCTGGCCTGGTTATTAACTCTCACCTCTGCCTTGGGTAACTCATGCCCCACATTTCCAACTTACTTTTCAAACATTGCACCTGGAAGTCTCACCAACCTGTCAAACACAATCACTAAACTTGAACTCGTTGTTGGCTCTGCATGAACTGGCTTTCTTCCCTCTAGTGCTTATCTAAGTATATGGCATGATGATTTTCTTTTCACTCAGGCTTGAAAACTAGAGTTGATTTTTCTTGTTGTCCCTCTCCTTCCACCACTCAATAGTTGCTCTACTTGTCATTTCTACTTTGTAATACCATTTGCCTAACTCCTTCACTCTTTTTCAATTTTAGTACCTAAGCTGAGGGCTGTTTGCCTGAATCATTGCACTCATTTCTGCTTCCAGTTCATCTTCCATATATTTCCCCTTCGTAAGCAGTGTTTCCAGATTAGTTCTGATTATGTCACTTTAGATTTTTTTCAAAAACCTTCAATTCTAGTTCACTATTTAATAAAATCACTAATCAAGTGGCTTCATGTTCTGAGCCCAAAGGCCTTCTCTTTCATATCTCTATTTCTGCACTCTATACACTCCTCAAATGCACAGAAATCATATTCACTAGTGACAATAAGAAAATGAATCATGGAATAAGTAGTATATGATAAATATCAAGATCCCTGCAATAAGTTTATATAAAACCATGCATTGATCCCTCATAATGTTAATGTTGAACTGTGAACTTCCAGATGTTCAAGCTGGTTTCAGAAAAGGCAGAGGAACCAGAGATCAAATTGCCAACATCTGCTGGATCATCCAAAAAGCAAGAAAGTTCCAGAAAAAAACATCTTCTTCTGCTTTATTTACCACGCCAAAGCGTTTGACTGTGTGGATCACAATAAACTGGAAAATTCTTAAAGAGATAGGAATACTGGACCATCTGACCTGCCTCTTGAGAAATCTGTATGCAGGTCAGGAAGCAACAGCTAGAATTGGACATGGGACAACACAGTGGTTCCAAATAGGAAAAGGAGTATGTCAAAGCTGTATATTGTCACCCTGCTTATTTAACTTCTATGCAGAGTACATCATGAGAAATGCTGGGCTGGAAGAAGCACAAACTGGAATCAAGATTATTGGGAGAAATATCAATAACCTCAGATATGCAGATGACACCATGTTTATGGCAGAAAGTGAAGAAGAACTAAAGAGCCTCTTGATGAAAATGAAAGAGTGAAAAAGTTGGCTTAAAGCTCAACATTCAGAAAACGAAGATCATGGCATCCGGTCCCATCACTTCATGGGAAATAGATGGGAAGATAGGGAAAGAGTGGCAGACTTTATTTTGGGGGCTCCAAAATCACTGTAGATGGTAACTGCAGCCATGAAATTAAAAGATGCTTACTCCTTGGAAGAAAAGTTATGACCAACCTAGACAGCATATTAAAAGAAGAGACATCACTTTGTCAGCAAAGGTCTATCTAGTCAAGGCTATGGTTTTTCTAGTAGTCATGTATGGATGTGAGAGTTGGACCATAAAGAAAGCTGAGTGCTGAAGAATTGATGCTTTTGAACTGTGATGTTGGAGAAGACTCTTGAGAGTCCCTTGGACAGCAAGGAGATCCAACCAGTCCATCCTAAAGGAGATCAGTCCTGGGTGTTCATTGGAAGGACTGATGTTGAAGCTGAAACTCTAATACTTTGGTCACCTGATGCGAAGAACTGACTCATTTGAAAAGACCCTGATGCTGGGAAAGACTGAAGGCAGGAGGAGAAGAGGATGACAGAGGATGGCATGGTTGGATGGCGTCACTGACTCAATGAACATGAGTTTGAAAAAACCGCAGGAGCTGGTGATGGACAGGGAGGTCTGACGTGCTGCAGTCTATGAGATCTCAAAGAGTTGGTCATGACTGAACGACTGAGCTGAACTGAATTGAATAGTAATCTTATACTAGATTAAAAGCCCAAATCCATCCACCTCAATACCTTCCCTAATTTCCACACAGTAGAATATGGTTTCTCCCTGTATGGAAACTTCATAGGGTTCTGTCCTATTTAAAACTGGCTTACCACTTTCTGCTTTTCATTATGGTTATTTTTTTGTACTTGTCATTTTCCCTTGTTTAGATTTCAAGATCTTTGAGAGTAGGGACTTTATTTTTGATTCTCTGCAGTATATTCTTTCAGTATTTGTTGAACTGGAAAATTCTAATAGGCAAAGCAATGTTTTTTTTTTTGATTCTCATTTCCAAGGATGTAATTTAAACAAAATAATAAAATACTGTAAGTATTGTTTTTGTTCAGTTGTGTCCAGCTCTTTGCAACCCCATGAATTGCAGTATGCTAGGCTTTCCTGTTCTTCACTATCTCCCAGAGTTTGCTCAAACTCATGTCAATGGAGTCTGTGATGCCATCCAATGATCTCATACATATACATATATATATATATATATATATGTATTATAAATATATACTAAAAACTGTCATCATTTCTGAAGGAATTTTTCTTCCTATTAACAAATTTGAAGAAACAATTGCTACTAATTATGCTTACTTGTCTAATATATTTTAAGATAGTATTTTATTCCATTAGAAAGTAAAATCAATGCTTCCGGGGAAATTTAAATTGGCTAAACTATTTCTTTCTTTCTTTCTTTTTTTTTTTTGATTCACTCTCTAGTTGAATGAGACTTAAAAGGGCTGTCAGTTCACAAACTCATCTTTCTGAAAGCTACATGGCAATTTTGGCAACTTTCCCAGGTGATGGTGTTCCTGTAGCTGTTTAAACTCAGTTAAAATTTCACATACAATAATGGATTCTATTAATCTTTTTTAAAAGACAGTCACTTTAAATGACATGGCAGTTAAATGAGATTAAGAATGATGGTACCCTATCAATATACTGTGTGAAGTTAGAAGTCTTTGCACTATATCTCCATCCACTGAGGTCACCATCATGAAGATATACTATCTTCTTTTCTCATAGGATGGCCCTTGGTGACATTATCTGAACCAGGATTTGATAATGGATGGACCTCAGGTATAAATTATTGTGAATGTACATAAAATTTTAATGTTCATTCCTTCTTTCAATAAAGTTTTATTAAATATCACTAAAGAATTTTTCTAAATGTGTTCTATTAGATATTTGTTGTAGTGGATGGTCTTTGCAAAAATTTTTAAAGTCCTTTGGCCAAATAATTTTGGCAAATGTTTTATCTCCCTTTTAGAAATGTACACCCATATTAGCATATTAAAGCTTCAAATAAGCCAAGCACCAAAGAAATATACTTAACTTTGCTATATCCAGCTCCTTTCACACCTTTTTGACTGGAAAAATTACTTATGTCCTCTCTCATCGAGTATACCGCTGACCAATAGATTCCTCTGTGGAAAGAACTCTATCTGACTTAGCATTGTCTCAGTATAGCTTACAAAGCCTTGTCACATTCTCACATGTACACATTCTGACAACACACAATACAGTATCTCATAGGAGATGGTGCCCTGTTTTCATGATAAGCAGAATATCAGTATTCGTCCTTACACATGATCTGTTCAACTCTGAATAACTCACTTTACCTCTCTGGACCAAATTATCTCCATTGCACAAAAGTGAAATAACTATGGATTTGTATTCTAATGATGAGGATTAGACCTTATTATTTCTTGATGTTTTCATTGCCAACTTTGAGAATGAGGATATATGTTTATAATACTATTAGGATGAAATATAAACTAGAGTACACTTAAAAAGATATGAACACAGGAGAAGGGGAAGAACATGTTGGATGTGGTTAACCTCCAGTCAGTGCAGCTCACTGAAAGAGCTATAGCCCTCCCAAAGAGACGTCTGAAGCATTTTAGTTATTTCTCCTCCGCCCCAGTTTTCTTTAATACAGCCCATGGGATTCTCTAGGACAGAATACTGGAGTGGGTAGCCTTTCCCTTCTCCAGGGTATCTTTTCAACCCAGGGACTGAACCCAGGTCTCCCACATTGTAGGCAGATTCTTTACGAGCTGAGCCACCAGGGAAGACCCTTCAATATAGCACTAATAGTTTACTACTATTCAGTCAAATGTTTTGGGATTTGGCTACACATGTCTCTGAAACAACTGGAAAAAAAAAAGACTGACTTGGACAATAGAAAAAAATATGAAATGTCATAATAAGTAAAAGCTTTTATAAATTTTTAAGGATCTAGTGTAAAAATGGACAAATGAATTTATCTGGTAAGATTTAATATAGATTTTATTTAAGACAGCTGTTTTATGGAAGGCCAGTGAATTAAACAACACTATTTCAGAGGTTATGAACAAGAACAAGGGATTTCTACCACTTTAAGACTCTCTTTTTAATGTAAGAATGATTCTTCTTTATTTATTACAAAGAGAGGTAAATTTTTACTTGGGTTCTGTGTCTGCAACCGTATAGCTATTGTGAGTTTGGATGATACCACTTTACTTCTGCAATCTTCATGATTTTTACATGGTCTAACATACATATTTTAGGCCTAAAAATCTTTTATTCTATGAAACAATGTGGATATGTCAGAACTGTGGTCAAAATGACTGTAAGTCAATTCAATACACCATATTTTCTACTTGTCTCAGTTGAAAATATGTGTTTATCATAAGGTTATTTGAGAATATCAATTCATGGGTAAGCTCAGTTAATAGCAACTTTGGGCAAATGTGCTTTGGGTGAATACTTGATGCAAGTGGCTTTGAATATATAGTTCAGAGGCTGCAACAGTCTGATGAGTCACTGAATATGAGTAAGTCATAAAAGTAACATCACAGCTCATGTGTTATAAAATTGAGTTGCATGATCCTTTTTCAGAGCCAGAGGAAATATCTCATAGAAAATATTGTAGAGAAAGTATATATTTGAGCTGTCAAAATAACAGTCTAGACACATTTTTAATCACTTCCTGTTATTAGATGAAAGACTAGCTTAAAAGTGCAATATATAATAGATTGCCTAGTTCTAAAACCCTATGCTGCCTCCTTCTAGTTATGGACTTAGTGGAAATTATCCTCATTCTCTGTGTTAGTTTTATCATCTGAAAAATTAGAAGAATAGTAGTAAGTATTTTATAAGACTTTTATAATAATTAAATGTTAAAATGCATGTAAAATAGTACCTGGCTTTTATAAGAGTACTCAGCTAATGTTAGCAATTTTTAAAGTTAATATTCTGAATTGCTGTTTTCAGTAAAGATAGAGTAGCTTGATTCGTACTAATCATCCTGCTAATGACAAGTGAAACTTTAGACAGACATTAAAACAGGATTATAAAACAATTATTTAAAAGTTGTGAGGAAAACTAAAAGAAGATAGAAACTACAAAATAAACATTATTTAACAGCAAGAGAAATAAACTATGTGACTCAAAATTAAATAGCTTGAACTTGAAGCTGAGATCATCTGTTTTACTGGAATGAAGAGACAGAGGTTGGAATTTGGAGCTGCTAAAATGGCTGAAAATTGAGGGAAACAGTCCTCAAAGGAAGATACCACAGAGGAAAAAGTACCAAAATTGTGTACAAATTCTGCTTAAATATTAGCTGATGTGTAAACTGTGCATATGCAAGGTGATACAAAAGGAAGACAGAAGAAAGGATGCTACTGGGCAAATAAAGACAAGCAGAAATTTCTACAACCTATTGTTAGAGAGACATTTGGAGTTCAATTCCCAACAAATTAGAGGGAGTTGGTAAACATTTTGGATTTTCCTTGAAATCCCAGAAGATCCATGCCTTAAGAAGGATCCAAGGCTACATTCTAGTTCTAGGAGTAAAGCCAAGGTTCTTAAAGGGTCCACTTAAAATTATTTTTAATTATATCAGGTCAACCTTTCAGTTTCTTAATTTTTTTATTGGAATGAAACATAATATTCCTACAATTTTGATGACATAATTCAGATTTTCTACAATATATATTATACATAATATTCAGTATATAGTTCAAATTTACAAGATATGATAAGAAAAAATTGGATGTAAAATTCAAAATAAAGCCAACAGAAACACATTAAAATAGGACTTAGATATTAGAATTGGCAATAAAATTTTAAACCAGGTTTAATAAACATATTAAAACAGGTATTATAGACATTGAAAAATATAGTGAAAATGACTGAACAGAAATGGAGAATCACAGCTAAGAAATGGGAAAACTTAAAAAGAGTCAAATTATTATAAGAGAATTAATTATAAGAGAAAAATACATGTAACATATAAAAGATCTTTGAATTGGCTAGACAGAGCAGAGAAAATAATTAGTAACAAAGACAGATCAGTTTAAAATATAAAAATTAAAGCCAGAACAGATCATTTGAGACCTATTATAAAGTGCCAGATAGTAATATATAATTGTGGTCCCCTAAGTGGAGAGAATAGGAAAATAAAACCAAATATTTGAAGAGACAATAATCTAGACATTTCTAAAACTGATTAGGATATTGTCACAGAAACAAAAATCTCAGAAAAGCATGAGCAAGGAAAATACAAAGAAAAATACATCTGTGGGCATTATTGTCAGAATGCTAGCAACAAAAGATAAAGGGAAAAAAGAAACATGGTATTCCACAGAACAAGAATGAAGACTGACTTCTTATTGGAATAAATCAATGGCAGGTGATAATAGAAACATGTAAAGATTTGTATAGAGACTCAAAAGAAACAGCCTAGCCAAAGCAATCTTGAGAAAAAAAAAGCAGAACTGGAGAAATCAAGCTTTCTGACTTCAAACTATACTACAAAGTTACAGTCATCAAAACAGAATGGCACAAAAATAGAGCTATAGATCAATGGGACAGGATAGAAAGCCCAGAAGTAAACCCATGCAACCATTGTCAATTAATCTATGACAAAGGAGGCAAGAATATACTGTGGAGAAAGAACAGTCTCTTCAAAATATAATGCTGGGAAAACTGAGCATATACATATAAAAATGAGATTAGAACATTCTTTAACATCATACACAAAACTAAACTCATAAAGGGTTAAAGACCTAAATGTAAGACTTGGTACCATACAACTCTTAAAGGGAAGTATTGGCAGAACCCTCTGACATAAATCGCAGGAAAATCTTTTCTGATGTCTCTCTTAGAGTAAGGAAAATAAAAATAAGCAAATGGGACCTGATCAAGCTCAAAAGCTTTTCACAGAAAAGGAAATCATAAACAAAACAAAAAGACAACCTACAGCATGGGAGAAAACATTTTCAAATTGTGTGACTGATAAGGGATTAATCTCCAAAATTTACAAATAGCTCATGAGGCTCAAAGTAAAAACAAACAAACAACACAGTAAAACAAAGGTTTATGCAAAAAATCTAAACAGACTTTTCTCCAAAGAAAACATACAGACATCTAAGAGACACATGAAGAGATGTTCAGCATCGCTAATTATTACGGAAACACAAATCAAAACTACAATGAGATATCACCTAACACCAGTCAGAATGGCCATCATCAAAATGTCTGCAGATAATAAATACTGGAGAGGGTGTAGAGAAAGGGGAACTCTCCTTTGGAATGTAAATTGGTACAGCCCTCTGGAGAACAGCATGGAGTTCTTAAGAAACTAAAAATAGAGTTTCCATATGATCCAGCAGTCCCATTCCATATCCAGAAAAAAACATGGTTCAAAGATACATGCATCACACTGTTCAGGGCAGCACTGCTTAACCTAACCAAGATATGGAAGCAACCTGTGTCCATTAACAGAGGACTGGATTAAGAAGATGTGGTACATATAGACAATGCAATATTAGTCATAAAAAGAATGAAATAATGCCATTTGCAGCAAGACAGATGGACCTGTAGATCATCATACTAAGTGAAGATAAAGACAAATATCATATGATATCACTTACATGCAGAATCTAAAAAAAATGATACAAACATTTATAAAAGAGAGAGACTCACAGACTTGGAGAATGAATTTATGGTTACCAGAGGGGAAGGGTGAGGGGTAGGAACAGGTTGAGAGTTTGGGACTGACATGTACACACTGCTATATTTAAAATAACCAATAGGGACCTACTGTAAGCACAGGTAAATCTGCTCAATACTCTGTAATAATATAAACAGGAAAATAATGTGAAAAAGTATATATATGTGTATGTGTATATATATATATCTGAATCATCTTGATGTACACCTGAAACTAACTCAACATTGTTGATCAACTGTACTCCAAAGTAAAATAAAATTTTAAAAAAAAAGAAAGATCTTCCAATGCTAGCAGGAGTAAGTGAAGTCACTCAGCCGTGTCAGACTCTTTGCGACCCCATGGACTGTAGCCTACCATGTAGGCTACTGTAGCTCCTCTGTCCATGGGATTCTCCAGGCAAGGATACTGGAGTAGGTTGCCATTTCCTTCTCCAGGGGATCTTCTCAACCCAGGGATCGAACCCAGGTCTCCTGCATTGCAGGCCAACGCTTTACCATCTGAGCCACCAGGGAAGCCAATAAATAAAGGGTGCTAAGAAAATTGTGAACCTGAATTCTAAAATCTGTCCTCAAATATCTTTCATAAATGGAGAAGAGATTGACAATTTTTTTTTTTTGGAGGGAAAAGATAAAAACTGAACTACTTTATCATTTAAAAAAAAAAAAAAAAACTAATAGAATTTCTTCAGAGTGAAGAAAAGTAATCCACCAAGGAAACCCAGAATAAGACAACTGGAAGTAGTAAATATATAAGATGGATTGTATTTTTATTAATTTAAGTGTCTTGACTGTTTAAAGGAATCAATAATGACATTAATAGAAGTAAAATATATGATAACAGAAGCAGACTGGCTAAATTAAATTATATATGTTACAGTATGATAATAATTTAAGTTAGACAATGAAACATTAATGGTTCAGAGCAACCACTGAGAAATTAAACAAAGAAGTGAAACTAGTAGATTAAGAGGAGATAAAATGAAGTGTAAAAAATACTCACTGCCAAAGAAAGAAGAAACAAACAAAATACCAGTCAGGATATATAGAAAATAAGAAGCCAAAATATAGACTTGAACCTAATATGTCAAAATGGCATTTATTATATATGCACTATACACAGCAATTCTGGTGATGTCCATGTGTAGAGTCTTACCGGTGCGTTCTCTTGGCAAAACTCTATTATTAGCCTTTGCCCTGGTTCATTCCATATTCTAAGGCCAAATACCTGTTACCAGGTGTTTCTTCTCTTCCTACTTTTGCATTCAAGTCCCCTATAATGAAAAGGAAATCTTTTGGGGCTGTTAATTCCAGAAGGTCTGGTAGGTCTTCGTGGACACATGGACATCACCAGATGGTCACACCGAAATCAGATTGATTATATTCTTTGCAGCCAAAGATGGAATAGCTCTATACAGTCAGCAAAAACAAGACAGGGAGCTGACTGTGGCTCAGATCATGAACTCTTTATTGAAAAATTGAGACTTAAATGAAGAAAGTGGGGAAAACCACTAAACCTAAACCAGGTATGACCTAAATCAAATACCTTATGACTGTACAGTGGAAGTGAGAAACAGACTTAAGGGACCAGATCTGATAGAGTGCTTGATGATCTATGGACAGAGGTTCATAACATCGTACAGGAGACAGGGATCAAGACCATCCCCAAGTAAAAGAAATACAAGAAAGCAAAATGGCTGACTGAGGAGGCCTTATATATAGCTGTGAAAGTAAGGGAAGGGAAAAGCTAAAGAGAAAAGGAAAGACATATCCATTTGAATGCAGAGTTCCAAAGAATAGCAAGGAGAGATAAGAAAGCCTTCCTCAGTGATCAGTGCAAAGAAATAGAGGAAAACATAAGAATGAGACAGACTAGAGATCTCTTCAAGAAAACGAGAGAGTTCAAGGGAACATTTCATGCAGAGATGGGCTCTATAAAGGTCAGAAATGGTATGGACCTAAGAGAAGTGAAGATATTAAGAAGAGGTAGCAAGAATACACAGAAGAACTATACAAAAAGATCTTCATGACCCAGATAATCAAGATGGCGTGATCACTCACAGTCACTTAGAGCCAGACATCCTGGAAAGTGAAGTCAAGCGGGCCTTAGGAAGCATCACTATGAACAAAGCTAGTGGAGGTGATGGAATTTCAATTGAGCTAATTCATATCTTAAAAGATGATGCTATGAAAGTGCTGCACTCAATATGCCAGCAAATTTGGAAAACTGAGTAGTGGCTACAGGACTGGAAAAGGTCAGTCTTCATTTCAACCCCAAGGAAAGGCAATGCCAAAGAATGCTCAAACTACCACACAATTGCACTCATCTCACATGCTAGTAAAGGAATGCTCAAAATTCTCCAAGCCAGGCCTCAGCAATACGTGAACCGTGAACTTCCAGATGTTCAAGCTGGTTTTAGAAAAGGCACAGGAACCAGAGATCAAATGGCCAACATCCGCTGGATCATGGAAAAAGCAAGAGAGTTCCAGAAAAACATCTACTTCTGCTTTATTGACTAGGTCAAAGCCTTTGACTGTGTGGATCACAATAAACTGTAGAAAATTCTGAAAGAGATGGGAATATCAGACCACCTGACCTGCCTTTTGAGAAATCTATGCAGGTCAGGAAGCAACAGTTAGAACTGGACATGGAAGAACAGACTGGTTCCAAATAGGGAAAGGAGTACATCAAGGCTGTATATAGTCACCCTGCTTATTTAACTTCTATGCAGGGTACATCATGAGAAACGCTGGATTGGAAGAAACACAAGCTGGAATCAAGATTGCTGGGAGAAATATCAATAACCTTAGATATGCAGATGACACCACCCTTATGGCAGAAAGTGAAGAGGAACTAAAAAGCCTCTTGATGAAAGTGAAAGTGGAGAGTGAAAAAGTTGGCTTAAAGCTCAACATTCAGAAAACGAAGATCATGGCATCCGGTCCCATCACTTCATGGCAAATAGATGGGAAACAGTGGAAACAGCGTCAGATTTTATTTTTGGGGGCTCCACATCACTGCAGATGGTGAATGCAGCCATGAAATTAAAAGACACTTACTCCTTGGAAGAAAAGTTATGACCAACCCAGAGAGCATTAAAAGCAGAGACATTACTTTGTAAATAAAGGTCCGTCTAGTCAAGGTTATGGTTTTCCCAGTAATCATGTATGGATGTGAGAGTTGGACTAAAGAAATCTGAGCACAGAAGAATTGATGCTTTTGAACTGTGGTTTTGGAGAAGACTCTTGAGAGTCCCTTGGACTGCAAGGAGATCCAACTAGTCCATCCTAAAGATCAGTCCTGGATGTTCATTGGAAGGACTGATGTTGAAGCTGAAACTCCAATACTTTGACCACCTGATGCAAAGAGCTGACTCATTTGAATAGAGCCTGATGCTGAGAAAGATTGATGGCAGGAGGAGAAGGGGACAACAGAAGATGAGATTGCTGGATGACATCACCAAGTCGATGGACACGGGTTTGGGTAGAGTCCGGCAGTTGGTGCCAGACAGGGAGGCCTGGTGTGCTGCGGTTCATGGGGTAACAAAGAATCAGACACCACTGAGCTACTCAACTGAACTGAAACACACCAATTAAAAGAAAGATTGTTAGGTTGATTTTAGTGATGAATGGCACTAAAATTATATGTAAATATAATATATAGACTGGTTGAATTTAAAGATGAGAAAAAATAGACAAACAGTAATCACAAGAGAGTCACATTAATAGCAGACAAGGTGAGCATCAAGAAAATGAGTATTACCAAGATATAAAGGGAATATTTTATAATGATAAATTATTTTCCTAAAAAAATAATAGAGTGCAGAGACAAAATACATGTAAGAACACAGAAAAATTGTTCAACACTTGTAACAAGTGTGGCCAAACTGGCATTGTGAATACTTCCTGAAACAATTTCAGAATGTATTTTTCAGGTGCATATAAAATGTTAATCAAAACAGACCATATGCTATACTATAAATTAAGCATCAACTGATTCAAGATTGAAAACATACAGTCTATATTCTCATATCACACTGGAATTTAATTGGAAATAAATAACAAGAAAATTAGAAAATGCCCTAATATTTGAAACTAGGTGAACCGCTGCTAAATTACCCATGGTCCAAAGAAGAAACCATAAGGAAAATTTAAAAATATGTTCACTAAATGACAATTAATAAAAATTTTTAAAATCCTGTTGAGAGAAATATCTTTAGCTTTAAATTTATATTTTACAAAAGATTAAAATTTTGAAATAAATATCTTAAGTAATTTTTTGAGGATAAACTCAAATAGAAGAGGATAAAGCAAATAAAATAACATAACAAATTTGAATAGAGAATAAACAATGAAAAAAGTTAACACAGCCACATGTTATTTTCTTTGAAAAAATAGTAAAATTAATAATACTGATAAAATCAATAGCAAGACATACACAAAAAGAACACAAATTAATGATAGTAGGAAGGAGATAGGGCATATTGCTATGTAGCTTATAGACACTGAAAGGATAATAAGAGGATATTATGAAAAATGTTAGTCTAATAAATTCAACCACTTACATGAAATGGACAGTTTCCTTGAATATCAGAATTCACTAAAACTAACATATGCAAAATAAAACTCATAAGTTCACTGTAATTAAAAATGAAATAATTACTAAAAATTTACCCAGAAAGAAAACTACAGGCCAAGATGATTTCACTGGTGAATCCTATCAAACATTTCAGGGTCAAGTAATACCAATTTATAATAATTCTTTTAGAAAGAGACAGTGAAGGAATATGTACCAACTTGTTTTATGAGGCAATAACACTGACACCAAAACTCACAATAATTATGACAAGAATATAAAATTTTAGATAGCACCCATTATTAGCATAGATACAAACACTGTAATGCCAAAGATGTTCAAATACCGAACAATTGCACTCACTTTACACATAATATGCTTAAAATCCTTCAATTTAGGCTTCAGGAGTACGTGAACTGAGAACTTCCATATGTACAAACTAGATTTAGTACATATCCAGTACTAGGCTGAGGAAGTAGAGATCAAATTGAGGATCACGATCCATCTGTTGGATCATAGAGAAAGCAAAGAATTCTATAAAAACATCTACTTCTGTTTCATTGACTACACTAAAACCTTTGACTGTGTGAATCACAATAAACTGTGAAAATTCTTAAAGAGATGGGAATTCCAGGCCATCTTATCTGTCTCCTGAGAAACCTGTATGCAGGGCAAGAGGCAAAAGTCAGAACTAGACATGGAACAATGGACTACTTCAAAATTGGGAAAGGAGTACATCAAGGCTGTATATTGTCACTCTCATGCAAAATGCTGGGCTGGATGAATCACAAGCTAGTATCAAGATTACTGGAAAAAATATCAATAACCTTAAGATATGCAAATGATACCATTCTAATGGCAGAAAGCAAAGAGCAACTAAAGAGCCTCTTGTTGAGGGTCAGAAAGTAAAAGTGAAAGTCATTTAGTCGCATATTCTTCTTTGTGACTCCATGGACTGTATAGTCCATGGAATTCTCCAGGCCGGAATACTGGAGCAGGTAGCCTATTCCTTCTCCAGCAGATCTTCCTGACCCAGGAATCAAACGACAGTCTTCTGCATTGCAGGCAGATTCTTTACCCAACTGAGTTATCAGGAAGCCCCTAAGTAGCCTTTCCCTTCTCCAGGGGATCTTGATGAGGGTCAGAGGGAGAGTTAAAAGCTGGCTTGAAACTCAACATTAAAAAACTAAAATGATGGCATCCAGTTCCATCATTTCATTTCAAATAGATGGGGGAAAGTAGAAACAGTGACAGGTTTGATTTTCTTCAACTCTGAAATCATTGTGGATGGTACTGTAGCCATGAAATTAAAAGATACTTGCTCCTTGGAAGAAAAGCTATGACACCTAGACAGCATGTTAAAAGTAGAGATATCACTTTTTGTATAGTCAAAGCTATGGTTTTCAATAGTCATGTCTGGATGTGAGAGTTAGACCATAAAGAAAGCTGAGAACCAAAGAATTGTTGCTTTCAAAATGTGATTCTGAAGAAGACTTTTGAGGATCCTTTGGACAGCAAGGAGATCCAACCAGTCCATCCTAAAGGAGATCAGCCCTGAATATTCATTGGAAGGACTGATGCTGAAGCTGAAGCTCCAATACTTTGGCCACTTGATACAAAGAACCAACTCATTGGAAAATACCCTGATGCTGGGCAAGTTTTAGGGCAGGAGGAGGAGGAAGTTTCAGAGGATGAGATGGTTGGAGGGCATCACTGACTGAATAGACATGAGTTTGAGCAAACTGTGGGCATTAATGAAGAACAGGGAAGCCTGACTTGCTGCAGTCCCTGGGGTCACAAGGAGCTTGACATGACTTAGCAACTGAATAGCAACACTTTAATGAAATATTAACAAAATCCAACAATACATTACAAAATGATACGAAACTACAAGTAAATTCTTCTGGACTTCTTCCAGAAACATCAACTTAGTATAACTGTTAAATTCATTCAGTATAATTCATAACATAAGAAGAATAAATAAAAACCATATGATTATCTTAATTCAAAAATACCTCTGATAAAATTAACAACGTCTTTTAATGAAAAGTTATAGAAAACTAGAAATTGAAAAGATATTATTCAATCTAAAATAAATCATCTACAACATGAACATACAGCTAACATCATGCTTTTAGAAAAATATTTAACACTTTTCTTCTAACATCAGGAACAGGTAGGGCTGACATTTTTATACACTCTACCAAGACAGTAGTTAGCAAGGATGTGACTAAAATCCTTTGATGAATACCTTCCTGGTTCAGGAAGATCCCACATACCGCAGAGCAACTAAGCTCCTGCAATACAACTACTGGGCCTGTGTGCCTAGAGACCATGCTCCACAACAGAAGGCACCTCAGTGAGAGGCCTGTGCACCACAAATAGAGTAGCCTCTCATCACAACTAAAGAAAGCCTAGGCACAGCAACCAAGACCCAGTGCAGCCAAAAAATAAATAAATTTTTAAAAATCCTCTCTCCATGCTGGAGAAATATCTGGTACACCTAGTAGTAAATTTATAAAATTTGCAAAGTAATATATATTTTAGGTCAGAAAAAAAAATATTTCACTATGCATGAGATGAAATCAGAGCAGTGCATATACCTATGTATGGTCCTGACATCTTAGTCTGGTATTTTGAAGTGCAAAAGCAGATTTAAATTTATTTTTTCATTGCCTACACTATGCTAAGTATTGGGTTAGATGATTTTACATATTTGATTTTATTATTTAAGAAATGAATAATAGACTATTATAGTTCTGGGTGTTCCTCAGCAGTCATTTTCTTGAATCTTTTCATTCCCCTGGTATATAAGCTTGAATAAACTTGGATACATGTACCTGTATGGCTGAGTCCCTTTGCCGTTCACCTGAAACTACCATATACTCTTAATTGGCTATACCCCAGTACAAAATGAATTGTTTAAAGTTTGGAAAAAAAAATTACCAGTTTCCCCATTTCTAAACTACAGTCAAGGCCAGTGTCTCTTTAACAGTTGCATCTCTAATGTATAGTTCAATGCATGGCATATGGTAGGTAATTAATGCAACTTTGCTGATGCATGGCAAAATGAATACAAATCTTCATCTCTGCCTTAAACTCTGCTACAAATTCAGATTGGATCTCTTCTTGCTCTAATCACCAGGGGCAAATTGGAGGATCTGAACAACTGCTTTGTTCCAAGAACTCTGCTAGACACTTTATGTATTTTATTCTTCATTTTAATATTATAGGGTCAAATTTTTTTCATCATATGCATGACTCTCTATTCTGTACTCTTGCCAAAACAACATACATTAAAAAATAATTTCTTTTAAAACATCTTGAAATTTGTGGATTAGAAGATGCAAACTGTGTCACTTATAAATGACAATTTTGCACAGTCAATAAAACAAAAGCGCTGCATAAACAGAAAATGCTATACTAATGCAGATGATATCTACACTTCTGGTGAACATTTCAGAAAAAATTACAAATTGATTTTATTATATTGTCAGTTATGATTTTTAGTACCATTGTATTCAAGATGGTTTCTACTGTGATTCAAATGTAATTATTTGGAGGAACAGAGCTAAAATAAATTATCAACACTGATTATAATTTACTTCAGGACAAGTAATTTCATCCATAAGTCTGTGTCAAAAACACAATGCTTTCAACATCCATTATGCAAATCAATTTTCACATTTTTTCATAATTTAACTATGTTTACTCACCTAAATGACTATAGAATTCATGGAAAATAATTAGGGCAAAGATGAGTGTTTCATTTTAATAGGTTCATAAATATATGTGTGAGGTTTGTGCTACATATTTTGTATTATTCCATAATAAAATAAGTTTCTATAAAATCAAACTTATTTTTTATTGCGCTAATTTCACCCTGGGATGACATTGTTTAATAATAATGCAGTTATCACATTCTTTCAAGATTACTAGCAGATCTAGAGTAGGAATATATCTTCTAATTCATGCCCCAAGATTATTGTTTATTTTCAATTGACTCCCAAGGTAGCTTTTCTGTAGGAAGATATTGTTCTTTCTATATGAAGAAATAATATTAAGCAAATATTTTTACTTCTTTTCCTTCTCTTTTTCCATTCTACAAGATTCTTCTATAAAATGAGACGTTTCTGGCAAAATACCTCTGATCTCTTCTTCCTCCTTTAATTTAGCATCCATTGCTAAGGCTAGCAGTCATGAACTAGTACAGTCAATGAGAGACAGAAGCAAGTTTAAAAAGCATCTGTCTTCCCAAGAAAAGTGCAAATTACTATTCACAGTTTAAGAGTTGGGTCAAAGGTCATTTCCTTTATGCAGTTTCCCCAACTTTTCAGAGTCATCTATGTGCTTCTCTGGCATTTCTGTCCCTCACATGACTGTCACATGCCATACATGTAATCAACACACTGGCAACTCTTCAGTGGCAGAAATTAGCGTTAACCTCAGCAACCCCATCCCTGGGACTTACGACAATGTTTTACACAAAATCAGAAATCAGTAAACATTTATTCATTGAGAAACCAAAAATTTTTAAATAAAATAATGCAATATATTAAGAATAGAGTTTTCAGTCAAAAAAAATATTATGTTCTTTTACTCTTATTCTCTAAAAGCTTCCTCTTCAACAGAAAAGTCAGATTTCCCACACAAGATGTTAAGCAATTTTAAATCCTATAGGCAATAATTACTGTGCCTTTTATAAACAGGGACTCATGAAATAACAGAGTATTCAGTGATACGATACCATCCCACTTCCTACTATCATTTCTTAGAATAAGATGTTTAAGATAAGTTAATTCCTTCTAATTAAGTCAGAGCTTGTGATCCTCCCAAGAACTATTAGTCACTTCTTTAGATTATCACTAATCTAAGAAAAGAAGGAACTGCACATGATAATATATTACAGTGACTTCTAAAAGGCACGATATTTTGACTTCTACATAATAGAAGATGCCTGGTGGCTCAGAATTAAGGCATATGCTAAAATTAGCAACTTACTAGTAAAGAGTTAGTATCCCAAGTTCCTGGCTTTCAAAGACTCGTTACTATTCTGTGTAAATGTGTTCAATGCTTGTTCTCTTCCATTTGTGTTTCTACAGGGAGAAGGAGATTTTCCATTTTAGGGAGGAATATTTGAATGGATATTTCTTTCCTTCATTTCCTCCATTCCATGCAAATAGGTATCAGTATAAGAATGTAACTTTAGCAATCAGTTCAGTTCAGTCGCTCCGTTGTGTCTGACTTTTTGTGACCCCATGAATCGCCAGCACGCTAGGCCTCCCTGTTCATTACCATCTCTCAGAGTTCACTCAGACTCACATCCATCGAGTCAGTGATACCATCCAGCCATCTCATCCTCTGTCATCCCCTTCTCCTCCTGCCCCCAATCCCTCCCAGCATCAGAGTCTTTTCCAATGAGTCAACCCTTCGCATGAGGTGGCCAAAGTACTGGACTTTCAGCTTTAGCATCATTCCTTCCAAAGAAATCCCAGGGCTGATCTCCTTCAGAATGGACTGGTTGGATCTCCTTGCAGTCCAAGGGACTCTCAAGAGTCTTCTCCAACACCACAGTTCAAAAGCATCAATTCTTCGGCACTCAGCCTTCTTCACAGTCCAACTGTCACATCCATACATGACCACAGGAAAAACCATAGCCTTGACTAGACGGATCTTAGTCGGCAATGTCTCTGCTTTTGAATATGCTATCTAGATTGGTCATAACTTTTCTTCCAAGGAGTAAATGTCTTTTAATTTCATGGCTGCAATCACCATCTGCAGTGATGCTGGAGCCCCCAAAATAAAGTCTGACACTGTTTTCACTGTTTACCCATCTATGTCCCATGAAGTGAGGGGACCGGATGTCATGATCTTCATTTTCTGAATGTTGAGCTTTAAGCCAACTTTTTTCACTCTCCACTTTCATCAAAAGGCTTTTAGTTCCTCTTCACTCTCTGTCATAGGGTGGTATCATCTGCATCTTTGAGGTTATTGATATTTCTCCTGGCAAACTTGATTCCAGCTTGTGTTTCTTCCAGTCTAGCATTTCCAGATTGATTATATTCTTTGCAGCCAAACATGAAGAAGCTCTATACAGTCAACAAAAACAAGACCAAGAGCTGACTGTGGCTCAGGTCATGAACTCCTTATTACCAAATTCAGACTTAAATTGAAGAAAGTAGGGAAAACTACTAGACCATTCAGGTATGACCTAAATCAAATCCCTTGTGATTATACAATGGAAGTGAGAAATAGATTTAAGGGCCTAGATCTGATAGATAGAGTGCCTGATGAACTATGGAATGAGTTTCATGACATTGTACAGGAGACAGGAATCAAGACCATCCCCATGGAAAATAAATGCAAAAAGCAAAATGGCTGTCTGGGGAGGTCTTACAAATAGTTGTGAAAAGAAGAGAGGTGAAAAGCAAAGGAGAAAAGGAAAGATATAAGCATCTGAATTCAGAGTTCCAAAGAATATCAAGAAGAGATAAGAAAGCCTTCTTCAGCGATCAGTGGAAAGAAATAGAAGCAAAGAACAGAATGGGAAAGACTAGAGATCTCTTCAAGAAAATTAGAGATACCAAAGGAATATTTCATGCAAAGATGGGTTCAATAAAGGAGAGAAATGGTCTAGACCTAACAGAAGCAGAAGATACTAAGAAGAGGTGGCAAGAATACACAGAAGAACTGTACAAAAAAGATCTTCATGACCCATATAATCATGACGGTGTGATCTCTCGCCTAGAGCCAGACATCCTGGAATGTGAAGTCAAGTGGGCCTTAGAAAGCATCACTACAAACAAAGCTAGTGGAGGTGATGGAATTCCAGTTGAGCCATTTCAAATCCTGGAAGATGATGCTGCGAAAGTGCTGCACTCAAGATACCAGCAAATTTGGAAAACTCAGCAGTGGCCACAGGACTGGAAAAGGTCAGTTTTCATTCCAATCCCAAAGAAAGGCAATGCCAAAGAATGCTCAAACTACCGCACAATTGCACTCATCTCACATGCTAGTGAAGTAATGCTCAAAATTCTCCAAGCCAGGCAACAGCAATACTTGAACTGTGAACTTCCTGATGTTCAAGCTGGTTTTAGAAAAAGACAGAGGAACCAGAGATCAAATTGCCAACATCTGCTGGATCATCGATGAAGCAAGAAAGTTCCAGAAAAACATCTATTTCTGCTTTATTGACTATGCCAAAGCCTTTGACTGTGTGGATCACAATAAACTGTGGAAAATTCTGAAAGAAATGGGAATACCAGACCACCTGACCTGCTTCTTGAGAAATCTGTATGCAGGTCCGGAAGCAACAGTTAGCACTGGACATGGAACAACAGACTGGTTTTAAATAGGAAAAGGAGTATGTCAAGGCTGTATATTGTCACCCTGCTTATTTAACTTTAGCAATAGGTTTCTCACGTGCATGATAATATTTGCTACATTTCTAGCTGCCATATTCTCCACATCCTTTTACAGCAACACAGAGAACTCTCCTTCATTTGGTTAATTGCATCTATTTATCAGTTTATTAGAAATCTTAAGAGAGGAGGGGTGGATGATCAAGTGACACCACAACTCCACATGTTGGAACAGTTCCATCCATTACTTTATACCCTCCCCTTTCCAGTTCAGATTCTAGAGTGCTTTCCAGTCTTCCTCACACCATGGCACACATATAAAATTCTATTCATCACATCAGGGTGAACAGAGAAAGCATCCTGGCAACAGCCAGTGCAAGGATCAGCTATCCCAGATGCAGACCACTCCCTTTCAACTGCAAAGAATATTTTTTTGGAGTGCTTACTAAACTTGATACAAGGTGCTTTTATTTTAATTTCTTTGTTTCTTCAAACAGTTGCTAAAGAATAATAATCATAAGTAAAAGCTATTCTCACTGCATGAACCTCAAATACTCATGGAAATCTAGAATCTAGCCTATTATAACATAGATACCAGTAGAGGCCAGTCTTACTTAGCTGATATTTTTATATGATAATTATAACTATTCTTTATCAATTTCTTAAAATAGACATCACTAGGCAACTAGAGATAGTATTGCAATTGTTCATGTACTTCGAATACATAGCACTTATTATTGTAAAACATCTTTTCTTTTCTTCAAATAAGTCTTTATTAGGCTAAAATCATCATGGGAAACAAGACAATGTTGGGGGTTTTATCCATTTGAGAAGCTTCTGTCATTCAGAAGGATTAACATTTTTGTTCTGATTCTATCCTCCTCCTCCAATTAAATGATTAAGTACCAACTGATTTATTTGGAAATGTATTAACCTATCAATATATTATCTCTATGAGACTCTATAATTCACTCACATGATCTAGATGAATTAACCTCATTGTCTGTTGGTTTACTTGGTTCAGAAAGTGAAAACTGAGGTTCTGGGAATTACAGAAACTTAAGGCAAAAAGTCCTAAGTAATCATTTAAACTAGAGATTAGCAGTATTTTTCTGAAAACGATCAGATAGATAGTAAGTATTTTTGCCTCTGTGGGCTAGACAGTCTTCCTGGGGTGGCTCAACATTGCTGTTGTGGGGCAGCAGAAGGGGCCACAGTCACACCCTAAGTAGATGAATGTGGCCACATTTGGCCCACAGGCTGTGGTTTGCTGACCACTGATCTTAATGTATTTCCATTTGGAGACAGAGTGCTATCCAGAAAGGATAATCTTGTCTCTGGTTTCAGGTCAATGGTGGGAAGTCAGATCTCCCTATCTCCCAGATATCACTCTTTGCATGTTGTTACATTATTTGATTTTAGCCAAAATAGGAAATGAACGGCATTAAAATGATCAGGGATGTTTCATTCAGCTCTGCAACTATTAAAAAAGTTAAATCAATACTAATAACTAATATATATTTATCCAATACTATATATTATATAATAGGCTAAGTTTTTACATCATTTTTATTTAATCTTGACTTAACCCTATGAGGTAGATTCTTTTATTATCTCTCATTTAGGTATAGGAGACTGGGAATCAGGTAAATTGCCCAGGACACAGCATTGCAATGGAAACAGCTAAGATTCCAACCCAATGACCAAAGCTGGTCCTCCTACTCATCCATCATATCATATTTTCTCCATTTACAAATATGGAAATCATCAGTTCAGTCGCTCGGTCGTGTCCAACTCTTTGCAACCCCATGAATTGCAGCACACCAGGACTCCCTGTCCATCACCAACTCTCAGAGTTCACTCAAACTCATGTCCATCAAGTCGGTGATACCATCCAGCCATGTCATCCTCTGTCATCCCCTTCTCCTCCTGCCTACAATCCTTCCCAGCAACAGAGTCTTTTCCAATAAGTCAACTCTTCACATGAGGTGGCCAAAGTATTGGAGTTTCAGCTTTAGCATCAGTCCTTCCAATGAACACCCAGGACTGATCTCCTTTAGGATGGACTGGTTGGATCTCTTTGCAGTCCAAGGGACTCTCAAGAGTCTTCTCCAACACCACACTTCAAAAGCATCAATTCTTCAGCACTCAGCTTTCTTCACAGACCAACTCTCACATCCATACATGATTACTGGAAAAACCATAGCCTTGACTAGATGGACCTTTGTTGACAAAGTAATGTCTCTGCGTTTGAATATGCTATCTAGGTTGGTCGTAACTTTTCTTCCAAGGAGTAAGCGTCTTTTAATTTTATGGCTGCATTCACCACACGCAGTGATTTTGGAGCCACCCAAAATAAATTCTGACACTCTTTCCACTGTTTTCCCATCTATTTCCCATGAAGGGATGGGACCAGATGCCATGATCTTAGTTTTCTGAATGTTGAGCTTTAAGTCAACTTTTTCACTCTCCTCTTTCACTTTCATCAAGAGGCTTTTTAGTTCTTCTTCACTTTCTGCCATAAGGGTGGTGTCATCTGCATATCTGAGGTTACTGATATTTCTCCCAGCAATCTTGATTCCAGCTTGTGTTTCTTACAGCCCAGTGTTTCTCATGATGTACCCTGCATATACGTTAAATAGGCAGGGTGACAATATACAGCCTTGACATACTCCTTTTCCTATTTGGAACCAGTCTGTTGTTCCATGTCCAGTTCTAACTGTTGCTTCCTGACCTGCATACAGGTTTCTCAAGAGACAGGTCAGGTGTTCTGGTATTCCCATCTCTTTCAGAATTTTCCACAGTTTATTGTGATCCACACAGTCAAAGGCTTTGGGATAGTCAATAAAGTAGAAATAGATGTTTTTCTGGAACTCTCTTCCTTTTTCCATGGTCATCCAGCTCCAATTTCATATTATTTGGTAACTGTAATCTAATAATAGTTACCCAAGGACATCAAGTCCTAGTCTCTAGAATGTAAAAAGTTTATATTTGGGAAAAGGATATTTGCAGATGTAATTAAAGATTTTGAGATGAGACAATTACCCCAGATTTCCACTAGGACCTAAATAAACTCCAATATTGTTACAAGGAAAAGGCAGACAGTTTATAGAGAAACAAGGAAGAAGACACGATGTGACAACAGAGGCAGACAGCAGAGTAGCCATAAGCTGAGGAGCCTGGAGCCTTGAAAAGCTAGATGAAGCCTGGAAGGGATTCCTCCTTAGAGGAGCGGAAAGAAGCAGTGAGGCCCCTCCTACCTGATTTTGAACTCCTTGCCTCAGGAACTGTAAAAAGAAAAAATCACTAATAGTGGGTTTTATTTGCAGCCACCAAGCTCACGGTAATCTGTTACAGGACTTCAGGAAACCAATATAAGTAACCATACCTTGTTGTTCCTCTGGAACACCACCCTTCCCTACTCTACTCATGGGTTGCTTATTGAAAACAGCTACATCCTTGTTTCTAGGCATGTTTTTCTGACCATTCCTAAGCAAATCACAAAATTACATCCCTTGGCTCTCATAATTGGCTCAGGAATAGATACATAAACTAGACATCCAATTAAAGTGAATATGTGAAGTGTGTAGATATCAGAGATACTTTATCTTTCCTGCTTAAAAAAAAAGCATATAAGTTTAAGCACTACCTTGCAGACATCCTGCAACCATGAGGGAAGAGGTTGCCTAATAACAAAGTTAACCCAGAAGAAGCCAAATCAGAGATAAATAAATCTGAGTCCTCGTAGATTAGTCAGTAAAGAATCTGCCTGCAATGCAGGAGACCCAGGTTCGATTCCTGGGTTGGGAAGATCCCCTAGAGAAGAAAATGGCAACCAATTCTAGTATTCTTCCCTGGAGAATCCCATGGACAGAGGAGACTGGCAGGCTACAGTCCATAGGGTCACAAGAGTCGGACATGACTTAGCAAGTAAACCACCAAGCACCACAGTCAGGATTCTCCAGAGTAATAGAACCAGTGGGAGATAGGTAGGAAGGTAGATAAAGAGATTGGTTATTAGGGACTGGTTCATGAGATTATGGAAGCTGAGAAGCCCCATGTTCTGCCCCCTGTAAGCAAGAAACCTATGAAAATGAGTGGAATAGTTGTAATCCATATGTGAAAGCATAAGAACCAGGGAAGCCAATGTTGTAAGTCCCAGTCTGAGTTCAAAATCCTGAGAACCAGAAGCACTGATGTCCATATAAGAGCAGGAGAAGCTGGATGTCCCAGCTCAAGTAGAGAGCAAACTGGCCCTTTCTCCACCATTTCTTTGTTCTGTTCAGAAATCAGTGGATCAGATGATGCCCATCTTTATTGGTGAAGGCAATCTTCTTTACTCAGTCAACTGAATAAGCTCTAATTTCTTCTAGAAACACTCTTATGGACACAGTCAATAATAATTTTTTTTTACCAGATATCTGGGCATTGCTCAGTGAAATTAATACATAAAATTAACCATTATAAGTAGCTACTTTTGAACCCATGCATATAGCTTCCCTGGTGGCTCAGACAGTAAAGAATCTTGCTGTGCAGGAGACCTGACTTTGATCCCTGAGTCAGAAAGATCCCTTGGAGAAGGGAATAGCTGCCCTCTCCAGTACTCTTGCCTGGAGAATTACAAGGACAGAGGAATCTGGTAGTCTACATTCCATGGGGTTGCAAAGAGTGGGACACGACTGAGTAATTAAAATAAAGCTTCAAGTCCCCACTGTTAGACTCCTTGATTTCATAAGCCTATGAATTTCTTTCATAGTTGAAGCCAATTAGAATTGAGATGTCATAGCATCATAAAGACTCATAATGTACAACAGGCTAAACATTTTTAAACTTTCTATAAATCAAAATAAAAATATAATTTTTAATCTCGTTGAAATGCAGAATCAATCAGAAAAATTATTTGGCGCATAAAAATAACTTGTGCAAAGTCTAGTTTATATTTAATCATAAATATAAACTTTCTGTGGAGAAAAAATACAGCCTGTGGATTCTTTTCATTCTTCATTCTCTATCTGCTTACATGGTGGTCTCACCACCTTAAAATTATTTTATCACTTTCTATTTATTCTATAAATCCACTTCTCTGCTTTCAGCATTATGAAATTCTTACAATTTTGTCACTCTTTCTCCATTTCTTCATTAGTTTTTTTTTCTTTTTCATTATTAACTCATAGTTTTAAGCATTAATTTTGTTTTCTTTAGAAACAATAACCAGAGGGAGACATTATTTGAAAGATGCTTTTGCATTTTACCTCAATACAAAAGACATCATCATGATAATCTGCCTCAAAAATGATAATATCTCTTCATAAGCTTCCCTGATAGCTCAGTTGGTAAAAATCTGGCTGCAATGCAGGAAGCCCCGATTTGATTCCTGGTTTGGGAAGATCTGCTGGGGAAGGGATAGCCTACCCATTCCAGTATTCTTGGGCTTCCCCTGTGGCTCACCTGGTAAAGACTCCTCCTGCAATGTGGGAAACTTGGCTTGGATCCCTGGGTTTGAAAGTTCCTCTGAAGAAGAGAAGGGCTACCCACTCCAATATTCTAGCCTAGAGAATTCCATGGACTGTATAGTCCATGGGGTTGCAAAGAGTCGGACACAACTGAGCAGCTTTCACTTCACTTCACTTCAGTTGGTATATAACCAAAATCTTAAAACTAACTGAAAATTCAAATCTTCACTTTGGAAGCTTGAATCCTTAAACAAATCAGTGTCTGTTTTATGGGATAACACATTCAAGAGGGCTTTTTCGAATTTATTAAATGCCAGTTGATAGTTCATAGTATAGCAAGGAAAACAGCATTCAGTTCAGTTCAGTCGCTCAGTCGTGTCCGACTCTTTGTGACCCCATGAATCGCAGCACGCCAGGCCTCCCTGTCCATCACCAACTCCTGGAGTTCACCCAAACTCATGTTCACTGAGTCCATGATGCCATCCAGCCATCTCATCCTCTGTTGTCCCCCTTCTCCTCCTGCCTCCAATCCTTCCTAGCATCAGAGTCTTTTCCAATGAGTCACCTTTTCGCATGATGTAGCCAAAGTACTGGAGTTTCAGCTTTAGCATCAGTCCTTCCAAAGAAATCCCAGGAATGATCTCCCTTAGAATGGACTGGTTGGATCTCCTTGCAGTCCAAGGGACTCTCAAGAGTCTTCTCCAACACCACACTTCAAAAGCATCAATTCTTTGGCACTCAGTCTTCTTCACAGTCCAACTCTCACATCCATATATGACCACAGGAAAAGCCATAGCCTTGACTAGAAGGACCTTAGTCGGCAAAGTAATGTCTCTGATTTTGAATATGCTATCTAGGTTGGTCATAACTTTTCTTCCAAAGAGTAAGTGTCTTTTAATTTCATGGCTGCAGTCACCATCTGCAGTGATTTTGGAGCCCCCAAAATAAAGTCTGACACTATTTCCACTCACATTCCAAGATGTCTGGCTCTAGATTAGTGATCACATCATCATGATTATCTGGGTCGTGAAGATCTTTTTGTACAGTTCTTCCATGTATTCTTGCCACCTCTTCTTAATATCTTCTGCTTCTGTTAGGTCCAGACCATTTCTGTCCTTTATGGAGCCCATCTTTGCATGAAATGTTCCCTTGGCAGCTCTAATTTTTTTGAAGAGATCTCTAGTCTTTCCCATTCTGTTGTTTTCCTCTATTTCTTTGCATTGATCACTGAAGAAGGCTTTCTTATCTCTTCTTGCTATTCTTTGCTCAATTATCCAACATTTAAATATTTCCAGGTTAGTTTCAAAATATTCTTCTTTTGTCAACCTCTAAATAGAAAAGATGGCTGAACATATACCACAGACTTAAAGAAGATAAAATATCATGTTAATTATTTCTCAGTAAAACCAGAAAAAGGAAACAATGCATTCATTAGGTATGCACAATGACAATCATTACAGTATAATGCCATTTTAAAATCTTATGAGTGTTTGTTAAAAAATTACTGAATAGCAAAGTTTTGATAGAGATAGCAGATAAGTTAATAACTCTGCAGTAATCAAGATACCACATTGTCATGTAAAATAAAATTGCTTTTATAGGATAGCTTTCTTGGGGGTTCCCATACATCTAAGAAATGTCATCATCACAGCTATTGCTAACACACTAAACAAATGGAAAATGTTGGGTAATTTGACCATGTGGAATACGAGAAGTTGAAAACTCTGGAAAACACTGTGACCATGTGAAATATGGCTACCTGATGCATTTAGCTAGGTTTTGTGTGTGATGACTGAGCTAACTGCCTGAATAACAGTGCTCGCCACTCTATATAGAACTGATTCTACAATTAACCTGGGTTGGTTGTTCCTATGGCTCAGTTCAGTTCAGTCGCTCAGTCGTGTCCAACTCTTTGAGACCCTATGGACAGCAGCACGCCAGGCCTCTCTGTCCATCACCAACTCCTGGAGTTGCCCAAACTTATGTGCATTGTTTCGGTGATATCATCCAACCATCTCATCCTCTGTCATCCCCTTCTCCTTCTGCCCTCAGTCTTTCCCAGTATCAGGGTCTTTTCCAATGAGTCATCTCTTCACGTCAGGTGGTCAAAGTATTGGAGTTTCAGCTTCAACATCAGTCTTTCCAATGAACACCCAGGACTGATCTCCTTTAGGATGGACTGGTTGGATCTCCTTGCAGTCCAAGGGACTCTCAAGAGTCTTCTCCAACACCACAGTTCAAAAGCATCAATTCTTTGGCACTTTTGGCTTTCTTTATAGTCCAACTATCACATCCATATATGACCACTGGAAAAACCATAACCTTGACTAGATGGACCTTTGTTGACAAAGTGATGTCTCTTCTTTTTAATATGCTGTCTAGGTTGGTCATAACTTTCCTTCTGAGGAGTAAGCATCTTTTAATTTCATGGCTGCAGTCACCTTCTGCAGTGATTTTGGAGCCCAAGAAAATAAAGTCAGTAACTGTTTCCACTGTTTCCCCATCTATTTCCCATGAAGTGATGGGACCAGATGCCATGATCTTCGTTTTCTGAATGTTGAGCTTTAAGCCAACTTTTTCACTCTCCTCTCTCACTTTCATCAAGAGACTCTTTAGTTCTTCTTCACTTTCTTCCATAAGGGTGGTATCATCTGCATATCTGAGGTTATTGATGTTTCTCCTGGCAGTCTTGATTCCAGCTTGTGCTTCATCCAGTCCAGCGTGTCTCATGATGTTCTCTGCCTATAAGTTAAATAAGCAGGGTGACAATATACAGCCTTGACGTACTCCTTTTCCTATTTGGAACCAGTCTGTTGTTCCATGTCCAGTTCTAACTGTTGCTTCTTGATCTGCATACCGATTTCTCAAGAGGCTGGTCAGGTGGTCTGGTATGGCTCAAATCACTGGGTAACCAGAATTGTTCTGAACATCAGTTTTTGCTTTTTCTTAGAAGCATATTCAAAATATAACCAAGAGTAGAGTATGCATATCATAGACAATGTTGTGTACATACTTGGGCCATGATGGACATCTTTAACAAGGAAGAGGAAGACTTTTGTTTGGTTTGTTGCTTTGAGAATAGATGTCAATTGAATTCATCTCTCTGCATGCATCATCCTTCCTGTATCTTGTACTATTATCCTTTTTCCAGAAGATGTCTCCTTTTCCCTTCATTCCTATATTTTGAATATACAAATATGGCAATCATTACACCATCAAGCCTTATTTTGATGGGTGTTTAAGCTGTGTGCTAAGGCAATGAGTATAGGAAGTTTTTGACTATAGGAAGGTTCTGAATAGGTAGGAAAATAATGGATAAGTTAAAAACTCTTTGGAATTATTGTCAAACAATGAAATTTCAAAAATCCTCTCACATGAGAAATACAAAAATCAAATATTTGATACTAAAAGGTTCTACATTGGTCTCTGGTGGTTATATTTAAGAAATATAGAATATAGGGTGATAGAAAGAGGACTAAAACATAAACTTGGAACATATAATCTAGAAGAATTGTGATACCAGTTTAACCAGGGAGTCATAAGGTAATCCTTCTTTCCTACTGAAATCATTCTCAGGACACCTTAATGGGGATAGAGGCAGATGGTATGTCAAGAAGAAAAACAAAAAGGCTATTAATTGACTGCATACTTTGTTCCAGAAACTCTGTTTAGCACACTTTATGCCATACTGCATGTGATGCCATGATCTTATCATGATTAATGAAGTAGATTAAGTCATTGATAGAAAAAGATGATCAACAGATGAGAAGATAAATTATTCCATACTTATTTTGATAAAGAGGAAAGCAATTTAGGGAAAAAAAAATTATGCACCAAAATGGATTTCAAATGAAATAACAAGTTAAACGTAGTAAATGAAATGCAGCTTAATGAGAGAATCATAATTAAATAAGCCAACAGTTTTTTACTACAAACAAAGACATTAGGCTAGGCTTTATAGTTAAGATAAAAGTTATACATATTTTGGTTTTTCTAAATATCATGAGGTTGAAAAAAGTGAAAGTGTTAGTCACTCAGTCATGTCCAACTTTGTGACCCCAAGGACTGTAGCCCTCCAAGTTCCTCTATCCATGGAATTCTCCAGGCAAGACTACTAGAGTGGGTTGCCATTTCCTTCTCCAGGAGATCTTCCCAATCAAGGGACTGAACCCAGGTTCTTTACCATCTGAGCCACCAGAGTTACTTGGAAACAACTAGATTTCACAGTAATTTCCCTAATGAAGATGGGAGTAGAATGTATTAAATACCTCTGTACACCTTCTCAAAATCTTTTGGCTTCATCTCTCATTTTGGTACTGCTTCTGTGACTGTTTCAGAACAGGTTCTGATTGGTTCGTTTATCCAGACAGAACCTCCTAACTCCTGTAGCTGGGTCTAGGGCTTTTACTAGGTCCGCCAAGATATGTAGCCTGGAGATGTGCTTGAATGAATGGCTTTCAGGACACTCCTGACCAGTATAGGATAGGAGTCTATGGATAAATAACTCCCTTTTCATTTCCAGCTGGACAGTTTTGAGGACATATTTCCTATGGCTTCTTAGAGTTTTCATAAGGATGGTAAATCAGAAGCACATTAGTGGCAGCAAACTGGAGAACACGTTTGCAATGACATACCCTCATTTCCTGTTTCACTCCTCCTATTCTTCACTCTTGCTATCTGGAATTGGGCTCAGGAATCAGCAAGATGGAGGTAAAAATCCCATCTCCATATACAGTGACTTCAGGGTAACTCAGAGAAGGCAATGGCACCCCACTCCAGCACTCTTGCCTGGAAAATCCCATGGACGGAGGAGCCTGGTGGGCTGCAGTCCATAGGGTCGCTGAGTTGGACAGGACTGAGCGACGTCACTTTCACTTTTCACTTTCATGCATTGGAGAAGGAAATAGCAACCCACTCCAGTGTTCTTGCCTGGAGAATCCCAGGGAAAGGGGAGCCTGGTGGGCTGCCGTCTGTGGGGTTGCACAGAGTCAGATACAACTGAAGTGACTTAGCAGCAGCAGCAGGGTAACTAATTAATACATCTAAGCCTCAGTTTCATCATGGACAAAAAACTAATCATGATGGAATTATTGTGAGTGTAATGTGATAATGTTTGGCAAATAGTAAGTATAAAATAAAAATGGATGACAATTTTTAAAGTAGAGAGCAGTAAAGAATTAGAAACCAAGAGAAACATGTTTATGTCACATACAGTTACATATTTAGTAGCATATATTTAGGTCATACTCAAAATCCTGTTATCAGGGTCTTCACAGATAGAAAGAAAATATTAAAAGTTATGCATGGGCATTATCACTCATGTTTGTTGGATTTGTTTGCTATAGAGATAAAACTGATCTCATGAAGATGCCAAAAAAAATTACCACTGATTAATTTTCATTTCTTATTACTGTTTATAATAATATCTTATCAGAGAGTAAAGTGAAATCAAAAAAATAAATGTTTTTATACATTAGGAATTCTTTACCAATTTATTTTCTAAGATTTCTTACCCTGTCAACAGCTTAAGGAAAGTTCAATATTTAAAGATGGAAAGATCAGCAACATTTTGGCAGGTGATAGAAAAAAAGAAAAAAAAAAGATGTGATTGATACCCACTGCAAAATTTGTTCTATAAAAATTTTAGTATAAAATCTATAGCATAATGCTTTCTTAATACTGATGTTTGGTTACTTGTTAAGTAATCTTGATTAAAGAAATTTCAAAGTTTCATTTTTTATGTAGAAAGACTCTTCTAAGGACAACTGAAATAAAATAATGCTTTCTGCTCTTTGTCAGATTTGACATACATTTATTCCTATTTGCAGTAATATTTATTTACTCTTTTTCTAAGTATAATATGGCAACAATGCTAATACATGGAAGTCTCAGAAAGTATGTAAAAGCAGATTTGAAGCTATAGTTTCCCAAGTTATTCCAGTATATTAATTTCCTTATCACAGTTATCTATTTCAACTGAAAAATGTCTGATTTCTACTTGGTCTCTATAAGCAAATTAAAATTTTTGCTAACATATACTAAGTTCCATGTTCATCATTTTTGCTATGTTTTATTTTTTGGTTATATGGATATGTTAAAAATGGCTATAGTGTTATTTGTAGTGATGTTTCCTAAGGCCCGCTTGACTTTGTACTCCAAGATGTCTGGCTCGAGGTGAGTGATCACACCATCATGATTATCTGCATCATGAAGATCTTTTTCTATATTTCTGTGTATTCTTGCCACCTCTTCTTAATATCTTCTGCTAGGTCCAGACCATTTCTGTCCTTTATTGTACCCATCTTTGCATGAAATGTTCCCTTGGTATCTCTAATTTTCTTGAAGAGATCTCTAGTCTTTCCAATTCTATTATTTCCCTCTATTTCTTTGCATTAATCACTGAGGAAGTCTTTTTTTTTCTCTCCTTGCTGTTCTTTAGAACTCTGCATTCAGAAGTATATATCTTTCTTTTTCTCCTTTGCTTTTCACTTCTCTTCTTTTCTCAACTATTTGTAAGGCCTTCTCAGCCAACCATTTACCTTTTTGCATTTCTTTTTCTTGAGGATGGTCTTGATCACTGCCTCCTGTATGATGTCATGAACCTCCGTCCATAGTTCTTCAGGCACTCTGTCTATCAGACCTAATCACTTGAAACTATTTGTCACTTCCACTGTATAATCATAAGGGATTTTATTTAGGTCATACCTGAATGGTCTAGTGGTTTTTCCCTACTTTCTTCAATTTAAGTCTGAATATTGCACTCAGTATGCCAGCAAATTTGGAAAACTGAGCAGTGGCTACAGGACTGGAAAAGTCAGTCTTCATTTCAACCCCAAAGAAAGGCAATGCCAAAGAATGCTCAAACTACCACACAACTGCACTCATCTCACATGCTAGCAAAGTAATGTTCAAAATTCTCCAAGCGAGGCTTCAGCAATACATGAACCATGAACGTCCAGATGTTCAAGATGGATTTAGAAAAGGCAGAGGAACTAGAGATCAAAGTACCAACATCTGCTGGATCATAGAAAAAGCAAAATAGATACAGAAAAATATCTACTTCTGCTTTATTGACTACACCAAAGCCTTTGACTATGTGGATCACAGCAAACTGGAAAATTCTTCAAGAGATGGGGAGTACCAGACCACCTTACCTCTCTCCTAAGAAATCTGTATGCAGGTCAAGAAGCAACAGTTAGAACTGGCCATGGAACAATGGACTGGTTCCAAACTGGGAAAGGAGTATGTCAAGACTGTATATTGTCACCCTGCTTATTTAACTTATATGCAGAGTGCATCATGCGAAATGCCGAGCTGGATGAAGCACAAGCTGGAATCAAGATTGCTGGGAGAAATATCAATAACCTCAGATACGCAGATGACACCACACTTATGGCAGAAAATGAAGAACTAAAGAGCCTCTTGATGAAAGTGAAAAAGGAGAGTGAAAAAGCCGCCTTAAACTCAACATTCAGAAAACTAAGATCGAGGCATTTGGTCCAATCATTTCATGGCAAATAGATAAAGAAACAATGGAAACAGTGACAGACTTTATTTTCTTGGGCTCCAAAATCACTGCAGATAGGGACTGCAGCCAGATGTTTGCTGCAGTTAACAGCAACAGTTAACATCAGATGTTTGCTGATGTTAAAAGATGTTTGTTTCTTAGAAGAAAAGCTATGACCAACCTAGATAGCATTTTAAAAAGCAGAGACATTCCTTTGCTGACAAAGGTACTAGTCAAAGCTATGGTTTTCCAGTAGTCAGTATGGATGTGAGAGCTGCACCATAAAGAAAGCTGAGCTCCGAAGAATTGATGCTTTTGAACTGTGGTGTTGGAGAAGCCTCTTGAGAGTCCCTTGGACTGCAAGGATATTACACCAGTCAATCCTAAAGGAAATCAGTCCTGAATATTCATTGGAAAGGCTAATGCTGAAGCTGAAGCTCCAGTACTTTGGCCACCCGATGTGAAGAACTGAGTCATTGGAAAAGATCCTGATGCTGGGAAAGATTGAAGGCAGGAGGAGAAGGGGAAGACAGAGGATGAAATAGTTGGATGGCATCACCGACTCAATGGACATTAGTTTGAGCAAGCTCTGCGAGTTGGTGATGGACAGGAAGGCCTGGCATGCTGCAGTCCATGGAATTGCAGAGTTGGACATGACTGAGTGACTGAACTGAACTGAACTTACAATATTATTTAGATGGAACAGAGTAATAAAAAGATGAATGTTATAGTTATATATAGCTGAATGTTATAGTTAAAATGTATGGAAACTATAGTCATAATAACTTGAGTTGAGACTAAATAGAGAACAAAAACTTTGTGCTATATATATGCTGGTCTATTGACTTTTCTTTGCTTTTTTTTGCTTTGATACCTACATTTTTCTGACAGTAAGCCTTCAATTTATATTTTTTCACTTTGATTGCTACTCATAAAGTTTTTAATCATTTCTATAAGTAAATTAAGCAATGCCAACTTATAATTCAATGCTGGTACTAAAGTCTGTATATATAGTATTAAAAAATAAACTTTCATTCTTCTCTATGAATACAACTACAAAATTCAAACCATTAGTCAAATATTTCCAGTGTAAAGAATAAGCAACTTACACATTTAATTAAATTCATAAGTTTTATGTGGGTTTTTATATTGGTTCAATAACTTCTTTAAAGTATACCATAAACAGTACACTTCTGAGTATTGATTCCCATATAAAAATCAATATTGTAACATACCAACATTTCGTTTTGGTTTCCAGCTTACCTTCATGAGCAATTTTACCTAAGAAATGACACATTTATGAAATTCATTTTTTTCTTTATTTCAGTAATAATCAACTGAGATTAAAGGCCATCATTGTCAAAGGCACATAGTAAACATACAGTCATTGTTGAATATTTCAGTTCATATCTTCAAAGGCACCAAAAATCAAAGTCAATATAATGGAATGAATGTAAAGTGGTGTTTTACAAGAGATTATATGGAAATTAATAATACAAACACCACCTGTCTAGAACTTGGTGGTGAAACCTACAGCCTAAGAAATTGCATAGCCATAAAATCCTCCTTTGTCTTCTCTTCCAGAAAACTTGGAGAAAAAATACTCTTTTCTGAAACTTCAATTTGCCATTTTGCTTTCAAACAATAATCACTGACAAGCCAGAATTGGGATCTGAGGTGTGAAAATGGAATAATGGCTGTGAAGAAAAGCCCTCCAAAATTTTATGTCAGTGTAAGTCAATAATGTTAGTCACCTCCACTTACTTTGGCATTCTATCCTTTGAACATATGTCCAGCATCAAAGAATTCTCCCTGAAACAACCCTGGATCAAACCAAAGTCAGGTGACATGTGTGAGGCTGAACAGATCTGTGAAGATGACATTTTAGGAACTGGAAGAGCTCTAAGATTCTCACGCTGTCAATACGGAAAGGACACAGAAGGTGCTGAAATATCCCGTGTCTTCACTTCCTGGCAAGACTGCCACGTATATGAGTGGTTTTCAGACCCCCTATGAAGACACTTCTCTTGATGAAATTATGTTGGTGAACTTAAGTTTTTCTCATGTAAAAATGTAGTCTTTTAAAAACCCATGTCTTTTCTGAAGTGCAAAGACAGGAAGTTTTCTAGCCAAAACACATTCAGAAGTAGACTGAGGCTAAATCCAGTAAAAGATTGCAGAAATGCCTGCTTCTCATCCTTGTACACTCTCTCTCATTCACACAACTTTCCCTTCCTAGGGCTCTCTTCTGAAGCAAGCAGCTTCCTTGAGATATTGGCAAGAATTATTCCCCAAAGTACTGTGAACTTGAAAGGAAAATGGTATTTGTAGATATTTCCAAAGTATCACTCACCTCTCTGCCAGATCCAAAGTGCCTCTTTTCTTCCAATTTGATTTCCATCCAAACAGAATGAATAACTCTATGCCAGAATACTTCAGGCTGATATACCTGAATTGCCTCATTGTAACCAATCCCTAAAAGCCTTTTCAATGTTATAGGTACAAACAGTTTAATTGCTACCAAGAAAGGATGTTGTACTTGATGTTAGTATCAGTGAGAAGAGTACTCAATAACCCTGAGAAAAATGTTACAAGGGTTTGAGAAATAGTTGTATTTGAGTGCAATTTAAAGTACATGGGTGCTAGCAATATTTATCACAAAACTCTGAAGGAACACCATGTTATAATACATTTTGCAAATAAAACAGAGAAAAGAAATGCATTCTATCTGCCAGAGGGATGGCTTGACAATGAGTTCTCATAACTGAAGCTCTGAATTTGTAAGGGAGTATGTACCTCTAGCAGGTATAGAAGCAAAATACAATAGTTTATTCATCTGTTTTCTAGAACATATAACATGTAGCCTGAAGGCAAGTGAAAGAACAGTTCACAGGCTACCATTTCTACCTCTTCTCTGTTGTACTAGTATCAGTGATGTGGCTGGAATTAAGTTCTACACAGTCTGAATATCCACTTTCAGAATTTGAAGTCATCAACTCTAAACACCCTGACTGAATTTATATTTCTTGTTAGTATTATAGCCTTTGGCCTAGGGAATTCATTTGTCTTTTTATTAGACAGCAAGCTAATACTTGTTTACATCATGGAGTATAATTTAAAAGAGCAAAATTCCATGGGAGTAAGCACCACAGAGTACAAAGTAAAGAAGTTAGAAATTGCCATTGTATTTCTTCAGATTCAAAGCCTTAAGAGCCATGGGTTGTAAAAATATAGTTAAAAAAAAAAGTCACTCTTTGCATCTGACAATCTTGTTGCACCGGACAATCCCTTCCAGTGCTATTGTCAATATCAACATTGACGGAGCATGAAAAATGTAATTGGGATGAAGTATGAGGTGAGCCAGGGAGATGCAGCAGACTCCTTTAATTAAAAAAAAGGAGCAAAATGATTTTTAGAATTCTGGTACAGTGAAAGAAAACATGTTCATTAACAATAAAAAGATCTGAATATGTAAGGACTCCACTATTCACTATAGTTGGATAGGGGACAAGCAGTTTTCACCTAGCCTAGATTGAATTATTTTATATCATATAGAACACAAATTCACACCGAAAATGGAAATGTGTTTCTCTTCTGTTTTACTGCTTAACTACAGATGTTAGAAACAATAAAGTCTGAACTTCAGTTGTGCAAAATATTTATATCAAAAAACGGAATCTTATTTCTAGCCGTGTGAGCACTTTCCAAGGAATATAGAACAGCTAGATTGTTTGAGGAAGTTCCTTTTCTCACATCTAGATAGCATATCCAAATTGATTATCTGATGAGAAGCTGGAAGAATTCACATTTAACTTTTCTAATTAAAAGAGATTTTGAAAGAATTTTTAAAACCTTTACCACAATTTTTACTTGTATCATCCTTTCCCTATTTTCTTGTTAGTAGAGAGCAAAATAAACTTACAAAAAAAAAGAAATTATTAGCCAAAATCCAACTAATTATCAAACAGTGAAGGGATTTTTTGTTTTAATAAATTTTATAATTAGTTTTAATATTTAAATATACATATATTATATAGCAAAATATTATCATTTTCTTATTTTTCTCCCATCCATTTTTATGCCAATAATAATTACTTTTTATTAATTTATATAAACAAAATTATTATTTACTTATCTTTATTTTGCATAGATACAAAAGAATAATCTTGATTTAGAAGACTGATTAAAAATGTAACTATTGTTTAATATTTTCCTCTGTCAAGGTTCTTTTAAAGTTTTATTACTATTTATTATTTTGGCAATAATAATAAATTATTATTTATTATTATTTTAAAGTCTTATCTTGCTGCTGCTGCTGCTGCTAAGTCGCTTCAGTCATGTCCGACTCTGTGTGACCCCATAGATGACCTCCCACCAGGCTCCCCCGTCCCTGGGATTCTCCAGGCAAGAACACTGGAGTGGATTGCTATTTCCTTCTCCAAAGCATGAAAATGAAGCCGCTCAGTCGTGTCCGACTCTTAGCGATCCCATGGACTGTAGCCCACCAGGCTCTTCCATCCATGGGATTTTCCAGGCAAGAGTACTGGAGTGGGATGCCATGGCCTTCTCCAAAGTCTTATCTTAATAAACCATATAAGGTCTATTAAAGCCTTATCTTAATAGACCATATAAGTTTACTTACTGTTTGATTCTCCCTTAAAGCTGTTATTATAAAGAATAAATTTTTGGTTGCTATAGAAAATTTTAATTATAAATGTATTCCCCCTTGCTGAAATAAATTCCTAATTTTACAAATAAAGCTGGGGTTAATTCATATTTTATTATCATTATCATATTTTTACAAAGTTTTATGGTTATAATCTTGGAAGATTAGCATATTATCCACTAAAACCTCTCATTTGAAAACATAATAAAAAGAAAAAGGAATAATATTCCTCTTAAGAATAATCCCATATAAAACAAGAGAGGAAGAGTGTGGTTATTTGTCTAGGTAATTTTTATTCACTTAGTTCATCTCCTGTCTGCTGTACAACAGTGCACTGCACTAGTTACATTGCATTGCAATTTGGTGTTAAATCATTTCAGTGGAAGAAAGCATTTATGGTCTGTAAAGTATTAAACTCACAAAAGCAAAATTTTTGTGGCAGTTCTTTCAATAATAAGGCTACTTTTATAGCCTTAGTTTATATTGTTATGGCAAGAAAAAATAACTTATTGGTTGATTGTACCAACTTAAAGATTCACTTATTTGTTCTTCATGCAACACAGTGCAGAGTTTCTTTGCTTTCAGCACAGTTTGTAACCATGAAGAGTATATTTAAAATAAACAACAATAGGGATAAGCTATTCCATGTTAAAATATAACCCTTTATAGAATAAAATTTTCCTGCATTTTAAGATATTGGATGATGATAACCTGAGCACAGTTGATAGTTAACTGTGGGATCTTAGGCAAGTCTTTTCCTAATTTTGAGCCTCAGTTTACTAAACTGCAAAGGAAGAAAGGTGCTTCCCTAGTGGTTCAGGGCTAAAGAATATGCCTGACAATGCCAGAGATGCAAGTTTAATCTCTGGTCCAGGAAGATCCCCTAGAGAAAGAAATGGAAAATGACTCCAGTATTCTTGCCTGGGAAATCCCAAGGACAAAGGAGCCTGGTGGGCTACAGTTCATGGGGTCACAAAGAGTTGGACACGATTGAGCGACTGGACAACAACAAAGGAAGGAATGGCATATATATCCTTTCTGGAGGGACAAACAATATACACAGATGGAAGATTAAGAACCCACATTTTAGGCAGGCAGGTCAAAGGAAAACCTAACTTTCAAAAGTGTGAAATGATATGATTTTGGACAAATTACTTTACCTCAGTAAATACTAGCTGTATTTGTAAAATGGGGATTACTATATTTGCCACGCAAGGAATGATAAATAGAACTATCATGTTGGGAATATAACAGAGGAGGTATGCAACAAGAAACAAAGCCAGACGTGTGGCAAGGAGGGTTGTGGCATTAGGCATGCAAAAGATGCTGACTCAAGCCAAAGCAGAAGCAGAAGAGTTGATCAGATCAGATTAGATTCAGGATATATTTTGAAGGAGAAACTAAGAGAACTGGCTGATTAATTGCTTATGAAAGGGGAGGAAAAATAGAGAATAACTCTTGAATCTTTGACCTGCATAATTAAGTGAATACTACTTTGTCAACAAAAGTCCTTCTAGTCAAGGCTATGGTTTTTCCAGTGGTCATGTATGGATATGAGAGTTGGACTATAAAGAAAGCTGAGCACCAAAGAATTGATGCTTTTGAACTGTGGTGTTGGAGAAGACTCTTGAGAGTCCCTTGGACTGCAAGGAGATCCAACCAGTCCATCCTAAAGGAGATCAGTCTTTGGGTGTTCATTGGTGGGACTGATGTTGAAGCTGAAACTCCAATACTTTGGCCACCTCTGATGCTGGGAAAAATTGAGGGCAGGGGGAGAAGGGGACAACAGAGGTGAGAGATCTCATCTCAGAGATGAGGTGGTTGGATGGCAGCATTGACTCAATGGATATGGGTTTGGGTGGACTCGGACTTGGTGATGGACAGGGAGGCCTGGTGTGCTGCGGTCCATGGGGTCACAAGGAGTTGGACACGACTGAGCAACTGAACTGAACTGAACTGAAAAAGAATCTAAGAAAGCACAGCTGAGAGCAAAGGGGTACTTGGTGAAATATTAAGAGGTCAGAGTTGACTACCCTAATTTGAGATGTGTGTTCCCTAGTAAAGAAAAATTTTCAACTCGGTTAAATACTAAACAACTAAGACAGGTTCAGAAATTAAATTTAGGAGTATTAAGAGCCATAGTTGATCCAAACAAAAGTAGTTTCTGAGTAGTAGTAGAAACAAAAATTTGATTAGGGTAGAAAGATAAGATGTGAATAAGTAGAAAAACCAAATGGAAAGATTTTTCCCAAAAGAGATACCATGGTACGGAAAAAGAGATGAATAAGGAGATAGGGAAAGGGTCACAAATTTAAAGTGCAGGATATCATGGCATATTTTATGCTGATGAAGTGATTCAGTAGAGAGGGTAGAACTGATAATGTAGTGGAGGATGAGGAGATGACTGAAGAAGCAAAAACCTTGATTAGGTACAATGGTGCTGGATTTGGTATTTATGTATTAAGATTAGCCTTAGAATTCTGAAGCAGGAGTAGTTTGATCACAATTACAAGAGTGAAAGCAGCATATTTTGTTACAGCTTCAGCAGGCTCATGTATCACACACACATATACATACATTATTTTACACCATGAAAGAACCACCAAAGTGCAAATACTGATATTCTTCTGAAACCTGTGTCACAGTATAAAAAGAAGAGTAGTTGTAACAGTAATTAAACATTCCATAGGGGAATTGAGCAGAGAATATGAAATCAAGGAAGCCATAAGTGTTAGTCTATTTGGAAAACAATTTCTAAAATACTAAAATAATAGCTCCTCATTTATTCACTGTTGTAATACTCTGGCTTCTTTTTACTATAATTGACCGAACCCAACTCAGACTAAAGCAAAAGAGAATTTATTTGCTCAGGGAACTGCAAACTTCAGAGATACCTGCTAATTTCACATATGAACTAATGTTCATATATGTCATTGAATATCTGTCTCTCTCTAGAGTCAATCAGTGATTTGCTCTGGTTACATTTGTTCTCATGAAGATTTACACCTTATGCTGGAAGGTGGCAAAGAGCAATTCTATACTTATAATCTTCCAGCACAGCAGCTTCTCTGGGAAATATGGCTACCCTTTCCTAATAACTGAAAAACTTTCCCAAGATTGACTTTTAGTAGCCCAACTGGTGTCATCATTTACTGCTTCTTAAAAGTACTGTGGTGTTGGAGAAGACTCCTGAGAGTCCCTTGGACTGCAAGGAGATCCAACCAGTCCATCCTAAAGGAGATCAGTCCTGGGTGTTCTTTGGAAGGACTGATGCTAAAGGTGAAACGCCAATACTTTGGCCACCTCATGGGAAGAGGTGACTCATTGGACTGATGCTGGGAGGGACTGGGGGCAGGAGGAGAAGGGGATGACAGAGGATGAGATGGCTGGATGGCATCACTGACTCGATGGACGTGAGTTTGAGTGAACACTGGGAGTTGGTGATGGACAGGGAGGCCTGGCGTGCTGTGATTCATGGGGTCACAAAGAGTCGGACGTGACTGAGCAACTGAACTGAACTGAACTGAAAAGTGCAGTGGGGTGCCCCAGAATTGAATCATGTAATCATCTCCACTGATGCCATGGACTGAGAGTAAAGTGGCAGCTCCAGAAAAATGAATCTTGATGATGAATTGAATAAGGCTCACATTTTAAGAAAAATCAAGTGATTTCAATGTCTTTAGCTTGGAAAACTGAGTATATGTTATAACAGTGAAAATGGATAAATGTAAAAACATAAACAGCAATGATTTTAAGGTGAGAGTAGGATAACATCCAATTTTGAACAATTTACCTTCAGGTGACACTGGGTTAATTAACTGGAGTGTGACAAAGGGTCAGACTTGACTTAGTGACTGAGCAACAACAATAACAACAAGAAAGAAGTACATGTTCAGCTGGAGAGGGTGTGGAGAAAAAGAAGCCCTCTTGCACTGCTCTTGGGAATGTATATTGATACAGCCTCTATGGAAGACAGTATGGAGATTCCTTAAAAGTCAGGAATAAAACTACCGTTTTACTCAACAGTTGGAGAAGGAAATGGCAACCCACTCCAGTATTCTTTTCTGGAGAATCCCATGGACAGAATAACCTTGCAGGCTACTGTCCATGGGGTTGCAAGAGTTGGACATGACTGAGTGACTTTCACTACTACTACTCAACAACACCATTTCTAGGCATATACCCTGAGGAAACCAAAACTGAAAAATACATATGTACCTCAATATTCATTGCAGGGCTATTTGCAATAGCTGGGACACAGAAGCAACCAAGATGTCCATTAACAGATGAATGGATAAAGAAGCTATGGTAAATATACACAATGGAATAGTACTCAGCTATAAAAAGGAATGCATTTGAGTTAGTTCTTATGAGGTGGATAAACCTAGAACCTATTATACAGAGTGAAGTAAGTCAGCAAGAGAAAAACAAATGTATTAATGCATATATATGGATCTAGAAAGATGGTGCTGATGAATCTATTTGTAGGGGCAGCAATGGAGACACAAAGAGAACAGATTTATGGACAAGGGCAGGGGTGAGGAAGGAGAGGGCAAGATGAATGGGAAAGTAACATGGAAACATACGCACTACCATATGTAAACTAGATATCCAGTAGAAATTTGCTGTATGGCTCAGGGAACTCAAACTGGGGCTCTGAAACAACCTGGAGAGGTGGGGAAATGGTGGGAAGTGGAAGTGGGGTTCAAGAGGGAGAGGACATATGTACACCTATGGCTAATTCATGTTGATGTATGGCAGAACTCAAACCAGTATTGTAAAACAATTATCCTTCAATTTAAAATTTTAAAGAAACAGATTTTCAGAGACTATGCAAAAATTTAGTAAATGAAGTTTCTGTTTACATAATACATTAATTGCATATATATTTTTGAGTTTTACATAAATATAATGAGGTTTTAAAATTTATCAGAATCCTTGTGTAGTACACCAGGTATCTCACTGTGAAACTTGTTGCTTCACATAACGAGTATGATACAGTGTTTTGTTATTCTTTGAGATTAAATAAATAAAAACATAAACAGTGATCCTTTAACAAAGATTGAAATAGTGACTAAAATCTTTATTTTACTAGATAACTCAGATTTTTAATAACTAAAGGATGTATGATATGTAAAATATATAGAAACTTAAGAATCTGATCTTAAGTTAGTACAAGCTTAATAAAATGTGACTGCTATTTCTCCTCTGTCCCCAAAATGACTCTCTTTTTCCTTTGGACAGCAACAAATTCTCAGTTCCAGGAAAAAAAAAAGCTATGAATACAAAATTTTAAATAAATTGTTTGGCCCTAAATAAACATAGCAAAACTGTCTCTAGTCAGTCATGACTCATAGAGTCTCTTTAACACAAGTAAATGGACATGTATTTTTATTTTATCTTTAAACAGTATACTAAATAGCATGATGGTTTATGAGATTCATATCTGAAATATATGTTTACGTGAAAAAATATATATATATGGAACTGTGGTCCAGTATAGTCATTTGGGTTCTTTGACAGCAAGCAATGAGGCTGATTTAGACTGAGCAAAACAAAATATATATGTGTATCTGGAAGTTACAGTTTAGTCAAAGAATCAAAGGTATTATGGACTGTATTGTGCCCCCAAATGCATATGTTGAAGTCCCAGTTCCTCAGTACCTCAGAAGATGAACTGTATTTGAAGACAGAATCCTTAAAGAGGTAATTAAAGAGAGGTCTTATGGGTGGACACCAAAGCAAAATGGCTGTCTGGGGAGGCCTTACAAATAGCTGTGAAAAGAGGAGAGGTGAAAAGCAACGGAGAAAAGGAAAGATATAACATCTGAATGCAGAATTCCAGAGAATAGCAAGAAGAGATAAGAGAGCCTTCTTCAGCAATCAATGCAAAGATATAGAGGAAAACAACAGAATGGGAAAGACTAGATATCTCTTCAAGAAAGTTAGAGATACCAAAGGAACATTTCATGCAAAGATGGGCTCGATAAAGGACAGAAATGGTCTGGACCTAACAGAAGCAGAGGATATTAAGAAGAGGTGGCAAGAACACACGGAAGAACTGTACAAAAATATCTTCATGACCCAGATAATCATGATGGTGTGATCACTCACCTCGAGCCAGACATCCTGGAATGTGAAGTCAAGTGGGCCTTAGAAAGCATCACTACGAACAAAGCTAGTGGAGGTGATGGAATTCCAGTTGAACTATTTCAAATCCTAAGATGATGCTGTGAAAGTGCTGCACTCAAGATACCAGCAAATTTGGAAAACTCAGCAGTGGCCACAGGACTGGAAAAGGTCAGTTTTCATTCCATTCCCAAAGAAAGGCAATGCCAAAGAATGCTCAAACTACCGCACAATTGCACTCATCTCACATGCTAGTGAAGTAATGCTCAAAATTCTCCAAGCCAGGCAACAGCAATACTTGAACTGTGAACTTCCTGATGTTCAAGCTGGTTTTAGAAAAGGCAGAGGAACCAGAGATCAAATGGCCAACATCCTCTGGATCATGGAAAAAGCAAGAGAGTTCCAGAAAAACATTTATTTCTGTTTATTGACTATGCCAAAGCCTTTGACTGTGTGGATCACAATAAACTGTGGAAAATTCTGAAAGAGATGGGAAAACCAGACCACCTGACCTGCCTCTTGAGAAATCTGTATGTAGGTCAGGAAGCAACAGTTAGAAGTGGACATGGAACAACAGACTGGTTCCAAATAGGAAAAGCAGTACATCAAGGCTGTATATTGTCACCTTGCTTATTTAACTTTTATGGAAAGTACATCATGAGAAACGCTGGATTGGAAGAAACAAGCTGGAATCAAGATTGCCAGGAGAAATATCAATAACCTCAGATATGCAGATGACACCACCCTTATGGCAGAAAGTGAAGAGGAACTGAAAAGCCTCTTGATGAAAGTGAAAGTGGAGAGTGAAAAAGTTGGCTTAAAGCTCAACATTCAGAAAACGAAGATCATGGCATCTGGTCCCATCACTTCATGGGAAATAGATGGGGAAACAGTGGAAACAGTGTCAGACTTTATTTTTGGGGGCTCCAAAATCACTGTAGATGGTGACTGCAGCCATGAAATTAAAAGACGCTTATGCCTCGGAAGAAAAGTTATGACCAACCTAGAGAGCATATTGTAAAGCAGAGACATTACTTTGCCGACTAAGGCCCATCTAGTCAAGGCTGTGGTTTTTCCAGTGGTCATGTATGGATGTGAGAGTTGGACTGTGAAGAAGGCTGAGCACCAAAGAACTGATGCTTTTGAACTGTGGTGTTGGAGAAGACTCTTGAGAGTCTCTTACACTGCAAGGAGATCCAGCCAGTCCATTCTGAAGGAGATCAGCCCTGGGATTTCTCTGGAAGGAATGATGCTAAAGGTGAAACTCCAGTACTTTGGCCACCTCATGTGAAGAGTTGGCTCATTGGAAAAGACCCTGATGCTGGGAGGGATTGGGGGCAGGAGAAGAAGGGGACGACAGAGGATGAGATGGCTGGATGGCATCACGGACTCGATGGACGCGAGTCTGAGTGAACTCTGGGAGTTGGTGATGGACAGGGAGTCCTGGCATGCTGTGATTCATGGGTTTGCAAAGAGGTGGACATGACTGAGCGACTGAACTGAATGTCTTTATAAGAGGAGTTTAGGACATAGGCATGGAAAAAGTCAATACCACGTGAACACAGGGAGCCATCTACAAACCTAAAAGGAAACCAACCCTTGATCTTGGACTTCCAACCTCCAGAACTATGTGAAAATATATTTCTATTGTTTAAGTTTCCTACTCTGTGGTACTTTGTTACGGAAGTCTCAAGAAATATGTTACTGAACAACTAAATGTCAGAAAGAATGCAAGTAAGGCATTGTAAAAGCTGCTGCTGTTACTGCTGCTAAGTTGTTTCAGTCGTGTCTGACTCTGTGCAACCCCATAGACGGCAGCCCACCAGGCTCCGCCATCCCTGGGATCCTCCAGGCAAGAACACTGGAGTGAGTTGCCATGTCCTTCTCCAATGCATGAAAGTGAAAAGTGAAAGTGAATGCTCAGTCGTGTCCGACTCTTCGCGACCCCATGGACTGCAGCCTACCAGGCTCCTCTGTCCATGGAATTTTCCAAGCAAGAGTACTGGAGTGGGTCAGCTAGTCAATAGTTATTTTAGAATCCTATCCCTTGCATTAAATAAGCATGAAGTTTGTCCATCATTGCACAAGTTCAAAGTACAAAATTCCAGAAGAAAGAAGCTGAATGGTGAAGGTTGAGTAACATTCCTAACTCTTGGCCAGGATAAAAAAATTATCTTGTTTTACAGCTATACCAAAACTGCATAAAATAAGAAAAAGAGAGAACCTAAATAATATAATAAATACTTCCTATTACAGCTCTTAACATCTTCCAGAATATCACACTCTCAACAGAGGAAGATCAAGTATGGCATCCTAAACTCTACAGAACAGGAAAATCCAGGATAGCCCAAGACTAGACAGAAACTCTGCATGTCTGGAGAGGGATGGGAGGGCTATTATTAGGCTATCAAATCAGAGAGAAAGAGGGAGAGGGGCCTGTCTTTTAGAGATGATTTCATAGGTCACAGAAAGAAGTTTACATTTATTTTTCAGTGCAATGTGAAACCACTGCAGTTTTATTTAGGCCTCAGATTGCCTAATAAATAAATAAAATAAAATATGAGAAAAAAAAAGACTCAGTTGGGAAGGTTTTTGAGTTATTAGTAACAGCCATATTTCCTAGAGAAGCTGCTCAACTGCAAGACTGCAAGTATGGAACTGCTCTCTGCCACCTTCCATCATTCACAACAATGTGAATATACTAAAAGCTACTGAATTGTATGACTTTGAGGTGAATTTTAAATTAAATTATATATTAATAAGCCTTTACTGAAAAATCTTGGTGATTTAACAGTGAAACAAAATTGAAAATGAACTGATCAGAAAAATTTTAATCTATTACCATTGACCCAATCTTTTTTTTTTTTTTTTTTTTTTTACTTTACAATATTGTATTGGTTTTGCCATACATCAACATGAATCCACCACAGGTATACATGTGTTCCTCATCCGGAACCTCCTTCCCTCCTCCCTCCCCGTACCATCCCTCTGGGTCGTCCCAGTGCACCAGCCCCAAAATTTCTTTTATGTGAGTCGTTTTCAATGTACAAACATCTAAAAAGTTACTTTCTTTTATTTCTTTACAGCAATCTGAGTAAGAATACCTCTATTAAACAAACAAGTTCTGTTCCTTGGACATATTTACAGCCTTCTGTGAACATGGGCTAAGGTGAGAACGGCTTAAAAAGTCTGTATTGCTCCATGTCTCCATCTGATGCAATAACCACAGATATTTGGATTTTTTTTTTTTAGGTGAAGCATGACATGCTAAGGAATCTATGAATGAGTTATTTAAAAATATTAAAGAATGGGAAAAGATTTCTCAGTACAAAGAATTAAAGTTGCAAAATTTCCCAATATTTTTCTTGACCTTTCCTTCCCCTTTTGCATGTGGGTGCTTCTGGTGTTCAGTTCTGTACTGTCTATCAGATAAATTAAAAATCTACATAGATTCTAGCAAAACAAGAGCACCAAAATCATAAAATTACTGAAATAATTTCACGTAGGGTATGCTTTAAAAACCACAAAAGCTGTCATAAATAAAAAGGTAATAAAATATTTCTTTGAGTTCTGTATGTTAAAGAATCTACCTGCAATGCAGGAGATCTGGGTTTGATCCCTGGGTTGGGAAGATCCCAGAAAGGGAATGGAAACCAACTCCAGTATAATTGCCTGGAGAATTCCATGGACAGAGGAGCCTGGTGGGCTACTGTCCGTGGGATCACAAAGAGTCGGACACGACTGAGCGACTAACACTTTTACTTTCAGTTTTCACTCATTTTATTTGGGAAGTTGTGTAATTTGAAATCCATATACAGAAACATGATCTTAGTTCAGTAATGCTTTAAGGGTGTTACTGGACATATTTCATTAGAAATAGAGCGATTGACAAATGGTTGAAATTGATAAAATCTCCTTGCACATCTGTTTTATTAGCTTTGACGGTATCAAAAAAATCTCCTGAATCTTTACTGCTTAAATATTTCCTGTAGAATCATAGCACAGAGAGAGGATGGTCCTTATTAACTGGCTCAGAGATGAAGACTTATGTATTAGAGAACATTGGGGCTCACACTGACCAATAAGAAGTCAAATGAGTGATGAATGCACAGAAAATTATGGCAATTTTGGACACTGTGGATTTAGTGTGTTTATAATCATAATGGTTAATTTATTTTCTTCAATAGCAGGCAGCATGAGAAGATGTTTGATGTTTAGATCACAGTTTTTTGTTTCTCCTACCAAATATATTAGTAAAAAGTGTGGTATCAAATGGGCTATTGCGTAAAACAGCTGAGACAATCAAGCTTGTCAGTCGAGCCAAGAGGAGCCAGTTACATGACCTGTAAATATATTATGTTATCATGTTTCTAAATAAATAAGGCCAAGTGACTCTGAGCAGAGTGGTTAACTTTAGGTTTCCTCTCATTTCTCCATGCAACTAATATTTGAAATTCTCTGCCTGACTCCCTCTCTGTGTCTTCAGCTTGCTGACTGTAGATCCTGGTACTTTTCAGCCTCTATAATCCTGTGAGCCAATACCTAATAATGATTTTATACACTATCGGGTTTTGGTAGGTATTTTTACCTCTAGTATTGATATCTATCCTATTTATTCCCCTTTTCGTCTTCATACAAATTCTCAGAACATCCTTATTTGTTCCACTGAATTTCTTATCTATTAAAGGATACTCAGTGGGCACTAAACAAGATGATAATTTAATAAGAATGCTTGAGGACTGATTTTTTTTCAACTTTTATTTAACACTGTCTATAGATTTCCGGGAAGCTTCTCAGAGTACACAGGACCTCTCATGACTAATTCATCTACACATTTACCTAAAAATAGGAATTCATACTAAATAAGATAAACACTTTTTGACAAAGCAATACTTTAATGCTCACTGAGATGTCCTTATAAATATCCCAAGTGAAGAACATGAAAAGTAGGTATACATTTATATCCATATTTCTATTATAGGAAAAATATGTATAAAGTATCTTATTTCCTTAAAATATCCATATATACTTGTATTCTTATCACACCTGGCACTTACTAATAAGTTTGAATAACATTATTTGTAACTGTGTAAACATTTTTATAACTCTTAAATATATTTTAAATTAAATAATCAAGTTAAACACTATCGTCATGCTATTTCCCTAATGTAAATAACAAATAAAAGATTTAAATGAGGTATATCAAAACATAAGTCAACGTGAGCACCTTTTAAAAGTTGTTTCTTAGTTTTGTGTGTCAGAAATACAAATAAAATAGAAATGACAAGGGTTAGCTTAATGATTATTTTACAGTTACTAAGACAATATCTTGAGGATAATTTCAGAGTTTTGGATCCAGGTCATGCTACATAGAAATGAACTGTCTGTTATTGGGTTTCATATCTAGAATAATATTTTTATTAGTGACTAAAGTGAAGGCACCACCCTTGAATAATGTACTTGGGCAAAAGTGAAGTCATCTGTTTTAGATCCAGGTCATGCTACATAGAAATGAACTGTCTGTTATTGGGTTTCATATCTAGAATAATATTTTTATTAGTGATTAAAGTGAAGGCACCACCCTTGAATAATGTACTTGGGCAAAAGTGAAGTCATCTCTTTCTTTTATCATTCACAATCTTAAGGGACTTGTGTTTATAAGAGATGCAAATATACCTGATTGATGTGATGTCACAAATTACATGCAGTTTTTAGTGGTTTGATCGGGACACTGTGAGAGTTGCATTTTTCTTTTGCCATATTCATTTTCCATCATTTGATGATGCTTTCTAGCATTCAGATTCTGCCAACCAGCATACATTTTGCATGTTAGAGGTATACAATTAAATTTTGATCAATGACTTTTTGGTATAAAAAGCTAATATCCGTTCAGTCAATCAGTTCAGTTGCTCAGTCGTGTCCAACTCTTTGAGACCCCATGAACTGCAGCACACCAGGCCTCCCTGTCCATCACCAACTCCTGGAGTTCATCCAAACCCACGTCCATTGAGTCGGTGATGCCATCCAACTATCTCATCCTCTGTCATCCCCTTCTCCTCCTACCCTCAATCTTTCCCAGCATCAGGGTCTTTTCAAATGAGTCAGGTCTTCGCATGAGGTGGCCAAAGTATTGGAGATTCAGCTTCAACATCAGCCCTTCCAATGAACACCCAGGAGTGATTGCCTTTAGGATGGACTGGTTGGATCTCCTTGCAGTCCAAGGGACTCTCAACAGTCTTCTTCAGCACCATAGTTCAAAAGCATCAATTTTTCGGTGCTCAGCTTTCTTTATAGTCCAACTCACAACCGTACATGACCACTGGAAAAACCATAGCCTTGACTAGATGGACTTTTGTTGGCAAAGTAATGTCTCTGCTTTTTAATATACTATCTAGGTTGGTGATAACTTTCCTTCTGAGGAGTGAGCGTCTTTAAATTTCATGGTTGCTATCACCATCTTCAGTGATTTGGGAGCCCCCAAAAATAAAGTCAGCCACTGTTTCCCCATCTATTTGCCATGAAATGATGGGCTGGGGTGCCATGATGTTAGTTTTCCGAATGTTGAGCTTTAAGCCAACTTTTTCACTCTCCTCTTTCACTTTCATCTAGAAGCTCTTTAGTTCCTCTTCACTTTCTGCCATAAGGGTGTTGTCATCTGCATATCTGAGGTTATTGATATTTCTCCTGGCAATCTTGATTCCAGCTTGTGCTTCATCTAGCCCAGCGTTTCTCTTGATGTACCCTGCATAAAAGTTAAATAAGCAGGGTGACAATATACAGCCTTGACGTACTGCTTTTCCTATTTGGAACCAGTCTGTTGTTCCATGTCCACTTCTAACTGTTGCTTCCTGCATACAGGTTTCTCAAGAGGCAGGTCAGGTGGTCTGGTATTCCCATCTCTTGAAGAATTTTCCTCAGTTTATTGTGATCCACCTCATAAATATCCTTCAGATGTGCAAATACATGAAGAGCACTCTGGAGAGAAATATAACTGAATAACAACCTTGAATTAGTCAGCACAGCATAGTTCTTATCTGTGTCACATAAATCTCCCTGAATATGCATTATTGAAATGCTATTCAAGCTTGATCCTACAGCAGAAGCTGCAGAAATGAATGCTAAAAACACTTAGCTCATTTTGTAGCTTTTCACTAATCTCATATTAAATGTTACCATCTGAGTTTTCCTATTCATTATAAAATGACAGTTATTAAAAATTTGGGGTTTTCAGAGACTATATGCATGTGTATGCACGTATGCACACAAGTGTGTGTGTATACATTGTTGGAAAGAATGGAAGTTTATAAAATGAAATTTATTCATTCACATGCTCACTCAAACAATAGGAATTAAATATATTTTCTGTGTCAAACACTGTACTAAGTACTATGGAAAGAATTCTTTAAACATCAGCTTTTTTCTTAAGTAGGAGGAAGGGTTGTTGTTATTTTTTTGTTGCTAAGTTGTGTCTGACTCTTTGCGAACCCTTGGACTGTAGCCCACTAGGCCATCTGTCCATGGAATTTCCCTGGCAAGAATAGTGGAGTGGGTTGTCATTCTTTTCCTGACCCAGGGATTGAACCTACATTTTCTGCACTGGCATGTGGATTCTTTACCATGGATTCATCAGGGAAAGATATGATTAAACAAAGAATTATATAAAATATTTATCTATTATTATGATTAGTGAGCAATAGACACTATGTTCTGTGAGAATATATACCTGAAGAATCAAAACTATTTATTTGGATGAGAAAGTTGGAAATAGGTAACTGTGAAACTGACTTTTAATTGCAACTTGGAGTATGAAAAGCAAGGCCAAGTGAATTACCAAGTGATATCTATCATAATAGACCTATTCCTTGGATTATAAATTCAGAAATCTCTGAGGGATATGCCTCAGTGGAAAAGACTCAAAAAGTTGGCAGCAAGTCTGTGAATAATTACCAATACCCCTATCATCATTACAGATGAAATATCATTTTTCAGCTGAAGACTAAGGCCAAAAAAATGTTTTTGAGACGAAAACTAGTTTACTGCTTTGATTTCTCTGCTTCTGATCCTATTTTCTTCATAAACCCTTTTTTCATTTTGACCCCCAAGAGAGTCCTGAAAAAGGATTATGAAATAGTGAAAGAAGCAAGATATGAACAAAAGACAAATAATAAACAGAAAAACAGAATATTATACCTTTGTTGCAGACATAAATCTCTGTTGACAAATCTGGCTGACAAAATACAAAAATTCTTTGTTCCTGATGCTATAGCAATAGGGTCTAGTTTGGTGCCAAGGCGTGGACTGGGGACAGGACATCTGTTCTCCAGAATCAGTTCACAGAATTGACAATGGAATTTCACTGTCCCTGCCTGCAGTCCTGCGAGATCTAGTGGTTCTCCATGGCTTCTGCTCTCTTCCTGAGGGACAGACATCTGCTTGTAGTCTCATTTGTATAATTGACCAGGCCAGCATTTCAATCTTGGTGCCTTGCCTCCCAAGTGGTAGAGCTGGGAAGGATGGCACAGCTCCCTTGCTCTTCCCCAGTCTACATACATTTCCATATTTCTCAATGCCTGTACCACGGGGAGATCTACTTGTAGTCTGAGTGAAATCTCTTTTCTCATGATTCTTAAAATCACTTTGTTTAAGCCTACCACCATCAGAAATTTTGGAAACAAAAGCTAGAAACTAAAGTGTGTTCATTACTTTCTGACCTGCAGTAAGGGAGAATGGAATTTGCTGCCTGCTTTACTGGGGGAAATATAAAGGTAAAATGAAGAGGAAGAAATGAAACATAAAGATTTCAAAATATTTCCCAAGTAAGTAAGGAATGTATGATCTAAAAGAGATGCTTAAAAATGAAATAAAAATAGATAATACAGTAATAATTGAGATAAAACTGAGCCTTCAAGTACAGTCTCCAAATCTAAGTTTCCACTGTCTTCTGCACTTCTGCATTTCTCTGGTAATAGCCTGTTTGCAATATGGTCCTTGCATACTTATGTTCTTCCTTGAGACAGATGTGGCCTATTACTTTTATTGTCTTTTCTTCCTTAAAAACTACTTTAGTATTTTACATATAACTTCCCACTATTTCCTGAATAAATAACTGAATATAGAAGGGAATATTTTTAACCACAGCATTTCAAATACATGAAGTTCAAAAGAAATATTGACACAGTACTTTAAAAAGTAATCAAAAGCTGAGGAAAGAGTTTCATGAATGACAGTGCTGAGCCTTTTTATTTGATCTCTGATAGTCATGTAAAGTCTAGTACTAATAGATCTAAATGCTTGTCAGAATTTTCCAAAAACTGTAGTAAGTATATTTTTATAATCTTTCAAAATACTCTTTAGTGGTATTTCTGAAATTACATATATGGCCTAATTCCTTATTATGCTATACCTACAGATCTTCAAAAGAATAGATAGCCTACTACTTAGAAATATACAATACCAAAATTCATGTATGTGGAAAAGTTTGTGCGAAATATCACAAACTGGCACACTGTCAGTTAATCTGCATTGAGTCATTGGTTGCCTCCCCTAGAAAGCCCATTCTAACCAGAGGTTAGCAGGCAGGCAGTTTATTACGAAATACTATTGGAATTACACCTGTGGAATGGGAGGGTTGGACTAGAGAATATGCAGGCTCAACAATGGCCCCAGCAAGCCCCATGGGAGCCCTGAAGCTGAGGTCCCTCTCTATTTGTCCCAATTTCTGGGGAGGGGACTAGATATTTGTATCCATGCTATTGAATGTTGCCTGCTCCAATATTTGTGCTTAGCAACAAAATTTGTTAGCTGAAGGAATTTGGAAAAGGACTCTAGCACTTCTACCAGGTAAAGAAATATGTGCTCCATTCTTAAAAGAAGATCTGCAGGAAGAGGCATACCATGACATCCATAAAAACAGTATTAAAGAAAGGAAATGAAAAAAATGGTGTGCATATAAGCAATTTAATGGAACAGAATTGAGAACCCAAATATATCCCCAGGCAAAAGTGGGAAATTTATATATAATAGAGGGGATATTATAAATCAGTGAAGAAAATATAAGCCATCTTGTACTTGGTACTAGAATAATTGCATTATAATTATAACTAAAAAAGATCCTTAATACTACACACTCACAAAAATATATTCCAGATAATTAAGGATTTTAATGGAAAAATAATTCAAAATTATAGGAAATGTACTAGAAGTTTTTATTTATAGGAGTAAATAATTTATTAGATAAATTCTGAGATTATTTGTTATTAAGGAAAAACAAAGTTGACAACAGTAGTGTGACAAAATATACTGGAAACAAAATAATTTATTGGGAAAATGCAGTTCTCCCAACTGAACATGTAGCAGTAAGATATTTTTTATTTATATTAATATTAAATTTTATAGTTTTATTAATTTACAAATTGATATAAAGGATAAACAACTAAGTAATAAAATAAAGACTGTAAATAAGTGATTCAACTAGGAAGAAATCCAAAAATCCATAAGATTTTTTTAACCTTAATAGTAAAAATATGAAAGTTAAAACAACAATGAGATATGTCAAATATATAAATCAAGCAGAAAAAAATGTCTGACAATATTAAGACTGGTGCAAAAGAAACAAGAATTTTCATGTATTAGGGCTGATGAATTGATGTAGTGGTAAAACAACTTTAGAAAACAATTTACATTTCTTATTTGAAAAACTCTTCAAAATAAAATAACTATTGTCTCTAAGTCATTTTCCAGCTCATTGTGATCCCATGGACCCCGTAGCCCCTGAGAATTCTCTGTCTATAGGATTACCTAGGCAAGAATACTGAAGTGAGTTGCCACTTCTTTCTCCAAGGGATCTTCCTGGCCCAGAGGTCAAATCTGTGTCTCCTGCTTGGCAGGCAGATTCTTTACCATTGAGCTACCAGGGAGGAGATGGAGCTTCAGATGTCAGTTCTTCCTAATGATCTATAGATTCAATATAATCCTTATAAAAATATCACCAACTTGTTTTATGGACATTGACAAATGGATTCTAAATTTTATATGGAAAAGCAGAAGATACAGAATAGCCAGTATGCTATTGTAAAAGTATGTGATGCCTCTTTGAGGCATCAACAACCCTAGGACACAATCCATGCAAGAAATCAGTAGTAAGGTAGACTTTATTCCAACTGAAACTTCTGCTCTGCAAAAGAGTATGTGAAGAGAATAAGAAGATAAGCCACAAATTGGGAGAAAAGATTTGCCACATATGCATATGATAGAAGAAAGACCGTAATCCAAAATATATGAAGACCTTTAAAAACACAAAATTAAGAAAACAACCTGATAAAATAATGGGCCAAAGATAACTAAATGAAGTGAAGATAGGCAACTTTCCAGGAAAAAAAAAATCAGAATAATTATAGTGAAGATGATCCAGGATCTCAGAAAGAGAATGGAGAAGATGCAAGAAATGTTTACCAAAGACGTAGGAGAACTAAAGCACAAAGAGATGAGCACTGGAAGGAATCCATAGCAGAATAACTAACACAGAAGAACTGATCTGGAAGACAGAATGGTGGAAATCACTGCCACAAAACAGAATATAAGAAAAAGAATGAAAAACAAAAAAGTGAAGACAGCCTAAGAGACCACTAGGACAACATTAAATGCACCAACATTCGCATTATAGATGTCCCAGAAGAAGAGAGAGAAAGAACCTGAGAAAATATTTGAAGAGATAATAGCTAAAAATTTCCCTGACATGGGAAAGGAAATAATCAATAAACTCCAGAAGGCACAGAATCCCAGGTAGGATAAATCCAATGAGGAATACACTGAGACACATAGTAATTAAAGTGCCAAAAATTAAAGACAAAGATAAAATATTAAAAGCAATAATGGGAAAAAAGACAAATAACATACAAGGGAACTCCCATAAGGTTATCAGCTGACTTTTCAACAGAAGCTCTGCAAGCCCTAAGGGATGACATGATATATTTAAAGATGAGAGGGAAGAAACTGCAACCAAGAATATTCTACCCAGCAGGACTCTCACTCACGTCTGATGGAGAAATCCAAGTCTTTCCAGACAAGTTAAGAGAATTCAGCATCACCAAACCAGCCATACAACAAATGCTAAAGGAACTTCTCTAGGCAAGAAACAAGAAAAGGAAAAGACCTGCAAAAAATAAACTCAAAACAATCAAGAAAGTGGTAATAGGATCATATATATTGATAATTACCTTAAATGTAAATGGCTTAAATGCACCAATGAAAAAACACAGACTGGCTGGGCAGATGAAAACACATGCATGAGGTACTTCCACGCACCACATCACTCTATTTAACCCTTCAAAGTGTATGTCATTATTTTATCTTGTTACATTAATCATGTTTGATTATAGCTTGCAATTGTAAGTGAAAGTCGCTCAGTCATGTCCAACTCTTTTGACCCCATGGACTTCACCTTAGAATTCTCTAGGCCAGAATACTGGAATGGGTACCTTTTCCTTCTGCAGGGGATTCTTCCCAACCCAGGGATTGGACCCAGGTCTCCTGCATTGCAGGCGGATTCTTTCCCAGCTGAGTCAGAAGGGAAGCCCTGCAATTGTAGTTATCTTTTATTTTTGTCTGGCTATTGATTGTAAAAACTGATAAAGATCTTTAACTATTGTGATTATGTAATTATTATGTTTAATACCATTGTACCCTGATTGGTCAAAAGAAAATAATAGAATTCTATGTCACTAAAATCACCATTCAATAGAAAAACTTGTCACTTTTAAAAATCCAGATGCAATTAGAATTTTCTTGGAATTTTTGAAAAATAAAAATTCCCAGTTATTATTTTTATCTCCAGTGTTCCAGATGTGATTCTAATGAGCAACCATGTCTAAAAACAACTGGACTATATGATTATCTTTTTCTTTTACCTAGTTCATTTCACTTTTTATATTTCATATTCAGTCTTCCCATCTCATTAACTTATGTTTTCCAATTTCTGCATCTCTTTTTGTTATTGTTATTTCTCAAGCCTTTATCAAGTGTAGTAGAAAAGCTTTTGTATACATATATATATATATATATATATATACACATAGTATGTATAATATAATCTGTATATTTTAGAAAACTTGTGATTTTTTTGCCTAGCTAAAAAACTTATGACATTTTGATTCTACTTGTTTGACTAAGGATGAATAGAATGCTATTGTTCTAATTTATATTCACTCAAAACTCGATATTGTTCCATTTATTCTCACAACTAGCATTACTACTAAAAGTCTAGAAAGCTTATTATCTTAGTGATTAAAAAAAAAAAAAAATTGAATGAGGCTTGAAACTTCAAATTCAATTCTGAGAATATAAGGGGAAAATATGCTAAAAAAGCAACAGGAAATTAACATGAGATACAATATTATTAACTAAAATATAGATTTTGTTCAAATTTCACAAAAGTTTATGCCAGTGTCCATTATTTGTTTTCATACCTTATTCAAGATTCCACATTGTATTTAGTTGCATTTAGAATACCTTCAGCTGCATGCAACAAATTCTGATAAATTATCTTTTCATTTGTAATCTGTTACAAGTATTTTCTAATTTTCCTTGCTATAGCTTCTTAGATACACCCATCATTTAAAAGTGAACATTTAGTTGCCAAATACATAGCGATTTTAAAGTAAAGTTACAGGAGGTAATCTGAAAAGTTATATACTATATGATCCCAAATATAAGACATTCTGGAAAAGGAAAACTATGTAGAGAATAAAAATATCAGTAATTTCCAGGAGTTGTGCTGAGGAGGATTGAATATGTGGAGCACAGAGATTTTAGGGCAATGAAAATTATCTGTATGATATTGCAACGGCAAATACATGTCATTTTCTATTTTTCAAACTCAGAGAATGTACAAAACCATGAGGGAACCTCATGAAAACTGAACTTTGAGTAACAGTGATGTGTTTGTGTAGGTTCTTCAGTTGGAACAAATGGACCTCTCTGGTGGGTAGTTCATTGTTGATGGTCAGTTGCTAAATCATGTCTGACTATGAGAACTCAGGAACTGCAGCATGCCAAGGTTCCCTGTCCATCACTACCTCCTGGAGTCTGCTCAAACTCATATCCATTGAGTCAGCAATGCCAATCCAACTAGCTCATCCTTTGTTGCCCCCTTCTCCTCTTTCCCTCCATCTTTCCCAGAATCAGGGTCTTTTCCAATGAATCAGCTCTTTGCATCAGGTGGCCATAGTATTGGAGCTTCAGCTTCAGCATCAATCCTTCCAGTGAATATTCAGGGTTGATTTCCTTTGGTCTTGACTGGTCTGATCTCCTTGCTGTCCAAGAGGCTTTCAAGAGTCTTCTTCAGCACCACAATTTGAAAGCATCAATTCTTTGGGATTCAGCCTTCTTGTATGGTCCAACTCTCACATCCATATATAACTACTGGAAAAACCATAGCTTTGACTAACAGATCTTTGTCAGCAAAAGTGATGTCTCTGCTATTTAATATGCTGTCTAGTTTTGTCATAGCTTTCCTTCCAAGGAGCAAGCATCTTTCACTTTCATGGCTGCAGTCACCATCTGCAGTGATTTTGGAGCCCAAGAAAATAAAGTCTGTCATGTTTCCATTTTTCTCCATCTATTTGACATAGATTGATGTTGCTCGATGCCATGATCTTAGTCTTTTGAATGTTGAATTTCAGGCCAACTCTTTCACTCTCCTCTTTCACCTCATCAAGGGACTCTTTAGCTCCTCTTCTCTTTCTGTCATTAGAGTGGTATCATCTGTATGTTGGAAGTTACTGATATTTCTCCCGGCAATCTTGATTCCATCCTGTGATTAATGCAGCCTGGCATTTTGCATGATGTACTCTGCATACAAGTTAAATAAGCAGGGTGACAACATACAGCCTTGACACACTCCTTCCTAATTTTGAACCAGTCCATAGTTCCATGTCCTGTTCTAACTGTTGCTTCTTGACCTGCATACAGGTTTCTCAGGAGACAGGTGAGGTGGTCTGGTATTTCCATCTCTTTAAGAATTTTCCACAGCTTGTTGTGATCCACACAGTCAAAGGTTTTAGCTTTGACGATGAATCAGAAGTAGATATTTTCCCAGAATTCCCTTGCTTTTTCTATGATCCAATGGATGTCGGCAATTTGATCTCTGGTTCTGCTACCATTTCTAAACCCATCCTCTTCATCTGGAAGTCCTTGGTTCATGTACTGCTGAAGCCTAGACTGAGAAGCCTAGGTAGGAAAAACTCATAACTGAGAAAGCTGTGGATGTGTGGGAGTTGGGGATATGTGTCGAATCTTTGTATGTTCTTCTTAATTTTGGTGTGAAAGTAAAACTTCTCTTAAAAAGTGCAGTTAAAAGGTGTAATGTTTTTACCACATAAATAATATATGGACACTATTTCCTTCTTATCTTAAAAGCAAGAAGCTATCTAACAACCTCACTCCTGGGCATATATCCAGACAAAATTACAATAGAATTCAAAAGATACATGCATCTGTATGTTCACAGCAGCACTATTTACAGTAGCTAAGACATGGAAGTCACCTAAATGTCCATCAACAGATCAATGGATAAAGGAGATATAGTATGTATATACAAAGGAATACTACTTATTCATAAAAGAGAATGAAATAATGCCATTTGCAGCAACATGGATAGACATAGAGATTATTGTATGAAGGGAAATAAGTCAGAGAGACAAGTACCATATGATATCACTTATATGTGGAATCTAAAATATGACAGGAATGAATGAATTTATCTATAAAATAGAAACAGAGTCAGATGCAGTGAACAGACTTATGGTTGCCAAAGGGGAGGTGTGGGGGAGAGAAGTATTGGCAGTCTGGGATTAGGACATGCAAACTATTATATATAGGACAGATGAACAGTGTCCTATTGCACAGGTTACCATATTCAATATCTTATGGTAAACCATAATGGAAAAGAATATGAAAAAAGATATATATATATATATATATATATATAAAACTAAATCATTTTGCTATACAGTGGAAATTCACACAGTATTGCAACTCAACTGTATTGCAATAAAATTAGAAAAATAAGAATATATGTAGAATTTTGCTAATGTAGCTTCAAAGTTTAAATTGGCCAGAGCTTCCCAGTAACTGCCTCTTTCCTGTAAAATATATTATCTCCAATTTAGTGTCTGATTTCTAGTTTTGCTAGAATCAACTGAATCGACTTTCCTCTGATAATTAATGCCTTCTCTGTTCTGTAGTATTCCCTTTTATCTTAGGTTTTAGCTCAAACACTAGTCCAAATGAAGTAATCAATGGATACTTGATCCGGTGAATAAAGTCGATCCAAATGACTAAGTGAAAATCATCAATAATTGTTTCACTGACTGATATATCCTATCTTCTTCCCTGGAAGTTTTGAGGAGTCTCACAAGAACAAGGAGAAGTATAGAATTAGAAAGAGAAAAACAGATACAGGAAGAAGAGAGGATAAGCACACAAAAAGTCAGTTATAATTCAGTTTTGTCTTTGAGTTTCCAGGCAGCAAGGTCAAAAGGAGGAACATGGTCCATTATATAGTCTGAAAGAATGAATATGTCAATTTCTCATCAAGACAAAGATCTTCCTGTCAGTTTTATAAGAGATATCCCATATGGGACTTAATATAATGGATACTAATTGATGTAATAGGTATAATTTATTTTGATTATTTCTTGTAGGAGACATAAATAAATCTGTTTGTAATATAGCAACGCAACCAGGAAGTGTAATTCTAGGAGGAGCTAAACTATGGTGGTTCAACTATTTAGGCCTTTGACGGGCCAGCTGCTTTAATTGAATGTCAAGTCTCTATTAGCCCTTGGATAGTGGCTGGATTAATCATATTAGATGATAATGGAACTTAGCAGAATATCTTAAAATATTAAGAAACATAATAAGAAAAATATTAGTTGGCAAAAAATTCATTTGGGTTTTTCCATAATATGTTACAGAAAACCGAACAATGTTTTTGGCCAATCCAATATTTCTCAAATCTTGGAGCCTATCACAAGTATCTGCATGTATTTGTGCAGGTTGTGCCTGGTCTGGAAGCTGAATGTGCCTGTGGCAACAGAAACAGCCAGCACTCTTCTCCCTGTGCCTACAGCTCAGAGTAAGGGGCATCTTGATGTAATTAATCTACCTACGGGGGGTTCCCTGCCTGTGAAAGCCCTCTTAGAAGGCAATTTAACATTCATTCATCTTCCTTGGCCACCTACCTTATAAAGGATGTCAAAACTCTGCAAGAATATCCCTTGTTGTTAGAATTAGTTCATTTCTTGGAATAAACTTTTTGTGGGATTCATCTGAACATTTGTCTGCAGCCAGGGATTTCTTACAACTTTCTCCACTCCCTCTTTAGCTAGAGGTGGCCCTAACGCTCAGTCCTTTACTTCTGTTGAATGGAGATATGATGACTGAAACACAAGTAACCATATTGCTAGGGTGACATGAAAATCAGCATCAGCACTGGCATTACTTTGCTGCCAAAGCCAGGGGCTTCCTACCTCCATTCTTTTTCTGCTGTAAGAAAAAAACAAGCCACACATTTTATGTCACTACAGGTTGGGTTTTCTGTTGTTACATCTATTGCATGCCTTACTGATACAGTGCTATAATAATAAAACAGGCAGCAATCATAACAATAAAGTCCCACAAAGTCCACAGAGCTATGTAGCTCTTTTAATTCTGACATATCAGATACTCACCTCCTAGCATGCTCTCTTCAAATCCTGGTAAAAGTTTATGTAAAAATAACCCTTCTGTTTCTCTGATGGTCAAAGCTTGTTAGAGAGCCTTTACCATTTTTTTTTTGGGGGAGGGGTGCAATATCATCAGTCACTGATGAGTCATTAGCTCAAAACTGTGTTAAACACCTCTCAGCTACTTCTCTGAAGAGTCCCCCACCCCCATCACTTTTCTTTTTTCCTCTCTCAGATTAAATCATTCAAATATAAATGGAAATCTTTTACATTTTATTTTAAGAAACATTAAGTCATTTAATATAACATGAAGGACACAATCGTTCCCATCCAGGCCTCTGACCTTTCCATGGCACTTTCAAATATTTATTTTTATCACTTGCTTTGAGAATATCCCTTTAGGAGGCAGTAAGTTTGGAATTTATACCTTATCCAAGTCCAACAGAATCCATGCTAATAGACTTCCATTCTGCTTGCTCTTCCATAATGTTTCCCAAGAGCGCATCACTGGGCTTAAACCCAAAATTCTGTCCTGTCGTTCCATACTCTAACCATCTGATAAATAGGCAAACAGATTCTAGGCCCTGGGTAGCACTGCCAGAAGACAATGCTCAGCAGTCCCCTAGTGGCCTGAAAGAGTTTATGCATGTACTAAAATGCTTATTCTACTCCGTGGAGGTGTGCGAGATTTGTGAAACAGCGAGACCATTAAGTAACTGCCAATTAGTACATTCCTTTCCAGAAGGTCTGGCAAGTACACTTGAGAATCCATTTAATACATTGTCTACATTTACTTCCTAGTGGGTTATGCAGTCCATCAAAATGCCATACTGTGTCATCACAATCTGAAATCCTACTGCCAAGTCTGGCATACAGTCTCCCGAGGTAAAAGGTTCCTTTCAGGAGCTAGTGACAGTAACCTACTTACCTGAAGCCAAAAAGAGGACTTTATAAGAAGGATACAATGCTTTCCAGAGGAACTCAAGGGCAGAAAGACACCTAGATAACTAAGGAATGAAATCAAAGAGGCCATCGGAAATTTAGGTAGCTGTTCTCGCAGATATGGGGGTAATTTTTGACTCCACTTCTAAATAATGGAAATAGAAGACTTAATTTGACCAAAGCCAATGATGACAGCAGCAAATATGGTGATGAGGGTGGTAGTGCTGTCGATGGAAGTTTTTTCTCATTTACTGTGGACAATTCCCCATGATAAACACCTTCATATACTTTTCACTTAATTCTCATGGAGATTCTATAACACCATTTTATAGGTGATGAAGATGATGCCTACAGATGATAAATAATTTGGCAAGGTAACTTGCCTGTTAATGAACCCGTTACCTAATTCCTCAAGGAAGGGTTGATATGGGGTCCAATAGTACAAGCATGATGAATAAGTCTCCACTCTATGAAATATCAGGGTAATTGTCAGAGAAAAAGTGCTCTTACAAATTGTTTAGACAACCCCATTGTGGTATAGTAGAGATGTCCTTGCCTTTTCTCATGTTCTTCAGTAAGGGGAATGGACATCTTTCTCTACTGGACTCAGTTTTCTCTTCTCGTGTTTTCATCCATTATATTCTTCCTTGTTTCCTATATTCCTATTTCTCAGAGCTATTTGTTGTTTATAAACAGTGTCAATTACCATGCCTCGGAGCTCATCATGCAGCCAGGGAAGTCCATTTCTAACCTACTAAGTTCGTTCAACTGCTGAAATTCAGTAAAGATGTTATGAAATAATTTTTCATGAAATAATTACTGACCTCTCCTTCTCTATACAGATGCCTCCCCCACTCTGTGTTTCCAGAAGCACAGTCAGTAAATTATATATTTTGCACTCAGCATCTTGTCTGCCCAATAAACTGATTATGAATATCTACCATGTGAACTTCCTGAGGGTAAGCATTTTTAAAAATTCCTATATTCTCAACATATTACAAACATAATTTTAAAAAAGGTTAAACAGAACTGGCACTGGTTAAACAGGCAGAAACCATGAATTCCTATCCCGTGTTCTTTTAGGTATGACATTTTGGTCCTTCTATATTTGTGTCTTGAGGTTTGAAATCAGTATTTCCTGCCTATCCTTCTGGGGGCATCAAAATGCCCTGTAATATGTTCAACATTCTATTCCTAACCAAGCCAGAACAATTTAATGCTGCAGTACAGAAAATTGCCCTTTATTGTCCTTTGTTTCCCAGAGCAATATTATCCTTATTGCACTGAATTCCCAAGAGGGACTGCATGGGGATTTCCTACAATGTCCATTGAGAAGTCACTTATACCATAACAAAAATGTAAAAATATATATATATTGTTGGTCCAGAGAGTCTGAGTCCTAACTTTAGAAAATGAAAGGCTAATAGACACATAAAAAGATGTTCAACATGGCTAATTATTAGAGAAATGCAAATCAAAACTACAGTGAGGTATCACCTCACACTAGTCAGAATGGCTATCATTAAAAAGTCTACAAATAAAAATGCTGGAGAGGATGTGGAGAAAATGGAACCTTCTTACACTGTTGAGGGGAATGGAAATTGCTACAGCCACTATGGAAAATGGTATGGAAGATTCTTAAAAAACTAAAATTAGAGTTAATATATGATCCAGCAATTTCACTCCTGGGAATATATCCAAAGAAAATTTTATTTCAAAAATGTACATGCATCCCTATGTTCATAGCAGCACAGTTTACAACACCCAAGGAAACAACCTTATGTATTCATCAACCACAGATGAATAAAGATAAATGTAGTGTGTGTGTGTGTGTGTGTGTGTGTGTGTGTGTGTGTGTGTGTAGGCTTCCCTTGTGGCTCAGATGGTAAAGAGTCTGCCTGCAATGCAGGAGACCTGGGTTTGATTCCTAGGTCAGAAAGATCCTTTGGAGGGGGACATGGTAATCCATTCCAATATTCATGCCTGGAGAATCCCATGGAGAGAGAATCCTGGTGGGTTACAGCCCATAGGGTCCCATAGAGTCAGACATGACTAAGTGGCTAACACACACACACACAGACACACACGCATGCACACACACACACATATAATGGAATATTGATAAAAAGAATGAAATATTGCCATTTGTAGTAACATGGATAGACTTAGGGATTATTACACTAAGTGAAGTCAGAGAAAGACAAATATCGTGTGTGTGTGTGTGTGTGTGTGTGTGTGTGTGTGTGTGTGTGAAGCCACTTCAGGTATGTCTGATTCTTTGTGATCCCATGAATATAGCCCACCATGCTCCTCTATCCATGAGATTTCCCAGGCAAGAATACTGGAGTGGGTTGCCATTTCCTCCTCCAGGGGATCTTCCTGACCCAGGGATGGAACCCAGGTCTCATGTCTCCTGCACTGGCACGCAAGTTCTTCACCACTAGCACCCACCTGGGAAGCCATATCATTTGTATGTGGAATCTAAAGGATGATACAAATGAACTTATTTACAAAAAGAGAAACAGACTCACAGACATAAAATTCAAATTTAAGATTACCAAAGAGGAAAGGGGGAAAAGAAAAATTAGGAGTTTGGGATTAGCAGATACAAGCTAAAATAAATAAAACAGAAAAACAACAAGATCATACTATACAGTTCGGAGAACTATATTTGATAGCTTTCAAGAAACTATAATGGAAAATGAAAAGAATATATATGTTTGTGGGTGAATCACTTTCCTATGCACCAGAAACCAACATAACATTGTAAATCAAATATATTTCAGTTTAAAAAATGGACAATTATATCAGATCTGTCATATGTAAGCACAGTGTATAAGAGTATTACTTTTGAGTTAGAGATACTTACTAGCTTTGGAACATTAGGTAGGTATATACCTAATGTACATAACTTTGTGAGCCTGATTTTACTCTTTTGTGCAATGATGATAAAAATGGCTACTTTATAAGGCAGTTACCCATAGTAGAGATAATATCAATGTATATAGTTGCCATCTAGTATGTGTTCAATAGATATTAACTATTATTTTATAATCTACTGCTTATCTTCCTCCTTTAGTACAGCTTAGTAGGATCTCTCCATTTTTCTCTTCCAATGTTCCTCCAAAGTACATTTTACCACCAAGATCCTTTTTAAACATTCTCCACCTCACTTCATTCCAAAAAACTCCATACCTGATTCTTTGAACCCAAATATTCATTCAGAAGTCTCTATCAAACAGTTCTTATTTAGGATGTACCCAGATAACCTCAAGATTCTGCTAAATGTTCTTGGGTATTCTTAGGGAAAATGTAATTTCCTCATGAAACAAACATTCATAAACCCATTCGCGGTGTTCCAGGCCATAAGAACACTTTCATTAACAAAAAAGAAAAATTTTTTTCTTCTATGGTACTCCATCCCATCTTTGGATAAATATGACAGAAGTTGGTCTTGTAATAGAACTGAAACTTATATTTCGTTGGATTCCGCCCCTCAGCATTGGTTTGTCCCTTCTTGCTTTTGATTTAGACAAACTGGTTTTAAATTGTAATTCTGCATTTACTAGTTGTGTGAGATTAAACAAGTTAAATACTTACTGATTTACAAAAGGACTCACTTAGAGGCAGCTCATAGATTTTTGTGTTAGTAGTGAATAAATTAGAGTATGTGGAATTCTTAACATAATTCTTGGCACATGGTAAATGTTAAATATTTGGTAGCTCTTATTAATATTATGCTAATTTCCACTTGGGCTTCCCTAGTAGCTCAACTGGTAAAGAATCTGCCTGCAATTCATGTGACCCTGGTTCGATTCCTGGGTTGACAAGATCCCCTGGCGAAGGGATAGACTGTGCTGTGCTTGCTTAGTCGCTCAGTCATGTCCAACTCTTTGCAACTGCATGGACTGCAGTCTGCCAGGCTCCTCTATCCATGGGGATTCTCCAGGCAAGAATGCTGGAATGAGTTGCCATGCCCTCCTCCAGAGGATCTTCCCAACCAAGGGATGGAAGCCAGGTCTCCCGCCATGCAGGTGTGTTCTTTACCATCTGAGCCACCAGGGAAGCCCAGGGATAGACTACCCACTCCTGTATTCTGGGGTTTCCCTGCTGGCTCAGACAGTTAAAAAAAGTCTGCCTGCGATGTGGGAGACCTGGGTTCAATCCCTGGGTTGGAAAGATCCCTTGAAGGAGGGCTTGGCAACCCACTGAAGTATTCTTGCCTAGAGAATCCCCATGGACAGAGGAGCCTGACGGGCCACAGTCCATGGGGTCACAAAGAGTTGGACATGACTGATCGACTAAGCACAATTTCCACTTACAGTCTTAAATTACATTTATTGACTGACTGACTGGCTTTCCATAACAGTTTCTAAAACAAATAGGGAAAATGTTTCAAGTTCTCTAGTATTAGGTGGGAAGTAGTTATACAAATACTGAAATCTTTTGGTTCAAGTTCCCAAAGGTAAGAACATTAGTGCTCAAATAATAAAGTTACTTTGTTGAAGTTATTATTTGACCAAAAAAAAAGAGAGCTACTGTGTTTCTGAGTCTCAATTCTAATATTGTTTCTTTCTTTCTTTCTTTCTTTTTTTTTTCTTTTTAAGCCCAGTGGAGATTTGCAGTGAGAAAATGCAATCATGTGTTGTTCAAGAGACAATTCCATACTGATCTTGAAGATTTTGATTGTGTTTTCTACTTACTTATGTATAAATGCATAAATATATGTATTGGCTCTTTTTATCATGGAAAGTACTATTTAGCATCTGGTGCCAAGTTTCTTTTTCTGTGCAATAACCTCCAATCATCTCTGAGTCTTTGATTAATTTCATACACACAAACCCGGGGTGCCAGGAGTTCAAAGTTTCGGACAAAGAAAGGAGATAGATTTTTTCACATTGTACTTTTGCAAAGTACAGCATATTAATAACAGTATTATTGGAGAGGATGTTAGTTCTAGGCTTTCTACTGGAGAGGAAAAGCAAAGCAAGCCAGTTGTCAAGGTGATTTAAAAACATATTTAGGAAAAACAGCTGTGAAGTAGACAGGTGTGAGACAAATGTTCTCTAATTTCCCAAAAGAAAGTAATTCACTAAATAGAGGAAATTCCTAAATACTTGGTTTGCATAGACAGAATGATACATAAATGACCACACATTTCTCAAAATAATTTCTCAGAGTCATGTTTTTGAACTCCTTTATGGCTAGTTCCATTGGAAAATAATAACTGTAATCAAACCACAATGTTGTTATTAGAGCTTGTCTGCCCATTCTGACAGGGATGTGTAAAGAGGTGACTTCTTTATATAGTCACCAACATATAAATCAGATCAACAGAATTATAGAATTTGAGTCCCTTAGATCCAGCACATTCATTTAAAAGTGAGATCTGCAAAGTGAGATGGCTAAGATTACATACCTTTATTATCCTTCCAGATTTAGGGTTTTTTTTCCTATTTAGAGTAGAAAATTGATTTCTTCTCCTTCATTAAACTACTAATTAAAACTCATCAGAAAATAGAATCAAATATGTTAATCTTCTCTTTAGAGATAAATATAATAATAAATGTTTCTTTTTCAATAAATACTTTTCAGGAGGAAAACATGCCTATTCAAAAAGAATATGTATTTAAATGTAACATCTCATCAATGATCATCTTTTTAACACATGAAAAAAAAAAGATCAGTCTAGACACCTCACTAAACTTGAGGATGATACAAATCAGAGATGGATAGTAAACAAAATGATGGGTAAAAATGATACAAAGTTGCAGGGATAAATGTAGAGTCTTGTGATGAATAAAAATAATACATTGTAAAAATGATCAAAGAATTATTTAATAGCATCAGATACTTAGGATTTAGTGCAATCAATGGAATTGAAAATGCTATGGTGATTAGTTGTATTATGTTTAAAATAAAGTGAAAAGAATAAGAAGAAATACGAAAACCAGGTTCTGTAATCAATAAAAAATGATTTTTGGAGTCTTAGCTTAAATTAGAGAGGATACGATAGATATCTGTTTATGTGATTGCTATGTAGTTTGCTCTGAAATAATATTTTGTGTAGCTTCAAAGGTGAGAACTAGGACCAGGGTGCAGATTTCAACCCAACACAAATAAAGCAAAGTGAGAAATCAGATGCTGAATACCATTTGCCAGGGATGCTGGAGGGAATTCAGGTTTTTTGATGAATAACTAGAAAATTCCATGTAACAGATTCAGTAATTTTTTAAAAATCATAAGAAATTTTGGAGTTTTCCTGTTTCTATTGTTGTCATTGTTTTGTTTATAGCTAATTTCTTGAAATGTTTCTCATTATTTATGTCACGTCTTTTGAAATAATGCTTACAACTGTGCTATATAGCTTCAAGTTACCATCACTTGTGTAGAATTTAGGTGTTGAAAATACAGATGTGAACTAGGTAGATAGGGGGTGGATCTGGCAGGAGGATAGTGAAGAAGACATTTGCTTCTGGCTCTTATGTTCCTGAATTTAAAAAAAAAAATATATATATATATATATATACACACATACACACACATTCACAATACTTTATTATTTTTATTTAAAAATTAAAATTACAAGGCTTAAAGAGACTTCTATTACTCCAACTTTACCAGACTAGGGGACTAGGGGAGAATGCTGTTCCTTGGTTTCAAACATTCCACTTTTGACCTATGACAAGCCTAATAGTGCCAGCAACATCATCATCGACCATGTTTATGGATACTCTATGCTTATAGCATTTCTACATGGAGATCTTAGTAAGCTCTTTCCAGACATTATCTCTTACAGGCAGCATTCGACTTCATAACTTTGCTCGAGATCCCATACAGTTCACAAGAAGGATCAGCAAAGTACTTGCAAAAAAAAAAAAAAACAGAACACTAATCCAACAGCAAGATGGTCAGGAGTTATTCTGATGTGTTCTAAGTGTCTAAGTGCTTTTTCAAAGAAGAATGAGGACCAGTATTTAAATAGAAAAGAAAGGGGTAGCTGATGCAATAAAGCTGGTGAAATCAGAAAGAGCATCCAAGAAGACCTCGATATTGTTAGACTTTTAAGCAGTGAGAGCTATGTAGAAATCCTTCTGTGAACCATAGAAATAATAAATGCTGAGCCCATTGGAACATAATCTCAGTCAGCAAGATGCCACTGCCGTCCAGATTTCCTCACAGGGCCCTGCTAAGTCCATGCCAAAACTAGCAGTGAATTTCTCCCTTCTAATCTCCCCTAATGCCTTATTTGATTATTGTCACTGCTCTCTGACCATGCACTGTCCCTCCAGACTCTCATTCCCCAACTGAGTCAGTCAGAGGAGAATAAATGTCCACTGGGACATACTCTAAGACCCCAAACCACCTTGTTCCTCGTGAAAGGACAGAACAGAGAGTGAAGAGATCAAGGGGAACCCTCCACGTTTAGCTGGCAACCTTTTCATCTTCATCTACTGGATTACTGGCTGGACACAAGAAGGGCTATGAGTGGTCCTGGAGAGCGCTCTGGTTAACTGGAAAAGAGGAACTGGCTGGGAGGAGGAGAAGGCAGGCGGAGGGCGAGCCGGGCATCTTGGTGCACCGCAGGATGGTGTCGCCTCTGCCCTGTCTGTACATTGTTCTCTGGTAAGACTTTGTTTTCTGACCTTTCCTTTTAGCTCCAAGGAAAGAGCAAGCATCCATCCACTGGGTGACTTCTATACCAAATCATAGAAGCAACCTGGATGGCATGGCTCATCTGTATGGTGGGGTAGACGAGGCTGGAATGAACAGCCTGTGTTCTCTGAGGCTGGGAGGGAGGATCATTGACTGTCTACTCACAGGGTAGAAAATGCTCTAGGGAAACTTGAAGATGAAGGAAACTTCTATTCCAAAAACATCAGTCGGATCCTGGACAACTTGCTTGAAGGTTACGACAATCGGCTGCGACCGGGATTTGGAGGTAAGAGGCAGAGTCCTTCCTAGGCTCTATGTGGCATGCGTGCCCTTCTCCCCCCTTAGTGCCCGTCCAAGGCCCAGAGGCCTCAGGAGAGCAGAGTGGGAAGTTGCAGGGCACTGGGGTGGGCCGGGGGGCCATCCAGTCTCTGTCCCTCCCTCAATTCCTGGCCTTATATGCGAGCCATTTGAACTCTCTAAGCCTCCACTTCCTCAACAGTGGCGGGGTGTATAAACAGCGTTTGTCTCATAGGGTGTGTGAATGTAAATGAGATTCTTCATATAAAACACATTTTTAAGTATTTGTTCCATTAAAGCTATCACTAAACATTAATTATTACTATAGTTGTTAGAATACTAACTTAGTTTTCTTTCACTCCTTAAACTTTGCAATTTGGCCGGAATAAATTCAAAATAATGCAACTAATTGAGTTTTTAAGAGCTGAAAACCAAAGGACCTTTGATAGTGGAATTACTTTAGGATAGGTTGCAGATTCTGGCTGAGAGAAGGGACTTTGTGAACAGTCGTTCTGTTCAATCCCCTTAACGCCCTTGATGATAAATGTCCCTTTGGGCTAATTTCAGGTGCTGTCACTGAAGTCAAAACAGACATTTACGTGACAAGTTTTGGGCCCGTGTCAGACGTGGAGATGGTGAGTGAGCTGAGCGAGGAGAGTAATTTTGCTTAAAGGAGGAACGGACTGAGTCCCAGGATGAATGATAATGGACATTGTTAATAAACTTGGCTCCAGATCTAAAAGCAATATATGCTCTCATGCTGGGAAGGAACGGCCATTAGAGCAGATTATTGGCTAAATCTCCTTCACATTTCACTAAAGGGCCTGCTTGAACATGAATCTGAGGAGACTTTTAAGATGATGATATCCTCTCTTCTGTTCACATATCAAGCGCCGATTCTTCCTTACAAAGAGAAGATTCTCCCCCATCTTTATGAAGTTTTAGGAAATTTATGGAGGAGTAAAAAAAAACAAAGATGGAATGCCATGTAAGAGTATATTGAGAAGATCTATTAAGCATAAAACGTGCCTGTTTTGGCAGTGCACCATTCTCAGTACATGTTATTAAAACAGTAAAGGCAGTCCTTTGGAAAGACTAACACATTCCACCTTTTATGTTTGCAAATGGACCAGTAGGTGTTCTGGGAACTCTGTTCCAGGTACAGATGGCTGTAGGATTCGTAAGAGGGTATTTATAGTAAGTGGCAGTGAAAAACTGAACCAGTTTTTAGGACAAAGTGTATCATGATATTCTTTCATGTTTCTCAGGGAGTGGGTCCCCCTAAAAATAAAATATAAATATGAAAACTGAAAAAAAACATAAGTCTTTAAAGTGGTGCATTAAATGAACTAGGGGGACGTAATTCTAGATTAACAGTTATTAGAGACTTTCATTTTCTGCTCTTTGAGCTGAAAAGAAATATAAGCAGGAAAGAAAGGAATAGAAATGTGAAAAGGGGGAAAGGAGTAAAAAGGGGAAGAGAAAGGAAAGGAGGAAAGAGTAAAAGAAAATAACAAGGAAGAGGGGCAGAGACTAAGGAGCACTTTAGGAGATAAATGTCTTAAGAGTTGAGAGAAAAGAGTCAGCATTTCTTCAGAATCCTCAACAGTTTAACTATCAGTTTTTTTCATTTCAGTACTACTCACACCAAGAATAAATAATCACAACTATATTCTATTGTAGCATTGAAATCTGGGGACACTTAGAACTTTATTTTATGCGTGTGTCTCTTTTTTAAGTGTATTTATACAACAGAGGCTTGTTATAGCCTGGATCACCATTATATGGATATACTGTATGTCAAATTATATTTTTAAAATATAATCACCACTTGCAGTAATAGGTCTCATAAAGGAATATATAAAGGATACAAAGCAATTCTTGGCAATATTTTGACATAATTATAAGTTGCTATTTATCATTGACTTTAGCAAAGGCCTTTATCATAATACTTAAGTTCTTAATGTTATTTCATAAAAGCCACAAATTAAAACATAATTTTGATTATGCATACTTAAATGAGGCTCTGTTTGAGTAATCATGGTAATATTTGCTTTTATGTTCTCTGAGAACTATATAAAATAATTATGATGTGCAGACAAAGTATGCTTATCAAGTAAAGTTTCTCTATCCTTGGAACTGTACTAAGTGGCACTGTGTTGCTCAGATATATTTTTGAAGGTAAACAAGTTACTAAGAGGAATGATTATACTAATTGATGGTAGGAAGGCCAAAACAAAACCTAGATTAAATCTTATATTTTTATTCCAAATTAAACAAGGAGAAATCAGGAGGTCAGTAGATAGAGACATGGATTACTGATAGAAAAAAGGAAGAATTTTGAAGGTGAAGGTGAAGAAGGGAGGTTTATACAATATCAACATGATCGTCTATAATAATATTACAATCTTACAGTGTGAAAAATAATAATTCACTGGTTATAGTTCTCTTGATAGGCTATTGTCATAAAAAGTTGCTTTATTTCTTAAATTTTAGTATTGCGTATGTAAGCTAGTGAATAAACTATTCTTAATGAACCATCTACCCAGCATGTGTAAACATCTTACTTTCTCTTAGGAGTACACGATGGACGTTTTTTTCCGCCAGACTTGGACAGATGAGAGGTTGAAGTTTGGGGGCCAACTGAGATTTTGAGTTTGAATAACCTGATGGTCAGTAAAATCTGGACACCTGACACTTTTTTCAGGAATGGCAAAAAATCAATTGCTCACAACATGACAACTCCTAATAAACTCTTCAGAATAATGCAGAATGGAACCATTCTATACACCATGAGGTGAGGCTTCCTCAGTTCTTTGTCCTCTGCTCAAAGGATTTATCCATCATACTGACTCAGAACCATTTTTTTCAACGTTCCTTAGGCTTACCATCAACGCTGACTGTCCTATGAAACTGGTTAACTTTCCTATGGATGGCCATGCTTGTCCACTCAAATTTGGCAGTTGTAAGTGACAAAATACTTCTGAGAGTTAAATAATGTATTCAAAATACGTAATTATTTGGTTTTAGTCAGGCTGGAAAGCAAAAGGGAAATACTACTCTGATGTTCTCTGTATAATTCTTGGAATTAACTTACTTAATCATGCCTGTCAATCTTATACATAGAGGTTTTGGTCACCAGGATTAAAGAAAAAAATTTTTTAAATTCATGCTTGTGTTTTTTTTTTCATAATGGACAAGATTTTGCTTTGAAAGAAAAAAAACAAACACACAACTAGCCAGATTTACTGCAATTTGTTTAAAAAATTCAGATGCTTATCCCAAAAGTGAAATCATATATACATGGAAAAAGGACCACTTTACTCAGTGGAAGTCCCAGAAGAATCCTCAAGCCTCCTTCAGTATGATCTGATTGGACAAACAGTATCTAGTGAGACAATTAAATCTAACACAGGTAAGAATTTAACCAATATGTGAATAGAATCCTACAAGGTGACTCCAGTGCACATTTTCAAAATATCTATTTGTTTTTCCTCTGCATTAGCCATTCTCAGCTAAACTTGCAGTTTTAAAGTGATGAGTAGCCTTAAGATGGATTTTGCAACCATGTGCATATATAAAGATTTGTATAGCTGTGGAGTGAGTAGTTTTTGTATGTATGTGAAACAAAAACTCCACAGAAAACAATGAGCTGATGCATTTATCATCTGCTGATAGACTAACTTTGTAATACATTAAAAAATGTCTTTGCTATTTTCTTCCTACACATCTTAATTTAAGGATCTGTAAGATTTATTTCTAACTGCACACTTTTTGCACATTGTCAACAGCAATAATACTGACATACTTGTCTTCCAACAGGTGAATACGTAATAATGACAGTTTATTTCCACTTGCAAAGGAAGATGGGCTACTTCATGATTCAGATCTATACCCCTTGTATTATGACAGTCATTCTTTCCCAGGTGTCTTTCTGGATTAATAAGGAGTCCGTTCCAGCCAGAACTGTCTTTGGTATGCTTCACTCTTTGGGCTTTACTTTCTGTCATCCTCCAGCTCACATTGCTTGTGTATTTTAAGGAGAATATTCACACCAGTGAACTTTTTCAATCCGCAAAGGAAATAAACTCCTATCTCATTCAGACACATGTTTCATATGAAGTAACCTTCATCTTATCACAATTTGTGTGGTGAATCAACAAAATATTTGTCTCAGCAAGAATTCTGGCTGGTTTCCTATGACTTTCACGTGCCTTATTTTGGAGAATTTCTTATCTCAATTTGCTTTTTCATAACTAGAAAAAGTAGAAAATTTAAAATGACATGTAATTCAATGAAAACAAAAGTTAAGATATTGAACCCATGAATACACAAAATATACCTCCCTTTCATTAGGGAGGATCATAAAAAATTTGCCATTTTTTAGGTCTTCAGTTCAGTTCATTCACTCAGTTGTGTCCAATTCTTTGCGACCCCATGAATCACAGTTAAATATCACCAGTTTCCTATTGTTTAGCCTAAATATTTAGTAATATTTATGCTATATAGAATCACTAACAGTGTGACTGAACAAAATGAAATAAGAAAAAGAGCTGTAACAGAAAATGTCTTCTGTAACAAAACCCATTTTTTCTTCAGCTTTCATGATTATAAGTTTAGTAGTTCATAGGGAAGACCTGAGTTTAACTGAAATCTCAGATGAATTTTGACCTTTCTGCAAATTACAAAAGAATACATATATGATGCTAACTATCTTTGGATTATAGAAATCCTCCAAGACAGAAAACCTCTGTAAGATGAGTGATGAAATTATTTTCTCATGATTAAATATTTTACTTTAAAACCACTTTAGAAATTAAAATTATTGTGAAATCTAATTTTATATTTATCACCTATACAAATACTTATAATATGATGAAATTTTATATCAGCATTAAATATGATCAAAAGTTCAAGATTGTTTACTCATGTACTAATAATTTACTATTATATTATTATTGTTAAGCTAAATCACTTCAAAAAATAACTTTTTCAGCAACTACAATGTATGCAAGGTTTTGAAGGATACAAAACTATGAATACCTATGATAATAATTGTGAACAATTAAAAATAATAAAATAACAAAAATTACATTTGTAACTGGTTACATTTGAGCTTGTCATTTGATTGCAAATGCTAATACTGCATTTCTTATTCTGTTTTATTTTAGGAATCACCACTGTTTTAACCATGACCACTTTAAGCATCAGTGCTCGGCACTCCCTGCCAAAAGTGTCTTATGCAACTGCCATGGATTGGTTCATAGCTGTTTGCTTTGCTTTCGTCTTCTCTGCTCTTATTGAGTTTGCTGCTGTCAACTACTTTACCAATCTTCAGACACAAAAGGCCAAAAGGAAGACACAGATTGCAGCCTCACCCCCAGTGACAATAGCAAAAGCGACTGAGCCCCTGGAAGCTGAGATTGTTTTGGTAATTGTTTACTTTTCTAACGTTACCCACACTGCATAGGAAAAGGCAGCCTGAATAGTTATTGCAAACAAGTAGATAGTCCCAAAGTAATCTTTGTAATACAGTCATGTAACTTTGGTTCCAAGGTCAGCTTCTCCAACCTCACAGGAAAAAGCCAAGCAACAATCTTTCATTTATCTTTGCTCTAAACTTCTGGTAATCCTCTTTCATCATCCTCGCTAGTACTGGTAGATTCCAAGTCCTCAGAGGAGATGAGAAAATTCTCAGCCTTTAGATGCTTCCTGTGAACGGGTTCCCATATACGGACTAGGGAGAATAAAGTTAAAACAGAGAGAGAAAAAAAAAAAAGTTCCTAATGAGGCTCCAGAGTCTGAAGGAAACAAACAGGAACTCCTATGAACAATTTTTGTTAGAAATCTGCTTGTTGCTTTAATCCAGAGGGGCAAGATGTGTATATTAGATTCTGTGAATGCTGAGTTATAAGTCAAGTTTTTGATTCATATGAAAACATCCTCATGTTCACATTCATGTTATATATATAATATGAATATTTTATGTATATTAATTTTTGCAAAGACTTAATCAGTGAAAAGTACTTATAAAATTAAGTTTAGATTTGTGGTGACTAAATGCTGGTCCCCAAAGCACTTTTTAATAAAAAATAAATGATAGCATTAATAATTCAAGGGTCATAAATGTGCCCCCAAATTTCAATTATGTATATGAATAAATTATCACAACTAAATTGCATGTACTTCTTAAAAGGATTGTAGAACTGATTGTTAATTATACATTTTTACTTCAATACAAACTCCAAACTGTAGCTCTTGAAAAAAGAGCAAAATCAAGTAATGCAGACAATTTGAATTGGAAATATGTTTATAATTTTCAATTCTCATGAATATTTCCAAATCACAAAACCAGTTAAGCTTTGCTTAAATTTTACAATAAGAATTATAACACTACATGTATTTTATTTTCCAAATACTGAGCTATTTGTTGGCTTTAAAAGATCATTTTTATTGAAATTTTTCTCTTTGATAAACTAGGAAACTTGTTTGAGAATTTGCATTTTCTCCAAAGGATAAGACCAGTCCATGATAAGTGGCAATTAATCATTTAAAGAGTTTTCCTTAAATTAGACCTCATTAAAAGAGAGGTCTGCCATCCAGTGATCCAGTCACATTACACTTGAAAATAAAAAACAGAGGCTCAGAGAAGGGAAACATTTATCACTCAGAAAAACTAAGAATTGATTCCAGAAATCCTAATATTCACACAACTATATGCCCTAACCTCCCCAGCACTTTCTTAGAGACTGAACTATGAAAGAGTACATACCACTGGGTGAAAAAAAACCTTTTCTGAATGTAGGTAAGGTGATTTCCAAAATTCTTTCTTTCATTTAATGATGTTTGGGCAGCACTAGTGGTAAAGGAGGCAGTGGCCTCCCACTCCAGCCCTCTTGCCTGGAAAATCCCATGGACAGAGGAGCCTGGGGGCTGCAGTCCATGGGGTCGCTGAGAGTCGGACATGACTGAGCGACTTCACTTTCACACATTGGAGAAAGAAATGGCAACCCACTCCAGCGTTCTTGCCTGGAGAATCCCAGGGATGGGGGAGCCTGGTGGGCTGCCGTCTATGGGGTCGCACAGAGTCAGACACGACTGAAGCGACTTAGCAGCAGCAGCAGTGGTAAAGAAACCAGCTGCCAACGCAGGAGACTCCAGAGATGTGGGTTTGATCCCTGGGCTGGGAAGATCCCCTGGAAGAGCAAGTGGCACCCCACTCAAGCATTCTTCCTTGGGAAACCTTATGGACAGAGGAGCCTGGCAGGCTACAGTCCATGACGTTGCAAAGAATTGGACATGACTGAGCACGCACACATCCCCACACGTGTGTTTCCAAAGGTCACAAAAACATAAATTTATAACAAAAAGTGTTAGTCTGAAGACCTAGTTCAAATGAGTTGAAAATTATATTTTTCACAAAAGATAAATTTAAGTATTTTTGAGAATTATTTTGTTTGTAAAAACTTGTGATTATGTTACAACCTGTCTGTACTTATATAGACACATAACTATTATATTGCCCAAAGGTCATATATTAATATATATCTAGAAAGGAAGAACTAATATTTATTAAAATACCATTTAACAGTGTCTTATTTGACAAGTACAGTAAAAATAAAAGGAGAAATTCATGAGAAAAAGAGAAGAAAAGTGATTTTGAATATAGTCATTGATCTGATATCGAGACAAAAGGAAAGACCAACTTCCTTACTTCAACATTTTAAAAATATGGATTACTGAGAAGGATATAATTTCAAATCTTTGAAAAAGAGTTATCATTTCCTACATCTATTTTAAAGGTATAATTTATTAATAAGATGGAATTTAAGATCTCAGGTCTTCATATAGACTATCTTCTAATAGTTCTAATATACTAACATATAATTAGGCTGTCCTTTGGAACTTGTATAAAAAATTGGATTCAAATCATCTCAAAGTACTTTTTTCCTTGCAAGTTGACTTTTTTCCTATGAAAAATTATATTTCTAAACCTGGCTCCACTTATAATATTTCAAGGCAATGAAAAGGAGACTTTTGTTTCTGAAAGGCTAAATCAAAGTATAAAAATAAGAACCAAAAATAACCAAACCTAACAATATAAACCTTGTAAGCATCAAGAAATAAATACAGTTGATTGCATAGAACATGTACATTTTATTTCTTTATGTCAAAACTTGGCAATTGCCTTTTATAATATAGAGGAACAAACATAAATTACATATTTGGAGTTTATATAGCACAATGGTATATTATGATTACAAGGTCATTTTTCTTTCAAATACCATGACATTTAAAAATGCCGATTCAGTTGTAATCAAAATAACATTATTTGGGTAAGTTGGACATTGAAATAGCAAACCAATATGGCAAAGTTGAAATGAGATTAAGTGCTTGGATATTTCATGTGATTCTAAATTGTATGTTTTAAAGTGCACATTGTTTTTCACAGGAAACTGGTTAGAATGAATGTGAAAACTTTATCACTTTGAATTTGACCTTGAAATTTATAATAATTATAAAGAAATTCAGACATTTAAAATCTAGTACTTATACCTGAAGAGACTAACTCTAAATCTTCAGAAGTGTTCTACGGATTAATAATCTGTTTTTAAGGCATTTGGAAGTGGAGACTTTATATTTTTAGATTTTGAGAAGAAATTGTCCAGAGCTTCTTTTCCGCTTATATGGTATCTTTCCATATTGCTTTTATATGGTATGCTATTCAGGCATTAGAAAGTACTCCTGTATTTATGTTTCAGAACTTATTATTTGTCTAGGGTGTACTTATTTTGTAGATAAGACTGAGTTTAGACTCTGATCTCTTTTGGGATGTTTTCCTAGTATTCTTTTTATTTTAAACATCTAAGTCCTCACCACCAAGTTCTTAAGAATGAATCCTCTGCAATACTGCTCAACACATCCAATGTGACTTCTCTTTTTCATGCAAGGTGTGATGTTTTTCACAAATTATCTATAAGTTGACCAAAATTTAATTAGTTGAGAGAATAACTGTGTTTATACTGATTACATGGTTTATTTTTGCCACCTGACACCAATTTATTGAGTACCTATGTGTTAAAATTATTCATACCATATAAGCATTTGTTAAGAGCCTTTGTATGCAGATCCTCTGTAGAACATTGAGAATTCATTAGTAAGCAACATTGATAGAGCCTCTTCTGTCATGGAACTGCCCATCAAGCAGGAAGAGAGGGAAATCAAGGAACCCTGACAATGCACTGTGATGAAGGTTGTGGTTACAGATGTATAGTAGGCTGAAGAAGGACCATGCAAGAGTATTCGCTGTCTGGAGGGGGTGATTCTGGAGGAAGTGGTGCCTATGCTGAGAACAGAAAGATGAGCCTGGCCCTGATCTAGAGACACTAAGTCAGTTATTAGTAACTTGGGCACAGAGAGGGAACTAAGACATGTTGTCCCTTCTGTACTCTTTTCAAGGTTGAAACATCTGCTGGGCCATAACCATGTTGCCCTTCACCTGTGTAGAGAAATATGAAGCATAGATTTACCTCCCGTGTCCCTAACATTGCTGAGATTTCTTTGAGTACTATCATTACTCCAAAGAATTAGCAACTGAATTAAGACCATCAGAGACTCTGAGCACCAGGAAGACCATGATGCCCCTTTCCCATAGTAGCACCATCATATGACTTATAGAGAGGGTGGGGTGGGTCAGATAAGAAGTGTAGGCAATTAGCTCTTTCCCTATACTTTCCATAAAATCCCCATCCAGTATTCCTTTCAGGACCCTCCAAACATTTCAGTGTGGTTTTCAGACATGTCTCTAGCACCACTGACCTACCAGAGTGCTACCAATAAGTTGCTTCTCTGTAGATATTCTGGAATTGTCTCTGCTCCCAGTTCTACCAGCTATAAATCTAAGGACATTTGATAGAGTTTGTTTTCTCCATAGTTATTAATACTATCATTTAAAAAATTGCCAAATACTAAATGTTTTCAAAAATATGTTCTCTTGTTTTTGGTGCCCCGGTTAAAAGCAGATGCTTTGTTTGCCCTAGAGTAATGCAGCCCTGGTTGGAATATCTCCCCTAGGAGGTAACCCATTGCTCCCGCCTTTTAATATATTAGACTCACTGAATATTGTATCAGAATTGCTCTTAGTACTTCTCAAATGCCTTATCCCTATACCAAATAACTGACTGTCACAATGTCCAGTTTGACTCCAAGTACCTTTGCAATGTGGCGTTACCTAAAACAAAGCCATGCTCTAAAAATACCAAAAGCAGGATGGCACTGAGCAGCAGGGGAGCCCTGGAAAAATTCAAAACCACAGGTGTTCCACTCAAAACAGTGACAGCCCCAAGCTGAGCCCTCATCTGGACTCTGACAAAAGCCTATTTTACCATCAACTGAAGCTGCTGAGCTTACAATAGGGCAGGCAGAATTGGATGCAAACCTGTAGCTTGAATGGCTTGCAAAGTTGGCTTTCTTTTCATTTCAAAAACTCAATGTGATTCTTCTAAATTTTAGATGTCCAGTCTCTATAGTGCCAATTTCTCATTATCCAGGAACTGATTATCCAGCGTGTGGGTTATTCGGCTCTCTGGCATTTCCTTGAGAACCTTGTATTTGTTGCCTGCTAGAAACGTCCCAGGTGGCACTAGTGGTAAAAACCTACCTGCCAGTGCAGGAGACATAAGAGATGTGGGCTCAATCCCTGGATCAGGAAGATCCCTTGGAGGAGGGCACGACAACCCACCCCAGTGTTCTTGCCTGGAGATCCCCATGGACAGAGAAGCCTGGCAGGCTATAGTTCATCGGGTCACAAAGAGTTGGACACGACTGAAGTGACTTAGCACAGAAAACCCCCAGCCATTGCTATACAGTGAGGCAGTGTAATTCTAAACCAGTGATGCTCAATGGTGGGTATCCCCAGAGGACGTATGTCATGCTACAAGGACAATTTTGGTTGTCAAAACTCTGAAGATGTGGGTGCTACAGGTATCTTATGGATAGAGGACAAGGATGCTACTCAAGACCCCATGATGTACAGGACAGTCCCCACAACTAAGAAGTATCAATATGTCAGTAACTTTGTGGCTGAGAAACAACCCTGCCCTAAACCCTAAAGCTGATGGGAAAGAAAAACAGTATTTATTAAGATTATGCTCTTAGCAGTGGTCCGCAACATTTTTGGCACCAGGAATAGATTTCATGGAAGATAATTTTTCCATGAACCAGGGTTGGGGGATGGTTTTGGAAGATTCAAGCACATTACATTCAATGTGCACTTTATTTCTAATCTATTGCTGCCTCTCATCTGACAGGGGTCCCCAAGCTCTGTGTGGCCCAGAGCTTGGGAAGCCTGCTCTTAGGCTTCTAAGAGGGATTGAATTCAGGTGCTACCACTTGTGTCAGCTTCCTGCTTATGCTTTCATTAGCTCATCTCTAAAACAAAATATTATTACATTAGAGATTCTTTCTAGGAATAAGCAAAATAATGCAGGCCAGAGTGCTAGTTAAGTGCTTAGATATGGTACCTATGTGCATGCCTGTGTGCTAAGTTGCTTCAGTTCTGTCCAACTCTTTGTGACCCTTTGGACTGTAGCCCACTGGGATCCTCTGTCCATGGGGATTCTCCAGGCAACAATGTTGGAGTGAGTTGCTATGCCCTCCTCCAGGGGATCTTCCTGATGTAGGGATCAACGTCTCCTACATTGGCAGGCAAGTTCTCTACCACTAGTGCCACCTGGGAAGCATGGTACTTAATGTAATGTAATATAAACAATATGCTAAAATGTAAAATATTCATGAATATTTTGTTCCCTTCTCTTTGTCTGAAAACTCTTATAAGTTTCAGAAAATGTCTAGATTTTCATTCATTTATTGATTTAGCATATGCTTATGAAGCATTCACTGTGTTCTATGCACTGGCTAGGTAGTTTGGAGTACTTACACATGAAAATAATATGCCCTCTACCATTAAGAGAGATTTCTACATTAAGGAGATTTCAAGTCAGGAAGTGGGATAAAGCACAAGAGAAGTAATGTTTACAGGGAAGATATGATAGCAAGAAGAACTGTAACAGCTAAGGAGGCAGGAAGCATATGACGAAGAGACATTTTCTTTCTCGAGTTCTTAAAGAAAGGGAAAATATCCTCACAGATGAAATAATTATTGTCCCTAACTTTAAAGATGGAAACTTTAAGCTTAGGGAGAATCTATGACTCCTTTGCCATGTGTAAAGTCATACAGCAGATAAGCAGTAAATGTGGAATTGCAGACTAGGGCTTTCTGACTCTGTGGCCCTCTAACTCCTAAGCAGCACCCCATAGAGACTGCCTAGGGAAGCAGATGAGGAAAAGAGGGATCCTATCACAAGAGATGTTTAATTCCAAGCTAATGCTATTATGCATAAATTTTTCATGCATTAGGTCTTGAATGATCTTGCTTAACTATGAACAAGGGCTATTTGGCAATTCTCATTAAGTCATTTGTGACACTGTGACATGCCAAGAGATTGACAAATAACTTCTCCCCACATCTCCAAAAGAGAGAAGGAGATAGAACAATACATTATATTTTTATGCTGGATTATAGTTTACACTTTTCCATCTCAATGAACTTGTTCATGTCTGCCCTCTTTCTCCCTTAAAAAGAAAGAAACATAGGTGACAGACAGACAATGCATGCTATTAAAAATCAAGACAGGTTTAGAAAGAAGATCTGCTCTAAAGCCTTGCCCTCTTTATTCTCCATTAAGATACTTAGAAAATTTATTAGAGTAAAATATTTTAATGTTCTATATATCTGGAAGGAGGAGAACTCTTTTAAAGGATTAAACAGTGACACATTTTTCTCTTTCAGGTGAAGAACATTTTGATAACATATATAATAGTTGAAAATTCAAATTAGAATTTGGGAAACATGATAGAAAGCTTTGGCTGTCAATGTTATGCTTATCTTCTAAGACAGGCACACTGAGACTGGAATACCACTACCTGCTCCTATCCACACACTAGGTGACCCTAGGCACAGTTGTCCTCAGTTGTCACAGTTTTTTCAGTTGTTTAACAGTTTATTTGTAAAAAGACTAATGCACATGACAGCTGTGTACAATGCCAGATATTATACCCATATATCAATATCTAGATTGAAAATTATATCTTACAGATGTAGGCACTGAAAAGAAAGAATGATCAATGAGGGCACGAGAAATGAAAGGAGGCTCCAGTAAGAAAGTGAAGCTTAAAATTGACTTTGAGGAATGAATAGAGTTTATGAAAAGAGAGTGACAGTGGTTTATAAAGCAAAGAATAAAAGAAGGTTGTCACATATGTTTAATAGAAAATGCCACTTATTTCCTATTCAAGATCAGTAGACTGGAAAATCTTCTCTTCTAAACTCTCTTCTACCTCCAACACCTTTGATTTATTTATTTCTGTCCACAGTGCCTAGCCCAATATCTGGTCAACAGATAACAGGTAAAGATATTCTTTCCTTGAAATTCACCATGGTCAAGTCAAATCAGACTTTACAGTGATTTATTCTTGCTTTTGATAAAGAAACAGGGTTTACTAGGGCCCCCAAACCACAGTGGTCTTGAATTCTCTATGATGACTATTACTATTTAGATGTTCAGCAACATCCAAGACAAATCAAAAGCAAAATTCAGGAGTAGAGGGAGAAGAGGTTCTTGGGGTTGTTGTTTTTCCAGAGTCCAAGTGTCATCACATCAGTGGGCTGTTCCGGTCCTGCGGTTCCACCGGCACTGGCGAGGCGGCCGCCTCATGCTGTTGCCATGGGGCTACTGTCTAAAGCCATGGGAGTCTGTCCATGTGAATAACACACCCTGCCAGGCAGCAAAGTGGTGATTTTGCTGCCAGAGGGGAAATAAGGCAGTTTTACAAGAGCAGGGATAATGTACAGCATGCGTGTGAAGGCAGGGGCTCAGCAAGGACAGCCCTGCCACATGAGAGTGATTATTACAGGCTGTAGACAAGAAAAAGTAAGAATCAGAAGAAGTCCCCCTAGTCTCCACCATTTTGAAAGGTGTCTAAAGCAAACAGAATTAGAGTCTCTGAAGCAAGCTCGATACTATAGAGTAAAGAAGATGCTGGGATATAGCAAGCACTGAGATTAACCAGGCTGGTTTATTACTGGCTGTGAAAGCGTGGGTGGAGCAGTTCCCACATCTAGATCTCAGCCTCTCATCTGTTACTTAATGCACTGAATATCCCTTTCAAGACTAGAATTGGTTGTCCTCTGATTTCAGTGGAATAGAAAAGCTAATGATAGAAAAGAACGTATAATAATTTTGAGGTTAGTAAATGTATCACTTTTGGTAACTTAAGATGGAAGGAGACAGTAGAGAAGTTCTAGGAAGCAGAAAGCTCACAATACAGAACTCTGGACCAAGAGGCAGTCACATTTCAAGGAAAGAATAGTAAGGGTATTTCTACTTTGTGCCTGGCTTTTGACATACATGAGCACTTAAGCTGTAGGCTAAGGAATGTGTCTGGAAGAATGCTCTCATTTAAATGAGCTGTTATTTTATGGTATTAACTAATGGCCCACATACTCCAAAATGAAATTCCCTGTCATCGTGACATTCCCTCTCATTGCCTAAACACATTGCCATATAGGTTTATGCATAACTGGGGTGGTGAGTGGATAAACTCTTATAACCTGGCTTATCTCTTCCTAATAGTACAATACTCAACACAGTTCCTGGGACATGGATCATGCTTGGCATTAATTGCTGATGTATTAAATTATAGGATATTAAGTGAAATTCACTCAGTCATGTATGACTCTTTGAGACCCCATGGACTATATAGCCCATGGAATTCTCCAGGCAAGAATACTGGAGTGGGTAGCCTATCCCTTCTCCAGGGGATCTTCCTGACCCAGGAATCCAACCAGGGTCTAGGTTCTTTACCAACTGAGCTATCAGTGGTTATTAGTAAATCAATGTTTTTAGAATTTGCTTTACCACTTTCTTGGGAGTAGCACTACCAAATATTATTAAGAATCTTATGACACTGCCCTGGTGATCCAGTGGTTGGGACTTTGCCTTCCAGTTCATTGCAGGCGCAGGGGGAGAAGGTTCAACCCCTAATCAGGAAGCTAAGATCCCACATGCCTCATGGCCAAAAATCTAAGCATAAAACAGAAGCGATAGTATAACAAATTAAATAAAGACTTTAAAAATGGTTTACTTCAAAAAAAAAAAAAAGAAAAAATAATTTGCTGGTATTTTAACAAAGTGAAGTTGCTCAGTTGTGTCTGACTCTTTGTGACCCCATGGACTGTAGCCTTCCAGGCTCCTCCATCCATGGGATTTTCCAGGCAAGAGTACTGGAGTGGGTTGCCATTTCCTTCTCCAGGGGATCTTCCTGACCCAGGGATTGAACCCTGGTCTCCCACATTGCAGGCAGACTCTTTACCATCTGAGCCATGGGGAAGCTCAACTTATATAATAAAGTGTCAGCAAACATCTGTCAATGATGATAAAATGAATGAGTAATGTCTGTTCCTTTACCTAAGCAGAACATATATGTGTATTTTCCTCTACAGCATCCTGATTCCAAGTACCATCTGAAGAAAAGAATCACATCCCTGACACTGCCAATAGCTCCATCCCCTGAGGCCAGCAAAGTCCTCACAAGAGCGCCCATCTTACAGTCAACACCTGTAACCCCCCCGCCCCTCTCTCTAACCTTTGGCGGTACCAGTAAAATAGACCAGTATTCTCGGATTCTCTTCCCAGTGGCATTTGCAGGATTCAACCTTGTATATTGGATAGTTTATCTATCCAAAGATACAATGGAAGTCAGCAACAGTGTGGAATAGCTTGCAGCCACAATAACCTGTATTCAGTAAGTTCTTGTTTTCTGAATTCTTAAAAATAGCAATGAGACTTGTATAGATGCTTTTCTGAACATGAAATCAAAATTGAAATTTCCAACATATAACTTTGAGTAAGCCTGTATGGGCAGAAAAGCAATAATGTTACTCTTCACAATTGGAAGGTGAAGGTTGCTAAAGAATATGACTTTTCTGTACATTAGAGAAAATTTTATAAAAGGATACAATGGATTCAGGATGGATTTGTCAATCTTTGTCCTTTATTGTTCAATATTTTAATTGTCACTGTGAATAACATTTGCCACAAAGCAGATAAAATAAGAAATGCTGACACTTGTAAAGGTTGCCTTAAAATATATTTATTTTGGCTTAGTTCTGAAGAGAACAAAATATAAATAGTCTAAATATTTTTCAGTAGGTTAATAACAGCATGTTGGAGGCCTTTATGCTAGTAAAATGGCTTTCAGGGCACTGTAAAGCCTGCATTGAGCTTAGCCATTTGTTTTAAACCTTGCTGTGCTATTTTACGTCAATAAAGTATGTTGTTTTTATACATATGAATTATACATAGATCATAACCTATATATGCATTGTATATAGCTTCAGCTGGGCTGCAGTACAGTGTTGTTGTATCTCATTAAGCTCTTCTTTTAAAATAATATGTTCATCATAATTCCATGAAGTGGTAGAAAGCTTGTATATTATGACTGTTCTTATATTCTTTATCTTTCTAAGTGTATCACTAAACAAAACAATAATAAACATGGTTCTCTGGATCTGTTTAATAATGCTCAGAAGAGTTGCTTCAAGTACGGGGAAGTGAAGTGGTTACCTCCCCAGTGTTACTGTCCCTCGAGATTCTGAGAGGTGGAAAATATGAGTAGCAGACTCGGTCATCCAGTTCTAAAAAAGATGAGTTTGTATTCCAGTAGTCAGTCCTTCACCTCCTTTCTGCTCATTCAACACGCTTTCTGTTATAAGATAAATAGGGTCTGAATGGTGACTATAGTTGATAACATTGTATAGTACAATTGAAATTTGCTAAGAGAGTAGAAATTAAATGTTTTCATCAAAAAAAGTAAATACATGAGATGACGGATATGTTAATTAACTTGAAAAAGGAAATCATTTCACAATGTATACATATATTAAATCATCCCATTGTACACTTTAAATATCTTACAACTTTATTTATCAATTGTACCTCAATCAAACTAAAAAAAAAGAATGAGACTATTTTTATCCCTTTCTATTTCAGCTCCTCCTGATGCTAACTCCACCCATATTTCTCCCACACAGAATGATGTTAGGGAAACAGGAACTAGAAGCAGGAGAAACCATGTAGTATGGTTTGTGCAGATCAGTAAATTCCTCACTAACCATAGCTGGGTCTTAAAAATAACTGAGATCAGCCAGACCTCTGAACCCAGAAAGAAATATTCTGGAATTACTACTCTTGCCTTTTACCAGGAAAATACCAAAAAAAAAAAAAAAAAAAAAGGGTCTAGAACAAATTAAAGTTTAACTGAAATAGTTCTACTAAGGATGAGGAAGCTAATCTCCATCTAACTTCCCTATTAATTAGCTCCATGACTAAATCTCTTAGACTCTGGGAGATGTAGTTCTATAGGATGAGGGGGATAGAATAGATATCCTCTGAATTTCCTTCCATTTTGAACAGCTTATATTCATTTCATTACTAATTTTTTTATTATCTAAATTAAGTCATTATACAAGGCCTTTTCCTGTTTTTGAGACTACATGAAATAATTAAGTGCAATTTGGTGTTAATCACATTATATACTATGTTATACTTAATTCCTTCACAAACCTGTGAAATATATATTACTGTTAGCTCCATTTAAAGATAAGAAACCCAGGGACAGTGAAGACGAATGATTTTGTTCAGAATCAAGTGGTACTCAAGTGCTAGAGCTGAGAGTCACACCTAAGCAGCTGAATCCATAGCTTGTTCACTTAACCATATGTGAGTCTGTCCTATAATCCCCTCCAAAATTCTCTCACTTTGCCTTTCATTTCCTGAAATAATTTTCCTGGTGTTCTAACATTCTTTCTGCCCTGCCTCAGCATTTACTACACATTTCACTACAAAGCACATTACTATCAGTCAACATCTATGCTTAGAGCTGAAAAAGATAAATAAAACCCATTTAAACTATTATATATTATAGGCATTAGATTTCTCCTCAATGAAAGTATCTTGAAAAAAAATTTGCAAAACTTTTGAACTGCTAAGAATTTCTCAGTGTATGTCATAGAGCGGTAAGAGAAGTTAACTGAAAAGAGAAGAGTTTCCTGAGTTACAGAATTTGAGGGGAGCTATTGAATCAAAGCAAAATAGGTTTCTTTTCTGCTGGGCTTCTCAGAGCCTTGATTATGCTTATGTGCACTGTGATTCTCTCACAGTTTTCTAGAGTAGTTAACATTTCCCAAGTCCACATGGCCATAAGTATTATCTTGCAAGAAGGAAATGCTTGACCAGCATTTCTCAGAAAACAAGTTGTGAAAGACCAGGTATTATTTATACTTCTCCTTCTGTAACCACAACCCCCACCTCCTAGTTACACAGACAAGGGACTGAGTGTTTGAATGGGAAGATGACTTATCCTAGTTCATACAACTCTTACAGATCAAATTAAGACTGCATAAAATAAAAACCAGACAAGATATTTCAACAGAGATAATTTAATACAGAAAGAACTGCTAAATGAGTAACAGATATAGTAACTAAAGAAGTCAGACACCAAAGGGAGGAAGATAGTGTTAGTTCAGTTCAGTTCAGTTCAGTTGCTCAGTCATGTCCGACTCTTTGTGACCCCATGAACCACAGTACGCCAGGCCTCCTTGTCCATCACCAACTCCCAGAGTTCACCCAAACTCATGTCCATTGAGTCAGTGATACCATCCAACCATCTCATCCTCTATCGTCCCCTTCTCCTCCTGCCCTCAATGTTTCCTAACATCAGGGTCTTTTCCAATGAGTCAGCTCTTCTCATCAGGTGGCCAAAGTATTGGAGTTTCAGCTTCAACATCAGCCCTTCCAATGAATACCCAGGACTGATCTTCCTTAGAATGGACTGGTTGGATTTCCTTGTAGTCCAAGGGACTCTCAAGAGTCTTCTCCAACACCACAGTTCAAAATCATCAATTCTTCAGCGCTCAGCTTTCTTTATACTCCAACTCTCACATCCATATTTCACATCCAACTCTCACATCTCAAATCACAACTCAACAAGATAGTGTTAAGGGAACCTAAAAACTTATAAGAGGCTTTTCAGAGCTGGACTCAATCATTTGTACAGAGGACATCCCCTGAATGGGGATGGTAGTTCAGCAGCTCAAAGAAGAGAACCCCAAAGCTGGGAATCAGACCTCTAAGAACAGGTCACTACCCAGCTATGGGATTATCAGGGGTAATCAGGGAAGAGGTTCCTCAGAGCGAGGTCTCAGACCTCTGAGGCCTTCTTACATGCTGCTATTAATAGCATCTCAGGAGCTTGTGAGAAGACATTTACACATTTGAGAGCAGACTCACAGGGAGGAGGGACTGCTTGATTGAAGCTGCTGCTTTTGGGAGAGCAAAGGGAGCTTGTTCTCAGAGAACCCGAACTGGAGAATGTAATCAACTGCTGTCTCAAGGTGAAGGGTGACATTAAAAGGCAAAGTTAAGACTGTAACAGGGAGACTATTCCTTTCCCCTTTCATCTGCTTTCTAGTCTCTCTTGAGTTCCTCCTACTGGAAGAAGCTGATAGAAATCCTTGTGGCAGAGGAAAAATGAAAACTAAGCAGTTTAGCTGAAGCATCACAAACTTTTTAACAGTATAGAAGGTTGGATTTTGAACTGACAGAAAAGTGCTTAATAACTGAAATAATTCATTCCTCTGGTTATTTGGTACCATATACACACTTCTGTACATATTCATAATAAGATATAATGACTCTTTATACAAACAAGAAGTGCTCTCTTCATTTGTCCAAAAAGGAGATACGCACAATCCAAACATCCATCATGTTTATTTCTAAGTAACAATCACAGCATCCATTCATGATGATATTTAATCTTCTATTACAATTGAAATCCTACCTGAATATTCTGTTTCCTAAAGACTCAACTGTAAACCTATCTATGATAAAACCACCTTTATACAAAATAGTAAGAGGATAGGATATAGGAGGTCAAAAGAAAGCACAAAATATTTTCAAATATTAATGTCTAACTGTCTATGTGGTCTTTATAGATAGACAGAGATATATCTATCTCTCTCAAAATAATACCAGGCAAGGGATAAGCTATGAATAGCTCCTGGAGTCCCCATTTTTGTAATTAGTTATTAATGACTGGAGTTGATATAAATAACTTCTTTTTTATTTATTGATACTATCCTTTTCTGTTATTGGCATCCCAGGTGGTTGGTCTGGAGTTCTTTATCTCACAGAATTACTGAAGGGTCTTAATCCCAGAGCAGGAAAGTTTTCTCACATTCAGGCAGACAGATTGCTTCCACTACTAAGAACTCTTAGAGAGCCTTGGAGTTCTAAGATTCTCAGCACTGTTCAAGTCTACTCAGATGTCACCATGAGTAGATGAATATTTTAATTATACTGATTTCTGAAATACAATGTAAGTCAAAAATCTTATACTTGCTATGTCTATCAGGAAAAAGTGGGGATATTAACAGGGAAAGTGAGGCTGAAATTTGCATGGTGACATCTTAGGAGAATATTCCCAAGGGCTGGGGCTCAGACCTTTAAGAAGGGGTCAATGCCCGGGGTGTGATGAGGCTGTTCCTGGGAATGCAGTAAGAACCAAGTCAAGGTCTGCCAAAGTAGAGGGCCAATGTGAGGACACTCTTTATACAAGAGACTTGCACGGAATAAGAAAGTCCCTTCTTACTTTTCCTTTTGTCTTCACATCTCCCTATAGTGCCTCCTATTCTCAGAATCCAGTGGGTAGCACCTTAAAAGGAGAAATGAAATTTGTGCAGTTTAATGCCAGTGTTCGCAAGTACAGAAGGGTAGATTTGCAACTAAGAGACAATAACTTAGACACAAACAGAGTCTGAGAGGTAAGCTATTTTGGTATCCAGTGTAAGCTCCTGAAGATTCTTCTTTAATGGTTGAATTCCAAAAGCCACAATGAGCTGGGGGGGACCCATATTGGAACAAGGAGACATATCAGAAACACTTACTGATAAAAACTCAGTTCCATATGTTAAAATCCAATGAATTTTTATCTGTAAATTGCTCAGAACAGTGACTGGCATACTTAAAGCACCATAATAAGTGATTGTTTATAGTAGTAATAATAATATCATCATCATAGTATCTTACTATGTGCTAGTATTAAAAATTGATATATAATTAATAAAATTAAGGTTAAAAGCATTTTATGTCAGGTTATGAAATGTATCATCATGAACTTCCTAGTAACAGATATTAGCAGGTACAAAAATATCTGGTTGCAGTGCCATCCTCCATACCTGAGAACAGTGTGTGCTATTGATGTGTGCTATCACACTGAAACCAACCAACCAAACAAACAAAAAAAATAGTCACAAATAACTGCTGAAAAGTTTGAGTGATGCCCCAAAGGGTAAATTTTCTAAGAGCTTCCTGTAAAGTTTGGCTATTTGATTATGTGTTATGGTTTAATGATGTTCTTAACCCATGATTTTGACAGTCTAATACTTTCCATCCCAGAAAAAATCAGTGATAATTATTGTCTTAAATCCTCCAGAACCTGAGCTACCCTCATTTTTCTGAAGCATGGGTTAGTGAGCATGTGGGTGAAACTGGAGACTACCACTATGGCAACATACCATTCCTTGGAGTGGGGATTCTTACAGATGAGATGACTTATGTAGAGTCAGAAAGACTCTACAAATAAACTTTTCTTGTATTTCTTAAATTAATTTGCTTGTTTGTCAATTAATACAAATTGTACTGACAGACTAGCTTCCCTATTTAAATTTTATATTTTTGTTCTAATTCAGCACATTAATGTCTTCAAATTTAGTTATCGTTCATGGAATATTTTTTGTTGGTGGCAATGCTGGGTCATGAATTCATTGTCAATGTCTAATGTTCACGTATATCCAAATGTTAATGCAACAATGGCTCACATTTATCGGTAGGTCATTTTCTGGGATTTCAGTTCTTCAGAAAACTAGTCACCTGGTGCTCAGCCCAGGAATCTTCTGGACTCCCACCATCATCCACAACTGTGAAATAGTCCGAATAAATAAACCAAAATAAAGGTACTGAAAGCCACATATTTTATTCACAGTAGAGTTACTCCACCCTCACTCAAAGCCTACACATTTATATTTTAAACCTAGTTCCACTAGTAAATTTGTTTCTTAGCCCAATGTGGATGAGAGAAGTAATGTGTAGAGAAATGAAGTGGAGGGAGGCGCATTAGAATCAGATATATCAAAAATAGAAATGACAGCAGAGGGAAAGTGGTTAGAGAGAAGAATATATAAGTCAGCTTTAAAACTGTGAACTCATAGTGCTTTGGAGCACACAGCCTTCCATTATAAAGTAGTGCAGTCTCAATACCCTGGTATAAGTGCACTGGAACACGTTCCTGCATTAGGAGAGGTGAAACCATGGACATGTCAGTTACTTCTCTGGGCCTTTATTCCTACATCTTTATAAATGGGGGTTTAATTAGGTAATTTTCAAAATCCTTAAACAACCTAAATGTCTGTTTTATAACAATTTTAAAATGAGTTTCCCATGACCTCCATTTAAGATATCAGAAGGGTATGGGATACCTTTTAAAATATTTCTTCCAAACACAGTTAAAGGAAGTAAATGTGGTTTGGTTTTAATTGTAGTAAATACTTGTTATTTAGCAGAAGTGAAACATTTTTATAAGTATTTACATATATTTTTATATACACTTGACAACCATTCAGTAAAGTCAATTCTATTTATGCACATTGTATAACTGAGAAAACTTAGGTTTACACAGATGGCATTAATTGCACAGTATCTCACGATCATTCAGGATTCAATGTCCATTTTTATAATTTGCAAAACTTTATACTCCTTCCCAAGACTCACATGTAAGTTCCAAGTACTTAGAAGGGTGCTTCTGCTTTACTCCCAAGTCACAGACCACTAGCAAGTTTTTGATTCACAAGGGTAAACAAATAATTTGTGCTAACCCAATTATATCTCATTGATAAAGAGCATGGCCCCTGGCTGCATGCAGCCACTGATCTCATGCTGTAACAAGCTACATCAAGAACATTTAAGTGATTAAATATGACTCTCACTGCTGTGCCCCCATATGACTTGAACACTAATTTACCCCTAAGAGACTGATGATGCATGGAAAGATTTCTTTTTGACTATGTCTAAATAGCTATTTATTTAAAAATCTGTCATTTCTGTGTAAGTGAGGCAAATCAGTCAGTTCAGTTGCTCAGTCGTATCCGACTCTTTGAGACTCCATGAATCACAGCATGCCAGGCTTCCCTGTCCATCACCAACTCCCAGAGTTCACTCAAACTCATGTCCATTGAGTCGGAGATGCCATCCAGCCATTTCATCCTCTGTTGTCCCCTCCTCCTCCTGCCCCCAATCCATCCCAGCATCGGGGTCTTTCCCAATGAGTCAACTCTTCGCATGAGGTGGCCAAAGTATTGGAGTTTCAGCTTTAGCATCAGTCCTTCCAGTGTACACCCAGGACTGATCTCCTTTAGGATGGACTGGTTGAACCTCCTTGCAGTCCAAGGGACTCTCAAGAGTCTTCTCCAACACCACAGTTCAAAAGCATCAATTCTTCAAGTATGCATAAATATCTTCCTGTAACAATTTTATTAGAAGTCATTGTGCCCTTTCTCTAACAATGGAAATAATACACAGGAGGCAACAGCTCACAGGTGAGAACATGGGACTGTGAAGGCTCTCTGGGACAGCTAACCACTTTATACCACCTTAGGCAAACTTACTTAAACTCTCTCAACTTTGATGTAGGGCTGCACTCCGCGGGCCTACAAGCTCTGGACTTGCCTGTCTGTGAGACTGAAGAAAGAGCCCAGAGCGGTGAAAGAGACATCCATAGTTTAATGGATGGAGGCTATTACATGCCTAAAACAAGGTCCTGGAGTGACACCCCAACATGTGATACAGACAGTGGGCAGGAAATGGCAGCTGTCCTCGCTCCCAGGGGCAGGGGGAGGTTACCAGTTATAGGAGGAATTGGCCTCAGCTTGTCTCATCCCTTACTAGGGAAAGTAGCAGAGAGTTGTATCTCTCATGACCCCTTTGATATGCTGTCCTGGTGGAGACGTTCTGATATAAATCACTAACTAGGGCAGGGACAAGTCTGTAGGAAGGTCAGTCATGTGAACAGGGGTATAGGAGAACCAAGCACTGGTCAAACGGGATGTAGAGAATAAGAGAACAGCTTTCTTGAGTGGCCAGATCACACACTCCACTCCTCACTCCTACAGTACCCTGTTCAGCCGTTAAATGAGTCTGCCCCTCTCCCGCACATCCCTGAGGTCAGGTATAGGGAACAGCACTGCAACCAGAGACCACAAATATAATACAGATACCAGAAGCTAAAGAGTATCAGGAGTAAATTACCTAGCATGCTCAGAACAGTCGTTCACCAGGATTTGGGCAAATTTTGGAACCAAGCACTCAGTGAGTCAATGGAGAGGGAGTCAGTGGTGGCAGCATCCTATCCAGTTAAGAGAAAGGCAGGCCACCCTGGTTTTCACAAACCCAGAGCCACCCCCATGGAGAAGGGAAGGCCCTAGCTCTAAAAGAAGCATTTTGGTGGCCTAACCAGCCGTCAAAGTACCAGTCTGCTCACTCCACGTTATGTTGAGTGCCCTTAGGGGTGGATCCACTTAGTCTTTCCTAACAAAAAGAAATTAATCCCAGTAATTGGACTCATGTGTGTCCAGAAGCCAGTTTATTCCATTCCACACAGCATAGCCCAGGGGTGTTTATTGGGAATTAGTTGTACAGTACCATTTAACAATGGGGGTCCTTCTGACATAATGGTATATGGGAAAGGAACATGGCAAGAGTCTTTGCCCCCACTGTTAGTCATCCACACAGAATCACATTAGCTGGGCTCATTTTCATGGAAATCTAGATGAAGCCTACTGTGGCATTTCACTGTAGACCCTACAATTAGACTCATTTTATGGTAAGGTTGCGGCTGCTTCCCAGTCCTCAAACAGATTTCCTTCACTCAGGCTAATGATGAAATGTAAGACATCTGACAGGCACAATACAGAGATCATGACCACTGACCAAACACACACGTTACTGGCATTCTGAGATAATGCCTTTGGTTTTTGTCCTGATCTTCCACGGTTCAGAAAAACTCAAGTTTTCAGTAATATAGGAACATGTCCATAATCACATTTACAATGGCCACCGACTTTTATCTTGAATGTCTGAACCACAACTATACCAGTTTGACTTTGGGGTGCATTTCCCCTCACAATGACCAAACCAGATGTAGAAAATATGCTCAATAGGGAAAAAAAACAGACCACTCCAGTGAATAAAGTTTAAGTTAAACCATGATAAGTCAGAATGCCTTTCCAATACCTCTATATGTGAAGATTTTCCAATAATTTCCCCTTCTGATTGCAAATCTTTCAATAGATCACTATGTCACAGGAAGACAGTGTGAATGCTGCCTGTCTGCCCTGGGCCCATATCATGCCCCTCTGTGCTAGGCCTCCTTCATATTGGCTTAGTTATCCATACTGAGGGAAAACTGATCAGACATTGTGAATCAGTTCAGAGATATGTTAAAGAGAAAACGTAGGCTATATATTTTATTACTTATACTAAAATATTACACAACACTGTACATGTGCTTTTAACAACAGACTGAAAGCAAGTAGACATACATCCTGAGTAGTTATACTCTTTGACAGCTTCACTAGACAATTGTCTTTCCATCCTCACTATCAGGACAAAAGTGAGGCTAACAGAATAACTTTCAGAAACACAGACCTCAATTAACAGGAATAGAATGTAATATTCACTGAAACATAGTATTTTTCTCTCTAAATTTCATTTATCTCCACAAAACACAGCCGAATCAAGACTAATTTATTTGCAAACTAAGTCTGGTCAATTGACTACATATGCCTCTCCATATTTATTGTGGATTGTGGTAGAATTCCTCAGAAGGAATCTGACACTGAATTCTCAAAAGACCTCTGAAGGTCAAGAAAGCCATGCCAAGCACCTGCCATCAGGCTCTGCATCAGGGTATTTCTCTCATCTAGAGGTACCCCCAAATCAAGATTCCTGCAGTAGAACAGGAGACAGTCTTTCCTAGTCACCTAATAAGTCTGCTTGGAACCCAAGTGTCTCAGTTTCTTGAGGGACCAGGCAGAGAGAGAGAAATTTTTCAGATCTACTCACAAGTGTAATTTACCAAATTGCTATAAGTCAAAACTAACTAAAGTGGAAGAGCTTTCCTATTTGGAAAACACAGATCAAAATCAGTAATAATCCAGATAAGACCTTAAAATTATAACCATATTCACCAGTTTACTCTAAACAATTTTTTTTAAGGCTTTTATGAAGCCATTAGGTTTTCCACTAGGATTCTTTAATTTCTTTCCTAGCTAAATGGCACAATATGAAATTTATTATACTTAAACTTGCCAAAAGTTCCTTTCTATGTACCTTCTTGAAGATGAAGCACTTTTACAAAAGCCTCAGGTACAACTGTTTGTAAGCAACAAAGACTTTTAAAAAGTCACAGTTAAACACTTAAACACAATGTAATTGACAAACTTGGGTACAATAACCAGAATTATGACCGATTATAATTTTAACTCTTAAAACTCTAATCTCCGGTAAAAAAACAAGCAACAATTATAAATGTTTGTCATATCAGCATTTTCTGATTGGAAATCTTACGTTTTAGTCTTCCTCTCCAAACAAGGCAAAGGTAGGTAAACTTAGACCCACCCAGTAATTAATGTTTCAATATTTTACCCTATTTAAAATGAGCTAGACAGTCAAGGAATTCTCTTGATTTAACTCAGTTTGTTTGCAAGTTACCAAAAGCTGGAAAGACTATTTTAGATAAATATTCTCCAAACATAGTTATTCCTATAGAGTTTACCTACTATCCCTTATCTCATTTACATCCGAAAGGCATGAAAAAGAAATACCAGTTCCTTCTATATAGAAAGCTAAATTCCTCTGAGGGCATAAGAAAAACCCAGTTTTAGAATGTCAGGGATTTTTTTTTTTTTCAGTTTCCAAATTGCCAATACAGTTTAAACAAATAGTAACAGGCTATAATATAAGTTGTTCACTCATATTCACATGTCTCACTTCCAGAGGAACCAGAATCAGCATTCATGTTAACCTTCACCTGAGTTGTCAGCTCAGCCCCTTATGGCCTTTCTCAATACAAAAAGCAACAGACGGCCCACAACTGTGGCCTTCTTTTTCCCCAGTGGAAAGACAGCCAATATTTCCCCAACAGCCTTAGGGTTGTCTCAGTTCCTCATATTCCCTGGGTGGCTCCTATTTATCTGGGGCAGTCAAAAAGGGCCCCACATATGAGTTTGGCCACACAAGGATCACCCTGCAAATTTAGGACCCCATGTTTTCGAAGCTTCAAAACTTTTGATCCACTGTCCTTATTTCCTGACATCTCAGTGCCAGAGAGTCTCCTCCATCTCCTGGCTGCTCTACCCATGGTTGGGCTTCACCACACAGGCCTGCAAGGCCTGCCCAGCTTCCAGATGGAAGAAAGTGTCTGACCCAGAATCAGCAACAGAAACAGTTGTTTAATGGATAGGGGAACTTACTGTTCTGAAGCATGGTCCTAAAGTGATATCCCACCATGTGCAGCAAACATGGATAGGTCTTGCATCAGTCTTTGGTTCCAGGGGAGGAGGAGGTTAGAAGTAACAAGGGTAATTGATATTAGGTGGATTCATCTGTTACTAGGGAGACCAGGAGAGGTGCAGACAGGCCCCTCACCCACCCCTTTGGTGAGATGTCTGATCTAAAAGGTAGAATGATCTCTGGCTGGGATGGGGGAGAACACGTAGGTGGGTAGGTCATCTGAGTAGGATACAGCTGAAGCAGGGACTGGTCAAGCAGGGAATGTAAGAGAGAAAGGCAACAGCCATCTTGGGTGACCTGATCATACACTTCCTTTTCTTATCTAAAACTAGTGATAATAATAGTTCTTAGTTTAAAAAGTTGTTGTGAATATCAAAAGATTATATATGTAAAACAGCATCTGTAAAAATACATGAGATACTATTATCTGTCTCAGAACTATTACTTAACAAGCCTACTGATAATTGGAAACAGCTGAAGGCTATATTGAGGCTCTATTTCAATATCCCAGTTCCTAGTGCAGTGCATGCATGCTCAGATGATAGGTTGTATCAGACTCTTTACAACCCCATGTGCCAGGGTCCAGCCCCGGTGGATCCAGGGTGATTCAAAGGTGGGGACAGAGTTGGCGTCCTTGGATAAATACATAATTAATTACAGATATATAGAGAGATCAGAAATGGATAATGTAGTAGGAAAATTAGTGGAGAAAAAGAGGCTGAATAACTGGTTTACGTGGAATACCAATCACCACCTACGTAGGCCACAGGCGTCTTTCCGTTCTCCCAAAGGAGAGGAGGCACTGAGGCCTCCCCGGTCCGATCTTAGAAGCCCAGGCAGAATTAGCAGGCTTGGTGAGTACCACCATACCAGATGGGAATTCAGCCAGGAAAACAGGGAGCAAGAAAGAAATGAGATGGGGGAGTCAGTCTTTCCAGGAACTGATCCTCTTTCTTTATTTTTCAGGTTTTCTTATATACCTTTTGTTACATATAGGGATGAATACTGAGTCATGCGGGGGTTAGCAGTCCTGACCTTATCAAAATCAGGTGCTTTACATAAAAAAAGGTCTTAGGGGTTTTACATCATCTTCAAGCCGTTTCTGCCTGCTGACATTTACAACCCTTTCTTTCTGATAACCAAAAACTTATTTTTTCCAAGGGTGTTTTTTCTTAAACCAGGCACCATCCTCCAAATAAAGTTGCATTCCTATAGGGTGAGAGAGTAGTGAGTTACAATCAAGAAAGGAATTTATTTAACCCAAGCTTAACATGATTAATCTTAAAGGTTAATACTTATTTCTCCTATATGCTAGTTATATTTATTAAAAAGGCAGGGGATATGGAGATTTAGCAGCAAACATCAGCCCAACAAATGAAAATCCTTTCATCAATGTTCCTCTTAAGATCTACTTAGTCTTAAGATAGTGATAAAGTTACATTTTTACCTGGCAAGGACACAGTGATTCATAACAAAGTACAGTTATCTATAACAAAAGAGAAAATTCATTAACTCGAAAAGTCTAATATTGCTAACATCAAAAACTACTATATTTCCTTTTCTATATTCCAAATAAATTGATTAATATATTCCCAGGTGCCTAAGGATATGGAGGCCTGGTGGCAATCATTGACTCAATAATGAGAAAAAGCCCTATGCTAATTAAGACTTTCAAAATCCTCCAAACCTCTCTGTGCTGTTTATGGTTGAGAGGTTGTCACACAAGCTAGTCTGTCAGCAGAGGTTTGACCTGAGAAGCCCTTGTCCCACCTAGGGCAGGGAATTAGCAGTAATTATTGACAAAACAAATGAAAAACCCTTGACCAATATAATTCCCAACCAACCCATTATACTAATAATTTCTAACTTCCCACAAGAATTTGCCTTTAGTAAGTCAAAAACATCTCATGCCTCTCATGGTTGGAGGGCTGTTGTGGCCAGAGGAACCTATACAGGCAGGCTAGATAACCTTCAGAGGAGTCCCGTAAGTTGAAACACTCTAGTCACACCCAGGAATTTTTATTGCCTTGGAGCTGCACATTTACTCCTTCTCCGAGAGAAAGTACTCTGGTTTGGGGGTAGATGCTCGGGAACAGGGGTTTCCTGAGGCTTGATCACGCCTTTGTGTATGCCAAGCTTCCTTCCTCATGACCTTTGCCATGGGCGGAGTTCCTCACGCTGGCTCCCGGCACCCATGCACTGTAGGGGCTCAGGACAGAGGCTCCTCTGTCCATGGAACTTTCAAATCAATAATAGTGGAGTGAGTTGCCATTTCCTACTCCAAAGGATGTTCCAGACCCAGAGATCGAATCCATACTTCTTATGGTCTCCTGCATTGGCAGGCGGGTTATTTACCACAAGGGCCACCCAGAAAGCCCCTCTTAGTGTTCCATAAATCAAAGGAGAATAAAAGTGCTTCTTTTAGAGGCTCCATAAATTTTTGAATGCATGTCATTTATTTGTCTAGGTTGTAATTTTTTTTTCATTTCTCAGTTCAGTTCAGTCACTCAAGTTGTGTCCAGCTCTGCAAACCCATGGACTGCAGCACGCCAGGCCTCCCTGTCCATTACCAACTCCCAGAGTTTACCCAAATTCATGTCCATTCCATTGAGTTGGCGATGCCATCCAACCATCTCATCTTCTGTCATCCTCTTCTTCTGCCTTCAATCTTTCCCAACATTAGGGTCTTTTCAAATGAGTTGCATTAGGTGACCAAAGTACTGGAGTTTCAGCTTCAGCATCAGTCCTTTCAATGAACAGTCAGGACTGATTTCCTTTAGAATTGATTGGTTTGATCTCCTTTCAGTCCAAGGGACTCTTGAGAGTCTTCTCCAGCACCACAGTTCAAGGCATCAATTCTTCAGGGCTCAGCTTTCTTTATAGTCCAACTCTCACATCCATATATGACTACTGGAAAAACCATAGCTTTGACTAGACAGACCTTTGTTGACAAAGTAATGTCTCTGCTTTTTAATAAATTGTCTAGATTGGTCATAGCTTTTCTTCCAAGGAGCAAGCATCTTTTAATTTCATGGCTGCAGTCACCATCTGCAGTGATTTTGGAGCCCAAAAATAAAGTCAACCACTGTTTCCACTATTTCCCCATCTATTTTCCATGAAGTGATGGGACTGGATGCCATGATCTTTGTTTTGTGAATGTTGAGCTTTAAGCCAACTTTTTCACTTTCTCCTTTCACTTTCATCAAGAGGCTCTTTAGTTCTTCTGCCATAAGGTTTCTGCCATAAGGGTGGTGTCATCTTTATATCTGAGGTTATTGATATTTCTCCTGGCAATCTTGATTCAAGCTTGTGCTTCATCCAGCCCATCATTTCTCATGATACAATCTGCATATAAGTTAAATAAGCAGGGTGACAATATACATCTTTGACATACTCCTTTCCCAATTTGGAACCTGTGTGTTGTTCCATGTCCAGTTCTAACTGGTGCTTCCTGACCTGAATACAGATTTCTCAGGAGGCAGGTAAGGTAGTCTAGTATTCCCATCTCTTTCAGAATTTTCCACAGTTAGCTGTGATCCCCACAGTCAAAGGCTTTGACATAGTCAATAAAGCAGAAGTAGATGAATTTCTGGAACTCTCTTGCTTTTTTGATGATCCAACAGATGTAGGCAATTTGATCTCTGGTTCCTCTGCCTTTTCTAAATCCAGCTTGAACATCTGGAAGTTTATTGTTCATGAACTGTTGAAGCCTGATTTGGAGAATTTTGAGCATTACTTTACTAGCATGTGAGACGAGTGCAATTGCTCATTATTTGAGCATTCTTTGGCATTGCCATTCTTTGGAATTAGAATGAAAACTGACCTTTTCCAGTCCTGTGGCCACTGCTGAGTTTTCCCAATTTGCTGGCATATTGAGTGCAGCACTTTCACAACATCATATTTTAGGATTTGAAAGAGCTCAATTGGAATTCCATCACCTCCACTAGCTTTGTTCATTGTGATGCTTTCTAAGGCCCACTTGACTTCACATTCCAGATGTCTGGCTGTAGGTGAGTGATCACATCATCATGATTATCTGGGTTGTGAAGATCTTTTTGAATAGCTCTTCTGTGTATTCTTGCCAACTCTTCTTAATGTCTTCTGCTTCTGTTAGGTCCATACCGTTTCTGTCCTTTATTGTGCCCATCTTTGCAATGAAATTTTCCCTTGGTATCTCTACTTTTCTTGAAGAGATCTCTAGTCTTTCCCATTCTATTGTCTTCCTCTATTTCTTGGCATTGATCACTGAGAAAGGCTTTCTTATCTCTCCTTGCTATTCTTTGGAACTCTGCATTCAGATGGGTTTATCTTTCCTTTTCTCCTTTGCATTTCACTTCTCATCTTTTCTCAGATGTTTGAAGGCTTTCTCAGACAACCATTTTTCATTTTTGGATTTCTTTTTCTTGAGGATGGTCTTGATCCCTGTCTCCTGTACAGTGTCCCAAAACTCTGTCCATAGTTCTTCAGGCATCCGGTCTATCAGATCTAATCCCTTGAATCTATTTGTCACTTCCATTGTATGGAGATTTGATTTAGGTCACACATGAATGGTCTAGTGGTTTTCCCTACTTTCTTCAATTTAAGTCTGAATTTGGCAATAAGGATTTCATGATCTGAGCCGCAGTTAGCTCCCACAGGTCTTGTTTTAGCTGACTGTATAGAGCTTCTCCATCTTTGGCTGCAAAGAATATAATCAATCTGATTTTGGTATTGGCCATCTGGTGATTGTTATGCCCAGAGTCTGGATCCCAGAACAGAGAGAATAAGACATCCACGGCAATGCAAAAGCAAAAAGGGGTTTTATTGCTAGTTTGAGCTAGGGCTCCCATCTCATCCAGTGCAGTGGAGTCTTGACAAGAGCCCGGAGCTCTGGATTACAGCAGTATTTATACATTTAGCCCAGTTCAAATGTTGCAACAGAAGAGTTGGCAAACAGTGATTGGTTAGTTCATGTGTGCGCACAGGATTTTTCAAATCACACAAGTCAAAAAATCTCATTGGTCAAATCACACAAATCACAAAATCTCATTGGCTCGGGTTTGAATCAAAATCCCAAGTCTGATTGGCTCGTGTTTGGCGCGAGTGGGACTTTCCCAGGGTGTGGTTCCCTGGAATCATGACTCAGGTTTTACAAGAATCTGAATCTTAGGCTTAGTTGAGCCTGTCATGGCTCAGGTCTGGTCCCTTAACAGTGATGTACATGTGTAGCATCTTCTCTTGTGTTGTTGGAAGAGGGTGTTTGCTATGACCAGTGTGTTCTCTTGGCAAAACTTTTTTAAACTTTTCCCTGCTTCATTCTGTACTCCAAAGCCAATTTTGCCTGTTTGAATTCCAGTCCCCTATAATGAAAAGGACATCAGTTTGGGGTGTTAGTTCTAGAAAGTCTTGTAGGTCTTCATAGAACTGTTTGACCTCAGCTTCTTGAGCATTGTTGGTCAGAGCATAGACTTGGATTACTGAGATATTGAATTATTTGCCTTGGAAATGAACAGAGATCATTCTGCCATTTTTGAGGCTGCATCCAAGTATTGCATTTTGGACTCTTTTGTTGACTGTGATGGCTACTCCATTTCTTTTAAGGGATTCTTGCCCACAGTAGTGGATATAATGGTCATCTGAGTAAAATTCATCCATTCTAGTCCATTTTAATTTGCTGCACATAAACTTGTGTGCATCACGATCCAAGAGAAAGGAGCAATGACCCTGCAAGAGACTGACCCAGACTTGCCTGTGAGTGTCCAGGAATCTATGCTGGAGGTGTGGGTTGGAAGTGGCCTGCTTCAGGGTTGGGGACACTGAGTGCAGCAGTGCTGCAGGGGACCTTTTGAAAGAGATTTCCATTATCTTTATTGTCTCCACCATAGTTTGGCCTCAAGTGAAATAACTGGGAGGGAGCACAGCCCCACCCTTCAACAGAAAATTGGATTGAAGTTTACTGAGCATGGCCCTGCCCATCAGAACAAGACTCCCTCTCTCCCTCAGTCAGTCTCTCCCATCAGGAAGCTTCCATAATAAGCCTCTTATCCTTCTTCATCAGATGGCAGACAGACTGAAATCAGCAATCACAGAAAACTAACCAGTCTAATCACATGGACCACAGCTCTGTGTAACTCAATGAAACTATGAACCATGCCATGTAGGGCCACACAAGATGGATGGGTCATGGTGGAGAGTTCTGACAGAATGTGGTCCACTGGAGAAGGGAATGGCAAACCACTTCAGTATTCTTGCCTTGAGAGCCCCATGAACAGTACGAAAAAGCAATAAGATAGGACACTGAAAGATGAACTTCCCGGGTCGGTAGGTGCCCAGTATGCTACTGGAGATCAGTGGAGAAATAACTCCAGAAAGAATGAAGAGACAGAGCCAAAGCAAAAACAACACCCAGTTGTGGATGTGACTGGTGATGGAAGTAAAGTCTGATGCTGTAAAGAGCAATATCACATAGGAACCTGGAATGTTAGGTCCATGAATCAATTTTCATCTCTAATGGGCCAAAAATCAGCTTTGCCTACCTGAAAGGATTACTATGGGTCATGGAGTATGCTACGTAGTTTATTTTTATAAAATCTCCAATGGAAGATATTATGATTTTTTTCTCTACATTCTACAGACAAGGAAAGAGCTCCCATAACTTGCTTAGTTAGCAAAAAAAAAAAAAAAAAAAAGCAGAGCCAGAATTTGAATTCAGGTGTGTCTTGTGTCTGAACCAGGATGCTTGTTGTTTGTCTCTCATGAGCTAGGTTGTGAGGAAGGTCTTATGCCCTTATAATGTATTTGCATATGCCATCCAGTTTGTAGCAGTTCTCTTAAGTGAGCAGTCTCCTCTGTGAACTATGGACTCTCTTTTATGTGCTACAAGTGTACCTTAGAGATTGAGAATCAACATTTAGGATAAATGAGGGTGGAGTGCTCTTGCCAGTGTCCCACAGACACATCAAGTGGGTCAATTATCCAGTCTCTGCATTATTCCTATCCTTTTGTCTTTTAGTAATTCTCCAACTTTTGGCTCTTTTCTCACTATTACTAGCAAAAACATATTTAAATCAGGCCATTGTTAAATTAATTAGCAAGTCATCTTAAAAGTCACTTGGAGAAAGAAACGCTAATATATGTGTGAAGTGAAGTGAAGTGGCTCAGTCGTATCCAACTCTTTGCGACCCCATGGACTGTAGCCTACCAGGCTCCTCTGTCGATGGGACTTTCCAGGCAAAAGTATTGGAGTGGATTGCCATTTCCTTCTCCAGGGGATCTTCCCAACCCAGGGATTGAACCCGGGTCTCCCGCATTGTAGACAGACGCATTACCATCTGAGCCACAGTGTTGTGTATATGTACAATTATATATGAATTTGGGTTTCCCAAGCGGTGCTAGTGGTAAGGAATCTGCCTGCCAATGTAGGAGACATAGGAGACTTAGGTTTGATCCTTAGGTTGGGCAGATCTCCTAGAAGAGGAAATGGCAACCACTGCAGTATTTTTGCTTGCAGAATCCCAGGGACAGAGGAGCCTGGTGGGATACAGTTCATAGGGTTGCAAAGAGTCAGATACGACTGAAGCAACTTAGCATGGACACTTCTATGAATTTAGTATCATTATTTACACTTCCAACCTTCAATGTACTCATATATAGAATGAGAATACCAAAATTCCTTCACTGCATTCATGAAATTAAAGTTGAATGTACAGATCCCACTACAGTATGTGCTATGTTCAACAATCAATAAGCCACAGCATACTATGAATGGCAACTGGGATGACGGTTGAAGTTTTTTAAACCAAAATAATTATAGAATAATCAACATTGAGGAAAATGTGGCTGATTGCTCATATATTATGTAAATATTGAATTCATATCAAGTGTGGCCTTCAGGTTTAGAAGAGGATTCACACAAGTAGGACTATATAGAAGACAGACAAATTTAAAAAGTATGGTGATCAAAAATTACATATGCCAAAGTCTCCATTCTACATAGATTATCTCTAACACAATATATATTTTATATATATGTATATATTTCTGTATGTTCTAGTTTTTCCCATTATTATTCTGAAATATAAACTTCATTTATTCATATTGAGCACTTATCACATACCCAGGCTCTGCTGAAAGTTTTTAAAGTGATATATACACTATGCCCTCAAGAAACTCAGTCTAGTGAAAAGAGAAACAACAGTTAATTAGAATCTAGGGAAAGAAGTGCTAATAGAGATATTTATAACACAATATGGCAGTAATGAAGAAGACATGGGTAAGTGAGTGCTCTGCTCTGCTAGGGGCATTAAGTAACACAGGAAGCGAAGAGTGGTCTTTGCCAAATTGGCTCACACCCCAAACTTGTTCATTTTATTTTCATATAGAAAATAAAATGTTCATTTTCAATAGAAACCACTGCAATGGAAGCTAAAAGATATGGAGGCAAAATAGAAATTTTCATATGTTGATGCTTAAGCATTCTTTATCCATGGCCTCATACAGGAGGGGAGTGAGAGAAGAGAATCAAAAATTGAATCAAAGAGAATTCTTTCTAATCGAACAAAAATCATTCATTTGGCAGCTCTTTGGAGAAAGAAGTACATCATTTCATCTCTTTTGTCACCCTCTGTTCCTCCATACATATTTTCAATATATCAAGTGCTCTGAATATATCACCTTACTTAACACTAACAGGTCAGTGAATTAGAAATTAATGACCCAGTTACAAAACTGTAAAAAAAAAAATAAGTTTGAGGTTTTGGCCAAGTCTACCGAGCCACTTAGTGGTAGTCAGTTATCAAATTTCTTCTCCTGCACAGCTTCAATATTTTGGAAAAGGAGAGAACTGGACCACTTTACTACTACTGTCATGTCCAATTCTATAAATGTGGAATACTTCTAAAGAAAGCTCCTGAATTTATTTCTATTTTACCTAGGATTCACTTGTTCAATAAAAAATAAAAAGGTAAAGTGAGACCTAGTTAGATATATGCCTTTTGCATGTATTATGCATGCATAGAAATGTAAATTTTCAATCTATAGTTGTACCAAATTTAGAAAGTGTTAGAATCATTGAGATTTGAAATAGCTAGTCATTGTTTTCACTGGCATTTTCCATGTCAATGGGTAAATACTGATGTCGGACATACTACCAGTAACGTTATTTTGAACTTGAATAATTAATCTAAGTAATTTAAATATTGATAAAACAACTAAATTATCAGTTTTTCATAATGAACCAAAAAGTTAAAAAATTTGGGCAAGAACACACAGTAAATTAATAGAGGAGCAGATATGTTAACAAAAGCTAGTGAGTTCAATTGAGTGCTAAATTCTTATTTGTAAAATCAGGAAGAAAGAACTCACAAAGTAATTGTACATGATTACTTTTCTTTAGTCGGAGAAGGCAATGGCAACCTACTCCAGTACTCTTGCCTGGAAAATCCCATGGACAAAGGAGCCTGGTAGGCTGCAGTCCAGGGGGTGACTTCACTTTCTCTTTTCACTTTCCTGCATTGGAGAAGGAAATGTCAACCCACTCCAGTGTTCTTGCCTAGAGAATCCCAGGGACTGTGGATCCTGGTGGGCTGCCGTCTGTGGGGTCACAGAGTCATCAAATCCATAAAATAAATCTGTAAGAATATATTTTTGGCCACATGAAAAGAACATATGGGTTAATGGAGTACTTCATCATTCTCTAAGTAAAGAGGTAATTAGTGTTAAAAACCTGGGGAAGGCAATTCTTAAAGTAAAAGGGGCATCTTTATTCATCTGCTTAAGTCCCTCAAGAAGATACTGTGATGATTAATCAGATCATGACTAGAGAGTAGTTTTGGAAAAAAAAAAAAAAAAAAAAACCTTAGTACTCAAAATTATTAGTCTGATTTCACCACAGTTATCTCCAATTTCTACCCGTTCTTGACTTAAATTTCAATTTTGTTGGAAAATTGAAAGCATAAAAATCACTCAATGCCAGAGGCACACTCTCTTTTAAGAGGTTATGTAAAGGATAACAAGAGGCAGACTTTAGTTAATACTTTGTGCAACTTGATGCCTCAAAACAACTCTGTAAGAAATCAAATTCCTGCTGTTCGGCAGCTGCATCTCAAAGGATTCAGTGAAGTTTTAGACCCATTACGGAATGATCGTGCAGAAGGGAAGGACAGAGCAATTAGTCTGACATCTCCGTTTTATATTTAAAAACACACACACACACACACACACACACAATTGAAAGCAGGAATAGGAAAGTGACTTGCCTCGTCTAATGCTATTGCTTAATATACTCCTGACTTGAGTACAATCACTCTCTATTCTATTGTTCAATGTTTCTCTCTTCTGTCTGTGGGCATTTTGAGTATGGACACGAATAGAGGCACCAGGCCATGTCTCCCTTACAATATATAAGGAGAATTTTTTTCTGGAACAGATACTGTTTCCAACATCCAAAAACAAATATCATTGAGATTAGTGGTGAGATATGTGTGACAGCTCACTGACTTGAGTGCTTATCTACAGCATGGAGATTGCTCGGCTGATAGCTCCTTATCAGAAAAGTTCACAATTAGAATTACAACGAGGTTGCCAATCCTGATTCTACCCTCATCAATGTAAAAACCTCTCTGGACTCTGGTAGAGAAATAAAGAATATAGTTCCTTGGAAAAAGGAAAAGTCCCCAGGTTATAACTGATGTACCTAACTCACTGCTTGGAGCTCAGAACATCAGTGATATCATTTCTTCTTTAAATGATGAAAGAAATTAAAGTCCATCTTTCATATTTACAATGATGTCACCTTTAGAAGATAAATGTTTAAACTGCTTTTAGGAGGGTTGGTCAATCAATGAATGAAAATGTTATCTACATTTTTCAAGTGGCAAATTTATTTCCTTTTTGTTTTGTATAAATCCTAGATTCCTGTGAAACATTAAAAATGCCTTCTTCAGGGATCAATGCAAAGAAAATAGAGGAAAACAACAGAATGGGAAAGACTAGAGATCTCTTCAAGAAAATTAGAGATCTCTTCAAGAAAATTAGATACCAAGGGAACATTTCATGCAAAGATGGGCTCGAAAAGGACAGAAATGGTCTGGACCTAACAGAAGCAGAAGATATTAAGAAGAGGTGGCAAGAATACACAGAAGAACTGTACAAAAAGATCTTCACGACCCAGATAATCATGATGATGTGATCACTAATCTAGAGCCAAACATCTTGGAATGTGAAGTCAAGTGGGCCTTAGAAAGCATCACTACAAACAAAGCTAGTGGAGGTGATGGAATTCCAGTGGAGCTGTTTCAAATCCTGAAAGATGATGCTGTGAAAGTGCTGCACTCAATATGCAAGCAAATTGGGAAAACTCAGCAGTAGCCACAGGACTGGAAAAGGTCAGTTTTCATTCCAGTCCCAAAGAAAAGCAATGCCAAAGAATGCTCAAACAACCACACAGTTGCACTCATCTCACATGCTAGTAAAGTAATGCTCAAAATTCTCCAAGCCAGGCTTCAGCAACACGTGAACCATGACTCCCTGATGTTCAAGCTGGTTTTAGAAAAGGCAGAGGAACCAGAGATCAAATTGCCAACATCCGCTGGATCTTGGAAAAAGCAATAGAGTTCCAGAAAAACATCTATTTCTGCTTTATTGACTATGCCAAAGCCTTTGACTGTGTGGATCACAATAAACTGTGGAAAATTCTGAAAGAGATGAGATTCCCAGACCAGCTAACTTGCCTCTTGAGAAATCTGTATGAAGGTCAGGAAGCAACAGTTAGAACTGGACATGGAACAACAGACTGGTTCCAAATAGGAAAATGAGTATGTCAAGGCTGTATATTGTCACCCTGCTCATTTAACTTCTATGCAGGGTACATTATGAGAAATGCTGGACTGGAAGAAACACAAGCTGGAATCAAGATTGCTGGGAGAAATATCAATAACCTCAGATATGCAGATGACACCACCCTTATGGCAGAAAGTGAAGAGGAACTAAAAAGCCTCCTGATGAAAGTGAAAAAGGGAGTGAAAAAGTTGGCTTAAAGCTCAACATTCAGAAAACGATCATGTCATCCGGTCCCATCACTTCATGGGAAATAGATGGGCAAATAGTGGATACAGTGTCAGACTTTATTTTTTGGGGCTCCAAAATTACTGCAGATGGTGACTGCAGCCATGAAACTAAAAGATGCTACTCCTTGGAAGAAAAGTTATAACCAACCTAGATAGTATATTGAAAAGCAGAGACATTACTTCACCGACTAAGGTCCATCTAGTCAAGGCTATGGTTTTTCCTGTGGTCATGTATGGATGTGAGAGTTGGGCTGTGAAGAAGGCTGAGTGCTGAAGAATTGATGCTTTTGAACTGTGGTGTTGGAGAAGACTCTTGAGAGTCCCTTGGACTGCAAGGAGATCCAACCAGTCCATTCTGAAGGAGATCAGCCCTGGGATTTCTTAGAAAGGAATGATGCTGAAGCTGAAACTCCAGTACTTTGGCCACCTCATGAGAAGAGTTGACTCACTGGAAAAGACTCTGATGCTGGGAGGGATTGGGGGCAGGAGGAGAAGGGGAAGAAATGGAATGAGATGGCTGGATGGCATCACTGACTCGATGGACGTGAGTCTGAGTGAACTCTGGGAGATGGTGATGGACAGGAAGACCTGGCATGCTGAAATTCATGGGGTCACAAAGAGTCATACACGACTGAGCAACTGAACTGAACTGAACTGAATCTCCTTCTTAAATCAATCAAGGATTTATCTATGGAGTAAGCCCATAAAGTTAAAATAATTTTAAAAGGACTAACTTTAAACTCACAAAGACAGCAAACAAGCCTAAATAATGCTATGCAGACTATTGCTTTCAAACAATCATGGCTATAAACTCATATCTACTCAATTCAAATTTTTTGCTTCTGTAGGAAAAGGAATGAACAATAAAATGACTTTTCCTACAAGTTTCATTAAAAGCTCCTTTTAATTTATTTTACTCTTCTTTCTTTTTGAAAATAAATGAGATTAATTGAGATAATAAATGAGAAGAATTCTCAGATTATTTCGAAGGAGGTTTGGAATTTAACATCAATAATTTGCAATAGTGGTTTATTTATGTTTTCATCATTCAACAGATCCACAGTTTATCTTTCAGTATATTTGTGTGTGTATATTTCTATGTGTCTGTGCATGTACTTTAGTTTCACTTAAAATGCTTTTTGCATCTTTTAGGTGTAATCTATATGCCAAAAAACTGCACGTATTTAATATATGCAATTTGGTAAGTTTAGATGGCACCCCACTCCAGTTCTCTTGCCTGGAAAATCCCATGGATGGAGGAGCCTGGTAGGCTGCATTCCATGGGATCGCTAAGAGTCAGACACGACTGAGCAACTTCACTTTCACTTTCATGCACTGGAGAAGGAAATGGCAACCCACTCCAGTGTTCTTGCCTGGAGAATCCCAGGGACAGGGGAGTCTGGTGGGAGGCCGTCTATGGGGTTTCACAGAGTCGGACACCACTGAAGCAACTTACTTAGCAGCAGCAGCAGCAGCAGCAGCAGCAGCATAAAACACTGATATCATCACTATATCACCGTGTGCTTAGTCACTCAGTTGTGTACCCTATGGGCTACAGCTCACCAGGGCCCTCTGTCCTTGGGGAGTCTCCAGGCAAGAATACTGAAGTGGGTCGCCATGCTCTACTCCAGGGGTTCTTCCTGACCCAGGGACTGAATCCAGGTCTCCTGCACTGCAGGCAAATTATTTACTGATTGAGCCTCCAGCCCATTATCACTATAGTCAACTTCATAAACATATCTATTGCCTTCAAAAGTTTCTAGTGTCCCTTTTCTTTATTTATTCTTTGCTGGATAAGAACATTTAACATGAGATTTACCCTCTTATCAATTCTTAAGAGCACAGTACCAAACTGACCTCTAGGCACTCTGTTGTGCAGAAGATCTCTAGACTTTATCTTTCATAGCTATAACTTTATACCTATTGAACACCTTATTTCCCTCCCCTCCCATCTCCTGGCAACCACTATTTTATGCTTCTGTAAGTTTGAATATTTCTTTTAACTCACATATATAGAATTATGCAGCTATTTGCCCTTCTGTGACTGACCTTTCACACTTATTGCACCATATCTTCCAAGTCCATACATGTTGTTATTAAGGCCAAATAATATTATAGTGTATGTACATATCATATTCTTTATCTTTTCATTTATTAATAGACATTTATGTTGCAAAGTTGCAGAACACAAAATCAACATACCAAAAATCAGTTGTATTTCTATACACTAACAATGATATATCTGAAAAGGAAATTAAGAAAATAATTCCATTTACAATAGTATAAAAAGAAAAAAATACTTAGAAATAAACTTAACCAAAGAGGTGACAGATCTATATCCTGAAAACTATAATATATTGATTAAATAAATTAAAAAAATTAAAATTAAATAAATTTAAAAATAACAAATGGAAAGACATCCATGCCCATGTATTGGCAGATAATACTGTTTAGTTCAGTCACTCAGTTGTGTCCAATTCTTTGCAACCCCATGGACTGCAGTATGCCAGGCTTCCCTGTCCATCACCAACTCCTGGAGCTTACTCAAACTCATGTCCATTGAGTCGGTAATGCCATCCAACCATCTCATCCTCTGTTGTCCCCTTCTCCTACCGCCTTCAATCATTCTGAGCATCAGGGTCTTTTCAAATGAGTCAGTTCTTTGCATAAGGTGGCCAAAATATTGGAGTTTCAGCTTCAGCATTAGTCCTTCCAATGAACACCCAGGACTGATCTCCTTTAGGATGGACTGGTTGGATCTCCTTGCAGTCAAAGGGACTCTCGAGAGTCTTCTCCAACACCACAGCTCAAAAGCATCAATGCGTCAGCGCTCAGCTTCCTTTATAGTCCAACTCTCACATCCATATGTGACTGCTGGAAAAACAAAAGCTTTGACTAGATGGACCTTTGTTGGCAAAGTAATGTCTCTGCTTTTTTAATATGCTGTCTAGGTTGATCATAACTTTTCTTCTAAGGAGGAAGCATCTTTTAAATTCCTGGCTGCAGTCACCACCTGCAGTGATTCTGCAGCCCCCAAAAGAAGGTCTGTCACTGTTTTCATTGTTTCCCCATTTGTTTGCCATGAAGTGATGGGACCAGACGCCATGATCTTAGTTTTTGAATGTTGAGTTTTAAGCCAGCTTTTTCACTCTCTTCTTTCACTTTCATCAAGAGGCTCTTTAGTTCTTCTTTGCTTTCTGCCCTAAGTGTGGTGTCTGTTAAAATGTTCATATTTAAACAAATTTAAAGATCTCTTTTGATATATCTCAATGTACATGTACCAGATGTTAATGAAATGTAAGAAAAAATGGGAAAATTTCCTAAATTTAATGTTGAAAGTGAAATATAGACCTCTACTTATGGGTGTATTCATTGCATGTAATTTCACTCTTCTCATAATTTTATTGATAATATTTTATCTCTGTCCTCATGTTTTAAACATTTCAAAGCACTTGAAATTGATTTTTGAGTTGATCCTCTTAGAACCTCAGTGAAATTCACTGTACCATTATTCTCATTTTAGGGATAAGAAAATCGAGGGCACAAGTGGTCAAGTGATTTTCTGAAGTCTCCATAGGGAGTCAGTAGGGATTAGTGTAGAACTGAACTTTGTGTCTCTCAGAGTTTGGTTAACTTTATAGCATTCAAATTGATGACATTATAACTGAATAGCAAATGTATAAAATATGATAATACGTCTCAAACTCTAATAACTTATGGCAGTATTTCCCAGATCTTTTGTTAAACATACATGAGGAGGGAGTATTACTTTTTAAGGTCCAATAAGCTCTAGTCTGGGAATTGGTTTTACTTAAATAGGAGGAAAATCTTCACTCAAATCTCGATTTTACTGACAACAACATGAACACACTAGAAAGGTAAAACTTCAGAAATTTCCCTTTATACAAGATTTTTCTTATCTCCCAAATACTGGAAACATTTTAAGGTTTCTTTTAAGAAAGAAAGGGAACACATATTATCTCATCCTTCCATGACATTTAAAAACATTTATGGGGTATTTCTTCATAGATAAACTTATAGTGTGATAGTTACTCTATATCTTCTGTAAACCTAAGGCAAGGTAATAATTTATGTGAAACTCCATTTATGGCAGTATGAGACAGATTTAGAACTATTATTCAAAGCTTTTTGATGTGTTTCTGGGCCATAGTAGAAAATTGGGGAGGTAAAATAAAAGATCTAAAAGAGTTTATGTCACACTTATTTATTCATTTATTTTCGAGATTATACACTGTGAGATTGGAGAAAATCTTAAAATTGCCGAAAATACTGAAAGAAATGATGAAGTAAAGTATAGTTTAAAACAAGGGACATTTGAGAAAAAAGTCTGCTAGATTATCTACACATATGATGTTCCAATCTTTTCTATTTATCTTGCAGGCATATTAAAGTTTGTTATTTTCTTGAAGGCATTATGTGGATCAGTTCAGTTCAGTGCAGTCATTCAAGTCGTGTCCGACTCTGTGACCCCATGAATTGCAGCATGCCAGGCCTCCCTGTCCATCACCAACACCTGAAATTCACTTAGACTCATGTCCATCGAGTCAGTGATGCCATCCAGCCATCTCATCCTCTGTCGTCTCCTTCTCCTCCTTTCCCCAATCCCTCCCAGCATCAGAGCCTTTTCCAGTGAGGTGGCCTCTTCCCATGAGGTGGCCAAAGTACTGGAGTTTCAGCTTCAGCATTATTCCTTTCAAAGAAATCCCAGGGCTGATCTCATTCAGAATGGACTGGTTGGATCTCTTTGCAGTCCAAGGGACTCTCAAGAGTCTTCTCCAACACCACAGTTCAAAAGCATCAATTCTTCAGCACTCAGCCTTCTTCACAGCCCAACTCCCACATCCATACATGACCACAGGAAAAAACACAGCCTTGACTAGACGGATCTTAGTCAGCAAAGTAATGTCTCTGCTTTTCAATATGCTATCTAGGTTGGTCATAAACTTTCTTCCAAGGAATAAGCATCTTTTAGTTTCATGGCTGCAGTCACAATCTGCAGTGATTTTGGAGCCCCCCAAAATAAAATCTGACACTGTTTCCATTGTTTCCCCATCTGTTTCCCATGAAGTGATGGGACCAGATGCCATGATCTTCATTTTCTGAGTGTTGGGCTTTAAGCCAACTTTTTCACTCTCCTCTTTCACTTTCATCAAGAGGACTTTTAGTTCCTCTTCACTTTCTGCCATAAGGGTGGTGTCATCTGCATATCTGAGGTTATTGATATTTCTCCTGGCAATCTTGATTCCAGGTTGTGCTTTTTCTAGCCCAGCGTTTCTCATGATGTACTCTGCATGTAAGTTAAATAAGCAGGGTGACAATATACATCTTTGATGTACTCCTTTTCCTATTTGGAACCAGTCTGTTGTTCCATGTCTAGTTCTAACTGTTGCTTCCTGACCTGCATATAGGTTTCTCAAGAGGCAGGTCAGGTGGTCTGCTATTCCCATCTCTTTCATAATTTTCCACAGTTTATTGTGATCCACACAGTCAAAGGCTTTGGCATAGTCAATAAAACAGAAATAAATGTTTTTTTCTGGAACTCTATTGCTTTTTCCATGATCCAGCGGATGTTGGCAATTTGATCTCTGGTTCCTCTGCCTTTTCTAAAACCAGCTTGAACATCAGGGAGTTCATGGTTCACGTATTGCTGAAGCCTGGCTTGGAGAATTTTGAGCATTCCTTTACTAGCATGTGAGATGAGTTCAATTGTGTGGTTGTTTGAGCATTCTTTGGCACTGCCTTTCTTTGGGATTGGAATGAAACATGACCTTTTCCAGTCCTGTGGCCACTGTTGAGATTTCCAAGGTTGCTGGCATACTGAGTGCAGCACTTTCACAGCATCATCTTTCAGGATTTGAAATAGCTCCACTGGAATTCCATCATCTCCACTAGCTTTGTTTGTAGTGATGCTTTCTAAGGCCCACTTGACTTCACATTCCAGGATGTCTGGCTCTAGGTGAGTGATCACACCATCTTGATTATCTTGGCCTTAAAGATCTTTTTTGTGCAGTTCTTCTGTGTATTCTTGCCACTTCTTAATAACTTCTGCTTCTGTTAGGTCCAGAACATTTCTGTCCTTTATCGAGCCCATCTTTGCATGAAATGTTCCCTTGGTATCTCTAATTTTCTTGAAGAGATCTCTAGTCTTTCTCATTCTGTTGTTTTCCTCTATTTCTCTGCATTGATCACTGAGGAAGGCTTTCTTATCTCTCCTTGCTATTCTTTGGAACTCTGCATTTAGATGGGTATATCTTTCCTTTTCTCCTTTTCTTTTCGCTTCTCTTTTTTCCCAGCTATTTGTAAGGCCTCCCCAGACACCCATTTTGCTTGTTTGCATTTCTTTTCCATGGGGATGGTCTTGATCCCTGTCTCCTGTACAGTGTCATGAACCTCAGTCCATATTTCATCAGGCACTCTATCTATCAGTTCTAGACCCTTAAATCTATTTCTCAATTCCACTGTATAATCATAGTGAGTGAGTGAAGTAGCTCAGTTGTTTCTGGCTCTTTGTGATCCCGTGGACTGTAGGCCACCAGGCTCCTCTGTCCATGGACTTCTCCAGGCAAGAATACTGGAGTGGGTTGCCGTTTCCTTCTCCAGGGGATCTTCCCAACCCAAGGATCAAACCTGGGTCTCCTGCATTTCAGGTAGACGCTTTATCCTCTGAGCGACCAGGAATGCCCCGTATAATCATAAGGGATTTGATTTAGGTCTTACCTGAATGGTCTAGTGGTTTTCCCTACTTTCTTATATATAGCTTATATATTCAAGGACTTGATAGAACAGTTCTTATCGCTAGTACTGTTTATCCAACTGCTATCTACTATTTCAAAATAATGACTTAAATTAATCCACTCTTCAGTCTCAGAGATAATGAGATTCCTAGGGTAAATCTTTCACAGTGGATAGAATTTTTCCTAGAAGAGCTGAAGGAGAAAACCTTTCCACATTTCATATTTGCATTGACCTTAATAATTGACTGAACATTTTATTGACCAAAATCTCCAATAAATGCAAAAGGGTAGTAAAAAAACAAACACCCAGAATTTCTATCATTTCATATCTCTTAAAGGCAGCTTTATTAATATTCAGGTAATGACATTCAGTAAGTATAATATCATAAACATGCTTTTCTTGATGGCTTGAAAAACAAATAAAAATGAAAGCTTCATAATCAGTAAGATGTTAGTGAAAAGAGCTGAATTTAATTTATAGCTGAAATGTTGATTTTACCTTCATCATGTTTCTAGTAGTCTTTTTTTTTATATTAATACTAAAGAGTGGTATGTTTATCTGTAAATATATTACAATACATACACAGACACACACACATACAAATTACAGTATGTGATCCTACCATGGAGATAATGTGAACATTTCATTACCATCTTTGAAGATATAATAAAATTGTAATTCAGGACACAAAGTTGTTTTTTCTGCTGATAACCTTAGTTTTCATCATTTGATTAAATATGATTATCCATAACTATTAAGAACCACCTTTCTTAACCATAGATTAAGTTATGTGTAAAAAGAAAAAATGAAATCAAATTGCTCAATCACAATACTCCACACATCTTTAAAAATATTGGTCAGACTTGTAGATGTTTGCTGTATGCATCCCTTATGTATGATGACTAAAGTTAAAAACGTGAAACTCAGTTAGTGCCTGTATCTTAATAATTTAATTAAATATTAAAAAAATTGACTTTCCATTTTTACTTGTGTATAGATTTCCTTATTGTAACCCCAGCAACTATCACTTATCATTCTGATACAATTCTAATAAGACACTGTTGTTTTCCAAACATTCTTTTCAAACAAAGGAGGAATAAACATATTTTTTAAAAAGACTTCTGGGAGGCATCATAATGTGGGCAGGACAGAAAGAGATGTTATTTTTAAAGATCAACATTTATTTGTCCAAAAAAAAAACCCCTAGATATATCTTAGCTTTTATCCTTTTGAGAAATGCCAATTCTGAAAGACAGTAAATTTTGTTACTGTGCAGCTACTTCAATTAAAAAAAAACAAACTTACCTGTATCTGTGATATAAAATGTTACACATTTAACATTTCTGAAATTAGGATATATGTGATGGAGAAATTTAGCATATGGGATTTGCTTTCAAAGCTAGTATGTAAGGTAAGAATTATATGCTACCAAAAATAGGTTTTAAGTCTTGAAAATGCTCATAGAAAATAAAATAGATAGCATGTCCAGTATTGTTCAATACATACTAAAAGAGTCATGTGGTGAAAATTACATGTCTGTAAATACTAGAAGCCCAGATCGCAAGCTACATTCTGGGTAATAGAAAATGAATGAGAAAATGGGAAATTCACTTCTGTCATTTCAAGATCACTCCAGCCCATATACTCAAGTGAGAAATGGCCACTAACATAATTCATTCTTTTTCACTTCAGTTCAGTCACTCAGTCATGTCCGACTCTTTGCGACCTCATGAATCGCAGCACACCAGGCCTCCCTGTCCATCACCTACTCCCGGAGTCCACCCAAACCCATGTCCATTGAGTTGGTGATGCCATCCAACCATCTCATCCTCTGTCGTCCCCTTCTCTTCCTACCTTCAATCTTTCCCAGCACCGGGGTCTTTTCAAATGAGTCAGCTCTTTGCAACAGGTGGCCAAAGTATTGGCGTTTCAGCTTAAACATCAGTCCATCCAATGAACACCCAGGACTGATCCCCTTTAGGATGGACTGGTTAGATTTCCTTGAAGTCCAAGGGACTCTCAAGAGTCTTCTCCAACACCACAGTTCAAAAGCATCAATTATTTGGCACTCAGCTTTCTTTATAGTCCAGTTCTCACATCCATATATGACCACTGGAAAAACCATAGCCTCGACTAGACAGACCTTTGTTGGCAAAGCAATGTCTCTGCTTTTTAATATGCTGTCTAGGTTGGTCATAACTTTCCTTCCAAGGAGTAAGCGTCTTTAAATTTCATGGCTGCCATCACCATCTGCAGTGATTTTGGAGCCCAGAAAAATAAAATTAAAAAAAATTTATCCTTTTATTTTTTTTAATAAATAAATAAATAATTCAATGAAAAAAACATAAAAAAAAATTTATCCTTTTAAAATTATGTTTTTCTTCTTTTTCTCTCTCATTCTCGCCCACCTTCTACTCTTATTTTCTCCCTCCTGTCTCTCTTCACATCCCAACTCCTTCTTTCTCTTCCTCTCTCAGCAAAAAAAAAAAAAAAGTTGAATTCATGTGATTAAAATATGATCACTGAAAAATCTGAGGGTACTGATAAGGAATTAAGACAATGGAACATTTTCAGCACAGCCATCCTGCATGAACTCTCTGTCGGGATTACAATTATCAATAGGTGCTAGTGCAATTAAATATTTAGTAAGTTACAGTCCATAAAATTGTCAAGAGTTGGACATGACCGAAGATACTTAGAGAAAACCATGCATGCAAGTTTTACCGTGCACGCACATGCGTTTCTACCAGGTGCATAATAGCATTTTAGAAACTAGAATTCTATCTGGGGATGAGCATCTTTGCAGTCTCCCTCTGCCTTGCTCCAGAAGGTAGGCACCATCTTTTTTTTAAGAGTGGACTCAGAACTGAAAATAATGCTCAAAAGGTTATAATCCAGTATGAAGATTCATTATGTCATCTCATATTCTGTTAATTAAGCCTAAGATGGCATTGGCCATACATCATGGTTGACTTGCATTTTTCTTGCTGTCAACCAACCCCTCAAACCCTTTTTTTTTTTTTTTGGTTTGTATATATACTCTTTTTTCACAAACTGTATATATACGTTTATTAAATCATATTATCCATCTCCTCCAATTCAACTAAGTACCTGCTTGTAGTGGGGAGGTAAAGAGAAGGGAAAAGTATTATCCCTGTATATTCAAAATTATTATCCAAGAGAAAGAGTTTTAATTTTCATGTGTATAGTTCCTCAAGAATAACTCGTTAAATTAGTAGCCAGTGGATAATCCATGATAAAGTGATATCCTCTTAATAGCTTGTCTGTATAGCAGCCTTATATATCCATCAATGGATTCATCCAACAAGCATGAATCCAGCATCTACCATACACAAATTATATGCAAGATATAGTGATCAGTAACATTTGTGACTTTGCTCTCAAGCATAGAGCAGGATCTCTGTTACATAAAGGTCTTTTCCCTTTGGCTCAGTGGTAAAGAATCTACCTGCCATGCAAGTGATGTAGGTTCAATCTCTAGCTTGGGGAGATCCCCTGGAGAAGGAAATGGCAACCCACTCCAGTATTTTTGCCTGAGAAAACCCATGGACAGGGGAGCCCGGCAGGCTGTAGTCCACTGAGTCACAAAGAGTTGACCATGACTTAAAGACTAAAAAATGTCTTTCCTAGTTTGAATTATGAACTCTGCAGAATTCTTATCACTGCTATAGTCAGAAGTATCCACAATCACTAGAATGTCATTTTCCTCAATATATTCACTGATTTAATGAATGTGTGTAAGTGTAGTTGTGTGTGAATTTAAAACAGTCCAGAAATGCAGTTATGTTTTACAGACATAAATGAGAACTGACTGTTCTATTCCTGAACTTAAAATACGTCATATCACCTGCTGTGCCTCACTGTGCATTCTGGATTTCTCTGTGAAATCTCTGACATAGGAAATTATGTGCAGATAGGATAAAGCTCATTAACAAATCTACTTAGTTTGTCCGGGCAAATTTTACCCTTAGTGTAGTTATAAACTTCTGCACTGGTGAAGTGAAAATGAATGTGTTAGTCACTCAGTTGTGTCCTGCTCTTGTGACCCCATGGACTGTAGCCCACCAGGCTCCTCTGTCCATGGGATTCTCCTGGCAAGAATACTGGAAAGAGTTGCCATTTTCTTCTCCAGAGGATCTTCTTGACCCAGGGACCTGGTCTCCTATGTCATCATAGGTGAATTCTTTACCATCTGAGCCACCAGGGAAACCCTACACTGGTAACAAAAGATTAATGATATCATCTAAAGGATCTTATTTTCTCATTTCAGTGGAATAAATAGGAAAGTGATTGACTCTCATTGGGTTGTTTTGTACATAGATTGTATATACATGAAGAAAGAAAACTTTGTGCTGCACCAGAAGAATTTTAAAGATTTAGGAGCAAGGGTTAGCAAGTGCTTACCACAACTTGGTTTTCTTTTTTAAAAAATATTTAATACAGACTGTCAATACAACATTCAAATATTTATGGAATACAGTGCAAATTATTGTAATTTGCCATGTAAATGAAGTTCTATAAGGAGAGTGTAAATATTAGTCCCTTAGGTTAATCCATCTTCTTCCTTAGACATCAGATTGAACTTCTAACTTTTGATGGCTATCTTATAAATTTTTCTTCGTGTTCATAAAAACAAATTGATTAAAAGAATGTGGTTGCCTCAAGGTAAAATTATTCCCACTACTATAAAAAATCAATAATACTTTATGCTCTGAAATCAATATGTATGATTATTGTATAAATAACATCTTTGTAGAAAAAAATCAATTTTTTACCTTCAAAGGGAATTCCTTCTCAATTCCTCAAAAATGCATATGTACATATATATACATGCATTTACATATAAAGAAAGAATAAGAGAAAGCATGATCTTTTTTCTGAAAATTTTATAGGGGTATATCTACATGTATATATTAATACTGAAATTAGGTATAAAATAAGGATTTTCTTACACTACATTCCCAGGAATCAAGATAACTAATGACTTTAAAGAATACAATTTTAAAGGATTTAAAATCTCTATGTATTCAATCTTTATGGAACAGAGGTTATATGAACAAAATGCAGATTATAAAATCAATAGGAAAACAAATAAACTTTTAGAGAAATAAAACAGTAGCCAAACTAACATTTCTTTCAGTCTGTGATATTTTAAATTGACAAAAAATGAAGCAAGAAAACAAAGTGAACTTAACAAATGGATATAAGAATAGAGATACACTTTAGTTTTAAGGAACTATGTAGCATTTACAAAATTTGACCACATATTAGGCCTCAAAATAAAATTCTGTAGGTGCTAAAAGTAGCCATTTAATAGAAATTACTTACTGTTCAAAGTGTAATCAAGCCAGAAATTAACTGAAAAACAGAAATATATATCTGAGAAAAGAAAAATTTCCCTATTTAAATTAATAATTTGTATATTTTCTTTGGTGAGGCATTGTTCAGATCCTTTGCTCAAATTTTATCAGGTTCTGTCCTTTCTTATTTTTGAGTTTGAAAGTGTGAAAGTGTTAGTAGCTCAGTCATGTCTGACTCTGCCACCCCATGGACTATAGCCTGCCAGGCTCCTCTGTCCATGGAATTTTCCAGGTGTGAATCCTGGAATGGGTTGCCATGCCCTTCTCCAAGGGATCTTCCCAGGCTGTGATCAAACCTGGGTCTCCTGCACTGCAAGCAGATTGTTTACCATTTGAGCCACCAGGGAAGCCCATTATTTTAGTTTAATTATATCTTAAAAAGAAGAGAATAATAACAACTTTTAATATGCTGGTGGAGGTGATCCACTAGAGGGTGAAAGATAATGAAAGAAAGAGAGAATTGCTGGAGCACACCTTTAGGATGTGAGAAAGACTGGGTATAGCCCTCAATGACTTAACCACTGAATTTATGTTATATGAAAACTAAATAGTATCTTTTGCATACATGCTATTCAATATACTGAATATATATAAAGCCTATACACATATATATTGTGAAAGTATGTTTATATAATGCTTTACAATATGAGAAACCTAGAAAATTAATTATGAGGTAAATCTCATGATGGTTAGAGAAATATCATAACAGAGTATTTTCCTGGAATTTTCACATTTTGAAGTGGCATTATGTTTTTAAACTACAGTAGTAACTAGTATGTTCATTTATTAAATTTAGTGAGAGGTTATTTTCCCCTGGTATTTCTTTTCACTACATTCCCTCTGACTTAACATATAAGCTTGTCAAAAATATAGCAACACTATATGTGAGGTCAGAGGGAAGGTAGTGAAAGGGAATATAGTTTATTATTTATAGTTTGTTATAAATTATAATTATATTAGAATTAACTATTATTTTATTAACTTTTAAATTAGTTTATTATAATTTATTTAAATTATTTATATATTAGAATAAGTTATTTGATTCATTTTTAAATAATTTCATTCATTATTGTTATAAATGGACTAAATGAGCCTATTTATATACAGGTTTCTTTGTATCCTTGTCTAGTCTTTCAGTTCTCAATCTTTCCACTCTTTCCCATTCTTCTTTTTCAGGCCTTTTAGCCTTTTATTTTCATATCCTTTATGATACTGGGTTTTAGTTATAGAAGGAGAGTTGAGCATTCCTAGATATTTTGGATTAGTGAAACTATTCAAAGATCTTACCATCTTTGAAAAATGTATTAAAATGTCCTGTAAAAGTGTTCAATCATTAAACATGTCTTCTTGCCAAATTTATAATTTAAACAATGCATTTTTCTATATCAAACTAATTATTCTGACATTTCTATTCTGATACGGAAATGAAACATAAAAGATTCTTGGCTTTCAAGGAATTTTAAGGATATCAGGGAACTCTTTCAAAACACATACCCTTTTAGATGACATCCACTGACACAACTCCTGCCTTTAAATTTCTCAGTCTTTTAGAAAGTCAATAAGTATCTTTCATCACGTATAATCTGAACTCACAGTATTAGTTTCTCATTTATTCCACAAAAATCTGCAACAGAATTTTTATGTTGCAGCTTGTAAATAAAAGCTACCCCACGTCCAAGGTAAGGAGCAGCGGCTGTGCTTTGCTGGAGCAGCCAGGAAGAGATACCTCACGTCCAAGGTAAGAGAAACCCAAGTAGGATGGTAGGCGCTGAGAGAGGGCATCAGAGGGCAGACAGACTGAAACCAGAATCACAGACAACTAGCCAATCTGATCACATGGAACACAGCCTTGTCTAACTCAGTGAAACTAAGTCATGCCGTGTGGGGCCACCCGAGATGGACAGGTCATGGTGGAGAGGTTTGACAGAATGTGGTCCACTGGAGAAGGGAATGGCAAACCACTTCAGTATTCTTGCCTTGAGAACCCCATGAACAGTATGAAAAGGCAAAAGATAGGACACTGAAAGATGAACTCCCAGGTTGGTAGGTGCCCAGTATGCTACTGGAGATAAGTGCAGAAATAACTCCAGAAGAATGAAGGGATGGAGCCAAAGCAAACACAACACTCACTTGTGGATGGGACTGGTGACAGAAGCAAGGTTCTATGCTGTAAAGAGCAATATTGCACAGGAATCTGGAATGTTAGGTCCATGAATCAAGGCAAATTAGAAGTGGTCAAACAGGAGATGGAAAGAGTGAACATCAACATTCTAGGAATCAGTGAACTAAGATGAACTAGAATGGGTGAACTGAGGGCAAGAATCCCATAGAAGAAATGGAGTAGCCATTATAGTCAACAGGAGTCCAAAATGCAGTACTTGGATGCAGTCTCAAAAACGACAGAATGACCTCTGTTCATTTCCAAGGCAAACCTTTCAATATTACGGTAATCCAAGTGTATTACCCAACCAGTAACATTGAAGAAACTGAAGTTGAACAGTTCTATGAAGACCTACAGGCCTCCTAGAACTATAGGGGATAGAATGCAAAAGTAGGAAGTCAAGAAGCACCTGGAATAACAGGCATATTTGGCCTTAGAGTACAGAATGAATGAGCTGCTACTGCTGCTAAGTTGCTTCAGTCATGTCCGACTCTGTGCGACCCCAGAGACTGCAGCTCACCAGGCTCTGCTGTCCCTGGAATTCTCCAGGCAAGAACACTGGAGTGGGTCCATTTCCTTCTCCAATGCATGAAAGTGAAAAGTGAAAGTGAAGTTGCTCAGTCATGTCCGACTCTTCCTGCGACCCCATGGACTGTAGCCTACCAGGCTCCTCCATCCACAGGACTTTCCAGGCAAGACTACTGGAGTGGGTTGCCATTGCCTTCTCTGATGAAGCAGGACAAAGGCTAATAGAGTTCTGCCAAGAGAATGCACTGGTCATAGCAAACACCCTCTTCCAACAACACAAGAGAAGACTCTACACATGGACAACACCAGATGGTCAACATCGAAATAAGATTGATTATATTCTTTGCAGCCAAAGATGGAGAAGCTCTGTAAAACCAGCAAAAAACAAGACCAGGAGCTGACTGTGGCTCAGATCATGAACTCCTTATTGACAAATTCACACTTAAATTGAAGACAGTGGTGAAAACCACTAGACCATTCAGGTATGACCTAAATCAAATCCCTTAGGACTATATAGTGGAAGTGAGAAATAGATTTAAGAGACTAGATCTGATAGACAGAGTGCCTGATGAACTATGGATGAAGGTTCATGACATTGTGCAGGAGACAGGAATTAAGACCATCTCCAAGAAAAAGAAATGCAAAAGAGCAAAATGGCTGTCTGAGGAGGCCTTACAAATAGCTGTGCAAAGGAGAAAAGGAAAGATACACCCATTTGAATGCAGAGTTCCAAAGAATAGCAAGGAGAGATAAGAAAGCCTTCCTCAGTGATCAATGCAGAGAAATAGAGGAAAACAACAGAATGGGAAAGACTAGAGATCTCTTCAAGAAAATTAGAGATACCAAGGGAACATTTCATGCAAAGATGGGCTCGATAAAGGACAGAAATGGTCTGGACCTAACAGAAGCAGAAGTTATTAAGAAGAAGTGGCAAGAATACACAGAAGAACTGCACAAAAAGATCTTTAAGACCAAGATAATCAAGATGATGTGATCACTCACCTAGAGCCAGACATCCTGGAATGTGAAGTCAAGTGGGCCTTAGAAAGCATCACTACAAACAAAGCTAGTGGAGATGATGGAATTCCGGTGGAGCTATTTCAAATCCTGAAAGATGATGCTGTAAAAGTGCTGCACTCAGTATGCCAACAAATTTGGAAAACTCAGCAGTGGCCACAGGACTGGAAAAGGTCAGTTTTCATTCCAATCCCAAAGAAAGGCAATGCCAAAGAATGCTCAAGCTATCGCACAATTGCACTCATCTCACACGCTAGTAAAGTAATGCTCAAAATTCTCCAAGCCAGACTTTAGCAATACGTGAACAGTGAACTTCCAGATTTTTAAGCTGGTTTTAGAAAAGGCAGAGGAACCAGAGATCAAATTGCCAACATCCGCTGGATCATGGAAAAAGCAAGAGAGTTCCAGAAAAACATCTATTTCTGTTTTATTGACTATGCCAAAGCCTTTGACTGTGTGGATCACAATAAACTGTGGAAAATTCTACAAGAGAGGGGAATAGCAGACCACCTGATCTGCCTCTTGAGAAACCTATATGCAGGTCAGGAAGCAACAGTTAGAACTAGACATGGAACAGACTGGTTCCAAATAGGAAACGGAGTATGTCAAGGCTGTATATTGTTACCCTGCTTATTTAACTTATATGCAGCATTCCATGAGGAATGCTGGGCTGGATGAGGCACAAGCTGGAATGAAGACTGTCAGGAGAACTATCAATAACCTCAGATATGTAGATGACATGACCCTTATGGCAAAAAGTGAAGAAGAACTAAAAGCCTCTTGATGAAAGTGAAAGTGGAGAGTGAAAAAGTTGGTTTAAAGCTCAACATTCAGAAATGAAGATCATGGCATCTAGTCCCATTATTTCATGGGAAATAGATGGAGAAAGAGTAGAAACAGTGTCAGACTTTATTTTGGGGGACTCCAAAATCACTGCAGATGGTGACTGCAGCCATGAAATTAAAAGACGCTTATTCCTCGGAAGGAAAGTTATGACTAACCTAGATAGCATATTGAAAAGCAGAGACATTATTTTGCCAACAAAGGTCGGTCTAGTCAAGGCTATGGTTTTTCCAGTAGTCATGTATGGGTGTGAGAGTTGGACAGTGAAGAAAGCTAAGCACCGAAGAACTGACGCTTTTGAACTGTGGTGTTGGAGAAGACTCCTGAGAATCCCTTGGACTGCAAGGAGATCCAACTAGTCCATTCTAGGGGCGATCAGCCCTGGGTGTTCTTTGGAAGGAATGATGTTGAAGCTGAAACTCCAGTACTTTGGCCACCTCATGCGAAGAGCTGACTCACTGGAAAAGACTGTGATGCTGGGAGGAATTGGGGACAGGAGGAGAAGGGGACGACAGAGGATGAGATGGCTGGATGGCATCACTGACTCGATGGACGTGAGTTTGAGTGAACTCCAGGAGTTGGTGACGGACAGGGAGGTCTGGCATGCTGCAATTCATGGGATCGCAAAGAGTTGGACACGACTGAGTGACTGCACTGAACTGAACCTAGGTCACAAATAATGTCATGTGCAATGTCGCATGAGTTTGTATCTTATTTTAAGAACAATGGTGGTCCAAAGAAGCTTTTTAAGCCAAAAAGTCACATGCTCCGGTCTAAGATTGAGACATTTCTGTTATAAAGATTGGTCTCAAATCAAAGGTCACCAATAATCTCTTTGATCATATATAAGTCAAAGTTGCCTTCCATGCCCAGGATTTGCCAGGGGGACATGGCATCTGAAATCAGAAATATGGGCCCTTCCCATAGAGAAACATTTTGGTATTTGTCATAATAACCTTAAATGGTCAGACCAGTATCTCCTTTCCTAGAAGAAAGACTTTGCATAGATGTAACCCTCACTATATGTAGAAGTAACAGTAAACACTAAAACCAGTACAGCAGTGTAATTCCACTATTGAATTATCCTCTTGGAGGGCTCTTATTGGCATAAGAGGCCAAAGAGAGCTAAGGGATTGTAAATATATTTTATTTTCTGTTCTAATCTAAAAATCTAAATACATTTTATCCTCTATCTCTACCTGATTCACAGTTAACTAGAACACTATGCTAAGAAAGATTCTGAAGCTGACATTAAATAGTGGTACCTGCCATGGGTACAGAATGTATAAATTATATTATCTAGTGTTTTTCTTATGTTATCAAAAGAAGCCTCTGCATTTCAGAGATGGCAAATTGGAAGTGCTTTGAAAGAAAAGAATGTGCTTCCTGAGATCATCCAGACTTCTAATTATACATCAATTATATGTACTTCTAACTCAGTGTAGAAAATATATATATGTCTTGAAAAAGCCTCATTTATATACTAAAAAACCCTCATGGTGAATTTGCAAATAATATAAAAATCTCTTAAAAATGCAAAATTAAAGAATGAATAAAAATAGTTCCAAGTTGTCTTAATCACTGAATCCTTTTCCCTATTCAGAATTTCATAGCCTGGGCTAGCTAAGTACATCTGACTCTTGGATGTCACTTTTATTTTTAAATCCACAAACTAGCATGCCCAGACATGAGGTATGGTTTTCTCTAAATTAAATAACAATCAAGACTGTGTCATTTTCCTAATGAAGACTCGTGCATAGCACCAATCCTTCTGAGGTATATTCAGGTGAGGATGTGTGATTTTAACATCCAGAGTTGCTAAGGGACTCATTTAAAGAAAAAGTGTCCTAAAATGAGCTCTTGAGATTCAACACATGATTAAATAGAGAAAAGCTTATAAAACTTGGGCATTTTTCTCAGAGGAGACCAAACGTACAAGGATGAGACCTGCTGGTAACTCACTTAACAAGGAACACAGCAATTTCCATGAAGGTGGAAAGTAGCGACATTTAGGGACAATTCTGAGTGTTTTGGTACTTTGTGGACCACATGTACACATGGAAAAGTGGACCATATCACTTTTTCTGTCAGGATTCAGAGTTGATCTTATACACAAGTCTCTAAATATCCATCTTTGATTGCATTGCTTGACTAAGACGGTATCTCCTATGTCCTTTAGCTCTCATTTGAGTTGTCATTCTACTCAGAAAGATATTTCTCTCCTCACAACTGGGTCTTTCATCTTTCCTATACATTTACTTAGTGTTCTTTATTCATTGGGTGATAGCACATTTCAGTGTGTTCAGTTCAGTTCAGTCACTCAATCGTGTCCAGCTCTTTGTGATCCCATGGTCAGCAGCATGCCAGGTCTCCCTGTCCATCACCAAGTCTCAGAGCTTACTCAAACTCATGTCCATCAAGTCAGTGTTATCATCCAAACATCTCATCCTCTGTTGTCCCCTTCTCCTCCCACCTTCAATCTTTCCCAGCATCAGGGTCTTTTCCAGTGAGTCAAGTTATTTGCATCAGGCCAAAGTATTGGAGTTTTAGCTTCAGCATTAGTCCTTCCAATGTATATTCAAGACTGATTTCCTTTACAATGGACTGGTTGGATCTCCTTGCAGTCCAATGGACTCTCAAGAGTCTTCTCCATTACCACAGTTCAAAAGCATCATTCTTTATTGCTTAGCTTTCTTTAGAGTCCAACTGTCACATCCGTAAATGACCACTGGAAAAACCATAGCTTTGACTAGACGGACCTTTGTTGACAAAGTAATGTCTCTGCTTTTAATATACTGTCTAGGTTGGTCATAGCTTTTCTTCCAAGGAGCAAGCACCTTTTAATTTCATGGCTGCAGTCACCATCTGCAGTGATTTTGGACTCAAAGAAAATAAAGTCTGACACTGTTTCCACTGTATCCCCATCTATTTCCCATGAAGTGATGGGACAGATGCCATGATCTTAGTTTTCTGAATGTTGAGTTTCAAGCCAACTTTTTCACTCTCCTCTTTCGCTTTCAGGAGGCTCTTTAGTTCTTTGTTGCTTTCTGCCGTAAGGGTGGCAATCAGCTGCTTATATGAGGTTATTGATATTTTTCCTGGCAATCTTGATTCCAGCTTGAGCTTCATCCAGCCTAGGATTTTGCATGGTGTACTCTACATATAATTTAAATAAGGAGGGTGACAATATACAGCCTTGAAATACTCCTTGCCCGATTTGGAACCAGTCTGTTGTTCCATGTCTGGTTCTAACTGTTGCTTCTCAACCTGCATACAGATTTTTCAGGCTGCAGGTCAGGTGGTCTGGGGGTCCCATCTCTTTCAGAATTTTCCACAGTTTATTTTGATCCACACAGCAAATTTGTATGTTACCTTGTCTATTTATTTGCTTCCCCTCCCCCAACCACATTAAAAGCTCTGTGAGGTCAGAGAGCATCCCTTTAATTTTATTGATAATTCTCCCATGCCTATAATGGTACCTACTGTATAATAAGTGATTATTAAATATATATGCATAAAAGAACAAATGAGTGAATTAAAGATGTACCCATTATATTTTTAACAAGGTAGTAAGAATATGAATGCCCTAGGCTCGTTGTCCCATTTCTTTCAAGACTGCTGATGGGTAATGGGCACAGTAGGGCATTATTCCTGAGAAATTACTGAAGATATTCTAAGGAAGGCAAAATCCTGCCTTTCTGATTTGTCCTCAAGATCTGAAGTACCACCTAAGTGGAAAAAAATGAGACAATAAAACCTAACCTGTTCCTCTGGTGGCCAATATATCAAAGGGACTATATATTGATTTGGGATGCTATAATTTATCACAATCAGAACAATAAAATGATGAAAATTGTCAGTGTATAAATCTCATTAACTTGCACATTTTGAAACTGATAGAAACAAGTAAAATTTGCTTTGCTTCATTTCAGAGTAATTACTGTACTCAAAACTTAGAAAATCAATAAATGCATTTCAATATATATGATATAATAATCACACATTATGGTCCATTTTCAAACAAATCATAATTACTGTCTGAATATGACTCAATTCACCAAGGAATTTTCACAACTACTAAATTACTTACAATTTAAACATGCTAAAAATGTCATGCCATTTACCACAGAGAACAGATGAGTGATGGGCCAAACTTAGAAAATCCAATTCACTGTAAGTTATATTACTAAATTTTTAACAGATGGCATGGTCACTGAGGTTACTCAAGGACTGTTTATTTAAAAAATGATTTTAGATATTTTCAGGCATTTCTAATTAAGAAGCTTTTAAATAGTTTAAATCTTCTCTGTTTGGAATATATTAACTCAATCCAACCCAAAATTCTTTTCCTTTTTGTTTTCTGACAAGATGCAGAAGTCTCTCCTTTGGCCATCAAAATAATCTGAACTCTTTAAAGTTTCTCCCTGAGGTATAGATATATATTTTTATTTTCATTTAGTTAACATATTCTAATTGAGACTCCTCTAAGTGTTAGGCTCAGTGTGAAGAACTGGTAATAAAGAGTTCAAAGACACTGTTTCTTTTCTGAAGGTTCATGGTGTAGCACAAGATGACCATTGGTGACTAAAGGCTTCATAACATCAGTCATTCTCTCAGTAACTATAAGAGAAGCTTCCCAAGTGATGGCTTGAAAAGTAAGTAGTAAGATTTAATCAGGATAGAGTGGGTGAGAGAAAATGCAGAATGGCTAATAAAACTCTAGATGACTGGCAACAGGCCACTGAAGAGAAATAGGTCGAGAGATACCTGATCATAATGGTCTTGAGTCTCATGCTGGAGTGTGAGTTTTACACTAACGGTGAAGAGATTTCATGAAAGGATTTTAACTAGACCAGTGACTCTTCACATGCATATATTAGAAGAACCCCCTCTGATGTCAGTGTAGAGAACTAAAGAGAAGTAAGACCAGGCAAATTCCAGGGCAGAGGCTGATCCAGTAATTCAGGTGAGAGATAAAAGCAATTAAATGAAGATCTTTAAGAACATGGGCAAGAGGTCATTCCTCATTGGGAATATCCCTGTCTGAATGACTAGTGATATAATATTCCTTATCTTGTGAGCTGGTTGGAGTAAAGTAAATCTATCTCATAGCTTAATTTAAACTGTCCAATCAAAGTATATCATAAAATACATAAAGATACAACACATTTTGAAATATGTCATCAACAATAATTTTATGTATACATCTAACTATCACTTTCTTAGTTATGAAAAATGTTTCTCATGCAAATATTTGTATTAAACATTTACTATGTTTGGTGCACTGGGAGACATACAGGGAATTTACAGGCATAATCTCAATGCTGAAACATTTAGAATTCTGGTTTGTTGTTTAGTCGTTAAATCATGTTTGACTCTTTGAGATTCTATGGGCTTCAGTCTGCCAGGCTCCTCTGACCATGGGCTTTCCCAGGCAAGAATACTGGAGTGGGGTGCCATTTCCTTTTCCAGTGGATCTTCCTGACCCAGGATTGAACCTGAGTCTCCTGCATCTGCAGGAGTATTCTTTACCACTGAGTCACCAGGGAAGCCCAGAATTCTGGTTAACAAAGTATAAATTGGGGTTTTCCAGATTGCTCAGTTAGTAAAGAATCTGCCTGTGATGCAGGAAACCCCGCTTTAATTGCTGGGTTGGGAAGATCCGCTGGAGAAGGGATAGGGTACCCAACCCAGTATTCTTGGGCTTCCCTTGTGACTCAGCTGGTAAAGAATCCACCTGCAGTGCAGAAGACCTGGGTTCGATACCAGGGTTGTGAAGATCCACTGAAGAAGGGAAAGGCTACCCACTCCAGTATTCCGGCATGGAGAATTCCATGACTGTATAGTCCATGGGGTCACAAAAAGTTGGATATGACTGAGCAACTTTCTTGCTATTCGTTGGAACTCTGCATTCAGATGCTTATATCTTTCCTTTTCTCCTTTGCTTTTCGCTTCTTTTCTTTTCACAGCTATTTGTAAGGTCTCCCCAGAGAGCCATTTTGCTTTTTTACATTTCTTTTCCATGGGGATGGTCTTGATTCCTGTCTCCTGTACAATGTCACGAACCTCCGTCCATAGTTCATCAGGCACTCTATCTATCAGATCTAGTCCTTAAATTTATTTCTCACTTCCACTGTATAATTATAAGGGATTTGATTTAGGTCATACCTGAATGGTCTAGTGGTTTTCCTCTCTTTCTTCAATTTAAGTCTGAATTTGGTAATAAGGAATTCATGATCGGGACATGGAACAACAGACTGGTTCCGAATAGGAAAAGAAGTACGTCAAGGCTGTCTATTGTCACCCTGCTTATTTAACTTACATGCAGAGTACATCATGAGAAACACTGGGCTGGAAGAAGCACAAGCTGGAATCAAGATTGCCGGGAGAAATATCAATAACCTCAGATATGTAGATGACACCACCCTTATGGCAGAAAGTGAAGAGGAACTAAAAGCCTCTTGATAAAAGTGAAAGAAGAGAGTGAAAAAGTTGGCTTAAAGTTCAACATTAAGAAAACTAAGATGATGGCATCCGGTCCCATCACTTCATGGGAAATAGATGTGGAAACAGTGCAATGAGTGTCAGACTTTATTTTGGGGGGCTCCAAAATCACCTCAGATGGTGATTGCAGCCATGAAATTAAAAGATGCTTACTCCTTGGAAGGAAGATATAACCAACCTGGATGGCATATTAAAAAGCAGAGACATTACTTTGCCAACAAAGGTCCATCTAGTCAAGGCTATGGTTTTTCCAGTAGTCATGTGTGGCTGTGAAAGTTGGACTGTGAAGAAGGCTGAGTGCCGAAGAAATGATGCTTTTGAACTGTGGTGTTGGAGAAGACTCTTGAGAGTCCCATGGACTGCGAGGAGATCCAACCAGTTCATTCTAAAGGAGATCAACCCTTGGTGTTCTTTGGAGTGACAGATGCTAAAGCTGAAACTCCAGTACTTTGGTCACCTCACGCAAAGAGTTGACTCATTGGAAAAGACTCTGATGCTGGGGGGGATCGGGGGCAGGAGGGAAAGGGGACGACAGAGGATGAGATGTCTGGATGGCATCACTGACTCGATGGACGTGAATTTGAATGAACTCCGGGAGTTGGTGATGGACAGGGAGGCCTGGCGTGCTGCGATTCATGGGGTTGCAAAGAGTCGGACACGACTGAGCGACTGAACTGAACTGAACTGAACTGAGCAACTTTCACTTTCAAGATATAAATTATGAAAAGATACTTATTTAAGAACTACTGAAGGCAACATTTAACAACATACTGAGATATTTAGGAGAATATGTATTTTGAGAGTAAGGAAACCAGAGCAATTTATCTAGACTGGGATAGTACAGAAAGATGTTCTTGTAAAAATTGGACATAAATTAGGTTTTGAGGAAATGGAAAAAGGTTAGAGGCTGAACCACTCTAGACTGTATAACAGAAATAAAGTTTTAGCAAGAAGAATGAGTTTGGGGCATATGGTGGTGGGTGCAGTAAGGTATACTGAATATCCAAGAGCTCCTGGGAGATTGACTGTTCTGCTTTCATTCCACTGACCTGCATTTATATGGCAAGTTCAGTCATTGAGCCTGAAAAGCTCAAAGGGTAGTTAGAAAAGAATGCAGAAATGTGCAGTCTCTATGTTTGTTTTCGCTCTTAAATTTATCAACATATATGATTTTTAAAATTTGTGTGATATTTTCAGGTTTGTCTTCCTGTAAATTTATGAATAACATTTTAGTTCATTTCTATATGCTGAACTGAATGCTTGTAATACTCTAAAACACTCAGACATATTTTTGAATGAAGGAAGGAATGGATAGAGAGATGGATAAATGCACTAGAAGAATAAAGCCATATTTTGTCACATTTATGCTCAAGTATTATTTTTGGTGCTATCACAAATATATTTTTTAAAACATTCATTTCAATAGTTTACCAATGGAGTGTTGTAAAGCAATTGGTTTATACATTGATTTTTTATCCTAAGATTTTTCTATTCTTGTGTATTCTTTCTGAGAGTTTTTGAGAGTCAGGAGGGGTGGTTTGGGATTTTATACACATACAATACAGTTACTTGCAAATGAAAACATTATTTTTTTCCAACATGTGTAACTGTCTTTTTCTTGTTTTATTGTATTATCTAGAATCTCCAGTCCAACATGGGACAGAATTGGTGAGAAATTACATTCTTGCCTTGTTCTCCCTAGTAGAAAAGCATCCAGTCCCTCATGGTTAGATATGACGTCAATTGCTCATTTTTAAATAGATATTCCTAAAAAAATTTTTATTTTGGCTGTGCTGGGTCTGCGTTGCTTCCCGTGGCCTTTCTCTGGCTGTCGAGAGCAGGAGCTACTCTCTTGGTACATGGGCTTCTCATCACAGTTGCTTCTCTTGTTGCAAAGGCTCTAGACTCAGTAGCAGCAGCACGAGGACTTTGGTAGCTGTGGCTCATGGGCTCCAGAGCACGGGCTCAGTGGTTGTGGCACACGGGCCCAGCTGTTTCGCAGCACAGGAAATCTTCTTGGATCAGGGATTGTCCTCCCCCCGGCCCCCACTTCCCCTCACTCCAGTGCTCTTGCCTGGAGAATCCCATGGACAGAGGAGCCTGGCAGGCTACCATCTTCAGGGTTGCAAAGAGTCAGAGCCGACTGAAACAACTTATCAGGCATACACATTAACTTTTTGCCCCCCCACCCCCCCACCCCCCAGTTAGCCTGGCTAGATGTTTATCAATTTCATCAGACTTTTATAAGAACCAACATCTGTTTCATTGATTTTTCTCTAGTGCATTCCTGTTTTCAGTTTCATTGATTTATGCTTTAATTAATATTATCTATTTTCTTCTGCTTGATTTAGACTTATATTTCTTTCCTTTCTCTAGTTTCCTAAACTGGAAGTTTAGATTATTTATTCTAAATACTTCTATTATAAGCATTTCATACTATGAATTTCCCTCTAAGCACTACTTTTGTTGCATATGACAAATTCTGATAACTTACATTTTCATTCAGTTTTAAACATTTTTCATTTCCCTTGAGACTTCTTCATTGTCCCATGTTAAAGTTAGAGCTGTACACTCAATCGCTAAATATTTTGGAATTTTCCAGCAATCTTTCTATTATGATTTCTAGCATACTTTCACTGGTCTAAGGGTATACTTTGTAAGATTCCAATTTAAAAAAAATGTTAACAACTATTAATGTGCCTTTTATAATCTAGGCCATGATCTGCTTATTAAACAATCCACTGAACTTGAAAATAAAGTGTATTCTAAAATACACATTAGAACAAGTTGATTGACAGCACTGCTGAATTTATCTGTGTTTTTACTGAATTTCTGCCTCTTTGATTTGTCAATTACTGACAGATTAGTATTGAAGTCTCAAAACATAATTGTAGATTTTTCTATTTTCAGTTCTATCGATCTTTGCCTTGTGTAGTTTGATGTTCTGCTGTTAGATGAATACAGATTAACTGTTATATCATCTTGGAGACTGAAAAATTTATGATTATTTAATATCCCTCCTTATCCTTACCATTTTCCCCTGTTCTGAAATCTGTTTTGTCTTAAATTAATATAGCTATTACACCTTTCTCTTCATTAGTGATTGCCTAGTATAATATATGACTATATTTTATCTTGTCTAATTTTAATTAAGCATTTTGTATTATTCCAGTTTGTCTCTTCTGTTAGTATGTCACCTATATTTCTTTTTAAACATTTTTGAGTGTCTAACTTTCAGTTTATGATACATATTTTCAATTTATCCAAGTTGATCTTCAAATAATATTATACTGTTTTACATGACGTACAGATAACAGAACACGAAATTCCCAATTCCTCCTTACCCTTCCTTGTTGCATGCTATCATTTATTTCACTTGTCAATATGCTATAAACACTCCATCCATTTTTACTCTATTGATTCAAACAATCAATTGCCTTTCAGATGAATTTTAAAACTAAAAAAAAAAAGATTTTACTTTCATTTATTTCTTCTCAGATACTTTATTTTTTTCTTTATGTAGATCACAAGTTCTGACCTTTATCAGCTTCATTTTTGGCAAATAACTCCTCTGTTTCTTTCAAGGCATCTATGATGGCTATGATTCACTCTATTTTGTTTGTTTAAGAACATTTTCATTTATTATTCTCTTTTGAAGGGTAATTTCATTGGGTATAGAATTTAGTGAGTATAGAAATCTTATGTGAAAAACATGGTCTTTCATCATTAAGTCACATTAATAGTAAGCCTTTTAAGATGTTCTTTATCATGTTGAAGTTACCTTCTTGACTAGTGTATTAAGTTCTTTTTTAATCACAAATGAGTCTTAAATTTTGTGAAATGATTTTCCTATCCAACTATTGATGCAGTAGAATATAATAACTTATTTTTGATTATTGAATTAGTCTTACAACCTAAGATAAACCCCTTTGGGACAAAGCTTATTTTATTTTATACTTAACTGGATTTGATTTTTATTTATTATTTTATTGGCTTGTAATAGCTCACTTGCTTGCCCCCTCTCACATTTTTTTAAATGTGTTTATCTGGTTTTTATCTATGTAATGCTGGCTTTGTACAATAAGGTAGAGAGTCTTCCCTCCTGTTCTATTTTCTGAGAGAAATTGTACGAGAAATGGTTAATTATTTTCATGTTTGGAAAAATTCTTCAGAGAAGCCATCTGGGCACAAATATTTCTTTTTGGGGAGTTTATTAAAGCACAAATTTACTTTTCTAATTTATCTTTATTTATCTTAATAATTTGTGGTTTTCAAAGAATTGGCACATTTCTTTCAAGCTGTTGAAATTTTGAGCATTCCAGACACATTTATCCCAGAGAAATGAAAATATTTTTCACACAAAAACCTGCACATAAATGTTTATAGCAGATTTATTTGTGGAAGTCACAAGACTGAAGCAACCCAGATGTCCATCAACTAGTAAACTGTTACACAACCTGTGATACATATATATCTTGGATGACCACATGGCAATATAATGAAAAGCACTAATAATAAACTCAGAAACTGGATAATCTCCAGAGAATTATGTTGAGTAGGAAAAACAGAAAAGAAAATTTTCCAAAATGTTACATATTCTGTGGTCCATTGATATGATTTTCAGTAAATGAGCAAAATCTGAGAAATGGAGAGCAGGAAACTGGTTGCCAGGTGTTGGGGAGAGAAGGAGAAGGGAAGTGGGCTTGGTCATAAAAGGCAACATGAGTGATTCTTTTGATGATGGAAATGGCCTGTATCTTGTTTACATCAATTTCAATATTCTGGTTGTAGTCTTCTACTACAGAGCTACAAAATGTCCCCCTTTGAAGAAAACTTGGTAAAGAACACTGAAAGTAAAGATGACCCACAATCTCTCTGCATTATGAATGTGAATGCAAATCTACAATTATCTCAAAACAATAAATTTAATTTAAAAATACACTTAAGAGAGACAACACTCAAATGCAACATAGGAACTTTTGGATCTTGATTCAAAAAAAGATCTCACAAGATTTTATGACTATCAAGTAATTTGAATTTAGGTTGGTTGTTTGATGATACTAGAGGACATAACAATCATTTTGTTAGATGTGATCATTGGCACTGTGGTTACATAATGAAAGAAAGTGTTTAATATTCATATTGCAGCACTAGGATCAAAAGAATGGTGGTTTTCCATTAAATACTTTGGAAAACAATTATAAAAATGTTAGAGGATTTCTGAAACAAAATAATATTTGAGAAATAAACTGGTGCTACATCTGTCGTCCTAGGGCCCTTGCTGCTGCTGCTTCCCACTATCCTGGCCAGAGTCACTGCTAGCAACCCCTGCAGACCCAGACCCCAGCTTCATGGGAGATCTGCACACATTCACACCTCAGACACCAGGACCACTGCCACAGTAAGTGCACCTATGTGTTCCCGGGACCCAGGGGCTGCTGTAATTTTGCATGCACCTAATCCCAGGAGCCCAGCTCTACTGTTGCTCTAAGTGCCAGCACGCCAGACCAGGTGCCAAAAGAAACCTCCTCAACTAGAATTTATTCCCACAGGCAAAAACAAAGACAGGAAAAGCCTAGCAGTCATAGCCTCAATAGAGCCTAATAGCCCTGGCTACCACTGCCACTCACATTCCATGGTCTTGGCCACAGAAGACCCCTCCTGCAATTTGCACTGATGTTGACTTCAGCTGATACAGCTGCATGAAGATTACACCACTGTGCCTTGCCATGAACCAAAGGCATAACATCCAGTCCAGCTGGCATTCTTACAGTCACCTTCAGATGAATGTCTTTCCCCATTGAAGCTGGTCCAAAAAAGCTGGAAGAGGTGATTACAATGTCAAATATACAAACAAGGCAAATCTGGGGAGAGAGATGGCTATCCTGGTACATGATGTTCAAAGATGCTCAAACAGATATAAACCAAAGAAATTTTCACTGAGACAAGTCATAATCAAGCTCTCAAAAATCAAAGACAAAGAGAATTGTGAAAGTAGCAAGGAAAAAAATGTATCATATAAAATGTGTGTTCAGTTGTGAACGACTCTTTGTGATCCCAAGGACTGTAGCCTGCCAGGCTCCTCCGTCCATGGGATTTTTCAGGCAAGAATACTGGAGTGAGTTGCCAATTCCTCCTCCAGAGGATCTTTCTGACCCAGGGATTGAATCATGTCTCCTGTGTCTCTTATATAGGCAAGTGGATTCTGTACCACTGAGTCACCTGGGAGCATATTAAGGGGAATCCCAATAAGGCTATAATTTGATTTCTCAGCAGAAGCCTTGCAGGTTAGGAGAGAGTGTGATGATATATTCAAAGTGCTTAAAGAAAAACACTTTCAGCCAGAATACTCTAACCATCAAAGCTGTCCTTGATCTTATTTACAGAAAACCATAAAATTCTACTAAAACCTTACTTAAATTAATAAGTAAATAATTAATAAGTGAATATGCAAATAAATTAATTCTAAAGTTGCAGGACACAAAATCAACATATAGAAATCAGTTGAATGAAAATTCTTATGATGACTGATTTGAATTTTATCAAATGATTTTTTTTCTGCATCTACTGAGATAAATATATGGCTTTCTAATATTTTAATTTTAGGAATTTTGCATCAACATTTACAGATACTATTGGGCTATAACTTTCTGCTTCATGCTATTCTTGCCTTGCTTTAGCATCAATTTTATATTTGCCTCATAAAATTATTTGGGAATGGTTCTCATTTTTCTATTCTCTCTGGTATTTTATTTAAGATTTAAATTATCCTTTCCTTTAAAGTTTGGAAGAATTTTCCTGTAAATATATCTAGATCTGATATTAATAACAAGAGTAGATTTTTAGCTATGGATTCACATTGTTGAAAAGTTAGAAGTTTATTCAGATTTTCTTTTCTTTCTGTAATCAGCTATGTTAAGTACTTGTCTAGGTTTTCACATGTACTATATGTAAAATCATATACTCTTTTTGTATACATGTCTTTTCTCCTGTTGTATTTTTAGTACTCTAAAGGAAGTGTGCATTTTTATCTTTCTGATGCTTTCATGATTTTGCTATTTGATTTTGTTTTTCTAAAGATTTACTATGTTATGTCTTTGTGTGAATTATTTTTTATTAATCCTTTCTTGTTTTTTCATCATTTTGGATAATCGTAACTATTACCTCCTTAAATATTGGCTTTAGTTTTTTATCTTATTACCTCTGTTCTCTCTTTTTAGAATTTCTATTAGATATATGTACAATATCTCATTTTTTGTTTGAAAAAGTGTTTGTTATATTTTAACCATGATTTCCTTTACTTTGACTCTTTCATTCACTAATATTATCAACATTTAATGCTATCAATCCTGAATGAATCATTTATTTGAAGGCATTAATTTATTTGTCCATTTATACATAGATGAAATATAGGTTGTCTGTCAGCCGAGTGTTTGTTAGGTATCATGTAAGGCACTGAAGATACACTGGTAAACAAAACTGATATATATTCTGCTCTCATGGAAATTACAAATGCTAAATTCTTCTTGTTGCTAGATTTTTACACATAACCATGATGGTTTCTTTTGGATATATTTTAGACATACATCTGCTGGTTGAAAAGGTGTGATATATGCTAACATTTTAATAACTGCCAATTTTTTTTGCTGAGAGTTTGTACTAACTTACATATAATAGCCAATATAAAAGACAAGAACCCTCTCCCACAAAAATATGTATTATGTGTTTATGTAGTGACAGATTTCATTTTGTCAGGCTCCAAAATCACTGCAGATGGTGACTGCAGCGATGAAGTTAAAAGACACTTGATCCTTGGAGAAAAACTATGACAAACCTAGATAGCATATTAAAAAGTAGAGACCTCACATCACTTTGTCAACAAAGTCCATATAGTCAAAGCTATGGTTTTTCCTGTAGTCACATATAGATGTGAAAGTTCTACCATAAAGAAGATTGAGCACTAAAAAATTAATACTTTTGAACTTTTGTGATGGTGGAGAAGACTCTTGAGAGTCCCTTGGACTGCAAGGACATCAAACCAGTCAATCCTACAGGAAAAGTGAAAGTGAAAGTCGCTCAGTCGTGTCCAACTCTTTGCAACTGAATTCTCTTCTGGAGGGGGTAGCCTTTCTCTTCTCCAGGGGATCTTCCCAACCCAGGGATTGAACCCAGGTCTCCTGCATTGCAGGAGGCTGTTTTACCAGCTGAACCACAAGGGAAGCTCTACAGGAAATTAACCCTAAATATTCATTGGAAGGACTGATGCTGAATCTCCAACACACTGATGCGGCCACTGATGTGAACAGCTGGCTCATTGGAAAAGACCCTGATGATGGGAAAGAGTGAGAGCAGAAGGAGAAGGGGGTGACAGAGGATGAGATGGTTGGATATCATCTCCAACTTAATGGATATGAATTTGAGCAGACTCCAGGAGATACTGAAGGATAGGCAAGCCTGGCCGGAGAAGGCAGTGGCACCCCACTCCAGTATTCTTGCCTGGAAAATCCCATGGAAGGAGGAACCTGGTGGGCTACAGTCCATGGGGTCGCTAAGAGTCAGACACAACTGAGTGACTTTGGAAATGGCAACCCACTCCAGTGTTCTTGCCTGGAGAATCCCAGGGATGGGGGAACCTGGTGGGCTACCGTCTATGGGGTCGCAGAGTCGGACATGACTGAAGCGACTTAGCAGCAGTAGCAGCAGGCAAGCCTGGCATGCTGCAGTTCATGGGCTCACAAGGAGTAGGACTGATTTAGCATGACTTAGCAAAAACAATGCATGTATATAGTCAGTGACAGTTTTTTGTGTTTTTTTTTTTCTTTCTTTTGCTCTTTTTCTTTTTCCTTTTGGATGTTCTCAAGCCTTTTCTATATTTTTTTAGAGTAAGGAAATGAAAATCAATATTAAATTAATTATCCTAGCTACTTCATAAAGGTTCATATGAATTTATTGGTTAAAATGTACTTGTTGTATTTCCTGGGGTTCCATTAATCTCTTCTATTTCTTCGATTCTTCACAACACATGAAGTTCATAGTTGATAAGAATCCATAATTCCTTGTAAATCCTAGGAGATATTTTATTGATTTCCTAGGTTGAGAAAAATCACAATGAGAATCCTGAGTAATTCATTTTAGAAATATTGCCTGGACATTATTTCCACTTAAAAATTATTAAATGTTAAAAATTTGATATTTTTCAGTCAGCAAAATTCAGCTAAACTTAAAAATGTTGTCAAGAGACCAATTGTTGAAAATCTGCCTAAACAAGTAGGTGAAAATTTTATATAAGGAAGGTATGAGTTTGTTTCAAAAGGGCTCAGATAAAGCTATCTATCAGACTAATATCTCTTGCAGAGCATTTCTAACTTTTGGATTCAAACATCTGTTTCTCATGGTTTGGAGAACAAACAAACAAGCAACTATCAAACCAACTACTCTTCAATGCGCATAAATTCCATAATAGTGGACTCCTGCTGAGTGAACCACAGTGAATCAAGATCCTCCAAATATTTGTAACTTGATACAAAGACGTTGAAAAGGAATCGGGATTAGCTTATTTTGTTCTATGTAAATTGTACTCTTGATGTTCCATAGGCAATTTTATTTAAGCCTGATTAAATAATAAGTTCAGTAGAAGTACTAATGTCAGAAAATTACATGAATGATTATGGATAGAAGTGAGATTTTCTTAAAAGGAATGAAATGTTTCCTTGGCAAATATCTTGAGGTCAGTCTTATAGCAGAAAAATGAAAGTCCAGGGAGCAAGTCCCTCCCCTATCTCTGGTCTATCCTGGTGGCTCAGATGTTAAACAGGCCTGCAATACAGGATGCATTCCATTGGAGAAGGGAATGGCAACCCACTCCAGTATCTCCTTAGCACTATCTTTCAGTCACTTATCTCTACCTTTCAGTAAATGAAAGGCACCTTTCTCTACCTTTCATGAGAAAGGAGACTCTGGGCTTACAACAGTAAGTTCATGGAAAGAAAGATTTCTTTACATTTGGATGGAGTTGAAAAGTGGAACTGTAAGACCTCACGGCCTTTTCTCGGGAAGCGTCGCCACAAAGACCACAGTGACTCGAATTCGATGCAATCAGCAGGAGGATTTATTTAGCCAGCGCGCTGGGGTTCGAGCTCCCGTTTCCAGGAGTGAACCCGGAACACTCACCGAAAGGGATTTTTATACAGAAAGATCAAAGACAACTGGGAATGAGATCGGAATGTAGGGAACAATGTGATAAGGGGGTCTTAGGATGAAGTGGAGACATTTGATTGGTGGGGATGATTTACAGGTAATTAAGTTGAAACGGTTGGCTGATCACCCTGCGGCATTTGGTACGGGAAATGCATTTTTGAGGAAAGGTCAGTTACACAGTGGAAACTAAGTCACAAGTTATCAGTTAAGAATAGGGAGCAGTCAGGAGGCTCTGAGTCATCAAGATAAGGGGGAAAGCTATGCGGTGCATTCTGCCTTCCAGGTTTAACTCTTAACCTAGGAGTTTTCCAGTGCCCTTTTCAGAAAGCACTAAATGAAGTTACATTTTTACAGAAAGACGAATACAATGATTTACAACAAAGAGAAATTCATTATCCCAAAAGCCTTGTTTTGCTAACATCAAAACTACTATAATTCCTCAATCTAAAAGTTCTTCATTCCCCTCTTCTTCTTGTTCATGATTTCAATCTTGAAATCATAGAGTGAGCGGCTTTCAAGATTTAGCCCGTCACAGACGATTTTCTCGCAGCTCCCTCTTCTCTATCTTTTAGGCGCTCTAAAAGATGGTGATGGTGCAGCATGTTACGGTAGACAAGCACCTTTATATGCAGAAATTCTTTTACAATGCCTTTAATAAGGCATGGTGCTAGGCACATCAGGGCAAGGATAGCGACTAACACGATGCCTACAGCCGCCATGCTCTGCCACAAAGAATGAAGACTGGGAAAGTTAGAAGCCAAATTTTTACAAAATTTTCAGCAGCTTGAGCAATATCTAAAGTGGCTGAAGGCGCGTTTTCTATATCTAATATTTCATTGTGTAACTGCAGTAAATCAAGAGAAATATTAGAATTATACCATATGCCTTGTAAATGTCTTTTGATCTTTTCCCACGGGAAGTCAGATATATTATAAGGTTTTTTTGTGACACAGATCCACTTGTAATTAACATGACATTGAATTTTCATTCTGAGTCCTAAGCTTTGGACCTCTTCTCCTAAGACCCTGAGGGTATCATACAGAGCAGACAGCTTATTTTCTATTTTTTTATCAATATCCTCTTGTGTTCCCATAACCCTTGTGACATTATAAGACAGAGAATCAACAACCTTGGCATCTTGCACGGACTGAGCAAGGGAAACAGAGGCAGTAACAGCGGTCGCTATTAAGGTGATCAGCGAAACCACACCCAGAGCAATTAATCCCAGGCCTCTTTTTGGGCGGCCAAGGGCAGCATTGATGTGTTGTAGTAATTGCAATGCCGTTTCATCATACCAATCTTCTTCTATTTTGACGGGGAGCATAACAAAAGCGGGTTGTTTTACCACCAATATTTGCTCTCCGACGCTCATGCCTCTGATACAATTAGTGAGAGTGCAATTATAACAAGACATGTGGTAAACATTCTGAGTGACATTAACAGTAACATTTCCAACTAAAATCATAAAGGGGTAAGGCACACATGATCTAGGATATCTGAATCCCGTAATTCCTATATCTCCATACCTTGCTCCACCTCTATTAGTCTGTCTATATAACATGTTGCCGGGGCCAAAGGTCGCTAACAGCTTCCAGATCTCAGTTTGAAATACCTGACGATGTCCGAGTGCCAAAATGGAAGGGTGCTGTCCTCTATATTCAGGATAATCTGGGGTACCTGCAGGTGCCCAGTCCCAGAGATAAATACTGTTATTATTATTTATGTTATAAACAGTGGCATTACGTCCCCGGCATAGAATCCATGGCACATCCATTCCCTCGCTAATTCCCAGATGCCGGCGACCACAGTAAGGTATATCGAGCGGCCCCACGCCCTTTTGGTGTGAAATGGCCCCAGCGTCTTCAGAAATTCCTGAAATGGATACACGAGGGTAGGAAGTGACAGGGGAGACGTTTATACAGTAAGACTTGGGGGTGTTGTATGAAAAACACATAGGGAACCGTGAAGAAAGCCCATAAAAGGAAATGTTAGCCCGTTGGTATTGAATATGTGCATCAGAGACTCCTCCCAGAAGAGCAGTATCATTTACGTATACCGGCAATGTTTCTTCATCCCATCCTACAGACTGGAGCATGGAGGGGTCAGGAACGTAGGCCCAATACGTATGAGCGGTCCCTTGATGCAGAGTCAGGAGGTTTAGGTAGAGGATGATCAGGAATCCGGTAATCGACAGAGCCTGAGCTTTAAAGGGTGGGAGGTGCGGTGAGCCTTCCATTGAGGCGTCGGTTCCGGTGCAGCTTTAACGTGGGAGGCGTGGATCCAGGATGAGATTCCGTCAACCTTGATGGCAGTGGGGGTTGTAAGCAGAACAATGTGGGGTCCTTTCCACCTGGGCTCTAGGTTGTTCTGCCGATGCCGACGAACGTAGACGGAGTCCCCCACCTGGAACGGATGGGCCTCCTCTGGGGTACCGGGTTGGTAGGCCGCAGCAAGCTGAGTCCACACCTCTTTCTGAACCAGCTGGAGTCCCTTCAGCCTAGCACATAAATCACCATTGTTAAAGTTTCGGGGTCAAATCCCTCTCTAAGTGTCAATATGGGGGGGTGCTCCATACAAAATTTCAAAAGGGGTGAGACCAAGGTGAGAGGGCGTGTTTCTCACCCGGAACAGAGCCAGAGGAAGGAGCACCGTCCAGTCAGTACCGCCAGTCTCTAAGGACAATTTAGTTAAGGTCTCTTTTAGAGTTCTATTCATTCTTTCTACCTGTCCTGAACTCTGGGGTCTGTATGCACAATGTAATTTCCAATCGGTCCCCAGAAACTTAGCTAACTCCTGGCTTATTTGGGCAATAAAAGCCGGCCCATTATCTGACCCTAACATCTTTGGCGCTCCGAAGCGCGGAAAAATTTCTTCTAGGATCTTTTTAGTTACTGTGAGTGCACTTTCATTTTTGGTGGGAAAAGCTTCTACCCACCCTGAGAAAGTGTCTACAAAAACCAGCAGATATTTATTGCCGTACCGCGCAGGACATACCTCGGTGAAATCTACTTCCCAGTAAGTCCCCGGCCGGTCTCCACGCAGCCGCTTACCTTGGCCCGTCTTGTTTCGGCCGGCATTTACCTCTTGGCAAGGTCTGCAGTTCAGGACCACTTGCTCAGCCAATTTAAAAAGTCCTGGCACCTCATATCCTGCTTTAATTAAAAGAGAGACTAGCTTTTTAGCCCCTAAGTGAGTCCAATGGTGCATTTGTTTTAACATTTCCCTGGCTTCTCCTTCCGTCGTAGGCTGTTTCCCTCTGGGCCGCGGAGAGGGGCTAGGATTACTTTTATCTTCTGAGCATATTGCCAGCAATCTCGATAGCTCGTCTTTTGTTGCCGCCTCTCGCGCAGCTTGATCGGCCATACTGTTTCCCTTAGTTACCAGGGATCGATCTCGTTGATGCCCGGGGCAGTGGATTATACTAATCCTTTTGGCAACATCAGGGCAGCCAACAATGCCAGGATTTCATTTTTGTTTTTAATCTCTTTGCCGGCCGATGTAAGTAACCCTCTCTGTTGGTAAATAGCTCCATGGACATGTGCAGTTGTGAAAGCATATCTGCTATCAGTGTAAATGTTGGCCTTTTTCCCTCGTGCCAGTTCTAAGGCCTTTGTGAGGGCAATCAGCTCGGCTTTTTGGGCTGACGTACCTTGAGGCAGGGCAGCTGCCCAGATTACCTCAGTCCCATCGACCACCGCTGCCCCTGCCCGCCGCCTTCCTTCTTCAAGAAAACTGCTTCCGTCCGTATACCATGTCACCTCGGCATCCTGAAGCGGCTGGTCCGAGAGATCATGACGAACTCCATGTACTCCCGCCAGAATTTCTTGGTAGTCGTGGGTCACCTCGGACTGGCTGGGTCCGGCAGCAGCGTGGCAGGGTTAAGTCCGATAGCCGGCGTGAACCTGATTCGCTCAGAGTTTAGGAGCAGCGTCTGATAGTGGGTCATCCTGGCGTTAGTTAGCCATCTCTCGGGGGGGTTGGTGAATCACACTTTCTAAAGCGTGGGGCGCAGTGACAATTAAGTTCTGCCCCAGTGTCAGCTTGTCTGCATCTTTTACTAGGACTGCCACGGCAGCCACTATACGCAAACAATTCGGCCAGCCAGCAGCCACGGGGTCCAGTTTCTTTGACAGATATGCCACCGGCCAATTCCATGGTCCCAGCTTTTGGGTGAGGACCCCTTTGGCAATGCCATTATTTTCAGCCACATAGAGATGGAATGGCTTGTCCACATCGGGAAGTCCCAGGGCAGGGGCTGACAACAAGGCGCGCTTAATGTTGTCAAAAGCCTTTTGCTCGCTCTTTCCCCAGACAAAGGGTGTACTGCCCTTTGTCAGGGGGTACAAGGGAGCGGCCATCTCTGCGAACCCCGGAATCCAGAGCCTGCAGAACCCTGCAGTGCCCAAGAACTCCCTAACTTGTCGGGAGTTTTCGGGGGCCGGTATTCTGGCCACCGCCTCTTTTCTGGCCTCCGAGAGCCATCGCTTCCCACCTCTGAGTTGGTACCCCAGGTAACTAACCTGTTGCCGGCAGATCTGGGCCTTTTTGGCAGAAGCACGGTAGACGAGGGTGCCAAGTTCGGTCAGTAAGGTCTCAGTCCCTTTCCTGCACTCCTCTGCGGTATCAGCAGCCAGAAGCAAGTCATCTACATATTGGAGCAGAGTTACCTGGGGATTTGTGGCGCGAAAGTGCGCGAGGTCCTGGTGGAGGGCTTCGTCAAAAATTGTTGGCGAGTTCTTGAATCCTTGCGGCAGCCTGGTCCACGTTAGCTGTCCGGAGAGTCCTGTAAGAGGGTCTTTCCACTCAAAAGCAAAAATAGGCTGGCTAGCGGGGCTGAGTCGTAGGCAGAAGAAGGCATCTTTCAGGTCCAAGACAGTGTACCACTTCCGGCTGGGGGAAGGGTGCTCAGCAGGTTGTAGGGGTTGGGCACTGTTGGGTGTAGGTCGGATACCCGCTTGTTGACTTCTCTCAGGTCCTGTACAGGCCGGTATTCGCCCGTTCCAGGCTTCCGGACTGGAAGCAACGGGGTGTTCCAGGCCGATTGGCACTTTATCAAAATTCCCAGATCAAGAAACCTTTGAATATGTGGGCGGATCCCATCTCGAGCCTCTTTACTCATCGGGTACTGGCGGACTGAGATGGGAGTGGCAGAGGCCTTGATTTCTACCACCACTGGGGGCTGGTGGACGGCCATTCCCATGCCCGAGACTTCAGCCCAGGCTAGGGGGTCTTAGTCATCCAGTCCTGCATATTCATGGTCTCAGGGGAAGGGCTCTCGTATAGCCTGTATTCATCTTCTAGCCTCAGGGTCAAAACCTGCAACGGCCTTCCTTCCCCGTCTGTCACCGTGGTGCCCTCGGTGTGAAAGTGGATCTGAGCCCCCACTTTCGTGAGCAAGTCCCGTCCCAGCAAGGGGTAAGGGCATTCAGGGATCACAAGGAACGAGTGGGATACCCGGCCCACGCCAAGGTCCACTGTTCTTCGGGTAGTCCATGGGTATTGTCGATACCCTGTAGCGCCCTGTACCCATGCCTTTTTGTGGACAATGTCCCTCCGGATTGTAATAGGACGGAGTGTTGGGCTCCTATGTCTACCAGAAACTGTACAGGCTTCCCCTCCACCTTTAGAGTTACCCTAGGCTCGGGGAGGGGGTCCGAGCCCCGTCCCCCTAATCTTCCTCTTCTATGGCCAGGATTTTGTTGGGGGTGGCGGACCTTCCCCTCTTCTTCTGAGGGCAGTCTTTGAGCCAATGCCCCTTTTCTTTACAGTACGCACACTGATTTTTGTCTAGTGGTGGTTTGGTTCCTGTCCTGCTTTTACTGCGGTCTCTTGGCCCAGTTCTATCATCTCTCTTTCCTTCTTTAATCACTGTAGTCAGAATTTTTGCCAAGTCTTTTGCCTGTCTTTTCTCTCTCTCTCTCTCTCTCGTTCATCCTGCTCCCGGATCCTTCTTTCCTCCTTTTCCTCTTCTGTTTCCCTCTTATTGAACACCTTGTCTGCTTCTCTGATCAAATCTTGAAGGGAGAATCCCTGTAACCCATCTAGTCTCTGTAACTTTCTCTTAATATCTAGAGCTGACTGATCAATAAAAGCCATGGCCACTGTAGCCCTATGTTCCTCAGATGTGGGATCATAGGGAGTAAATCTCTTGAATGCCTCCATCAATCTGTCTAGGAATACAGTAGGTGACTCAGTAGGCCCTTGAGTCACTTCCCTTACCTTAGCCAAATTAGTGGGGTGCCTTGCTGCCCCTCGGAGACCCGCCACCAGAGCCTGGCGATAGACCCTCAGGTGCTCCCTACCTGCTGGAGAATTGTAGTCCCAGTCAGGTCTCGTCAGGGGGAAACCAGCATCTATTTCATTAGGAAGCGCTGTGGGACGTCCGTCATCTCCTGGCACATTTTTGCGAGCCTCCAATAGTGCTCGCTGTCTTTCTTCTGTAGTGAGCAAGGTCTGCAACAATTGCTGACAATCATCCCAAGTGGGCTGATGTGAGAAAACAAGAGATTCTATTAAGGAGGTTAGGGCCTGGGGGTTATCAGAGAAAGAGGGGTTGTTATTTTTCCAGTTGTAAAGATCCGAGGCAGAGAATGGCCAATATTGGAGTGGCCGAACCCCACGGTCATCAGGGGGCCCGTTCTCCCGGAGAGGGGAGAGCGGTGGAGTCCGGGGTGACAGCTCTACGGCTCCGCGTTCCTGCCGCCGGGCCCATTTCTTCCCCTTCTTTTGGCTGCTCAGGCGAGGCGGTCGCTTGTGCCCTCTGAGGTGCCGGAGGTGGGACCTGTACAGGCGGGTAGGGTGGGAGAGAATCTAAGAGTAAGAAGTCAGTTTGCAGGTCTGGATATATATTCTTGACGGGAGCCTTTGTCTCTTCCTTCCTTGCCATGGATTTTAGGGCAAAGATCTCTGCAGCAGGCTCCAATGGCTTTCCTGTGGGGAAAACGAAAGGTCGAACCCACACCGGGGGTGAACGGACCAGGTCTTCCCAGACCGTAATATATGGCACCTGGTCCGGGTGCTCAGTAGCAGGGGTGAAAATTACAGTTTTAACCTGTTTGACTTGTTCTGAAGAGAATGACCCTTCTGGCGGCCAGCCGGTATTAAAACTGGGCCAATCTACTGCGCATAAACTCTGCCATTTTCCTTTTTCACTGTCATGGAAAGATCATGGGCCCGATTTTTTACTTCTGTCCAATGATCTACCGTCAGAGACAACGGGGTTGTCACAGTCTGTCCCATCGTCAGTTTGTCACAAAAATGAACACTTAACTAGTACTAAGTAAGACGAATAATAGCGGAGAAATCAAGTAAAAGCGGCTGCTGTAAGCTTTTGCCCTCGGCAAGTCTTAAGCAGATGAGCTTCCTAGCTCCACAGACACAGGATTCAGACGGAGAAGGATCTCACGACCCCCACTCCCAGGTCGGCGTTCCAGGCGTCCCTGGCACACGCCACAGATACAGGCGGAGGGGAATCTCACGACTCCCGCTCCCAGGTTGGCGTTCCAGGCGTCCCTGGCACACGCCACAGATACAGGCGGGCCCTACAGATACAGACAGACAAGAGCGCGAGGGCACAGATCTTTGTTTCAGCAGCCGAAAGAGACCGGGAGGAAAGTGAGATAAGATGACTGAGGATAGCCACCGAAAATCCTGCCGGGAATGGTGGCGGCCAGAGAGGTGGACTTACGGCGTGCTTTGAGTTCACTCGTGTGCCTATGCCGTTGCACGGAAGTTGTCTTGCTGGGGGCGGGCGCCCTAGCGGCTTCTGGCCCGTTCCGCGACCCCCTTATCCTGTCACGGGAGTCTTCAAGTGGCAGGCGCCTAATGGCTTTTAAGTGCCTGACCCGTGCCCACAAAAAGGTAATATTAGGCCAGATCCTCACAAGAAAGACAGGGAAGTTTCACCCAGCCGGGCGATAGTTAATGGGGCTCACCTGTCGTAAGGCCTTCAAAGTCCACCAGGGAGTAGCCCTGGCCGGGACTAATCAGTTGCCCCACAACCGCTCGCCCGTTCACTGAAACTTCCGAAGGATTAAGTCAAGCAGCAGGAGAGAAAAGTGAGACAATACAGATTTAACACAGAGCAGACTAGTCACAGACCTTTTACAGACGTACACGGAGACACAGAATTGCTCGAGCTTACCTCCGAATTCAAAAGCCAAAGGGTCTGAGTGAGCGAGGCGATCCCGGACGAGCCCCCAAATGTAAGACCTCACGGCCTTTTCTCGGGAAGCGTCGCCACAAAGACCACAGTGACTCGAATTCGATGCAATCAGCAGGAGGATTTATTTAGCCAGCGCGCTGGGGTTCGAGCTCCCGTTTCCAGGAGTGAACCCGGAACACTCACCGAAAGGGATTTTTATACAGAAAGATCAAAGACAACTGGGAATGAGATCGGAATGTAGGGAACAATGTGATAAGGGGGTCTTAGGATGAAGTGGAGACATTTGATTGGTGGGGATGATTTACAGGTAATTAAGTTGAAACGGTTGGCTGATCACCCTGCGGCATTTGGTACGGGGAAATGCATTTTTGAGGAAAGGTCAGTTACACAGTGGAAACTAAGTCACAAGTTATCAGTTAAGAATAGGGAGCAGTCAGGAGGCTCTGAGTCATCAAGATAAGGGGGAAAGCTATGCGGTGCATTCTGCCTTCCAGGTTTAACTCTTAACCTAGGAGTTTTCCAGTGCCCTTTTCAGAAAGCACTAAATGAAGTTACATTTTTACAGAAAGACGAATACAATGATTTACAACAAAGAGAAATTCATTATCCCAAAAAGCCTTGTTTTGCTAACATCAAAACTACTATAATTCCTCAATCTAAAAGTTCTTCAGAACCAGGGATCTCCTCCACTGAGCTCCTGGTGGGGAGTAGTGAAATGCTTACTGAATGCTGCAGATCGGTTCATTCCTAAGGTCCACACGCAGCAGCAGCAGCAAGGGCATAGAGCTCAGAGGTCATAGTAAATGACCTATTCCTGAAGAGAAGTGAGCACCACCCAAAGACCTGTCTAAAACAGTTCATAGTCACTTAAGGGGAGACTAATTTAAAGCCATCAGAAGCTCATAGTATAAGAACGTTTGTTTTATGAGATTTTTCCCAATATTGACTTATTTTTGTTTAGAGGGAGCCAGATCTGGGCTAGAGTTGATCAAACTCATTATTTCTGAGTTTCCTGTAAGCAACAACTTTTCTATAGAATCTTCACACTGCACTCTCCCAGTCTACACCTATTTCTTTCCTCTCTGCAGCTCCTAACAGCTCTTCAAATGTGAGAGGCATCTTAACACACTGGTAAGTGATAGAGAGTAATTCCAAGGTTGGTACTGAGGATGAGAGAGGGTGGGAGGGAGAAGGGGAGGAAGGAGATAATCACACAGATTAGCCTCTCTTACTAAAAATAAGATGTGTGATACTCTGAAAAGCAGAGATTTTAACTTTGCTGAATCCAAATTTCTAAATGGAGTGTGTCTCTTCAGGATAACAGATTTTGCAAGAGAAATCACAAATAAATACCAAGGACCCCAGAGTCCTTGAATCCATTTTATGCTAAGTACACACTATGTAGGAAAATTAATCATGTATTCTAACATGAATAGACAGCACAACCATTACCCATTTTCATTTTAAAATCCAGCAATTAGGCTTTTAGTAAGAAAAGGTTAAGGTTTTTGTCCTTTGTTCCCCACAGGACACTTTTTGAAGAAATTCTACTCTAGCATTGAATATTATGCTAAAGTGTTACATGCTAAAATGTGACGATATGAGAATCATATAGGCATATAAAGTAGGAAAAGAGCTACTCTGTCAGGTCACTTGATATGGGGGATGTCATTTTCTCATCAAGTTATTACATTACAAAGCACTTTGTGATAAATTTACACACAGATTCTGTGTAAAGGTAAATATAAGAGAAGGGTGAAATCAAAGTGCAGAAGAGTAGCCTCTGACTGTAATTAGGTGGTTTTGTTTCCCAGTGAACTCAATATTCTCATCTTTAAATGAAACCATGTGTTCATAGACTCCTCCTGCTTAGAGTAGTGGTCTCCAGAAGAAATCAGAGAGCTTGAAGAAATGACAGCAAGTCTTTCATTGGAAACTTAGATGCATGTATTATTCTTATGAAGCCAATTCTGTACCAAAGTGAGCAACATGTTGTCTTCTACTTATCTCATAGGAGTACATTTGGAAACAGGTTTATAAGAATCTTCAGAAACTGCTTCACCTCAAAAAGAGCAGAAAAGGAGGAATGTGGAATTTAGAATTTCTGGAATCACATACATTTCAGAATACTCGACAGAAGGTATCTCAGCATCTTGCTCTTTTATTTCCCAAGTAGTCTAACTTTGAAATACAGAGGATAATCAAGATCCTTATAAGAACTATAAAACTTAAAAGCAAGAGAGAGAAGCACAATTACAGTGGTGTTCCAAAGAAATCAGCTGAATTGGTGGCTTTGAAACATTTTTCCTGTGATAACTATAAAAATCCATTTGATATCACAACCCAGTGTACACTTGCAGATACATATACATTTACTTTTACTGTGTGTGCTATATTCAAAAATGTTCTTTTGTTTCTATTTCATTTAAAAAATTGCTTAGAATCCATTAAGTTACCATAATGACCAGTTATAGGGGTCAATCTGCTGTTTGGAAAACATTGAGTTCTACTAATGAAAAAAAATTCATGATAGACACAAAAAGCCAGTAGCTCATTTTATATATCTGGGCAACTATAACATGTGAAGGGAGCATGTAGAAAGGGTACATTTTCCAAAGTGTTCCACCTGGCCTGAACAATGTAAACTGTTTTAATATTAAGCCTTTATAGACACCTTAGATTAATACAGGATGCTTTGCCTGGTTTTCTCTGATAACAAAACATGGGTTTGATCACAAAGAAATGCCAAGGAGAAGAGCTTATTTTTCAAGAAAATGGAAGAATGATTGGGAACAATAGGAAAAACCTGACCCTGTGGAAATAATGGAGAGTTTCCCAGGTACACAGAGAAAGAATTTACCTGGCAGGTGATGACCAGGCTCAGGATGATCAGGGAATCCTGAATAGACAGGAGAAGTATATGCATTTTAATGAGCCACCTCCAACGATGGAAAAAATGAGAGAAAAGAGAGGCTTTTTCAGGGTTGGCTTGTTTTTCTTTTTACTGGAAAAGATGAATACTAAAATGTTATAATCAAGAAAGATGAGTTCAGAGGAGATGACAGGATGCATATTTAGCTGGAGCCTTGTGGAAAAGAATTAAAAATAGGGATTTTACTCTTTAAGTGAAGAAATAAGTGACTGGAAATGCAGTTTAACTAGTTTGAGACAAGAATTCCCTGAGTGAAATAAATTTTTAAGTGATGGTTTCACTTTTTTCTGATCCCAGTCTACCAAATAGTTTCAGAGAAAGTGATGTACAGAATATTTGGGGCTCCATGATTAAAAAGATAGCAATACCTTCAGATATGTACATATGAGAGCATCTGAGATGGTGAAAACTCTAGAATAAATGTTCTGTTAAGAACTCCAAAGGACCTGGATGCACTCATCCTAGTGAAGCAAATGCTAAAAAGAGACAGTTTGTATCTACAAATATAAGTTCTTTTGTATAGAAAAGGATAACATGATTTTATGATTTGAATGAGGTGCACACACATTGAAAGACATGGTCCTTCATGAAGAGGATGACTGAAGGTGTATAATACCATCTCCAACTTTAGGACTCTGTAATTCTAGATAGCTACCGTATAGTATCATTGAGAAGATAAAATGAAATATTTATTTAAAATATATAACATCTATACATACAATAATTAGAATATGATACATAATAATTGATAATTATGATTAAACTGATACATTTCAATTTACTAGTAGGTTTTGGAAACCTCCTTAAAACTTTAAAAATTAAAGTTGTTTTTCTGGTCTAGTAAAAAAAATAAACCCTCAGTTAAAATTTTTAAAAGTGAATTTTCTAGTGAATTGAATTGTCTGGGTTACTTTAACAAAGATTTTCCTAATTCAGTCACAAAATCACAGACTGATTTTTGTAAAGGGACCAGTATAGAAAGGAATTCAGGTTTGAAGTTTGAATATATACATACATACATATATATATATATGTACACACACACACACACAGAAAGAGAGAGAGAGCAAGAGAGTGAAAGAGAGATTGACAAAACAATTAGTACAATGCTTGGCACATCACTGACAACAATAATAATTAATTTGATAATAAGACATTTCACAAATATGTTTACTTAGCCAATTAAGGCTAAATATGTCAGCAGAATGTCCAGAGGAGACAGTTACAAATACCACAGGGAAGCAACTACTACATTTGGAAAATACCATTGATTATATTAAATTATCTTTAGGGACTTATTTCAATTTCAAGCTAATGATATCTGTTTCTCTGAAAGAATGGGACCTAGATACCAATATATCTGCAACTGTGTCAACATAAATGGATTTTAGGGTATAATGAGGTAGGGGTGATTTTTGCCTGCTTTCTTTTCCTTTCTGCCAGAGAATTTTCTTTGTGAGCAACTAATAATTATGTAAACTTATGTCATTATGATTTCCTTTCTTGCCGGATATGTGCAGAGCAACTGACATAATGCACAATAGTCATTACTTACATGGTATGAACACCCACACCATTACACTTGCTAGAATCTAAAAAGGACACTTTACCATTATGATTATTATTTTGTTTGTTTGAGTCTTATATAAGGTAGATACTCACAGAAAACCAAGTGGATAAATTGTATATACTTTGTTTTAAATTTGCCTGCTGGATGTAAAGGAACACTGATAGTTTTATATATGAACTTGATTGGATCACAGGATGTCCAGCTATCTAGTTAAATATTATTTTCAGGTTTGGCTGTGACAGTGTTTCCAAAAGAGACTCAGTTTTGAATTGGTAGACAAAGTAAAGTAGATTGCTCTTCCCAGTGTGGTTGGGCATCATATAAGCTTCTTAGGGCCTGAAAAGAACAAGAAGAAGGAAGGAAGATTGAAATCACTTTCTGCCTCACCACATGAGCCTAGACATCAAACTTCTTCTTCCTTGCACTCCTGCTTCTCAGGCCTTCACACCCAGACAGGAGTCTATACCACTAGCTGTCAACTTTTCAGATCTGCAAACTCTGACATTCTGAATATCCACCCAGCTTTGAAACTACAGATAAGACTTCTCAGCCTTCATAGTCACATGAGCCGCTTCATTATAATAAATCTCTTTATGTAAGTATACACAAGTATAAATATAAGGTATTATATATTATCATGTGTAATATATAAATAATTATACGTTAGGGTCTGTTCCTTTAGAGAAACATGACTAATAAAAACACATAAGACATGAAAGATACATACATAAGATACCCACATAAAATATGGAAGATGTAGCAAATCTCTAGACAACAGGAACCTGCAGGGATAAAAACTGAAGGAGCACTTGACATTTTCCCATGCTTACAAATTATTTCTGAAGAGACAAATAGTCTGAAATTTCTGGAAATTAACTAAAATCTGGGTTTGCCCCAGCTGAAAAGCTTTGACTTTAATTATGCTGCACTGCTTATTGTTTCATCAGAGTAGGAGTCCTAACAGGTGGAACTTCAGTGGACTAAGGTGGATTCATTTAGTGGATCCATTAAGTGGACATAGGGATTCATTTACTTGTGGCTGTTGGGCTGCACCCCATAGGCCTCCAAGGCCTGTACTTGCCCAGCTTCGAGACTGAAGGAAGAGCTCAGAGTCAGCAACAGACATCAATGGTTTAATGGATGGGGTAGAGGATCTTACATATCTGAAGCAAAGTCCTGGGGCAACAACCCACCATATGCAGCAGAAGTGAGCAGGACATGACTAGCTGTGGTCCTTACTCCAGGAGGGAGGGGGAGGTTACCAGTTAGTTACAGGAGGAATTGACTGCAGGTTGGTTCATGGGTTACCAGGGAAAAGAGCAGAAGAGCACATCCCTCACTCCCTCTTTGTTAAGCTATCATCAGGTGGAGTTTTTCTAATTTAAAGGTTAGGAAAACACTGGATGGGGCAGGGGGCAATACATATGAGTCATGTGAGTAGGTGTAGGTGAAGCAGGGACTGGTCAAGCAGGGGATGTATAAAGAGCCAGAGAACAGCCATCTTGGGAGAGCTGATCACACACTCCACCCCTATGTGTCTTGCACGACCCTTACAATCTTGGCCTGGCCCTCTTCTGAGACATCCCTGGGATCAGGTACATATAAGAGCACTGCAATCAGATACACCAAATACAACAGAGACACCAGAAGCTAAATAATATCAAGAGTAAGATACCTAGTAGGACCTGAACAGTGAGTCACCAGGATGTGGGCAAATTTGGGAGCCAAGCACTCAGCAGGTCAATGGAGAGGGAGTCAGTGGCAGCAGCTGCTTGACAAACTGTGGTTTTCACAAACCCAGTGCCACCCATGGGGCGAGGAAGGCCCTAGTTCTAGAAGAAACATTCTGGTAGTCTAGGAAGGAGTCAGCTGTCACCATAAGTCGGACACCCAGGTTATGTTGGTTGCTATTAGGAGTGAATCCCTTTAGGTCTTTCCAAATAAAACACAGTTAAGCCCACTAGCTGTACTGGTGTGTCCAGAAGTCAGCCTATTCCATTCTACACAGCATAGCTCTGGGGTGCTCATGGGCAGCCAGTTGTACAGTGGCATTTATTGAAGGGGGTCCTTCTAATATACCTGTGGGACAGGAAGATGGTGAGAGTCTTTTTCTCCCATTGTTCATCATCCCCACGTAGTCACATTAGCCTGATCAATTTCAGTGGAAGTACAGAGGATGACAATGGCATCTCGCTGTGGACCCCACAATTAGACTCATTTTGCAATGAGGCCATGGTTGCTCCCAGTTCTTGAGGAGATTTTCTTCACTCAGGCTCGGGGTGAAATGTAAAGCATCTAACAGTTTCAACACAGGGGGAGATAATGTCCATCAAACTAAATAAAAACAGTCCTTGCATTTTGAGATGTCACACGGCCTGTAATTTTTGTCCTGGTATGCCATACAGTCCAGAAACTCAAGTTTTCAGTAATAACAGGAACATATTCAAAATCATGTCTCCAAAGGCCACCTAGTTTTACCTTGGATGTCTGAACCACAGGTTACTCCATTTTGACTTTGAGATACATTCCCCCTCCACAATGGCTTCTCAGGTAGTTCAGTGGTAAAGAATCTACCTGCCAATGCTAGAGACATAGGAAATGCTAGTTTGATCTCTGGGTCAGGAAGATCCCCTGGAGGAGGAAATGGTACCCCACGTCAGTATTCTTGCCTGGAAAATTCCACAGACAGAGGAGCCTGCCAGGCTACAGTCCATAAAACTGCAGAGTGAGACATGACTTAGTGACTGAGAAGGCACACCCCTCCACAATGGCCAGAGAAGATGTACAATGCATGCTTGATAGGCCACAAACCAGACCACTCTGGTCAATAAAGTTTAAATTAGAGTTGGACACGACTGAGTGAATGAACTGAACTGAACTGAACTGAATGGAAGCTGGAATGATTTCCCTATACCTCCACATGTGAAGATTTTTCCTTCATTTCCCCTTTCCATAGGCTAAAATATATAAACCTTGAAGTCACAGTGAAAGTTGCCTGTCTGCCCCGAGTCCGGATTGTATCTTTCTTGCTGTGCTAGATGTCCTTCATATTTGCCTAGTTATCTACGTTGGGGGAAAGCTGATCAGATATTGTGAATAAGCTTTGATGTTGACAGGGAAACATTTTAGAGGTTATTCATTTTATCCCTTACACTGAACTGTTACATACCCACTGTACATGTGCTTTTAGCAGCATACTTAAAGCAAGCAGTTATACATCATGAGTAGTTCTACTCTGTGACAACTTCACTAGATAATTTTCCTTTCCTCCTGAACATCAGGGCAAAAGAGAGGCTAACACAATAGCTTTCATAAATATAGACCTCAATTAGCAAGAATATAATTTAATATCTGCTGAAATAGACTTTTTATTTAAAATTACCCTCATCTCCACCAAACGTAGTCAATTCAAGACTAATTTGTTTTGAAAATAAGTCTGGTCAGTTGACTATATAAGGCTCTTCCAAACTGGCTGTGGTAGAATTCTTCAGAGGAAATATGAGACTGAATTCCTCAAAGGCCACTGAAAGACAGGAGAGCCATGCCAAAGACCTGCCATCAGGCTCTGCCTTGGAGGATTTCTCTCTTCTTGAGGTCCCCAAAATATTGAGATTGTCACCTGCCAGGGGATGGTCTTTCCTGTCCCCATGATAAGGCTGCTCAGAACCCAAGAGTCTTCAATTTCTGGGAGACCAGGTAGAAAAAAAAAAAGATTTTCAATTCTATTCATAGGTGTAGTTTACCAAATTGCTTTAAGTCATAAGTAGCTTGAGGGAAGAGCTTCCCTGTATCTAGAAAACACAGATAAAAACTAGAAATGTTCTAGAAAAAAGCCATAAAAATCATTAACATAACTGTCCAGGCATTAATGTTCCAATTTTTATCCTCTTCAAAATGAGCCAGACAGTCAATGAATCTTCTTCACTTAGTTTAGTTGTGTTGCTGCTGCTGCTGCTAAGTCGCTTCAGTCGTGTCCGACTCTGTGTGATCCCATAGACGGCAGCCCACCAGGCTCCCCTGTCCCTGGGATTTTCCAGGCAAGACCACTGGAGCGGGTTGCCATTTCCTTCTCCAATGCATGAAAATGAAAAGTGAAAGTGAAGTCACTCAGTCGTGTCCGACCTTCAGCGACCCAATGGACTGCAGCCTTCCAGGCTCCTCCGTCCAAGGGAGTCTCCAGGCAAGAGTACTGGAGTGGGGTGCCATTGCCTTCTCTTTAGTTGTGTTAGATAGCTAGAATAGGGAAGAGGAGCCCAAAATGGAGGTGGCTAAAAGGCAAGGAAGGGGAAAGCCTATGAAAATAGAACAGAGGAAGGTCAAAGGAAGGTCTGAGGACCAGAGTGAGGACTTCAGGTAGAACAGCACTCCTTGTTAAGCCCAATTTGCATAAGGCAGGCCCAGGAGGAAGGAAAACACATACAAAAAGAGGAGCCTAAGGGCGCTCTCTCTCTCTCTCCCACATGCTGGGGCAATCTTCTCTTTGCATCTTTGGATCGACATGCCCTCTTGCCTCGAAGATGGGTTTTTCCTGCTATCTTCTAAATAAAACAGAGCTGTAACACTGAACTGTAACACTGATTTGTCTAAGAGATATAACACGGTCCATTCAAGACCTGAGAGCTATAATATGGTCTAAGACCTGAGAGCTATGACAAGCCAAGGGGGTTTTAATATCCATCACTCCAAATCTTTGTCATGATGAGACAAAAAACCAAGGAGCATACACTCGCCTGACAGTTGCAAGTTACCAAAATTTTATTTCTGCTTTATTGATTATGCCAAAGACTTTGACTATGTGGAGTACAATAAACTGTGGAAAATTCTGAAAGAGATGGGAATACCAGACTACCTGACCTGCCTCTTGAGAAACCTATATGCAGATCAGGAAGCAACAGTTAGAACTTGACATGGAACAGCAGACTGGTTCCAAATAGGAAAAGGAGTATGTCAAGGATGTATATTGTCACCCTGCTTATTTAACTTATGAGAAACATTGGGCTGGAAGAAGCACAAGATGGAATCATATTGCCAGGAGAAATATCAATAACCTCAGATATGCAGATGATACCACCCTTATGACAGAAAGTGAAGAGGAACTAAAAAGCTTCTTGATGAAAGTGAAAGTGGAGAGTGGAAAAGTTGGCTTAAAGCTCAACATTCAGAAAACGAAGATCATGGCATCTGGTCCCATCACTTTGTGGCAAATAGATGGGGAAACAGTAGAAACAGTGTCAGACTTTTTATTTTGGGGGCTCCAAAATCACTGCAGATGGTGATTGCAGCCATGAAATGAAAAGACACTTACTCCTTGGAAGGAAAGTTATGACCAACCTAGATAGCATATTCAAAAGCAGAGACACTACTTTGCCAACAAAGGTCTGTCTAGTCAAGGCTATGATTTTTCCAGTGGTCATGTATGGATGTGAAAGTTGGACTGTGAAGAAAGCTGAGTGCTGAAGAATTGATGCAATTCTTGGATCTCCTTGGACTGTAAGGAGATCCAACCAGTCCATTCTAAAGGAGATCAGCTCTAGGTGTTCTTTGTAAGGACTGATGCTAAAGCTGAAACTCCAATACTTTGGCCACCTTACACGAAGAGTTGACTCATTGGAAAATACTCTGATGCTGGGAGGGATTGGGGGCAGGAGGAGAGGGGATAACAGAGGATGAGATGGCTGAATGGCATCACCAACTCGATGGACATTAGTTTGGGTGAACTCTGGGAGTTGGTGATCGACAGGGAGGCCTGGTGTGCTGCGATTCACAGCACACAAAGAGTCGGACACAAAAGAGCAACTGAACTGAATTGATTATAGATAGACATTCCCAAAACATATATAGTATTTTAAAGCATTTTAAAAGGCCTTGTTTTATCTTCTCTTCTTCACTCTCAGGGATCAGAGATAAAAGTTCCTGAGATCCCAGGTAGATCATTTACATCTCAACAGCGCTAAAGAGAAATACTAATTTCTTCTAGAAAGCTAACTTCTTCTAACTGAAAGTGAAAAAAAAAAAAAAAAACCTAGTTTCAGAATGTCAAAAGATTCCCATCATGGCCATTTTCAGGGATTTTTTAAAATTTTTTTAGTTTCAACAAATAACAGTAAAAGATAATACATACCATTCATGCATATTCATAAGTCTCACTTCCACAGAAACCAGAATCAGCATTCAAGCTAACCTTCACCTAGGCTGTTAACTCAGCCTCTGTGGCCTTTCTTAATACAAAAAGCAAAGGCCAGCCCACAACTGTGGCCACTTCTTTTTACTCACTGGGAAAGTGGCCAATATTTCCCCAGCAGCCTTAGGGGATGTCTATAAGTTCTGTATGTTTGCCAGCTCCCATTCATTACAGGGCCCCACAGACTAGTGGAGAGCCATGCCAGGACCACCCTTGCAACTTCCAGGCCCTACATGGAATGCAGGAAAATAGCCCCTGCAACTTTTCATTTCCTGTCCTTACTTCTCAACATCTTAGCCCTCACAGGAGTCTCCTCAGTCTCCAGGCTGCTCTGCCAATTGCTAGGCTGCATTCTGCAGGCTTGCATGCCCTGTACTTGCACAGCTTCTAGACCAAAGAAAAAGCCTGGAGTCAGGGAAAGAGACATCGGTGGTTTAGTGGATGGAGGAACTTAAATGTCTGAAGCAAGGTCCTAGAATGACACTCCACTGTGTGTGGCAGAAGGCAGGAAGGATGTGGAGGCAGGCTTTGCTCCTGGAGGAAGACGTAGATAACCAGTCATAGAGGGAATTGAAGTCTGTAGGGAAATTGGCAAAGGAGCACAAACCTCACTTTCCCTTTCATAAGCTATCTCAGTGGAGATGACCTAAAGGTCAGAACAATCTCTGGCTGGGGTGGGGACAAGAATGTCAGTTATGTGAGTGGGTTGTAGATGAAGCTATGTCTGGTAGAGCAGGGGATGTACAGAGAGCAAGAGAACAGCCATCATGGGTGCCTGAAGGTACAGTGGCTTAGAGCAGAGAAAGAATATTGAAACAAACCTCTTATGGTTACATCCATTGTGTCTAAGACTTTGACACAAGATATAGTAGAATTGCAATGCCACCATTTTCTTTCATCATTCAACAAATAAACTACTACTTACACAGCAACCAACTTTTGATTTATTGTATCTATAGGGCTTCCCTGGTGGTTCAGCTGGTGAAGAATCCATCTGCAGTGTAGGAGACCCTGATTCAATTCCTGGACTGGGACGTTCCCCTGGAGAAGGGGTAGGCTACCCTCTCCTGTATTCTTGGACTTCTCTGGTGGCACAGATGGTAAAGAATCTGCCTGCAATGTGGGAGACTTCAGTTCAATCCCTGGGTTGGGAAGATCCCCTGGAGGGAGGCATAGCAACCCATTCCAATATTCTTGTTGGGAGAATCTGCATGGACAGAGGAGCCAGACAGACAAAAATTCATGGGGTCACAAAGAGTTAGACATGACTGAGTGATTGAGCACAGCACAGCACTGTATCCATATTAATAGCATCAAAAATTCTCCAATTTTGTAAACTCCTTTTGGAAACTGCAAAGGCAATTGAGATCTTTGATATGATAAAATGTTTCTTGACCAAGCAAAGTTGTAAATGTAAGAAAACATTATCCTCAATGATGAAAAATTGAAAGCATTTCCCCTGAAGTCAGGAACAAGACAAGGGTGCTCACTTTTACCGCTACTATTCAACATAGCTTTGGAAGTTTTGGCCACATCAATCAGAGCAGAAAAAGAAATAAAAGGAATCCAAATTGGAAATGAAGAAGTAAAACTCTCACTGTTTGCAGATGACATGATCCTTTACATAGAAAACCCTAAAGACTCCACAGGAAAATTACTAGAGCTAATCAATGAATATAGTAAAGTTGCAGGATATAAAATCAACACACAGAAATCCCTTGCATTCTTATACACTAATAATGAGAAAATAGAGAAATTAAGGAAACAAATCCATTCACCATTGCAACAAAACGAATAAAATACTTAGGAATATATCTACCTAAAGAAACTAAAGACCTATATGTAGAAAAGTATAAAACACTGTTGAAAGAAATCAAAGAGGCCACTAATAGATGGATACCATGTTCATGGATCGCAAGAAACAATATAATGAAAATGCGTATACTACCCAAAGCAATCTATAGATTCAATGCAATCCCTATCAAATACCAATGGTATTTTTCACAGAGCTAGAACAAATAATTTCATAATTTGTATGGAAATACAAAAGACCTCTAATAGTCAAAGAAGAATGAGAAAGAAGAATGGAACTGGGGGAATCAACCTCCCTGACTTCAGGGTCTACTACAAAGCCACAGTCATCAAGACAGTATGGTACTGGCACAAACACAGAAATATAGATGAATGGAAGGAAGTAAAAAGTCCAGAGATAAATCCACGCACCTATGGACACCTTATCTTTGACAAAAGAGGCAAGAATATACAATGGAGAAAAGACAGTCTCTTTAACAAGTGGTGCTGGGGAAACTGGTCAACCACTTGTAAAAGAATGAAACTAGAACACTTTCTAGCACCACACACAAAAATAAACTCAAAATGGATTAAAGATCTAAATGTAAGACCAGAAACTATAAAACTGCTAGAGGAGAACATAGGCAAAACACTCTTCAACATAAATCAAAGCAGGAACCTCTATGACCCACCTCACAGAATATTGGAAATAAAGGCAAAAATAAACAAATGGGATCTAATTAAAATTAAAATCTTCTGCACAACAAAGGAAACTAACCAAGGTGAAAAGACAGCCTTCAGAATGAGAGGAAATAATAGCAAATGAAGCAACCAACAAACAACTAATCTCAAAAATATACAAGCAACTCCTGCAGCTCAATTCCAGAAAAATAAATGACCCAATCAAAAAATGGACCAAAGAACTAAACAAACGTTTCTCCAAAGAACTAAACAAACGTTTCTCCAAAGAAGACATACAGATGGCTAACAAACACATGAAAAGATGCTCAACATCACTCATTATCAGAGAAATGCAAATCAAAACCACAATGAAGTACCATTTCACGCCAGGCAGAATGGCTGCAATCCAAAAGTCTACAAGCAATAAATGCTGAAGAGGGTGTGGAGAAAAGGGAACCCTCTTACACTGTTGGTGGGAATGCAAACTAGTACAGCCACTATGGAGAACAGTGTGGAGATTCCTTAAAAAACTGGAAATAGAACTGTCTTATGACCCAGCAATCCCACTACTGGGCATACACACTGAGAAAATCAGAACTGAAAGAGACACATGTACCCCAATGTTTCATTGAAGCACTGTTTATAATAGCCAGGATGTGGAAGCAACCTAGATGTCCATCAGCAGATGAATGGATAAGAAAGCTGTGGTATGTATACACAATGGAGTATTACTCAGCCATTAAAAAGAATACATTTCAATCCCTTCTAATGAGGTAGATGAAACTGGAGCCTATTATACAGAGTGAAGTAAGCCAGAAAGAAAAACACCAATACAGTATACTAACGCATATATATGGAATTTAGAAAGATGGTAACGATAACTCTATATGTGAGACAGCAAAAGACACACATGTACAGAACAGTCTTTTGGACTCTGAGGGAGAGGGAGACGGAGAGGGTGGGATGATTTGGAAGAATGGCATTGAAACATGTATAATACCATATATGAAATGAATCACCAGTCCAGATTCAATGCAGGATACAGGATGCTTGGGGCTGGTGTAATGGGATTACCCAGAGGGATGGTATGGGGAGGGAGGTAAGCAGGGGATTCAGGATGGGGAACACATGTACACCCGTGGTGGATTCATGTTGATGTTTGGCAAAACCAATACAATATTGTAAAGTAAAAAAGAAAAGAAAAGAAAATATGGGCCATCTGGGATCTTGGCACCAAATCTGGTTTGCTACTCTTGGAACAAGTTCTCCTGCCGTTGTAACCCATGGGCATCAGATGAAATAAAGGATACTGCCAGCAATCTTCAAATAATTCTTGTCCACTGGCTCAAAAGTCACCAATTAAAGTTTTGTCAAAAGAATGTGCTAATATACAGATAATATACGGCTTAATACTTTAAAAAATCTTAGTGATATTTGAATAAAATTCAGGCATAAGTTCCACCTTAAGAAAAATGTTCAACTTGAAGAATAGTTTGACAACAAAGAGTTTATCAATTACTTGGATTAATTAGTAAAATGTTTAGGCCATATGAATAAAATTCATTTTATTATTCAATATTATCCATTCAGTCACCTCAAAGTGCTACCCTAAGGTTACTACTAAATGAATTTGCCATTGTATAATGAAGTATTGATGGCAACAAATAATTGGGCTTTTTGTGCTGAAGGAAATGCTTCTTAGTGGCAAATCTTGTTGATTTCCCTGTAGGTAAAATCTGGCTCACAGGAGCAGGGTCAAATTTTTCTGAAGGTTAATTATTGATAAATGACTTTAAAGCTGATTTATGAATTTATCTTCCTTTACTATATTTCAGATTATAGATGACCTGAAAGTTGCCAAAAACAATATTGTGAACAAATGAAATGCTTCAAATCTAATCCCCTCATGAAGTCCTCTAGAATCCTGTTAATCATTAATGCATGAGTATCAATGTCCAACAGATTTTATGTAATTTGCTACTTGTCTGAACTAGTGCTTTCAACATTATCATAAAAAACAATTGAAATCAATAGAAATAAAAAATAAAATGCAAGTCACAAGATGAAACATCATTTCCAAAATTTAACTTCATCTTTAAAATAAACAACAGTGGCTTTTTTGAAAAAATGCACATTTGAATGAAATTGAGGTTTAGTTTTATTTTGTTTTGCTATTTAGAGTTATTTAAACTGTATTAAAGTAATGGCACCCCACTCCAGTACTCTTGCCTGGAAAACCCCAGGGACAGAGGAGCCTGCAAGGCTGCAGTCCATGGGGTCGCTGAGGGTCAGACACGACTGAGTGACTTCACTTTCACTTTTCACTTTCATACACTGGAGAAGGAAATGGCAACCCACTCCAGTGTTCTTGCTTGGAGAATCCCAGGGACGGCGCAGCACAGAGCTTGGTGGGCTGCCGTCTATAGCGTCGCACAGAGTTGGATATGACTGAAGCGACTTAGCAGCAGCAGTAGCAACTGTATTAAAATGAAATCAACAGAGATGTTGCCTTTGTAAGGATAAATTTTTAATCCATGTGAAGGACGTTAATTTCAGACTCAGTGAAATAAACTGCAGATGTATGTTCCTGGTACTTGGAAACGTTTTTGTCTACTCTTTGTCTAATTCATTATTTTACGTAGGTTTCAAATCAATCCTTAATTTTTGAGAAAAGTGTTTTCTGACTGCCTTTGACCAGGCAAATTTGCCTATTTTATATTCTCTCATGATCAACTATCAGCCCTTCAGAGTACTTATAGTGAAGTCAAGGTCACTTAGTCGTGTCCAACTCTTTGCAACCTCATGGACTATACAGTCCATGGAATTCTCCAGGCCAGAAAACTGGAATGGGTAGCCTTTTTCTTCTCCAGGGGAATCTTCCCAACTCAAGGATCGAACCCAGATCTCCCACAGTGTGGGTAGATTCTTTACCAGCTGAGCCAGATTTTTTAACTAATATGTTCTTTTACTGCCTACAATTTCCATGAGAGCAGGGATTCTGCCTGATTTTTTTTTTTATCACCTTCTTCTTAGTACCTAGAAAAATGACTGCACGTGGTAGAAAGATGTAAAATTTTTATTTAAGAATGATGAAATCTTATCAAATAGAAAGCTTCTTGAAGCTGAGAAAAAAGATGTATAGTTCTGTGGTGGAGAAGACTAACATTGTGGGAGACATGACTATATCCTTCAAGTTTGTAGGCCATTGATTTGCTCAGGTTCTAGAGATAGACAGTCAGGTAGACAGATATACTCAGGAAAACTGCAGAACATGTTAGACTAGATAATTATATTTAGCCCTTAAAATGAGATCCATTGTGGTAGTCTTGTATACTTCACTATTACCTATGCATACAAATATACATATATTTTATATGTATATACAAAAATACATATATTACATAAATATATGTTTAAATGTTCTATGTAAGTGTAAAAGCACATTATCTTCAGTGCATCATGATTCTTATGTGTACATTCTAAGCACCTATAAAATAAAGTGTATAAAATTATCCCAAAGTAATTATGTTTGTGAACTGCTTTTCCCATGTTTCCATTCATGACTACTAAGAGACATGACAGTTTTCCAACTCTTTACCAGGGAGCTCTAAAGTTGGAAAACTATTCTTTCAGTTCAATAGAAAAGTGTTTATATTTTCCCGTAAACTATGAAGAGTATAATCTTACTACCCAAGCTGTTTAACATGAACCGATTTTTTTCCCAAGAAATAAACAAATACCTTTCTGACAATTTTTTTTTTTTGCTTTTAACTAACTATATAACACCACTAATAAAGTGCCAAGATTAAAAACATCACTAGTAACTAGTTATTTTAATAATCTGGCTAGTAAATGCATGATTTTTACCATATTATGAACAGTAGGTGATTTTGTCAGCTGGACTTTTTACAGCGTGTTCAAGATGTTCGCTTGTTGGGGGAACTGTAATGAGTCAGACAGGATTTGGAAACACATCATGACGTGCAACATCACTTTGCACCTTGCATAGGAGACCATGTTTTGCAACCTGTTAATCTGCAGTGTAAGGTAACTGCCACCTTCTTTAACACCCACTTCACCCTGATGTGACTTAAACACAGCTGCTATTAAAAGCAAATTCAGATCATTACTAACTCTTGTGGCTGCTTAATCATCCAAGTGCAGTGCTGAGATGGAGAATTCTAGTGACATTCTTAAGTCTCCTTAATTACTAATAATAGAAAATACACCTCAAGGAGAAAGCTTGGAGTTATAAGAAGAAATAATTATTCCTCTCTGCTCACAGACTTTCAGAGTTGATTCATAGTTACTTTCAATAGTTTGTCAGAATAGAATCCTCATTTTTGGTTCTAGATGGCTGTCCTGGCCATATGGATTAAACAAAATTAAATCTGAGAGGACATTCACAACCCAGTGTCCAATGACACTAGATCTTTTCCTAGCCACAGCAAAGGGCTGGGTGGTTTTGATGAACTTATTAGTGCTAGTGTTTAAAACTTACATGTTTAATAAATTTCTATTTTTTATTAAATTTTCCATTCAAAATCAACCTGAAATGTTATATCTCAAGATCCTAAAACTTACATATATTTTTGTATATATAGTGATATGTATGGAGAAGGCAATGGCACCCCACTCCAGTACACATGCCTGGAAAATCCGATGGACAGAGGAGCCTGGTAGGCTGCAGTCCATGGGGTCTCTACGAGTTGGACACAACTGAGTGACTTCACTTTCACTTTTCACTTTCATGCATGGGAGGAGGAAATGGCAACCCACTTCAGTATTCTTGCCTGGAGAATCCCAGGGACGGGGGAGCCTGGTGGGCTGTCTATGGGGTTGCACAGAGTCAGACACAACTGAAGTGACTTAGCAGCAGCAGCATGACATATAATTAAATGTATTTTCATGCATATACTGTACAAATTATTATCTCACACATCAATGTTTATTTAGTCAGGTGGTCAATTATTCCCATCTCTTTCAGAAGTTTTCCACGGTTTATTGTGATCCACACAGTCAAAGGACTTGGCATAGTCAATAAAACAGAAATAGATGTTTTTCTGGAACTCTCTTACTTTTTTGATGATCCAGCAGATGCTGACCATTTAATCCCTGGTTCCTCTGCATTTTCTAAAACCACCTTGAACATCTGGAAGTTCGCAGCTCATGTTCTTGTTGAAGCCTGTCTTGGAGAATTTTGAACATTACTTTACCAGCGTGTGAGATGATTGCAATTGTACAGTAGTTTGAGCATTCTTTGGCATTGCCTTTCTTTGGGATTGGAATGAAAACTGACCTTTTCTAGTCCTGTGGCCACTGCTGAGTTTTCCAAATTTGCTGGCATATTGAGTGCAGCACTTTCACAGCATCATCTTTTATGACTTGAAAGAGCTCAATTGGAATGTTACCACCTCCATTAGCTTTGTTCCTAGTGATACTTCCTAAGGCCCACTTGACTTCACATTCCAGGATGTCTGGTTCTAGGTGAGTGATCACACCATTGTGATTATCTGGGTTGTGAACATTTTTGTACAGTTCTTCTTTGTATTCTTGCTACTTCTTAATATCTTCTGCTTCTGTTAGGACCATACCATTTCTGTCCTTTATTGAGTCCCTCTTTGCATGAAATGTACCCTTGGTATCTCTAATTTTCTTGAAGAGATTTCTAGTCTTTCCTGTTCTATTGTTTTGTTCTATTTTTATGCACTGATCCCTGAGGAAGGCTTTCTTATCTCTCCTTATCTATTCTTTGGAACTCTGCATTCGAATGGGTATATCATTCCTTTTCTCTGTGGCCTTTAGCCTCACTTCTTTTCACAGCTATTTGTAAAGCTTCCTTAGACAACCATTTTGATTTTTTTTCATTCTTTTTCTTGAGGATGGTCTTGATCCCTGTCTCCTGTACAATGTCTTGAACATCTGTCCATAGTTCATCAAGCATTCTGCCTATCAGATCTAGTTTCATAAATCTACTTCTCACTTCCACTGTATAATCATAAGGGATTTTATTTAGGTCATACCTGAATGGTCTAGTGGTTTTCCCCACTTTCTTCAATTTAAGTCTGAATTTGGCAATAAAGAGTTCATGATCTGAGACACAGTCACCTCCCAGTCTTGTTTTTGCTGATTGTATAGAGCTTCTCCATCTTGGGCTATAATCAGTCTGATTTCAGTGTTGACCATCTGATGATGTCCATGTGTAGAGTCTTCTGTGTGGTTGGAAGAGGGTGTTTGCTATTGTTATGCCCAAGTTGCAAAATCTCCCAATGACCACCATGGAGCCGGCATCTGATGCAAAAGCAAGAGAGTTTTTATTACCAAGCTCAAGCTGGGTCTCCCACCATTACCGACGCAGCAGCTAAGGAGAGGAGCCTCGAACTCTGGGTTTCATTGCTTAGGGTATTCTCGTGTGAAAAATGTTACCTTCTGTGGAAGGGTTAGGTGTTGGGTTCTGACTGGTTCCCATTTCCCAGGCTTAATTCAAATTTCCTGGGCAGGTCATAAGTCCTGAATGTAAAGTCAGGAGATCCTGATCTGGGATCTGATTGGCTCGCAGGTGATGGGGTGAGGTCAGGGGATTTCCAAAGACTCTTTCCTCAGAACTCTAAAATGGAGTCTTTTTTTTAACAAAATGGGGTGGCTTAGGTTCTTCACTATGAATAGTGCATTCTCTTGGCAAAACTCTATTAGCCTTTGCGTTACTTCATTCTGTACTCCAAGACCAAATTTGCCTGTTACTTCAGGTGTTTCTTGACTTCCTACTTTTACATTCCTGTCCCCTATAATGAAAAGGACATCATTTTGGGGTGTTAGTTCTAGAAGGTCTTGTAAGTCTTCACAGAACTGTTCAACTGCAGCTTCTTCAGCCTTACTGGTTAGGGCATGATCTTGGATTACCATGATATTGGATGGCTTGCCTTGGAACCAAACAGAGATCATTCTAAAGTTTTTGAGATTGCATCCAAGTACTGCCTTTTGGACTCTTTTGTTGACTATGAAAGCTACTCCATTTCTTCTAAGGGATTTTTGCCCAAAGTAGTAGATATAATGGTCATCTGAGTTAAATTCACCCATTCCACAGCATTCTATTTCACTGATTCCTAAAATGTTGATGTTCACACTTGCCATCTCCTGTTTGACCACTTCCAGTTTGCCTTGATTCATGGACCTAACGTTCCAGGTTCCTATGCAATATTACTCTTTACAGCATTGGACCTTGCTTCCATCACCAGTCATATCCATAACTGGGTGTTGTTTTTACTTTGGCTCTGTCTCGTCATTCTTTTTGAAGTTATATCTCCACTGATCCCCAGTAGCATATTGGGCACCTTCTGACCTGGGAGTTCCTCTTTCAGTATCCTTTTGCCTTTTCATACTGTTCATGGGGTTCTCAAGGCAAGAATACTGAAGTGGTGTGCCATTCCCTTCTTCAGTGGACCACATTTTTTTAATTTAAAACACCTCAGTTCAGTTCAGTCGCTCAGTCATGTCCGACTCTTTGTGACCCCATGAATCGCAGCGCACCAGGCCTCCCTGTTCATCACCAACTCCTGGAGTTCACCCAGACTCACGTCCATCGAGTCAGTGATGACATCCAGCCATCTCATCCTCTGTCATCCCCTTCTCCTCCTGCCCCCAATCCCTCCCAGCATCAGAGTCTTTTCCAATGAGTCAACTCTTTGCATGAGGTGGCCAAACTACTGGAGTTTCAGCTTGAGCATCATTCCTTCCAAAGAAAGCTCAGGGCTGATCTCCTTCAGAATGGACTGGTTGGATCTCCTTGCAGTCCAAGGGACTCTCAAGAGTCTTCTCCAACACTACAGTTCAAAAGCATCAATTCTTCAGCGCTCAACCTTCTTCACAGTCCAACTCTTACACTCATACATGACCGCAAGAAAAACCATAGACTTGACTAGACGGACCTTAGCTGGCAAAAACATCTATTATTTATTCAAAACAGTAACCCATATTATAAGATTTGATTATAATTCCCTGTGTTATACAATATATCTTTGATGCTTACCTATTTTATATATAATAATTTATATCTATTAAGCCCATATGCCTAATTTGTCTCTCTTCCCTTTCTTCTCCCTTTTGGTAACCACAAGTTGGTTTTCTATATCTGTGATAATGATATATGCATGATACTGAATCACAATGCTGTACATCTGAAAATAATACAATATTGTAAATCAACTGTACTTTTTAAATGGCAAGATATACAGTGGGATTAATAAGAAGGGTAACAGCAAGATTTCTCATCAACATGCCCTTACCCAGTGTATCTATCATAAATCTGCAAAGGGGTCTCCATGTATCTGTTGTTGTAAACTAAAATATGCATACCTTGAATGAAACTGTTAAAGACTGGGCACAAAATTACTGGTCCCCCCAGTGGCTCAGCAATAAAGAATCTGCCTGCACTGCAGTAGACTCAGGAGACTTCAGTTCGATTTTCCTTGGTCAGGAAGATCCCCTGGAGGAGGTCATAATAGCCCACTCCGGTATTATTGCCTGGAGAATCCCATGGACAGAGGAGTCTGGCAGGTGACTGTCCATAGGGGCACAAAATAACTAGGGAGCTATAAGCTAAAACATTCTCAGAGTTCACTCAGGGCTAGGAAAACTTAAGTTCTAAGAAGCTGTAAGAAGTATTTATTGAACATTCATACCATTAGGCAAAGAACACAGAATATCATGACTTTGGGTCTAACTCGCCCTACAGTAAACACTACAATTGTTGTTCAGTTGCTAAATAGATCTACTCTAACAAAGCAGAAAACCATGTTTTAAAAGGATTCAGGTGTTCTGCAAGTAACTTACTATCAGCCAGGAAAAAAGTGCATTAATCTATAAAGAAAACACCAAAATACAATTGTAACAATGTAATATTCAAAATTTGCAGCAACTCCTATAAAGTTATTAAGTGAAAAAGTGGAGAAAAGAGAAGCAATAGCCAGGAGAAAAGGTAGTCAGTAAAAAGACCCAGAAGTGACTGAGATAGTGGAATTAGCTAGCAATCAAGAAATTTATACTACTCAAAGATCTAAAAGAAAAAATAAGAGAATGAAGATATGAGTAAAGTTATAAAGTAGAACCTAATGGGACTTTTGTAACTGAGATATCCAGAACTGAAATTGTAAAATTTACTGGATGGCATCAAAAGCAGTTTGGACATTTTGGAAAAAAAGAACAGAGAATTTGAAGAGTTTGTATTGAATTTATACAAATTGACACTCAAAGAGAAAATGGGGAACCCATTTGTTAGCATCAAGACAACTGTGAACTTGACAAGTTCTTATGTGCAAAATATATGAATTTCATAGCAAGATAAAATAGTTTTTTTTCCATTACATAAAATTACTAATAGTATTTCAAGGTATTTTAAAGTATTTAAATATTCTTTTGCATAAACTTTATTTGACATAAGTGACATGTATATTATAATATAAAGGATGTTAATATAAAGAGGTGTTATGTAACAGGCTATATTCACCATTTGCCCCTCTATCTATACAGGCAGTTGCTCGAGGATAGGAGTCATTCTCAGCCTACTGCTTTCATTCTCTGAGGCTTATAACACACAATTCCATCACAAGTTTTGTTAACTCTCTGCCTTAAAACCTCTCCATCCCCTTCTCAAACTCCACTGTCTAGAATTGCTCCAAATATGTCCAAGTTGGTCTACTTGACTCAGTCTTGCCTTCTATTATCCATTCCTCACATTGAAACTATGTTGATCTTTGTAAAACACAAATTTGACCATGGAAACCTTAGTTAAATTCTTTCAATGGTTCAGTGATCCAAATGTGAAGTGTGGTCCTTTCACCATGGTTTATAGTGTCCTCTATGAACTGGCTCCTAATTACTTCTCCACTCTTGCCAATCTGAGGGCTACACTGGTAGTGAGTCTCAAGCAAAGAGTTTATTGCTATAATCCTTTAGGACAGAATCTAGACGGGTTCTTTATTTTCATGCTTACAACTATAAAAGGGATACTGAAAAATTTCCGTGGTAGGTGACTAGAATTATAATCTGTTTTTGTTAGCAAGTTTGGGATATTTGTACATATATTTTGATCTGAAATTTTAAACAACTTGTTCAAGGAAATATCTTGAGCTGAAAGAGAATATTTTCCCTTACTAGAAAAAAAAGTCTTTAATTTCTGCTATGCATTTCAGAAGGAATTGATTTTTTGTTTGTTTGAGGAGAACTGACTCCTAAATTCAGATCTCTTCTCACAATATCAAATCATAGAATGGCTTATGAATCACAATATCAGAGACAGATATTGCTTTAATACTGATTAATAGACAAAAGTATCTGTAATACTAATTATTCTGCTTATGTTAGTTTTTATTATATTTTTTATTTTGCTTTAATAATCATTGGCACAAACTAGTTTATTTTATTTTTTTAATATTTGCAAAATAATACATTTTGAAAAATCCCTGAATATTTTTGTATCCATTAATATAAAAAAACAACTTGGAAGGTAAATAAAACTTTTAAAATTTTACAAAATTTATTTAGTTTTGCTGTCACCTTTCATCTTCAAAATTGACTCATACTATAGAGAAGACATTGAAAAAAGTCTCATTACAATTATCACTTTTACTTTTGATCTATGTAAATATATAGAATGATTCAATATATACATTCTGAGCACAGTTCATCCCATCTATTATAGTCTTAAGACCTAATACATTGGAGATGCTAATAAATATTTTTTGAACTTATTGATCAGGACAAGTTTATCTGTATTTTATGTTTACATGATAATTATGAATATCTAGTACCTGAAACATTCTATCCTAGTTATTGGGACAGATACGGAGATATAAGACTACATAAATATATTCTCTGCTCTTCAACTTAATTAGAATGATGGTATGTATACAAAGTGGTATGTTTAGAGTCTGTATGTGTGCATTTTTAATATTTTATTTTAATATGCTTTTCCAATTGTAGAGTTATTTTCTCAAATCTCTTTAGTTCCAGTGCAATACTTTGTCTGCACCTTGTTTGTAGTATGTGTCATTTTTGATTCTGTATTAGAAATATTTATAAGACTTATTTTCTCTGCTAAATTGCCAGCAAATAGAACCTACGTCCATATTTGATTCACTGTTGATTCTCTCAGAGTTCTTAACAAATGAAAAAAAGCTCAAAGTATTTATTGAAATGATAAATGACATAACTACTAGAGAATGTATAATGAATGCATATGAATGATTTTATATGATTCAGAAAAGTAATAAACCATATCCCATTAGAGATATTTTTTCATTTAATAAGCATTTGTTTATTGGCACTGTGTGTCAAGCATTATACTGGGCACCATCATCAATTCAGTTCAGTCGCTCAGTCGTGTCCAACTCTTTGCGACCCCATGAATCACAGCACGCCAGGCCTCCCTGTTCATCACCATCTCTCGAAGTTCACCCAGACTCACGTCATGGAGTCCGTGATGCCATCCAGCCATCTCATCCTCTGTTGTCCCCTTCTCCTCCTGCTCCCAATCCCTCCCAGCATCAAAGTCTTTTCCAATGAGTCAATTCTTTGCATGAGATGGCCAAAATACTGGAGTTTCAGCTTTCGCATCATTCTTTCCAAAGAAATCCCAGGGCTGATCTCCTTCAGAATGGACTGGTTGGATCTCCTTGCAGTCCAAAGGACTCTCAAGAGTCTTCTTCAACATCACAGTTCAAAAGCATCAATTCTTCGGCGCTCAGCCTTCTTCACAGCCCAACTCTCACATTCATACATGACCACAGGGAAAATCATAGCCTTGACTAGACGGACCTTCGTCGGCAAAGTAATGTCTCTACTTTTGAATATACCATCTAGGTTGGTCATAACTTTTTTTCAGAGTAGGTGAGGTGAGGTGAAGTCGCTCAGTCGTGTCCGACTCTTTGCAACCCCATGGACTGTAACCTACTGGGCTTCTCTGTCCATGCAATTCTCCAGGCAAGAATACTGGAGTGGATTGCCATTTCCTTCTCCAGGGGATCTTCCCAACCCAGCGATCAAAGCCGGGTCTCCCGCATTGGAGGCAGACGCTTTAACCTCTGAGCCGCTGCAGTCACCATCTGCAGTGATTTTGGACACCCCCAAAATAAAGTCAGCCACTGTTTCCATTGTTTCTCCATCTATTTGCCATAAAGTGATGGGACCAGATGCCATAATCTTCATTTTCTGAATGTTGAGCTTTAAGCCAACTTTTTCACTCTCCTCTTTCACTTTCATCAAGAGGCTTTTTAGCTCCTCTTCACTCTCTGCCATAAGGGTGGTGTCATCTGCATATCTGAGGTTATTGATATCTCTCCCGGCAATCTTGATTCCAGCTTGTGTTTTTTCCAGCCAGCATTTCTCATAATGTACTCTGCATAGAAGTTAAATAAGCAGGTTGACAATATACTGCCTTGACGTACTCCTTTTCCTATTTGGAACAAGTCTTTTGCTCCATGTCCACTTCTAACTGTTGCTTCATGACCTGCATACAGATTTCTCAAAAGGCAGGTCAGGTGGTCTGCTATTCCCATCTCTTGAAGAATTTTCCACAGTTTATTGTGATCCACACATTCAAAGGCTTTGGCATAGTCAATAAAGCAGAAATAGATGTTTTTCTGGAACTCTCTTGCTTTTTCCATGATCCAGCAGATGTTGGCAATTTGATCTCTGGTTCTTCTGCCTTTTCTAAAACCAGCTTGAACATCAGGGAGTTCACAGTTCACATGATGCTGAAGCCTGGCTTGGAGAATTTTGAGCATTACTTTACTAGTATGTGAGATGGGTGCAATTGTGCAGTAGTTTGAGCATTCTTTGGCATTGCCTTTCTTTGGAATTGGAATGAAAACTGACCTTTTCCAGTCCTGTGGCCACTGCTGAGTTTTCCCAATTTGCTTGCATATTGAGTGCAGCACTTTCACAGTATCATCTTTAATGATTTGAAATAGCTCAACTGGAATTCCATCACCTCCACTAGCTGTGTTCATAGTGATCTTTTCTAAGGCCCACTTGACTTCACATTCCAAGATGTCTGGCTGTAGATTAGTGATCACATCATCATGATTATCTGGGTTGTGAAGATCTTTTTGTACAGTTCTTCTGTGTGTTCCTGCCACCTCTTCTTAATATCTTCTGCTTCTGTTAGGTCCAGACCATTTCTGTCCTTTATTGAGCCCATCTTTGCATGAAATGTTCCCTTGGTATCTCTAATTTTCTTGAAGAGATCTCTAGTCTTTCCTATTCTTTTCTTTTCCTCTATTTCTTTGCATTGATTGCTAAAAAGGCTTTCTTATCTCTTCTTGTTATTCTCTGGAACTCTGCATTCAGATGCTTATATCTTTCCTTTTCTCCTTCGCTTTTTCCCTCTCTTCTTTTCACAGCTATTTGTAATCCCTCCGCCCCCAGACAGCCATTGTGCTTTTTGTATTTCTTTTCCATGGGGATGATCTTGATCCTTGTCTCCCATACAGTGTCACGAACCTCATTCCATAGTTCGTCAGGCACTCTATCTATCATATCTAGTCCTTAAATCTATTTCTCACTTCCACTGTATAATCATAAGGGATTTGATTTAGGTCATGCCTGAATGGTCTAGTGGTTTTCCCTACTTTCTTCAATTTAAGTCTGAATTTGGTAATAAGAAGTTCATGATCTGAGCCATAGTCAGCTCCTGATCTTGTTTTTGTTGACTCTATAGAGCTTCTCCATCTTTGGCTGCAAAGAATATAATCAATCTGATTTCACTGTTGACCATCTGGTGATGTCCATGTGTAGAGTCTTCTCTTGTGTTGTTGGAAGAGGGTGTTTGCTATGACCAGTGCATTTTCTTGGCAAAACTTTATTAGTCTTTGCCCTGTGAATAAGATAAATTTGGTTTCTATTCTTCTGAAAATAAGCATTAATTATTTTACTAATAAATAAATTTAATATGAGCCAAGTTTATGAAGAAACCTCAGGATATAGTGAAAACACACAATACAGAGGTCTGACCTGGTGAAGGAAGTGAAGAAAGGATCTGTCATGATTTGCTTTCATAGGAAAGACTGATCTGGCTCAGGAACATGAGAATATGGAGAGGGAGAGAATAAAGAGCTGGAATAAAGGGCAAATAGGAATGAAGAGGTGAAATTAGAAAATGATGGGGTGTGTTAGAGGTCCTTGAGTAGACCAGAAATGGAGAGAAATGCTAATGCAGTCAGGAATGTCAAATTCTGGAGGACCCTTACAGATTTCATATTTCAGTTTCATCCTGTAGTAGCATACGGGGTGTTAGGACATGGAATTTTCGGGGAGAATATTGGCAACATAAGCAAAGAAGCTTATGTATTAGACACAAAATGGATTTGGGATAGAGAAAAGGAGGAATAAGGGAGAATGTGAAAGAAGAAAGTTGTAAATTAAAAAGATTTGTTAAATTAATTCTGCAATTGTTCAGTAATGAGCCTGAATTAGGATAAAGAGGATTTTGAATGATTTTTTTTTTTAAGAGTTAAGAAATCTCAGCTCTTCTTTGAAAGGTCAAGTTCTCTGAACATCTCAGAGCATAAAAGTCACTTTATATTGAAAAAACACTATTCAAATTATAGTAAAACTTGCACCACTTTGGTACCAAACATTTTCCAAAACTGATAGAAATGAAAAAGGTAAGGTTAATTAAAGGGTAAAGGCAGTGGAAGAAGCAAACTATTACTAAGATACAGTAAGTATAAGGATTCTAGATTTCTTGATAGACCAGATTCTTCCTTGCTTGCTCAGTAGCTTCAGTTACGTCCTACTCTGCAACCCTATGGACTATTACTTGCCAGGCTCTTCTGTCAATGGAATTCTCCAAGCAAGAATACTGGAGCAGGTTGCCATGCCCTCCCCCAGATCATCTTTCTGACCCAGGGATCGAATCCGTGTCTCTTATGTCTCCTACACTGGCAGGCAGGTTCTTTACCATTAGCACCAACTGGGAAGCCCAAACCCAATTCTAGCGCATGTACAAAAGAACATGAGAAGTTCATCCAGATCTACAGATATTTTCTTCAAATAGAAAAAATCTATTTGTTAATTTTCTTCTTATTAACATGGATAATATATAGCCTATTTTTCACAAAAGCAGTAAGGAAGACATTTCTACAGTTCTCTAAAAAGATTTTCAAAAACCATGCAAAAAGGTCTATTTCTAGCCTGAAAGATGAAAACTCTATCTCTCAGTAAATGAAAACACCATTTACCATAAAAACCTTCAGTAGTAAGAGTGAAGTTTCACCAATATTAATTCCATGATATGGTTGCTCCTTTAGCAACCAAATCTCCTGGGGACTACATGGGGCTCTGAAAGTGTTTTTCAAAGTTTCCTCAGAATCTAATGAGGATAATTTGCTAATGGATGTTTTGTTTGATTTTTATCCAAAGGCAAAAAGGACATAACTGATTAGCATCTGAATGTGAGAAACACAAGTGTTTCCTTAAAAGATGATGCTCTCATGGTACAAACAAGAGCCATAATTAATGTTTCATCAAATCTGTAAAAGAAAATGGAGAGGACACTGTCTTCCACCATGAAAGATGTATGTACAAGAATGAGAACTATGCTTTGGGAGATCATCTGTGCATTCTCTTCAGATATGGCACTGTTTAGTCTTAAGTTAAAAACAAATAAATAGGCTATTAACATGTTGATCAATATTTAGCCCTGCCCTTGCAAGTTTCACATTTAAGTTATTTTAGATTCATGTCACTTGAAATAGATATTCTCATGACACTTGGTTTGCACTCATATTACTTCTTTATACTTTTGAAAAATTTTTAGAATAAAATAGTAAAATTTCTAAAGGCACAAAGAGTTATAATTGAATACTTCCCTTCTGTTTCTTATCACTTTCTCTTTTACTGCCCAGACTTAACCACTAATAGTTTCTCATTAACCAAAATATGAAGAAAATAAGAAATTATAATGTGACATAAAAACAATACCTTGCTTGGGCTTCGCTGATAGCTCAGTTAGTAAAGAATCTGCCTGCAATCTAGGAGACCCTAGTTTGATTTCTGGGTTGGGAAGATCCACTGGAGAAGCTATAGGCTACCCACTCCAGTATTCTTGGGCTTCCCTTGTGGCTCAGCTGGTAAAGAATTCACCTGCAATGCAGAAGATCTGGGTTCAATCCATGGCTTGGGAAGATCCCCTGAAGAAGGGAAAGGCTACCCACTCCAGTTTTCGGGCCTGGAGAATTCTATGGACTCTATGTAGTCTATGGAGTTGCAAAGAGTTGGACACAACTGAGCAACTTTCACTTTCACTTTCATGCAAAGTATTTTACAATCCATTAATAACTCCCATATGATTTTTTATCTTCATCCAACTTTGTACAGAGGGTAAAACTGGGGCTAAGAAAGAAAAGCAACTTAGAGACACAGACATGGAGAACACACTTGTAGAATTGGGAATTTGTTGTATGATGCAGGGAGCTCAAACCTAGAGCTCTGCGACAGCTTAGAGGGGTGGGATGGGGTGGGAGGTGGGAGGGGACTTTAGGAGGGAGGGTACTTGTGTGTCCCTATAGCTGATGCATGCTGATGTATGGCAGAAACCAACACAATATGGTAAAGCAATTATCCTTCTATTAAAATTTAAAAAATTAAATTATTTGTTTAAAAAGGAAGCAAAGAGGAAATAGATTACAGAGATAATGTCTGTGGGGTAGGACTTTAATGTAGATTTTCTGTCTTTAAGACTGTTAACCAACACAGGTAGGCATACATGCTTACAGTATCTGCAGAGGACATCACAAAGTTGTGGAAGAAAACATACTGATACAGATTCTTAAAAGCTGCTTTGTTAAAAGTTTAGAAAACCAATAATACAGTTTCACAATACAGTAACACAATGGGAGGAAATGGCCATAGAGGAAAGAGGAAGATTGAGGATCTGCTGTATAACAATAAAAGAAGAATTAAATAAGTGAATAACCAAACTCGGTATTGGATTTTTATCCAACAAAAGGATCCTCTGCAACTGAGAATCCAGTTTCAAACAGCATGAATTATAAAAGATGTACCTGAAATCTCTAGTTGAGGGTTTTCTAAAGTGACCACTAAGGCACACAGATCTCCTAAGGTGCTTTTAAAAAATCAGTGCTTACACAGATTTGGGTAAAATGATGTACTGTATTCTCTGCCCCTCTCCTTTGGAAATATGAGAATATCAAAGGTTTCGCGAACTACTAAGAGGAAGAAATGTATCTAATGTTGGGTTTATGCTAGTTTTTCTCAAATTTAATCGGCACTTGTTCCCATTATTGAAGTCATGCTGTTAAACTTTACTGGGTACCATTTCAGGAAATGGCAGCTTTAACACAGAAAGATTTGGACTGGAAGTATAGCAAGTCAGTTAAAGAAGTAAAGCATAATGTTTTTCCTATGTCACTGCATACCTTACTTTTATTCTTAACTATTCAGACAAAGGGAAAGACATCTGTGGATACTTTGCTGAGAGCTTTTACAATTGCTTCCCGGACACTAACATATTTAAGAAAAATCTGATTAGGGGAAAACATGCTTAACTTTCTATTATTCATGCTGCTTGACTTCCTTCATAGCTAAATGGATATAGTCAATCAATTAAATAATCAATCAGGACGCATTCTCTTTGTTTACAATGCATTCTGTAAGACAGATGTTGAATCTGCATCAAAGAGCTTGCAATGTAACTGAGGCGGCTGGGCCTGGATATACTGACAAATTATATAACTATGTGATGTTAAATATACATCATCAGAAATGTCTCAAGGCAGGCATGATTAATTACTGAGTGAGTATCATGGGTTGTTCATATGCTGTGAGTTCAGAAGGAATGAGGTCACAGTGGGTGATGGTGACTTAAAATTGGTAGTGGGGTTCCTGAGATTCACATATTGTGAAGCATATATTTATGGCCGTGTCCAGGCACAGTTTGAAAAATGGCAGAAAGTTTGAAAGCAAGCAAGTACCATAACACATTTGAGTTTCTGAATTAGAAAAGACACTTGCTGATAAGGAAGGAAGAAAAAGAAGTTAGGAAATTGGCTACTCTGCCAAGCTTTAAGAAGAGGACTTTGAAGGAAAATAGTTAAATGAAACAGGGACTAAAATATATGTATTAATTAATTGAACATCACTTAATCATTGTTCATTATCTTTGTTCACTAGTAAAGGAAGAGACACTAAGAAGTCTACATTTAGATGTGGCTAGAAGCTGGAGTACAGAGTGGAAATTGCCCATTTAGGCAATTGTAAGCTTTGGCTCAGAGATTACATGTGAAGTTAAACATTAGAAATTAATGAAGACATGTTTTTCTGATTCTATAAATCAAAAATTAATTTAGTTAACAAAAGAGCCTGGAGAGAAATATACTACATAACTAGATATAATATAACTTCTAAGACCTATGATGTATTTCCTAAATAGCATGGGATTTGCTGTATTTTTATATCTGGAAATTGCTATGTATTTATCACTTGAATAGGGAAATTTTGTTTAGCATACTTTGATGTGATGTGTATTTTTCACAGATATGTGTATAGACTACACAGATTTTTTTTTCCAGAATTTTGAAGCTTTTAAAGGAAACCCACATCTCACTGAGTTCATCTCTGTCTTTATGTAACATAGGAGGGAATTAGACAGCAATAAATATGTGTACAAAGAAGTCCTCCAGTTCTGCCTCTTACTATTTTGACAATATGACACTCTAAAAGAGACAGGCACGAAGCACCAGAATTGTGCACATGAATACATACCTTTATAGAAGACACAGGGATATATGTATGTATATATCTATAGTAATATCTGTATTTCAGCATGTGTCTTCAAGCAAACGTGTGTGTGTGTGTGTGTGTGTGTGTTACTAAGGTTATCACTAAGGAATTTAATGTGAATTAACTAGAAACTGAACCAAAGCATCCTCAAAACTGAATCCCAATCCATATCACAGTTCAAAACATTTTCATAGAAACGTTAAAAATGCTAATCTAATATTAATATGCCAAACCTAAACATTGCCTAAACAGTTTCAGAATCTAATCTGAGCCAGAATTATCCACCATGAGTGAGTAACTCTAATTCCCTTGCTCAAATCCAGTTAGTCCAGACCACATTATGCCCAGTCATCAGAGAGAGCCAGACTCATCAAGGAACCAGCATTAGCACTGAAATCAAAAGTTTGAAATTAGGTTAGAGGATGATCTGCTTTTTGTTTTTCTTAAGAATTTTAAAGAGATATCCAATGTATTCCATCTAAAAATATTTATTGAACACCGACTGTTCTCTCAGCACTGAAAAGTGCTCTGGGAGGTACTAAGGAAAACTTGAAAATGGCTTTGCCCTTGTGGAATGTACTAGACTGGGGCTTCTCTGGTGGCTCAGACAGTAAAGAATCCAACAGCAATGCAGGCGATATGGGTTTGATCCCCAGGTTGGGAAGATCCCCTGAAGAAGGGAATGGCAAACCTCCAGTATCTTTGACTGGGAAATCCCATGGACAGGGGAGCCTAACAGGCTTTATAATCCATGGGGTCACAAAGAGTTTCAGACACTGAGCGACTTAACACTTCACAATTTCTAGCTTAGTAGAAGAAAATAGATATTAAGCAAATACTTTCCCCAAAATGCATTCAGTAGATTGTGAGGTGTGTGAAGCAGCAGCAGCAAAAGCACTTATAAGAGAGGATATACAGGATTCTCCTTAGCAAATGGTGCAGTCAGAAATTTGAGACTGAATCAAAATGCTCTCATCTGTTAAACTAAATTTGGCTGGTGAGTGAATTTTTTCTGGATGTGTAAGTGATGCAAATTTATGCAAATACTTTATATCCTGACTCTTCACACCCCTTTTCATATAATTTCCTTATTGGGCTCACTGCAGTTAAAATAATGTTTATACTATAGAGAAAGTCTTAAGACTGCATGGGATTTGACATGCTGAAAAAATTTAGAACTAGCTTTTTGTCTTTGCAGCCTTATAAATCTGCCACTTTTCAGACTGTTTTAAAAGGTGAATATATTTATTTTAGCAAATTTATTCTTTAAGTCTGATAAAATCTCTGGGTTATATTTAATTGTATGATTTAAATAACTTTGCAGTATTTAGTTCATGTCTAATTTATTTTATTTCTTATTTTATTTCATTTCTCTAACTAGGAGAGGTGCAAGTATGTATTACAAAAGATATAAAATATGCTTGGAGAAAAAAGTATGAAAGGAAACAAGAAAAACATAAACCTAGAGTGTTATTCTATCCTGAAAAATATACAGTAAATTTAAAATTATCTGCTACCCCTAGGTTACTAATTTGAAGATTCAAAATTACGTATAATTCAATATCCTTTTAAAATGTGTGGTGATGACAGTAGACTCTGCTGATTTCTTTCTGCATTTGTTTGTTTCCATTATTCAAAGTGACTTTTTTCTTTGAATTAATTCTTTTTTGAATTGTGGACTGCTTTTCATTACACTTTGCTTTGTAAGGTTTACAAAAATGTCCCAACAACAGGAATATAAAGAGGGATGTAATTTGGGAGGTTATAAATGACATCTCATAACTGTAATAAAATAAGCAAGGATAAATAAAACTGGATTAAATTGAAGCCCATTAGTGAGATACGAAACAACACGAAAAGGGACTGGAAGAATTTAGCAGCAAACCTTCAAAGATGTTCCTTTGTGTAATAAATGGCTGACTGTGGTGAGAAGCCTACTCAAGGGTCCCTGCACATGCCAAGTCATGCACTGCCCTTGCAGCTAAGAGGAGAAGAACCACGTTGTCTGTGTACACAACAGTGGCTACTTGCATCGTTGAGAAAGAAGTTGAAAGTTCTGAACCACTGAAATAAAATCTAATTCTACAATAGTTTGTTGTTAATTCTGTCAGTGACTCCCATTATGGAGACACTGGCTTCTCTTGGTTCTTATCTCCAGGTCCCAATACCTGAGTTCTGCTGTTACACGGTAGTGGGTGGGGAGCAGAAGGGAAGGAAGAAGGTTAAGATGACTATGGAAGCTGAAGTCAAGTAGTCAGGTATCATACACAAGTGACATCACTTCACTTTCCAAATCTCAGTTTCTAAATCTGTGAAATGGTATAATAACAGTCCTACCAGAGGACATTGTTGTAAAGACAATGAAATGTAGCCTTACATGCTCTAGGCAGTGCAGCATATAACAAGCTCATAACTATGAGGAAAGGTGAAACAGAAGAAGGTATATAGTAAACATTGGATAAGGAGTGGAAGTAGATATAAGCATAAAGAGAAGCTCAGAGAAAAGAGGGCTGAAAATACACTAACACTGATGTACAATGCGTGGGAGTTTCACACATAAATGAAGGCGATGCCATTAACAGTCTTATGAGTTACAGTCAGATTCTGGTTTCAGAAGCCAGGTAAACCTGAGTCTGCCTCCTTAGATTCCTGAATTTTACATTATAGTCACAATACAAGCATTTCCTTTATAGTCACTTAAAGAGATTTTATTGGTTTAAAAATTCACAAGGGTGTTACTCGTCACTACCAGTTGTTGGAAATACTGAGGTTTCAAAGCATCAATTTGGGATGAAGACTGTAACAGTCTTTTAGTAACTGTCATGCATAAAATCCACCAATGGTATTTATTATTTTAACTGACACTAGAGGAAGGTACAGAAATCCTGATGCTTAAATTTCTCGGTTTGTGGAATCCTTATATAATTCTTATGTTAAATACTTTCATTCCAAACATATCAATATATCTGTAAAATGCTTAAGTGCTATCAGTGTGTTGGGTAAACCAGAAGTGACCAATTAGATGGGAACGTACAAATAAATTGTTCTGTTCGCTCCAAACATAAATGCAGCTGACTCTCCTTAGTGACAGAGTATAAATAGATCATGTTATATAAGGCACATTGAGTTTTTTTTTAACCTTCCAAAGAATTAGCATTGCGCATAGCATTACTATTTAAGAATTTCCTCCACACAGAACATGGTGTTTGAAAATCTACCCCCACTAACTCTCACCAGAACCAGGGGAGCAAACAAAGATTGAGAATCTGCATCTTGAGGAGTCAGATGAACATAGACTGGTGAACGTAGTATATGAACATAGACTGGTGTCGGCTTTGGCACGAACATTTGAACAATGCTGAAAGTAGGTATCTGGTTATTTAAATTTCTATTTAACAGAGTGTAGCATAAATCTTAGTTACCCGTCACCAAAGTAAGGTGGAGAAGGGAGAAGGGAATGGCACACCACTGCAGTATTCTTCCTTGGGAACCCTATGAACCATATGAAAAGGCAAAAGATATGACACGGAAAGATAAACCCCCAAATTGGTAGGTGCCCAATATACTACTGGAGAAGAGTGGAGAAATAAATCCAGAAAGAGTGAAAGACAGAGCCAAAGTGAAAACAACATCCAGTTGTGGATGTGATTGATGATGGAAGTAAAGTTCAGTGCTATAAAGAACAATATTATATAGGAGCCTGGAATGTTAGGTCCATAAATTAAGGTAAATTAGAAGTGGCCAAATAGGAGATGGCAAGAGTGAACAGTGACATTTTAGAAATCAGTGAACTAAAATGGACTTGAATGGGCAAATTTAATTTAGATGACTACTGTGGGCAAGAATCCTTTAGAAGAAATGGAGTAGCCCTCATAGTCAACAAAAGAGTCCAAAAGGCAGTACTTGGGTGAATCTCAAAATTAACAGAATGATCTCTGTTTGTTCCAAAGCAAATCATTCAATATCACAGTAATCCAAGACTATGCCTAAACCAGTAATGTTGAAGAAGCTGAAGTTGAATGGTTCCATAAAGACCTACAAGACCTTCTAGAACTAAAACCCCCAAAAGATGTCCTTTTCATCATAGGAGACTGGAATTTAAAAGTGGGAAATCAAGAGATATCTGGAGTAACTGACAAATTTAGCCTTGGAGTACAGAATGAAGTAGTGCAAAGGCTAATAGAACTTTGCCAAGAGAATGCACTATTCATAGCAACATGAGAGAACAACACGAGAGAAGACTCTACACATGGACATCATCACATGGTCAATAGCGAAATCAGATTGATTACATTCTTTGCAGCTAAAGATGGAGAACCTCTATACAGTTAGCAAAAACAAGGCTGGGAACTGCCTATGGCTGAGAGCATGAACTCCTTATTGCCAAATTCAGACTTAAATTGAAAAAAGTAGGAAAACCACTAGACCAATCAGGTATGACCTAAATCAAATCACTTACAATTATACAGTGGGAGTGACAAGTAGATTCAAGGGATTAGATCTGATAGACAGAGTGCCTGACATTGTACAGGAGGCAATGATCAAGACCATCCCCATGAAAAAGAAATGAAAAAAGGCAAAATGGCTGTCTGAGGAGACTTACAAATAGCTGACAAAAGAAGAGAAGCTAAAGGCAAAGGAGAAAAGCAAAGATATACCTATTTGAATACAGAGCTCCAAAGAATACCAAGGAGAGATAAGAAAGCCTTCCTCAGTGATCAATGCAAAGAAATAGAGCAAAACAACAGAATGGGAAAGACTAGATATCTCCTCAAGAAAATCAGAGTTATCAATGGAACATTTCATGCAAAAATGGGCACAATAAAGGACAGAAATGGTATGGACCTAACAGAAGCAGAAGATATTAAGAAGAGGTGGCAAGAACACCCAGAAGAACTATACAAAAAGATCTTCATGACCCAAATAACTACAATGGTGTGATCACTCACCCAGAGCCAGACATCCTGGAATGTGAAGACAACTGGGCCTCAGGGAGCATCACTATGAACAAAGCTAGTGGAGGTGATGAAATTCTGATTGAGCTATTTCAAATCCTAAAATACGATGTTGTTAAAGTGCTGCACTCAATATGCCAAAGAATGTTCAAACTACTGCACAATTACACTCATCTCACACACTAGCAAAGTAATGCTCAACATTCTCGAATCAAGGCTTCAACAGTACGTGAGCCATGAACTTCCAGATATTTAAGCTGGATTTGGAAAAGGCAGAGGAACCAGAGATCAAATTGCCAACATACATTGGATCATCAAAAAAGCAAGAGAGATACAGGAAAAAAACCTACTTCTGCTTTATTGACTATGCCAAAGCTTTTGACTGTGTTCAGTTCAGTTCAGTCGCTCAGTCATGTCTGACTCTTTGCAACCCCATGAATCGCAGCATGCCAGGCCTCCCTGTCCATCACCATCTCCTGGAGTTCACTCAGACTCACGTCCATCGAGTCTGTGATGCCATCCAGCCATCTCATCCTTGGTCATCCCCTTCTCCTCCTGCCCCAATCCTTCCCAGCATCAGAGTCTTTTCTAATGAGTCAACTCTTCTCATGAGGTGGCCAAAGTACTGGAGTTTCAGCTTTAGCATCATTCCTTCCAAAGAAATCCCAGGGCTGACCTTCAGAATGGACTGGTTGGGTCTCCTTGCAATCCAAGGGACTCTAAGAGTCTTCTCCAACACCACAGTTCAAAAGTATCAATTCTTTGGCGCTCAGCCTTCTTCACAGTCCAACTCTCACATCCATACATGACCACAGGAAAAAATCATAGCCTTGACTAGACAGACCTTAGTCGGCAAATTAATGTCTCTGCTTTTCAATATGCTATCTAGGTTGGTCATAACCTTTCTTCCAAGGAGTAAGTGTCTTTTAATTTCACGGCTGCAGTCACCATCTGCAGTGATTTTGGAGCCCCCAAAATTAAGTCTGACACTGTTTCCACTGTTTCCCCGTCTATTTCCCATGAAGTGATGGGACAGGATGCTATGATCTTCGTTTTCTGAATGTTGAGCTTTACGCCAACTTTTTTGCTCTCCTCTTTGACTCTGTGGATCACAATAAACTGTTGACAATTCTTCAAGAGATGGGAATACCAGACCACCTTACCTGCCTCCTGAGAAATCTGTATGCAGGTTAAGAAGCAACAGTTAGAATCAGACATGGAAAAACAGACTGGTTCCAAATTGGGAAAGGAGTATGTCTAGGCTGTATATTGTCACCTTGCTTATTTAACTTATATGCAGAGTACATCATGAGAAATGCTGGGCTGTAAGAAGCACAAGCTGGAATAAAGATTGACATTTGGGAGAAATATCAATAATCTCAGATATGCAGATGACACCATCTTTATGGCAGACAGTGAAGAGAAACTAAAGAGCCTCTTGATGAAAGTGAAAGAGGAGAGTGAAAAAGTTGGCTTAAAGCTCAACATTCAAAAAGCTAAGATCATGGCATCTAGTCCCATCACTTTATGGCAAATAGATGGGGTAACAATGGAAACAGTGCCAGACTTTATTTTGGGGGGGCTCCAAAATCACTGCCGATGGTGACTGCAGCCATGAAGTTAAAAGATGCTTGCTCCTTGGAAGAAGAGCTATGATCAACCTAGACAGCATATTAAAAAACAGCGATGTTACTTTACTGACCCAGTCTGTCTAGTCAATGCCATGTTTTTTCCAGTAGTCTCGTATGGATGTGAGAGCTGGATGATTAAAAAAAAGCTGAGCCCTGAAGAATTGGTACTTTTGATCTGGGGTGTTGGAGAAGACTCTTGAGAGTCCCTTGGACAGCAAGGAAGTCAAACCAGTCCATCCTAAAGGAAATCAGTCCTGAATATTCATTGGAAGGACTGAAGCTGAAGCTGAAACTCCAATACTTCGGCCACCTGATGCAAAGAACTGACTCATTGGAAAAGACCCTGCTGCCAGGAAAGACTGAAGGTGGGAGGAGAAGGGGATGACAGAGGATGAGAGATGATTGGATTGCATCACCAACTCAATGGACATGAGTTTGAGCAAGCTCTGGGAGTTGCTGATGGATAGGGAGGTCTGGCATGCTGCAGTCCATGGGGTTGCCGAGTTGGAGATGACTGAGCAATTGAATTGAACTGAACTGAACTGAAATCAAAGGGCAATTTTTTATGGCTTAGAAAATCGAATAGTATGTGAAAGTGTCCTTAAACTACACATCTACTGTGTTCACCTATGGCTGATTCGTGTCAATGTATGGCAAAACAAATACAGTATTGTAATTAAAAAAAAAAAAAAAAGTTTTGACTGTATTTTTACTTGCTGTTAGTACCGTGATAGCCCAGAAATGTCAGTCTGGTTAATTTGCATTGGAAAAGACCTCAGATAGATGAAGTCTCAGCTTTCTGAGGATGGAATGATTTAGAAATTCATTATTCATTAATATACGTGGTTCACTGTTATTTGATCCAATGAGCATTCAGGCAAATGTTTCAAAATCCATTGGGAATATCCAGAATAGTGCAGTCCTTCTTCATCCCATGCCAGTCAATTTGATAATAAGACCAAGCTTCTTGAAAGGATCTTTACATTGTATTGTGGATAACTGACAGCTGGGCATCGTTATACACATGTGAAAACATGGGCAATTTGCCCTTCTTCCCCAGTGCAGCTCTTGTCTGCCCTCTGTGAGCCAGGTTGGAATTGCACCCACCTCAAAGGACATCAGATTATTTCCGTACATTTATGGGTTTCCCCGGTGGCTCAGAAGGTAAAATATCTTTCTGCAAGCCAGGAGACCCAGGTTTGATCACTGGGTCAGGAAGATCCCTGGAGAAGGGAATGGCCACCCACTCCAGTATTCTTGCCTGGAGAATCCATGGACAGAGGAACCTGCTGGGCTATAGTCCTTGGGGTTGCAGAGTTGGAAATGACTGTGCAACTAACATTTTCACTACATTTTTCGGGTCTATGGCATCTTTTCATCAATCACTCTCACCAGTGCATGGAATAGTTACTTGCGCGTTATCTGGGGAATCTGTTGGGGTCCAGATATTGTACTGTTCTCCTATCATCTCACAGGCCTGGCAACTTCACTATTATGAGACAAGTGTTAATATTGAATACAGGAATATTACAAGCTGAAATGGTTATATTTTCTCACCCAAAGCATATTTTAATAACACTTGCAAATATTTAAATGGACATATTTAACTTCATAACTTTTCTGCCAGAAAGTAAATTGGATGATGCTTTAGAAAACATAAGGCCAAAAAGGAGGAAGAATGAACATAAATCTCATTTCATTTTGAAATCTGGGCTGACTAGCCATATAATTAGCTAACTAATTAGGAAAAATAATTAGCATCTTAAGACTTTTACTTCATCTTTTGTACTTTGGAGATTTTACTTCCCTGGAACTGTTTGTCAAGAGCTTTTATTCCTAAGAAAAAGTATTAAATCACACTTGAGGGCTATAAAATATCATCTTATAAGAAACTATTAGCACCAATTATTTGTTTAAAAAATAGGATGAGTAGCCAATAAAGAAGTTAGTTAAATTATGCTCAGAAAATTTTTTGGATAATTAATCTAATATAAATGCATTTATTTGTACAGGAAAAAAAACAAAGGAGAATAAAATATACTTAGAACATTTTAATACTTTTTGTCAACATATTTTTTAGTTAAACTTGCCTGAGCAAGACCATGATAAGAAAGTAACTGAACAACTTTGTTGATTGTCAGAGCGTTAATTTTGTCATTCCAAAGACCTATCCTCTCTTTTGTTAATGGACCTGAAATAAAAGAGGGGAAAAACAAAAGAAAGAAAAAAATGGGCTAATGCTTAAGAATAAAGGAAATACATTTTGACCTGATAAAATAAATCATCTTTATTTAAAAGAAATTATAAAATTACAAGACAATAGAAAAATGAATTAATTGATAAAACATCCCAGTTACTTTTGCAGTTTTTATTTTTAAAGACCACTACAAAATATTAACCTGAGACTAAAATAAATAAATAAGTGGTATTTTTATGTGCTTTTGGTCTTCATCTCTTGAATATCACAAGATACAGCAATTTTGAATCACTGGAAATCAGTTCAATTCAGTTGCTCAGTCATGTCTGACTCTTTGCGACCCCATGAATTCCAGCATGGCAGGCCTCTCTGTGCATCACCCACTCCCGCAGTTCACTCAAGCTCATGTCCATCCAGTCAGTGACGCCATCCAGCCATCTCATCCTCTGTTGTCCCCTTCTCCTCCTGCCCCCAATCCCTCCCAGCATCAGAGTATTTTCCAATGAGTCAACTCTTGAAGTACTGGAGTTTCAGCTTTAGCATCAGTCCTTCCAAAGAACACCCAGGGCTGATCTCCTTTAGAATGGACTGGTTGGATCTCCTTGCAGTCCAAGGGACTCTCAAGAGTCTTCTCCAACACCACAGCTCAAAAGCATCAATTCTTCAGTGCTCAGCTTTCTTCACAGTCCAACTCTCACATCCATACATGACCACTGGAAAAACCATAAGTGTTGCCTATTTATCTGGCTTTTTCTTTGACTTTAGCTAGTATCTAATCTAAACTATCTCATATGTGGATACAAGTCAGAATCAAAAAAATCAGGGAAGTGTGAAAAAAATTTTAGAATGAATGTCTGAGTTCTTTCTTCTCACTCTGCTGATGATAGAAACCAGACCCCAAAATGGTTCTAAGCTATAAGTCAGATACCTACATTAGAAGCAGAAAAAGAAAACTATGTCTCTGACACTGGCTCCTGTCTGCCTTCCAATATACCACGCTGCCAACATTTAAAACTTAAAATATTCATCAATGAACTCTTTAATGGATTCATTGGTGATTTTACTAGAAATTAAAAGTTAGTTTTCTCAGGGAACAGTGAAAGAGCATATTATTAGTACTTCTTAAAATAATATTTCTATTTTATGTTTTAAATACTTTATTACATATTCATTATTTAACTACAAAAATGAAGTAAAAGTGGAAAACTCCTTTCTCTTTTCCTAAACCCACTTTTTCCATTATTTTTCTTTGTTAATTGATATGCATTCATCCTATCTTTTTTCAATGAATTGATGTGCTCACGTGAGAGTGCGTGCTCAGTCGGTTCAGTCATGTACAATTCTATGCAACGCTATAGACTGTATCGGTCTCCTCTGTCCATGGAATTCTCCAGGAAGGAATACTGGAGTGGATTGCGATGCACTCCTCCAGGGGAACTTCCCCACCCAGGGACTGAACCCATGTTTCCTGTGGCTCCTGCATGGTAGGCCCTGATGTACTCATACACATACACAAACATGTAAAATCTCAAAGTGATTTTGGGTGCAACAAGCTAAATGTACAAAAGAATCTGACTTGAACACTAAGGACACTTATTGGCTCACTTTACCAAAAGCCTAGATAAATGTAAATTTCCAAGTTGACAATTAAGTGTCTCTGGCTACATTTCCTGTGATTCTTTGTTGAACTCTACCTCCTCTGTGCACTGAGCTTTTAGTTGGATAGGTTCAGCAGTTCTGAGACTTACACCTGCATACAAGAACATCCTAATAAAGACAGAGCTGCTCTTCGAAAAGACCCCATAGCGATTGTTTTCCTAGGGAAGAAGAGTTTTCCTAGAAGGTTCCCACCAAATTTCTTCTCATAGGGCTCCTATTGGGTCATATTCCTGAACTAATCACTAGTAAAGAAGGAGGATATGGAGGCTCTAAGGTCCATGGAGACATGTGGGATGCATGGAACAAATTTCTGAAGACAGTTTGTATTCTGGTAAGAAGAAGAAGGGCGAGTACAGACACTAAGTAGACATTTTACAATGTTCACTACACACATATATATAAGTGTCTTTCTGAATGTATAAACAAAATATACGTATACAAGCATACATACCTTGAACATCTTTCATGCCATCATACAGTACACCTTATTCCCTTTCACTGCTTCATAATAGCTCATAGTACTATTGTATTATACTATTTAAATGATACCATAGTGATATGCAGAGAAGGCAATGGCACCCCACTCCAGTACTTTTGCCTGGAAAATCCCATGGACAGAGGAGCCTGGTGGGCTGCAGTCCATGGGGTCGCTAAAAGTCAGACACAATTGAGTGATTTCACTTTCACTTTTCACTTTCATGCATTGGAGAAGAAAATAGCAACCCACTCCAGTGTTCTTGCCTGGAGAATCCCAGGGACGGGGGAGCCTGGTGGGCTGCCGTTTATGGGGTCGCACAGAGTCGGACACAACTGAAGTGACTTGGCAGCAGCTAGTGATATGAATTCCTTTTTAAGTTATCAACTGTGCTTCCTAAATTTGGATGAGGCCTGAGTGAGAAATTTTTAAATAACTTTTACCAGAAAGCTAAAGCCAAACAAAAGCACATTCATAGGTTAGGTATTCATGTGAAACTACCTTAGGGAGTAGCACTCTATGCCTGGTCCCATGAGCTTTGCATGTAACCAAATAGTAGTTAATGAAGGTCCATACACCATGTTTCGCTGTTCCTTATGAAAATTCTCCTTATGGAAATTTTCCTTATGGAAATTCTTCAGTTGTGGCAAAAGGAAAATGAGAGTGGCAAAATATTTTATTTGAAAGACTTAAAGTTCCAACTGAGACCAGAATTTCTTCCCAGTAACTTCTACAAAATGGAAATTCTTCAGTTGTGGCAAAAAGGAAAATGAGAGTGGCAAAATATTTTATTTGAAAGACTTAAAGTTCCAACTGAGACCAGAATTTCTTCCCAGTAACTTTTTTAATTAAAATATGGTGAAATTGGATCTTAAACATTTGAAGAATATCTAACTTCCCAAATTAGCTGAGTGATGTTTAATTTAATCTTCATTCAATGTTATATTTAGAATTTACCTTCCTGCACTTGACTGCAAATTTAATAAGATCAAAAACAGTATTTTTCTTATTATTGCATCCCCAGAACTTAGTACAATGTTGGAAAAAAGGAGGCACTGGATAAATAACTGTTGACTGAATAAATAAATGAATAAAATAAACAGCAGTAAAGAATGGCATGGAGCTTGCCTTTTACTGGGACTGATGGTATAGAAACAGTTGCGTTGCAAGATCAAATATCCTAAGCACTGTTAGAAATGATTAGTCCTATGTGACAAGTGAAATTAATAACAGTAGGTGAGGTCAATGGAAATGACGACTCATTAAATCTTTTAATGACCAACAGTCCTATATATCCTTCCTACATGAATACAAAAAGCCTCATGTTATTTAGGATCATTTTAGTTGCAAGGAGCTGTGATACTAGTGATTTCAAGGAAGGAGGAAGAGGGGATTTATTTAATTTGACATATATTTCATTGAGTACTGAGGTACAGAAATGACTATAAATATTATCTGGGAAGCATAGGAACAGGAAAACTGCCAGAACTAGACCTTGTTCTTTCTGTCCCTCTCAGAAACTGAACACGATGTGTGATCCAGTCTTCTTAATCTGGACCAGCCTGGTTTTCTCTCAAAGCTCTGCCTTTGCTTCTTTGTGTTCTTAGTGTATCATAACTAGAATTTCCTTCTACTTCCTTGGGTTCCATTGTCTCTTTGCTTATTATAACACTTGTATTGATTCTTTGGTTCCAAGTGTTAACTGATTCACACCTGGATATCTTATTTTTAAAATACCAAATGAAATATCTCCTTTGTCAAGTTTCTGTCATCTGTTCAGACAATAAGTAACTAGTCACCCAATATATAGACTAAACTGAGTGCAATTTGTGGCTCAGGGTCATGTGGCATGTGACCTTGCAGCAGGGTGTAAATAATTACAGATTTCTGAGAGGAAACCATGGAAAAGTGGACAGGCACAAAAGAGATCTAGTGCAAACACTTATTAATACTTATCAGCTATCTTTTTAAGATTAAAAAGTAAATACAGGATTAAAGATAGTTCATTTTATCTTTATAACACTGAATCATTCCATGTATCCTGGTGTATTTTCCCCAGTCTGTTTTTCTGCATATATTTCCAATACTGTGTACTGTTTACTTTTTGGGGGGTAGGGGGGTGGGGGAAAGAGATAGGATCTCACACTGTATTTTGATAGATCTCTCATTTTCCTTGATTATTTATACTACTTACTCTCTTTAGGAAAACAACATTGATTTAAATGACTATATAATATTCTTTTTTAGAATTCATCATCTTTATTTACTCCCCCTGCTCTCAATTCCTGCCAAGAGATCTGTAGACCTAATGATACTGCAGCCAATATCCTTTTACCTAAATGTCTCTTCATATTCTGATTAGGTCCTTAGATTAGATTCCTAGAAATGAAATTCCTGGATAAATTGACTTGAACATTTAAAAGGTTATTTAAATTTATTGCCAAACTGCTTTTAAAAGTTTGTGTTGACTTTTACTCTCAGTAATTGTATAAGAAGATATCATTTATTTCTCATTAATTATCCCTAGCATGGGGCTAATGACTGTTCCTATGAAGTTGAAAGACAGGATTTCTAAATAATAGAAGAGTAGGCTGTTAATGCTTGAAGTATTGAAATCTAGAATCAAATGAGTATATATTTCCTCTTATGGAGCTGCTTTCTGATTTGTACTAGTCTAGGCAAACGGCATAAACTAAATCGTGTTACAGTTTTACTAGCATAGGATATTGGACCATAAACTATCAATAAAACTCCCCACATTTTAAAATTAATTCACTTATTTGGTCTGTTATTTTTTTGTTCTCAAAAATATCAGATGTCAACTGTAAGCTCAGGTTATGCTCAGATGGTTCAGATGGTAAAGCATCTGCCTGCAATGCGGGAGACCCAGGTTTGATTCCTGCATCAGGAAAATTCCCTGGAGAAGGAAATGGCAACCCACTCAGTACTCTTGCCTGGAAAATTCCATGGACAGAGAAGCCTAATAGGCTAAAGCCCATGGGATCGCAAAGAGTCAGTCACAACTGAGCAACTTCCCTTTCTTTCTATTTGTTCTATTATTTTCTTGTTCTCAAAAATGTCAGATATTAACTGTAAGCTTAGGCTGTAGGGACAAAAATATGAATAAAGGTCTTTCCATGCCTCCAAACCCCAAGATGGTGGAAAGACATGGAAACAATCTATTACAATGCAATATTTTAAATGATATGAAAGAAGAAAATTCACAGAGCTGTTGGTTCCACAAGGAAGAGGTGGCTCACTCTGCAACAAGAAACAACCAAGAGAGGTTTCACAGGGAAAACTGATAATACTTTGATATTAACACTGAAGTACTAAGCAAACCATGAACTGGTTAAGCTTGCAGTTGGAGAAGAGGGGAAAAAAAAGGAGATAGATTTGGGTAGTGAAACTTCTTTCATATAGTTCTGAATTTACCTTGAAAGCAAAAACAAGCCACTGAAAGCTAGAGAAAATTAAAAGTCATTAGACTGATCCAGGGAAAGATGAAGAGTTGCTGATAATGCTGAGTCCCTGGGGAGCAGTGTAGAGAACTTGGTGATATTTGAGAGATAAAGTCAGTGATGTTTATCAACCAATTAGATGTGGATTTCAGAGAAATGGAAGTTGAGTTGTTTCAGTGGATTTTTAGTACATGGTGGATCTGTGGATATATATGTCAGAGTGAGAGTCTGTTTGAGCTCTATTAAGTTTGAAAAGAATGAAAAATATGAATTTGCATATATAAAATTGGAATTTTATAAATAAGTGGAAACATGATTAAAATTTGAGAGTTAAGAGCATATAAATAGATCATAAATCATATTTGAAATTATCAACAGGGGAGAGTATAAAAGGTAAGAAGAACATGGGGTATAAAATGGAACCCTAGGAACGATGATTGATTTTAGAATTGTATGGGAGAAAGGAGCAACTAAAGGAGACCAAATCCATGTTTCTAAAGGCTCAGTGCTATTCAAGAAAAGAGTGAGTGCTTTAGAAGCTCAGAAGAGAAGGAATGGACAACTTTGTCAAACACAGCAGAGATCAGGTAAAATAAAGGCTAAAATTGCCCAGAGTACTTTGTAACTGAAGGTGATCATAGACCGGGCCCTTTACGGTGGCTTTTGTGGAGGTATAAATCATATTGTGGTATAAAAAGTAGAGAATGGTAGTGGAAAATTAGCTAAAATATAGACTACTATCTTCAGAATTCGATAGTGATGTAAAGACTATACATAATCATAATCATAAGATATTTCATAGTGGAATGAAGTTATGAATAGCAAAGTCTCTGAGAATGGAGAGTTTGAAGATAAAAGAAGAGGATATTTAGTGATAAGAAATAGACTAGAAAGAGTCTGATGACCCACTGATTTAACTTAAAATGACAAAAGAAATAGCATATTTTGATTCAATATTGCAGCTATATGTTTTCAATCATTTTTAAAATTTTTATACAACTTTTAAAGATTACTTTTCATTTACAATTATTACAAAATATTGGTTATATTCCCTATGTTGTACAATACTTCTTGAGCCTGTCTTATATTCAGCAGTTTGTATCTCCCATGCCCTGACCTCAATCCCCGTTTCCCCACAGATAACTACTAGTTTGTTCTCTATTTATGTGAATCCGCTTCTTTTTTGTTATATTCACTAGTGTGTTGCATTTTTAGATTCCATATATAAGTGATATCATACAGTATTTGTCTTTCTCTGACTAATTTCATTTGTCATAATGGCCTTCAAGTCCATCCATGTTGCTGCAAATGGAAAAATAGTGTCTTTTTGTGGCTGAGGAGTATATCATTTTGTGTGAGTGTGTGTGTGTACGTGTATATATAAATATATATAATATATATGTATGTATGTATATGTAATATATACCTGTACACACACACACACACACACACACACACACACACATATATACACACACACACACATATCTTCTTTATCCATTCATATATTGATGGAGAGTTATGTTACTTCTGTCTCTTGGCAGCTATATGTGTTTAAAATTTTACATAATTGAGATTAAGTGCTTATACAGTGTATTTTGCTTATAAAATGAGTATTCCTAATTCAAAGATATAAACCTCTGGATTTCAACTTGTGACCAGAGTCAATATGTCCAAACCATTTGACAGATTCCATTAATGTGCACTTTGTTAATTTCAAATTATATAGCCATGGTCTAGAAAAAATATAGAAAGACATTTCAACAATAAACAAATAGGTAAATAAATAAAACATAAAAAGACACAATACTCGGTTGGATAAAATTGTCTACACAGTTGCAGCCTGGAAACCCAATAGACTGTTAAATCTATGAGTGGAGAAACTCTATCTTCTTCATTATTTTATCTCCAGGACCTCACACAGTTCCTAGTAGTACATACTTCCCTGATGGCTCAGAGGTTAAAGCATTTGCCTGGAATGCAGGAGACCCGGGTTCAATCCCTGGGTTGGGAAGATCCCTGGAGAAAGAAATGGCACCCCACTCCAGTACTCTTTCCTGGAGAATCCTATGGAGGGAGGAGCCTGGTAGGCTACAGTCCGTGGGGTGGCAAAGAGTCAGACACGACTGAGCAGTCACTTTCACTAAACATCATAGAGTGCATTGTGTAGGTGACTTTTAGGAGCATCAGACTGGGGAGATGATCAAAGTCATGGAAAACTGATTTATTCTGTTTGTGCAACTCAGCAGAGAACTGGACAAGACATTTAAAAGTCTTGACTCTATATTTGATTTCCAAAAGCAAGTTGACATTGGAGAAAAGGGTAATCTTTTCATATGTATAATCACTCATGTGTTTCCTCTGCTTTTCTATATGTGCTTCCTACATGTTCTGTAATCATAAATCTATTACCCCTTGTTTTCTCTCTCTATTTTTCTTCCTTCTTTCCTTACTAGTGGACTCTTGGCATTTATGTTTGGCTATTTTTACCTGAAGGAAAGTAATAGCCTCCTAACTGGTATCCTTCTACTGTAACATCTAAAGAACCACTAGTGTCATCTTTCCAAATTGAAACTGATGTCCTGCTCTAAAAATGTAATGGCTCCATATTGCTCTCAGAAACAAGTTCAAAATTCTATGAGATTTTTTAAGTCCATGCTTAGTCTGGCCATACCTGACTCCTAGTTATTAGCTCACGTCCCTTTCTCTCTCCCTCACTGTGTTCTACTGTTGCTATATCTCTTCCCAACTAGACTCTTTGGGCCAGCAGTGCCAGAAATGATCTTTCCAACCCAGTTCCCCTTTTTCTTGCAACTAGCTGGTGCTGGCTACAAAAACCACAGCTGTTTTCCTAGTTCAACTTGTTCACGACAGGCTGTGTTCTTTGTAACAAATATCATATAGTTGTTAATAAACTTTTCCCTCCTTTCTTTCTCTAAAGAATATATATTCCACAAGGTCAGAGATTTATCCATTTGTTTATATCTGTGTTTCCACTGTCTGATACACTCACTGAATGTAATTGGAAAAAATAAATGAAATGATGAATATTGAGAAAAAATGTTAATTATCTCTCACAATTAGTACAATTTTTAAGTGATTTTTAAGGATAAGTATCTGGGTCCATAATACAGAGAAAAAAAATCCAATTCTTTTTCAGTCTTCCACACACGCAAGTCTGATAGTCAATATTGTGGTGAGAAAGTTATGAATATGAAACTTTGATTAACTTAAGTTTTCAATGTTCTCAAGTTAATGATCTTTTAAGGGTTTATGTTAATTGAAGAACAAATTTAAACTCAATATTGGTATCTGTCTCCATTTAATGTAAAACAATCACAGGTTTTTTTCCACTGTATTATATAGCTTATATAATCTAGCATAAATTCCCAGAATTAAATATTTACAAATTCACAATTTTGATACGGAGTAATAATTTATTTTTCCTTGATTTACCTTTTATTGTTTGTTCATTTTTACTGAAGTATAGCTTATTTCCAATGTTTGTGTTAGTTTCATGTGTATAACAACATAATTCAGGTATCTTTTCAGATTCTTTTCCGTCATAGGTTATTGCAAAACACTGAGTATAGTTCTCTGTGTTAGACAGTAGGTCCCTGTTAGTTATCTGTAATTATTTAGTTTTGATGACTAAAAGTTTTAATCAGCCTCTGGACCCACAGTCTGGATGTCAGAAATTGCAAACCATGTTAAACTAAATAATCAAGAAAATAAAGCAATTGAATGTTACTTTCAACAATGAGAGTGGAACCAACAAAATAATTTTTTTTGGTAAATATCAATGAACCAGAAATCAAGTATTTTTGAAGATCCCACTCTCCTAATATTTTTTGTTGTGGTTGTGGCAAAATATATGCAAAATAAAATTTACCATTTTATCCTCAAATGTTAAGGTTAAATAAAGATGTAACATACATGGCAGAGACTACTTTGCTGTTCTCCAGATCTGTGTTTTCTATCCTTGTACTTATAGCTGTCCTTTATTTACAGCTGTGCTATTAGTTTGGTGTGGGCATATGGCTTGATCATAGCTCTTGTAATGAGGTCTGAGCAGAAGTTAACATTCTGCCCATTCACACTTGCTCTATAAAATACTTCCATTGAGAGTTCCTCCATGCTTTTTGCTCATCTAGTGGTTGGAATGACAGGACTGAAAGACCACAGAGGAGAGTAAACTCACAAGAGGAAAAGATGCTGGTTTCCTGAATGATCACTTGGAAGGTGAACTGACACAATGGAGCATTTAATGCCATCACTTAATGTGGTGTGGAATTAGGAATTTTGATGGTCACAGATATAGAATCCAGTATTATCCTAACAAATACCATGCGCTCTCCATAGCAGATACAAATATGGACTGCTAGACTTTCCAGGTATTGAACTAGCAAAACATCTAAGGGGTGCCTTTTCTTTTGTTTGCTTTCCTCTTAAACGACTAGTTTCTAGAAGTTGATGGTAGCAGTTGAGGAGACAAATAAAACGACCTGATATTACTAACAGCAGGAAGAAAGGCTGGGATGACCAGCACGTCCTTTAGGGGATGGCATATTTCCCTACAGAATGCCTGAGGCTGACCTGACTTCACATCAGAATGTAATGATGGTTGCCACAGCAATGGGATGGTAACATTTATTTCTGTTGAAAACATCTGAAGCACATGATGCACCTTTTCCAAAGCAAATGCTCTACTTAGAAGTCATTTGCCCAGATTCTCTCCTAAACTGCTACGATTCCCTATTGAGCTCCACTCCTCACTATAAAGGGCAAAGGGCTCATCTCATGTTTCTGATGTGACTGTTCAGTCCATTTTCAGTTTATCAGAAAGACTAGAAGGGGATACAGGAGGATTCCTTTGACTGGGGAGGATGTGAACCATAAAGGTGATAAGGTATAAACTGTTCCCTGTGAGAAGAAGGAAGGACTTCCTTCTTAATCACTACACATGGATGTGTCTGATAGTGAGCCCTGCTAGAGTAACTTAACAGACAATATAGTTTTACTTTCTCTTAAAGAGTTAAAACAATACTCTTAGGAAGATCTGGGGGATGGGGAGATCTCTGAATTAATGAATCTCACCTAAAATGACTTGTAAAAGTAGCCGGATTAGCAGAGAAATTATTCTCTTGTTTAAAATATGTCAGTGGCTCCATGTTGGGATACCAGACATGGAACAACAAACTGGTTCCAAATTGGGAAAGGAGTATGTCAGGGCTATATATTGTCACCCTGCTTATTTAAGTTGTATGCAGAGTATATCATGTGAAATGGCAGGCTGGATGAAGCACAAGCTGGAATTAAGATGGCTGGGAGAAATAACAATAACCTCAGATACACAAATGACATCACCATTATGGCAGAAAGCAAAGAGGAACTAAACAGCCTCTTGATGAAAATGAAAGAGAGTAAAAAGCTGGCTTAAAGCTCAACATTCAAAAAACTAAGATCATGGCTTCCAGTCCCATCACTTTATGGCAAATAGATAGGGAAACAATGGAAACAGTGACAGACTTTAGTATGGGGGCTCCAAAATCACTGTAGATGGTAACATCACCCATGAAATTAAATGACACTTGCTCCTTGGAAGAAAAGCTATGACCAACCTAGACAGTATATTAAAAAACAGCGACATTACTTTGCCGACAAAGTTCTGTCATCAAAGCTGTGGTTTTTCCAACTGTCATGTATGGGTGTGAGAGTTGGACCATAAAGAAGAATGAGTGCTGAAGAAGTGTTACTTTTGAACTATGGTGTTGGAGAAGACTCTTGAGAATGCCCTGGACTCCAAGGAAATCAAGCCAGTCAATCCTAAAGGAAATGAACCATCAATACCTCCTGATGTGAAGAACTGACTTATTGGAAATGACCCTGATGCTGGGAAAGATTGAAGGCAGGAGGAGAAGGGGATGACAGAGGATGAGATGGTTGGATGGCATCACTGACTCGATGAACATCAGTGTGGGCAAGCTCTGGGAGTTGGTGATGGACAGGGAAGCCTGGGGTGCTGCATTCCATGGGGTCACAGAGTTGGACATGACTGAGCGACTGAACTGAATTGAACTGATGTTGGGATAAATGTTTAAATTCTTAAGAAGCTACTAATGCCTGAATCATCATGCCCTTACTCTCTTCTACATACCCATCTCAGAACAACCTTCACATCTCTATCTTTACTTCAGCTTTGTTTCTTGCAATTTTATAAATTGCCATGTTTGCTTGCATCTCTTAACATATTCATTTGCTGTTTGTACTGCATAGAATGTTCACTGTGGGGCCACAGTTTTTAAAATACATCTCATTCATTAACATAGCACTGAGACAGTGCTAACTTCAAGCTTTCCTTGTCTCTTCAACTAAGTTGAGGATCCTTTCACATGTCTGTTGTGGGTTGCATTATTTGTTTAAAATATCCTCTGGTGGGACTTTGCCTTTCTGTCTCCTCTTAGTGGAGAAGTGTTGGAGAAGGCAATGGCACCCCACTCTAGTACTCTTGCCTGGAAAATTCCATGGACAGAGGAGCCTGGTAGACTGTAGTCCATGGGGTCATGAAGAGTTGGACATGACTGAGCGACTTCACTTTCACTTTTCACTTTCATGCATTGGAGAAGGAAATGGCAACCCACTCCAGTGTTCTTGCCTGGAGAATCCCAGGGACGGGAGAGCCTGGTAGGCTGCCATCTCTGGGGTCGCACAGAGTCACACATGACTGAAGTGACTTAGCAGCAGCAGCAGCAGTGGAGAAGTGTATTTCCTTCCTCATTAATGCATGATTTTACTACGAGGCTCCCTGGTGGCTCAGCTGGTTAAGAATCCACCTGCAATGAAGGAGACCTGGGTTCGATCCCTGGATTAGGAAGATCCCCTGGAGAAGGAAAATGCTAAGCATTCAAGTATTCTGGCCTGGAGAATTCCATGGACTGCACAGTCAAAGGGGTCACAAAAGAGTTGGACACAACTGATCAACTTTTACTTTCACTTTGCTTTCTACAATGAAATAAGAGTGAAAGTGATAATATGTTCATGAAGAGGCTTCAAGGCTGGTATAGCTAAGATAGAAAATAATAGTTTCTCCTGGATTCCAGAAAGAAAGGATGTGGACAAGAGTTGCAACTGACCCACAAGGAATATTAACATGAACAATAAATAAGTAATTAAACCTTTATCATTGTGTAAGTCACAGAGACTTGAAATATGTCTGTTATTTGAACATAATGTAGCAAAAGCTGACTAACTGTCATACTTCACTTTTTTTAAATAAGAGGAAGTTTAGCAAAACAATATTAAACAGGCTGTAAATTCAAATTCCTATATTCAATGCCCATTCTGCCACTTGATGCTTTGCATTTTTAAATATCACAATTAATGTCTTTGGCCTTTGTTACTTTACTTGTGAAATGGAGATGATACTAGTATATACTTCATAAGGTAGTGGTCAGGATTTAATGAGTTAATATTATTAAGATTCAGTTCAGTTCAGTTCAGTTCATTTCAGTCACTCAGTCATGTCTGACTCTTTAGGGCCCCATGAACCGCAGCATGCCAGGCCTCCCTGTCCATCACCGACTCCTGGAGTCCACCCAAACCAACTCATCCTCTGTCATCCCATTTTCCTCCTGCCCTCAATCTTTCCCAGCATCAGGGTCTTTTCCAATGAGTCAACTCTTTGCATCAGGTGGCCAGAGACTGGAGTTTCAGCTTCAGCATCAGTCCTTCCAATGAACACCCAGGACTGATCTCCTTTAGGATGGACTAGTTGAATCTCCTTGCAGTCCAAAGGACTCTCAGGAGTCTTCTCCAACACCACAGTTCAAAAGCATCAATTCTTCGGTGCTCAGCTTTCTTCACAGTCCAACTCTCACATTCATACATGACCACTGGAAAAACCATAGCCTTGACTAGATGGACCTTTGTTGGCAAAGTAATGTCTCTGCTTTTGAATATGCTATTTAGGTTGGTCACAACTTTTCTTCCAAGGAGTGAGTCTTTTACTTTCATTGCTGCAATCGCCATCTGCAGTGATTTTGGAGCCCAGAAAAATAAAGTCAGCCACTGTTTCCACTGTTTCCCTATCTATCAATATTACCCTCTCCAAATTAAATATTACACCAGTGCCTAGAAGAGAACAAGCCCTCCACAAGTGTCAATTATTAGTATTCATAGGACCTAGCAAATTTTTCAATCAGAAATTCTCTATGACTATTTGATTAAAGTCTGTTTCCCCTGTTAGACTGTTTGAATCCTGAGAGCAGAAACCTCACCAACTTGATTCACTTTTATCTCACCAGTGAATAGCATAAACTTGGCACATAATGAGCACCTGACAAATATTTGTTCTATAATGAATTTTTAAAAATGTATGAATAAAAATAATAGCTCAAAGCTAACACCAGTCACTGTATTGAAAGGAAGAAAAGATAAATACTATTAATATTTTAAATTACTTGTAAGATGAACAATATTTCAAGCAATTCAAGCTTTGTCCACTGAAATTATATCAAATCTATACTGATGGAAAAACCATATTTTTTTTGGATGAAATTTGCAGGATAAGATTTCCTATGGTAGATTGCACTGCAGCTATTACAAAGGTCATAACTGTGTGAAATATGGAAAGGTTGTCATTTGTTTATATGTTTCTCAAAAAAAATGCTTCAACAATGACCCATCTAATTATTTAATTTTATGATAAATAAAGTCAGTTCTAATGTCTATATATAATGCCTGTTTTCATATTCTTTCACTGCCCCTTTCTGCCTCTCTTAGAAGACATTGCCTAGTACCCCATGTTGGGCATCATTTTTGTAACATCTGATACAACTGCACCTTCATGTCCATCCATCTCTGAGAACAGGTCTCTATTTTTTTAAGTACTTTGCTTTCCATTTCAACATTGTGTACCAGGCAATGTCCTGTCACAGAGGCTTGAAATTCAAAAATTAGATTGTATGCCATAAGATACATGACTGGACTGGTAAATTAAATTGGACTCTGATGTAGATGAGTAACCTGGGAGCAAAGACCGGGATACAAATGTAAGGCTTAGTGAAGTTAGACTTTTGGAAGGTAGGATGAGCACTCCATGAGAACAGAGTTGGCACCAAGACTCTTGGTATTGAGAGGTATGTGTGAGCCAGTGAACCAGTGAAACACTGGTCTGTAGTCAATAATCCTGGAATGAACATGAGAGGGTAGACATCCCTTTGAAATCCTGATTTATTTCCTTTGGATTTACATATATACAGAAGCAGGATTGATGGGTCACATGGAAGTTCTATTTTTAGTTTTTTTGAGAAACCTCATACTGTTTTACATAGTGGCTATACCAATTTACATTCCTTCCAAGAGGGCCCTTTCCACCCCCAACCCCAATATCCTTACCAACCCTTTTTGATAACAAATAGGTATGAGGTAGTATCTCCTTGTGGTTTTGATTCAATTTCCCTAATGATTAGTGCTATTACACACCTTTTCATATACTTATTGGCTATTTGCATGGCTTTTTTGGAAAAATGTCCATTCAGGTCTTCTGCCAGTTTTTAGTTGGATTGTTTAACTTGTTGATTGAGTTATATGTGATCCTTATATATTTTGGGTATTAACCTGTAATTAGAGAGGAAGTTTGCAAATATTTCTCCTTTTCTGTATGTTGCCTTTATATTGTATTGATTTTTTTTTTTTTTTTACTTTTTACTTTACAGAACTGAAAAGTGCAGAAGCTTTTAGTTTGATGTAGTCCTGCTTATCAATTTTTGCTTTTATTGCTTATATTTTTGTGTACAGAAAGTTGCTGCCAAGACCAATGTCAAGGTTTTTTTTTTTTTTTTTTTCTGTTTTCTTCTGGCTTTACAGTTTCAAATCTTATGTTCAAGTCTTTAATTCATTTTGAGATAATTTTTGTGAGTGGTTAAGATAGGAGTCCAATTGCTGGGAGGGATTGGGGGCAGGAGGAGAAGGGGACAACAGAGGATGAGATGGCTGGATGCCATCACTGACTCAATGGACGTGAATCTGAGTGAACTCCGGGAGTTGGTGATGGACAGGGAGGCCTGGCGTGCTGTGATTCATGGGGTCGCAAAGAGTTGGACACGACTGAGCGACTGAACTGAACTGAATCCAGTTTTTCCAGCAACATTTATTGAATAGACTATCATTTCTCCATTAAGTATTTTTGGCTTCTTTGTCAAAAATTAATTAACTGCTAATGGAAGGGTTTATTTTTAAGCTCTCTATTCTATTCCATTGGTTTATGTGTGTGTGTTTTGTTTTTGCTTTTGTTTTTTTTTTGGTGGTAACATACTTCTAAATTACTGTAACTTTGTAGTAAGTTTGAAATCAGGAAGTATGATAACTCCAGTTTAATTCTTTCTTAAGACTGCGTTGGCTAAGAGAGGCCTTCTGTGGTTCCATACAAATTTTAGTTTTTCCTCTATTTTGGTGAAAAATGCCATAGGAATTTTGATAGAGATTTTACGGAATCTACAGAAGGCTTTGGGTATTATGGACATTTTTACAACATAAATTCTTCTGATCCCTAACCTTGGATATTTTCCCATTTATTTGTGTCTTCTTCCTTCACCAAAGTCACATAGTTTTCAGTGTACAAATCTTTAATCTCCTTGGTTAAATTTACTACTAAGTATTCTACATTTTTGAAACTATTTTAAATGGGATGGTTTTCTTTACTTCTTTTACAGATATTTCACTGTTAGTATTTAACTGTGTTTAAGTTAAAGCATACATATGACCAAGTGATTTTAATTCTTAGAAGTTCTTTTTAAAACCTTGGTCTGCAAGCTCTTGAGACGGAAACTTGGAAATATCTCAATGGTGGTTAGATAAAAACATGTCCATGTTTTATTACAAGAGAAACTAACATAATAAACACTTAACACGTCAGGTTTGTTGTTTTTGTTCACTTTCTTTGCCAATGAGTGTTTTTGAACTTAACAGAGATGACAGCTGGAGATATCTTAAAAGGAACAAGATACAGGCACTTTGATTTTCGATTGGTGGTATTTGTGGATAAGAACTTTGTAGATTATCTTTCCTTAATTTGTCAAAAATTAATTACATCATGAATGCGTGAGGCTGGGAAGGGACAGGCAAGGCAAAAATGTTTAGGAGGTAGAAAAATGGTAACAATTTATTGATCCATTAATTAAATTATAAGACATAATAGCTCAGTTCAGTTCAGTCACTCAGTCCAATTCAGTTCAGTTGCTCAGTCATGTCCAACTCTTTGCAACTCCATGGACTGCAGCGTGCCAGGCTTCCCTGTCTATCACCAACTCCCAGAGCTTGCTCAAACTCATATCCATTGAGTCAGTGATGCCATCCAACCATCTCATCCTCTGTTGTCCCCTTCTTCTCCTACCTTCAGTCTTTCCCAGCATCAGAGTCTTTTCCAATGAGTCAGTTCTTTGCATCAGGTGGCCAAAGTATTGGAGTTTCAACATCAGTCCATCCAGTGAATATTCAGGACTGATTTCCTTTAGGATGGATAGTTGGATCTCCTTGCTGTCCAAGGCACTCTCAAGAGTCTTCTCCAACACCATAGTTCAAAAGTATTAATTCTTCATCACTCAGCTCTCTTTATAGTCCAACTCACATCCATACATGACTACTGGAAAAACCATACCTTTGAATAAAAGGACCTTTGTTGGCAAAGTAATGTCTCTGCTTTTTAATATGCTCTCTAGGTTGGTCATAGCTTTCTTCCAAGGAGCAAGCGTCTTTTAATTTCGAGGCTGCATTCACAATATGCAGTGATTTTGGAGCCCCCAAAATAAAGTCTGTCACTGTTTCCCCATATATTTGCCATGAAGTGTTGGGACCAGATTAGCATAGTAGCTAATTTATAAGAAAATGTATTTTTCAAGATTTATTCAGAAGTAGATGTCAGTTTTTGTTCTCAAATTATTATATTTTATATTTTGCAGTCCAAGAATATCCATGAGTTACAGAGAACAGGCTTGTGGTTGCCAAGGGGAAAGTGGAGAGGGATGGACTGGGAATTTGGGGTTGGTAGATGTCAATTTTTATGTTTAGTATGGACAAATGACCAGGTTCTACTGTACAGCACACAAAACTATATGCAGTCTCCTGGGATAAATCATAATGGAGAAGAATATTTTAAAAAGAATTATATATGTCTATGACTGAGTGACTTTGTGTACAGCAAAGACTGGCACAATGTTGTACATCAGATATATACTTCAGTAAAGAAAAGGAATATTCAGAAGAAATTTAAATGACTGAGTAAAATCTATTCAAAGGAATGAAGACTACATTCATAAGATAATAGATGAAATCCGTGTGGCAGTAAATGTTTTTCCTTGAATAAAGAGCAGAGATAATTTATAACAATAAATAACAATATTTAATCTGATCAAAGTTTAGCAGTATAGTAAGCTTTGGAGTCTAAATTTCTTGCCATGTTGTCCCTATAAATACAGATCTGACTTCCTTAGAAAACCCAGGTGCTTGTTTTACTATATAATATTTTCCTGAATTATATTTTATTGTCCCAAAGAAAACTGTGATATCTCTGAGATATAACGCAAGCGTCCAGTGCTCCTGTTTTTGCGAGGTGCTATCCCTTGGGTGCTTTATTCCGCTGGCCCTGAGTAGATTGTGGGCACACTTAATCTGGGCAGGAAACCAAAGGGACAAAAACACATTTCTGAGTTTTTACATAAAGCACTTCATTTGTCTAGACCTGGCACCAAAGAATTAAATATCAATTATTACAAAACAGATTTTGGGCACTTAGAGGCACATTACTCATTCTTCGATGTGGAATGGGAATTTGTGTTTCCAGAAGAGAGAGAGATGGCAGGTGCACCGAGAAGCACTGCAGTAAAAATTCCCCTACAAAGAGAGATGCTGTGTGTAGAGAATGTGTGCAAAACCTCCTGCATTGCTTAATCCATTTTTCTTGGGTAGAGAAGCCAGTTTACATTTTCCAGTGAACCATATCCATTGAATATTGCTTTGATTTCATTGAACACGAGGCTTAACAAACAGCCAACGGATTTATGTTTTAGGGGAAAGCCTGGCATAACCTTCATCAGAAAAACCTCCTTCAGAAAGAACTGATGTGCTTAGACTGCCAAATGCATTTAAGTGTTGCAACAGTCTAAGAAAACAGGACATATGTGTGCCTCGTTCACCAGGCTGAGTGTCCTCTGAATAACCCCCTCGGGGACAAGTCCACACACAAAAGATTTCACACGCTTCCTGACCTTAGCAAGTTCTGCATCTCTCTAGTTGGTGCCGTAGAGGCTGAAAGAAATCTATTTAATGGTAAGATTTTTTTTTCCATTTTAGTGATTTGTACTTTTAAGAGCTGTTCATTTTTAATTCATCCATTTTGTTCTCTGTTGAGGGCTAAATCAAGATATGCTTTTAAAAATATGTGTAGATAGTACAGTGTATCAATTAAAATATCATTTTCCCTAATTGTAAGGTTTGAATTGCAAACAATGACAATTTTAACTGCTTTATTTAAGTATGATTAACAAATAAAAAGTTGTAAATATTTAATTTATACAACCTGATATTTCAAGGTAGCTATACACTCTTGAAGGGCTTCCCAGGCAGCTCAGTGGTAAAAATCCTCCTTTAATAGTGCAGGAGACACTAGTTCAATCCCTGGGTTGGGAAGATCCCCCAGAGAAGGAAATGGCAACCCACTCCAGTTTTCTTGCCTGGGAAATCCCACACACAAAGGAGCCTTATGGGCTGCAGTCCACGGGGTCACACGATCAGACGTGACTGAGCAACTGAACACCACCACCACACCCTCTTGAAACCATCAGCACTATTAATGCTGATGGTAAGTCATCCATCACTTACATAAGTTTCCTCTTCCCCCAATCTGTTATTTTGTTGTTGTTTGGTTGGGTTTATGGTTTTCCTTTTTGTGTTAAGAGCACTTTGCCATAAGATCTAGCCTCTTCTTGAGTCTATTGGGCTCCAATTAGAAATAACCCAGTTGCTAAAAGTGACACATTTTGGGGCAGCCAGAACCCCATCACAGCCTAAGGGTCTGCTTTGTTTTTCAAGCAGGGATACTGCCTTTGGGGAAGTTTCAGGAAAAAAATATGGTATTGAATATGATTTCTGTGGCTGATTTCTATGTGGATAATACAGAGACATTATTTTCTGCAGTATAGATGGAGGGAGAGGAAGACTGAAGCCAAAAACTTGTTGATCTTTGATCTACAAGACTTTGTGCTCAAGCAGTTCTGTGGACTTTATCCACGCTCTGCTTCATTAGTAGTTATAATTAGAAAATAACTGTTCTCCGTTCCTATGGTATTCTGATATAAATTTCGGGAGAGACACATGCTTTATTGATTTTATATTTGTGCAATATATGAGACTTAAAAATTATTTAATTGGAGGATGATTACAATATTGTGATGGTTTTTGAGATTTTTAACTGAAAAATCTTTCCTTATTCATAAGTAATCTTTAAAATTCTATTTAAAGACACTCATTCCTCACATATCAGCCTAGCATCTTCAACCTGTGAGGCACCATGCACTTGAACTTGGCCCCTGCTGTTCCTTTCATGAAGAGCATCTCCTCAAACAGCACAGGTCCTTCTTCCTCATGTCACGATGCTGCTCAGATATAATCTGCTCAGTGAGGTCTTCTACGGTCACTCTATTCAAAATGGCACCTCCATATTTATACTTTCTATGCTTCTTCCAAGCTTTATTTTTCTCTCCAGGATTTAACACCTTATAGAAAAGTATATAATTTTACATTGCTTTTGTGACCTCCATTCACAAAGATGAAAGCTCCATGTGGGCAGAGGTTTTCAGCTGCTTTTATACTAAAACTAATCAGCCTAGAACACTATCTTACACTTAATATATACACATTTGTATATATACAAATATAGCATTGGGTGAAAACTATTAATACCAAAAAATTAGCAAAATATAAATACAACTACATATATCAGATCCATTTTTGTAAACTACACATAATTAGGGACTATAGTAGCAATAACCAAGGATACTTGTTTAAATATTTATAATTCCATATTTAGATAATTATTTAAAAATAAAAAGGCTGTATTAATTTTAAATGGAATAATTTATCATAGATCTAAACATCAGTTCCTGAAATCTTTCAAAATTTGTTATACAAGGTGTATTTTAATCTAAACGATATTCTTGCTTTCAAACTATTTTCCCAATAACAAGAGAAAAAATATTTGCTTACATTTAAGAAGAGTCCATAAGAAATTATAATAGAGATTTACTTGATTTCATTCATTAACTGAAAACTCCTAAAACAAGAAAGTGAAAGTGAAGTCGCTCAGTCGTGTCCGACCCTTTGTGACACTGTGGACTGTAGCCCACCATTCTCCTCGATCCATGGCATTCTCCAGGCAAGAGTACTGGAGTGGGTTGCCATTTCCTTCTCTAGAGGATCTTCCCAACCAAGGGATAGAACCCAGGTCTCCTGCATTGTAAGCAAGACACTTTACCGGCTGAGCCACCAAGGAATTCCTAAAACAAGAAAGACTAGGACCAAAACAAAAACAAAAAATTACACCCTGAGAAGAATAACAGCATTGCAATCTAAAATACTATGGACTTTTTTTTTCTCCTTAGCACTGTCTTTCCCACCTGTGTTTATTGGCAGTGGATCCAGCTTCATAAGCTCTGTTTTCAAAGAGACATTGGTGACCTGATGTATAAGTTAGTTTTCCATGTTAAAACTGACTAGGAATTAATTGCCAAATAAAGGATTGCATATTAATTCATCCTTCACTTATTCATTCAGCATGTATGTATGTGTGTATATATTTAGCAAAAGCTCACTATGTAAAAACATTAGGCTTTGTGCTACCTACAAGAAGAACAAAACACAGTCTTGGTCTTCAGGCAGTGTGCGTGCTATGCGAGAGAACGACTGGAAAATCCAAGCTACGTGTGGTGATACCCTGAAAACTCCCACGGCAGCCTTGATAGCATTGCTCCCTCCATGAGGATCTCTAGAGCACAAGTGAAGAGCTGTGAAGAGCACAGTTCATAAGGTCAGGAAGTACAGGCTGTGATGGAGACAATTTTATCAAACCAGGCAGGAGAGTATAGGTGCTGGTCGGGAGGGGTAATCAATATGTGTGGCAGTAGTTAATTCTAATTCAAAGACTGGAGGGTGGGAAAGGGGTGACAGGAACTGCAAGTGATATAATGTGAATTTTTTTCCAAAGCTAGGAAGGGTATTTGGCTTAAGTAGATTCTCACTCTCACTTTCTTCAGTTAGAGTAATTAAACATTAGAAAAAAAAAAGAAAACATTTTACAGATAATTTCTACTTCAATATCTTTGTTTTATTGATCCAGAAACTGAAGCTCAGAGGGAGAAAGTGATATGTCCAAAGTTACAGAGTTAGTTAAATTCAATATGAAATTCTAATCTCATTTATTAGTTATTATTATTATTTACTATTTGATATTATCTTCAATCTAGGGTTTTTTCTTTACTTTTTCCAATGAAGCTAATCTTTCTCTTAATCTCTTGATTATTCAAGTGGTCTCCTATTAAATGCTAAGAGAACTGTAAGGTGATACTGTATGAAAACTTTTAGATAATATAATGTGTTAAAAATCTGCTTCAGGCAAGAAAATTATTTTGTAAAATATTTTTGGGCTGTTTTCCTTAACTAAATGAACCAAACTTATGATTCCATACTTTTCAGTTTTTTCTCAGGCTAAAAAAAAAAAAAATGACTATAGCAAAAATAACATGTTATAGCAATAGTGAAGGGGATTAATATGTTATTTAGAGATGTGGAAAACTATTTCTAACAAAACTAAGCATTTCTTTAAATCCTTAAAGTCTACTGTGACTAAAAGAATTAGAGTTGGAAAATTCCCTCAGGAGAGCATAAATCAGAAAGTATATGGCCTTGGTGTGGGTTCTATTTCTGATTTCACTCCCACCTTTTTTCTTTCATGATGGCTCTATTGGGAAAAAATATTTCATTTAAATACTATTTACTTAAAACTGAAGAAATATTTGGAAAATTAAAAACAATTTAAATTATCTTTTCAATTTAAAAATTGTTCTAAAGCCTTAGATATTTATCCACCAAATCTTGAATTTACATTTACCTATATATGTAAAAGTCATGAGTGCTCATATTCTATAGGCATAGGAATTTAACAGCGACAGTATACCATTATATACCCTTTATATATATATATAATATAAAAATACATATTCATACATATTCACAAGTATAGTTTATATACACATATATAAAGCATATATATATGTGGGTAATATATACATACATATATATCTATATATACATATATAGTTTTTAACCACAATGTGATAGGCATACAAAAATTTTTAAAAACAATGTTCTATATTTAATGCTTTGTATCTTCTTGGCAAATCATTAAAAATTATTGATTAATTGAAAATGCCTTTTGAAGAGTATTAAATGGGAAGGTTGATTAATAAATCTACACACATGGAAAAATGTTATGCATCAGGAATAAGAATGAGAGTAACTAAATTTTTGAAAGATTCTAGTTCTGCTAAAGTATCCTTAAAGTAGAGAGGCATAATGAAAATATTAATTAAATAAATTATTTAAATTGCTACCAGCCTAAATATAAATCCATTCCATTTATGGAATGAAGGATTAACTTTAGGGCCATGTTAATACTGTTCACTAACTTTAATCTGGATTTCCAAAAGTGCTCATTATTTTATAGCATTATGAAAAGGAAAAGAGAATAATTTCTATGTGTGGGTATTTATTTTCCCATGTAGGGCAAAAGTTAAAAAGAATGAGAAATAAAATATTAATGACAGACATACTTGAACAATGAGATTATTGTTGCATTTTTCCATGCTTTAAATTTCTAAATCTTTTACTTATTTTAGGTTTAGTATTTGTCATATCTATCACTTGGAAAAACAATCATGACTTTAAAATAGGCAAAATAGCAACAAAACCAAAACAAATATTTTCTCATAAGATTCCTTCGTATATATATATTTTTTACCTATAAGTAAAACAGTCAACATCCATTGGATCATTGAAACATCCATTGGATAACTGAAAGAACAAGAGAGTTCCAGAAAAACATCTACTCCTGCTTTATTGACTACGCCAAAGCTTTTGACTGTGTGGATCACAACACACTGTCAAAAATTCTTCAAGAGACGGGAATATCAGACACCTGACCTGCCTGCTGAGAAATCTGTATGCAAGTCAAGAAGCAACAGTTAGAACTGGACATGAAATGACAGACTGGTTCCAAATTGGGAAAGGAGTGTGGCAAGGCTGTATATTGTCACCCTGCTTATTTAACTTATATGCAGAGTACATACTGCAAAATGCCAGGCTGGATGAAGCACAAGCTGGAATCAGGATTGCCGGGAGAAATAGAAGCAACGTCATATATGCAGATGACACCACCCTTATGGCAAAAAGTGAAGAAGAACTAAAGAGTCTCTTGATGAAAGTGAAAGAGGAGAGTGAAAAAGTTGGCTTAAAGCTCAATATTCAGAAAATGAAGATCATGGCATCTGGTCCCATCACTTTATGGCAAATAGATGGGGAAACAATGGAAACAGTGGCTGACTTTATTTTGGGGGTGTCCAAAATCACTGCAGATGGTGACTGCAGCCATGAAATTAAAAGACACTTGCTCCTTGGAAGAAAAGCTGTGAACAACCAAAACAGCATATTAAAAGCAAAGACATTACTTTGCCAACAAAGTTCCAACTAGTTAAAGCTATGATTCTTCCAGTAGTCATATATAGATGTGAGAGTTGGACTATAAAGAAGTCTGAGCACCAAAGAATTGATGCTTTTGAACTGTGGTATGGATAAGACTCTTGAGAGTCCCTTGGAATGCAAGGAGATCCAACCAGTCCATCCTAAAGGAAATCAGTCCTGAATACTCACTGGAAGGACTGATGTTGAAGCTGAAACTCCGGTACTTTGGCCACCTGATGCGAAGAACTGACTCACTAGAAAAGACCCTGATGCTGGGAAATATTAAAGGTGGAAAGAGAAGGGGATGACAGAGGATGAGATGGTTGGAAGGCATCACTGACTCAATGGACATGAGTTTGAGTAAGTTCTGGGAGTTGGTGATGTACAGGGAAGCTGGGAGTGCTGCAATCCATTGGATCGCAGTCGGACATGACAGAGCGACTGATATGAACTGAAAATAGAGCCAGATAGAAAGGGCTTCAGAAAAATTTGTCAGAAAAAATACCAAAAAATAATTAAAAATCCATAATTATTGAAACATTTATTGAAGATGACTGATTTAGTGGTTTTATGTGAACTGAAAAAATGGCAATGATCCACCATGTCTTTGAGTTATATGGACTACGGATATACCACTTGGTCTTATTCTAGGGTTCACCATGTCCATATTCTGGGCCAGCTAAGGAAACATAGGCAATAACTCAGCAGATGGCACTCCTGTCCTTAGGTCAGGACTAAAACCAAGTCTAAAGATGTTTGTTTCACACCTCAGTATAGAAATAGCACTGAGAAACCTGTAAATGGATATTACTAAATGGATCAATGCAATCCCCACCAAAAGCTCAGCAAGTCATTTTGTGGATATCAATAAGCTCATTCTAAATTTTGTGTGTGTGTGTTCATTTAGTCGTATCTGATTCTTTGAAACCCTATGGACTGTAGCCCACCAGGCTCCTCTGTCCATGGTCTTCTCCAGGCAAGCATACTGAAGTTGGTTGCCTTGCCCCCTCCCAGGGGATTTTCCTGATCCAGGGATCAAAACCACATCTCTTATGTCTCCTGCACATAAGAGATGTGCAGGAAGGTTCTTTACCACTCGCACCACCTGGGAAGCCCTCTCAACTTTATATAGAAAGGCAAAAGACCCAGAATTGTCAACACCAAATTGAAGAACAAATTGGAAAACTGACGCTAGTGGGTCTTAAGGTTTACTGTAAACCTGTTGTAGGCAGTTCAAATCAGGATGGTGGTATAAGAGGAGCATGGAGCTCACTTTCCCAATCAACACATCAAAAATGCATCTACAGGTGGAATGGTCCTCACTGAAGTCTACCTGGAGACTGTCAGAAGGACTCCTGTAAAACCAGTTATATGAAAAATATACACCTAATTGGGTAGGGAAGGAAGAAAAGTGATTGGATCAAGACCTTGTGCCTTGTGAGGGGTCTCAGGGTAAAAAAAAGATATTAAACAGGAGGACACCCTCCCTGGGTAGTGAGCAGTTAGAGCCACAGATGGGTTACCCTGTTCCTTGGGCCCTTTGAGAGGGAGACAAGCCCATTGGCTGGCGGGAGGACCACAGGGCCTAACAGAACGGCTGTAGGAAGGCTGAATTCCACCCAAGAGGAGCACACCAGCTGGTGTGCCTCAGAGGCAGTGGGGAGAGAGGTTGTTCTAAAGGCTGCTGGATTTCCAGCAACCACCTTGCTGTGAATCCCAGTCTAAGCTCTGCAAACACTCACTCACTCCACGTCACATTGCAGCACTGGATAAGACTGGACCATGGAACACAGAGCGACTCAATCCTGGGACAGCTTGGGTGGTATCTCAGTTGGTGCTTATTCAGGAAGTTTCTCAGAAATAACTCAGATCCCTGACAGCAGCTGCACAACCACAGCTCACCTCCTGAGACAAGCCAAGAGTCCACATGGGCCCTGCCCACCCTGCAAAGCAGCTCCACGACAGAGCAGGGGGAGCCGAGGCTAGGGTCAGGGACCAGCCCTGATGGACAAAGGAGACTTGGACTCAAGGATGTGTCTGAGAAGAGCCGCTGGGGCCTGCATTCAAGCTTAGAACCTCCAGGGGCCTCTCTTCTCTCTTCCAGGGCAATGCAGGAAAACACACACACACACACACACACACACACACACACACTCTGAGGGACCATAGCTAGCTTGGGCCCGACCCTCTGGGCTTCTACTCCAGCCACTTGGGATCAGACCCACTGATAGGGTAGTGATGGTCGCTGAGCAGAGAGGAAGTCCCATGTCATGCTCTGTGTCACAGTTCTAGCCCCTTCACCTCCAACCCACCCCCTAGCAAGGTGATAGCTCCAGCACACCCAGATGAATGATGTGACTTGTATCCACATCAAATCCAGACCCAACCCTGCCAAAGGCGTTGGGCACACACGGTTTGTACAGAGATGCTCCTACACAAAGACATTCATTCAAGACTGCAGAAAGTAACTATTTCACCCGAATTCATAGATGTAGAAACAGTCAAGCAGAATGAAAAGGCAGAGGAACTACTCTCAACTGAAAGAGCAAGAGGAAACTCCTGGACAAATAAATAATGAAACAGAAATAAACAATTTACCAGATAAATGAGTCAAAGCACTAGGAATTAAAATGTTAACTGAATTAGGGAACACAACTGACGTAAACAGTGAACACTTAAGCAAGAAACAAGAAAATAAAAAGACCCAATCAGCAAATGAAGAATTCAATAGCTGAAATTTTAAAAAAACACACTGGAAGGAATGAATAGCCGACTTAGTGATACACTTCACTGATTCCCAGAACAGCAACCCTGTAAAATGATCTCAGTAACCATACATTTCAATCTGGGAGCCCTCTAGTATTGTTTCTGGATTGGTACTTGCTGACATTCTGCCACAGAATATGAAAAATGCCATTGTCACTTTGAAAATGCCATTTCTTAAGAAAGACAGACTTTCCTGATTAAACTGAGGGAAACAGATTCCACCCAAATCCTATCACTCATTACTCTCTGAAATTGTAACATGTATTTATAAATTGTAACATGTTTATAAATACATCCAATCATATGGAGGTATTGTCTGTCTTGGTCACCACTTAAACCCCAACGCCTGAATGAATAAATGAGTGAACCTGTGAATGGAAAACAGAGTAAATGAGGTAAGAGAAACTTATGTTTAAGGAATTTATCCAAATGTTCACAATTGGTAGGTTGTACAAACGAAATTTTAACTGCAGATTTGAGTCCAAACCCTATGGGCATCTCACCATGCCAAGGGTTTCCATCTTGCTTCCAACAGTTAATGTCACTGTGGCCATGGAGAGCAGCATAATGTAATAGGAATTTGAGCCATACGGAATTTTCTTCCTAGGTTGAGTGCTATTTAATCTATAACATGAAATATATAAAGAAGTCACTCTGCTACTAGGAAGGATATCTTATGCAGAAGAATCAGTAAGTTCAAGGGCTTATATATCAGGGAAGAACATGGATTATTCTATAAACTGACAAAAGGCCAATATAGTTGGAATTTAGTAAGTGATTGACAAGAAATGTGTTTGAAATGAATTTGGAGGGTGGGCAAATTCCAGATCCTACATAGTCCTGTAGGTTATGCAAAGGAATTCAGATTTTATTCTAAGCAGAATAGGAAGACATGAAGGTTCAAGTTTAAAGAGTGACATGATCTGAGTTTCTGAATGGTCACTCTGGTTGTTGTGTGGACAACAAAGAAATGGTGAAATACCCCATGGTGTATACACGCTCTATACCTCCACTCCCCACTTGCTACCTTTGAAGAGGTATAAAGGATGGGGAAGAGAGTATTTTGTACAGATTAGACACTGTGACAGCGGAGTTTATGATAGTCTCTGAACACCAGACGTAGGTATGTCTCCCTCTTTCCTGTCCAAGCTGCCTGCCCTCGCAGCAGTATGAGCAACCTAACAGAGAATAAGGCTTTGCCCTACAGATGGCAACTTTGATATGAATGGAACACTAAACAAGATATAATTTCATATGTAAAACATCCAGTATGTAACATATATTTTCTGTTAAGGTGTATTTTATTCCTGAATGCTATCCAATTGCTAACTACAGTTTTCTTTTTTTTCTTGGCCATGTGATTCTTACATCTAATTTTTTTTTTTTTTTTTTTAACCAGCTCTGCTTTCATTTCCTAGGATAAAATTCAGGCATTTAGAGATCCCCTTGGAAAAGGAAGCCTTCCTATACTGTTGGTGGGAATGTAAATTTGTGCAGCTACTATGGAATATGGTATAGGGATTCCTCAAAACACTAAAAATAGAGTTGCCATATGATCCAGCAACCCCACTCCTGGGACATGGAAGCAACCTAAATGTCCAATGACAGATGAATGGATAAAGAAGTTGTGCACATATATGCAACAGAATACCACTTACCATAAAGATAATGAAATAATGTCATTTACAGCTACATGGATGAACCTAGAGATTATCATACTAAGTAATTTAGATAGAAAAAACAAATACCAAAAATCATATGATATCACTTATGTGTGAAACCTAAAATATGATACAAACAAACTTATCTATGAAACAGAAACAGATTCACAGAGGAAGAGAACAGACTTGTGGTGGCTGAGGTGGAGGGAGTTAGGGAAGACGAGGACTGGGAGTTTGAGTTTAGCAGATCCAAACTATAATATATAGAACAGATAAACAAAAATGTTCTACTGTATAGCACAGGGAACTATATTCAATATTCTATGATAAACCATAGTGTAAACTTATGGAAAAATATATGTGTACACATATAACTTAATCACTTCTTTGTACAGCAAAAATTAATAGAATGCTGCTGCTGTTGCTGCTAAGTCGCTTCAGTCGTGTCCGACCCTGTGAGACCTCATAGACGGCAGCCCACCAGGCTCCCCCGTCCCTGGGATTCTCCAGGTAAGAATGCTGGAGTGGGTTGCCATTTCCTTCTCCAATGCATCAAAGTGAAAAGTGAAAGTGAAGTCGCTCAGTCATGCCCGACTCTTAGCGACCCCATCGACTGCAGCCCACCAGGCTCCTTTGTCCATGGGATTTTCCAGGCAAGAGTACTGGAGTGGGCTGCCATTGCCTTCTCCTAACATTATAAATCAATTATACTTCAATGAAGTAAATTTTGAAAACATTCTTCATGATCTGGTCCCTACATCTCTCTATTCTCACCTTTATAAGCAATTTCCACTCATCCATCACATATCCACACACACACACACACACGTACTTAGTGCTGAAACAGTAATGAATCTAGTCATCGCATCCTATGATTTTTTTCCAGGCTTTTATATCTTTTGGGATGTTTGACTTTTTAATCTGACAAACGTGTATTCACTCCTATCCTAAGACCTCAGTTGCTGTCATCTTCCCCAGAGAGCTACCCCTGGTATTCTATTAAATGGAGGCAGTTACACTTTTTCCTAAATTTTCTCTATACCTTATTTATGTTTATACTAATGAATTTCTTTATCAAATTGCTATTTACTTATTACCAGAATGAGTTTCCTGTTAAGGGATTACTTCTCATTTGTTTTATGTTTCTTGTGTCTAGCAGCATTTGTCTTGAGACAGTTCGGCCATCCAAGGAATATGTTCTACATTGAATTCTACTTTTCATCTACACAGATATTCTGAATAACTACTATTCAAGTGCAAATAACGTAAATTCAGATTATGAAGTAAAAGTGGAAACCAGGATAATTATTATTAATTTGTCTGGTCCCCCTTGCAAAATGTGTTGCAACTTGACAAAAGGAAACATAATTTCTTAGTGAAATTGCAAACATTCTTTAGAATTTTAATTTTTTTCCTTTGTAGTTTTGTAAGTCTATATTTATGAAGATATAATGTAGAATAAAAGGATAAATTAAAAGTCGATGACAAGCTTGTTTTAAAAACTAAACTTGGAAGAAATACATCAATATACTGTGGATACCACCTTTTTATGGGTTTGATTTAAAGCACTTTAAAAATAATATTTCCACTAAAGGCCTCTACCACAATTTATAATGGTTTTGGTCTTTATTCTTTTGTTCAGAATGCTGCTGACCTTTGAAATTCAAGGAGCTGAGAGCTGGAAGGAAGAGAACTAGTATTTATTATCTGAGGTGGTAGTGTACAACCAGGCCTCTCTCAGCTCTGACAAAGGAGATCTGAGCTTGTGAAGGTATGGAAAAAAGTTACCTACCAACCAAACAAAAAACTCCATCCATCTGTAATCCCAGTAATAGTAACAGACTATAGCATACTTTTTAGATTCAAGATCCCAGAAATTAAGAAAGAAAATGTTTGCCATAAAAAGAGGTTTCAGTGGATATGTTTTTCTGATGAATGTTATTTCCTCCTTAGACTTCCTCACCTCCTTTCACAAGGCCACCGGAATATCTAAAAATAATATAAATAAAAATAATGCTCTGATGAATTAATTACTTCAGGAAGAGAATCACAGATCTCACATGGTTATGTTAATTTTGCTAGAGTCTAAATATTTGTGACTGGGATCTCTATCTTGTTCCCTCTATAGAATAAATACCTAAAATACTGGAACAAACATGGTGAGATCTCAGTATTTGCTGGACTAATGAATGACATATTGCATATCAACTTAAATATAAGTGGAAATAACTATTCTTTCCAATGGTCATGTAAATATATATACATATGCATATTATATATATATATATATATATATATATATATATATATATATTTGCTACACAATACAGCATGCAAGATCTTAGTTCCCCAACCAGGGACCAAACCTGTGCCCTCTGCATTGGGAGCATGGAGTCTTAATCACTGGACCAGCAGGGAAGTCCTTTAAAGAATTTTTGTGGAAAAGAGCTCTGATATTTCTCTTACCCAATCCTCCAATTGTTAAATTTTGCCTCATTTGTTCATTGCCCAATCTATACATAAATATATAGTCATTATCTTTCATCTTTTCCTAAACTTTCCAAGAGTAAGATGTAGGCAGAATATCCTCTCACTCCAAAAATACAGCATTTATGTTCCCCAAACAAGAATACTTTCAGGAATAAAAATCATATAACCCTTCCTCAATTTAAGTTCCTCAGTCAGGAACCTAAAATCAGTACATCATCAGTCAAGCCCAAGTTCCCATTCAGATTTTGTCAGCTGTCACAAAAATGATACCTTTCCTATTCTAGTTCTGATCCTTATCTAAGACACCATGGTGAGTTTAGCTATCAGCTCTCTTCTGATTTTTCCATCCTGAATTATTTCCTCAGTGTTTCCCTGTCTTTTGTGTTTTTGATAGGTTTAAAGGTGCTTGTGCTCAATCACTCAGCCATATCCATCTCTTTGAGACCCCATGGATTGTGGCCCACAGGCCTCCTCTGTCCATGGGATTTTGCATGCAAGAATACTGGAGTGGGTTCCCTTTTCTTATTCCGGTTATTTTAAAGTAGACAGGCCTTAAACCTTATAGCAGGAGCCCCAAACAGGGTACATCTTATGATTCTTCATGTCCTGACTCAGGTCATGCACTTTTGGTAGAAATTCCACAGAAATGATATTATGCACTTCCTGGTACATCATTTCCAGAGATACTTGATATGGAACAATTCTTCCTCTGGTCACTTTAAATTTAACCACTCGGTAATACTGGGCTCTGTCAAGTCTTTAACTATACAGTCACTATTTCTCCAGTTAAATTTATTAATATATTGTAGGAAAGTATTTCAAAGTGAAGCCATCAACCCATTCCTCACCAAACCACCACTAAATAATTTTAGTATCCACTGACAACATCTACTTAATTAACATGATCTCTGATGGCTGCCAAGTGTCAATTCTCTGTTTCCATTATTCCTTCAAAAGTTGCTGGCATTCTACTATGAGGAATAATTTTATCTCTACCTATATGTAATTATGTAGCTATAATAGAATATATATGTGTATAACCACACACTATCTATAAGGCAACTCAATTCTATTCATTCATATATTATATCTTATCCAATGAGGTTTCAATCCATTTTTATTATCATTTATTTTGATGACAAAAGCATCTCATTCAAACTGGCTCCAACCTATGTGCTTTAGACACATCCCAACATTCATTCTCTTTCGTGTTTGTCATTGTCTGTTGGGACACAACTGAATCAAGTTCAGTTCAGTTCAGCTGCTCAGTCGTATCCAACTCTTTGTGACCCCATTGACTGCAGCACAACAGGTTTCCCTGTCCATCACTTACTCCTGGAACTTACTCAAACTCATATCCATCAGTTCAGTGATGCCATCCAACTGTCTCATACTCTGTCATCCCCTTCTCCTCCTGTCTTCAAGCTAGCCCAGCATCAGGGTCTTTTCCAATGAGTCAGTTCTTCACATCAGGTGGCCAAAGTATTGGAGTTTCAGCTTCAACATCAATCCTTACAATGAATATTCAGGACTGATTTCCTTTAGAATGAACTGGTTGGATCTTCTTGTAGTCCAAGGGACTCTCAAGAGTCTTCTCCAACACCATAGTTCAAAAGCATCAGTTCTTCAGCACTCAGCTTTCTTTATAGTCCAACTTTCACATTCATACAGGACTACTGGGAAAACCATAGCTTTGACTAGATGGACCTTTGTTGGTAAAGTAATGTCTCTGCTTTTTAATATGCTGTCTAGGTTGGTCACAGTTTTCTTCCAAGGACCAAGCATCTTTTAATTTGATGGCTGCAGTCACCATCTCCAGTGATTTTGGAGCTCCCAAAATAAACTCTGTCACTGCTTCCATTCTTTCCTCATCTATTTGCCATTAAGTGATGGGACCAGATGCCATGATCTTAGTTTTCTGAAAGTTGAGTTTTAAGCCAACTTTTTCATTCTCCTCTTTTACCAAGAGGCTCTTTAGTTCTTTGCTTTCTGACATAGGGTGGTGTCATCTGCACATCTGAGGTTATTGATATTTCTCCCAGCAATCTTGGTTCTAGCTTGTGCTTCATCCAGCCTGGCATTTTGCAAGATGTATTCTGCATATAAATTAAACAAGCAGGGTGACAATATACAGCCTTGACATACTCCTTTCCTGATTTGGAACCAGTCTTTTGTTCTGTGTTCAGTTCTAACTGGTGCTTCTTGACCTGCATACAGATTTCTCAAGAGGCAAATCAGGTGGTCAATTATTCCCATCTCTTGAAGAATTTTCAACAGTTTTTTTGTGATTCATTCAGTCAAAGGCTTTGGACTAGTCAATGAAGCAGATGTTTTTCAGAACTCTCTTGTTCTTTCTATGATCCAGTAGATGTTGGCAAATTGATCTCTGGTTTCTCTGACTTTTCCAAATCCAGCTTGAACATCTGGAACTTCATGCTTCACATACTGTTTAAGCCTGGCTTTGAGAATTTTGAGCATTACTGTCTAGTATGAGATGAGTGCAATTGTGCAGTAGTTTGAGCATTCTTTGGCATTGCCTTTCTTTGGGATTGGAATGAAAACTGACCTTTTCCAGTCTGGTGGGCACTGCTGAGTTTTCCAAATTTGCTGACATATTGAGTGCAGCACTTTCACAGCATCATCTTTTAGGATTTGAAATAGCTCAACTGGAATTCCATCACCTCCACTAGCTTTGTTCATAGTGATGCTACCTAAGGCCCACTTGACTTCACATTCCAAGATGTCTGGCTCTAGATTAGTGATCACACCATTATGATTATCTGGTTCATGAAGATCTTTTTGTACAGTTCTTCTGTGTATTCTTGCCACCTCTTCTTAATATCTTCTGCTTCTGTTATATCTCTATCATCTCTGTGCTTTATTGAGCCCATCTTTTCATGAAATGTTCCCTTGGTATCTGTAATTTTCTTGAAGAAATCTCTAGTCTTTCCCATTCTATTGTCTCCCTCTATGTCTTTGCATTGATCGCTGAGGAAGGCTTTCTTATCTCTCCTTTCTATTCTTTGGAATTCTGCATTCAAATGGGTATACCATTCCTTTTCTCTTTTGCTTTTCAGTTCTCTTCCTTTCAGTTATTTGAAAGGCCTCCTCAGACAGCCATTTTGTCTTTTTGTATTCCTTTTTTCTTGGGGATGGTCTTGCTCCCTGTCTCCTGTACAATGTCACGAACCTCATCCATAGTTCATCAGGCACTCTGTCTATCAGATCTAGTCTCTTAAATCTATTTCTATCACCCACTGTATAATCACAAGGGATTTGGTTTAGGTCATACCTGCATGGTCTAGTGATTTTCCCCACTTTCTTCAATTTAAGTGTGAATTTGACAATAAGAAGTTCATGATCTGAGCCACAGTCAGCTCCTGGTCTTGTTTTTGCTCACTGTATAGAATTCCCCATCTTTGGCTGCAAAGAATATAATCAATCTGATTTCAGTGTTGACCATCTGGTGATGTCTATGTGTAGAGTCTTCTCGTGTGTTGTTGGAAAATGGTGTTTGCTATGACCAGTGCGTTCTCTTGGAAAAACTCTGTCAGCCTTTGACCTGCTTATTTTGTACTCCAAGGCCAAATTTGCCTGTTACTCCAGGTATTTCTTGACTTCCTACTTTTGCATTCCAGTCCCCTATAATGAAAAGGACATCTTTTTTGGGTGTTAGTTCTAAAAGGTCTTGTAGGTCTTCAAAGAACTGTTCAACTTCAGCTTCTTCAGCGTTACTGGTTGGGGCATAGACTTGGATTACTGTGAAATTGAATGGCTTGCCTTGGAAACAAGCAGAGATCACTCTGTAGTTTTTAAGACTGCACACAAGTATTGCATTTCAGACTCTTTTTTTGACTATGAGGACTACAACATTTCTTCTAAGGGATTCCTGCCCACAGTAGTAGATATAATGGTCATCTGAGTTTAATTTGCCCAGTCCATTTTAGTTCACTGATTCTTAAAATGTCAGTGTTCACTCTTGCCATCTCCTGTTTGACCACTTCCACTTTAACTAAGGATATTTGTCTAATGAATAGGCTTGGAAGAGATTAATTCTCCTTCTGCAACAGAGCTAGTTTGTTTACTTCTCAGTATGATAAAGATGCAACATTGACTTGACACCTAAGGGCTAAGCAATTTAGCATGCAACACTCACTGGTCATTACCCTAATTTCAGATACAATATGATGTTCAAGGCTTGTCTCATACTTTATCTGCCTAGTCCTAGAAATAGTTCTCCAAGAAACTCTGGTTCCTTTGGGTGAAGACATCATTTAAGTGTCTTAGAACTCATTGTTACAAGACTGTGTCCTATAAATGGGCAGAACTTGGAAGTATATGTATATGACTCTACACAAAACTAAAATGACTCATCTGTATCAGTTCTGTTCAGTCACTCAATCATGTCCGACTCTTTGTGACTCCATGGACTGCAACACGATAGGCTACCCTGTCCATCATCAACTCCTGGAGCTTGCTCAAACTCATGTCCATCAAGTTGGTGATGCATCTTTATCACACTGAAAAGTAAACAAACCAGCTTTGCAGAAGGAGAATCAATCTCTTCCAAGCCTTTTTATTAGACAAATATCCTTGATAAAATGGTAAGAAACAAAGTCTGTCAGTACCACTTCCGGTAAAATAGGTAGAAATGTAGGAGACCCATGGAAAATTGTCTCTCAAAGCCCAGCTGCAGGTTGATTCCAGGAAGGCTTTAGAAAGTCACCACATATGGACCTAGGAGTTCAAGACTTCCAATCTCTGTTATCCTTAGACATTTTTCCTCATGGCTATGAGATGTTTGCAGCAGTTTCTTGGTATCATACTCACATATGCACTTTAATCTAGTGAAAAAGGATGTTTCTACTCTTGTTTCTCCTTTATTGATGCAGCCACACTAACAGATTTACCTGCCTGTTCACAGCTTAGAGGGTAAAAATCTGCCTGCAATGCAGGAGACCTGGGTTCAATCCCTGGATAGGGAAGATCCCCTGGAGAAGGGAGTGGTGACCCACTCCAGTATTCTTGCCTGGAGAATTCCATGGACAGAGGAGCCTGGTGGGCTAAAATTCATGGGGTTGCAAAGAGTCAGACACAACTGAGTGATCTTCATTTCTTTTGGTAAAGTGAAAGTGAAAGTGTTTGACTCTTTGCATCCCCATAGACTATTATTCATGGAATTCTCCAGGCCATAATATTGGAGTAGGTAGTCTTTCCCTTCTCCAGGGAATCTTCCCAACTCAGGGATCAAATCCAGGTCTCCTGCATTGCAGGCAGATTCTTTGCCAGGTGATCCATAAAGGAAGTCTTTCTTTTGGTAAAGATTGGGTTATTCATGCCTAATTAATGACTATTGAGGAGGAGAAGACCTATCATAATTCTTCCCTTCTATTTTCTTTCCTGCCTCATATGAAGGGGAGGATCCAAACAAATGGAGATTCTATAGCAAAGAAACAGGCAGATGGGGAAACCAATTGAGACTGCTAGGCTCCTATTCCAGGAATATTTCTACTTCCCTGGTCTATAAATTTTAAAATTTTTTTTGGAGGGGAGCACAAAGATGTAAATGATCTTTCTCTTCCATGTAAAATAATAAAATACAAGTAATTGCAAATATTTTATCTATTGGGAAAATCCTAATGGTGAAGCTAAGTAGAATATACAACTTCATTCTATTGTGTGAGAGTTTGTGGTTCTCACTCAGGTTATAGGATTGTAATTCAAAGAATTCCTTCTTTTCACCATGAGGTTTAGAGACAGTGAACAACAACATTACTATCCCTTTAAGGAATGCTTTCCATCTTCTAAAGTGTTTCTTCTTATTTATAACTTGAAAAAATGTGAATAGGATTGCTCTTCAAAATTAAATTTTCTTAAATTCCCTTGAGAGTTTATCATTATCATCTTCATCAAGAAGTCATCTCTTGAATTACCAGAGAGCCAATTAGCATGATTATGAGAGCAATTTATATTTGAATGGTCTCTAAATATGTATTTCATGGAAGGAAAGTGAAAAATATCTGTTTGATTAATTTAATTACTAAAGGTGAAATTCAGAAAAAGAGAGTACTTCCTCTCCACTAGATGATTGGTTTTTCTTTTCCTCTAGGTTAAACTTTTATATCCACAAACTCTCAAACATACAACCCTGCTGTGATGTAATGGAATCTCAGGAAACTAGGTTACCAAGCATTTCTAGTAACCTAGGGAAGAATCTTTCATCTTTTAACTGGTAGAATATAACAAAGACCTCTTTTTGAAAGAATGTGTTCTCTGGTCTCCCTTAAGGGAAGTAATTACATGAAGTGCTCTACCTAGTTTTTAAAATATGATTTGAAATATGTCACATTTAGTTTCTAAACAGAGGACTCTTCAAACTTTGACCTCTTATACTGGGTCATATGTTGTTTCTTTAGTTGGTTTTTGTTAGTTTATTTTTTATTTTTTTTTAAATCTGGAATGTACTTTCTCTCAAAAATTCTGAAAGATAAATCCTAGTTCATTCATATACTTGTCTAAATAGTGGAAGGGAAAAAGCTAGAGTCCTGGACCAGGCTTTTCCCCAGAATAAGTTGCTTGGGATCATGTCACATAGTGATAATTTTGAAGTAAAGTTCAGGGGTCCCAATTAGCCTCTATCACTGTGTGACATTGGAAAAGTTGCTTAACTGTCTTGGGATCTTTGTTTCCTTATTGTGAAGTTCAGGCATTGGGTTAATGCTAAGAATCATCATTCCATAAACTGATTTATCTCAAGATCTGTGAGATTTTATGATTTTTACTAGTTTTATAGGGCTGTAGTAAGGATGTTTTCTAGACTTAAGGAAATGCCGTTAGTCCTTGAAACTTTTGTTTTATAAATCTTTTAAAGGTTCATTTTGATGATATATTTTCCGTTTTTTTTTAAATTGGAGAATAATTGCTTTACAATGCTGTGTTAGTTTCTGCTGAACAACCACCCGAATCAGCCAGTTCTATGATTTTTATCTCACTGTTTTCTTCTCTATTTGTGAAAAACACAAAGACTAAGCTTCCTGACTCTTTATTTTCCTAATTCTTAAATTATCTATTCCTGCCTTTTGTTTAATTGAATATACTGCTCTTACGGAAAAAGAGATGGATTTAATTGATACAAAAGAGAAATTTCTACCATGTGCAATAATGTCTTCTTCTTCTGAATTTGAGCTCTAGACAATCAGTTCAGTTCAGTCACTCAGTCATGTCCGACTCTTTGAGACCCCATGAATCTCAGCAGGCCAGGCCTCCCTGTCCATCACCACCTCCTGGAGTTCACTCAGACTTACGTTCATCAAGTCAGTGATGCCATCCAGTCATCTCATCCTCTGTCGTCTCCTTCTCCTCCTGCCCCCAATCCCTCCCAGGATCAGACTCCTTTCCAAAAATGAGTCAACACTTTGCATGTGGTGGCCAAAGTACTGGAGTTCCAGCTTTAGCATCATTCCTTCCAAAGAAATCCCAGGGCTGATCTCCTTCAGAGTAGACTGGTTGGATCTCCTTGCAGTCCAAGGGACTCTCACGAGTCTTCTCCGACACCACACTTCAAAAGCATCAATTCTTCGGTGCTCAGCTTTCTTCACAGTTCAACTCTCACATCGATACATGACCACAGGAAAAACCATACCCTTGACTAGACGGACCTTAGTCGGCAAAGTAATGTCTCTGATTTTGAATATACTATCTAGGTTGGTCATAACTTTTCTTCCAAGGAGAAAGCGTCTTTTAATTTCATGGCTGTAGTCACCATCTGCAGTCATTTTGGAGCCCCCAAAAGAAAGTCTGACACTGTTTCCACTGTTTCCCCATCTATTTCCCATGAAGTGATGGGACCGGATGCCATGATCTTCATTTTCTGAATGTTGAGCTTTAAGCCAACTTTATCACTCTACACTTTCACTTTCATCAAGAGGCTTTTAGTTCCTCTTCACTTTCTGCCATAAGGGTGGTGTCATCTGCATATCTGAGGTTACTGATATTTCTCCTGGCAGTCTTGATTCTAGCTTGTGTTTCTTCTAGTCCAGCATTTCTCATGATGCACTCTGCATAGAAGTTAAGTAAACAAGGTGACAATATACAGCCTTGACGTACTCCTTTTCCTATTTGGAACCAGTCTGCTGTTCCATGTTCAGTTCTAACTGCTGCTTCCTGACCTTCATACAGATTTCTCAAGAGGCAGGTCAGGTGGTCTGCTATTCCCATCTCTTGAAGAATTTTCCACAGTTTTTTTGTGATCCACACAGTCAAAGGCTTTGGCATAGTCAGTAAAGCAGAAGTAGAGGTTTTTCTGGAACTCTCTTGCTTTTTCCATGATCCAGCAGATGTTGGCAATTTGATCTCTGGTTCCTCTGCCTTTTGTAAAACCAGCTTGAACATCAGGAAGTTCACGGTTTATGTAATGCTGAAGCCTGGCTTGGAGAATTTTGAGCATTACTTTACTAGCATGTGAGATGGGTGTAATTGTGCGGTAGTTTGAGCATTCTTTGGCATTGCCTTTCTTTGGGATTGGAATGAAAACTGACCTTTTCCAGTCCTGTGGCCACTGCTGAGTTTTCCAAATCTGCTGCTATATTGAGTGCAGCACTTTCACAGCATCATCATTCAGGATTTGATATAGCTCAACTGGAATTCCATCACCTCCACTAGCTTTGTCCATAGTGATGCTTTCTAAGTCCCACTTGATTTCATATTCCAGGATGTCTGGCTCCAGATGAGTGATTACACCATCGTGATTATCTGGGCCATGAAGATATTTTTGTACAGTTCTTCTATGTATTCTTGCCACCTCTTCTTAATATCTTCTTCTTTTGTTAGGTCCAGACCGTTTCTGTCCTTTATCGAGACCATCTTTGCATGAAATGTTCCTTTGGTAGCTCTAATTTTCTTGAAGAGATCTCTAGTCTTTCCCATTCTGTTGTTTTCCTCTATTTCTTTGCATTGATCACTAAAGAAGGCTTTCTTATCCCTTCTTGCTATTCTTTGGAACTCTGCATTCAGATGCTTATATCTTTCCTTTTCTCCTTTGCTTTTCACTTCTCTTCTTTTCACAGCTATTTGTAAGGCCTCCCCAGACAGCCATTTTGCTGTTTTGCATTTCTTTTTCATGGGGATGGTCTTGATCCCTGCCTCCTGTACAATGTCATGAACCTCATTCCATAGTTCATCAAGCACTCTATCCATCAGATCTAGGCCCTTAAATCTATTTCTCACTTCTACTGTATAATCATAGGGGACTTGATTTAGGTCATACCTGAATGGTCTAGTGATTTTCCCTACTTTCTTCAATTTAAGTCTGAATTTGGTAATAAGGAGTTCATGATCTAAGCACAGTCAGCTCCTGGTCTTGTTTTTGTTGACTGTATAGAGCTTCTCCATCTTTGGCTGCAAAGAATATAATCAGTCTGATTTTGGTGTTGACCATCTGGTGATGTCTATGTGTAGAGTCTTCTCTTGTGTTGTTGGAAGAGGGTGTTTGCTATGACCAGTGCATTTTCTTGGCAAAACTCTATTAGTCTTCATGAATAATTACTTCATGAATAAATACAAGTGACCCATTACTAGCCAATCAAACATGTTATTACTGCAGTGGTTTGATATCTGCTGTCTTGATATCTGCTCTGGACCATTCCAGCAACTCCAATTTTTCTTCCTCATATCTAGTTTCATGACCCACCTCCCCTACCTCCACAATCAGCCTCTTTTATCCATCTCCACAGAGAGGGCTTTCAGGAACACATGTTTCTTTTTGCCTAAAATTGCTTAATAGTGCCATATTACCTAGAGTATAATGTGTAAGACCCTTAAATTAGACTTGAAAGTCCTTCATATTTGCCTTTGTCTACTTCTCTAAATCTGTAATTTTTCTGTCCCAGGACCATGTATCCACTTAAAGACTACCTCAGTTTTATCCTCTAGCTATAGCAAAGATTTGGATCAAAAGAGTTGCACCATTAAGAAGGCTGAGCAGCGAAGAATTGATGCTTTCAAACTGTGGTGTTGGAGAAGATTCTTGAGAGTCCCTTGAGTGCAAGGAGATGCAACCAGTCCATCCTAAAGTAAATTAACCCTGAATATTCATTGGAAGGACTGCTGCTGAAGCTCCAATAGTTTGGCCACCTCATGCAAAGAGCCGACTCATTGGAAAAGACCCTGATGCTGGGAAAGATTGAAGGCAGGAGAAGAAGGGGACGACAGAGAATGAATTGGTTGGATGGCATCATTGACTCAATGGACATGAATTTGAGCAAACCATGGGAGTTGATGAAGGACAGGGAAGACTGGTGTGCTGCGGTTCATGGGATTGCAGAGTCTGACTCAACTGAGCAACTGAACAACAACAAGATGACAGATGCTAAAGTTCTTGGGAAACACCATATTGCTCCCTTTTCACTTATTACATTCTCTACCTATCTTGTATTTTCATTTCTTCTCTACTTGCAAATTTTCTCTTAACCCTCAAAACCTAAGCAAAGTCTTTTGGAAAAACTTCTATGAAATACTCAAAATCAGTCATTCTCTCTTTTATTTTTCCACATCCTCAGTATTTGCACAGTTGCTGGCACATGCTAATTTCTTAATAGTTGCTTTTATGTAAATATGTCATGTTTATGACTGTAATTCTCTGGATCTTTAATGAAAAAAAATGTGCTTGTAAACCTTTAAGAGGAGTGTGGAATGTACAGGGTGTATCAGGAATCACACCCAATTGCTGGCAACAGAGACCTGATTGGAATGTCTTAAAAACATTACAATTTTATAGCTTCACTAAAATCAAGACAAGAGGTAGACACACGAAGGCTGATGTGGCAGTACCACAAAGTAAATTAAAGTTTCATCTATAGGGTGTTGTAGTATAACCTCTGACAGTTTTTCTTTTTGTAATGAAAGTGCCTAATTTAAAATCTGCCTAAGCATCCATTTCAGTGGTGGCTATCTGGAATGAATACAGTGCCAACCACAAGGCCAGTTAAAGAGTCAGGCCATGCCCCACCTACTTTGTTTGAAAAACCTTGGTTAATTTCAATAACCGAGTATTTGGGACAAAGATTTCCCCTTTGTGTGCTTTAAATTTCCACACTTGTGTTTAAATTCACCGATACAGAATGGACCTTTGAAACTACAGGCCCTCATCCTAGACCTCAATAAAGCAGAACTCCAGGCCTCTTGCACATTCTCTGTCTCTTTCTGTGAGACCTGCTGTGTGTCCCTAGACGTGTCATGTAATTTCTGAGACTTGTAAGTACCCATTTTCTTTCCCCTAAAGTTTCTTAATGGTTATTGCTGAGGGTGTTCTGTGTGTGGAATCAAAATTTGTACCCCAGGACTTTGCTGGTGGTCCAATGGTTAAGATTCTGTGCTTCCCATGCAGGGGGCTCAGGTTTGATTCTTGGGGGGGGGGGGGGAAGCTAAGATCCCACATGCCACGTGGCACAGCCAAGAAGTAAACACTTAAAAGTTACAAACCAGTGTGACAAGAGGATTATTTTTAAATAAAATAAGCCTCAGGAATTGTTTTTATTTCACCCTTAGCTACCTAATAAATTAGTTAAAAGGTCCTATAACAAGAATAGAAAGAAAGAAAAGGTTAGTCACTCAGTCCTATCCAACTCCAGAATCCCATGGACTGTAGCCCAACAGGCTCCTCTGTTCATGAGATTTTTCTAGGCAAGAATAATGGAGTGGGTAGCCATTTTCTTCTCCAGGGGATCTTTCTGACCCAGGGATTGAACTGGGGTCTGCCTCATTGCTGGCAGATTTTCTAATATCTGAGCCACGAGGGAAGCCCCACAACAACAATGGAACTATCACCAAAGAGATCTACTACTGGGTTAGGTGCAGAAGAAGGAATTTGGCAGGGCCTGGAGACCAATGTCCTGTCTGTATCCTATTGTCTCTGCATCCCCAGAAAACATATGTTTATAAAACATTTGGTTTCCCATCTCCATGTGAATCACCTTCCTTCCATTTGAAGTCCCAACCCAATACCCTTAATGTTCTCTTTGGTCTTTTGCTGTAGATGGTGCTTATTAGGGTGAGGGCTTTGGACACTTTGGTGAATTACTCAATTTTCCTGGGTCTCTTCCATGTGTACATGCTATTACACTTTCTTGTTTGCTTTACTCCAGTTAAGCTGTCTCATGTCAATTATTTATTAGACCAACCAGAAGAACCTAGAAGGGTAAAAGGAAGTTCTTTTCTCCCCACACTTCCAGTCATAGTAAGAAGCACAAGGGCCAGCCCAGCTAAGACACTGGTTATCACTAGACTGAGACTGGCACAGAGCAGTTCTGTCATGCCAACTGGGGGGGATTTTATCCTAAAAACAACCCAATGTCCAAAGAGTATGGACTACTGGAACTCCAGCCATCATATATGGCCAAAGAGTATAACAGAAAAGTGGCAAAATAGATGCACTCCAATCTTAACTTACAGCCCTCTCTAAAGAACTTTTCTCACACAATCTAAAGTAAGATTTATATTTCATTGGCCTCCTCAGTGAAATATAGACTGGGAAATATATCCACCTGGTTATAATGTATATATCACCCTGGCTCTACTCCATCTCCAAAATAAAAAGTGTTTTAAAATTGGTTTTCTGTTACTAAAAAGAAGCAATATGGATAAATAAATTCTGCTGGAGGAGTTTCAAACTATGAAACCCTTATTTCCTGAAACAAGAGCATTGCTAGAAACGTGCATTCTTTGAAATCCAGTTTTGGAAACAATGGTCTAGGCAAACTCTTTGAAACATTTTTCCCAGTGTAAAAACATGTCATTAATTACTAGTTATCCCGGGTGTGAATTTCAGATCCCCTCAGATCTGATATTATACTATTTTATTAGATCAAAACCTGCATGTTTAGTTCAAATAACATTTTTTGTGTGTTCCCTTTGGCTCTGTATATTTATAAAACATTTTCTTTAGGATGGTAATGATCTTTTCTCTTCAGAGATTATTTTTTTCAGAAACCCATCATTTTTTCCTCCCAAAGGACCAAAGTCTAGAAGCACCTAGAATAAAGATGGGTCAGCTATATTTTTATGCTTGAAGACTGATTCAGGTGCGTCTACCCATCTTATTGTGTATACAGTCTATTGTCTCCTATGGCGTCCACTGGAAGAAAAAATGTTATGTGCTGTATTTCAGCTGCTGTCTAGAGCCAGGCTTTTCAAACAGTGAAGATAAAAACTACCAATCATTTTGTACCATTACTGAACCTACCAATCTTTGGGATACTACAATTCTCTATCAAATGATGACAAAGCTGCCTGCTTTATGAGGGAAGAAACATCTGCAGCATAAAAGATGATGCATTAAAATACAGGCTGTATATTCTGCAAAGATCCTGGCTCTGGAACCAGATAGTTCCAAGGTTCAAATCTTGGCTCAGGCATTGGCTGGATGGAAAATCTTTGAATTTCCCACCAAAAGAGCTTTGCCTCTCTGAGCCTGAATTCCCAACTCTGAAAGGAGCATCAAAGCATTTTGCAGAATAATCTTGAGGTTTAGAAAAAAGCCAGCAAAGCATTGAGCATAGTTCCTGGCACATGTACTCCTCCATAATTTGTTATCTTCCTTGTCTTCTTATTCCTTCCCCACCTCTCCTCATCCTTTTACGCATCCTTAGAATGTTATTTTTAGTGGCTGTAGAAGTATCAATGTTCTATAGTAATAGTAATAGCTAGTTGCAAATATATTTTATTCTGTTATTCAAACACTTTAAGGTGAAGGCTTTTTTTTTCCTTTGCAATCCATACACCTGCCTTCCATTGTGCAAATGTATTTCTTATTTTCAGAAGACTCATAGCATCAATAGACTTTGTGTCTTTTTTAAAATAATGAGGAATGTGAGCCAGTTTAATTCACAAAGGAACAGAGACAGCATCTATCCCATCTGATTGCCTACTGTAGTCTATAATTTTCAACACGATCTGGCTCCTGCACAAATGGCTAAATTCAGCCAGTTTTCCTTTTCCTCTCACTCATTATGTTCCAGCCACACAGCTTTTCTTTCTCTTTTTCAAGCTTCAGTGTCTCTACTCATGTGGCTTCTCTCTCTCTCCCTCTCTTTTCCCCTCCATTTCACTTTCTCTCCCTCTCCTTTTTCCCTGTCCTCCTGGAATATTCTTCCCCCAAAGTCTACATGACAGACCTTTATCTTAAACGCTGTCACTTCATGCAGGCCTTTCTACACTACTCTATTTAAAGAAGCTTTTGTGATGATATTATTCTTTTATTGAGCTTCATAATATTTATAACCATCCAAGATTTTAAAATCTAGCATTCACCTTTTTATATTTGTCCTTGCTCACCAGTAGGTGTGTAGCAAGAGAGGAAGGAAATTGTTGGTCATAGTTAGTGCTCTATCCCTTGTATCTGGAATAATCCCTGCCATCTGGAAGGTGCTTGATATATACTTGAATCAATGAATTCATGCTAAGTAAACCTTTATTGGGATTCCCAGGTGGTACTAGTGGTAAAGAACCCAGCTGCCAATGCAGGAGATGCGAGAGACACAGGTTCAATCCCTAGGTCAGGAAGATCCCATGAAGGAGGAAATGGCAACCCACTCTAGTATTCTTGCCTGGAAAACTCCACGGACAGAGGAGCCTGGTGGGTTACAGTCCACAGGATCAAAGAGTTGAACACAATTGAAGCCACATAGAGAGCACAGCACAAACCTTTACTAAATATGAAGGAAGGGAATCACAGGATATTTTTAGTTTTTTGTCTTTCTATACTTCTATATGCTGCAAACGGTTTTTGCCAACAGTCTCTCAAGACCATAAAGTATCTAATATTTATTTACTTGTAAGCTAATACTTTATTCTGCTGCCATTTCAAGACTGTTAGTAAAAGACATAAGATCTCCATGTCAAAAACAAAGGACTTTATGATTCCAAGCACGCAGCACGAGGCCTGCAGCATGAGCATCACATTTGCATCAGTGTCCCGTGCCCTGCTTTTCACAGGGTGGCATGAAGAGGGCCAGGTGACATCTGCAAATTGAATGGGGTGCATTATAGTAGAGGAGATTCCAATTTAAGGGGCCCACATGTCTTACTATGAGAAATGAGCATGCTTGCACTTTGTTCCAGATGAAAACATTATCTCTACCTTCCAAGGCTATAAGAAAAATTGCTTTTTGCAATTTTTTTGCAGTATGTCTCTCTAAAGAGACATACTCTCTTATAAGGATGTTTACTAAAGAAACATCTATGAAAAAAATAATCTGGAAGAAAGCAACGGTTGTTTCCTGCTCATAAGATGTGCAGAAATGCCAGAATATGCATTTTTCTATCTCCCAATAAGTCCCTCTAATTCTTACTCACATTTCACCCCAGGGTCTACTTTGCTCTTCTGTCTTCTATAATGTGTTCAATCCATTTGCCACTCTGAAGGCTCCTGGTTCTCAGGAAGCTTATAGTCTAATATCAGTGAGTAAGGAAACCCATTTTCCAGCTCCCAAACCAGAATTACCTGCCCCAACCTGTGAGTACAGGCCCTTAAATATTTGAAGTGGCAGCCACTGTTTCTCAGCAACATCTCTCTAGGTATATAAGACAAGAAGTAGTAATGCTTTCCAGTGAGTACAGAAGGCTGGATATCTTCTGAAGCACTTAGAAATATTAAACTCAGCAGGAGAAGTAAAAGAATGATTGCACTGAGAAAAATCCCCTTATAGGATTTACTATTGTTGGTATTCGTAATAATCAGAAGATCCCTAACCAGCAGGGCTCCAATACTTTGGAGATGGAACTGTGCCTGTTATAGTTTGCAATGTAATCAGTCTGTATTTGTTAGGACCGGATTAGAGGCAGAAAGTTTTTAGTCCAGTAGAAGCCTAGGCACCAATATCTGAGTGTCAAGTTTTTGAAAATATTCAGCAAGTTCTTTGTATATATGGAATGATATATAGGAAAACAATTTGCTCAATTAATAACTCAATTAATTTGCTCAATTAATAACTCAATTTGCTCAATTAATAAGAGATATAATATTCAAAAAGAAATAGAGAAGGGTGTAGAGGCTATATTATACAAATGCAAACTGCAACATTAACATTTTTTTTTTTTACCTGTGCAGAGGTTCATGGAGCCAAGGAGGAGAAGTAATTGTACTTTCTGATTGACCTAACTTCAGTGTTTGTATGATCTCCATCTTTCAGAACATTTATAACTGGACTACAGTCTTTAAGGTAGGATTATCTGAAGCCTATATGACTGCCCACACTGATAGACATTGTCATCACGTCTAGGAATCTTCAGTTCATCCATTAAATCCAAAATTGTACAGTGTGTCCAGGGAGACATGTGTTGCTTGATGTGTAGCATTAGCATGCCTGTTTTGTAAAGTGATGATGACAACAGCTGTGTTCCTTAAAAAAAAATAAAATAAAATCTTACAGTGTCACTGTCTCCAGTAATGATACCTATGGTGAATTTCCCTCAGATCATTGATTTCTAACCTCACTTCAGTCCTGAGTAGTGTTCACTGGAAGGACTGATGTTGAAGCCCAAACTCCAATACTTTGGCTACCTGATGCGAAGAGCTGACTCATTGGCAAAGACTCTGATGCTGGGAAAGATTGAAGGCAGGAGGAGAAGGGGATGGCAGAGGATGAGATAGTTGGATGGCATCACTGACTCAATGGAGATGAGTTTGAGTAGATTCCGGGAGTTGGTGATGGACAGGGAGGCCTGTCGTATTGTGGGCAATGGGGTCGCAAAGAGTCGAATATGACTGAGTCTCTCAAATGAACTGAATGGAACTCACTGTGAGGAACAAATATTAATCTCAATCTGTAGAGAAACTGAGTCTCAGAAAGATTTATTACAGTAGTGATAATAATATTAAGAATAGGAATAATATCAGTTACTTTAAAAATGTTTACTGAGTATTTATCTTGTGCTAAGCACTGGGCTTCCCTGGTAACTCAGATGATAAAGAATCTTCCTGCAATACAAGAGACTCAGGTTTGATCCCTGGGTCAGAAAGATTCCCTGGAGGAGGGAATAGCAACCCACTTCAGTATTCTTGCCTGGAGAATCCATAGGGTCCATAGGGTCACAAAGAGTCCAACATGACTGAAGTGACAGCACATAGAAGCACTGTGCTAAGAACTTTATTTACCTAATTTAGGCCTCACAGGAAAAATTTGAAGTGGCTCTTATTCCTAATTATTTGGCAAATAATCAGAGACATAGAAAGGTTAAGTAATTTGCCTCTGCTCAGTAATTAGCTGAGTCGGGACATGACCCCTGTTTCTGTGAAGATGCTCTGTTGTCCCCTACTTGGATATCTACTTCATGGAGTCTGCTTTGAACAAAACCTCTGCCATCTCTATGCCCATCCAAGATTGGACATCTAACCCCTCCCTCCAACCTCTACTCTCACTTCATCTCAAAAGCACAAAGAAAGTCCTTCTCTTTGCAACCAGTCTGCTTAGTCATTCAGTCATGTCTGACTCTTTGCAAACCCATGAACTGTAGCCCATCAGGTGCCTCTGTCCATGTGATTTCTCAGGCAAGAACCCTGGAGCAAGTTGCCATTTCCTTCTCCAGGGGATCTTCCCAATCCAGGGACCAAACCCATGTCTCCTGTGTCTCCTGCATTGAAGGCAGATTCTTTACCTTCTGAGCCACTGGAGAAGCCCTAGAGACCGATGTCTGTCTTATTTCCCTGCATCATGCCACCTTGACTATTACGCTAATTTTTACTCACTTACTCTTTTGAAATGCAAACCTATTTAAGCTGGGTTGGAAATAAGAAAATGCTCCTCTCATCTACCAAGATACAGTAGTAAAATGTAATCATCAGAGTTTTAAAATTAGAAGTGTTGTAACAAAATCCTGCAGATATATTTATCAATGATTAATCCTGACCTTTTCATCCTTAGACAGAAAGCCATGCTTTCAAGCCAGAGAAAATAGATGCCCAAAGTGTATTATATTCGTTAAGGGAGAATTGTTTTCTTTCTTTGTACAAAGATGCAAAGCATCTTATACTTTTCTCTCGACCATGAGGTTAACTTTTTAAATCTCCATAAACAATGGACTTATGATGGTACATTTTTTAGGAGTGAAAAAGACATTTGGGACATTTAAACTTACTCTGTTTTAAAGCAGGGTTTTAAATTTACTCTATTTTAAAACAGCCTTTCTCTGTTGAGGCTATGTGAAAATTAAAAAAAAAAAACAGTAAAACCTTCCATATGAGAGAAAAGAGCATGCTTGATAGGAATTTGGAGCTGTTTACTTACATACCTGTTGTGCAAAATCACAGAACCAAACTTACATATCTTTTCAAGTCAGGGAAACAAAGGGACTTATTTAACAATTGGTCCACGAGAATTACAGAGCTAATGGCATTCCAACATCTGCAGACAGAGAACTAGGCAAAGAACTCTGGTTCCCATCAATGTGATGCTAACAAACTTAAACGTTTGCTCTGTAGGCTAGTAGCAAGCACAAAACAAATTCTGCCTGAAACTCTGAAACAAACAAACCAAACATGGGGAGAGGCTGGAAGTCTCCACATTGGTGATACTGTAGACTGTTCTGTACCCAGTGAGTCTTTCCGTTGATTGACAGCCTCTGTTTTTCAATCATCTGTTACTGAGTTTATAGTAAACCTATAAGCACATTATTTGAAGCAGAACTTAAGATTCTGAACTAAATTATCTTATTTCTGAAGGGAAGTGTTACTCCTGGATGACTATGTAATTAAGAGAACAGAGAAAGTGAGTCTGAGCTTCTAGCACTAGGCTGCCACTTCCTCTTCAACTACTAGAAGTGAATGAAATCTCAGCAGTTTTGAGAATCCAACATTTTCTGGGTGATAATTATAATACAAACTTGTCTCTGCAAACACGTAAGAGTCAGACTTCTGTGGTTTTAAATGAACTCAGGTGTCACTGATTTCTTCTGTATCAGGAAATTGATATCATAACCTTTTACTTTTTCTTTCTGTTATTGTTTTATTAAAGTTTTTACAAAATATGTATATACATTTAAAAGTTGTACTATGTGGAAATGACAAATTAAAAAGGTGTGATATCTACAGATAGTTTTATTTGTCTGAAATGTGTACCGTTTCAGACCTATATTTTACCTTGTTTTTATATGTATTTTGCAAAACAGAAATCATACTATTTACATTTGCTTTTTGATTCAGCAGTACACTGCAAGCATCTTTTTGTGTTAATGAGTAAATATTTACTTGTTTTATTTTTAAATATTGCATACAATTTCATGATGTGAATATATCAAAATTTATTCAACAATTCCTCCATATTTGAACTTCTATACTTCTAATTTCAGAGGTATTTTACTGATGATTCTACATTAAACCTCCATCTATATACACACTTTCCCTCTTGTACTAAGATATCTAAAGAATGCATTCCTAGAAATAGTATTACTGATAGAAATTTTGTATATATGTATTTATCATTTGATATATACTAACATTGCTTTTATTACCAGCAATTTTTCAGATGAACATTAAATCAGAACATTAAAGTCTTTAAAATATTTGTAACAATCTGATAACCATGACATTATCTTGTTTTAGTCTGTATTTTCTTGATCACATCTGTAGTTAGATATCTGCTCTTATATTTCTATTAGTAGAATTATCTTACTGATGTAACATTTCATCTTCTGTATTCATTTCTTTTCTGTGAGTTGTCTTTTATTATTTATTTAACTGATCTATAGGATTTTTGTAAATTTCTTCCTTCACTAAGAATCCATTTTTATTTACAGTTGGAGGTGCAAATCAAATTAAAAGTTTCTGTTTGACTTTAATCTATGCTTCATAATGTTGTCAAATGTATTAAATAATACAGTACTTCGCAGATTTGGAATATTACTTTTCCATATAAAATTTATCATATGTTTATGAATGTTTCTAGGCTTTTCATTATTTTTTAAAATAGCTATATAGATCGTTCGGAGCCAGAAATCTTGAGTTTATTTACTATACTTTTTCATATGCATTTTTCTATCTGGTAGAACAATGTCTATGCCTAGACTTTCTTTCCTTTAAAAAATTCTTGATGATTTTGTTCACATATGTTCCTTCACAAGGACTTGTGAATGGACTTTACTAGTCCTAAGGATAACCTGACTAATTATTTAGTACATTTGTAAAGATTTTGAATAAAATAAATTCTGGGGACTCCAGGCAGTGATATTCACATAGATATGAATTCTACAAATGGGAATGAGAAAGTGAAACTAGTAGTTCTAAGCAAGTGTGTCCTTCAATAGAGCACTAAGCTGTTAAATAAGTAAATATAAAATTTGAATATGAATTTGAAAACCAAATAGAAATTATGATAAGGGTGGTTACTGAAGGCTCTGCAAATAAAAGCGATACAAACAAGTAACTACTTAATATTGTCCAGGCATCATCTTTTTAGATTTTAAATAAAATTTTATTTTTCCATACATTCAATGTATTGAGCTCTGAAGACTATGTTTATCTTTATTTCTTAATCAATATTTCAAAAAGAAGAGATTTTAGCAACTTTTAGAGGAAGAATGATATTTGAAAGGGAAAGAATGATAAGAAAATTTGGGACTACAATTTCAAATTTTACAAACACTTGCTCTGCCTGTATCCCTACATTATAGTAGATGGGTTACTGTAAGGTTTAAACTAATTTAGTCCTAAAATGTTTGGGTTTTCCCCTCTCACATTTTCCTGGTGCCTCACAAGCTCTTCTCAAGAAAGGTGGTATTAGTCTGCCTTCTATTTTAATTTTTTTTTTTTAATTTTCCTTTGTTCTTATATATTGCTCCAAGCCAAATTACACCTTGATTTTGGGAAAGCAGGGAATGGCGGCCACAGTTTGTAATGGATTTTTTTTCATAATTTATGGGGCCTCCCGTGAGAGCATGTGTGTGGGCAATAGATGCTGCTCTGAGAGCAGGGCTTGGAGTGGTGTCCTCATTAAGCCTTTGACAAAGGCTTTCCAAACCTTGACTGACCTTCCCCAACCATGTTCTTCCAAAGCCACAGGGCAGTTCTCCTGAATTCGCTGACTTGCTTGCGAGCCTGACAAAAATTTCTCCAGGCACTGAAATCTTGATTTAAACATATGGCTGTCAGACTAACTTAAGACAGTTCAATCCCTGAAATAGCTAGTTTTCCTAGAGGTATGGAGTCTCTCAAGGTCACCTAAAGAGTAACTACAGTATTTTAACATGGTTCACCAAACTAACAATGAAGGATAAGAACAGAGTATCAGTCTAGATAAGTTACTTGCAGATACTATTTCTAGGTTCTGGCTGCATTCCACTTGGATCTTTAAAAGAAATATAAGCATCTTTTAAATGTGAAGTTATCTATTGAAAATTTAAAAATGTTTTGTTTTGCAATTTTCAATAGATAATAGTTGATATTTGTGTTTAATTTGAATTTCGGAACATTGATATTATTCACTTGGTTCATCAAAGAAGTTCCCTGCTAAACTTCCCTTCTGAAAAATTCCCCAACACATTAAAAACAGGAAAAGCATGGTATAAAAATGGATCTCATCAGAGTTTCCCTGATACCTTATTTGTCTAGCAAAGCTTTCTTTGATTTATCATCAATTCCAGAATTTGCTAAATCAATTATAAATGGCTTGTCTTCGAATGTTGCTTTCTAGAGTTTTTGAACTGTTTCTTACTTCAGCAACAATTATACCAGTTATCAGGAAAGAGTAAAACATAGCAAGAGTAGATAATTTTCTTCAACCTGTTACTTATTCCCTCCTTTTCATGTCATTTATTTTATATTCCATTTTTTCTATTTTCAGTATTAAGCTATCATATTTTCACTCCATGTGAATTGTCTTATTGGTGAAAGAGTTAAGCAGAAGATGTTGGATGAAGAAGAATTTTTATCTTCTGTTGTGTGGTTACAGTTGAGCCTTGCAGATGCTTCAGCCTCAAGCATTTTATGTCTTTTGTGCTACCACCTGCTGAGTCAAAATTTTCTGAAATAATGAATTTGCTTTCCCTGCAAAGACCAATGTTTTCTTGCTACAAGCTCAAACTATATGATGAAAAAGCCCAAACGGTCAACCTGGTATTTGATAAAATTTTACTGTGTTGATTCAACTGTAAAGTTTCAGCTTAATTGGTGGACATATGTAAAACCTTAATTTCAATATTTGAAAAGCTAAGTTATTGGAAAAGTCATATATTATCACAAATTATTACACTATAAAGACTGTGTTAACTATTACTGACGATTCTTGAAAATATTTTGTAGGTATATCACAGATATTCCATGTAAAATAAAGTTATTGCTCATCTAATTACAATACAAATAAAGAAACTGAAGTTTCGAGAAGCCAGGTGACCAAACAGTAAGTCACTTACTGAGAGAGAAAGTGTCTAACTCTATATTCTACTTTCTTAAATAGGTTATTCTTATTCTCTATTTGCTGTTGTTTAGTCACTAAGTTGTGTCCAACTCTTTGTGACCCCAAGGACTACAGCCCTCCAGGCTCTTCTGCCCATGGGATTTCTCAGGCAAGAATAATGAGCTGCCATTTCCTTCTCCAGGGAACCTTCCCAGCACAGTGATCGAGCCCACATCTCCTGCATTAGCAGGCAAATTCCTTTCCCCTGAACCACCAGAGAAGCTCTTCTTTCTTATATCAAATATTTAAACCTGTATTTTACGTTTCACTGTCACAAACATCTGTGATCAGAAATATTTTCATCATCCTATCATGTCAGTTCTACTCCCAGATTACATGGAAGGGAACTACCTTCACTGCTTAATAATCATGAATTTTGGAAGCCACAAAATCTATGCCTGTGGTCAAATCCAAGTTCTGATTTATACCCCATGTGTCTCAGAGGAAGTCCCTTATTCTTTTTGAACCTAGGTTCTCTATCTGTAATCAGCATAATTATAAGAATGTAATTGCAAAGTTCATGTTGAGGAGGGAGAAACTAGTACAGTGTCTGGTATATTATAGTTATTAAATAGGAGATGATCTCTTTTATGAGGGGAGGGAATAGTATTTTGGAGTTCATTCTCTCATTCCTCTAAATGAAATTTATGAATGGTCTACTTTCTGTTGAAATTCTAACAGTGAGTATGTGTAGTGACAAACAGTAAGCCCACTCAACTGCTTTCAAATATGCACTTTACATCTTTCAAAGGCAATTAGGAGCTGTCATCTTTATAATCAGTTAAAATGTAGGACAAATAAATATATCTTTATTTGTCATCTTGATTCTTTATGTTAACTTGGTAACAGACTATACATTGTATCCTTTTACTAGCTAAGAGAAATGCTTTCTGGGCCAGATCTCCAGTTCTCATAGTGAATAGCCTACATTTATGATGTTTTCATGGGTTTTTGTTTCATAAATACAATTACTCAAGAGTGATTATCATTCACCATTAAAACTCTTTAGTTCTTCTCTACCCCTGCACAAGTTCATATATATACATGTGTATATACATATGTATATACATATATATAATACATATAATTGAATATATATTAAATATAATGGAGATTTTGAAATATTCTCTGAGAAAATCTTGATGAATGTTACTATAAGCAAAATGGAAATGTGTTAGGATAAGATTCTTTAGTTGTAAATGATAGTTAAAAACTCCATTAGTTCTTTTTTCTACATTTAACACAAAGATGTTAGTTACATGTGGATATATTTATGAACAACCTAATAAAAATGCATCCACAAACTCGTTTTCATTTCATTGCACTGAACACAATTATTGTAAACATCAAGAATTGGGAGCTATTGAACAGATGGGGCATTAGTGTCTTAATTCTTGATCTTTGTTCTAGTAAATCCTTCCGTTTCATATCCTTTCCACAAATCCTACAGCCATTCAGGGCACGATGAATGATTTTTAAATGCTGCTTTAATGTTCATGTCACTTTTTGTGTTTTCCAATTTCAAACAAATATGTAGACTCAGGTGCCCAAGCAGGATAATGAGATCATATTAAAATACTCAAATAATGTAAACTAGGCACACCCTAATCATGCCAGAAGATTCTGCATATACTATAATAAATGCAGTTTCTTGGTACAAACATGCCTAATGTTCTTTTATTATTTCTGATAAATAAACCCTGTAAACTGACTCCTGACTGAGATTTTTATTTTTCCATGTTGCATGTCAGATACTTCAGAAATGATACTGATTGAATATCTATTCATTATGTTTATCTTAACAAACAAAAATAGAGGTAAGTAAACATACTAATGGTTTAAAAGGCTACACAGAGACCATACATACACACACACATCCAAAGCTTCACTGATGGAAGCACATACACATCCTGAATGTCTTAGTTTTGCCATAAAAATATATAATATCTGTTTCCTGAATCAAGTCATACAGAATATAGCATTTTAAAACATCTGTTCTAGGGTTGTGACAACATTTTAACAAACTATGTGTGTTTTCTTACCTCCCTCCTAGCTTATACCTTAGTCTTCAATTTGCAAACAGAATCTACTGAGTCCAAAACCCTTGTTCAAAGTTTTAGGAATTATTGATATTTTATTTGACATTTGAAATCAGTTTCTTTCAACTATCAGCATATTATAATTCTTCTTAACTCTGAATAAAACTGCAGTTTTCTGCTTGGGTTGATGGGATTGACATCTGTGCAAAGAAAAGACTTTGAGAGAAAATGGGTGAATCTAGGTTACACATGAGTTGCTTATAACTGAAAACTGCCACAGATGAAAATGGGATAATGTCCTACTTATGTGACTATTAAGGAGAGTCTGGCTCTCACATGTGTATTTTATTCCTGATAGTTACTGTTTGGGTCCTTCTTAAATCTTATGGAAAAATAACATAAACTGTAGCTTTGGGGCAAACTACTGCCGACTGTAGTAGCTATGCTTAGAATGTATCTGATGGGTTCTCTCTTGGGACGTATTCTCTTCAGATCTTTCTGCTTTGGGGGAGAGCAGACAGCATGATATGAGAAGATCTGAGCTCACTTCCTCTCAGGAGCATACCAAAATCACAACTATATTGAGAACAACTGTCGGTGGAAAAGACTGGAACTCTCGGAAGAAAGCATCTCCAACATAAAAAAGGAACCACAACGAGACAGTAGGAGGAGTGGATGCGCAATGAAATCAAATCCTGTCCCCACACTGGAGAATAATTCTATCACGGAGGTTTCCCCCTTAGGATAGAGAGTTCTGAGCCCCACATCAGGCTCCTCGGCCCAGGGGTCCAGCACCAGGAAGATAAGCCCCCAGAGCATTTGGCTTTGAGGGCCAGCTGAGCTTAACTGTCAGAGCCTCACAGGACTGAGGGAAACACAGACTTCACTTTTAACGGGGAACACAAAATACCAGGGCAAAAGCAGTCATTTGATAGATGCCTGGGCCAGACTCCTTGGAAGGAAAGTTATGATCAACCAGACAGCATATTAAAAAGTAGAGACATTATTTTGCCAACAAAGGTCCATCTAGTCAAGGCTATGGTTTTTCCAGTGGTCATGTATGGACGTGAGAGTTGGATTATAAAGAAAGCTGAGCACCGAAGAATTGATGCTTTTGAACTGTGGTGTTGGAGAAGACTCTCAAGAGTCCCTTGGACTGCAAGGAGATCCAGCCAGTCCATCCTAAAGGAAATCAGTCCTGAGTGTTCATTGGAAGGACTGATGCTGAAGCTGAAACTCCAATACTTTGGCCACCTGATGCGAAGAGCTGACTCATTTGAAAAGACCTCGATGCTGACAAAGATTGAAGGCAGGAGGAGAAGGGAACAACCAAGGATAAGATGGTTGGATGGTATCACCGACTCAATGGACATGAGTTTGAGTAAACTCCAGGAGTTGGTGATGGACAGGGGGCCTGGCATGCTGCAGTCCATGGGGTTGCAAAGAGTCCAACACACCTGAGCAACTGAACTGAATTGAACTGGGCCAGACTTACCTGCTGGTCTTGAAGAGTCTCCTGGAGAGGCTGGAGGCTGTCACTCACTCTGGGGATATTCAATTATGGGAAAGCGGCGGTGGCCATATTGACTCATTAGCATCAACACCACACCTGGTCCTACCCAGCAGTCTACGGTAAGTTGTTTGGGATTCACGCCAAACAACTTAAAGGGCCAAACACAGCCCCACCCCTCAGCAGACATGCCCCTAGACACATGAGGGCTCCACATGTGGGCCAAGCTCCAGCTCCACCCACCAGGGACAGATACCAGAAGCAAAAAATTAGGATCTACCACGCAGGTCAGACTAACCTGGGACCTGCTGGGCCCTGACCATGTCCACTAGCAGACCAGCCCAAGCTTTGGGACCCCCCATAACCTTTATTCTACTGTATCACAAATACTCTCCCCTATCCACGTCCCACCTTCCCCACTCTGACCCAAGGAACAATCTGAAAAGAGTTCTGGGCTCCCTGATCTGCAGTCAGACTCCAGGAAACAGCTCTGCTGCCAGTGGTCTTGCACTAACGCCAGGACCTGCCAGTGGGTGGGCAGCAGCCCAGAGTCTTTGGGACCCTGAGTCTGCCCACCAGTGAGCCAGCACTACCTTCTGGGGCTCTCTAGGGTTTCTCAACTAGCCACCTCGTTACCGGGCTCCACTAAACCAGAGCCAGCAGCATCCACACAAGGTAGGGCCTAGTAACCAACCAGACTAGAGACCAACTCCACCTACTCTCCCACCCAGACACATAAAGTTTGGGTGATGAGGGGAGAGAGCACCACTAGGATGCATAAAACTCCTCCTGCATAGAGCCACTTCTCCAGGGTCGAGATATGTAATTAACCTATATAACAGACATAAAAACACAAATAGCAACTTAGCCAAAAGATGTGGCAGAGAAACATGTTCTAGACAAAGGGATAAGATAAAGCCCTAGAAGAACTAAGTGACCTGGAGTCAGGCAATCTAGTAGAGAAAGAATTCAGAGTAATGATGGTAAAGATGATCAAAGAACTCAGGAGGGGAATGGATGCAGGGAGCACAGTTAGAAGTTTTCTTTTCTTTTTTTTTTAATATAAATTTATTTTAATTGGAGGTTAATTACTTTACAATATTGTATCGGTTTTGCCATAAATCAACATGAATCAGCCACAGGTATACACATGTTCCCCAATCTGAACCCCGTTCCCTCCTCTCTCCCCATACCATCCCTAGGGGTCATCCCAGTGCACCAGCCCCAAGTATCCAGTATCATGCATCAAACCTGGACTGGTGATTCATTTCATATATGATATTATACATGTTTCAATGCCATTCTTCCACATCATCCCACCCTCTCCCTCTCCCACAGAATCCAAAAGACTGTTCTATACATCTGTGTCTCTTTTGTTGTCTCACATACAGGATTATCATTACCATCTTTCTAAATTCCATATATATATATGTGTTAGTATACTGTATTGGTATTTTTCTTTCTGGCTTACTTCACTTTGTTTAATTGGCTCCAGTTTCATCCACCTCATTAGAACTGATTCAGATGTATTCTTTTTAATGGCCAAGTAATACTCTGTTGTGTATATGTACCACAGCTTTCTTATCCATTCATCTGCTGATGGACATCTAGGTTGCTTCCACGTCCTGGCTATTATAAACAGTGCTGCAATGAACACTGGGGTACATGTGTCTCTTTCAATTCTGGTTTCCTCGGTGTATATGCCCAGCAGTGGGATTGCTGGGTCATAAGGCAGTTCTACTTCCAGTTTTTAAGCAATCTCCACACTGTTCTCCATAGTGGCTTTACTAGTTTGCATTCCCACCAACAGTGTAAGAGGCTTCCTTTTCTCCACACCCTGTCCGGCATTTATTGTTTATAGACTTTTGGATCACAGCCATTCTGACTGGCGTGAAATGGTACCTCATTGTGGTTTTGATTTGCATTTCTCTGATAATGAGTGATGTTGAGCATCTTTTCATGTGTTTGTTAGCCATCTGTATGTCTTTTTTGGAGAAATGTCTATTTAGTTCTTTGGCCCATTTTTTGATTGGGTTGTTTATTTTTATGGAATTGAGCTGCAGGAGTTACTTGTATATTTTTGAGATTAGTTGTCAGTTGCTTCATTTGCTATTATTTTCTCCCATTCTGAAGGCTGTCTTTTCACCTTGCTTATAGTTTCCTTTGTTGTGCAGAAGCTTTTAAGTTTAATTAGGTCCCATTTGTTTAGTTTTGCTATTATTTCCAATATTCTGGGAGGTGGGTCATAGAGGATCCTGCTGTGATTTATGTCAGAGAATGTTTCGCCTATGTTCTCTTCTAGAAGTTTTATAGTTTCTGGTCTTATATTTAGATCTTTAATCCATTTTGAGTTTATTTTTATGACAGAGAGTTCCTTGGACAGAGGAGCCTGGAGGGGTCTGTCCATGGGGTCTAAACGAGTTGGGCACAACTGAGAGACTAACCCTAGAAAATATAAAGAACAACCAAATAGAGATGTATGATTTGGATTGTATGTAAAGTACTCTACTCCTAAAGCAAGTGTAGTGAAAAAAACTTTTTTTTTTCCCCCTCAGAATACCTTAGAATATGGGCTGAGGATTTAAGGTGGTATGTGAGCTTTCTTGTCGTAGTACATTGTCTGATAACTGAGAGTTTTATGGTTCAGTTAAAGCTTATGGAAAACATGGATAAAATAATCAGTATTGTGAATTTTATGAACATGCTGAAGATAATGGACTAAAATCTTTGATAAATAATGAATTTGTGTCGAGATCAAAGAGAAGGAAACTGGCATTCACTGGATATCTACCAGGTGTTATACAAGAGGACCATGCATTTTGCATTTGTTTTCCCATATAATGCCACAAGCAGCTAATGAGATAATAGTACCTCATTTTAAAACTTCAGAAAATGAGGTTCAGAAAAGCTGAGTAAATACCAAAGGTCACAAGCCTCTTAGGTGTCAGTGACTAAAGAGCTGTATCTATACATGAGCAGTCATTCTGCCATGTGTTGTATGCTAAGCTGCTTCAGTTGTGTCCGACTCTTTGTGACCCCATGGACTGTAGCCTGCCAGGCTCCTCTGTCCATGGGATTCTCCAGGCAAGGATACTGGAGTGGGTTGCCATACTCTCCTCCAGGGGATCTTCCCAACCCGGGTATTGAACCCATGTCTCTTTTGTCTCCTGCAATAACAGGCGGTTCTTTACCACTAGCACCACCCGGGAAGCCCCACGTGGCTTCTGCAACATGCTAACCTGCAAAAATCACTGAAAAAATTACATAACATTTTTTATTTGTCTGAGTGGTTGGAGCAAACAATCTCTATATGTCTTTAGAATGTCAAACATTTATGACTTAAATATGAGAAACTTTTGGTTTTCTTTTTACTGTACTTACCAATGCTGAGATGTCAAACTAGACTTCAGGCCTGGGAAAAATTGTCTAACTAACATGATGTCAAAGATGTCTAGCTTAAGGTACAAAACTACTTTATTACCTTAAAGTACAGTTCTTTTCTTTTTCTGAACTGAACTATTAGTTCAATTTCAATTATAGCAGAAGAGCTAGCCCTCTGGACATGTGTATACTTCATTAAAAAGATGGTCAATATTATATACAGCAAAATTAAAAAGTGGGGAGCAGGTTTAGTGAGTGAAATGATTCCGTATAAATATCCAAATATTATAAATTATATATATATTTGGATCTATATAAATGAGGATGAAATCCTATTTAGCTGCCACCTGTATATTTCTTGTTACAGACAGTTCAGTTCAGTTACTCAGTCGTGTCCGACTCTTTGTGACTCCATGAATTGCAGCACGCCAGGCCTCCCTGTCCATCATCAACTCCTGGAGTTCACTCAGACTCACATCCATCGAGTCAGTGATGCCATCCAGCCATCTCATCCTCTGTCATCCCCTTCTCCTCCTGCCCCCAATCCCTCCCAGCATCAGAGTCTTTTCCAATGAGTCAACTCTTCGCATGATGTGGCCAAAGTACTGGAGTTTCAGCTTCAGCATCATTCCTTTCAAAGAACACCCAGGACCGATCTCCTTTAGAATGGACTGGTTGGATCTCCTTGCAGTCCAAGGGACTCTCAAGAGGCTTCTCCAACACCACAGTTCAAAAGCATCAATTCTTCAGTGCTCAGCTTTCTTCACAGTCCAACTCTCATATCTGTACATGACCACAGGAAAAACCATAGCCTTGACTAGACGGACCTTTGTTGGCAAAGTAATGTCTCACAGATGACCATTAAAATATTAACATTAAAATATATTTCCAATGTACATATTTGAGCCATTCAAATACATTTTAAAAGACCACATTACCCTCTGGTCTTCCTTGGTGGCTCAGATGGTAAAGAATCTGCCTGCAATGTGGGAGACCTCTGGGTCAGGAAGATACTCTGGAAAAGGGAATGGCAACCCACTCTAGTATTCTTGCCTTGAGAATTCCATGAAGAGAGGAGCTTGGCAGGCTACCCGTCCAGGTGATTGCAGAGTTGGACATGAGTAACACTTCACCCAAGATCTCAGCTGAAGTTTATTTGATATTTTATCATTTTACTTAACTCTTCTCCCTCCCCCAAAATTAATTTGTAAATGATGAAAAGCCACCCTGAATTAATGAGAACATACTTGATATTATTTTTCTCATTTGGTTCACATTTAGTTGGATAAAGTGAAAACACTTCTTTTGAAAAAAATCAGTACACTTCTTCAATTAGGTCAGGGCTTCCTGCCATTTAAAATTGACAGAAAAAGCAAAATGTACCAGGCTTCAACACTGGAAATAGAGCTATTAGGCCTCCCCATGATCTCTGGGCCTGGGTTTGACCTCAAGTCCCTTCTGCTCAGAACTAGTGACTATTTCAAAGGGATTTCACAACTAGCCTCATGAGACAAAAGGAAAATAGCAGGAAACTTCCAAATACTAAAGTGAGCCTGACACCATGGTGCAATTGGATGCACTATATCATCAAAAGAAAAAAGCTCATCACGAATAAACACCTTTTTAAATACTCAGAGGTAGGTTTTATGTGACTGCTATGAAGACAGTCAAACATAGACATAAGAATAAAACAGATCTAAACATGAACTCACAACCACATCTTAAGGAAATAAAGTAATGTAGAGATGTGGTTAAGAGGATAAGCTTTGAAGTTAGAAGATCTGAGTTTGCATTCTAGCACAAACATTCACTAGCTGTGTGACCTTGGGCAAATCTCTCACTCTCTCTAATCCATAATTTATTGAATGATTTGTAAAAGAGGGATATAAGACTGTCTCTCACAGATCTGAGAATTAAATGGAATGATTTATGCACATTGATTACCACATTATTTGGTAATAAGTAAACATTTTAAAAATATTAAACATCACGGTTATTTTGATTTCAGGAACTTAATTCAATCAGAGGCACACTGACTTTAAAGGGTCCCCACCCCCTAGAAAAGAAAAAACCAAAAATGTCAACACCTATCTAAAAGAGTCAATGTAACAAGACCATATAAAATAAATGACTGCTTTGCCATTAATTTCTTATGGTTTATTCCCTGGTTTTATGTGCACCTGTTAATGACACCTTAGATGGAAAATAATAACCACACTCATAATTTAGGATTGCAATTGCTATTTCTGAAATAGTCAAACTATCAATATTTTAAACATCCACAATTTATTCATGAAAAACATACATGTCCCAAAAGATATTATATATACATCATCTAGCAAAACCTATCTTGTAAATATTGTATCTTAAATAGAGAATCATCATATGGGTATTTCCATTTTCATATTTTTACCATAGTTTTCAGATAAATTTGATAATTATTCATAAATATTCATTTGTTTTTAAAGTTATGAAAATATGCAGTTGTATCTTGCTGGAGAGTCACATAACACTTTTAGTCTCAAGTAAGATGTGATTGGCATTGTTTTCAGAGATTATTGCTCAAATGATAAGTTCAGTGTTTCTGCTCAAAAAAAATCAGCAGTGATTTGGTTGTATGTCATTAGTCATAAAGTCATTCTCAATTTGTAAGGAGAAGTAAAAGGAGCTGTGACTATAAAGCCAAAGGCGGGAAAAAAAAATCTAAATTGTGTCATGTTTAGGAGTATCAGTCTCTTAAGTCAAAACAGAACTATGAAATTGCATGTTATATTGTCAGGTAAGAAAATAATGTTTTCCAATTGTTAACCTGGGGTTTTGAAACCTTACTAAAGTGAATTTTATTCTCAAAACTGTTTAATAAATAAGTAAATTAATGGATAAATAAAATAAAAATTAAATTTTAAAAATTTAATAAATAAACAAAAATTGGGTAATGTCACACAGGAAAACTCTTGATGCTCCTTCAGCGGCTACTGTTCAGAATACATTACATTTGTTGTGTCTGAACAGAGTAAGCAATTACTGCCCAGAAACGAAGGTATTATGAAATAATCTCCAAATTTCCCTTTCTTGAAGATTCATTTCTAAAATAACTTCCCAGTGACACTTTTCCTTCAAAACTCAGAAGAAACCAAGCCCAACTCTGAATGTGATCTTCAGTTATATATTTCTTACTATTTCAATCACTTGTTTTAAGTTTCAATCATGTAAGCTGATTGTGTTGCAATTTCAGTCAAGGAACACTTGTAGCATCAAAAACGCACAAGTGGCATAAACTGGCCATGTAGATTTTTCTCTTCTCTTACCAGAGATATAACCATATCAGAAAAGTCTCCTCTGCTAGAAATCCTCCTGGGAAAATGGTTAGGAAGCTCACCAAAGTTCACACCTTGTTCACCAGGAGAATTGCATAGAGGAGTCCCATCTTTTCAGCACCTGCTGCTACCTAGTCCAGGGGAAAAAAGTGCTGAAGGGGCAGTTCCCACAGCATCTGGTCACTTCAGTAAATGCTTCCAGAAACACAGCACCCACCTCCTCTCTGCTACAAACTCCCATTCACAAAATCCGAGGAGAGAACTACAAGTCGTCCCTGATTCCTTGGAAATGTAGTTAGACTGATGTAGAAACACACCCTTCTTCCCTCAGTGTATAATTATTCGTGGGTGGAGAGCCACCAGGGAGGGTAATAGAAGAGGAAAGAGAGAGAGGAAAACACACACACACACACAACTAGAAGCAGGCTTTGTTTGACCTGACTTCTAAAAATCTTTCTGTTCATCTTCTCTCGGCCCCTCTCTCTTATTTTTCTAATCCAGAGAATGATGGAGTTACAAGGCAAGGGAATGAATCCGGAAATAGAGATAGGACGCTTGCCTAGAAATTATCTGGGCGAATTATTTAAAGTTAAATACTCCTGGTCCTAGGAAGCCCCCATAATTCATATTTAAAGGAGGTTATCTTTTCTCGATCATGACATAAACAAACAGTTTTCCTCCAAAGATAAAAAAAACCCGGTTCCAGAGCGCGTTCTGGCTGTCCTCTAAACTGCAGACTGAGGAGAGGTGGAAAGCGCTGATAACCTGTGAAAGTGCGAAAGACTCACGCCGGTGGCCAATTCCCCACCGGCCAGAGCTCTTCCCTTCTAGCCTTCATCATTCGTGACTCTGCAAGACATAAGGACTCAGACGTGTGGGAGTGCGTGTGAGCGAGACAGGCGAGAGGAGAGTGCGCTTTCCACATGTGGAACCCTGCACCTCCCTGTCTCATCGCTTGCATCCATTCATATGCATGTAGTGGTTAAATATTTGATCAAAGGTGGAATAGTTATACTGATCGGTTGTATTTTTAATAGGTATACCTTAAAATAGAGGGTTCGTACATTGCAAGTGTGAAGAGATTCTGAGGATAGTCCCTGTGCCTCTAACCCTTTCTACTCTTCCCTCCTCCGTCTCCACTCCCCCAAAAAGCGAAAGCTTGCAGCAGATTGTAGAAGGATTTGAGTCTGCAGCTCAGAGAAGGGGATTAGGGCCAGAGCGGTGCAAGTTAAATTGTGCTGCAAATAAAAAATGGGCGGATTGGTCTCCAGATCCAGAGGCTGGTACCACCTTCCTTTCTAAAATAAAATCTCTCTGGCATGAAGTCACCGCCTATTTCACATCCGGTTTGCCCTGGGACGTATTACTACTGTCTTGGTAAAGAAAAATCTTTTGTTGTATAGCTGCAGATTGGAATATAGGGAAGCAAATTCGGGTGTGAAATCTTCAGCAAAGGAGCACGCAGAGTCCATGATGGCTCAGCCCGCTCAGAACGAGTGAGTGAGCGGCGGAGCGAGGACGCCCCTCCGCTGCCGGCGCGCCCGGACTCGCGGACTCGCGCCGGCTCCCAGCTCTCCACGATTTTCTCTCGCAGACTTTTCCCGGGTCTGGAGCGATCCTGTGCCCAGAGGGGGCCCGAGGTAAGTGCGGCTTCGGACCGCAGCACGCAGAGCTTTGAACGTGCCTTTTCCTCGCTGGAGAGACCAGAATGCAATAGGGAAAAGAGAAAGAGGGAACAGGACAAGAACCTGATCACATAGCAGGTAGACACAACGAATGTTTTTCTTTCAGGGTTAAAACCGCAGCGGTCTAGGAGCATTATCGTCATTATTATTATTTTCTCCGTCTTTCTTTTCTTTCCTTCCTTTGGCAGGCAGATTTGAATGTATTTCGCGGGGTGGGTGGTGACATGTTGTTTTGGTCTTTTTTTTTTTTTTTTTTTTTGCAAAAGGGAGCTGAGGTGAAGTGGGGAGGGGCGTTGTGGGGGCATCCTCTAAAGTTAAGACGCTGGTATAGAAAACCTGTCTCAACGTTGCATATCTTAGGGAAGGCACTCTCCTTCTGGCTGCAAAAAAAAAAAAAAAGCCTCTTTTCTCCTTTCCAGTGGACGCTGCTGAAATGCCCTCTGGTGTAGGGGTCTCTCCCATTCTGAACACGAAAAAACTCAAGTTCTCATTTGATGTGGATGGCATGGAATATGGGTGTTTGGAGTGTGTGTTTGATGAGGCGAGGCTGAAGGTGGAAAAGGGTTAGGAGACAGCTTAGCGTTTCTCTTAAACTGTTATGTTTGTATTTGCAAGAAACTTTCTTACTCAACAACTCAAGTGCCATGATAGGTTTGTTTTCCTCTTTTAAAATGTCAGAGGAGGACAGAAAGCAATGGTACTTGCTTTGGGGTTTTGTTTTGTTTCATTTATTCCTTCGGGAATTACCCTTTTTAAAAATAAAGATCAACAAATATTAATAGGGTAGGGAAAGTTGTTTTTCCTTCATAACAGATGTTGAAGATTAATATAATTATGCAATTTAGATGCAATATTTTAACATGAGGATATTTATCCAATTTTCCTTGTCCTATTGAACTCTTCTATGTTAAAAGCTGTCACTAGTTTAGGGAAAAACTACCAATCTCACTGTTCTTATCTCTAGATCTAGACTGTCCACTTTAAGCACCTTAATTATGTTTCATTGCTTACATTGCCATTTGGAATGATTTTTACTGATATAAATGATCCTGGAGAGTGCGGAAAGCATTTGTATAGATGTATTTAAAGGCATACCACATTAAACTATAGAGTGTCTCATGAAAAATATGCTTTAAAAGACTTGCAATCCATTAATCACTGACCCTACTGAGAGATTCAAGGAAGTGCTAACAAATTTTGCCTTGAACATTTTCATAACTGGAATCAATTATAGCACATTCAAGTAAAGTGTCACCATATCTTCTCCTTCTCCAGGTAGTGCACTTATTTTTAAAAACTAACTGCACAAATAGATTATAATTTAAAAAATTCTCTAAGCTTTCCAGACTCCTCCATTCCTCCAGCATCCCACTACCAAGTCTAAATTCAGCAATCAGACGGTGATTGATTGCACTTTACCTAAGAGGGAAAAAAAGATTCCCTTATTCATGCAAAGCAAAGCACTCCAGTTTCCATCTGTTTGAGATGAAACATTTTCTTGCAGCAACCCGGCAGAATCCAAGAGGGCTTAAAAGATATGTGTAGGCATGTTTGTGTGCATTTATGTGAGTGTGGTTTGTGTGTGAGAGACCAGCACATGGACTGACTATAAAGTGTGTCCTTTAGCCCCACAGAAGCATTAGTGAGCATATTTAACAAGGCAATCACAGGCAGAGAATTACAAGCACGACTTCAGGATTCAACAGTGCATCTCATGATTTTCTTTTTTAAAGGTAAATAGCAGTTGCTTCTGAAAACAAGGTGTATCCAGAACCCCAAGATGAAATCAGTCATCAAAGCATAATAACCTACCCCATCACAGCCCCCAGATATACTCTCTCTGTTAGACACCAGCTGAAAATTTCTAATGCACAGTGCAATTGTGGGAACTCAAATCAGAAAGGTCAAATTTATCAGATGATAAACAGGAGAGTAATTCAAACTATACTGGAAATATAAAGTCTATAGAAGAAAACAACTCACAATTTTATGTTGAGCAATATTATCACTTGAGAGCATTTCAACTTGTATTCTTTTACAGGAGAAATTAAGACACTTATATTTCTGAATGGAGAAATGGAAGGGAAAGTGGAGAATGGATGGTCCAGGTTTCCATTGCTTCCAATGAGGTGTCATATCCCAGTGAGGTCATTTCCTGACTTCAAAGCATTTATCTGAACTGCCTCAGTCAGCCCTAGTGGTTATAACCTGATGTTTCTTGCAAGAGACATTGATCTCTACTTGTTCTACTTTTCAGCTGCACAAGCCCGCAATGAAGAAAAGTCCGGGTCTCTCTGACTACCTTTGGGCCTGGACCCTCTTTCTGAGCACATTGACTGGAAGAAGGTGGGGACTCTTTATTTTAAATCTGCATGAGAATTTCTGTAACTTTTCATTTATTCTTTCAGAGTGAACAAGACTAACCTTGGATAAATTCATGACTAAGGGAATAAAAAAAACTTAACAGCAATAAAATTCCAGCTAATAAAGTAGAACAGTATGAAAAAATAATTATCTTATTTGCATGTTAGTTAGATTACACTTAACACGCTTTTGTTAAAGAATGTGTTAATTCACCATTTAATTCTTAAATTGAACTTTTCACTGCTCAGTTGTAACCGAACAAAACATGCAGTTTCCTAATTCATAAAAAAGTTACCCCAATTAATATCTGCATACTCTGTAAGTTGGTTTTCCAACAAGAAAATTTCTAACTAGTTGCAAAGATCATAGAGTAACTTCTGACTGTGTGCAAGTAGAAACTTTGGAATACTATTTTAAATTTGAATGTTATAATTTTTATAAATGCATGTGCATTTTGTTTTGAAACTATTACTTATATAATTAATAGAAGTAGAGTATACTGACACATTTAAGAATGGTAGATAAAACTGAACTTCTCTATTTAAGTTTACTGTGGAGACAAGTTATGAGAAAAATATAATATGATTAACTATATTCAAAATATTAGCTAATGATCCCATCAAGCATATAGATACATTATAATAACAAAGATACAAATGACCAAATATTTCAGATTCTCCTTTATCTGCTTTTATATTTCTAGTGTAATCTGTTCCTGTGGCCAAAGTCTTAGCCATACTATAAAAATCTAAGATTCTCCATAATGTAACAAAAAGTGAACACTTAGAAGTCAAGGCAGAGAGATGGAATAGTCTGGAAATATGAGGATTTAGGAGGATTTTTTTCAATTGAGAAGGTGTCCATTTTTAATGTTTGTTATTGTACATGGTGAATAATGACTGCCAGATGAACAGGAAATGCATTATTGTCAGATACTCTTAATCTGAGCAGTAAAAGGTTCCTCACTGCTTTTGAAACATTATATGAAGTGTTACTATTGTGATGACCTGTAGATGGAGTTAGTGCACAGTGTTTTCTTATATAGTGGCTCATACAGAATCAAAATCAAGTACTGTAACTGACATTTCTCGACAAATTATAGATTATATATTCAGTTTAGGAGACATTACATTGGCATGAGTGTTTAATAGCAAATAAATAATCTTGATCTTCATTTTAGGCTTATTCTCTGACAATTACATAGTAAATGAGAATTAAAGATGAAGCATAACCTGATTAAGAAAATCACATAAAAGAATGATTATCATTCCAGTTGGCAGAGCAGAAATGGTTTACTGGGAGGGAGGGAAAAGACTCTTTTGGCATTTGTATTCCAATGCAAACAATTGCTGAGAACAACATCTATAAAATCAAACCAGGGGGACAAAAGCCTTTCCTGAATTTCACATATGCTATAAAAACAAAGGAAATGCAGGTAAAGGTAATAGACCACTCCATTTGGGGGAATCATATTAGCAATCTAATATGCTCTGTCATGTCACTTCATCTCATCATTTCCCCCCTTCTTATTTTAGTGCTTCTTCCTTAGAATACTTGATCAGGCCCTATTCACAACTCAAAGTGTGCTAGCATTTCTTTTCTACCTTTATCAAGATGACCTTCTAGTATCCTTGAAAGATGCATGCATGGCAGTAGGTTTTGTGACAATGAGTTTTTAAAAATAATTGCCTTCAGAAAACTATTTTTGCTTTACTGCTGTCATCTGCTAGTGAGACATCCTAGAAGACACAGAGCTTGTTGAAAATTTGATTTCAGAAACCAGGAAGATCTTTAATTTTGCCAAAAGAGAGTAAACCCTCAATCTGCATGGTATTAATGTTGAATTTATGATACTGTAAAATTTTTCAAAGAGGTACATTTAATATATTTCATATTCATGAATAGATGTTAGTTATAATAGCTTATTAAAATTTTATCAGAAAAGTTTTGCATTTTACCAGTATAACATTAATTACCTAATTAATAGTGTTTGTTTTTTAACTGATACTTGATTATATTTCTTGCTTTTGTCAAATAAGTGAATCTTGGTTTCAACTGTTACTATTTTTCTTAGATTAATCAGTAATATAAACACACAAGTAAGAAGCCAAAAGCATATTACGTAGAAAGTATGAGAGTGATATTCTTATGTCAGTTTTTAGTTTACACTCTATATTCATTTTTTCTCAAGGTCAGAGCTATCAATGAAATGTATCAGTAAGTGTGCTCTATCCTAAAATAGAAGACTCTTCTCCCAAAGGATTTTGGAAGTGTCATCTTAATCATTATATAAAATATGACTTAAGGAGCATAGATAATAATGTGATTGATACAATAAATATACAAAATTTGAACTATGGTTATTACATGATCAAAATTCAAAGACTAGTAATGATAAGGGATTAAAAACTAGATATTCACATAGAATTAAACAGAAATCATTACTCTGATATAGAATAATGAAAATAATGTTTTAGACTAAAAGTTAAAGAAAACTGGATTTTAGTTCAAACTCTGCTCACAAATAGCTGTGCTTTCTTAAAACAGTAATCCTGCATTATCGCTTAGTAAAGCCATAAATTAAGAATATTGGCTCTTACCTTTTCCAAGGTATATTTTACTTCTAAGACCAACAAGGACAAACATTCAATTAATTAGAGGTTTGAAGAGACAAATTATAAAAAGTTTCAGTTTATTGGTTCACAAACCTTAATGGAAATAGAAGTTACACACTGATGTGAACAAATAATTATCATAAGTAACAAGTTCTATCTATTTTTCTCATTTAAACACCTGAGAGAACATAAAAAACCACAAAAGAAACATAGGAAGTGGACGAAGGAAGGGATGTTGGTAGATGCAATTTTAGGATCATGCTACATTTTAAATGAAAGCTATTAATTATTTTGGAAGCTCATAAATACATTTTTTTTAATTTGGGAAGAAGTTTCCCAGATTTCGGTTTTTCAGTAGTGTGCATTGATGTTCTTGCTTGCCCAGAGAAAACATGCATTACAACTTTGTACACACACTGAGAATTATAAATGTAGAGACAACTCGTGTCCTGTAATTTTCCTTCCAAAGTTAAAAATATTAGAATATAGAGCATATCATCTATGAGAACAAATATAGGAAAATGTTAAGAATTAAGCTATGATTTTTTTAATTTTACCAGAAGGAATTTTCAAATTAAGGTTCAATAGAAAGGAAAAAATTGCAGAAGGATTTATTTGGAAAAAGGTTTTAGCCGAAATGTATAATTTAGCTGTTGCCTCTGTTATTTCAGTTATGGGCAACCCTCATTACAAGATGAACTTAAAGACAACACCACCGTCTTCACCAGGATTTTGGACCGACTCCTAGATGGTTATGACAATCGCCTGAGACCGGGGTTAGGAGGTGAGTAGCATTATTGTGTTTTATTTTAGAGAACAATATTAAGCCTTTACTATTAAAGCATTGCTACCCTTTACATGGTGAAGTAAGAAGAATGATAGCATGTAGTATAATGACTCATCCTATTTTCAATAGATTGGCCAACGTTAATTCAATTTTCCATGGTCATCCCATGCACATACCCAAACGTGATAAAAGGCAATTCAAACTTCTCACAATGTCATGAAAGTAATGTTACATTTACTTGACATTCATAATCGTTTGCAAGTATGATTTGATTTTACAAGGGAGAAAAGTGGGTAATATTCTCCCTTCCAGCATTGCTGTTTCATTCCACATTGCTTTGTTTGCATTGGATTCAAAGAAAATATTTCTGAATCTGTTGCTGTAAACATTTCTTGTGGAATATTACAGACTAATCCACTATTTTGTGTTAGATTAACCCCATCTCTGGGACAAAAGGTGAATGAGATAGATGGTAGTATTTTTTATCTCAGTGCACTTAAGCTGTAATTTTCTATAGTAAAAATGTCTTTTTCTTTGTATACCAGTTAATTCATTTACTAATGAATTTCTACTCAGGAAGAGATAGCACTTAATAATACAATATTTATAACAATAAAAGCAAGTAGTACAAGACATTATACACTTATTTAAATAGCCTTTGAATAAGATAACCAACCTATCTTATTTAGTTAAGCAAAGAATAATGAAGTCAAAACAAAATATTGATCTCAGAGTAAAACAAATGAGGCAAAGAAATGAATTATTGTTCAAAGTCACATAAGAAACTAAAGTTATTATCTATGACTCCCAACTCTAACTTATGCTATACTTCCTCCAGAGCATTTGTTGAAACTATTTAATAGCAATATTTAAACTACTATGAAATGGCAGTTTTAAGAAATTCATCTCTTCTCCATCTAGACAGCAAAGATATGCAAAGAATAAGAAGCTTAAGAATTCAATTTGTGATTTTAAAACAGAATGGTAACATGGATTTAGAATCTTCATTTTAATACTTTAGGTAGTGTGATCACAGGGGTATGGGACGTAGGTCTGCTTTGAGGCCGCCAAATGCCATTAGTGTCTCAGAGGTTTAATGGAAACTCCTTTGTCAAAGGCGCAATTCAGAAATATGTCAAAGGTCTTACCAGGTGTCCTTCCCTATCAATCTCAAGCATTCATTCTAGGACATGCTATACAAATCCCTCCAGGTTTGTTGTATTCCACTTGGTTTCCCCTAAGTTCTTTGAAAAAGTGTTAAGGAATAAAATGTATCAGTCACAAAATAGAGTGCATAAATATCTGTGTGCTGTATTAATATAAAATCTGTGTATATCTAAACGTCTAGAGTGGTTTCAGGAAAACTGTTCTTAGTTTATAAAATCTGAAATGCAAACACTGCAGGTAGGAGAGGAACGGACCAAAAGAAAGTCAGAATAGTGAGAGTAACTTTTACGAATGGGCATGCATCTGATTTCTTTACCTATTCATCTTCCTCCATATCAATCCATAGAAAATCTGCAGAATTTTATAATATATCTAGAAAATCTTATCTTCATTCTAGTTTAGGAAATTGCGTTTAATACTTTAACATGTGACTATGAGTATCCTCTTTTAAGTTCTGTGCATAGTTTTAAGTTTGTTAAACAATTTTACACACACACACCTTTGTTAATAATCAGCTATGTGGTCGTATTGTTATTTGGAGTACAGATAACACACCCATGACTGCTCATTTAAATTTAATTATGTATAATAACTTTAATAAATGTGTATATTAATTCTTTAATCAAATATCGTGTAAGCAGGAAGCATTTCACCTAATCCTCATATGCATACCTAAGTCTTGGAGAATCACAAACCTCGAAGATATATAATACAGACTCAGAAAGAGTTGAAAAGCTACTCTTTCAAGACTCAAGATAGTGAATTTATGATATAGAAACAACTACATTAATTCTGGCAGCAATTTTCATGGAATCTAATATATTATCTATTTAACCCCCTCAGAATAACAAAAATAGTTATGTAAAGAACAGAGTAGTGGTAGGCTAAATATAGATAAGATATATTCTTTTTAATTGAAGTGAATATAGTGTCCTCTACCATAGTAGAGGATTCAAGGGCTCAGGAAAAAGTTTTAAAATGGGCCTGCTTTATTCTTTTAAAAAGAATTTTCTGATATTTGTGATTTCTGGAAATGGTGATTTTGAGGTTATGATAGACATGAAAACAAATTTAAAAGTAGCCTAAATAATTTCCTCTATTTCTATTTTATGTGTCATCTTAGAACATACTGTAATTAAATCTGATGGATTTGAGATTTATGAAAAAGTTTTAATACTAACTAACTTAATTTTTGTCATTTTTTGAAGTGCCTTTTCAGTTTTAAGGGATATAATGGAATGTGTTTATTACCCTATCTCCAGAGTCATTTACATGTTTAAGTACATTTTGAGAATGTTTATCTGTCTTTAGAAAAATACAGCCTAAACTATTAAACAGTTTTTAGATATTTTATAAACATAAGCAGCTATAGAATTAGAGAAAAATGTTAACATCATGCATGATGTTTAGATGCTATAAATTGAAATTATCTATTACATACATTTCTACAGAATTATTTAATTCTATGTCTTTATCATAGATTTCTGGTAAGCTAAGTTTAACATGCATTCTAGTAGCTTTCCATTATAAAAATCAATGTTTTAAGATTCATTAGCTTTTCAATGCAAAAATTATGTAGAGGCAATACTTGAAAGATTATCATTAGCTTATAAAGGGGGTAAAAATTTCCTCATAGTAGGTTCATGATCACTGCTGGAATAATCTTTTCTTGCAAGAGAAAGGAGCCCACTGTCTTACTTATGATAAAAGTCTGGTTTTATAAAAATAACAACATTGTGCAGAAGGCAGAGATACATTGTTCTGAATGTCTTGATAAAATATAGAAATGTGTTGTTAAGCTAAGACTTGAGACTAATGTAAGAAACTCGAGTACGTGCAGTTTCATCATGACCTGTTTTTTAGAAACACATACAGCATCCAAAAGTGTAACGTTACTCTTTGGAAATGTACAGCCTAGATCCAAAACTTAAGAAACAAATATATAGCATGGTTCATCGAGATGATAGGAGGTTGCAATTATTGTAATACTGTTTAAAAAGACTATCTTTTCAGGGTCAAGAGCAATCCTTGGGTGGGGGGTGGAATTTAAGGACAACATAAAAAATGATATCCTGGAAGGCTAATTTAAAAAAGAAAATACTAAAATGGATAGTGTGTGGAATTCTAGTAATATCCTCTATTCAGAGACATAAAGAGAAAAACATTTGGAAAATTCACATTTTAAGTACAAAATTAAGGAAGGAAGCTTTAAATAGACTTGAATTGAAATAGTCTGTAGCCAGAAAATAAAAAATTGTCAGTGATTGTTGAGTTCATTCTCGTCTAATATTGCCTTCTTTGAGGGCAAGGTGTGGAAGGCTCATTCTTCCTTGCAACCAGAGGCTGAAGAATGGTTTTGAAAGGCTCGTGCCTAAAGCATGGTTGCCACAAAAGAATAAAATGGTTGAGGAAGGAGAGGACATAAAATCCAGGAGGAAAAAAAAAACAGGCAAGATAAGAAAGGAAAGGTTAGAGCAGAAAGGAGAGCAAGAGGGTACTGAAAGAGGGTATTCAAAATAAGGAGAAAGAACAGAGAAAAGTGAGAAAGCTGGAGAAGGCAGAGAGCTGCCAGAGCAACTGGGGCGGGAGAGGCATCTGTGTTCCGAGGCTGGCGAGGCTAAGCTGTTCCTTCATTAATCAAGGCTCCTCTTTGCATTTTCAATCAAGACCAAACCAAACACCTTCTGAGGAAATCTGTTTTCTCAAGGTTTCTCCTTAATGGCTGTGAATCTAAAACTAAAGAAGCCTAAATTTTCTCCAACTTTCTAAAAACTTAAACGATGCTCCCCCCCTCCACCCACCCAATTACACCTATCTGGGTAAAATTTCAGCCACTGTCAATCACATTTGCTTTCCCTGCACTCTAGGCGTAGGAGTAAGAGCAATCCAGAAACAAAGATCCAAAACTGCATTCTGAAGAAAGTTTTCAGGTTTTTAAGCAGAACCAGTGTCCTTCCAGTAACATCTTTACCGCCCTCTCTGCCCCACCATCTAGACAGGCTGCGTCTCTCTATGCAGTGAGAGTACCCGTGTGTACTTATCATGTGAAAACCCCAGATGGATGGGAGAAGTAAATAGGTAGGTAGGGATATAGGTAGAGAGTTGACTTTATTCCTGTTGTTGTTTAATCACTGAGTCGTGTCTGACTCTTTTGCAACCCCATGGGCTGTCCATGGAATTTTCCAGGCAAGAATACTGAAGTGGGTGGCCATTTTCCACTGGAGGGGATCTTCCTGACCTAGGAATCAAACCCGAGGCTTCTGCCACGTCTCCTGAATTACAGGCAGGTTCTTTTCCACTGAGCCACTGGCGAAACTACTTATTCATTCCTACTATAAACTTAACATATTTAGTTAATATTTTCTTCTTTTTCCTGTGTTACAGAATTGGGTTGTTGTTGCTTTAGATTTTACTTAATTGAAGCTCTCAGTTAGATGAGTATTTATAACTGGAATGTAGCTGGGATTTTCTCTCAAGGTATTTGAGCACTGACATACCATCTGATAAACAATCTATGCCTCAAAGCATACTCCTTATCTTCTTGATTTCCCCAATTTTTGATTTTTTATGCCTGTATGAGACCTTTTAGATTTCCTTTAGCCTAATTATTGCAAGAGATCTCAGCTTTAAGATAATAAGTATCTCCCACCAGGCAAGGAGACTGGACTGGTGAGTGCTGCTGGCAAAGCGGTATTGGCTTCTTGGGGAATTGGCATCTCGGGTTATGTTACTTTATGTCAAAATAATTCAAGGTGGAACACTAAAGAGTGCTCTAAGGTGAAAAAAATAAGATTAACTTCTGTGAAATTTTGTGCAGCTTTATAAACTTTAGGTAACTATGATCTTTTTATGTTTTTATATGCTGTGTGATGTTGAAATCAGAGGCAACCATTTTATCCATGTTCAGTCTAAAGCACACATTTCAAATTTATATTAAAAAGACAGAATTTTAAAAATTTAGAGGACAAAACATTATTCACTTTCGATAAAAAGATCCTAAATTACTGACAGTATCCCAAAACAATTTAAAACATTAGATTTTTCCAATATTTGTTATTGCTGTTGATATATTTACTTTACCAATTAATAGCTTTTTAATTAACTTTTGAAATTCCACTCTAGAATTATTCTTTTGAATTTGCTATAGCTTTGTCTGGTGCTTTTAATGCAAGGTATGGAGGAGATGCTCAGACTTTGGCTTAATGCAGTCTATTTCCACTGAAATACTATATCTAGACAGTCCATAATTCAACTGAATTTTAGAGGAAGAGCAGTTACCAAAGACACAAGAAAAACTGTTAAAATGAACAGAGAACACCTTTTAACCTTTACTGGCTGAGAGATCCAGTCAGCTCATGAAGCCAGCTTGTCTAATGAATCCAAATGAGATGCCCAGAGGAATGCTTTAGCATGTTTAAAAACTTACTGCTTCCATTTTTCCTTTTTGTGTATAGATCATTGTGCCAAGCACTTCCTAAGATAAAATGTAGCCCCTGAGACTATGCTCAGGTTGTAAAGGCCAAATTATTGGTAAACGACTATAGTTCATATTTTGTGCACTTACTTTTGATCTTTTTATATACTTAACATTTCCTCTCTTGATACTAGAATGAATGTGAACTACTAAATGTGTGTGTGTGTGTGTGTGTGTGTATATATAAATATACTCTTTAGATGGTTGGTGTTTTACAGCCTGAACTTGAAAAATTGTGTTTATAGTGTTTCTCAGTTGAGAATCTTCTTGTTCATAGTCACGGACTCTGCCATTTTGAAAAACTTGAAACTGAGTCCTAAGTGGATGGCATATCCCTCCAAGATTATCATCCTCATATAATTAAAATTCTATAATGGGAACAGAAAGTATGATGCCTCAAAGCTATTGCATATTAGGCAATTCTGATCAAGACTTATATAGACTGAAAGAAACCCATTTCTCCAATACAGCAATCACATCCTTTTCTAAAGCTTTGCCCTCTCCCAATATAAATGCTATGATATAAGGAGCTAAGGAGGGACATTCTCAGTGGAGGAGAGATGAATGTCTGCTGTAATATGCTTTACCTTTTTTCCCTGGGAGATGCTTATATCATCTGAGTTCTGGAAATCTGAAAACACCAAAGGACCAGGTATTGGCTAGACATTTCAAAATGTGATTTTCTATTCCATATCCAGATTTAGCAGTTGCATCACCAACTTTACGTTGCCCTACAGTAGCAGGTAGGGGAAAATGATAAAGAGTTAAGGGAATGGAAAGGAAGGACAAGGAGCAAAAACGCTGCTCCAGGCAGATTGGCAGGGAGCTGAAACATTGTCCAATGCTGCTGCTGCTGCTAAGTCACTTCAGTTGTGTCTGAACCTGTGTGACCCCATAGACAGCGGGAGTATAAATTGATGGTTACGTAGTGAGCTCAAGATATTTTCGATTTCTAAACAGGACCATTTCAAAGTATGGTTTTAAGAAATACTTTATTGTAATGACTAGTGCTAGCCAATTCAGACCCCATATAGTGACTGCCTCTGTGAATTAATAGCAGCAAAGTAGCTTTGAAGGAGGCAATAAATCTCCTTTTAAGTTAGAAGCACACAGAACTGGGTCCAGTGAATATTATTCTGAATTCCTATTATTCTGAATTTCTTAGTAGACAGCATTTTCATTGAAAATATGGCCAGTGCCATATTAAATAAATTGCTGTAATAGGAATCCCTAACAAAATACCACCTACAGTTCTTCACTATTGATTCCCTCTTCCATCTTTTTAAAAAAATTAGTCACTCTTACAATCCACTCTTTACAAAGTATCAGTTGTCTTCTTAAACCACAAGTAATGTTATTTCACTTCATTACCCCAAAGCTTCTTATTACATTAGAACAAAGGTCACCTGCTTCTATAAATAGCCCTTTAAGTGTGGACCCTCACCTCTAGAGTGCCATCTTATACCATGATCATCAGCATCACCAAGTTCCAGATGTATGGACTTTCTTAAACAAAGAGCATTTATTCTCATCTTTGCTTTGTTCTTTTTTATTTTTCTATGCTTTATATCTTTGCTTTATTCTTTCCTCACATTGAAATGTCTTTGCCTGGATCTGTTCATCCTTGAATTTTTCTCACCATCTAGGTCACAAGTCAAATGCTATCTCTTCTTTCCGAGCATTTATAATGACCTGACATTAACTAGTGTAATCCGTGCATATATGCTTATACACAATTATGTATATAATTCTATCTACCTACCTACCTGTTTATCTATGTTTCTAACCTATTTACCTAAAATAAGTGTTCCCTAAGACTACGAGATATGCTGCAGAACAGCAACAATTGCCCTTTTGTTAGCCAATGTACTACTGTTATCTAGAAAAGTGCCTTCCTAGCACATAGAAAACTCTGAATAAACATTTGTTGACTAAATTAATGTACCCAGAAAATACATCTATTTGACTCTCACTCCAATAGAATGGAGTTGACTGTGCAGGTATTATTTCTTCACTGAAGAAGACATAAAATAGTCTAAGGGACATTAAAGGATTGTCTTAAAATCACATAGCTTGTTCTCTAGGAAAATCCAAGTTAAAATCCATGTGTTTTGACTCTTAATCCAATGGGCTTACTACTTACTATACTACACTGCTTTTCTGATTTTTGCCTCAAGTGCTAATCATCTTTTTGAATTATCACTTCAAAACATCTGTTACTTCAATACTTATCAGCAGGATATCAACACTGTAGGAAATCCCTAGTAAAAACAGATCTACTGCTGTCTAGCTGTTACAGAGGTTATAACAGTGTATGTACATATGTGTATGCATATATGTGTCTTTGTGAACATATGTGTGTGCACATATATGTAATATAAATAATATGTATATGGTGTATTTGAAACATATCTTTGAACAGTGTGCTTGTTTAAAGAATGATTTTAATCATCATAAACTTCATTTACATTGATGTACTGTCTTAGATATCTTCAATCACTGTAACAATAATCACCATCATAATTTCATTTTACATAACTCTATTCCATCTTTATCCTTTGAAAACTTGAACATGTTTATACAGTTATACTAATTCTAAAGAATCTGTTGATTATTTTACACTGGACAGAGGATTATTGTAACAAAAATACTGGATTGGAAAAAAATTGCTTGCTGACTAGTCTCTTCCAACAAAGTTATTTTGATTGATTTCCACTTGTAGACAGTTTTTTCATTACATAAGAGGTTCTTTCAAGTATAACTTTGGTTAGGTATATAATCTTCCTAGCTAAACTTCATTAGAAGTTCTGCTTCATGTTGTATGCTCTCAAATAGAATATTTCAAGCATAAAACTCTTTACTTTTCCCATGTGACCCATAGAAAGGCCTTGAATACTTTCTAGATATTTCTAATAACTTCAGAGTCTAATGCTAAGTCAATAAAGTCTGGTATTAGAGCATGTGATTTAAATTTTGTTGTTCTTTAAATAATACATTTTATCTATATGTATAAATAAAAAATTTTTGCTGGAGGGGAGGGGGAGGAAATGACAAAGTTTTTCTAGAATTGGGAAAAAGAAGGTTCCTCCACAATTGCCTTAGCTCTCAGCCAAAACACATGAGTATGAGTGCATCTTCCACTTAAGCCTGGTTGATCTGAAGAGGATTGGATTTCAAACCACCATTATTTTGTCAAAAAGCAAGTTAACCATGGCACTATTTATAATTTGGCTGGAATTCCTTCACAGTGACCCTCTATCTTGAACCTTTGCACTCCAGATTATAAAATGTTTATCTTAAAGCAGAATGGCGTCACATGCCACTTAAGGACTCCCCAGTGAGCTGAAGTGAAGGACACTTTTGGTCAAAGGATTCTATTCTTTGCCACTGAAATTGTACTCAACTGAGTGAGAATGTGGTTTGAGGATAATCATTAAGTATATATTTGGATTAAAAAACTATGTAAGGGAATACATCAAGATATTAACAGTGAATTTATGTGGATGGTGATATTTCAGGGAATTTAAATTTTTAAAATATTTTTCTGAAGCATCTCAACTTAAACTATGGACATAATTTTTATTAAAATTTTTTTTGTAAATTACATAATATGTTATATTGGACTTATGCTCACTCTAAAGCTTTTGTAATGTTTTAGAGTAGCATTCCCAAGTGAGTTTCCGAAACACAGGGGTAGATGACGTTGACCACCATTTATTTATTTATTTTTTTTCTAATTAAATTTATTTATTTTTAAAATTACAATACTGTATTTGTTTTGCCATACATTGACACGAATCAGCCATAGGTGAACACAATCTCCCAATGCCGAATCCCCTCCCACCTCCCACCCCCATCCTCTACTTGAATCATCCTGTGCATCAGCCCCATGCATCCTGCATCCTACATTGAACATAGATTAGCGTTTCGTTTCTTACAGGAAAATATACATGTTTCATTGCCATTCAAAACATGGTTTCTTAGAGAAATGAGCCTGGTAATGTCCAAGACATATCTTTCAGCAGCATACATAATAAGCAGTTTGACAGCAATAGTAACTTCTTTTTCCACTATATATTCACTGACAAATAAAAGAGAACTACTTGAACATGTGGCAAGGGAGCTATGCTGCTGATGCTGCTGCTAAGTCGCTTCAGTCGTGTCCGACTCTGTGCAACCCCAGAGACGGCAGCCCACCAGGCTCCCCTGTCCCTGGGATTCTCCAGGCAGGAACACTGGAGTGGGTTTGCCATGTCCTTCTCCCAATGCATGAAAATGAAAAGTGAAAGTGAAGTCGCTAAGTCGTGTCTGACTCTTAGCAACACCATGGACTGCAGCCTTCCAGGCTCCTCCGTCCATGGGATTTTCCAGGCAATAGTACTGGGGTGGGGTGCCATTGCCTTCTCCAGGGAGCTATATTAGAAAGGAAAGTATTGAAAGTGACTCTTCTGATTATCTTGCTTCCCTAGGTTGCAGATGGAATCATCTGCTAACAATCTAAAAACAGCAGAGAGAAATATTCCATATAATTGGCAAGTTCACTTCTTCAGAGCATTTTATGATAGAACAGAGTTTTAGAAAAATTTTATTGGCGTACAGTTGATTTATAATGTTGTGTTAGTTTCTGATATATAGCAAAGTGAATCAGTTGTGCACAAACATATACCATTCTTTTTAAGATTATTTTCTCATATAGGCCATTACAGACTATTGTTTAGAGTTCCCTATACTATATAATCAGTTCAGTTCAGTTCAGTCGCTCAGTCATGTCTGACTCTTTGCAACCCCATGAATTACACGCCAGGCCTCCCTATCCATCACCAACTCCTGAAGTTCACTCACACTCACGTCCACAGAGTTGGTGATGCCACCCAGCCATCTCATCCTCTGTCATCCCCTTCTCCTCCTGCCCCCAATCCCTCCCAGCATCAGAGTCTTTTCCAATGAGTCAGCTCTTCGCATGAGGTGGCCACAGTACTGGAGTTTCAGCTTTAGCATCATTCCTTCCAAAGAACACCCAAGACTGATCTCCTTTAGAATGGACTGGTTGGATCTCCTTGCAGTCCAAGGGACTCTCAAGAGTTTTCTCCAACATCACAGTTCAAAAGCATCAATCCTTTGGCACTCAGCTTTCTTCACAGCCCAACTGTCACATCCATACATGACCACTGGAAAAACTATAGCCTTGACTAGACGGACCTTTGTTGGCAAAGTAATGTCTCTGCTTTTGAATATGCTATTTAATACTTATCAGTTATCTATTTTATATATAGTAGTGTGTATATGTCAATCCCAATCTCCCATTTCAGCCCATACCTCCTTAACCCCTGGTAACCATGTTTGTTTTCTACATCTGTAACTTTATTTCTGTTCATTTTATTCTTTTTTTAGATTCCAGTATAAGTGGTATCATATGATATTTGTCTTTCTCTGACTTCACTCAGCATGATGATTTCTGGCTCCATCCATGTTGCTGGGAATGGCATTATTTTGTTCTTTCCAGGGCTAATATTCCATGCATATATGTACCACTTGCTTTCTGTCCATTCCTCTGTGGATGTACATTTAGGTTGCTTCCATGTTTTGGCTATTGTACATAGTGCTACAATGAACATCGGGGTGCATATCTTTACAAATTATCATTTTCTCCAGATAATATGACCAAGAGTTGGGCTGCTGGATCATATGGTAGCTCTATTTTTAGTTTTTTACAGAATATCCATACTGTTTTCCATAGTGGCTGCACTAATTTATGTTCCCTCCAACAGTGTAGGAGGGTTCCCTTTTTCCACATTCTCCTCAGCATTTAAGAAAAAAGCATATTGGTTGCCCCCTAAAACATCTGGTAAGCCAAGCTTTGAAAAGCTAGCTACCTCGTGGAGTATTTATTTTCTCCTCACACTCTCGAAATAGATAATACTGATAATGGAGTCCAAAAGAATTGTCTCACGCCATGAGGCACTAGCCATAAGATAGTCATCAAAAACCTTATAGCCTGTAATCTGGAGAGAACTGAAATGCAACTTCAAGAACAAAATGATCTGTTTTACTTGATCTAGAAAGGGAAATCTTGAAAGAGAAAGGATGGAAATGAGCCCAATGAATAGATGAATTCCAGCTTTTGTGACTAGAGAGCATGTTTTCATTGTATCATGATTTTTAATTGAAAGTCCTTCTGATATTCTAATAAAGTGTGAGCTCTTGCTGGACTCTTTAAGAAATAACAGATATACAAATATATATTTCCATATATATATATATATATATATATATATGGAAATAAATTGTGCTGGAGAGAGAAAGATGTATGCTGGAAGAGAGAATGACTGCTGGAAGAGGTGAGAAAAGGAACGTGGTGTGAGAGGCAAGTGGTTAATATATCTGAGAGTTGGTGCTGACAGCCATTCTCTTAAGCTCCACAGTTGCTGCAGGATGTTGGATGTTAAAGTTGAGGCTGGAAATGAGCTCTAAAAACACAACTCTATTCTCTTTGTCTCAAGCTATGTTCTTTATTTTGAAACACTGAACAGTAAACCCCACATAATTATTATGTCACCAGGCTCATTTAAGCATTTTGGAGCCAATGAAATCTTTGGGGGTAGGGAACAAAACCTAAAAAATAATGGATTGTTTATGGAGGGAACTATCTCCATCTCAAAATTATTCTATCACTTGAGATACACATTATGTGTATAACATGACTTCCAAGAGCCAAATTTATACTGAACATTTAATTCTTTGCAAGTGAATTGCTAGGGGATAAAATTTTTGATTTTCAAACGAATTCATTATTGCATGTATTGGGTCAACTTTTTAATATACTACACAAAAGATACAAATATCCATATCAATGAAATGAATTGTTTAAAATGCTAGACTGTTATTTCTCAGAGCTAAAGTTGAAAATTAAAAAGTCATCTTTTCATTCTCACCTCTCAACAAAGGTTTCCTTCTATACAAGCAACATATATTTTTTAAATATCTGTGTTAGGTTGTCACCAAACTACATACATTTTATTGGTTGATATATATGCCTCAGAGACACTAACATAAAATTACATTGAGCTTGAAATGGAATCTATTAAATGAACTTTTGCTGTACCATAATATGTGCTTCTTGTCCTCAAAACTGAAGATACTTGCCTAGGTTGTCAGATTCTTTTCCCAGGGAGTAATTTGGATAATCACTTATGATTTAATGCCAGAAAGAAATCATTTATAAAACACACCCTTGAGTCCTTAAACAGTTAATAAAGTTTGCTACAGTACATTATATACATCCCAAGAATAATCTGAATACCTGGAGACTCTGGCAAGCTGTATAAGAGTAGTTAATCTTAAATCATACCTATATGCTAACATATTTTTTATTACAACATGAAATGGCTTGGTATCATTCAGGAAAGTGTGTCCATTCTTACAGAATCCATTAAGAATCATCTGACCTCTCCATAAAATCTGTCTCCCAGAGTGGCATATTTAGGCTCCTTTCTCCACTGAAAAATATTCACTGTGAAATTTCATGTGTAAGCAGTAAATTATCAGGACTACACAGTGGAGCAATTTTAGAAATAGCTAATCAAAGCCAATAAATTTCCCATTTGGGTGTGAGTATATGGTTGTGAGATCTAATAAGGGCTGTTGATAGACATTCACTGTCCCAATTTCCTGCTTCATCAGAGCGTGTAACTGAAGTGAAGACTGACATCTTCGTCACCAGTTTCGGACCCGTTTCAGACCATGATATGGTAAGTGACTCTGCAATTTTGGTTTTCCTGGAGTGTTTTCTAAATTTAACTTTTGAAAGGAAAAATATGGATTAGGTTTTTAGGAAGTAATGCGCAGTGCCCTGGCTATATCTTTGTGTTTCTCTGTGTGCATAATAAGTAATATATCATATATATGTAATATATGTATGTATAATATTTACATAATGGAAAATACCCATTTACTTTTCAGGCCAGGCCTGTTTATAGTTATCAACCACTGCAGTCTTCTTTTGTTCATCACCGAAATTTTTCCTTTGCCTTGGTCTATGTTCTGTGATTCCAACAGTGTGAATTACCTTATATTTTAGTTATGAGGACATATTGATTGAAGAATGTTCACTTTCTGATGGCCAGGACTAGTATAGAATAGCTGTAAACACTGCAATTTCTGAATTATTTTTGGTTTAAAGGAGAAATGTGTATAAAAGCTGAGCAAATACTTGACCAGAATTAGACTGAGAATGAAATAACACCTGTGGGAAAGGTTCAGCTTCACTGCAAAAGGCAAACATTAAATTATTACCAAGAGTGAGAATAAAATGAATACATACCTGCTCTCTCTTTTCCCAATCCAAATGAACATGATTTTTTTCTTCTATCTGATGGGAGTTGGTAAGTCTGTAGATCTCTGCAGATATTATATAATATTTCTGAACTCTTGACAGCCAAACTCCTATAGAAGCAAAAAATCATCAAGAGGCCATGAGACTCAGCATTACAGTTATTTTGAAGATACATTAATTAAATACTATTTTTTGAAATGTCCTTTTGTTTACACCATCTTCAAAGTCTTCTGATTTCCTAATAGCTCAAATGATTCAGAATAAATGTTAGAGAAAATAACAGTTTAGACCAGCATTTCCACAAGGCACCCAGATTGGCAGGGTTAGAGCTCTGACCAGTCCCGAGGTAAGGTAAACTGTTGAACTGCATTTAATCTAGTGTGTTCCAATCATATTTGCCCCCGAACCCTTTTCTTTAAGTGATGCTTGTTGACATTCTGTGACTCAAACATTGGGAAATGCTGACTTAGGAGAATTAGATTCTGTTGTTTTTGTTTAGTCTCTGAGTCATGCCCAACTCTTGCTACTCCATGGACTGTAGACCACCAGGCATCTCTGTCCATGGAATTTCCCAAGCAAGAATATTGGAGTAGATTGCCATTTCCTTCTCCAGGGGATCTTCCCAACCCAGGGATTGCACCCACGTCCCCAGCATTAAGTGGATTGTTTACCACTGAGCCACCAGTGAAGCCCCAGGATAATTAGATGCTTTACACCTAAGACAGGTTATGAATGTAACCTGTACAGATTAGAGTCAGTGGAGCACAGAAGAGATAGCAGAGCGGTAGGTAAGAATACAAATTTCTGAACCAGAATGCCTGGGTTTATAATACCAGTCCTTTTATTAGATAAGAGTGTATCTGTCCTTGGGGAAATTACTTAATATGTCTCTGCCTCAGCTTATTCATGTGTGAAATGGGAGTAATAATAACAATACCTCATGGAGTTATCACAAGTATTAAATGAATTAATACATGAAAAGCACTTAAAAATCATTGACGTATCCTAAGCACTCAATAAACGTCAACCACTATCACTATTTAAGAAACAGAAATATTAAAGTTAGCCAAAATGGTGGATTTATCCCTCTGGTAATTCATTTTGCCATTGTGGTCAGTCTGTAGACCACTTTATTGAAATACTGTGCAATACAATAATTTTTACAAACTTGATTGTGGTCTGAGAACTATTGTGATTCTCTCACATTGCAACTCAGTCTTCCCACAAAACTATTATTCTCTCATGCTACTTTCCTAATTAAGAAACTTTAATATATCCCAGTTCAGTTTAAGGTCAAATTTAAGCTCCTCTGCCTGTATCCCATAATAACCATACATGATTTTACCACTCGTCCTCACCTGTTCCCATGGACTATTTAGTGATTTGCATAAGTATTACTTTCTGTGAGGCCTACCCTTGGGGGCTAGAACTACTGACTCCAGGATTCAGCCTTGCTGAATTCAAATTCATCACTGACATCAGAGTGACATTGGAGCAAATCAATCTTGTAAGGCTTAAAGCCTCTAAAGTTGATATATTATCATAGTTACCTATCCTTGTAAGACTTCAACAACAACAGCATCCTTGTAGGACTGTTAGGAATTTTAAATGAGATACATAAATAAGGGTCTATCATAGTGCTCAATAAATAGTAACTATTATTATTTTTGTCTCTGAACCCCTTATGATGGCATGCACCCTTTGTAGAAATTTCCTCTAATCTCTATCCATTTAAATTTTATATTTCCCCAAAGTCCAAATCAAGACCCAAATGCTTGATGAAAACTTTTCTTTTATTCATCCAATAGCAAATTAACTTTCTCTTTTTGCATTCAATCATGTTTATTGACTGTAAAATACAATTTAGCTTTTGGTTTCATATATAGGATTGTTTTGTTAAGTTACTTATATTAGTATCTTATTTTCCTAAAGTGATGCCAAATGACATAAAGGCAAGCTTGTTTTACATCTCTTATACTATCAGCGCCTTGCTGTTTTACAATAAGTGTTTAATTTCTACTTACTTGGTAAAAGGTTTATGAATCTACATTAACTTTTTAAAAATTGAGGTCTTCTGGGACTCAGTAAATAACACTCTCTTTCCTACCTGAGTTCTGATTGAGAAATAAGATAGCAGAGTAAAGGACATGAAAAAGGAGGATATCATCTTAATTGCTAATAATGGTGGTATTCTAGAAGGTGGCTTATATCAGCAGACAAGTGGTTTCCACAGAGTAAACACCAGCATCAGCCAGTGTAACCCACCCAATCAGCAGGCAGTGTTGGCTTCCTTCTGCAAGGGTGGAGACTGTCCACGGAAAACATGGAGCATAGAGGAACACAGTAGCATTTGTGAGTCTACTGGACAGCCAGCATCAAAAATGGAGAAGACCAGAGGAAGTTGCTGAGATAGGCAAGATTAATTTCTCCTTCCAAATTCTCCTGTCAAGTTAAATTACTTGTCCTCTCTCCCCTCTCTGAATAGAAGAGTCTGAGAGAAAGGAGAACTTTCAGAAGTTTTGCACTGGTGAAGCTTTCTTACAGATGGAACACCATGAGCGGGGATAAAGCATTATAAACAGTGCACACTAATAAAGATATTACTCCTCCTCCTAATAATAAGGCTGTGTGCTTAGTTGCTCAGCTGTGTCTGACTCTTGGTGACCTCATGGACTGTGGCTCACCAGGCTCCTCTGGCCGTGGGATTCTCCGGGCAAGAATACTGCAGTAGGTTGCCATGCCTTCCTCCAGAGGATCTTCCTGACCCCAGGGATCTAATCCAGGTCTCTCACATTGCAGTGTTTGAGCCATCAGGGAAGCTCAATAATAATATGGCTATTCTCTATCTCTGGCACCTAGCATGATCTCTCAGGAAGAGTAGATGTTCAATAGAAATTATTAAGGGACAGTGCTCAAATAAAGGCATATGCAGTCAAGCTCTTTTCTCTTGAAAAATATTTTGCATGAACAGTGATGTCTTTTAGACAAAAGATTCTCACTAGGACTTTGGATACACTGTTAACCCTAAGATTACCATAAATTACTTTTTACACATGGCCTTTGGTCAATAATCAGGTAAGAAGAAGGGAATAGAGTCTAAACCAGTGACACTGTTTTGCCTACAACTCTTAAGTCAATGTTTGAATTGTTACGTCACAGAAGCAAATTAGCCGTAAGTCTGCGACTGATTTCCGAAGTGACTAGTGGAAACTGTACCTAACCACTTTGAAAAGATTAATATTTAAACTACATTATGGGAGAATTATCCATAAGAAAGAATGGAATGATTTAGAGGGTATCAAAATTAAAAGGCAGAATGACAAAGCTATTTTTCAAGACAGGAAATGTAGTTTTTAAACTGAGTACTAATAACTAAATAATGATAACCATAACAACATTAAACACTATCGAATGCTTATGTTAGGCACTGTGCTAAGAGTTTTATATATCATATATCTTTTAATCCCCATGTCAAAATTTTTGCTACATGTTATTATTATCCACATTTTCTAGAGTAGAAAAGTAACCCAGCTAGGTAGCAACTTGAACTCAGGCTGCCTGTCCTTAGAGATTCCACAGATCCCAAAGTATCTGACTTCATCTGGAATAGAAAACAAAATTAGGACAACTCCTTAACTTATTTTAAAAACCATTAATTGGCAATCAAACTGCACATTCCCAGGGCACTAGGTTCTGACAAAAATATCCAGGCAGCACAATCAGAAAGCTCTGTTTTCCATAGTGCTTAAAATGTATTAAATCACAGCACACACAGATGGTAATAAATTGTGCAAGTGGGAACACTTCAATACAATATTTATTTAGAAATATAACGGATGTTGTGTCCCTGTCTTCAGAATAAGGCTCATATTCTCCAGGGACCTGATCTATTGAAAAGGGGAACTGGGAGAGAATTTTCGCTTGAGTGGTGGAGGCTGGAACACTGAACCCTGAAGAAACACCAACACTTCTTATTTGTTCAGACACTTTTCTGTGGAGTCTTCTATTTTGCCTTCTGTTTTTGTTTTACTTAGTTATTACCACTTTCTCACTTTCTTCATTTCCTGTCCTACTACCCTTCCAAAGAAATAACACTTTTTAATTCCCCGATACCTTGAAATCTAATACAAATTTGTGTTGATAAAAAAACAAAATGGGAGACCAATAGTAATTTTTAATGTTTACTGAGAACTTCTGTGCTCTAGAACTTCTTGCAAGTTTTTCACTTGTGTTGGCTCACTTCTAACCATAGGCAAGTGGAATGAGTATTGCAATGATCCCCACTTTATTAGCAGCCAAGGGCGTTAGAGTAAACAAGAAAATTGCCTAAGGCCATTCATCTGGAAGAAGGACAATTCAGTTATAGTTAGCAGATTTATAATTTACATTTGTAAGTTTTATGCTCTGCTCTCTCCTCCTATTCCGACTTCCTAAAGAAGGAGCTCTGGCACATCTTGGTCTAGTGAATTTCGACCATGGGGAGAGGTCGGGCCGTACAAGTAGCTACTGGGAGTTGCCTGTAGCTACCATGGCAATATTGCGGGGCCATTCCCAAAACATGGGAAACCAAATATTTCATCCTTGATTAGGCAAGAAGTGTTCACGATCAACTGCTTTCATATCAGTTTTAATTTCTACTTCTAACAGAGGGAAACAAAAATTAAAGCGTATTTAATTTTGCTCTTTGTGCATGTGTGTGCACATGCATGCTTGTGTAACCAGAATGATATTTGAAGAGAGAGTATCTTAAATGAATTTGGGATTTCATTGTCCACCATTAACACTGGGAAATAAAGCTAGCTTTCAATATGTTAAACTGTAAGCCTTAGGAGCTTGGCAGGTTTTGACATTTTGAATCTTAGCCTTTGGGATATATCTTGTCAAAGACTTGATGATAAATATATTTTATCTTATAGGTAACATTCATTTCATATTCAAAAATCTCCTTGGAGCAAGCAAACAAGCGAACAAATGTTTTAGATTTATAGTAATATGGTCAGCTTAGACATCCTTGGAAGCTTGATTTAAAAATGACCCTTGCCTTCACTGTTGACCAGGCTCAAGTTTTGCAGCCTAATAAAATAGAGAGCTTATGTGACTGACTCCTGAGTAATAGACGTAGATAGCATCATTGTCATAGCCCTGACTTACAAGTTTGTCTGTTGTCCAGAGACAAAAACATGCACAGCCCAGACTAAACCTATCCATTCTGCTTCCCTGGCAAGCACGCCTACTCTGGATCCCTTCCTGGTGCAATCCACAGGCACTCTCCTCATTTCTCTCTGCATGAAAAACACTATTCTAAGCCCATCCTACTCCTCCACGAGTTTCTCCTATAGCTTCCAAATCTAAACAGTTTCTTCCTCTGTCAAATTTAACGGATGCTTAACACATGTTTCTAAGTAAATTCCTACGTCACATAGCCCAGTGCTTCTCATCTGACACTTCCAGACAGAAAAAACAGAGTGACTTCTCTTGCCTGCAAAGATAGACTAATGTCATGTTACACTTTTTTATTTCTATTTCAATCAGCATTTACCACTATGCCTGGTGCATTATAGACTTTGTTGTTGTTCTTTAGTGGCTAAGTCATGTCCAGCTCTTTCGGGACTGTAACTCACCAGACTCCTCTGTCCATGAGACTTTCCATGCAAGAATACTGAAGTGAGTTGACATTTTCTTCTCCAGGGATTGAACCGTGTCTCCTGCCTTGGCAGGTGGATCCTTACCACTAAGCCACGAGGAAAGCCCCTCACTATAGACTAACCAATAATAATTTTTACTTGATCAGTAGGGACTCAGCAATGCCAACTAGTGCTCTGAAAATTTTCATTCAGACTTTACCCAATTTTGCATTAACTTTTGGAAAGAAAGATGTAGTAAAATTCATGCACAAAAAGCCTGAAAATAGACACTGTTTATTTTACATGTCCTAAAGACAACATGTATATGATTTAAAAAAAAAAAGGGGAAAAAAAAACACAGCAACTTTCTGATACATCAGGGTTTAGGGGTTTAAGAAAATGGAGCATGATGTTTTTAAGTTAGTTTTCCTTCCAGTTTGGAGCATTCGAAGATTAATGAAGAATATGGTAGTCTTTATTTCAAACCGGAGTTCCAATTTTAGTGTCAGTGTAGCAAGTCCTGCAAGAAAGATTGATATTATTACCCCTTTCAATTTTAGGAGCTGGTAAATCTCATGGCTTGTTTTCAGATTAGCAGACGTTTGTCTCTGGGTATTGCCATGAGGAATGCTGCCCTTATTCAAATAAATAGATTCCCTTGCTATGAATGATGAGGAGCCTCACACCATTTCTCATGTGTCTCATACACATCAGTTCAGTTCAGTGGCTCAGTCATATCCGACTCCTTGCAACCCCATGGACTACAGCAGGCCAGGCCTCCCTGTCCATTACCAACTCCTGGAGTTTACTCAAGTTCATGTCCACTGAGTCAGTGATGCCATCCAACCATCTCATCCTCTGTTGTCCCCTTCTGATCCTGCCTTCAATCTTTTCCAGAATCAGGGTCTTTTCAAATGAGTCAGTTCTTCCCATCAGGTGGCCAAAGTATTGGAGTTTCAGCTGAAACTCATACACATATATACTTACATTCACACACCTGCATACTCTGAATTCTTTTCTCTCTCTTTTTTTTTGGAAAAGATGCAAATTACCATTGAAATGGATTTCTTATTTTCATAATCTTGTTCATTGTGTAGAACTGAAAGTCTGTATACATTATTTATAGGGGAAAATGTTTACTTAGCCAAAAAAAAAAAAATGTTTACTTAGCCAAAAGATTATTTCTACATTAGCATCATGGATATTTTGGGACTGGGGTTTTCAGAGACCATGAGAGGGTCCCTAGAATGTTATAGTCTATTTTTAGAACTAAAATTGTCTATTTTAAATATTTTCATGTATGTAATAACCTGTAACATGAGTTCTGTTTTTATTTGCAATATATTCTGTCCCTTTGAGTACTGATATGATGGAGGTGGGGTGGAAGTAAGGTACTAAGTTCCTTTCACATATCTGAGAAGATATTCAGCAGAATTTTTCTGACAAAATAATATTTGACATTTTAGATATTTTTGAAGTGATTACGCCAACCAAGGATTCACCTGACACCAATAGGTTCAGGCCACCACCAATTTACTTGTAGAAATATCATCCAGCTCATGCTTTGCTTCTAACATTTCAAAAGGATATATTGTCTTTATAAGACATTTGCATTACAAAATACAGCACAATGAACTCTGCCATTTTCCCAAATTACCTAGGAATATACAATAGATGTATTTTTCCGTCAAAGCTGGAAGGATGAAAGGTTAAAATTTAAAGGACCTATGACAGTACTCCGATTAAATAACCTAATGGCAAGTAAAATCTGGACTCCGGACACATTTTTCCACAATGGAAAGAAGTCGGTGGCACACAACATGACGATGCCGAACAAGCTCCTGCGCATCACAGAGGATGGCACTTTGCTGTACACCATGAGGTGAGGACTGCGCTTGCCCCACGGCCTTTTCTAGACCTGCTTCCCCATGCGTAGATGAACACTAAGCTGATGGGCCACGGTAGAGCATCTGGTTTCCTGTTTTCCCTGGTTTTCAAGTTTAATACTTACTCTACTATGAACACTAAACAGGCTGAAATATTATGCAAGTCAAAGTGTTAAGCAAAATGATTACACAAAAATGAAGAAAATGGTTTACAGTGTATATTAACTAATGCAATATATAGCTCCAACATATTCTAAAGCATAGAGGAACTTCTCTCTACTATTACTTCATGGCTTCCGGCCTTACAGTAAGGTGTAGATCAGATTTCTAGAAGCTATCTTCTGTACACATCTGAAAATGTTTCTATTGAAAAGAAGTGGGAAAAAAGAAAATAGAAAAAGTTCAAAAATTTTAAACATAAATTCATGTGGCAGTATACATATTCATGTGGCAGTATATATGTATGAATTCACAATGATGTTGTTAATGAGAAAGAATATAAATATTACTAATTTTTGGTTAAACTGAAGACTATATGTATATTTTTACTTTATAAATATTTCCCCCATTTTGAGATTACTGGACGGCTCAGCATCTGAACCAGTCATTCATTTATGGTTAGATGAAAGAAGCATGAATCAAAAAAAAGTTTTGAATATTTTTAGATAAATTTTTTTATGAGAAACTCATTGAGGACTCATAAATGAGGACTTATTCTTAACGGCAGCTGTTATCTCATATCCAAATGACTTGTTGAAATGTTGTTTTTGTAGATCTGGCCAGCACGTGCTAATTTAGGCTATTCAGTTATTCCTTTGGTATGAAAAGGTAATGAAGGGAATGCCTGGATTTGGAGGATTCTGTTTAGAATGAAAGTAGAGTGATACTTTGCCTTTAGAGAAAGCTTCCAAAATTCCTATCTTTTTATACCCAAATATCCAAATAAGAAACCAAGAAAACATGCTTCAGGTGCCACTGGAGACAGATGTTGGATTCAACTAGTAAACATCTAATAGGGACTGAAAGAATGAAAAATTCAGAAAAGACAGAAAGAAAATAGAGGATCAGTGGACAGGTATGTTGAGAACTTTCCAGATCATCCAAGCAGGATCTGTTTATATTTGAAATTTGAAATATTTTTCCCTCGTGGAATATCCTACACTTGTTTTTGAGCCTAAATCTAGCGTGTATTTCTAGTATCTGGCAGTTACCTGAGAAGGGATTTGCATATTCTCAGAAGTTTATCTATTAAAGGTTCCTGATGTGTCTAACATTCTTCATCAGGAATTAACATAATCCCCCTCTCTGAAATGTCTCACCACCTTTGCTAATTTGTTACCACTTTCCTAATAGTTTGACTTAAGGATATGAGTTTAGTTATTAATTTACATGTTTCATATTTAATTAATGTTATAATGACTTCATGATTTTACTGGTTACAAAGACACCTTATCACATTTCTTGAGTTACCTAATAAAATAGATAAATATATTTTCTGAAACTTATGTGGAATTTGGGTACAAATTTTCCATAGTTCCACCAAATGAGATCAAATATATTTCAGTGAATTCCTTTCTAGACTACCCTTTTAAAACATAAATAGAATTCATGTTCCCAGAACATAGGGACTAAAAAGAAATTCTGCAGAGTCCTGGCTTCTTTTAGGCAGTGGATTTGTAAATAAAACTAAACCATTGAAATAGAGTAAAATCACATATAAAGGAGTCTAAGTGACTCTCAGCTTCCCAAAGTCTGAGGACAGTTCCTCCCTCACCTATCCCTTTGTTGTTTAATGCATTTGGTGCTATTTCATGGAATGAAGTGGGGAACTAGATGGTCACAGAGAACAGCATTGAAACATAGACATTACCATATGTAAAATAGATAGCCCGGAGAATTTCCTGTATGATGCAGGGAGCTCAAGCCCCAGTGCTCTGTGTAATTCTTTTCAGATCCTTTGATTATTAACAGCTTAGTATGACACTGCTGTTTGTGCTTTTCTTTCTTGCTTTCTTAATATATTTACTCTAGTTAATAACATCCCAATCATATTTATCAGAAAGTATCTAATCTACCCTATATTTCTCTTAACTTCTAAGACTGACGGTGAGAGCCGAGTGTCCAATGCATTTGGAGGATTTCCCTATGGATGCCCATGCCTGCCCTCTAAAATTTGGAAGCTGTGAGTAAATTTATTTTTGATTCTTATAAGACATGTCTTTAAGCAAGCAACCTCCAATTCATTATGCACATTAGAGAGAGAAAGAATATCAAGAAAACTTAAATAGTGATTTATTGCAAGTGCTTTCTACAAGTAACTATCTTTTAGTTCACTTTTTAATATCCTTTAAGGAAATGGTTATTCCCTATCCTCTGGACAAGAAAGAATGAATTTTACTATTTAGTGGAAAAAATTCCATTTTTCTTCAAGTTGTATTCATAGAAAACCAAATGGAGTATGGATGTTTATGCCTCATAGATATCATCTTCTTTCCAAAAAATGGAGGTCATTGTATTTATTTTATATCATTACATGTTTATTCTTAATAATTTGACTTGTTTATCAGGTGAAAATATTGGTAGATAGCAAAGGATGATAGTTAGATTTTCTTAATAATGAAGCCTTAACCTAAAGATGATGCCAGAAAAGAAGTTACTCAGTCTTAAAACTTTTAGATCTGTTTGGATAGCTCATGAAATTTCGTTATGTATTATTGCTTCTGAAGACATCTTAGATAAATTCACTTTGTGATAACTTTCAAGGTTTCTACATGCAGGCATGCAATTAGAGAAGCCCAGAGAACAGTGGCCAGCCGGTTGGGCTCTCTGGTCTTCCCATTTTTCTGCTTTTGATTAGCGTGCATGCATCACGTGAGGAGGAATAATGTATTCCTGGTTTCTGCAGGGAGTTCCATATAAGGACTGACTCAACTTCTGGACTAACCTAACCAGCTTTCTGTTCTCACTAGTCAGGCAATCTGAGCAACTATTTTGGTGAAGATATGATTCATAGAAGAAAAATAGTGGTAGTGTAGGAAGACAGCAAGCAAAGAAAATAGCAAAGGGCCTTCAGGCTCCTGAAAGTACTAATCATGGAGAGACAACTTTCTCTGTTTATAAATCTCATTCTATACTAAAGCCCAAGGAGGAACTACCTACTTCCAAAACTGTCAGCTACACAGGCCACTGGTGGTAACTCTCCCCTCTCAATCCTTTCCCCAGTGTAATGTATGTTCTATTACATTTTTTTTCTGATTACCAGTTCCATTTTTAATGATAATATTTTGTATTATGTGTTACTTATATGTCAGGCTATGTATTAAATATTTGTATATAAATCAACTCAGCTAATCCACAAAATAACCTTATAGTTCAAGATATCATACACAATCAGTACTGTTTTTGCCTGAAATGGTACTGATTTATATCTAAAATCCTATAACTACAAATCTATAACTATAACTAGTATCCCTTTTGCCTTCAGAGATACCTTGTTTTAGACATTTAACTATATGTTTAGTATATGAATCAAGAATACTTGTAAGCAGTGAGCATAGCTTAAAAAAGGAGTCTAAATTTTCATACAAGATACATGAAGGTAAGTGATTATTGGTTAATTGCTGGTTAATTTAGCATCTTAACAAGGATGATGTCATAAGATAGTCTTAGAAGTTCTTCCTGATGAAAAAATGTTTGCTGCTATTCCAGCCATTGCCTCCACTTTCAAAATAAAGTAAAACAGGGCGCAGAGGAGAAAGGAGTAGTGCCTGTATCAAAAAAATGTTTTTCTCTAAAATCCTAACAGATATCTTCTCACATCTCATTAATCAAAGCTGTGTCACATGACCAGTGCTAAATACAAAGGAGGCTGGAGAAACAAGGCACATTTAATTAGGCACATTGTCATCCTGAAGAAAACAGATAGTGAATGGAACACAAATAGTGTCTTATATAAGAAGACTGAAATTTAAACACAAATAAGTACGCTGTTTTCTACCTCAGAGCCTTGGCATATGCTCTTTTCTCTGCCGTGGTTACTTTTCCCTTTCTTAGCATGGTTGGTTTTATTTATCCCTTACATCTCAGTGTAAATATTAGTTTCTAGGACCTTCTGTGAAGTCCTTTTCAAAATGTGTATATAGTCCCATCAGTCTTCTTGATCATAATACACATTTATTTTATACCATTTATCAGCAAGATAATTGTTAGTTTTAATACTTATTATCTGGAGACTTTAAACTCTTTAAGGGCAAAATCTATTTTGTTCTGCATTTTCTAGCACAGATCCTAATATAATGTAGGCATTCAGGAAGTATGTATTGAATGGATAAAGAATATAATCAGGTTTTAAATATCTATTTAGTATTTAAGCCTCAAAAAAGAAAGAGAGTTTAGGGACTGTGGGGATTTAAACCTCAACAGAGAAGACATACATTGAAGAGCAGGCTCAGATGGCATATGCTTGGTGGGAAAGAGGGCCTTGGTAAATTGCTGTACCTGCCAGTGATGTGGGAAATGGCAATGGCTGTACACTTATCGTATAGTATAACCAGCATATTTCAGAGATGAAGAAGTTAAGGCAAAAGTGATTTGGAAATGGTTTGACTCAATTTTGAAAGGAAACACCTTGCCAAAATCTCAGAGAAGAGAATAAGCAAGAGATAAGCAAGATGATTTTGTGATAATTTATTAAAGCACTATGTAGTAAATGTTTTAAAAGTATCTGAAGTAGCTTCATGCATATGTTGATAAGAACCAAACTTGGAAACGCAGATGTCTTCTTTACCACCCTCCATGAGATTCTGAATGTCAGTGCTACTTTACACTTTCTGCTTGTTAGGGATAACACCCTTTGTATAAGGCCAGATAATGCAAGGATAGTATACAGAGGCAGCTGACATATTTAAATTGCTTTCTGAGGAATATACAGCATAATGCTTTGATTCTAGAAAAAGCGATTCAGATTATATTTGGATAATAAGATCTAGGCAAGTGCTAGATGTAGTCAGGATTTAATAAATGATTGTTTCCTGACTGATTACCAAGCAGTGTCTTATAAACAAGAAGAGAGGGAAACAATTAGGAATAAAAAGTAATTTTAGAAATTATTTAGTGAACCTGCCTCATGCAAATGAAAAAAACAAAGGCCCATAAAACCTAAGTGACAGTGTCAATTAGCAGATGCCCTTTTGATACTGTCTATGCTTTGTGGGTTGGTTTTTTTCTTTCCAGTTTTTAAAAAGCGTTTATTGAATTTGTTACAACATTGCTTCTGTTTTTGTTGTTCAGTTGCTAAGTCATGTCTGACTCTTTGCTACCCCATGTACTGCAGCATGCAAGGCTTACCCTGTCCTTCACTATCTCCCTGATTTTGCTCAAACTCATGTCCACTGAATCAGTGATGCCATCCAATCATCTCATCCTCCTGCCCTCAATCCTTCCCAATATCAGGGTCTTTTCCAATGAGTCAGCTCTTCGCATTAGATGACCAAAGTATTGGAGCTCCAGCTTCAGCACCAGTCCTTACAATGGATATTTAGGCTCAGTTTCCTTTAAGATTGAGTGGCTTGATCTCCTTGCTGTCCAAGGGACTCTCAAGAGTCTTCTCCAGCACCACAGTTTAAAAGCATTAATTCATATGCACTCAGCCTTCTTTACAGTCCAACTCTCACATCCATACATGACTACTGGAAAAACCGTAGCTTTTACCTTTTGGTTTTTCACCCTTGAGGTATGCAGAGTCTTAGCTCCCTGATCAGGGATCATACCTGCACCCCATGCATTGGAAGGCGAAGTATGAACCACTGGACCCACCACGGTAGTCCCTTTTCCTATTATTTATTGGGAGATCGTGTTCACCTGTGGCTGATTCATGTCAATGTATGGCAAAACAAATACAGTACTGTAATGTAGAATAAAGTATTAAAATTTTTTTTTTCTTATCTACTGATTTATTTGAACTGTGAGCTTAACATTTTTGACTAAGTGGTTAAAGACTTTGTAATCTCTTTAGGCTGAAGAGTGTCAAATCAAAAAAGTCTTTATAGGTCCTACTTCTCAGATACTGACACAAAGGAACAATAAGATATATCACCTCTTGTGGAGCTTTAGGTTGAGGCTTTAGGTGTATCTGTCTTCTATATTTAAAACAAGAAATTTCATCATGTGAATTTACTCCACATTTTGGAAGATTTCTCTTGAGAGATAAAGGCAATGAGTAACCACCGCCTTCACAACAATAGCATATTTGTGATGGATTTCATACACAATAGAGTTTCTAAGAAACTGCAAGGAATGAGATACTGAATCCTTTGACATAAGTTGATAGTAACACTTTTTCACCTCTACAACTATAGTAGCAGCCCATTGGCAACACATGACAAAGTATACAAAGATAGATCTAGGCACTATTGCTAATGACAGTGCAATAAAGTCACAAGAGCTCTAATTTGTCAAGAAAGGACACAGGTCTCGAATAGGTTTCATCATTGCTTACATGATCACCAATTATCTTTGCTTAGCTTTTGAACATAGTGTCGAGATTTTTTCTCTAGAAAATTCTTGACAGCAGTGGAGCAGAATGAATAGCATTCTATATTCTTATATTGGTTATGCTACTAAGTAACTGTGGTGGTTTAGCCTGGTTTTCCCACAAACTGTGGTAGTGATTTAGTCTCTTAAGTTGTATCCTACTCTGCAATGCCATGGACTATAGCCCACCAGGCTTCTCTGTCCATGGGATTTCCCAGGCAAAAATACTGGAGTGGGTTGCCATTTTCTTCTGCACGGATCTTCCTGACCCAGGGATTGAACCCAAGTCTCCTTGTGTCTCTGGCTTGGCAGGCAGATTCTTTATCATTGAGCCACTTAAACAAAAGGAGATAAACAATGTGACTCTAAAGTCTTTCCATATTAACATTCAATGATGCCAGGTACCATAAGCCCAGGATGTCCTCTTTGGTAAGACCCTTCCAGTTTGTCAAAAGAGTGTCAAAACACATGGACCATTTTCCATTCTTCCCTTTTAGATGCTTATACAAGAGCAGAAGTTGTTTATGAGTGGACCAGAGAGCCAGCACGCTCAGTGGTTGTAGCAGAAGATGGGTCACGCCTAAACCAGTATGATCTTCTTGGACAAACAGTAGATTCTGGAATTGTTCAGTCTAGTACAGGTAAGTGCTATTTGGGAACTTTAGATAGGGAAGAAGGAGCCAAAAAAGCTTTTTGTAGAAACTTGCAAATTCAGTTAAGTCCTTCAATAACAGAAGTAAGGAGAATGAAAAATTACAGTAAACTGGGGAACAGTTAGGCTGGGAACTAGTTTAACCTCTATAGACCTGTGATCTTGAATTTGACATGTCATGCCTTTTGATCTCTGGTTTTGGTTTGTTTGTTTACAAAAGAAAGAAGTGGTTCTGTGTGATCAGGGCAGCACTGTATTTAGATATATGAATTCTGAAAGAAGAATATATGGGTTGAATACTTCTCCAAATTGCCAGTTAATTGTGGTCACCTCATAGGGTTGTTGGGAGGAAAAAATTATATCCATAAAGAGTAAACTATCACACTTTGGGCACATGAAACAACTCTTAATAAATGTCAGCTATCAGGATCATCTAGGACCCTTTTGTTGTCTTGATTCAATAAATCTTGGTAAATTTGTCATGACACACAGGATGCCAAAACACCTTCCCCACCCCACTCCCTCCACACCTAACTTCATTTGTAACTCTAGCCAGGAAACTTCCACTGCTAAAACCTACACTGATCACTCTATTTTGGAATTAAAAGTGGATGGACTGCCATCTTTCTTGGTGTTGTAACTGTTTTACCAATGAAATACTCATAATTATCAGATTTTCTATCAAGCAGTCAAATCCAAAATTTTAAACTTTTGAAGTTTCAAGAAGTAATATGAGTTTAGTTATTCAGGTATCCCTTTTGTGACTAACTGATATGTGATAATAGGACCAGATAATTACTGATAAAATTTGTATCCTAAAAATTAGGAAAACTTACCCCTTCAATCTCAATATTTTTAATTATGTTCAATTACTAAAAGCTTAGCAAGGGTCAACAATTTTACAACTGTCTTTTAACTTTGAACTTCATTCATTAGCTTTGATTTGTAATTTCTAAAAAAAAAAAGTTAAATGATAAGTAAGGGCAGAATCACTCTTTATCTCAGAAAAATTTCTCTCTTAAATTTCAAACTTTATATTAGGACTGTGGTCATAATCTGATCATTCTAAATTCAAGTGATAGGTCAATATACCTTACTCTGATTATTGGATGACTGATATTGGATATACCTTACTCTGATTATTGGAGGACTTATCTTTTGCTCACTTTATAGCATCCTTGGTTAGTCTAGAAGTTGAAACATTTATGTTTCTTATTTTGAAAAATGAGAAGATTGTTCTCCATTGTGCTTTACCTCCTTAGAAATGCACGTGGCATAATGGGAATATGACAGGCTTTGCAGTGAGAAACATGTGGGCTCGAGTCCTAGTCCTGCCACTCAGAAGCCCGGTGACATTGAGAAGTTCATTTAACTAATTAGAAACTGTTCTCTTCTAAGAATGGGGAGCCTCTAATTTTGTATTAAAGATAATATAAAATGTTAAGCAGAATGTTATACAGTAGATGCTCAAAATGGTATGCTGTCATTGTTATTGTCCTGAGGATATCACAGAACATGCAAAATACTGAAAATTATTTTTTTCTCACCAAGTTATATTGGAAAAAATAATAAAATGAGCAGTGTTTACTTTTAAACATTGAATGCTGTAATTGACTGGATATTGTGACAGGCACTACAGTCAATGATAGACAAGACACATATCTTGCTTTCATAAAATCTGAAGTCTAAGGGAAGACAAACACATAAACTATAATTATCAAAATGGGTGTTAAGTGCTGTGATTAACATTTTGGGGAGGGCAAGTCCCTGCCTGTCTTCTGTGTCCCTATGATTTACTATAGTAGCTGAAACAGAAGAGGCACCAAGTAAATATTTTTGAACTAATGAATAAAAATTCAGTGAATTCAGCCTGGGAGAATCAGGAAGGATTGCTTCAGGGGTTGACTTTCATTTTGTTAATATGCATTTGTTGGGAGTCAAATAATCGCTGTTCTAAGCCAAGGCATTCGGAATAATAGACCTAGAACTTTCCCTCAAGAGATTCCCTCCCTACTATATTTGAATGGAGGTTGGGTGATGTCCAGGAAATAGTATTTCAAGTGCAGTAGCAATAGGACGAGTATATATGAAGGTTGTTGAAGGAAGGGATGCTTCCACTCTATTCTAGCGCCAATCACCTTAACACAGCACAGGATCCCTCTTTATGCTCTACTTCCTATGTCTGCAAAATAAGTGGCTTAGTCCCATGAACTTGGAGACCTTTTCCCTTCTGGTTTTCTAAGCCAGCCTACCTATATTCTTGTTACTCAGAAAAGATAAAGAGTCACAAAAGGACACCAGATGAGAAAGAAGGGTCCAGTTCACCACCACCAAGCTGGCTGGACCTCATAAGTTAGGTCCATTAAACGTCATCATTCTGTGTTGAAGCAGCAAGTTTATCTGTACAAAATAAGAGCTTGTCCTTGTCATTTCTATAGCATATGGAGGGAGGGGGGAGGAGAATAATGAGCACATTCAAACTCAGTTTGATGTATGTTTTCCACTCCACAATAAAACCCTGAACTACACTTCCTTTGGTTCTACGTTTGCTCCCTAAAAATCCACCTTAAAAGATTTCCATGGGAAGAAACAAAGATCTTTTGTAAAGCCTTCAATCCCACATTCACATCTCCTATGAGGCAGCTTATGGCTTTGAGTTTGGTACCATAAAACATGGATGACAGCACACTTGGAGAGGTCTATATGGGCTCTCATGTCCTTGTAATAGGAGACCAGACATAGTCACCCACACAGTGGAAGCAGGTTAAACACAAAGTTTCCTGGATATGATCAGCTATGAATTTGAAGCCCAGAGAACACAAAGATGATGGTAAACCAAATGCACAGATAATCTAGTAGCTTAGTTTCTTTCCACTAGTACTTCTCATAATTGATTGTATTTAGCAAAACGGACCGACTTGAATGTCCATTAATAAAAGTGTCATTAGGGCAGCAGTCAGTTTTTCACTAAGAGAAAGAGCAGGGAACTGACACTTGCCATGTTGCACACAGCTAGGAATTTTGCACCCTTGACATTATTTCAATCTTTGTCACAGTATCCACTGCTACTGGGCTTCTCAGGTGACTCAGTGGTAAAGACTCTGCCCAGCCAGTGCAGGAGACATGGATTCAACCCCTGAGTTGGGAAGATCCCCTGGAGAAGGAGATGGCAACCCACTCTAGTATTCTTGCCTGGGAAATCTCATAGACAGAGGAGCCTGATGGGCTACAGTCACAAAAAGTCAGACACAACTGAGCAACTAAACAACAACAACATGGAGCCTTGAAAACATTAAGATAAAGGACATTGAGCGTTATTGTCTCCCTGTTTCTGCCAGATTAGGAAGGGTGACAGATAAGTGCACATACATTGAGAATCATTAAGTAAAGAGCAGCTTCTGTGCCCTTAAAATTCTCTGTGAGGAGAGAAGCAATTCAGGTCACCTTCTAGAAGGTGTTGGCCTGCAACCAGCACACACAAGAACACACACTCGCAACACTACCACTGACCTCTTTCATGTCAAATATCTCTAGATGACTTCAGCGCCATAGGAGGGAAAATACGAGGCTCGATCTGACACTTGTATTTGATTCAGTGCAAAAATGTTAGAAAGACAGTCCCTTCATTGGCATCTGCCATCAGTTTGTGGAGGGAAATGACTCGGAGACTTAGTTCAAAGTGCACTTATTCACCTGGCAGAACAAACTTGTTACAAGGACACAGAAGGATGTGTCTAGTCAGCTTTCAAATCTGATGCAGTTCTCTGTTATCCACTCATTCATTCCTTCAACAATGTGCTCCTTTACTGTGTTTAACATGTGAATGACCTAGCAGAAAGAGATGAGGGACACATACTCCCTGCTCTCAAGAAGCTCCTGGTTGGGACTTCTTCGATGGTCAAGTGGATAAGAATCCACCTGCCAGTGCAGGGGACACAGGTTTCATCCCTGGTCCAGGAAGATCCTACATGCCTTGGGGCAGCTAACCCATGCCCACAACTGCTGAGCTTGTATTCTACAGCCTGTGCTCCACAGCTAGAGAAGCCACCACACCTAGAGAGTAGCCCCTGCTCTCCACAGCTAAACAAGCCTGTGCATAGCAACAAAGACCCAGCATAGCCAAGTGAAATAAATAAATGAAGAAAGAAATAAATAAATAGGAAAACATGAAGCTCAGGGTTGATTGATTTAAGTAGCTAACATTCATTGAATTGGTGTAATCCTCACAACAGTCCTAGGGTGTATGTATTTATCATTTTCCCCATTTTGAAGATGGTATATAATTGAGGCCCAGAGAGGTTTAATAATTTTTCTAAGGTCACACAGCCAGGGAGTGGCATAACTGGGATTTGAACTCAGAAAGTCTCACTATAGCATGTATGTTCTCAACCATATGAAACACTAGTAACAGGCAGGATAGACAAGTGTGAAAATGCAACAGTATGGCATGTCATGGAGCATAAGAAATGGATTCTGGAGTACATGGGGAGGTTTTGAATGCTGGTTTTACAACGAATTAACTGCATAATCTTTGCTCATCTTTTCTCTTATACTTTGGAGATAATCAGAGGATCTACTTCATGGGGTACTGTGAGACTGAAATGAGAAAATTCATGTAAACTGACTAGCAGAGTTTGTGACATGCACAAATCGTAATAAATATTAGCTATTACTGTTAATCATGATGAAGTTAATATAAGATGTCTACATGATGACACTTAAGAAGTCATTTCTGCTTGAAATGTCAGGGAAGGTAGTTTGAAACTAGACCCCGTGCATGGCCCCTTATCTCATTTTACTACACCATGTTTTGCTTCCTAAGTAATTCTTTAAGGAAAGCCCACATAAAAATTATAATTGTAATTAAAGGGCATGGCAATGTAACTTATACAGAGAAGCCAAATTGTTAAATTAGCCATTAGATATAAGAATAATATCACAATTATAAAATAAGATGTAATAAAAATGCTTTTTCAAAATGCAACAATGATGACTAGAAAGTCATATTTACCTAAGCCAACAGACATATGTGATCAAAGGAAGCATAGGTGAGATTTGCCTAATAAGAATGTCTCTTATTTGTGGATGACTATTTATCCTTAGAAGAGATGACCAAGAGAAATGGTAGGATCCTATTTCCTAGAGATAGTCTTCACTGGATGAGTTAAGGATGCCTCGGCAGGATCAAAATGAATGAGGAAAGCAACTGTTTTCACTGACCATGGAGCAAATGTGATGAGGGACTTTAATCAAAGGGGCCTCAGGGCCCCTATTTTTGCAGCTCAGCATATGATCTCCAGAGAAATAATATAACTATAAAATGTGAGAACAAATTAACAGAAGGGAAGGTGGAGAGGGAGAAGATGTATACAGTCGTCTGGTCAAACTAATCATATTTCAGATGAGGAAACAGGTCTAGAGATATAAGTGGCCTAGAACTATAACCATTGTTTCATTATTGCTATTTAAGTATTCTCTGAAGCAGATATTAAACTATGAGTCCCTCCCTCAATGATATTTTTGATTCCTCATTCCTTTGAAAAAGGTAGCATCTTTGGAAAACACAAATGTTTAAAATACTTGAAAAGCTTTACAAGGAATCAGTGTCCACTACAATTTTGTTAAAGAAATGAATGGTGGATTTCTTCAGCTAGAGAGAGAAATATATTTCTATCTGATTTACCTTTACACTATAAATCTGCTTGTGACTCAGAAATTTTTAGAATAATTTTCACATCTGTTATTTCATATCATCCTCAGAGCATCCCGTGAAACAACTAGCACGCTAGCATTTTTACTCAACAAGTGAGAAAACTAAACTCAAATAAAGTTAAGCAAGGGATCTACTCTAAGGAATTAACATTTGGGAAAATAAACGTTGGAAGCCAGATATAAAGAAATCCACAGTGTTGCTTTACAGAATTATAGTCCTGCTTTCTTTTCTTCTCTTTCCTTAATTTTATATTGTAATGTGTCAAAAATGTTGTCTCATCTAATTTACAAGCTTCCCTTGGGGTTACATGATGTGCAAGGATATCTGAATTAAAATTCTTCTTGACTGCTGAATCAGAGGGAAATAATTTGACATGCTTAGTGCATAAGTACTTGATGTCTAGAGATACTCTTTCAATCCAATTTAGGTGACTTTTTTGTTGTATTTTTCTTTCATTTTTAAACTATTACAGTGTAATTTGGATTTTGTCACTTTTCCTTTTCTTCTTTAAATGTTACTGATGGAAATAATAAGTAACAATCTGCAATAGGGATAGAGAAGAGTTTATTTGAACCAAACCATGGACTATAGCCTGGGAGACACAGATCCAAGAAATACTTGAATTGTGTTTTTCCAGGCTGCAAAATGGGAGATGCTTATAAAGACAAGAACCAAAATATTACATAAGTTGTTTCCAAAATTATAATTGGAGCTGGCAAGAAGTAAGGGTGCTTGTTAAGCAAGTGTTGGTCGGGGTCTGAAATGTTACATGGGGAGAACTTGAGACTATAATGTTGCAGCTGGCCACTGCTGGTAGATAATTGTTTTGTGAATAGCAAGGTGGTGTCCTTAAGTATGATAGAGTTCAGAAAATTCAGGGTCTCAGTGATATGAGAATGTATGTAAAACCACATCCACAGTAGCCAACTAGATCCATTTTGGTTGTATGAACCTCAGTTATTCCATTTAAATTTTTAAATATATTCTTTTCTTTAATGGTTAAAGTAGATATACAATGTATGTTTGATAGGCCACAAGGCAGGCTGTTCTAGTTAGCATCATGAATAAACCAAATCATGTATAAGCCAGAATTACTTCCCCATACCTCAATATGTGAAAATTTCTTCCATCATGATATACCAAAACTTCTTAAATTTTACTTAATTTAGGAAGGTGATTGCAAAATATTTGAACTTTTCCTCTACTTTATCTAGTTTGTTAGAGGGGAAGTGGTTTATAAAATAAATACAAAGTCAAATAACAGCTCATCCTAAAAATATTCTTCGCAGAATCTTCCCAAAATGTCACTCTGTGAACAACAAAAGATGATAATGGAATATATATAGACACTCATTTTTATGGCATTACATGAGAGATGTATTTTTTTTTCTTTGAGCTGGTGACATTTTTCAGGCTACAATTGAATGAATGATTAGGAATAATAATGCCTACTCCTAGGAGGTAAGGCATAACCTGACTGTGTCTGTCCAAGACTACATTTTATCAGAATCTCAGGAAAAAATGTTTTTGCTCTTTTTCTTAAATTTGAATCACTTATTTCTTTCAGGTGACCTTGGAGACATTATCCAAGTTATATATAGAAAAATAGAAATAAATTAGATAGCATTTTTTTTACCTTTCAAAAAGAGATGCTAGTAGGTGTTAAGTAGAGTGAGTGTTCTTAAATCTCATGCATCCCTTTTCATCATAGGCAAGTGTTGAGTATTTAGGATATGTAAAGCCATGCTATAGGGACTTCCCTGGTGGTCTAGTGGCTAAGACTCTGTGCTCCCAATGCAGGGGACCTGGGTTTGATCCCTGGTCAGGAAAGTAGATCCCACCTGCCACAGCTCAGAGTTCGCATGTCACAACATCTAAGATCTACTTTTCCAATAAATAAATATATATTTTTAAAGCCATGCTATATGTAAAGGACTCTCTCTCTTCTTAACTATCTTTCAGTTTGGTGGAGGGGTATAAGCACATAAGTAGCTAAAATTAGGAGAAGGCAATGGCACCCCACTCCAGTACTCTTGCCTGGAAAACCCCATGGATGGAGGAGCCTGGCAGGCTACAGTCCATGGCGTTGCTGAGTGTCAGACATGACTGAACGACTTCACTTTCACTTTTCACTTTCATGCATTGGAGAAGGAAATGGCAACCCACTCCAGTGTTCTTGCCTGGAGAATTCCAGGGACGGGGGAGCCTGGTGGGCTGCCATCTGTGGGGTCACACAAAGTCAGACACAACTGAAGTGACTTAGCAGCTAAAATTTAAAGTATACAATATAAGTGTAAACAGAAGCTGTAGATCAATTTGAAGTTAATATTGATCAGTAAATGGCAGGTGTTACCCTTAATAACAACCATGAAAGCACAAATGAATGCACAGATGACTTCCTACTATAGTGTAGGGAGCATTTCTTCTACCAACACTTCCACCAATTCCAACTGGAGAAATGGGAGAAAAAAATGGAGAAAGGAACTCAAAGTGTTTTAAAACTCTAATGTAGCATGAGCTTCACTAGAGCCCTCATTCTTTATTCTCCCCGCAATATACTTATCACTGTCTTATAAACAGAGAAATTGAGGATCAGAGAGTTTAAGGCTACACAACAGGAAAGCAGTATATCTGGGTTTTGAACCCAAATTCATTTGCTTCGGGAGCTAACAAACTCTCCTCTACAGTAACTTTCTTCCTCTTTTACTATGGACTGAATTCCACCCATAGATAAACAAAATATTCAGCTATAGAAAGGTCAAAATGAGAATTTTTAGGTCAAAATACTGAGATATAAAAATGTGTGGTGAGACACAAGATGGGATACTGAAATGCTATCAGAGTTAGGATGTGGAGAGTCTGGAACACTGGATCGCGAGTTGCTTGTTACACTGGAGACACTGGTTGCCACATTGAGGGGAGAGAAAATTCTAACGGCATCTAGGGGCTACGAGGCAAGGCATGTGACTAGATGTCCTACTTTACAAAGACAGTGCCCACAATATGTAGTTATCTCTTCTGAAATGTTCTGAAAAGAGCTGAGCTCGAGAAGCACTTATGTAGATCATGGGACTCCATTACAATATTTTAAGATATCTATATATACTTTAAAATGATCATTCTGACCCCCAAACTTAGGGAAAATTGGAGTTAGGACATGACTGGAAACAACAAGGCAGTTCACAGATTACTGTAGATTTACACTGTAAATCTCTAAAGAGATGTGTTGACCTTGAGATGAGAGATAGACTAAGAGATACTGCACAGGTGAAATTAAAATTGTGATGATCAATTGACTTGTTTCTCTCTCTTTTCGAAGCCTTACTTAACACACCAGGATTAATTCCAGATTTTTAGACTGAGTGGATAGACAGATGAGTGTGCCATGGATTTAGAAATGGATGCTCAGTGGAAAAGAAGCCCTGCTATATGCTAGTCATTATTTCTTATGAAAAAGTTTAAATAATATCCCTTGTAAACATATTTAGTTGGTGATAGCAATGAAAAATCACTGTTTATGAGTTATCTAGTAGATTTTGGAAATGCAGTGATTTTGAAAGCAATGTCACTTAGAGATGTAGATTCCTACAGCCATCTGGACCAAAATGACATTAGGAGCAGGGGTGAGAAAGAAAAGTTATTAGTAGAGTTAAGAAAAAGATGGAAATGACAGTTGAAGACAGAACTATACCAGGAACTTCTGCATTTGCTTTGCAGAAAGAGGAAGACCAGTGCCAGAGAGACAGGAGGAACTCAATATTCTGTGGCTGAAATAACGAATGAGTTAGCAAAAGAAACTGAAAATGAGAATGTGAAAAGGAGAATGTGACTCTAGAGAGTACTACCAAGATGGTAGGCACATTCAGCATTGCTCAATTTTTAATGCTACAAGGAAAGTGGTAGTGGACTTGAAGACTGAGATGTCCTTTCAGATTGAGACGTTCAGATATGGATACTAAGAGATCATGAGCAGTTTTAACTGTGTTATAGCAGCTGAAGCTCAATGGTCATGAGCTGAGACATAAATCATAGGATGAAGAGAGAAAAGTTTTGAGTTGAAGTGAAGGAGGGAGATAGAAAGATGGGAATACCAAAGAAATGTTTTCTTAGTAAGAATATACTTAGTTCTCTCCTACTGAGTATATATTCAGAGTGAACAAAACTAAAAACTTCAAAGATTTGTAATTAAACTATAGCATCAACTTAGAAAAAAGCACTTCCTACAATTTGAGTTGTTTGCTTATGTCTTTGGGCCTCTTAATCAAATCAGGCTTTGTCATATATAAAGATGATGGAGATGCCTAGCTGGCCCAATCGTTTCCCAGACTGTTCTGGGAGTCGCGACAAGTTCGAAAGCTAGTGACAGATATGATTTTCCTGCCCCCATTGTAAAGGATGATTTGTGTGTTTAGGTGGGACCTGAAGAACTGCATGTTTCAACCTGACTCTCGTGCAGTGGACATACTGAGGATCTGGTGTCTTCTGACACCAGGACCTAATCCATTGCCTTCTGGGTTACGAGTGCCAATCTGTAAATATTTGCTCAGATTTGTCTCTTCAGTGTATCAGTCACCAGGATTATGACATAATATCAATGAGACCTCAGGCACCTCAGTCTCATCCTCAGTGCCTTTTGGTGTGTTTCATTTTTAAACTAGAATTTTTTAAAAATTAAGAGTTATTATTATTTTTTATTATTATTTTATGTGGACCACTATTTTATATTAATATTTTTAAATATTATTATATTTTATTATTATTATTATTATTATTATTATTTTATGTGGACCATTGTAAAGTTTTTACTGAATTCATTATAATACGATGAATATATATGCTTCTGTTTTACATTTTGGTTTTTTGACCTCCAGGCATGTAGAATCTTAGCTCTCTGACCAGGGCTTGAACCCACAAGCCCTGCAGTAGAAGTCGAAGTCATAACCATTGGACCTCCAGGGAAGTCCCGGTGTGTTTGACAAATGACTTTTTCTTTCCTGAATAGCAGCTTTTCTCTCCAGGAACCAGATGTTATGTGGAGAAAGGCTATGTCCAACCTCCAGGTTCTTGCTACTGACAGAAAAACTGAGAGATTTCTTTTCAAGGTCAAATTGCTCACCTAATTGTCTGTTTTACCCTCTAGGAGAGTATGTTGTTATGACCACTCATTTCCACCTGAAGAGAAAGATTGGATATTTTGTTATTCAAACATACCTGCCGTGCATAATGACAGTTATTCTCTCCCAAGTCTCATTCTGGCTCAACAGAGAGTCTGTGCCAGCGAGGACAGTCTTTGGTAAGCGCCAGTCAAGACACACACACAAGGGCCACTTGCAAGGGCAAGTTGTATCATACCCATGACATTGCAGATAGAATGAAAAAAATAATTATACACTAAATCTGGAGTTAGTACAACAGAAAGGGTCAAGGTATTACCATTTTCATTATGACATGATTGTAAAAATTCTTTTGAAAATAGCAAGCTGTTTTAGTTCATGTTAATTGATGGGATTAATGAACACTTGACTTTCTATTTTAAAAGAGAAATATAATGAAGCAGGCATAATGTGCTTCGTGATAGATTAAAATGTAAACATAGGAACGCTTATACCTAAACCATACATTTAGAATACATAATCAAGTGTCCATATATCTTTTGAGAATCTGAGAAAAATATCAGCAGAACTACTTCCTTAATATATGCAAGCAGGGATTCTTTATATAGAAATAACTTAGTGATGACTATTATACCAGTACAGGAATATCTCATTTTTACTAATGTGCGCACTTCTGAAGAGTTACAAATATTTTTTTCTATGAAAATATTCTAAATGCATTAGATATTTTGAGTTGTCAATCTAATGGAAATTATTTAAAGGGTAATAACTTTTTACTAATAGGAAAACTCATGCCTAATTCATTGTTTTAGAAGTGTGTGTTTCATAGAAAGAGCTCCTGCCTGTATTATAGTACACTGTCTTAAGTAGACTTTTAAGAATAATAAACACAAGATTTCATTAACAAAAATTGATGATTCATTCACTTGTTTAGTCACTGACTTTTATTTTGAAATCTACCATGAGGGCCTGCTCTGTTCTAATGTAGGTGTCACCATAACATTACCTGCTCCTCTCGTGAATTTGGGAGTTTAAAATTTGAATAGCAATAAAATCTTGGAGAATACTTACTGAGTGTTTTTATATCATGCTCTGTTCTATGATATAACTCACTATTCTCTTATTTAACACTAGAAAAATTCTTTGTAATATTACCCCTGTGTTTTAGGCAAGAAAGCTAAGGAACAAGATACTAAGTACTGGGTTGGCCAAAATGGTCATAAAGCCTGAATCAGCTTTTTGGCCAACCCAATAACTTGCCCGAAGTCAGAAACTATGCGGTGAATGACTCTGGAAGAAGATCCAGCCTCTTAGCTTTAAAGCCTGTGCACTTAATGACGATGAGGTACCACTCCCCATGTACTACCTGTTCCAAGACAGGGCTAAGAACGGGGTTGTTGTAGGCAGCATCATTCATTTGGAAACAACAATCACATATTCAACTGGTGAAAGTTACAATTATAAATTTCATTCCAGAAATATCAAGGTTCATTCCAAGGTTCATTCAAATATATAACAGGCACATGCTATGTTTACCCTTTACTACAAAACAAAAGGCTTCAGATGCTTACAGTCTAAACTGAGGATTTTTCTTGTGCAAAGACCCCTATGGCATCATGGCTTTATCCTAGGAAAAAAGCAAGACTCTGCTACCAGGGTCCAAAAAGAATCTGGACAAGTTGCTTCTGGGTTGGAAACCACCAAATCTTTGCTGTGACATCAGCCTAAGAGTCCAGCTAAATCAAGACCCAAAATGATTCCAGCCACCAGGCGGAAGATTAGTTAATTTAAAACTCTTTTTTTCCCTTATCACAATTTGTAAATATTAACTAGTGTTTAAGCCACTTATTAGAACTGAAGATTGAACTCTTGTCAGATGCTCACTTATATATATATATATATATATATATATATACACACATATATATGTGTGTGTGTGTGTGTATATATATATATAACTACTTATATATATATATAAGTAGTTTGAGCCCTTTATTCATTTGAATGTTTTAATTAGAACCAATGAGATATTTTCTTTATGTTTTATGTTTATTTTTATAGAATGAGCCCAGCACTATAGTAAAAATGGTTTCTTTAAAGGCTCACTTCCACCCATTCTGTCCCCAACAAATCCTATTCTTCCCTTTTGGAAATCCTACAAAGCACTTTGGAATGTTTTATAAGGCAAAAACCTTTCTCTTAATAGTTTCAACAGTCTGCTTGCCTAGCCAACTCATGTCCTTTTGGTGAACATAACTACATATCTGTAAATACAACTGTGGCAAGTATTTCTGTGTATCAAGTTATATATTTCTAATGTTTTAAGCTCAATAAAATCACAAATGCAATTTTCCAAGACCTTTAGCCTTTTAAGATTTATTTAATACACATGTCTTTATTCTTTTTAGTTTATTCCCAGCACATTCCTCTGAGTTGTGGGAGATGACTGAGAGGGTCGCAGGTACTTGAAGAAAAAAAAAAATGTCAAAAGGAAAAAGAAAGCAAAAGTTATACCTTGCTCAGTTTATTAAATGGCATCCAGAATGCAACAAAGCTGAAGCCATTTTATGTCTTAAAACATCATCTTCTTGACCTTCCCTGCCCTTTCTTATTTGAAGACAGTGTGGTCATGTGACTTTGATTCCAGATACACCCACATTTTTGGTTCAGTCTTGTCTTTTAAGTGTTGGTTACTTATAAAATAAGAGTATAATTAAAATAAAACAGGGCTATTTAAAAGATTAGATGATAAAAATAAAATAAAATTTGTATATTGCCAGCCTCAGTACTTGGAACTTAATAGATGCTCAACACATTTTAATTTTTTTCCCTTTCTCTATAGATGACAACATACACACAGACACACAGAGCATGCCTCTCTTTACGCTATTCTTAACTGTTTTTAATTTATGGATACATTTTGTTTAAGAACTTCTATTCCCAAATTACTTTTAGCAGTTGACTGTTCACATAAACCAAAATTCAAAAAAAAAGAGAATTCACTTTAGCAGAGATTTATCCAAAAGGAGTGAAGCTGTCAATAATAAGTTATTAACTTTGCCCTTAGTAAGTATCAGGCTCAATACTTTATTACATTATTTTATTAAATACTCACAATAGCCCTCTGAGTTAGACTTATTCAAATTAAATTACAAAGAAATAATTACAAAAAAACTCCAGAAGTTCAGACTTGTGAGACAGTCTTCCCAAGGTCACTCAGTGATTACAGAGCTGGGGCTTGAAACTGGGTTGCTCTGTTCCCCAAATACTGACATTTAATTACTTTGCTCTTTGTTCAAGTTAATATGTAAATTTGGGGGCTTTTTCCCAGCTAATATTCCTTCAACCAGTTTTTGAAGGAATTATGTAATATGGATAATGCCCCAAAATGTCCTGCAACACCTCCAAAGCTCATAGTAAGTCTATTCCCTACAACTGTGACTGTGTATCAAAAATATGACTTACTGAAAATCTCAGTGTTCTTAATCCTATCACTTCCTAATAGAGCTGCAAAGATAAATTACCTTGAAATTCATGGAAAGCTGGGAATATTAGATGGTTTAAACTGCCTTAGAAAAATTAGCCACCTACCAGCTGCGTGAGCCTACTGTTCTCTCAAATTAATCAAAAGAGGAATCATAGGTATGAGTTTTAGACAAATGGGATGACGGTATCTTCTGTGGCAATAATTGACTTATCTTTAAAATGCTTTCACATATTATTATATTCATTCCTCTAACCTTATGAATGTGTAAAAGTTTTCCTTTCTTAGAATTTCAACAATGATATACAGCAACCAAGGCAATGAAGTGTAAGTCACCACATTTACAGTTATGGAAACTGAGGTCCTTAGGAGCTAACTCATTTTCTCAAGGCTATACAGTTAATAAATAGTGAGGGACTAGCCACTGGAAGAGGTTAAGATTTTTCCATACCATGCAGTCTAAGTTATTGGGTTCCTGTGATTTTTTTTTTTCATAAATTTTCAAATGGCTTAAAAGGAGACTTACAGTATTCTAACTCATAGATTGCATCACATATAGTAGGTTGAAAATATTAACTTGTTAAATGGATATTATTGAATGTCATCCTTCAATACAAACTCCTATAATTGGGTTCAGTAGTAAAAGAATCTGCCTGCAGTGCAGGAGATGCAGGAGACATGGGTTTGATCCCTGGGTTGAGAAGATCCCCAGAAAGAGGGCATGGCAACCCACTCCAGCATGCTTGCCTGAAAAATCTAATGGAGTCTGTTGGGCTACAATTCACAGGGTCACAGTCAGACAGGACTGAAGCAACAGCACACAAGCACACTGAAAGCAACTGACTTGAAAACTGCTTTGAAAAGAGGTGATTTTAATCAGTTGGGATAGATTCATAGATTAGGAAAGTCATATAGCAGCATTAGCAGAAAGAGTAAGACTTGAATCAGATGAATATATTCAAATTTGGTTTTGCCATGTCTGAGCTATGTGACCTCAAGCAAGTCACCTGAGACTTATTTCAGTAATTTTTTCAAAACAGTAGTTATTTCAAAAATCAGGAAAAATAATATAAAAGACAAAGAGTTAATAGCATAACAAAACATTATCCTAAGATAATTTAGTTATCTGTCAATGATCAATTATGAAAAAGTTATTGGTTTTATGGTTTATATATTCAAAGATTGTTCAGTCACGCAATAGAGTCTGGCCCTTTGCGACCCCATGGACTGCAGCATGCCAGGCTTCCCTGTCCTTCACTATCTGTAGAATATTAAACAGAGCTGAGGAGTCAGTGATTACTTATGGATCCTGGACGGTGACAATCTCTGCTTTCTTTTTCCTAGAGTTGGGGACAGTGAAGGAACATTATTTCCTTTCCTAGCCAAGGCACTGTGTCCAAGATGCCTATTTAAGGGAGCTCACTATCTTATTAACAGCTTCTCAATAGCAGAGCAGTTTATCCCTCCAAGAACTGCCCTTCAGTACTGCCATACCATGAACCACAGACTACACTGGGATTAAATTAAAACTCATCCATCCCAAACCAAACGGGATGAACTTGAAAACATACTCTGTCTGTGTTTCATTTTACACAAGTAGGGTGACTTCAGTGATGAAAGTTTGTAGTATGAACCTAAAAATTCACTTTCTTTCTTTGCAGGAGTCACAACTGTGCTCACCATGACAACTCTGAGTATCAGCGCCAGAAATTCCCTGCCTAAGGTGGCTTATGCAACTGCCATGGATTGGTTTATTGCAGTGTGCTATGCCTTTGTATTCTCAGCTCTGATTGAGTTTGCCACAGTAAACTATTTCACCAAGAGAGGTTATGCATGGGATGGGAAAAGTGTGGTTCCAGAAAAGGTAAATGCTTTAATATCTCCTGTGATATTGCACCATTATGTCTTTTTAAACTTGTAAGATGTAATGTGTGAGCTTGGGGGAATGGCTGAAAGTTGCAGAGGAGGGTAAAGGTAATCATTTATGTCATAAATGATTAAGTGCTGTGAGAATTTCCTCACTGCTAAGGAAGGAGGTTGTTTCTGTGGATGGGTGTGCAGTCAAGGGAAGGAAATAAAAGAGAAACACAAAGGTAAACATTTCCATTCAAGTATGGTTTCCTAAGGTCCCCATTAATGTGAGAGCAGTTTTAACAAACTTGATATTGGGAGCAATTAGGCCATTATAATTTTTGTGACTTGAAAATCATAGTTTTTGGGTGTTTTCTGAACCTAATAACTTTGGTCCTAAATGTTATTACTTTAATGACTCAACTGAATTGAGCTTACAAAATGCATTATCTCTAATTTTCACTAAAGTAAAGGTCAGGAAACATATTTTCTTGTTCCAAAAGAGAGGTTTGCTTTAAGAATCACAACACAGAATTCGCAAAATGTCTTCATTGTAAAAAATTATCAAGTCAAGAATATCACTGTTCTTCTCAGCTAGAACATATTTTGGAGTGACTTTTAAAGCACAGTTGGGGAGGATATTTCTAATTCTGGGGTTTGAAAAATAAGTCAAAAGGCAAGAAAGTCTTGGGATGGTGGAAAGAAAGGCAAAGTCAGAGTCCCAGAGGTTCTAAGACATCTAGAAGCAATCTAGGAGGAATTTCTTACAGCAAATGAAGAGTACTAGTGTCCCGAATCGGTCTAAAAATACAGTTATGTTGTCAAATATACTTGAAAAATTCTGAATACTGTCACAGTCACAGTATATTAGAGAGTCTGAGAGGGTCTACAGTAAAGAAATTCATTTAATGATGTTTTTCCCACAGCTCCATGAATATACTAGAAAAGAGGATCCTTTGTAGAAACATCTACTGCATTTAATAGAATCTATAGTGTTACTGATTCTAAGATGCACCACTAATTTATGTGTACATAAGAAAGAAAATATGCTGCCAAGTAAAGACTCTTTGAGATTTACCATTTAGCCACAGGTGGATCTGTTGAATACTCCAGTGATCTCCTACACAACTCAAAGTAAAGGCAGTTCTGTATGGGGTATGCTATACCAACCAAAATAGACCAGATCCAGGTCCTCAAAATTCACCTTGCCTTGACACATCCTCACTTAGCATAAAAATATATCTTAATTTCCAAACCAAGAATCTTGTCTTAGGATAAGTAGAGAGGAAACAAGACAAAAGAAACTGCACTTACCAGATGGAGAGAGAGGTGAGGGAGTGGAGACAGAGTTTTTGTCAAATACTTACTTTAGCCATTGATGGCCACCATTTGTTGTAGAACAGAAGGGCAACCCCAAAAGAAAGCACTGAACCTGAAGATGTGTGATCATAAGAAACTACAAATTGTGAGACATCGCCCCAAATCATAGCTGTAGACATTTTAAAAATCCACATCTTAGAATTACTGGTACACTCTACCAAAGTTGTTCAGAGTTAATGATACACAAACATTAGTGATATGCAACTGAAAAATGAAATGCAAACATTGGAAAAAGTTGCTTTTCTATCCTAATCCTTTCTTTGCATGTTGCAAGAAGCCAGTGTCTTTCTGATTGTAGCTTGTCAGTTGCAGTTGTTAATGAACTGTTAGATGAACTGAACTTGATCTGGAAAGCATATAATTTGGGTTGAGGTATTGGTGATCTCATAATTGAGTTTAGATTTCTTTCTGACTGTGTACTAGTCTCTAAGTGCTGTCTCAAATAAAATATTTCAATCTCTATCAATCTACAGTTCACATTATTCAGTGTACATATATAGATATAGATATAGTCATATGTACATATACATCTACATATACATAAATAATACATTTATGCCCATATCTGGCATCTTATTAAGAAAAAGAATATTTTCTATAATGTATTTTTGTCTCTGTACAAATCTTCCACAGGGCTTTGCCAGTTTGATTTGCTTAAAACAGGGAATGTGAACACAATGTAATCCAGATCTCCTCTGACATTCAGAGAGGATACATTTCTTTTTCTGTAACTAGATAAGTGTTTTCAGGAGAGTTAAAGTTTTGATCTCTGACATGGTATAACTTGAAAATAAGAAGAAAACCCCAATAGGGCATCATATTTTCAAGTGAATATATAGTGGCCTTAAGATCCACCCTCATACGGTTAACTGCTAAATTGAATACTAACTCTGAAAGAATATGCAACTACATCAGACCACATAGCTCTGAACAATGACCTACTTTATTTTTGAGACGTGTCTATATGACAGAAACTAAGAAAAGCTGCAGTTATCAATTACCACACAGATAACATTAGTGAGCAGGTAACACTGAGCAAAAATCGAATCCAGGATATCCTGTCTGAGCCTGCTTTGTCACTGTTTGATTGGAAGCCTGAAGAGAAGGAGCAAAAATTAATTGGCTCATCAATTTTTTATCACTGGAAAACAAACTGCCCCAAAATTTAGTGACCTAAAATAATAACCAAGCATTTGGGGCTGGGAAAAGCCTGAGGTTATTTCTTTTAGTCGAACATGGGCTCACGGACGTGTTTCCCACACCAGGGCAAGAAAATCTACAATGGCCTTTCTCCCATGTATGGGGCCTCATGCTTGCTGGATCTCTCACTGAAATAGTCTTTGGTTCCTCAGAGTCTAGTCCAGGCTTCATGTTTCTCTGGCATGCTTCCAGAGAGTAAAGAGTGAGGTTGCCAAGCTTCCTGACGATAGGGTCTTAAGCTGGCACAGCATCACTCTGCCAGAGTCACACGTCTAGATATAATAAGTGGGGATATAGACCCCACTGTTTGATTGGAAAGCCTGGAAAATATTTGTCCGCATTTTCCCCTAGCCTTTTGAAAGATAATTGACACATAGCATTGTGTAAGTTTAAGGTGTACAATGTAATTAATTAGATATATTATATATGATGAATTGGTTACCACCATAGTATTAGCTACCATCTCTAACTGGTCACAAAGTCCTTTTTGTGGTGAAAATATTTTAGATTTAGTCTTAGCAATATTAAAGTATATGATACAGTATTGCTATTTATAGTCATCATGGTTTAGTAGACATTAGGTGCTGTCCAAAATGTCCATAAGACATTTCGTCCATGGAAACCAACCCCAGATATTCATTGGGAGGACTGATGCTGAAGCTCCAATACTTTGACCACCTGATGTGAAGAGATGACTCATTGGAAAAAGACCCTGATGTTGGAAAAGATTGGAGGCAGGAGGAGAAAGGGGTGACAGAGGATGAGATGGTTGGATGGCATCACTGACTCAATGGACATGAATGTGAGCAAACTCTAGGGGACAGGGAACAGCAGGGAAGCCTGGCATGCTGCAGTTCACGGGGTCGCAAAGAGTTGGACACAATTTAGCAACTGGACAACAACAACAAAGCACTTTGATATTTGGTCCTGTCCAAAACCACTTGTCATGGATCCAGTATGCTCACAGACATTTTGGACAGGACCAAATTGCAAGGACCATTGGCGTAAACCAAATGTCTTACAGACCAACTGTCTTATGGACATTTTAGACCAAATGTCCCACCAGGTCACTTGTCAATTTTACAATTAGACCTTTGTGTTTGTGTTTTACATTTATTCCCAAATGCTGTCATAAATTCCATTTCTTAGATGTTAAATAAAACACGTGTTTGAGTTCTAAAGTAAAGGTCATTTTGCTCAAAAACTTATAAACTTGCTCCCCACAAGTTACTAAAAAAATAATTCTTTCCTTTACAGCCAAAGAAAGTGAAGGACCCTCTTATTAAGAAAAACAACACTTATGCTCCAACAGCAACCAGCTACACCCCTAATCTGGCCAGGGGTGACCCTGGCTTAGCCACCATTGCTAAAAGTGCAACCATAGAACCGAAAGAAGTCAAGCCGGAAACAAAACCACCAGAACCGAAGAAAACCTTTAACAGTGTCAGCAAAATTGACCGACTGTCAAGAATAGCCTTCCCGCTGTTATTTGGAATCTTTAACTTGGTCTATTGGGCAACATACTTAAACAGAGAGCCTCAGCTAAAAGCCCCCACCCCCCACCAATAGGTCCTGTCATTCATATTCTGTTGCTCAGTCCTTTGCACTGGGAATTGCTTTCTGTTTTCAACGTGGTAATTCCCATCTGCTTTATTGCCTCTGTCTTAGAGAATTTGAAGGTTTCCTTATTTCCATAATTCATATAAGAACAACAGACCCCCTGTCTGGCCGTCCAGAGCAGAACAGAGCATACAGCTGAGAGACAGGATTCTGAGAGAGGGAGCCAGAGAGCAAAATCATGACAGAAGGAGACAGAAGGGAAGAGCGTGTAAAGGAGGGGGAAGTAGATCCAAAGATAGGAGGAAAAGTAGAAGAAAACTCCAACTTAACTCCAGGTCATTTGTAGATATATATTTCCAAATATTCTAGAAAAAAAGATACTGTATATGTCAAAAATATTTTTATGTGAAGGTGTTTAAAAGAATATAATGTTTAATGAAGAAACATTTTAAAAAAATCTATGTCTTTATTGCACAGATAACAATGTGTTTCTCACATTTCTGTTTTGTATTTTAAACCTATGTATAGCTTTAACAGTTTGTTTCCAAAGCTCAAGATCCCCATTCTTTCTCCTTTAAGAAATACCTAGGGCATTATTTTGTTGTTAAATGCTATTTTAAAATTTATGGAAATTGCATAGGCAAAGGTGCAGTGTCCCACAGTAAGAGCACATTTAATCCAATGGAGACAAATGCTTTAAATAGGCTGCTTTACTGTCATCTGAGCTTTTACCAGTAGACTCAATGAGGAATCATTCTAACAGATATATACACTCAATAAAACTAAAAAAAAAAATAATAATAAATTTAGATAGAACAATTTTAAAAGATTTATTTTCCACCCTCTCTATATCCAGATAACACATGCATCCAGTAATCACTTGATTTTCATTCTGAAGATGTTTTTAGAGGGGCAAAATTATTTTGCAAGCTCTAGAATTGTTGAATGTATTGTTTTATATAAAAGTACATTAAAAGCTTTAGATTGAAATTTATGACTAATAAACAAATATAGAATATATAAATCATATATGTAAATACGCAGCATGAGATTGTACTTTTTTACTTTTTTAAAAGTTGTGTTCTGAAAATATTGTGTAGGACTCACCGCTCTTAGCTGTTAGAATGTCGTTAAATGCTATGGAAATACTTTCAGAGCCTGCATTTAAGACCAGAACAATCTGAAAGAATCAGATGGAATTTATAGTATGTGGGTATGAAATCTACTTATGTAGGGAAAGCTTGTAATTCAAACTGTTGTCCCATGTGCAGTAGTGAATCAGTTGTTAGCCACTCAAGTCATCCCACTTTTCCCTATTTTAGGCTCTTATAGAAAGAAAATGGAAAAGCATTAGGGGAGCTAGAAAATCAACTGTATATTACTGCTATCTTTGCTGATACCAACTATTTCAATAAGTGTTGTATCATATGTAGCATTAACTATAAAAATACATGAGAGAATGTACAGGAACTAGCTTTTACTGAGTAATATTACATTTCATTTATACTGTAGCAATATATTTGTAGGCATACTACGTAAGGGCTTTAATGACAAGAGGTCCATTCATACTCCCGAAATTCTAGTCTCTTTCATTACTTCCCAGATATTTTAGAGATAAATATTTATGAAGAAGGTATTTTTGAAGTCTCCTTTTGTCTGACGGAATTTCAGAGATATTTAAAATTAGCATCCAGAATCCACAGGTCATGGGCTAACCACATTTAGAATACTATGACATAAACCTGTCATCATAATTACCAAATAAGACCGTTGGGATCCATACCCAAGTTTTGAACAATGTTTGTCTCAAAAAGCTGCTATCCAGTGATGCAGGAAAATACAGTTTGTGTTTTCCTAAACAAACTCTGGTATTTTTAAATGTGCTTTATTGTTTGATTTGGTCCTGCCTAAATTCAATGAGCTAGGCCAATAAAGGCTGAACCAAGGATATTTTATTCTTTGGTATCATGTGTAGATATCATGTATAGAAAATAAAGTAAAATATGGCTCTAATTTCTGTGTTGCTGTTAATCTTGGTTTTTCTTTTTCTTTTTTTTTTTTGCGTTAATCTAAGTGTTTATTAAGAGTATTTTATCTTCCAGACTCCTCATGGCTAACATTTGGTCTGTATTTTGCTCATTAGATGTGTATATTTATTAGTCTGCTTTATGCTATGCAATGACTGCATTTCTATCGTTTTTTAGTTTGTTAGTATGTATGGACAGTATTCTATTGTATAAATTGATTGCACAACTTATCAAAGACAAATGATTCTATGTAGCTTTTCTACAGTGCTTTGCTAAACCATGTAACACTAGCTAAGTCTTCCTTGAAAATAAAGATACACTCTTATAGAGGACAGTTCCTGTTAACTCCCAGGAAAAACTTTTAAAAGATGACACTGAATGTTTATGGCACCTTAGTGCAGTGAAGTGGCAATAAAACCTAACATGAATCGAGGTTGTTTATGGCAGATGCATGTATTGCTTTACAGAGTTTAGCAAAAGCTCTTAATTTTATGTCATACTGTATTCTATTATAATAATAAAGTTAACATTATTCAATAACAAAATGGAATGCTTGACTCTCTCTCTCTTCTTATTATCAGTACCATTACCCTGTTTTAAAGCATTTTCAAGTAGGAGCACCTAAAAGTGCCAAGTGCTAACATGAATCTAGGCTACTCAGAAGATTTTTGAAGAGGGGTCAACGGTATGATCCTAAACTCTGATTTTAAATGAATCACTTTCAGAAAGAGAAATTCTTAAAAACCTAATATCTGTTGTCACCAGTAGCACCAAGACTCAAAATTTATAAAACACAAATAGAAAAGAATCAACATACTGAATCAATAGTAGTTTGTTCATATCTATTGTTAATACAGTAGATTAGTCTTCTGACCTACTCCTGGGAGACTGGTTTAATAGTTTTAGGGAAGAATCTGAGCATTATAGTTTTAAAAGCTCTTCCAGAGCTATTATGTCCCCTAATGTTTCTATAAGCAAAAAGTTAAAGTACAAAATACAATCACTTGAATAACAATGGAGAAATCATTTCAACAATAGGCATAAAACTGCACCTGGTTCCTACAGACAAGATCATGTGAGGCAAAATCTTTCTGTGTCTCTTTTTATATTTCTACAAATAGAGCCTGTGTCTTCTTCAAACATGATTCAGGACTTAGCAAAATTAATACTTTAAAATCATTCAACGAAATGACTTATTGAAGCCAAATAAAGTTGCCTAGGTAAACCAGCTGAACAATCACATTCATTGATTTCTTGGCTCTCATAAAAATGAATGTAGTGAATAATGATTATTTTAGCTATCAAACTACATCCATGTGAAGGCTCACCATAATAATTATCTAAGGAATCAAAATAAGAATGGACTTGGCATTATGACTGACCATCTGTTTGAATTTAATTATACCTGTTCATTAAGACCTTCTGTTCGAGTTTTCTAATATCCACCCCACTCTTGTGACCAACAAGAACAGTCAGCTGCTGTGATTACATTACAGCCATGATTTATTCAAATAAATTAACTCTGAATGTTATTTAACTAAATTCTACTAACATTTGCTGAGTTTTAAAACTTAGCAGTGTTAAGCACTGTGCTAGTTGATAGGGATGTAGAGATAAATCTCTCATGTTCTTTATCCTAAAGGAAATAAAAACTATGATGGGGAAGAAAACGAAGCAAAAATAATAATTAAAATATTAAAAGTAAAGGATGCCATAAACACATAGCAGGGGTATCCTGCCACTCTTCATAAGGTTAGCTCATTGAATCTATAATGTCTAAGAGGAAACTGGAAATATAAGAGGGATTGTAGCGGCCCTGCCCTACAAGACAGTGGCCTTGGGACTTAATACCAACCTATGAGTGTTTAACCATTTAACCACTGACTAAACAGTTGGGACATTCTAGAATCCCTCAGTTACTATGGTGGGTACTGAGATTAGAGAGACAAAGATAACAGCATGCTCTTGGAAAGCTCATCATTTAATAGAGAATCCAAGTGAACCGCAAGTTTTATAACACTAAAAATGATGTACAATCACCAACAAATGGGCCAGGGAGAGGGAGTTTTTACTTGGGAAGTGGTATGAGGAAGGTCTTCAGATGCAAGTGTTAGCTTAGCTAGGTTTTGAAAGATAATCCAACGCTTATCAGGTACTTTAGTCTTGGGGAAGCTGCCTGTGATAAGGGACATATTTTTTATTCAATGATGATACCACATTAAAACTTAGTCACAAAGCCTACTGCCAGGGAACTAACATGCATGTGTAAAGTAGAACATCACATTAAGGGAAGCACTGGGAACTATGGGAAACAGCACACGTCCAGTTTCTTTAGCCGAGGCTGTGGCTGTTCAGTGCCTTGCGGGGAAAGGAGCCTCATATTGCTACATATTCCAGTGTACCAACGACAAAACGCCAAACACTTGATTTTGAATTTCCTTTTAATTCTGATTCTGAAACTACTGCTTGTCACATGTCAATGTGTCAGCCTGTTGAATTTGTAATTCAGCTGAATAGTGAGATCTTTTTTTTTCAGAATATCTGTACAAATCCACACATTCATTTGGTAATCATTACTTAAGCAGCTATACTCTGTTTGGTGTTAAGATTATTTCACAGAGAAGTGGAAGGTTGTCCTTTTCTGCATTAGTTGTTGTTGTTCAGTTACTGAGTTGTGTCCGACTCTTTGTGACTCATGGGCTGCAGCAAGCCAGGATTCCCTGTCCTTCACTATCTCCCAGAGCTTGCTCAAACTCATTTCTATTGTATCGGTGATGCCATCCAACCCTTTCATCCCTGTCACTCCCTTCTCCTTCTGCCCTCAATCTTTCCAAGCATCAGGGTCTTTGCATCAATGAGCTGGCTCTTTGCATCAGATGGCCAAAGTATTGGAGCTTCAGCTCCAGTATCAGTCCTTTCAATGGATATTCAAGTTTGATTTCCTTGGGATTTACTAGTTTGATCTCCTACCTGTCCAAGGGACTCTCAAGAGTCCTGTATTAGTTAGCAAATGTCAAAACTCTATGTGAAAGAATGCTGATGTACTACATTTTCAAAAGCCACATTATTTTTCAATAAAACATTTATAGTTTAAAAAGAGGTCAACGTTTCCATAGGGTTGTAAAATATAAAGATTTTTTTGTTCTGATTGATAGTTTACCTGGCTTTCTCTATAACATGTAGTATGTGTTATAGAAAAGATGATGTCCTAATTAATAATAGTCCATCAAAATATAACATGCATATTACCTTCTTAAAAGAAGAAATTCGTATAAGTCAATTGATTTGTTTAAAACACTGTGTAAGTGATTTTTGTCAGATTAAAAGAGTACTTTGAACTTAATTATAAAGATCCTTTCAAAACTCATCTTTAAAAAAACTTACACTGTATCTCCTTGACTAGTAGTCTATGTTTTATTTGAAAAGTTAATCAATGTATAAAGAAAAACAACATGAAAAAAATTGGCTTTGCAGGTCAAAGGAAAAGTCATCTGAAAAAGTCAGAGGTGATGAGTGTGGTCAGCACAGATTCTTTGTTATCCATTGTAACAGAAAAAGCGTGGCCACTGGAGTCAGGTATCCCACTGTAAATATTGACTTGACCCATTGCACAGTTCCTTCTGAGCTTAATTTATGAAGAAAACAGGAATAAGAGTCGTCAATGTGGATATTTCTAGAGTGACACAGTAAGGATCTGAGCAGTTTCACTCCTCAAAATCAATAGTAAAACTTGACAAATTTTCTGAAGCAAAAATTGCAAGATTCTAGAAATCAATAACAAAGTAAGGAGTATTTCTTAAAAAAAAAAAGCTACTGAAGCTTTTGCAAGAATGTTTATATGTAATGCTTCAAATTTTGCAGTTGTGCTCATGGCAGCTTTAGCTCCATTTTCACAGTCCTGTTACCAGTGAAGGACAAGCTGTGTATATAAGCATTGTCACCACTGGGGCGGGGTGGGGTGAGTGTCTTATGTAAATTGGAGCAAAGTATGCAAAAGTTTTATACCCATGAAATTAGTTGTAATCTATAGGCAAATGAATAGGAAGGCCAATACTGAGGGTAACCACAAGTTACAATCCTTATTAAAGCAAACAAATGACTGGCCGAAGAGCCAGAAAAGAAAATTTAACAAGGGAAAAAGACCATTTATAATGCGTTGATTTCAAATCAGTATAAAAATGTGTAAAAGATTAAAAAAAAAGTGGTATTCCAATAATAAAGAAAATTATTATAACAATTATATATTAAATACAGAATCTCAGACTTCCTTTCTGGTGTAGTGTATCAAAATCCACCTGCCAAGGCGGAGGACATAGGTTTGATCCCTGGTTTGGGAAGATCTCATGTGCCACAGGGTAGCTAAGCTGGTTTGCCACAACCACTGAGCCCACACACCTTGCCTGTGCTCTGTCTCAGAAGAAGCCACCAAAATGAGAAGCCTTGAAGAGGAATAGTCCCTGCTCACCACAGCTGGAGAAAGCCCAAGCACATCAGCAGAGACCCAGTGCGACCAAAATAAATACATCTTTTAAAAAAATTCTACTAAATACAGAATCTCAGCAGAGAGAGAGATATCATTATTAGAAAAGTAAATGTAAAGGAAAAATCTGGATTTGGAAGTAAGAATAACTGAACTGATTACGTTTTACTAGAGGAGCTCAAAATCAGATTTGAGATTTCATTTAGTTATTTGCATATGGTTTCACATTACCCACATATATGTTTATGGATTCATTAGTTTTATCTCAGAAATTAAAGTAACAATACTTGTGAGTAGGAAAGGAGAGAAAACTGGAGCTATAAACAGTAACTGTAGCATTACCAGGGAAAGGCTATACATTTTACTGACAATGATAAGGAATTCAAAGTTTCGTTAAAATAAATCTTGGAGATTTTCTCTCATTCAGTATAAAACCAGTAACTATAATAACTTTCCAATATAAAAGGAAGAGTGAGTACAAGTTCAATGAAAAAATAAAATTCATTGAACCTGTTAAATCAGAAGGTTTTTCATTTATGTGAAACTCAAATATTTTGGAAAGTTAAATTGCTTTGTCCTTTAAAGAGGGAACTCAATTTCAGACATCATAAATGAGACTATACTCTCCCCCTACATTATAGCACAGCAGTTTGTAGGTCAAGCAGAAACATTCGTTCCTGCTGTTTGTAGCTGTCTTTACTTTGGCCACCAGCTCTAGTTTTCCAACTGATAGAAGAGCAGGGAAAACTCTGTGGATATTATAATTATTATAAATTTGTATCATCTTGAAAGATGAAGTATAGTTTCTGCTCAGAATGGTCTAGTGTTAGAGCCTGGCATGTAATAACAAAAATGCTGCCTAGACATGTATAACACTGATGGCCACAAAACTACACTGTGGAATATAATTTGGATTTCTGGCATCACAATTATCTCAAGGTGAGGGTGCATTAGGGTTTCTTACTCAAAATATTGCTGAGTACTCATTAGGATCTGGTACTCAAAATGTTATTGAGTATTTCTCTTTAAGAAAGATATTAAACTATTAATTGCATTATATTTTTGTATTATATTATGTACAATTATAATTATATGTAATATTACAATTCTACAATATAATACAATTATATACAAATATACACAATTAATACAAAAATATAATACAATTAATAGTTTAATATCTTTCTTAAAGAGAAATACTCAATAATATTTTGAGTACCAGATCCTAATGAGTACTCAGCAATATTTTGAGTTAGAAACCCTAATGCACCCCTCACATATTGTACTAAGTATTTAAACCCTTGAAGAAGGAAATTGCAATCCACTCCAGTATTCCTGCCTGGAGAATCTCATGGACAGAGAAGCCTAGTAGGTTACAGCCCATGGGGTCGCAAAGAGTCGGACACGACTGAGTGACCTCAAGTATTTAAAATTGCTTTTGTTAATATCGGTGAGTCTCTGCTCCTCATAAACCCCATTTCTGCATAGACCACCACTGGGAGTTAATATATTAATAATGTGGAAACTTAACCCACATATCTGTATATCAGTTGTCCACATGAATTCAGCTTTATTTTCTCATGGCCACCACAAAATTGAAAGAAACAGAAACATCAAAACTGTTTTTAAGTTCAAGGCCAAAGTAGTATTCTAAAGAAATATTTTCAAGAACATTTGTGATTCAAAAACTTTTTCTTAAGAATGATTCAAAGGTAAGATTAATATGTTATGTGGCCCAAAGAAAAGGGATTTTTCTCCCCAACAAATTTTGGTTGGTGTGCCCCTATAAACTTAAATATTGATATTCAGTCACATCTGTGTGTTCTGTGGATCCTAAAGAAAACTTTCCACAGGAAAATAAATTAATTTATAGCTCCCAATATTGTATTGCTGACAGATAAATAGAAGATATGGAACATATACACAATGGAATGTTACTCAGTCATTAAAAGGAACAAAACTGGGTCATTTGTGGTGATGTGGATAAACCTAGAGTCTGTCATACATAATGAAGTTAAGTCAGAAAGAGAAAAACAAATAATGTATACCAATGAGTATATATGGAATCTAGAAACATGGTACTGATGAACCTTTCTGCAGGCAAGGATAAAGATACAGATGTTGAGAATGAACTTACAGACACCAGGAAGTGAGGAGAAGGAGAAGGTGGGCCGAAGTGAAAGAGTCTCACTGACATGTATACACTACCATGTGTAAAACAGCTAGTGAGGAAGCCGCTGCAGAGCACAGTGAGCTCAGGTCACTGTTCCGTGATGACCTAGAGGGGTGGGATGGGGGAGGTGGGAGGGAGACTTAAGAGGGAGGGGTTATGTATACATATAGCTGATTCACGTTGTTGTACAGCAGAAACTAACACAACATGTAAAGCAATTATACTCTGATTAAAAAATTTAAAAAGACTATATTGCTGTCATAGTGAGAGGAATTACACTATATCATTTTCATATATTATTTTATTTAATTCTCATATCTCTGTGATGTTGTGATGAAAATCCCATTTTACAGATGAGAAAACTGAGGTTTTAAAACATTAATGAACTAACCCACTGCTGTGCAGCTATAATATGCCAAACCAGGATTCAAAACAGAATTGAAACTAGGTCACTTTTTATGAACTGAAAAGGACCTAAAAGGTTATATAAATTAATTATTTTACTTTATGAATAATATATAATAAAAGTCATAATGGATAAACTCTCTGCTAAAGGTAGATTCAAGATTATAGTGCACATTTTTTAATGCCACCTTAGAAAACAAAACAAGCCTATTTTTCCAGTTTGAAAAACCCAACAATGAGATTATTGTGTCTGACTATGAAATCTAATTTTCTTGGAACAATAATTTAACCAGTATGTCTTCTGCTTAGGTATGTTTTACCATGTGAATTTTATTCATTTCCTATTGGTTGTCTAATATTAGGAGATGGGTGTAAGTGGTGAGGAGGAAATGTATATATGGAAAATTGTAGGTACAGATTCAATTTGTTATAAACTTAGTCTTAGAAAAACTGCCAACAGTGAATTAGAAGGGCCAGTTGTTGAAGTGAAATATCTGATGGACTAGAAAACCCTGAGCTCACCTTGCCCCACAAACATATCAAAACTACAATCACATATGGAGCCACTTTCTCTGAGAACTAAAACAGCTCTTCTACAACTAAAATTATAAAGAAAGAACCACAGAGAGCCTGGTAAGAGGAAAGAAGCAGTCTACTCTAGACCCACATCCTTGCTGGGTGACCCAGAAGAGAAGGAGCGTATCACAGGTTAAGGAATCCTGCCTAAGAGGCAAGGAGGTCAAGTTCCATAATAGGTGCCCCAGCCTTGGGGTCTGGCACTGAGAAGAAGAGCTGGTTGGTTTGAAAACCAATGGGGCTTACCAGAGGGTTGTAGGAAATCAAGACTCAGCTTCATTCATTGATATTATCTTTCTCAACTTTATAGGCATTTGGAGGCCCCTGGACTATAAAACTCCACATCTCAATGGAAACTGAGCTGTTAGACTTTTTCATGCAGCGCCCTCTTCAATTATCTGGGATTTTTAACTTCCTCGTTCTTACATTTTGGGGAAATAATACGTATGTATGTGTACTTGTACATGTGCCAGGCAGTGTGTGTGTCTTTGTATTTCTCCCCTTCTTTTCATTTGTAGCTAGATAAATACAGAAGGAGAGAGATCAAAAGAGAGGCACACACAAACACACATACATTTGTAGTTACTAGCTCTCCAAATATTTCCTCCTATTTGCAGAATTTGGTGAAGAGAGGGTAAAACGTATAAAGAAGATGGTGATCACATGCTGGTTTATTTATTCTTTAATCTAGAAATATAACAACCCCATAGGTGATCTAGAGTCTAAATGAACTTTCTCAAGAGCTAATGATTTCTTGCGGTACAATGACACCTGCATTTTTAAAAATAAAGGACAAACCCTCTACATCGGCATCCTTGGTTTTCAGGTACCTGTTTGCTTTTGTTGTTGCCAAAAGGTTATTGGGACAAAGCAGAAATGACAGATTGTCTGGAGACCGTAAGGCTGCTAGCAGCCTGTGGCGGTCCAGGCAGCGCCAGGAGCAGCCTTCCACAGACTGCCAGGCCCTGTGCTCTTTAATCAGGACTGCTAAACGATGCAGGTGGTGTAGAGAATGGGGCATCCTAGTATAACACGGGAGAAATAAGTGAATATTCCTTTTCCACCTGTTCCATTTGGCCTTTCTTCATTCCATACAAATGTCCCCAGGAGCAAAGGGGACCTGTTTTTAAGGACAAGTTGAATACTTCCATTTTTTTATTTATAAGAATGGGGCTTCTCAGGTGGCTCAATGGTAAAGAATCTGCCTGCCAATGCAGGAGACGTGGGTTCAATCTCTGGGTTGGGAAGATCCCATGGAGTAGGAAATGACTACCCATTCCAGTTTTCTTGCCTGGAAAATTCTATAGACAGAGAAAGCTGGTAGGCTACATAGTCCATGGGGTCACAAAGAGTTGGATACCACTGAGCAACTGAGCACGTATGTATTTGTAAGAAAATAAATAAATAGAAAATTAAAAGGGAAAATTAAACAAAATAACAAAAAGAGCCTGTTGGTCAGAAGCTGAAAAGGGCAGAGAATCACAAGGCAAAGATTTTCTATAGCTCTTACAAAAAGAATGTGTGGTTTTCACACATTTCCCCGCCTTGGAGAGGATCCTGCCTCCTGCATGGGCTTGGTTAAGTTCCGGGACTGAACTTAACCTTCCTATGAGTATCTGAATTAAAGGTTACACTTCAACGACCCGAAATTCTTCCTCAACCTCTGTGGCAGGAATTTTGTTTTAGAAAGATTTCTAACTGTGACTTCGTCCCATGTAATTGCAAGTTTGTCTTTCACTTTCCTCTTTGTTCTCTTTGCTGACAAACCAGCCTTCATGTGCCTTGCAAGCACCCACAGCCTCGCTATCCGCTCAGTCCTTCCCATCCCAGGATCTTGAGACTGTTCCTGTCCCAGCGACTACCCGAGGAGGGATCCAGCATGTAAAATCAACATTAACCTAACGGCAAAGCTAGTGTGCTTTGAGTCACTGATAAACTCAGTTCCTATTTACCCAAAGACTCTGCTCTTATCCTCAAAAGAATTTCATTAGAACCACAAAGACTAAATAGAAGAGACAAAATGCACTGTGAGTTCAGAGATAAGTATACCCTTTGAGCTCAAAACATCAGGGAAGGATGTTCCTTCTTCCCAAGTGGCTAGGGTTAGGTTTGAATAAGTAAATCAGAAGTAATGAGGATCACAAAAAGGACTGCACAAGGACAAATGTACCAAGCTAGAAACAGCTGGCAATAAATGCCGGAGAGGGTGTGGAGAAAAGGGAACCCTCTTACACTGCTGGTGGGAATGCAAACTAGTACAGCCACTATGGAGAACAGTGTGGAGATTCCTTAAAAAACTGGAAATAGAACTGCCTTATGACCCAGCAATCCCACTGCTGGGAATACACACCGAAGAAACCAGAATTGAAAGAGACACATGTACCCCACTGTTCATCGCTGCACTGTTTATAATAGCCAGGACATGGAAACAACCTAGATGTCCATCAGCAGACGAATGGATAAGAAAGCTGTGGTACATATACACAATGGAGTATTACTCAGCCGTTAAAAGAATGCATTTGAATCAGTTCTAATGAGGTGAATGAAGCTGGAGCCTATTATACAGAGTGAAGTAAGTCAGAAAGAAAAACACCAATACAGTATACTAACACATATATATGGAATTTAGAAAGATGGTAACGATAACCATCGTATGTGAGAGAGCAAAAGAGACACAAATGTATAGAACAGTCTTTTGGCCTCTGAGGGAGAGGGAGAGGGTGGGATGATTTGGGAGAATGGCATTGAAACATGTATAATATCATATATGAAACGAATCTCCAGTCCAGATTTGATGCATGATATTGGATGCTTGGGGCTGGTGCACTGGGACGACCCAGAGGGATGGAACGGGGAGGGAGGAGGGAAGGGGGGTTCAGGAGGGGGAACACGTGTATACCTGTGGCGGATTCATGTTGATGTATGGCAAAACCAATACAATATTGTAAAGTAATTAACCTCCAATTAAAAGAAATAAATTTATATTAAAAAATAAAAATGAAAATCCTCAGTTCAACCGAAGGGAAAAAAAGAAAAAGAAACAGTTGGGGCATATGAGAACACTGAGAAAAATGGGAGCGCAAGAGCGAACCCTGCATTGCAAGACCATGTTCTAAAGTCACGATGTTTGTATTATTTCCATTCATGAAGGGATATAGTAAAGAAAATGCTTATGGGTACGACTCTACTTTAGAGAAACCAAAATTCAAATGTCCTCTAGCACTAACAATCTGTGTGAACAACAATAAATTCCGTATCTTCTCTAGGCCTAGGTTTTCTGATTTAGGGTGGATATAGTATTTAAATTCCAGACTGACTAGAAAAATTGAATGAGGTAATATATGGAAAAATTAAGTACATTGCCCAGCACATAGAATTATTCAGGAATTACTGTTATTGTTAATTTTTAGTCATGTAATATATTTTTGGAGAATCTGTTAGGCACTCTTTGATGCAATGCACACTAGGGATAGAAGTAAAGGAAACAACTTAAAGAAGGGGAGTAAATGTTTGCAAATGATGTGACCAGCAAGAGATTAATTTCCAAAATATATAAATAGCTCATATAAAACAATATTAAAAAAAACAATTCAATTGAAATATGGACAGAAGATCTAAATAGACATTACTCTAAAAGGCACATGAAAAGATGCTCAACATTGCTAAATATTAAAAAAATGCAAAGGAAAACCACAATGATGTCTGACCTCACACTGGTCAGAGTCACCATTATCAAAAATTCTATAAACAATGAATGCTAGAGAGGGTATGGAGAAGAAGGAACCCTCCTGCACTGCTGGTGGGGATGTATATTGGTACAGCCACTCTGTATCAAGGAGAACAGTCTCAGGGTTTCTTAAAAACTAAAAACAGAGCTACTATATGATTCTGCGATCCCACTCCTGGGCAAATAACTGACGCAAATCATAATTCGGAAAGATGTGGGCACCCCAGTGATCACTGCAGCAATATTTACAATAGCCACAAAATGGAAACAGCGTAAATGTCCATTGAGATTGGACATTTAGGTTGTTCATCCATTCAGATGAATGGATTAAGATGTGATATATAAATATATGTATGCATACATACACATAATGGAATATTATTCATCCATAAAAAGAATGTAACATACATGGGCCTAGAGATGATCATACTAAGAGAAGTAAACTAGATAAATACAAATACATGATATTGCTTATAAGTGGAAACTAAGATAAATGATACAAAGGAAACATATACAAAACAGAAATATATGCACAGACATGGTAAACAAACTTATGGTTATCAAAAGGGAAAGGCTGGGGGAAAGGGATAAATTTGGAGTTTGAAATTAACATATATGTACTACTATATATAAAATTTTATATAACCAACAAGACCTACGGTATATTACAGGCAATTGTATTCAATAACTTATAACAATCTACAAGGGAAAGTATCTGAAAAAATGTTTATGTATATCTCAATCATTTTTCTATACACAGAAAACTAACACAATATCATAAATCAATTATACTTCAATTTTTAAAAAGCAGAATAAAATTGATTCCTGTTCTCATTTCATTATCTACAGAAGAAAGTGGGAAGTTAGGCAACAAATTCAATACCTTATCATACAAAATGTGATTAAGGCCCTGGGTCTGCTCAGGTGGAGTGAGCAGCCCCTGGGTCTGAGGTGTTGAAGAGCTTACCTGATTCATACCTGGCAGGTCAGGCAAGATTTCCAAAATATAGAAATAAAAAGAGGTCAAGATGGAGGAGGGATCTTCCCAGCAGAAGGAACAGCAGGTGCCAAGGCTTCACATGGTTTATAGCAGCTCAGCCAGCTGATGTACCTGGAGCTCACCCAGCCAGGACAGGAGCTGAGACCGGAGGGTTTCCTAAGGATCTGCCTTTAGTTCCACCCTGATTACTGTGCGGATGGTGCACTCAGACATTACCTTCTGTCTGCAAATCATAAAGAGAAAGAAGAGGGAGGCGCGGGGCTTGATTCAGTCTGCTGTGATGGCTCAAAGCATGGACTTTGGAGACACAAAGTTTCTATATTTTTATGCTTGGTTGTTGCAAGTTAATTGTGGCAAATTTCATTTTACTTATACATAAAATGGAGGCCATATTTCTCATAGAGTTACTGTGTTATTTAGCTAAAATAATATAAATAAATATTAGGTCAGTGCCTGAACTATACCCAGGAATCTCTGTTGCCTAACTCTGTTAATCACTATTTTCCTAAGGATAATAACTTTGGCTTCAGACTCGGGCAGAGTTTCAAAACCATGCCTGCTGTTGTCGCCACCTCTGCTTGCACAAATGAAAGTGTAATAATCCATAAAATTTATATTTAGAAAAGGAAAACTTAACCTTGAAGGAGAACACCAGATTACAAAAGAGATGAAATTAGAGAAAACCTGGCTTACAATATCATACATGGCACTCTGGTCTCTCCCACAGTTTCTCTTGCTGTTGCTGCTAAGTTGCTTCAGTCATATTTGACTCTGTGCGACCCCATAGACGGCAGCCCACCAGGCTCCCCCGTCCCAGGGATTCTCCAGGCGAGAACACTGGAGTGAGGTGCCATTGCGCCTCCAGTTTCTTTTTCTATAGGCATTCTATCCCTCAGTCTTTCTTTCTGCTTTCCCCTCTATGACCCAGGTCCCAGCTACACTTTCTTAGACTGTCTTCATCAATACACTTTATAAAGTAGAGGAAAGGTTTCATAAGGAAGTCACAGTGGAATGCATAGCCCTTTATAACATGAGGCTCTACCCCTTAAACACAGTTGATTTTACCAAGGCTTGAAAACTGATACCACATTCTTTCAAGAAATTTGGAAGTTGAATCACTTAAATATGTTTAAACTGAAATATCACAATGAAAATATCAGCTAGTAATTAATTTCTCACACTGTGCCACATATTAATGCCACTATTAACTATCCATATGATATGATATGATCCAATTGCTGATAAATTGTAACTTATTTAAACATAGAGGGGCTAAAACAAATTGGACAGATCACAAGTAATAAGTTACTTTTGTTAATTCAGTCTTTGATTTTTTTGTATTTTACTTTTTTATTTTTAAAAATTGAAGTATATTTGATTAACAGCATTGTGTTAGTGTTGGAAGTAGACATAGTGATTCAAGATTTTTATAGAGTTTTTAATTTAAAAAGGAAGTTTAAGTTGAATGATGTCACCTGAAAATTCCAAACCAAGAAATATAAGTTCTCTTACCCTCTCCAAATCTTGACTTTCAAATTTGTAAAGTGAATAGATAGGTTCAAGACATCTTAACAATTTTATGTTTCTATAATTTTTATATGAGCCCTCAACACATTTCTCCAACTAGCATTTTTTATATCTCCCTGGGAAATTTCTGGAACCTTTTAAAAGGTTCTAGAATCTTCAAAAAGGCACCTAGATGGATAATACCACTCATGAATGAAAAACACCTATTACTCCTGTTCAAACCATCTCATTCCTCTTCTAAGAGAGCTACTGCTACTCAATCACCACACTCATTCATGCCAAGACTGGATGAGGACTCACTATCTCACTAAAAGTCAGAACTGATGAATGAGATAAAACTTACTTGCCGGCACATCTACAAAGTGATGAAAGGCTACCCTAGAAAACCACAGCACAATTTACAAGCACCAATTTGAAGCATCAAGTCTACAATGCTGGGGTCAAATGATCTCATTTTTTGCAACTCCTTGGATCCTTCCTGTCTTCATGGACCAAATCAAGCCCTGTGTTATTCCCCGCATCCTTCCTTAGTGACCTGACCAGCAATGATTTCTTCCTTTCTTCCTTAACTTCCTCCCTCCTTTCTTTTTTTCTTGCTTGCTTGCAGAAGGCTCATTGCCTGGACTTTGATTATACTTAATTTGGAGCATGATTATATAATGTTTTTATAGAATTAAATGAGCTTTTCTTAGGTTCATCCATTTACTCATTATTCAACAAATATTTTTAAATTTGTTTTTACATATTAGACTCTGAGCTAGGTACTATGAATGAAATATGAATAAAGACACAGATTCTACACTTAGGTAACTTCATATTTTACAGCAGATTAGCAACAACTGAAAAGAATAATAGAGACTTAGAACCAGATAGTAGAAGCATCAAATACATGAAAGAAGTCTTCCTGCAGCAAGTAAAGTTGAGTTCCAGAGGATACATAGGAATTAGAGATGTACAGATACAAGGCATGAGATTTCTATGGAGAGGAGGCCTGAGGAGCTAAAATCCATAATCAGATAACAACTGTGGTATATTATGAGAATAAGAACATGAATCTAGTGAATTAACAAAGAACCCTAAATTCAGTAAGTCTCAGATGCAAGGTGGGGGAATGTTAAGAGACAAAGGTTGAAGATCTATGGAGAGGTCTACTAATAAATGTCCTTGGAAGCCATCAAAATCAACTATGGATAACTTTTTAGAAATGATAGAACTTACTGAGCTGGTTGAATCACAGAATTGCTAGAAAAGCTATATAGCCTCAAGTACAGGAACTAAGAGATTCCCAAAGAACTCAGTAGCAGAAATTTATGACATTTTGTTTAAGACACTATCATTGCACTGATTCAGCTCCAACCACCTTGGTTCCTTTTGGCACTCTCCTCTGGATTAAATTCTTAGAAGATTTTGATTGGTCTAGTTTGGGTCAGGTACTCACTCCTTGGAAAGATACAGTTGGGGGTGGTTCTAACAGAGCACTATGAAATGGGAGGGGTAGCTTACCCCAAAACAAACATGCATGGTGGGAATGTTATACTGGCAAGAGGAGATGTAAGGAATAAGAATAGCAAATTCAGGAGATGCTGACAATATCACAAAGAAAAATTTGAATGCTAAACTGAGGGCAATGGATTGACACTCTACAGGAGTATGCTCTGAGCAGGTCTGTATGTAAGGAAATGTACAAGGAAGGAGGCTTGGGGTGGACCATTCTGGAGGTTTGAAGACATAGAGGTATAAGATGATGAATGGAGATCTGTACAAAGGAAGTCATAGAAGGGACAGACAAAAGCAAATTGGTTAAGAGATAGTCCTATAGAATGAAAAAAACCAAGAGAATGCTATATATATCATAGTAGCCAGCATATTTCCAGGAACAAAGCAGGAGATCAGTAAAACTTATTGATATGATATAAGTGCAGGACTCTGGCTTAGAAGGTGCTTAGTACAGTTTGATATTCGTGCAACATAATATCCAAGATTTTTCAAATTCTTCCTTTTTCATATCATTTATTATAATGGCTTTTAATACCACAATTTTATAGTTTCATTGCCTAATTATAGGTAGTATGCACTATTTCACTAGGGAGAATGAAGTTATTTCATTTCAAGTAGAATCTTCATCTGAGAAGATAAAGATAGGAAAATAATAATGTTCCAATCTTGCAGGTTTTGCTTTAAATTCAAGAGATGAATATAAAGCCTTGGTAAGTGGACATGTAAGAGTAATTGTGATAAGTGTCCTAACAAGTTAGGTTGGGTAATGATGGCAGCTTTACAAAACTCAGATTTCAGCTTCTCTCTTTTCCACAACTTTAACAATACATCAATATTCTTTATTCATTTCTGAGAACACAAAAATAATTTTCTCTGCACATGGAATTTGACAGCAATTAATTGGAAGATACAGATGCTAATAAATTGTGATATAATCTGATTTAAATTAATGACTTTTATACATTAATATAATAGTAGCCCAAATTTCAGATAACTTTGTGTTGCAGAACCAGAGAGGAATGAACAAGGAAGAAAGAAAATCACCAAGTTTCCAAAGCAAAACAAAAATAAACATTCTAAAGAGAAGGCTTACTCGTGCATACTGATGTGAGTAGGGATTTGGGGGTTACTCATGAAAATCTATAGCCATCACCCTATGCACCACTGTCACAAAAAAGAAAATGAGAAAGCAGAGCTGAGGCTCAAGAGACATAGAATTGAAATACAAATTAAATGTAATCATGCCACGTATTACCACCTCTGCCCCTGCACAGCAAAAATCCATTTCAGCATAAACATAGCTCTGTGCTATTCCATCTATAAATTGACCTCAAAAGGGGAAAAATGATCTATTTCAACAACTGAAACTTACTCTTGATTAAGGAATCTGATTGTTAGGGCAGTTTTGATACGTTGTTGGAATTCAGATGAACTCTTCAAATTTCAAAGAATGTTATCAAGCAATCTTCTAGTAAACCTCTCCTTTTCTTCCGCTCTTTGTCTCTCCTTTCTTCTTTTTCCTTACTATTGAGATCCAGTTAGCATGCAACATAGTATAAGTCTTAAAACATACAATGACTGATTTGACATGTTTATATATCGCAATATGATTACTGCCATGGTGTTAGTGTCTCTGTGAAGTCCTGTATTTATTTTGTGTGATGAGAGCATTTAAGATCTAGTCTCTTAGCAACTTTGCAGTTAACAATTCAATACTGTTGACTATAAGCACGATGCTATACATTAGATCTCTAGAACTCATTTCTCAGTTGCAAGGTTGTACCCCTTAGCCAATATCTCCCTAATTTCCCTACCTCTCAGTTCCTGTTTACCATCATTCTAGTCTATTCTCTGTTCTCATCAATCTAGTGAATATCAAAGTTAACAAAATGATCTTAAAACCAAGAAAAAGGCAAGACAGATAAAAAGATATCATCAGTAAAAATACAAGAAGGCAGGAAACTATGATCTCCAAAATGCTGAAAAATAATACTAATAAACTAAAATTTAATATACACTTATGTGATCATTCTTAAGTGGAAGAAAATTAAAGACATTTTCAAACTCATTAAGATTATGAGTGTTTTTCACCAAACTAACTTTACAAAAGTAAATATTGGACTTCCCTGGTGGTGCGGTGGATAGGAATCCAGCTGCCAATACTGGGGACATAAGTTCAGTCCCTGGTCCAGGAAGACCCCATATGCTGCAGGCAACTAAGCACAGGCACCACAACCACTGAACCTGTGCTCTAGAGCTGCGAGCTGCAACTACTGAACCCACATGCCCGAACTACTGAAACCCAAGTGCCTAGAGCCCGTACTCTGCAACAAGAGAAGCACCAAAATGAGAAGCCTAGGCACTGCAAGGAAGAGAAGCTTACCACGACTAGAGAAAGTCCACACAGCAGTGAAGATCCAGTGCAGCCAAATTTTTAATGTTTTTATTAAAAATGTACTTACTTTCAAACAATTTTTTGAAAGTAAGTATTAAGGTAATTCAAAATATAGAATTATGCAATATAAGAAATGAAAAACTAGTATTTCATTAGCTATACTAGTTCAATTAACTACTAAAAACTGTTCAAAAATATTAATATTTATTTTGAAAAAGGACAATAAAGGGTATTCAATTTCTGGCCATAACTGGAGTAACTGGGATCTAATTGCCCTTCTCCAGTATTTAGATACTGGAGGAAAGACAGCAAGGACTATGATCACTGAGTAAAGGGAAGCAAATGAGTCCTGTGATCACCCAGACTTCTGTCTAGATTCAACCTTTTAATAGTCCAGAGAGGGTGATCCTACATGGAGCATGCTGATCTCCCTGAGTTGAATTATTAATCAGGGAAATGCATATTACAACCATAATGAATGGCTCTAAGCACCCACCAAAGTGGTTAAAATTAAATATAATGAAGGACGTGGGACTAATCAAGTTGTTTTTGATGCTCAGTCACTCAATCATGTCTGATTCTTTGTGACTTCATAGACTGCAGTATACCAGGTTTCCCTGTCAATCCCCAACTCCTGACCCATCACTTGAAGAATTTTCCACAGTTTGTTGTGATCTACACAGTCAAAGGCTTTAGTGTAGTCAATGAAGCAGATGGTTTTTGGGAATTCTCTTGCTTTTTCTATGATCCAAATGCTGTTTGCAAATTGATCTCTAGTTCTTCTGTCTTTTCTAAATTCATCCTCATTTGGAAGTTCTCAGTTCACATACTGTTGAAGCCTCACTTGGAGGATTTTGAGCACTACCTTGCTAGCACGTGAAATGAGTGCAATTGTGGACTCATCATGTGATCTAGCAATTACTCTCTTAGAGATTTTCTGAATTGAAGTGAAAAAATATCCATGTGAAGACTTCAATATGATGCTATAGAAGTTTTATTAAAAATAGCAAAAACGAAACAAAAACTGAGAAGCCCAATCCAAATGTCCATCAACAACTAAATGGATAAAATGTTTATAATACATTTACTCAGTAGAACACTATTTACAAATAAATGGAAGAAAGTAGTAATACATATAACATAACACATGAAAGTCAAAAGTATGTTGAGAGAAAGAAGCCAAACGGAATAGATTAGATATTGTATAATTTTATCTGCATGAGATTCTAGAAAAGAAAAATCTGATAGTGACAGAAAGCATGTCAGGGTTTGTTTGCCTGGATTCAAACATGTGAGTTAATGCCAGAAAATGAGCTTTACTGAGGTTAAAGAGTTGAATAATTTATCATAATTTGTTGAATCTATATAATTTTTATGTTTAAATTTTATATTAATAATATTAAAATGCAATATGAAAAATCTAAAGAAATATTATACAGCTAATAAGCATATGAAAAGATACTCTACTGAGATTTAGAGAAATGAAATTATACCAAATCAAATATGCAAAATGTTCAAAAATATCAATTATAGATAAGAATGTAGAGAATCATAAACTCTCAAACCTGCCTTGTGAAGCTGTCAATTAATACAACAATTGTGGTCAATAGCTGGTAGATTTTGAATAAGCTTAGCCCAATGAGATATGTGTACAATGTCACATGCAATCAGATAACTGGGGTTCAAATTCTTTTCCTCTAATTTCCATTAACTCTTCATTTGATTCCCTTATTTCTGAAATGAAAATGATCAGAGCTACTTCACTAAAATATTGTGAGCATATGATAAGTTAATGTATGTAACACACTCAATGAGCTGTAAGAGATGGGAATAACAGACCACCTGACCAGCCCCCTGAGAAATCTGTATGCAAATCAAGAAGCAACGGTTAGAACTGGACATGGAGCAATGGACTGGTTAAAAATCGGGAAAGGAGTACGTCAAGGCTGTATATTGTCACTCTGCTTATTTAAGTTATATGCAGAGTACATCTTGAGAAATGTTGGACTGGATGAAGCACAAGCTGGAATCAAGATTGCCAGGAGAAATATCAATAACCTCAGATATGCAGATATCACCACACTTATGGCAGAAAGCAAAAAGAACTAAAGAGCCTCTTGATGAAAGTGAAAGAGGAGAGTGAAAAAGTTGGCCGAAAACTCAACATTCAGAAAACAAAGATCACGGCATCCGGTCCCATAATTTCATGGCAAATAAGAGTGAAACAGTGACAGACTATTTTGGGGGTTCCAAAATCACTGCAGATGGTGACTGCAGCCTTGAAATTAAAAGACGCTTGCTCCTTGGAAGTAAAGTTCTGACCAACGTAGACAGTATATTAAAAAGCAGAGACATTAATTTGCCAACAAAGGTCCATTAAGTCAAAGCTATGGTTTCTCCAGTAGTCATGTATGGATGTGAGAGCTGGACTATACAGAAAGCTAAGTGCCAAAGAATTGATGCTTTTGAACTGTGGTGTTGGAGAAGACTCTTGAGAGCCACTTGGGCAGCCAGCAGATCCAACCAGTCCATCCTAAAGGAAATTACTCCTGAATATTCTGGGTACTGATACTGAAGCTGAAACTCCAATACTTTGGCCACCTGATGTGAAGAACTGACTCATTAGAAAAGATCCTGATGCTGCGAAAGACTGAAGGCGAGAGGAGAAGGAAATGACAGAGGATGAGATGGCTAGATGGCAACACCCATTCAATGGACATAAGTTCAAGTAAACTCCAGAATTGGTGATGGACAGGGAGGCCTGGCATGCTATAGTTCACAGGGTCACAAAGAGTCTGACACAACTGAGCGACTGACCTGAACTGATTTGAATGCTTTAATATATTGGAATTTCATCTTGAAATAAAACTTTATAGTTTTTCTTACACTACAACTAATCCTCAGCTGCTGGTCCCAGTAGCAATTATGTTTATAGTCCCTCCTCTAAAATGATGAGACTTATTTTCAGCATTGATTTCAAGCATATTTCACACTTAGTGATTCATTATATATACATGTGTAATATATCTTTGTAGTTGTATAAGATATGAATCCTAAGACTGAATTTGCATTACTTAGTCTTATAAAATGTTTAGTTTTTAAAATCATATTTAATAACAATTTCTTTTATTAAGATTTTGCCTTCTTTTTTGTAAACTTACTGTTTTCTCAATTCTTCTGTTTTAGTGTCTGGTTCCTGTGGCTCAGGTGGTAGAGTCGGCCTGCAATTCAGGGGACTCAGATTCAATCCCCAGATCAGGAAAATCCCCTGGAGGAGGGCATGGCAACCTAGTCCAGTTCCTTTGCCTAGAGAATTCCATGGATAGAGGAGCTTGGCAAGCTACAGTCCAGGGGGTGACAAAAGTCAGACATGACTGAGCGACTAACAGTAAGATTTAGAAATGGAGCACCTGGAGATGGGTTGCCTCTTTTATGTGAGTTAAAAATTTTATTTTGCCAATTACTCATTGTAGCATCAACTTACTATTTATTTTTATTTCTATTCTAGTGCTCCAGATTCCATCATTGGTTATAATGCTTTGAAAAAAACTTATCATTATATCATAAATCATTTCTGAAGCATTTTCCAAAATCAATACACAAAATCATGTAATTTCCACATTTTCCTTAAAGGTAAATTGAGTTGTCAGACTGAATGATTTGGGAATTAATATAACAAAATTGAAAATTGTACTTTGAGAAAAGAGAGGGGGAAAGGGGGGTGGAGAGGGAGAAGGGGAAGCAGAGAGAACAGAATGAAACTAATAAAATGCAAACTCAGATTAAACGTTTTTTAGCTACTAGGAATTTTATTTAAAATATTTTTTTCATGCACAATTACAGGAATATTTTTTTTCTGGGTAGTGGCATTTCTCATCTTTGAGCTTTATATTCTAATGTAAAATCTATTACTTTAGAAAACTTTATTGTTAAAACTTTACCTGGGACATTTCAGAAAAGCACAAAGATTAGAATAAGAATTAGAATTTATTCTCATGGTGTTGAATTTATTCAACACCAAGGATCATTTCATTTCCTGAAACTAGTCAATTGTTTGAGTGAATAAAACAATATATTATTAAAAAATTAATGAGAAAGATAAAGATTTAACTTATTTTACTGAGTAGCTATATAATATTTAATCCATCACAATTGTACAGTGCAGTGGTTAGGAATATGGGTTTTGTAACTTGAATTTCTGGTATAAGCTTTTCTAGCTTTGTGGTCTAGGGTAGATTACTCTACTTCTCTGTGCCTTAATTGCCTCATCTTCTAAATAGAGATATTAAAATATCTTAGTCCCATAGTTGTGGAATAACAATTAATAAATTAATACATAATGTATGGACCCAATGTATGTGTCTTCCCAACATTTTTATTTTGAAACCCTAACCTCCAATGTGATAATATTTGGTGGTGAGGGTATTGGGTGGTAACTAGGTTTAGATAATTTAATGAGGGCAAAGCCACCTAAATGAGATTATTGTTGTTTCGTCACTAAGTCATGTCCGATTCTTTGTGACCCCATGGACTGTAGCCTTCCAGGCTCTTCTGTCCATGGGCTTCTCCAGGCTAGAATACTTGAGTGGGTTGCCATTCCCTTCTCTAGGGATCTTCCCACCTAGAGATCGAAACTTCATCTCCTGTATTGGCTGGCAGATTTTTACCACTGAGCCACCTGGGAAACCCCTGTATGAGATTAGCTTTCTTATAAGTGAGGAAGAGACTAGAGCTCTTCTTTTCTCCACTAGGTGAGGACACAAGGAGAAGGCACCCACCTGCAAGCCATGAAGAGAGGCTTCAGCAAGAATCCTACATGCCAGCACTCTAATCCTGGACTACTCAAGAGTCCTGAACTCCGATAAACAAACGTCTGTGCTTTTAACCATCTGTCTATGGTATTTTGTTATACCAGCCCAAATAAACTGAGATACAGGATATCAGTAAATAATAAGTAAGTATACATGTTACTTTGAATTATTTACCCTTTTGTTTTTAATGGGCATGTAACTTGCACTCAAATCGTTCAGGCATGATTACTAAAATTTAAAAGGGAAGAAAACAGAAATTTTAAACTAAACATCAGTGCAGATCCACTCTATTATAATACTTCCCCACCTCATTTTACAATTCACAGCACAATTATGGTCCAGCATTTCACAGCTACAAAATAGTCAGTAAACAGAACCAGGATGAAATCTGGGATTTCTTATTATAAGACCAGCACTCTTTCCACAAAATTGCTCTTATTTACCTTAAATACCTTTTTCAATACATCATAAATTGTAACACTCTTCTCAGAATCTAGTTTAGACTAATAAATAAGAAATAGAAATTCATCTCAGTGTGGGAGACCCAGGTTCGATCCCTGGTTGAGAAGATCCCCTGGAGAAGGAAATGGCAACCCACTCCAGTACTCTTGCCTTGAAAATTACATGGACTGAGAGGCTATTCAGAGCCCAGTAGGCTACAGTCCATGGCATCAAAATTCTCTTATTTATCTTAAATACCTTTTTCAATACATCACAAATTGTAACACTTTTCTCAGAATGTAGTTTAGACTAATAAATAAGAACTAGAAATTCATCTGACCACCATTTGTATAAACTAACTAAAATGATTGCTAAGATTTGTTAAAAATTAATGATTATTTGTAGAAGAAGTTGGTACCTTCAGTTCTGGCTAGCTAAAACCTGGTAATGGCTCTTGGGGACTGCCAGTAAAATATGGCCAGTTTAACACTGGTCTATCAACACTGTTCCCTCTCTATAACTCCATTAACATCTCCCTAAGCCAATAATACAGGCACATATCTAAAGTGATGCAGTGTATGCAAGAAAAACAAATATTGCTTACAGCTATCAACAAAACATTGGGAGATAGAAAACAGATGGTCAAGTGGTAATTGTTATGACAATGCAGAGAAAGCTGAACATGTATGCCCATGACTTTTCTCAGCAAGAAGCTCTGCTATGCACAGTAGGCCACATGTTGCACATAAAAGAAAGAGATTAAAACATTTCCTCACACCATATACAAAAATAAACTCAAAATGGATTGCGTGTACATGCTCAGCCTGGCTCTTTGCAACCCTACAGACTGTAGTCCATCAGGCTCCTCTGTCCATGGGATTCTCCAGGCAAGAATACTGGAGTGGTTGCCATTTCCTACTCCAGGGAGCTTCCTGACCCAGGGATTTGAGCCATTTTCTCTTGCTGTCTCTTACAACAAGAATCCACCTGGCAGGTGGATTCTTTACCACTGGCACCATCTGGGAAGCCCTAAACGTGTTAAAGACCTAAATATAAGTCCTAAAATTAAAAACAAAAACACTCCCCTTAGAAGAGAACACAGACAAGACATGCTTTGACCTGAATCAGAGTAATATTTGTTTGGACCTGTCTCCCAAGGCAAAAGAAACAAAACAAAAAGGAACAAATGAGACTTAATGAAATTAAAAATCTTTTGCACAACAAAGGAAATCATCTACAAAAAGAGAAGTCAGCCTACTGAATGGGAGAAAAAATTTACAAATAATATGACCAATAAGGGGCTAATATTCCAAACATATTAATACAAAGAAGTCATATAGCTCAGTATCTAAAGAAAGAAAAAAAAAAACATTTGGTCAAAATGGGCAGAGGACCTGCATAAGCATTTTTCCCAAAATGACATACAGATGGCTCACAGGCATAATAAAAGGTACTCAGTATCACTAATCACCAGGGAAATGCAAATCAAAATCACGAGATATCGCCTCTCACCTGTCAGATTGACTATCTTTGAAAAATCTACAAAGAACAAATGTTGGCAAGGATGTAGAGATGGCTGGGTGAGGAACCCTATGGGACCCTGGGGATTTCCCTGGTAGCTCAGGTGGTAAAAACTCAGCCTGCAATACAGGAGACCCAGATTCAAACCCTGGGTTGAGAAAATCCCTTGGAGAAGGACTGGTAACCCACTCTAGTATTCTTGCCTGGAGAAGCCCATGGACAGAGGAACCTGGTGGGCGATGGTCCTTTGGATCACAGAACAGTGGGATATAACTGAGTGACTAGTGGGTTCACTTCACTTTTTCGGGGGTGGGGGGGCAGGGCTAGCGCTGGCTTACTGGTGGGCAGAGTCAGGGTCTTAGAGACTGAGCTGCTGCCCACCCACTGGCAGGTGAAGCCAGGCCCTGGGGTTAGCGCCAGCCAACTGGCAGCAGAGCTGTTGCCTAGGGCCTGGCTGCAGGTCTGGGAGTCCAGAGCCCTTTTCGGATTGTTCCCTGGGTCAGAGTCGGGGGAGTTGGGTGGGGATGGGGAGACAGTTGCTGATACAGTTGAGTAAGGGATGGGGTCTCTGGAAGTTTGGGATGACCTACTAGTGGGCAGGGCCAGGGCCCAGCAGGCCCCGGGTAGTGTCTGACCTGCCTGGCCGGTCCTAGTTTCCTTGCTTCTGGCGCCTGTCCGCTGGTAGAAAGAGCTGGGGCTTGGCCTTCACGTGGAGCCCTCACGTGTCCAGGGGCGTGTTTGCTGATGGGAGGGGCTGTGTTCGGCCCCTTTAGTTGTGTGACGTGAGGCCCCGTGCGCCACAGGCTGCTGAGGGGGCCAGCTGTGGTGTTGATGCTGAGTCAATACGGCCACCGCTGCTCTCCTGAAACTGAATGCTCCCGGGGTGAGTGACAGCCTCCCGCCTCTCCAGGAGGCTCGCAAAGACCAGAAGGTAGGTCTGGCCCAGCCAGGCTCCTATCACATGACTGCTTTTGCCCTGGCGTCTTGTGTGTGCCATTCAGAGTGAAGTCTCTGTTTCGCTCTGTCCTGTGAGGCTCCGGCAGTTAAGCTCTGCTGGGCTTCAAATCCGAATGCTCTGGGGGCTTATCTTCCTGGTGCCGGACCCCTGGTCTGGGGAGCCTGGCATGGGGCTCTGAACTCCCACTCCTACGGGGAACCTCTGCAATAGAATCATTCTCCAATGCATGTGTGGCCTACCTGGAGTGCGGGGTGGGATTTGATGACATCTCGTGTCTACTCCTCCGATGGTCTCCTTGTGTGCGTGTGTTCTAAGTCGCTTCAGTCCTATCTGACTCTGTGTGACCCTATAGTCTGTAGCCCGCCAGGCTCCTCTGTCCTTGGGATTCTCTGCTCTCCTCTAGAGGATCTTCCCAAGCCTGGGATGGAACCCAGGTCTTCTGCGACTCCTGCATTGCAGGCTGATTCTTTACCGCTGAGCCGCTGGGGAAGCCCACATAGTCTCATTGCTGTTCCTTCTTTATATTGGGGAAGGTCTTTTCTGGTAGGTTCTCATCTTTTGCATCAGCGGTTGTTCTGCAGACAGTTGTGGTTTGGGTATGCTTGTGAGAGAAGGTGAGCTCAGCCACCTTCTCTGCCATCCTGGTTCTTGAGGATGTGGCAGAAAGGGACTTCTTTTATGCTCTCAGTGGAAATGTAAATTGGTGCAGCCACTATGGAAAGTAATATGGAGCGTCCTCAAAAAAATAAAAATAGAACTACCATATAATCCAGCAATTCCACTGCTGGATATATATCCAAAGAAAATGAAAACTGATTTGAAAAGATACACGTGCCCCAATGTTCCTAGCAATATTATTTATCATAGCCACGATACAGAAGCAACCTAAGTGCCCATCAATAGATGAATAAGTAAAGATGTGGCAAACACACACGTACTGGACTATTTATTCAGCCCTTTTTCCACTTGCATTTGCAACAATGTGGATGGAGCTAGTATAATGCTGAAAAACTTTATTATCACATGTATGTGGAATCTAAAAGGTAAAATGAATATGCATAACAAAACAAAGACTCACAAGTGTAGAGATCAAACTAGAGGTTTATAGTAGAGAGAGGGATGTGGGGAGGGGAGAGATAGAGGTACGGGATTAAGAAGCATAAACTACTGTTTATAAAATAAATAAGCAGCATGACTATATTGTCAACACAGAGCATTATAGCCTTTATTTTATAATAATTTTATTAAAAATTTTTTTAAATTTATTTGGCTGCTCCAGGCCTTTGTTGTCACAGGCAGGATCTTTAGTTGCAGCATATAGTATCTAGTTCCCTGACCAGGGATCAGTCTGGGGCCCCTGCATTAGAAGCACAGAATCTTAACCCCTGGACCACCAGGGAAGTCCTTATTTTTTAATACTTTGAATTGAGTATAATCTATAAAAATATTAAATCACTATATTGTATATCTGAAACAAATAATATTGTAAGTCAACTATACTTAAAAAAAAAAAAAAACGGTTCTCCATTGGAAATACCAGATACTTATAACTGTAGGAGTTAAGGAATGGACCTAAAAGTTGAATGCCTTGGAAAACTATTTAAGAAGCTTTAGACCTCCCCCTTTAGACCACCCTTGTGGCTCAGCTAGTAAAGATTCCACCTACAATGCAGGAGACCTAGGTTCGATCCCTGGGTTGGGAGGATCCCCTGGAGAAGGGAAGGCTATCCATTCCAGTATTCTGGCTGTGAGAATTCCATGGACTATATAGTCGCAAAGTCCATGGGGTCGTAAAAAGTTGGACATGACTGAACGAATTTCACTTTCCACCCTAGATCTATCTCATTACTCACATCCGCCCTCTGCCTGATTCACTTACATCTGCAAGCCACCTCTCCAACCTAGTGGCAGACAGCAGTTTTATTCTCTGAATGAATTCAATCTGGTAAGCTCCACCCAGGGGGACCAAGAAGCAGGTGTGACAGCATCCCAACAACAGTGGTTTGGGGATTTGAAAAATCCTAATAAATGACAACCTTCTTTCCTATGTGAGTTTAGAATAATCTGAGATATGGACATATTTTAGGTAGGTGGGCATCAAAACATAAGCTTTATGATGAGCAAACACCACTTGGTAGGTTATGCTTTTAGATCTGAAACAAAAATAGGCTTCCTTACTTTTCTCTGAAGAATTACACTGACTTACCTACTTTATCAATTCAGAACTTTGAAGCTCTTGGCTTCCCCTGTAGACTTCTCCACTGTGAAATTTATGGCACGAGAATCAGAGGTTGCTTGTGTTCAGGCTGGCTCCCAAAGGATAGAGAAGAAGGGGTGATGCTGGGCACAATTGGTTCCCTCTGATATGTTCCCTAATCAGATAATGGAATGAGTGAGAGTTGGGAGAGACACCAGAAAGGTCTGCCTTTTATAGGGGAACCTACCGAACTACATTGCAGGCAACATAAACTAAAAATACTGTACCTTGGGACATCCCCAGCCTTTTCTTCTGCTCATTCCCCGAAAGGCTGGCATCCAGGCATGGAGTGACAGCCTCAGCTTCCACTTCCATCCAAGTCATTCCAGGTTGGATTGAATAACTTTTCTCTAGAGATATAGCCATACTTGAATGAAAATTTCCAGAGACATGAATAATTTTCACTATAAGATTCTTAACACATAACCATTTATTTCTTCTTGTGTGTGTGTGTTTTTTGTTTGTTTATTTCTTAACATCGAGAGCCAGTTGAGGGCCTCTGACTGCAACTCATTCTGTTTGGACATTACTTCTTATTTATACTGGGTTACGTTTTTCTCCTGCTATAGCTCTTTGCTACTCTGCTAACTTTGCACCATCTCCATGCCCTATTCAGTTGAAGAATTCATCATTCCTCGCCCACGATGCCACAATAGCCTCCTTAACTGGGCTTCTAACCTCCACAATGGTCCGTTTTCTGGGGACTGCACACATAGCTTTTTTTTTTTCCCCCCAAACTTGAATCTGCCTCTGCAATTGTGATGTATTGACTGCCATTTAGAGAACTTTACAGAACACCCAGAAATCCTTTCTAACTCCATATATCATTTGTCTCTGCTTGTTTGCTTGCTTTCTTGCCTTATTTCTTTTACTTATTTCAAAAGTAATACATGTTTATTACCTAATATATTGAAAGACAGACTATCAAAAAGAAGAAAATAAAATTACCCATACTGGCACCACACAGATTGAGGTGAACCACTTTGGATATTTTGGTATCATTTTTCCATTAAAGTCAAATCTTGACTTTGCCTTTCTATCTACATTAACTTGGTCATAAGAACCTGTTTACTAAGAAGGCATTTTGATCTTGTCACTCAATTGCTTTTCATGTTAAGAATAGCATGGATGTTTCCAGTACAGTTTGCCACTTCCTCCTCCAGGGAATCTTCCCAACCCAGGGATTAAACCTGTGTCTCCTGCATTTCAGGCAGATTCTTTACCCACTGTGCCTTTGGAGAAGACCCTCAGACTTAAAGTGCTCAGAAATACAAAGAAAAACTAGTACAATAATAATATTTATCCACCTTGAATTGTAGTTCAGTATTGAAATTATCTGAGTAATAAAATACAAATCATAAATCTTTTATTTTGATCCTAGGCCATATCACTACATAAGAACATCAACCTAAAGTAAAATAGAGTAGTTAGCACTTCAGGAAGTAAAATTTGACAGAAATTAGAAAATTAATGTCAATACCATTTAAAAGTAATGGTAACTGACCCAGTAAAAGATGACTTTGCAGACACAATCAACACAATCAACAGGGAGTAAAACTTACAGTTTCTAAAACTGCTTGGTAAAGTTTTCATTGCCTAACATTGCCAGAAGAATCAATTCTTACTAACAAAATGTATATCTGAAAAAAATTGTTTCTCTGTGGACTATATCCTTATGAGACTAATGTATTACCATTTTCATTTTTAGAAAATAAAACGAATGAATGAAATGAAATGAAAAGAAACGAAAGCACAGAAACTATAATCAAGACTCAAAATAAACAAAATTCAGTAAATTAAGCGAATCTTCATTGTAAAATGTTTTAAACTGCCCTGTTCATACTATTAATAAAAGAATTATATTTACTTAATTGGGATAATATAAAAAAACACATTTTGATAAAAATCCATTAAAGTTGGTATAATTGGGTTAACATGTCCCCTAATAGAGAGTGAAAGGGTTCTTGCTCAGATGAGCATGAACAAAATGATGGGGTCATAATTTCATATGCTATTTGTTTCCCACTCACACTGGATTAAAATCATCAGCTGTACAATTAATTTGGTCTCCAATATTCATTAAAAATTATAAGTATTTTAAATATAACTATACAACTAATATATTTCACCTCTAGTCTTATTCTAGGAGATTTATTTAAAATACAGTTATATACTTTCATCTTTAAAAATCTAAAAACCATTTACGAGCTTAAGAAAGAAATGTTGTTAAACTCCTATGTGCCCTGCTCTGCTCTCATTCTCATAACTTGTTACAAAGAAAAGCTCCATCATACTTCTGATACGTGTCTTCCTTTTATAACTATTCAAGTCTCCAGTCACGCCTGACTGAGCTCAAGTCTCTCGCTCTGCCATTTATTAGTAGCAGTATCTTTTAAGTCACTAAAACTATTTAGTTCAAAGTTTCCTCAATTTTTAAATTGGGAGAATAATCTTATGTCCTTTGTGTTGCTGTATGAACCACAGAGATTATTCATAAAACTATTTAGCACTATACTTCATTTATGGTACATAATGTAATAATTGTAGAGTTATTTCTATTGTTTTTGTCTTTAATAAAATTAAGATTACTGAATCCATACAGTGCCCTCCCTTTGAAATGGCTTTCAATTAGAGATTTAAGAGTAAAGCAGCTGAGGTGTTAGGATAAAATATAAAACTTAAAGTCATATTTTATAAAAGACACATAAAATGGCCATGCAATCACTGAATCATTTGTATAAAGGTACAATAATATTTGCAATATATTCTGTACTTTTTTCAAAATGTATTAATAATGAATTGACTTCATTTAAGACAGTACAGAAAAATATCTTTTAAAAGATGATAGCTATAATGGAACAAAATACAACCTCCAGTATGCTGTTATAGCATTCTCTACCACTATAGGACAAGTAATGATAAAAGATTTATGCATGTTAGTACAATGACTCATATGCATGAAGAACAAATCATATACTATCAAGATGTGTGCTCAGGATACTCTTCCTATATTTGGACTGCTAGATATATTCCTGTTTATTTACTTGCTATTACACATTCTCCATGGTAACTAAATCTAATTAATCTTCTCATGCTTATGTTTACTCAGATTCACACTAAAAAAAATCCTTAATCAAAACAGGATGACATATTATTAAATTTAGGCTAAGAACGTTGGAAAATAACATTTTAAAGATTTCCAAATGAAGAATATGCAAATCATTCAGGAATAATTATTATGTAGTCTAAAATAAATTATGTTTAAAATCAAGTGGAATAAAAGTGACAGAATACAAAGGTTTAAACCAATACAAGAAAAATCTCATTTTCTGCAGTATTTGGAATTCCCATGCAAACATAATGTTAAGACGTATTTTACCAGTAATTTCTGTAAAATCACATGTATTTTTCAAGGAAATTTGATGAAGCAGAAATTGCTATTTAATTTCCAATTGGTTTTCTTTAGGATTTTTTTGAAGGAAAAAGTAGCAGAGTATCATCTAAAAATGATGTTCAATTTTCTGGGTTATCTTCAAATGCAACCTCTAAAATTGGGTAGCTATAAAAGATATCAATGATATGTACAGATCTAATAAACATATGTCTATTATAAGGGTACAACTATAATCAGGGCTACTGATCAATTCTTACCTCTTACTGGGTAAAAAGTCAAAGAAATGAGAAATAAGAAACAGAAAGTAGAATACTTTTTGCAGGCTAAGATCGTTTCAAATAGCTAGTAGATAAAGTACATTTAAGCCTAAATATATTTAATATTGCTATATTTCTTTATCCTTAAGTTGATTTTCATGGCATGACAATGCTTATGTTGGGTGACACAAATGCTTATGTAGCATTCTCAGCCTCTTCATTCTGCATGTTTCTTGATTCCCAAAGCTGTCTAAAATTCAATGCCCCAACATATTTAATTTAGTTTTAAAAGTAATATAGATCCTTTGATATTTGCAATTGTAGCATAATTCCAAAATACTTCTCAGGATCTAAATTTTCTCTCCTGCCCCAGACACATTTCAAAGAGTATTTCCTAATTATCTTTGGTGCTATACACATGCCTTTGCCCAAGGGGTCTCTCTCTATGTATGGATATCATACTTGGCATAATATGTAATGACATACTCTCATTTCTTAAAGTCAAGTTAGTCTTAATATCAGAACATATTCCCTTTTATAAAATCATGTAGATTTCTGAATATATCAAAGCTCGCAATGGTATCAGGCTCATAATTTTGGCTTTTTTGTGTGTCTTTTGAAGAAATTTTGGGAAATACATGTAAATCAATTAGTGTTTTCTAAGAACCTGGTCAGGAAAAAGTAACATATGTTAGATCTGTGGAGAATGTGTATAGGTACATTCCCCATACTGTTTGAGTTTTTAAGCGAGGTACAGCTTTGTATGTGAGTGGTCTGTGTGTGTGTACATTTGGCTGTGGTGGGGAGCATTGAGGGTAACAGTAGGAGATGGGCCCAGGAAAGATTCAGCTGCAGCAGTCCAAGGTAGACTAGAAGGAAGTGCCCCAAATGTGTGTTATCTTGGCCATATGAGCTCTGGGAATTCAAATAAGAAGTTGAGTAAAGAGCGTTGTTCACATCTAAACTAGACATTGACATAGAAACAGGAAAGATTTAAGAAAGCAGAGGGGATGATCAGCTTAAGCTTATAAAAAGAGGGGGGTTTACTTTTCACATATTGGATTCAAATACTCAGACATGTCGGCTGTGTTCTCTTCCTCACTGTGAAAGTGAGATAGTTGCCTACAGGACACTATCTATATTGAGAAGTTTAAGACTATAGGGAAAAGAATGTCTCTCTCTTGAAAAATCATACATTTAGACAAGAATTAGCTGTGATTGGGTCACGTGTCTATCTTGAGACTAATAACTATAGATGGAGAATATTATGCTTTGATTGCCCTGGATGGAATCATATGGTACCTTGAAGACAAAAGTGGGCTGAGACATATCTAAACACTGTATTCCAAAAGAAGGGAGAATGAATGCTCGTGACTGAAATAATAAATAATCCAATATGCAAAGGCTCATATGTAATCATCTAACACATTTCTTTTCAGAAACTTACAGGATAGGCTGGCATAATTAAACTACCAGCCTTTTACAGATTGTGTTACTGATGTTTACTTACATACTAAAGTCACTCAGTTGTGCCCGACTCTTTGTGACGCCATGGACTGCAGCCTACTAGGCTCCTCCATCCATGGGATCTTCCAGGCAAGAGTACTGGAGTGGCTTGCCATATCCTTCTCCTTATTTACATCAGTTCAGTTCAGTCGCTCAGTCGTGTCTGACTCTTTGTGACCTCATGAATTGCAGCACGCCAGGCCTCCCTGTCCATCACCAACTCCCGGAGTTCACTCACACTCACGTCCATCGAGTCCGTGATGCCATCCAGCCATCTCCTCCTCTGTTGTTCCCTTCTCCTCCTGCTCCCAATCCCTCCCAGCATCAGAGTCTTTTGAATGAGTCAGCTCTTTGCATCAGGTGGCCAAAGTATTGGAGTTTCAGCTTCAACATCAGTCCTCCCAATGAATATCCAGGACTGATCTCCTTTAGGATGGACTGGTTGTATCTCCTTGCAGTCCAAGGGACTCTCAAGAGTCTTCTCCAACACCACAGTTCAAAAGCATCAATTCTTCAGCACTCATCCTTCTTAACATATGTTTGGTTTTATATATAGGGTTAATAATCACTTTTTCATACTGTTCATAGGGTTCTCAAGGCAAGAATACTGAAGTGGTTTGCCATTCCCTTCTCCAGTGGACCACATATTGTCAGAAATCTCTACCATGACCCGTCCGCCTTGTGTGGCCCTACACAGCATGGCTCATAGTTTCACTGAGTTAGACAAGGCTGTGGTCCCTGTGATCAGATTGGTTAGTTTCCTGTCTTTGTCATTTTCAGTCTGTCTGCCCTCTGATGGAGAAGGGTAGGAGGCTTATGGAAGCTTCCTAATGGGAAAGACTGACTGAGGGGAAATTGGGACTTGTTCTGATGGGAGGGGCCATGTTCAGTAAACCTTTAATCCAGTTTTCTCTTGATGGGTGGGGCTGCGTTCCCTCCCTGTTATTTACCTGGGGCCAAATTATGGAAGTGAAAAATAGATTTAAGGGACTAGATCTGATAGACAGAATGCCTAATGAACTATAGTCAGAGGTTCATGACACTGTACAGGATACAGGAATCAAGACCATCCTCAAGAAAAAGGAATGCAAAAAGCAACATGGTTGTCTGAGGAGGCCCTACAAATAGCTGTGAAAAGAAGAGAAGTGAAAAGCAAAGGAGAAAAGGAAGATATACCCATTTGAACACAGAGTTCCAAGGAAGAGCAAGGAAAGATAAGAAAGCCTTCCTGAGTGATCAGTGTAAAGAAATAGAGGAAAACGATAGAATGGGAAAGATTAGAGATCTCTTCAAGAAAATTAAAGATACCAAGGGAATATTTTCTGCAAAGTTAGGCTCAATATAGAACAGAAATGATATGGACCTAACAGAAGCAGAAGATATTAAGTAGAGGTGGCAAGAATACACAGAACTATACAAAAAAGGTCTTCATGACCCAGATAATCACGATGGTGTGATCACTCACCTAGAGCCAGACATCCTGGAATGTGAAGTCAAGTGGACCTTAGGAAGCATCAGTATGAACAAAGCTAGCGGAGGAGATGGAATTCCAGTTGAGCTATTTCAAATCCTAAAACTCCAGTTGAGCTATTTCATATCCAATGATGCTGTGAAAGTGCTGCACTCAATATGCCAGCAAATTTGGAAAACTCAGCAGTGGCCACAGGACTGGAAAAGGTCAGTTTTCATTCCAATCCCAAAGAAAGGCAATTCCAAAGAATGTTCTAACTACCACACAATTGCACTCATCTCACAGGCTAGCAAAGTAATGTTCAAAATTCTCCAAGCCAGGCTTCAGCAATACATGAACCATGAGCTTCCAAATGTTCAAGCTGGTTTTAGAAAAGGCAGAGGAACCAGAGATCAAATTGTCAATATCTGCTGGATCATGGAAAAAGCAAGAGTTCCAGAAAGAAATCTATTTCTGCTTTATTGACTATGCCAAAGCCTTTGACTGTGTGGATCACAATAAACTGTGGGAAATTCTGAAAGAGATGGGAATCAAGACCACCTGACCTGTCTCTTGAGAAATCTGTGTGGCAGTCAGGAAGCAACAGTTAGAACCGTACATGGAACAGACTGGTTCCAAATAGGAAAAGGAGTACATCAAGCCTATATATTGTCACCCTGCTTATTTAACTTATTGCAGAGTACATCATAAGAAATGCTGGGCTAGAAGAAGCACAAGCTGGAATCAAGATTGCTGGGAGAAATATAAAAAACCTCAGATATGCAGATGACAACACCCTTATGGCAGAAAGTGAAGCAGAACTAAAGAGCCTCTTGATGAAAGTGAAATAGGAGAGTGAAAAAAATTGGCTTGAAGCTCAACATTCAGAAAACGAAGATCATGGTATCCAGTCCCATTACTTCATGGCAAATAATGGAGAAACAGTGGAAACAGTGGCAGACTATTTTGGGGGCTCCAAAATCACTGCAGATGGTGACTGCTGCCATGAAATAAAAAGACACCTACTTCTTGGAAGAAAAGTTATGACCAACCTAGACAGCATGTTAAAAAGCAGAGACATTACTTTGCCAACAAAGGTCCATCTAATCAAAGCTATGGTTTTTCCAGTAGTCATGCATGGATGTGAGAGCTGGAGTATAAAGAAAGCTGAGCACCGTAGAACTGATGCTTTTGAACTGTGGTATTGGGGAAGACTCTTGAGAGTCCCTTGGACTGCAAGGAGATCTGACCAGTCCATCCTAAGGGAAATCAGCTCTGAATATTCATTAGAAGGACTGAGGCTGAAGTTGAAACTCCAATACTTTGGCCACCTGATGCGAAGAACTGACTCATTTGAAAAGACCTTGATACTGGGAAAGATTGAAGTGGGAGGAGAAGGGGACGACAGAGAATGAGATGATTGGATGGCATCACTGACTCAATGGACATGAGTTTGGGTAAACTCTGGGAGTTGGTGATGGACAGGGTGGCCTGGTGTGCTGCAGTCCATGGTGTCACAAACAGTTGGACACGACTCTGCAACTGGACTGAACTCTTAGTTACGACTTTAATCTTGTCAAATTACTACCTTTTTCTTTTTGTGGAGAGAACATTTATGATTTACTTTTAACAAGTTTCAACTATATTATATAGTATTGTTAACCATAATCACAATGCTGTGTACTAGATCCTCATAATTTGTTCATCTTACAACTGGAAGATTTTATTCTTTAACTAACACTCTCTATTTCTCCAATTCTCCAACCAGCAGTAATCACCATTCTACTCTGTATCACCAAAAATTTAGCTTTTTTAGATTATCCATATTGTTGATATCATATAGGATTGTGCATCACTGCCTTGCAACTAACCAGGGCCTTCCCAGGAAGCACTAGTGGTAAAGGACTCAAATGCCAGTGCAGGAGACTAAGAGACCTGGATTCAGTCCCTGAATCAGAAAGATCTCCTGGAGAAGGAAGTGGCAACCTACTAGAGTATTCTTGCTTGGTGAATTCCATGAAATTCCTGAATTTCATTCAGGCTGCAGTCCTGAGTTGGACATGACTTGCAACGAAATCCAACTCTAATTTTTAGGCTTTCTATAAGTTTCTAACATCTCGCATGTTATCCTGTTTTCCTGTTTGGAAATTACCAGTTTTTCCCTTTACAGTTTATTTATTTTAGTTAGAGCTTCTGAAGAATGGGGCATTCCTTATCAAAGATATCCTCTTTCTACTATATTAATGAATATGTGAGATGATGGATATGTTAATTAACTCAGTAGGGAGGAATCTTTTCACAGTGTATATATATATATATATATATATATATATATATATATATATATATCAAAGCATCATATTATATACTTAAAATATTTTATAATTTATCTTTCAATTATACCTTCATAAAGAAAAAATATTTTAAAGAAATTATACAACACACAAGTAGAAAAGCATTCCTACAATCTCAATAAAGAAACTAGCTATTGAGATAAATTTAGTAACCTAGCAACATCTTGCCTGGAAAATCCCATGGATGGAGGAGCCTGGTAGGCTGCAGTCCATGGGGTCGCTAAGAGTCGGATACAACTGAGCGACTTCACTTTCCCCTTTTCACTTTCATGCATTGGAGAAGGAAATGGCAACCCACTCCAGTGTTCTTGCCTGGAGAATCCCAGGGACGGGGGAGCCTGGTGGCTGCCATCTATGGGGTCGCACAGAGTCGGACACGACTGAAGCGACTTAGCAGCAGCAGCAGCAACATTAGTTATAAGATAGTATAATATTGTTACTCTCTTATTAATAACAGTCATTATTCATATTGAAAGGTTACCACATGCAATACATTCATTATATATGCGGCAAGCAAGGACACCACCAAAAACTCCAATATGCTGACATGACCCAATTTACTCAAGGTCACTCAACCAATCTATGCAAAAATCAGAAGTGAACTACAGCTCATCATGAAGCCCTCATTTCACTAGACTGTTGTCTCATAGCACTGGTGGCATTCATCATGATGACACATTAGCCGTAGGCTGGACCAATGAAGTGTGACATCCATAGTAAAAGAAAAGTAGTGAATAAGAAAGAAAGTCCATTTATTCAAGTTATAGAGCATTCCTCTCCTACAGTAGCTCCAACTTTACCTCTATGCTTATTTCACCCATAGGCCTAGTAGAGTAAGTGGGAACACGATGGAAGAACAATATTTGGGGAAAGAAAGCATCTAGAGTGACGTGTTTGACTCCATTCCTTCTTGTTCAATACCCTGATAGAATGTTTGTTCAACACTGACCAAATGTGTTTTATAAAGCCATTTTCTTAGCATTTTATTATTGATTCTCTTTAACTAATGTGAATAAAATGTACTTTCAGAGAAGATGTGTATAAAAAGTATTAAAATCTGACTTATTATCCTCTAATATTACTCACAACCTCACTTATGACATTACCTATCTGCAAAAATCAAATGCAAGTTTAGTGCAATGGATGTATATTTCATAGCTCTCAATATTTAAATGTTTGAAAATTAAGAAAAAAAAGTAATTTCATTTTTAACAGTTGTTTGGAGGATGTAAAATACTACTATTTTTGACCTTTATCTGTAGGAAAGTGACTTCATTATTACTTCATTTATAATAGACTGCCTCTACAAACATTTACTTTGACATTGTATAATTTGAAATATTTTTTTATAAATAAATGAAAAGCATTTTTCTTCTTGGATACCTTTCTATAATCTGTAAGTGTGGACAGCATATAAACACACACACACACACATGCACTATACACATACTCCCCAGAATGAAAAAGTTAAATAAATATTTGAAAATACAGACAAAATTTTTCTAAATCTTCTTTAATTTCAGGTTAATTATTTTCAACATTTGGTAGCTTATCTTTATATGCATTGCCTTCATCAAAACATCTTGCAATGTGGTATCTGTCTACTACTCAAAAGCAATTAATTGTTTTTTTCCATTGTGCCTATTCTACCCTTTAATTTATTAATACAAAAAGGAAGTTACAACTATTTTTAGGTCCTTCATCTATCAGCTCATATTGAATTAAAATCCCTGCATCTCATCTACCTTTCTTTTAATGAGTAAACTTGTGAATTTCCTTTTGGCATACAAGCATATATTTGTATTATCACTTAACATATTTTTTTCTTAGAAGGGTCTATTATTTTAATCTCTCAAGGACTTTTTGGATCTGATTCTCCATCGTTGTTGTTTCTTTATAATACCTATCACACCAAGATTAAATAGGCACGCTATCAGTGACCTCAGTCCAAGTCAATAATAAAATTTTGAATGTTCCTGAGCCAAAGAAAATGCCATAACATTTCAAGCTGTCATTGATATATGTCCATCACTTAAAGGCTATGAATTCATACTTTTTATCATCAGCTATGAAATGTTTCTATACCTGGTCCAATAATAGTTCTTGGAACTCTATCAAATGCCTAACTGAAATGCAGAAGCTCTATGACTTCCATCTATGAGACTTAGGTATTGGGACAGGTACAACAAATAGAATAGTCACTTAGATTACAAGAAATAGTTCAAAATTCATGACTATTGCAATACATTTTACACTAATTCTAAACAATATTATGGAAAAAAAGTTACCACATATCCTTTTTAGAATTTCTTCACCATCATACTTTTGTACATCACCCACTTAGGTCCATATTTCTATGCCTCGTTCTGCTGACACCAGAATTTTAGATTTCATGGTTTAGTTAAATGTTAAGAAATACTGATTCTAGGATTAATAAGTTTAATGCTTTTAATTTTCTAAAAGGCTACAATAAACCTATTTGTTTATTATTACTTTCATTTAATGAAGAATATTTTTTATAAAAATCATAAGCATATGAACTTTTAAAAATAAATAAATTTATCTTTATGAAAAGTGACCAGATACATTTGTTTATTTGTTTTCACTGGCTGAGAAAACATTTCTACGCACCATCTTTTGGGAACCACTGATTTAGACCTTAGTAGTTAGTAGTAATTTGTCGCTCAGTCATGTCCGACTTTTTGCGACCCCATGGACTATAGCCTACCAGGCTCCTCCCTCCATGGGATTCTCCAGGCAAGAGTACTGGAGTGGGTTGCCATTTCCTTCTCCAGGGGATCTTCCTGACCCAGGGATCGAACCCGGGTCTCCCGCATTGCAGGCAGACGCTTTAACCACTGAGCCACCAGGGAAGCCCTTAGTGCCCATCAATTGAAAAGAAAAATTCCGGGTACTCTGTATATATACAGAACAAAATGCTTCATATCAAGAAGTGTGGTAGGTGCTAGAGAGAGAATTTCTTAAGGTGTACTTAATTGAAGATAACAGACAGGCAAGTAGGAAATCAATTGTCATATGGACTGATGGTGAGTGTTATGATAGCAACAACATAGGGAGGTATAGGAGCATACTTGAGTGAGGGCTCCCATACTGATCTTGAACAAGCCAGCGAACCATTCCCAGAGAGCCTGAGGTCTTCATAATGATGATAACAAAAATGACTAGGGCTTCCCTGGCAGCTCAGCTGGTAAAGAATCCACCTGCATAGCAGGAGACCCTGGTTCAATTTCTTGGTTGGGAAGATCTGCTGGAGAAGGGATGGGCTACCCACTCCAGTATTCTCGGGCTTCCCTGGTGGCTCAGATGGTAAAGAATCCACCTGCAATGCGGGAAACCCGGGTTCAGTCCCTGGGTTGAGACGATCCCCTGGAGGAGAGCATGGAAACCCACTCCAGTATTCTTGCCTGGAGAATCCCCATGGATGGAGGAGCCTGGCGGGCTACAGTTCTTGGGGTCCCAAAGAGTCAGACACAACTGAGTGACTAAGCACAGCATATGATGATGATGATGATGATGATGATAGAGAGCAATAAGGAAGGAGGGGAAAGATACAGAGACAGGAAGGTTGTCCCGATATTGGGAACAAGTAGTGAGGCCAGGCATTGAGAAGAAAAACTGGAATTTTATAGTAACTACAATTAATTTAGAATAAAGCACAGAATCCAAGGATAAGATTGATGAGACATGAAAATAGAGATATTCTCTATTGGTTATTCTCTATACTCTATTGAAGACAACAATGCCTATTTTCTAGTTGGTTTCTATTTGGGGTTTTACAGCCATTATTTATTCAAATTAATTTAGTCCTTTTATGATATTTAACAAGTACTTTTAAAGTGCTTACAGTTACCAGACTCTCCAAGTGAGAGGGAGAGACAGAGAGAAAGAAGGAAGGAGAGAGGGAAACTAATTTAATTCTCAGAACATCTATGAGGTATGCATTTTATTATTTCCTTAGTATTTATGAGGAAGTTCAGTTCAGTTCAGTTGCTCAGTGCGGAAACCATGGCACAAATAGGCTCCGTGACTTGCTCAAGTGATACAGCTGGTGACTAGCAGAACTTGGCTTCAAATCCAGTGCCGCTCCAAAATCTATGGTCTCAAATATTGTATTAAGCCATAAAGAATAAATAATATTTCTATTTTGAAATTGAGGAACTCAGTCACAAACCTTGTCCAAGACTTCTAGGACCAGAACTTTATCTACCACATCTCAGCTTCTGTGTTGTACAACTGCAGGACAGTAGCTCAGACATTCAGAAGCCAAACTGTCAGTGTTCATATCTCAACTCTACTGCTTGTTAACTGCTATTTATTAACTGTGTCACAACTGAATGGTTTCTTAGCCTTCCTATGTATCAGTTTATTCTTCTATAAAAATTCAGTAGTAAAATACTTGCTGTATAGTGTTGCTAGGAATAAAAGAATCACTTCTTCTAAAATACAATACTTTAGGAGAGAGCACAATTAATAATGCTCAAAGAGGATCATGTATTATAATTTTTATACTGCTTCCTGATCACAACAGACTGAAATAATTCATAACGATCAAACAGAGTTTCACAGAGGTGCGTTCAAAGAAAAAGACTATTTGTTTTATAAAACCACACCTGACAAGAATAACCAAAATTATCTTATGGCTTTCTAGAGCATAAATTGGAGTATTAATCATTGTAATATTAAATTAATTATTACTTTAAAATATGTCTTATTATTTGAATGTTAGAAAAAGGACATACAGATATTAGTTTTAGGTAGTGGGTATATTAAAGAGATTCTCTGTCTTTTATTGTAAAGAATATAATCAATCTGATTTTGGTATTGACCCATCTGGTGATGTCCCTGGGTAGAGTCATCTCTTGTGTTGTTGGAAAAGGGTGTTTGCTATGACTAGTGCATTCTCGGCAAAACTCTGTTAGCCTTTGCCCTGCTTCATTTTGTTCTCCAAGGCCAAACTTGCCTGTTACTCCAAGTATCTCTTGATTCCTTACTTTTGCATTCCAGTCCCCTATGATGAAAAGGACATCTTTTTGGAGTGTTAGTTCTAGAAGGTCTTGTAGTTCTTCATAGAACCAGCATAGAATCAGCTTCTTCAGCATTAGTGGTTGGGCCATAGACTTGGATTACTGTGATACTGAATGGTTTGCCTTGGAAATGAACAGAGATCATTCTGTCATTTTGGAGATTGCATCCAAGTACTACATTTCAGACTCTTTTGTTGACTATGAGAGCTACTCCATTTCTTCTAAGGGATTTTTGCCCACAGTAGTAGATATAATGGCCATTTGAATTAAATTCACCTCAACAGTGGCCACAGGATTGGAAAAGGTCAGTTTTCACTCCAATCCCAAAGAAAGGAATTGCCCCAAAATAGTCAAACTACTGCACAGTTGCCTTCATCTCACATGCTAGCAAAATAATGCTCAAAATTCTCCAGGCTAGGCTTCAACAGTACGTGAACTGTGAGATTACAGATATTCCAGCTGGATTTAGAAAAGAAAGAGGGAACAAGAGAGCAAATTGCCAACATCCGTTGGACTGTAGAAAAAGCAAGAGAGTTACAGATAAACAACTACTTCTGCTTTATTTACTACACAAAAGCCTTTGATTATGTGGATTACAGCAAACTGTGGAAAATTCTTCAAGAGATGGGAATACCAGACCACGTTACCTGCCTCTTGAAAAATCTGTATGCAGGTCAAGAAACAACAGTTAGAATTGGACATGAAACAATGGACTGGTTCCAAATTGGGAAAGGAGTATGTCAAGGCTATATATTGTTACCATGCTTTTTAATTTATATGCAGAGGACATCATGTGAAATGCTGGGCAGAATGAAGCACAAGCTGGAATCAAAATGGTCGGGAGAAATATCAGCAACATCATATAAGCAGGTGATACCACCCTTATGGCAGAAAGCGAAGAAGCACTAAAGAGCCACTTGATGAAAGTGAAAGAGGAGAGTGATGGCTTAAAACTCAACATTCAAAAAACCAAGTGCATAGCATCTAGTCCCATAACTTCATGGCAAATAGATGGGGAAACAATGGAAATAGTGACAGACTTTATTTTCTTGGGCTCCAAAGTCACTGCAGGTGGTGACTTCAGCCATGAAATTAAAAGATACTTGCACCTTGGAAGAAAAGCTGTGACCAACTTAGACAGCATATTAAAAAGCAGAGACATTACTTTATCCACAAAGGTCCGTCTAGGCAAAGCTATGGTTTTTCCAGTGGTCATATATGAATGTGAGAGTTGGACTGTGAAGAAGGCTGAGCGCCAAAGAATTGATGCATTTGAACTGTGGTGTTGGAGAAGACTCTTGAGAGTCCCTTGGACTGCAAGGAGATCCAACCAGTCCATCCTAAAGGAAATCAGTCCTGAATATTCATTGGAAGGACTAATGTTGATGCCAAAGCTGAAACTGTAATACTCTGGACACCTGATATGAAGAACTGACTCATTGGAAAAGACCCGATGCTGGAAAAAAATTGAAGAGAGAAGGAGAAGGAGATGACAGAGCATAAAATGGTTGGATGGCATTGCTGACTCAATGGGCATGAGTTTGAGCAGGCTGCAGGAGTTGGTTATGGACAGGGAAGCCTGGAATGCTGCAGTCCATGGGTCCCAAAAAGACCTGACTGAGACACTGAACTGAACTGGACTGAACTGTCTTTGATGCTGAGCCTTTAAAGAGAAGGGGCTTTCTTTATAAGAAGACACCATTATCCTCAGTTAGAGCAATATAATCTGTCAGATGAGTGAACCATTTTTTATTTCAGCAATAAGGTATCTACCATTGATTTTTTTAATTTTTCTTTTCTCTTTAAGACTTCTTAAAGAATTAAATATAACAGAATTGCAGGCTAAAATTTAATGGAAAAAAATAAGATGAATTACTTATAGTGAAAATGAAATATTAAAGTTGGCTGAATTTTGTATCACCATTGTGACAGGTGTAATTTATTTTGTAAGTCAGTCTATAACCTCATCAATTTGTGTTTCACACATTTTGTAATTTACTCAAGAATGTTTTTTGAGGGTCTACTGCATGTGAGGCATTTTTGAAAAGTATACCATATTGTTACTTAAATATTTAAAGATCTGTGAATTTGATTCTGCATGTTCCTTCTAAAGTTTAGTTCAGAAAGCAAGCAGAACTTGAGATTTCCTTTTAAATTTGGGAGAATCTGGAGGAAGTATTTAGCAAGGTCACTAGATCATACTATAAAGAAATGTACTTATTAAATATCAATTAAATCTCTTAGACTATCAGACCATGTGTATTTTAAACCCAATTAAATTTATAAAATATCATCAATATTGACTTTGCAAGTGTCTGACAGTGAGTATAAATATCATATATGATGGACATAGGCTGTGGCTTTTCCTGTGGTCATGTATGGATGTGAGAGTTGGACTGTGAAGAAGGCTGAGCACTGAAGAATTGGTGCTTTTGAACTGTGGTGTTGGAGAAGACTCTTGAGAGTCCCTTGGACTGCAAGGAGATCCAACCAGTCCATTCTGAAGGAGATCAACCCTGGGATTTCTTTGGAAGGAATGATGCTGAAGCTGAAACTCCAGTACTTTGGCCACCTCATGAGAAGAGTTGACTCACTGGAAAAGACTCTGATGCTGGGAGGGATTGGGAGTAGGAGAAGGGGACGACAGAGGATGAGATGGCTGGATGGCATCACGGACTCGATGGACGTGAGTCTGAGTGAACTCTGGGAGTTGGTGATGAACAGGGAGGCCTGGCATGCTGTGATTCATGGGGTCACAAAGAGTCAGACACGACTGAGTGACTGAACTGAACTGAACCGATGATGGACAAAAGATGAATTTTCAGTCAGTTTTATGAACAAACAAGAAATAAATCAACAAGTACAATTTTAAAAAGATCTTATTTTTTAACAATGAGGGAAGAATATGACATTAGCGTTTCTCACTAGTCTAGTCTCCCAAAGCTTAAAAGTGTGAACTGGAGCCCAGTCTAACTTGAATCTATTTGACCTACTATCTACTCATTCAATAAATCTTTATTGAACATATGTTATATGTTAGGTACATGTTAGGCACCAACAATATACAGACTAATAAAAAATAGTCCCTGCTCTGAAGGAACCATTGTATTGTTATTTTATAAGTTTAAAATTCAAATTATCATTTAACATAATATTTAGCATTGATTTTATTCAGCTGAAGTATTTACTGATTGCTATCAGTTAGTTTCAAGTTAATATTTGTTCACCCTTTAAATGAAAGAGGAGCATATTAACATACATCCATTGACATCTTTTTCATGGAGATTATATCTCTTTCAAATTAACATGTAGACATTTAAAACTTGTTAACAGTAGTTTGACATTTCTAAGATCCAAAATCAATAAATATTATACACTATTGATATAATTCTTTGTTAGAGATGAAATGGAGTAATAGTCTCCACTTTTGTATGGATAAATATTTTATTCTTAAGAAGAAAACCTCATTCTCATTTATAACCAATCAGGTAGGTCTTTTCCAAGGTGACAAATAGCTAAATGCATGCATTAGCATTATACACTTCTCAATATTTTCTGAAAGTCCTTGCTCCTAAATTAATATCCTTTTTGATTTATACACTAAGGCAAACATTTTTTTCCTTTGTCAATAAAAAGAGAAATTCAATTAATATAATATTTTGAATAAAATGCTTATTTATTAATCATATGTAATGTACATATTTGTTCTTTCATTTGCTTAATGCTTTTTTGTACTCATCTGAGAGGATAGCCATTTAAGAATATTTCACAGGATTATAATAAACCCTTCTTTTTTATTTTCTTAAAGCAATTCATTTCCTTAAAACCAGTCAGATAGGTGACTGGTTATTTCAACAATATTTTAAGGTGACTTTTTCCTTTTCAAAGGAAAAACCCACAAAGGCATCTAAATTAATTAGGGAGATAAATAATACTTATTTACAAAGATAGAAATCTAGATGTATCATTGCATTAACTATAAATAATACCCCTAATATTTTCCTGGAAAAGAAATAGTTTATTAACTTGAGACTGTTTGTCAGGCTTACTGAAGCAACAGGTGGTGACATGTGTTAGCTCTAAAGTAGAACAGGAAATTCTGAAATTGTATTGTGAGCCCCACATCAAAGTTAACATGACAGTCTTTAATGGTTTAAATGAATGTGTATGCTTTCTGAATACAGATTTTTTATTACTACTTTGCAAAGGAATATTCTGCACATGAATTGCTAAGGTATGATATAGGTGAGAAAAAAAGTCCATAGTTATATTAAGATGACACTCGATCAATTCTCTTTCAGTTAAAAGCAATTCTGTTTCCATATCCAGAGAAATAATTAGACAGTTTCCCTCAGTGTTGGAACTAGAACGTTTCTTTTCTAGTATTCTAAACGAAATATTTGTCTTGCTCTGAACCATTCCATTAACTGCAAATAGGTAAGTGTTATGTTTTCACTGGTTAGTCACATAGACATGAGGAGAGTGTACTGACCAGTTTTCCGCCTTCATCAGTTACCTCCGTTAGGAGGAGCTCTAGCAGTATTTGGCCCAGCAGGGTTTAATTTAGCAACCCTCAGAAACTAGTCATTTTCACAGTGATGCAAAACACTCTGAACTTTAAAAGCTAGAACACACTGTAGTTCCTGTCCTTTTCCTCTCCATGTAACATCACGATGTCTCTCTTTCTTTCTCTTTTAATATATGCATCTCAGAATCTACATGCTGCTTCAGTTCTGTGGATATGTGCAAAGAGGGCCTCTTTAAACAAACTTGCTCAACAAAGAGCCAAATCTGTTTTTCTGGAGCACTTAGAGATGGTACTGGCAGAATTACAGGCAAAAAAATGGCAGAAACTTGAGAAGCTGGTTAAGTAGGGAATGACTTACTCAAATGTAATTTAAATATTTCTGATTCTCTTATCATACAATTATAACTGCCATATTTTGAACTCTTACCATGTACAGGGAGTGTTCTATGAATTTGCTATAACTTACCTAATTTATTTCTAAGTAATTGTGATATAACTAAAATAGAAAATTATGTACCCTGCACAGGTTATATAGTCAAGGGAGAAATCTGGCTTCCATCAAATAGCAATAATAATTATTCAGAAACATTAACAAACTTTTTTTCCCCCCAGAACTCTCCCACTGTCATTTTTCTTCACTTAGAGTGAAGAAATAATCAATAATAATCAGCTAAGGGAAAATGAAGAGAAAGTAGGAAATAAAAATAACTTGTTACTTTTGTTCTCATTTTTGATACTGAGGTGCCCGATTCAGTTTTTTCCCAGTGATCATTGTCTCATTCTTTGATATCTCAGATTGGCAGTGAGTAGATTTTTAGATTCCTTAAGCTAAGCTTCAGAATTCCTAAATGTGGGTTTTTCAGATTCATAGGATAATTACAATTAATTAAATTAAATTTTATTTTTCAATAACTATACAAGCTGATCCATTCCCTGGTGGCTCAGACGGTATGCATCTGTCTACAATGCGGGAGACCTGGGTTCGCTCCCTGGGTCGGGAAGATCCTCTGGAGAAGGAAATGGCAACCCACTCCAGTATTCTTGCCTGGAAAATCCCATGGATGGAAGAGCCTGGTAGGCTACAGTCTGTGGGGTCGCAAAGAGTCAGACATGATTGAGCAACTTCACCTTTATACAAGCTGATCCATAAGTAGAAATTCCAAACAAAAACAAAATCGTAAACTTATGTGTTAGTCAGTTGTGTGCTCAGCTGTGTCTGATTCTTTGCAATCCCAAGGGCTGTATAGCTACCCAGGCTCCTCTGTCCATGGAATTTTCCAGGCAAAAATACAAGACTGAATTGCCATTTCCTACTCTAGATCTTCCTGACCCAAGGGTTGAACCCACGTCTCCTGAGTCTCCTGCATTGTCAGGAAGATTCTTTACCACTGTGCCACCAAATTAAATTACACTACTACTGCTGATTTACACGTAAGTAAGAAATTAAATGCCCAGGACTGGCCTAGCTTGCTCTCAAGCTTACACTGAATGGAGGCCCAGTGATAGTGGGAAACAGATAAATGCTCTCCGGACAAAAGAAAGTCCAACCTGAGTGAGGAAATAATAACATACTCGAGATGCTGGGAGATTAGAACACTAGCTACAGGAAAATCAACAGAAATGGACTTGAAATTGATTAGAAAAAAAAAGAGGCCATCTTGAAAGAGTACTGCTCTTTTGGAGCAGGACCAGTTATATCATAGAAGCTCAGGGGAAAGAGACTGAACAAAACAGGTAATGGAAATTAAAATTCCTTTAAAACAAAAGCGAAGTGTGAGGCTCAGTAATGAGTTCAATGTAATGTATGCAGTTAGGTTACTAACCCCTAGAACACAGCTTACACACTTCTACTAATCCCATCATGGGCATACATTCTTCTTCTTTTTTTTTTTTTTTGGTAACATTTTTTAAAAATTGAAGTATAATTGCTTTACAAGTTTATGCTAGTTTCTGCTATACAATGAAGTGAATCAGCTATACATACACATATATCCCCTCTCTCTTGGACCTTCCTCCTTTCCCACCTGTCTATGTCCTATGACTCAGGGATCACACTACTGGGCATAAAACCTGAGAAAAACATAATGCAAAAAGACACATGAACCCCAATGTTCACTGAAGCACTATTTACAATAGCCAGGACATGGAAACAGCCTAACTGGTTATTGACAGATGAATGTATAAAGAAGATGTGGTATATATGTAGAATGGAATATTGCTAAGCCATAAAAAGAATAAATTGGAACATTTATAGAAATGTGGATGGACCTAGAGCCTGCTATATTTTTAAAATGGAAAGAGGAGTTAATGCCTCCTCTTAGTATAAATGTTTTTATATTTGCCTTTGGTCTGTGCCAGGCATGTGGTTTACATATAGATGTCTTAATCCAACAAAGATGTCAGAAACTGGTTTATTTTTCTATGAACTCTGTCCCACATTGATTGAGGGTAGCTCCTGGGGCATTAACTTTCTAGTAATTTCAGCTTGCTCTGTGTCCAAACTGCGAGTTCCTATAGTCAGTGTACATTCTCAAGCAAAAATCTCGGGCTTATTGAGGAGACAAGAGCATTTAGAAAGAGTAAAGCAATAAGAACAAAGCTGTTCTTCTATAGACCTTCCTATAGCCCTTGTCTGCCCCTCATATATACCAACCATTTACTATCAGGTTAATAACAAAATACTGTCTATCTCTGTCTCTGTATTTTGCTTGTTCACCATGTACATGTGTGTACATACACACATACACAATTGCTTGCTTATTTCCAAAAATGATTAATGTTACTTCTCTATACTCCATGAATAATCTTAGTTTGACCTTCAAACCAATAGGTATTCCAAATGCCATAACAAAAATCTGAATATCATCCTTAAAACCTTTTGAGCCTCTTCAATCATATCTAAACATTCATAATATCTTTTTTATTTTCCCCTAACCATCTCACAGAATCATGCAATTCTTTCCAATCCCACTGCTTTTTTTAGTTTATAGCCCAGATTTCTAACACAGCCCTCTGGCTCTGGCTCATAATTCTGATCTTGTCTTCTCCAGACAAAACTCTGTAGAAACTGTTCTTTCTTACCTTCAAACCAACCGATCTCGCCCTCTCTTGAGAACACTTCAGTAAGTATCCACTGATGGTAAGGTTTTTGGCTCTGGACCATCAAGTGTGTGCTTCTCTCAGCCTGAAATACGATTTTCAATTGTCTCCATAGGGAAAGCTTTATTGATCATCCAGTTTCAGTATAGTTATTACTTCCTCTCTTCTCCGATTGCCAGCCTTTGACAAGTGACCTTCCCTGTGCCCCTGTGATGCTCTTATTTCCCCATCATAGTCCTTATCATACTGCATTGTCCTTGCCTTTTTAGTTCTGTCTTTCCCAATTAAACTGCCCATGAGGGCAGGGGCCAAGCTTTTATATTTATTGTTTTGCTCTTCATGCTCAGTAGAAGCATTGTATTTTATTTGAAGTTCTGAACAAGTAAATGGATATAAGTTTAAAGACTGAGTGATTATTGAATATCAAGTACTGAAAAGCCCAAGTTTCAGGTACCCAGGGATATATGGTCAAAAATGTAAAATACATTTAAGTGCAAAGGGAATAGCTGCTAAACTAGAAAAATGGTGTAGTAAAAACTTACTCCATGTTGTTAGAAATTTACTTAGAGCTAAGAACCACGGTAGATAAGTTAGTATTAACTGAATTACTTTCTGGTACAAAGGATTTTAATTAGATTTTTGTCTTGTCTGATAATATCTGTTTTTATCATTTATTATTATCTTTATTATTATTTTTTTAGACAAAATTTCATGCTGTCTAGTAAGCATAACACAGTAACTTAAAGTCTGTCTGGTGATGTCAACTTTGAATTTAATGAGGCTTTGTTACTGAACATCTTTAATTACATATTAGTCACTTAGACATTAAATGCACATGCTTCCCTGGTGGCTCAGAGGTTAAGGCATCTGCCTGCAAGGTGGGAGACCTGGGTTCAACCCCTGGGTTGGGAAGATCCCTTGGAGAAGGAAATGGCAACCCACTCCAGTATTTTTGCCTGGTACGCTACAGTCCATGGGGTTGCAAAGAGTCAGACATGACTGAGTGACTTCACTTTCTTTCTTTCTTTCACTTAGACATTGAATGCACATGTATGAGAAAATCAAATATCAGGGAGAAAATGTAAGCCTTTTGAATTTATTAACTAGAAATACCCGTGAAAGATAACTACAATCAAACTTCAATACCTCTACTCTTACACACAAATATACTACTGTGATCACAGTCTCAGAAAAAGCATTCCTTTGTTACTTCTGTGAGAAAGTTTTAGGTAGAAAACATGATAGGATGTCTTAGTTTTAAGGAATACATACCCTGTACCCCAAGACATTGTCAATTTACCTTTCAAATGTTTTAGCATTTTTCTATAGTACATATAGCCTAATTTTTTAACTTTTTAGTTTGAAATAAGTATAGATTCACAGAAAGATGAAGAGTAACAAAGAGAGGTGCTATGTACTTCAGTTCAGTTCAGTTCCGTTGCTCAGTGGTGTCTGACTCATTGCAACCCCATGAATCGCAGCACACCAGGCCTTCCCTGTCCATCACCAACTCCCGGAGTTCACTTAGACTCATGTCCATCAAGTCAGTGATGCCATCCAACCATCTCATCCTCTGTCATCCCCTTCTCTTCCTGCCCCCAATCCTTTCAGCATCAGAGTCTTTTCCAATGAGTCAACTCTTCGCATGAGATGACCAAAGAGTTTACCCAAACTCATGTGCATTGAGTCAGTGATGCCATCCAACCATTTCATCCTCTGTCATCCCATCTCTTCTGCCTTCAATCTTTCCGAGCATCAGGGTCTTTTCAGGTGAGTCAGCTCTTTGCATCAGGTGGTCAAAATATTGGAGTTTCAGCATCAGTCCTTCCAGTGAACATCCAGAACTGATCTCCTTTAGGATGGACTGGATGGATCTCCTTGCAGTCCAAGGGACTCTCAAGAGTCTTCTCCAACTCCACAGTTCAAAAGCATCAGTTCTTCAGTGCTCAGCTTTCTTTATAGTCCAACTATCACATCCATACATGCCTACTGGAAAAACTATAGCCTTATCTAGATGGACCTTTGTTGACAACGTAATGTCTATGCTTTTTACTATGCTGTCTAGGTTGGTCATTTTCCTTCCAAGGAGTAAGTGTCTTTTAATTTCATGGCTGCAATCACCATCTGCAGTGATTTGAGAGCCCCCCAAAATAAAACCTGTCACTGTTTCTCCATCTAATTGCCATGAAGTGATGGGACCAGATGCCATGATCTTAGTTTTCTGAATGTTGAACATCAAGCCAACTTTTTCACTCTCCCTTTTCAATTTCATCAAGAATCTCTTTAGTTCTTCTTCACTTTCTGCCATAAGTGTGGTGTCATCTACATATCTGAGGTTATTGATTTTTCTCCCAGCAATCTTGATTCCAGCTTATGCTTCATCCAGCCCAGCATTTCTCATGATGTACTCTGCATATAAGTTAAATAAGCAGGGTGACAATATACAGCCTTGATGTACTCCTTTTCCTATTTGGAACCAGTCTGTTGTTCCATGTCCAGTTCTAACTGTTGCTTCCTGACCTGCATACAGATTTCTTAAGAGGCAGGCAGGTGGTCTGGTATTCCAATCTCTTTCAGAATTTTCCACAGTTTATCCACACAGTCAAAGGCTTTGGCATAGTCAACGAAGCAGAAATAGATGTCTTTCTGAACTCTTGCTTTTTCCATGATCCAGCGGATGTTGGCAATTTGATCTCTGGTTCCTCTGCCTTTTCTAAAACCAGCTTGAACATTTGGAAGCTCATGATTCATGTATTGGTGAAGCCTGGCTTGGAGAATTTTGAGCATTACTTTACTAGCGTGTGAGATGAGTGCAATTGTGTGGTAGTTTGAGCATTCATTGGCATTGCCTTTCTTAGGGATTGGAATGAAAACTGACCTTTTCCAGTCCTGTGGCCACTGCTGAGTTTTCCAAATTTGCTGGCATATGGAGTGCAGCACTTTCACAGCATCATCTTTTAGGATTTGAAATAGCTCAACTGGAATTCCATCACCTCCACTAGCCTTGTTCAAAGTGATGCTTCCGAAGGCCCACTTGACTTCATATTCCAGGATGTCTGGCTCTAGGTGAATGATCACACCATCATGATTATCTTGGTCGTGAATATCTGTTTTGTACAGTTCTTCTGTGTATTCTTGCCACCTCTTCTTAATATCTTCTGCTTTTGTTAGGTCCATACCATTTCTGTGCTTTATTGAGACCATCTTTTCATGAAATGTTCCCTTGGTATCTCTAATTTTCTTGAAGAGATGTCTAGTCTTTCCCATTCTGTTGTTTTCCTCTATTTCTTTGCATTGATCTCTGAGGAAGGCTTTCTTATCTTTCCTTTCTCTTCTTTGGAACGGGGCATCCAAATGGGTATATCTTTCCTTTTCTCCTTTGCTTTTCACTTCTCTTCTTTTCACAGCTATTTGTAAGGCCTCCACAGACAGCCATTTTGCTCTTTACATTCCTTTTCTTGAGGATGGTCTTGATCCCTGTCTCCTATACAATGTCACTAACTCCGTTCATAGTTTGTCAGGCACTCTGTCTATCAGATCTAGTCCCTTAAATCTATTTCTTCCTTCCACTGTATCATCATAAGGGATTTGATTTAGGCCATACCTAAATGGTCTAGTGGTTTTCTCCACTTTTTTCAATTTAAGTCTGAATTTGGCAATAAAGAGTTCATGATATGAGCCACAGTCACCTCCCAGTCTTATTTTTGTTGACTATATAGAGCTTCTCCATCTTTGGCTGCAAAGAATATAATTAATCTTACTTCAGTGTTGACCATTTGTTGATGTCAATGTGTAGAGTCTTCTCTTGCTGTGTATCTATCACCCAGTTAATGGACACATTACAGAACAGTATTAAACCTGGAGATTTGACACTAGTACAGTGTACACAAACACTTCTGTATCATTTTATCAGATGTCCACCACCCAAATTAAAGATACAGAACTCTGAGCACTACAAAAATCTCCCTCGTGGTACCATTTTATGATCACACTGATTTCACTCAGTTCACTATCCCTAAACTACAGTAACCACTAATCTATTTTCTGCTGTATATTTTTAGAATATGGAGAGTATTATATAAATGAAATCATAGAGTATATGAGAGTATGTGACCTTTAAAGACTACTCTTCTTTCACCATGAATGAAATAATTTGTTCCTTTTTCTTGCTGAATAATATTTCAAGTAATGGGTGTATGACAGCTTGTTTAAATATTCCCCTACTCTAGGTTGCTAAGAGTCAGATACAACTGAACAACTAACACAGAAGGCATTTTGATGATTTCTATGTTTTTACTATTCCATAAATTGCTATGACTATTTTGTATATATATATTTTGAATAACCAACAAGGATTTATTGTATAGTACAGAGAACTGTATTCAATATCTTATTATAGACTATCATGGAAAAGAATTGAAAAAAGGAATGTGTACACATGTATAACCAGATAACCAGATCACTTTGCTATATACCTGAAACTGACACAATATTGTAAATCAACTATACTTCAGGAGCAATGACCCAAATAAAAGGTGAAGAGATAGAGCAAAGATTCCAATAAAGTGCTTATATTAAAAAAATGTGTTGATTGAAGGAAGACCTGGGGCAGTGTTGGGAAGGGGAGCACTGTGTAATGAGATGATGGTAGGTGACCGCTTGAGATCCAGACCTCATGAAATCAATCTGACAAACCTGTGAGGCATGCTGGGATTAGACTGGAATGACTCTTGGAGGATGGTGGGCAAATAGCTCCAGGATTGTGGCGGAGGGTACATTCCTTACTTCTGAAACTGATCGTGGCCCTGGGGGTAACTCACTGGTGACTGCCCTCTTCCCCCACTTGAGAGGGCATTCCTCTTGTCTTAGGTCAGCTCCTTAGACCTCAGTGTGTATCATTCAATCATGTCTATCTGTGACCCCATGGACTATAACCTACCAATCTACTCCGTCGATGGAGTTCTCCAGGCAAGAATACTGGAGTAGGTTGCCATTTCTTCCTTCAGGGATCTTTCTGACCCAGAATTGAACCCAGGTCTCCTGCACTGCAGGCAGATTTTTTACTATTTGAGCCCAGGAAGTGAACCAAATCTTTATTCGTTAAACAATGAGTCCTTAGAGTTTCTGTTATTTAATACCTAAATTAATTAGGATCACAATAGTAGAGACAATTGTTGGGGGTGTAAAACAGAGAAAGACATTTGAGAAAACCACCTGGAATGAAGGTTCTTTTTCAAGTTCCCTATTCTTTTTCCATACTGTCCTTTCTTGCCTTACGGTTTCTAGTCTTCCCATTATTACTCTATTTAAAGATTTTTTTTTGCTCTCTCTGAACATTTTAACATACTTCTTTTACATTCAGATTCTTCTGTTACAATTCTTAGACTGTAAATTATCCCATTTGTTGCATCTGCTGAGTTTCCTTTCCTTCTGGTACAAGTTTTTGAGTGGACAGAAGTCATCATTTTTCTAATAAATGCACCAGAGTGCTATATTGTGTTGGAGAAGGTCATCCAGCAGATGGGACTGCCAGTTGACTCATGAGCTGGACTCAAGCAATGGAAATTCCCCCATCCTCTCCTCTGTCCTTGTAAAAAGTACATTCTGTACACCAGTCCCTCACCAGGAGCTATTTCAAGGACATAGCCATGAGAAAGTATGGTCTTGCTGGACCATCTTAACTGTGTACAAAACTGAACTCTGTTAAGATTTCTACACAAATTTTGATGATTCTGGCAGAGGGATGCGGAGATTTAGTTAGCCTATGTTTTCCTCATATGCTTATTCAAACAGCTACCTACCAGTCTGGAGTAATCTGCCTCTTTCTTCAGTCCTTGCCCACTGTGTATAGTTAAATATTAGACACAGGAGGCAGAAAAAGATGGCGGAGGAATAGGACGGGAGATCACTTTCTCCCTCACTACTTCATCAAAAGAACATTTCAACGCTGAGTAAATTCCACAAAACAACTTCTGAATGCTGGCAGAGGACATTAGGCATCCAGCAAAGCAGATCATTGGCTTCAAAAACAGGTAGGAATAAATATAAAAGACGAAAAATGAGACAAAGGAGGTAGGGAGGGAGCTCCGTCCCAGGAAGGGAATTCCGTCCTGGGAAGAGACTCTTAAAAAGAGAGGTTTCCAAACACCAGGAAACATTCTCGCAACCGAGTCTGTGGCGAGCCTTGGAAGCACAGAGGGCAACATAACAGGAAGGAAAAATAAATAAATAATTAAAACCAACAGAGTACGAGCCCAACAGTAAATCCCCCAGCGGATAAGCAGCATAGACACCTGCATCCGACTCTAGCAAGTGGAGGTTGGGCAGGGAGGAGCGGGAGGCGCAAGCGGCAGTGCTTTCTAAGAATCAGGCCATGGGAGATGTGGGCTGCAGTGCTTTTCTCGAGAATCAGGTCATAACACCCTGAGCGTGGCCAGAACGAACTAACTTGGGCTAGCAAACCAGACGGTGGGATAGCTACCACTCGAAACACTCGAACATAAGACACCACCAGGACTATGGGATAGCTACCACTCGAAACACTCGAACATAAGACACCGCCAGGACCGCGAACAGAACAAAGGATGGATCAGAAATAGCTGGCTGCACACCATCCCCTCCGGTGTCAGGGCAGCCAGAGCCTTAAGGGCTGGAAGAGGGCAATCACAGCCCAAGAGAGACGTTACCTACCAAATTGCAAGCAGGTTTCTTTGTTAACTAAGACTTCTGGGGGCTCTGGACAGTCATCATATGCCTGAGAAGGAGCCCCAGTGGTACTCCCAGAAAACAGAGCAGCACAGAAAGGCCAGAAACCGCAGCAATTGCACTTGCCAAACTCCCTAGCTACTCACACCTGGGAAGGGCACAAAATGCAGGCCCAACCAAATCTGCACCTTGGAGGGCTTCCAGAGTGCTGAGCCTGAGTGGCTTAGACTGGGGAGGTGCATGAAGCCTAGGGCAGGCCTCAGACGTTTATCCAGTGGAGCAACGTAGAACCTGACTGGTGTGCGCCGCGAGCAGGGGCAAGCCCAGCGTAGAGTCCATCACCGCCCTCCCTGTGTCAAGATGGAAATCAGACATGGAAGAGACCAGCAGACAAAGGAAGTCAAACAGAAGGAACTGCCTTGGTAGCGACACCACACAGCCTACAATGCCAGAGAAAGGGCCAGATGTACCTTTACTACTTTTATGATCAGTCTTTTTTTTTTTTTTTTGAGTCGATGTGGATGTGTGATTTTTTCCTTTTAAAATTTTTTTCTTCTTTTTTTTTTCATCTTCTTCTTTTGAAACTTTCTTAAATTTTGAAGTCCTCTATATCTCTATTTATTATTTTTAACCTATTATTACTCTTAAAAAAAAACCTCATTTTTAAAGCAAATGCTTTTTGTGGTGGAGGTTGTTGTATTTTTAATAATTCTGGTGGCTACTTTTTTTCTTTTTTTTCTCCTTCTTCTTTTCTTTAATATTTTATTCTTGAAAATCCAATCTCTACTCCAGATTTTTAATCTTTGCATTTTGGTATTTGTTGTCAATTTTGTACATTTAAAAACCTAATCTTCGGTACCCAATTTTACATGAGAGCGAGATTACTGGCTTGACCACTCTCTTCTTCTTTGGACTCTCCTTTTTCTCCACCAGGTGGCCTCTGTCTCCTCCCCTCCCTCTCCTCTTCTCTACCCAACTCTGTGAATCTCTGTGTGTTCCAGAAGGTGGAGAACACTCAGGGAACTGGTTACTGGCCGGATCTGTCTCCCTCCTTTTCATCTCCCTCTTTTATCCCCCTGGCCACCTCTGTCTACTTCCCTCCCTCTCCTCTTCCCTGTATAACTCTGTGACCACCTCTGAGAGGTCCAGACTGTGGAGCACACACAAGAAAGTGGTTACGGGCTAGCTTGCTCTCTCCTCTTTGATTCCACCTCATCCCATTCCAGTCACCTCTAACTACCCCCTCCCTCTTCTCTCCTCCATGTAACTCAGTGATCCTCTAGGGGTGACCCTCAATGTGGAGAAACCTTTCATCTTTAACCTAGATGTTTTAACATCAGTGCTGTATCGATGGAGAAGTCCTGAGGCTATTGTAAAAATAAATCTGAAAACCAGAATCAGGAGGTTTAAGTCCAAATCCTGAGATCATCAGAGAATTATTGAATACAGGGAACATTATTCGGTAAGAGCTCATCAAATGCCTCCATACCTACACTGAAATCGAGCACCACCCAAGGGCCAACAAGTTCCAGAGCAAGACAGACCATGCAGATTCTCCAGCAACACAAGAACAGACCCCTGAGCTTCAATATACAGGCAGCTCAAAAATACTCCAAAACCACTGACGTCTCATAACCCATTACTAGACACTTCACAGCACTCCAGAGAGAAGAAATCCAGCTCCACCCACCAGAACTCCAACACAAGCCTCCCTAATCAAGAAACCTTGACAAGCCACTGATACAACCCCACACACAGTGAGGAAGCTCAATAATAAAGAGAACTCCACAAATTCCCAGAATATAGAAAGGCCACCCCAAATGCAGCAATATAACCAAGCTGAAGAGACAGAGGAATACCCAGAAGGTAAAGGAACAGGAGAAATGCCCACCAAACCAAACAAAAGAGGAAGAGATAGGGAATCTACCTGAGAAAGAATTCCGAATATTGATAGTGAAAATGATCCAAAATCTTGAAATGAAAATGGAATCACAGGTAAATAGCCTGGAGACAAGGAGTGAGAAGATGCAAGGAAGGTTTAACAAGGACCTAGAAGAAATAAAAAAAGAGTCAACATATAATGAATAATGCAATAAATGAGATCAGAAACACTCTGGAGACAACAAATAGTAGAATAATGGAGGCAGAAGATAGGATTAGTGAAATAGAATGGTACAAATAAATGAATCAGTGAGGGAAAAAGAAAAACGAATTAAAAGAAATGAGGACAACCTCAGAGACCTCCAGGACAATATGAAACACTCCAACATTCGAATTATAGGAGTCCCAGAAGAAGAAGGCAAAAAGAAAGACCATGAGAAAATACTTGAGGAGATAATAGTTGAAAACTTCCCAAAATGGGGAAGGAAATAATCACCCAAGTCCAAGAAACCCAGAGAGTGCCAAACAGGATAAACCCAAGGTGAAACATCCCAAGACATATATTAACCAAACTAACAAAGACCAAACACAAAGAACAAATATTAAAAGCAGAAAGGGAAAACAACAAATAACACACAAGGGGATCCCCATAAGAATAACTGCAGATCTTTCAATAGAAACTCTTCAGGCCAGGAGGGAATGGTAAGACATACTTAAAGTGATGAAAGATAATAACCTACAGCCCAGACTACTGTACCCAGCAAGGATCTCATTCAAATATGAAGGAGAAATCAAAAGCTTTACAGGCAAGCAAAAGCTGAGCGAATTCAGCACCACCAAACCAACTGTCCAAAAAATGCTAAAGGATAGACTTTAGACAGGAAACACAAAAAGGGCATATAAACTCAAACCCAAAACAATAAAATAAATGGCAACAGGAGCATACTTATCAATAATTACCTTAAACGTAAATGGGTTGAATGCCCCAACCAAAAGGCAAAGACTGGCTGAATGGTTACAAAAACAAGATCTCAATATATGCTGCCTACAAGAGACCCACCTCAAAACAACGGACACATACAGGCTGAAAGTGAAGGGCTGGAAAAAGATATTCCATGCAAATAAAGACCAAAAGAAAGCAGGAGTAGCAATACTCATATCCGATGAAATAGACTTTAAAACAAAGGCTGTGAAAAGAGACAAAGAAGGCCACTACATAATGATTAAAAGATCAATCCAAGAAGAAGATATAACAATTATAAATATATATGCACCCAACATAGGAGCACCGCAATATATAAGACAAATGCTAACAAGCATGAAAGGGGAAATTAATAATAACACAATAATAGTGGGAGACTTTAATACCCCACTCACACCTATGGACAGATCAACTAAACAGAAAATTAACAAAGAAACACAAACTTTAAATGATACAATAGACCAGTTAGACCTAATTGATATCTATAGGACATTTCACCACAAAACAATGAATTTCACCTTTTTCTCAAGTGCTCACGGAACACTCTCCAGGATAGATCACATCCTGGGCCATAAATCTAACCTTGATAAGTTCAAAAAAATCGAATTATTCCAAGCATCTTCTCTGACCATAAGGCACTAAGGTTAGATCTCAATTACAGGAGAAAAACTATTAAAAATTCCAACATTTGGAGGCTGAACAACACCCTTCTGAATAACCAATGAATCACAGAAGAAATAAAAAAAGAAATCAAAATATGCATAGAAACGAATGAAAATGAAAACACAACTACACAGAACCTTTGGGACACTATAAAAGCAGTCCTAAGAGGAAAGTTCATAGCAATACAGGCATACCTCAAGAAACAAGAAAAAGTCAAATAAATAACCTAACTCTACACCTAAAGCAACTAGAAAAGGAAGAAATAGAGAACCCCAGAGTTAGTAGAAGGAAAGAAAACTTTAAAATTAGGGCAGAAATAAATGCAAAAAACAAAAGAGACAATAGCAAAAATCAACAAAGCAAAAAGCTGGTTCTTTGAAAGGATAAATAAAATCGGCATACCATTAGCCAGACTCATCAAGAAACAAAGAGAAAAAAATCAAAACAATAAAATTAGAAATGAAAATGGAGAGATCATAACAGACAACACAGAAATACAAAGAATCATAAGAGACTACCATCAGCAATTATATGCCAATAAAATGGATAACTTGGAAGAAATGGACAAATTCTTAGAAAAGTACAACTTTCCAAAACTGAACCAGGAAGAAATAGACAATCTTAACAGACCCATCACAAGCATGGAAATTGAAATTGTAATCAGAAATCTTCCAGCAAACAAAAGCCCAGGTCCAGACGGCTTCACAGCTGAATTCTACCAAAAATTTCGAGAAAAGCTAACACCTATCTTACTGAAGCTATTCCAGAAAATTGCAGAGGAAGGTAAACTTCCAAACTCATTCTATGAGGCCACCATCACCCTAATACCAAAAGCTGACAAAGATGCCACAAAAAGAAAACTACAGGCCAATATCACTGATGAACATAGATGCAAAAATCCTCAACAAAATCCTAGCAATCAGAATCCAGCAACACATTAAAAAGATCATACACCATGACCAAGTGGGCTTTATCCCAGGGATGCAAGGATTCTTCAATATCCGCAAATCAATCAATGTAATTCACCACATTAACAAATTGAAAAATAAAAGTCATATGATTATCTTAATAGATGCAGAGAGGCCTTTGACAAAATTCAGCATCCATTTATGATAAAAACTCTCCAGAAAGCAGGAATAGAAGGAACGTACCTCAATGTAATAAAAGCTATATATGGCAAACCCACAGCAAACATTATCCTCAATGGTGAAAAATTGAAAGCTGTTCCCCTAAAGTCAGGAACAAGACAAGGGTGCCCACTTTCACCACTTCTATTCAATATAGTTCTAGAAGTTTTGGCCACAGCAATCAGAGCAGAAAAATAAATAAAAGGAATCCAAACTGGAAAAGAAGAAGTAAAACTCTCACTGTTTGCAGATGATATGATTCTGTACATAGAAAATCCTAAAGACTCCACCAGAAAACTACTAGAGCTAATCAATGAATATAGTAAAGTTGCACGATATAAAATCAACACTCAGAAATCCCTTGCATTCCTATACACTAATAATGAAAAAGTAGAAAAAGAAGTTAAGGAAACAATTCCATTCACCATTGCAATGAAAAGAATAAAATACTTAGGAATATTCCTACCTAAAGAAACTAAAGACCTATATATCGAAAACTATAAAACACTGATGAAAGAAATCAAAGAGGACACTAATAGATGGAGAAGTATACCATGTTCATGGATTGGAAGAGTCAATATAGTGAAAATGAGTATACTACCCAAAGCAATCTACAGATTCAATGCAATCCCTATCAAGCAACCAGCAGTATTTTTCACAGAACTAGAACAAATAATTTCAAGATTTGTATGGAAATACAAAAAACCTCAAATAGCAAAAGCAGTCTTGAGACAGAAGAATGGGACTGGAGGAATCAACTTGCCAGACTTCAGGCTCTACTACAAAGCCACAGTCATTAAGACAGTATGGTACTGGCACAAAGACAGAAATATAGATCAATGGAACAAAATAGAAAGCCCAGAGATAAATCCACACACCTATGGACACCTTATCTTTGACAAAGGAGGCAAGAATGTACAATGGAGTAAAGACAATCTCTTTAACAAGTGGTGCTGGGAAAACTGGTCAACCACTTGTAAAAGAATGAAACTAGATCACTTTCTAACACCACACACAAAAATAAACTCAAAATGGATTAAAGATCTAAATGTAAGACCAGAAACTATAAAACTCCTAGAGGAGAACATAGGCAAAACACTCTCTGACATAAATCACAGCAGGATCCTCTATGATCCACCTCCGAGTATACTGGAAATAAAAGCAAAAATAAACAAATGGGATCTAATTAAAATTAAAATCTTCTGCACAACAAAGGAAACTATAAGTAAGGTGAAAAGACAGCCTTCTGAATGGGAGAAAACAATAGCAAATGAAGCAACTGACAAACAACTAATCTCAAAAATATACAAGCAACTTATGCAGCTCAACTCCAGAAAAATAAACGACCCAATCAAAAAATGGGCCAAAGAACTAAATAGGCATTTCTCCAAAGAAGACGTACGGATGGCTAACAAACACATGAAAAGATGCTCAACATCACTCATTATCAGAGAAATGCAAATCAAGACCACAGTGAGGTACCATTTCACACCAGTCAGAATGGCTGCTATCCAAAAGTCTACAAGCAATAAATGCTGGAGAGGATGTGGAGAAAAGGGAACCCTCTTACACTGCTGGTGGGAATGCAAACTAGTACAGCCACTATGGAAAACAGTGTGGAGATTCCTTTAAAAATTGGAAATAGAACTGCCTTATGACCCAGCAGTCCCACTGCTGGGCATACACACTGAGGAAACCAGAATTGAAAGAGACACATGTACCCCAGTGTTCATTGCAGCATTGTTTATAATAGCCAGGACATGGAAACAACCTAGATGTCCATCAGCAGATGAATGGATAAGAAAGCTGTGGTACATATACACAATGGAATATTACTCAGCCCTTAAAAAGAATAAATTTGAATTAGTTCTAATGAGATGGATGAAACTGGAGCCGATTATGCAGAGTGAAGTAAGCCAGAAAGAAAAACACCATTACAGTATACTGACACATATATATGGAATTTAGAAAGATAGTAATGATGACCCTGTATGTGAGACAACAAAAGAGACACAGACGTATAGAATGGACTTTTGGCCTCTGAGGGAGAGGGAGAGGGTGGGATGATTTGGGAGAATGGCATTGAAACATGTATACTATCATGTAAGAAATGAAGCGCCAGTCTATGTTCAATACAGGATACAGGATGCTTGGGGCTGGTGCACGGGGATGATCCAGAGAGATGATATGGGGTAGGAGGTGGGAGGGGGCTTCGGGATTGGGAACTCGTGTACACCTGTGGGTGATTCATGTCAATGTATGGCAAAGCCAATACAGTATTGTAACATATAAGAAAGTAAAAATAAAATTAAAAAAAAAAAAAAATAAAATCATAAAATTTAAAAAATAAATAAATAAATATTAGACACAGCAATTCCCAAGGTTGGAAACCAGCAAATGACAAGTCAGCCAGGAGACTGGAGAAATGGGTCTTGGAAAAGATGCTTTCTTAGGAGAAATTCTGAGTTAGGCAGCCACTCTATGTGCGTCATATGTTAGATGCTTATGGGCTCCCAGTTTGTGAAAACACCTGCTGATTTGAAGAACTGTGCATAGCACTGTTACAGTGAAAAAAAAAAAATAAAGCCTTCTTTGAGAAGAGAATATCTAAGTTTAGATTGGAAGGATGAAAAAGATAGTCATTTGTGGATATGAATATGATTGTGGTTGGAGAAGGGGGTTAGTTTGAATGTAATAATTCAAACAGGCAGAAAGAATAGCAGTAAGTAGGAGGATGGAGGGACCTTGAAATCTTTGAGGAAAAGAAAGGAGATCAGTATTCCAGGGCAATATTGAATCAAGGTTAATGTGACATGGGGTGATGTTGGAAAAGGAAAGAGACTCAGATCTTATATAAGGTGCAGTGAGAAGTCATTGACAACTTTAAACTAGGGATGACATAATATAAATTACATTTTTAAAAGACCTCCTTCTTACTGTTGTGTGGATAATAGATTATCTGAGAGCAAGATTGAAAGCAAATATGTCAGAAGTATTTTGCAAGAGGTTCTCCAGGTAAGATACGATGATGTCTGGACATAAAGGATTAAAGATTTAGAGAATGAAATGGTAAATATCTGGAAATGGAGATGAACTTAAGCAAACTCAGGGAGATAGTGGAGGACAGGGAAGCCTGGTGTGTTGCAGCCCATTGGGTCGCAAAGAGTCAGACACGACTTAACAGCTGAACAGTAACAACGGTGGTAAATATTTTGGACTTTCACAGTCATCTTGAGAAGATAAGATTTCTTTGTATTCAATCACAGGTGTTTGTTCCTAGCAACTACCAGCTAGGTAGAAGCAAGTCTCTTAAACGTGTGTTTATTTTTTAATGAGTGTTTCCCCTTTTGAGAGAGACAGTGAAGTGTCATTGTTAAGAACATAGGCTCTGGAACAAGTCTCGGAGCTATCTCACTCCTAACAATTATGAGGGGACTAGTCAGTTAACTTTCTCAAACTTACTGTGCCTAGTGTAAGAAAAAAATACTAGTACTCACTTTACTGGGTGATGACTGTGTAACTTAATACTATACATATATAATGTTACATGCTTGAACAGAGCCTTCTGCCTATGCATTGCTCACTATTAGCAGCTATTAAGTATATAATAGAGTTGGTTCTGAAAAATATGAGTATATTTTTTGTATATAAACTAAGTTGACTTTGAGTCTAACATGATATTGAAGAATTTAGCTTTTAAACTAAAATGATTCTATAAAACAAGTACTTTTATGTATTTCTGTAACTATTTTGATTCCAACTCTATTGGGTCTTATTTTAACTAAAAGAAAATGTTCAACCTAGAGACTGAAATAATTTAAAACCCTACAAGATTCAAATAAAATAATTTTCTACTTGTTGGATTCAGTGTTTTGTCTGGTTTTCCTCTGGACAGTTCCCAGGGCTACTTTCATATATGTGTTCTTAGCCTGGATATCTGATCCACACCCCTACCCTTTAGTCCTCCAGTTAGGTTTTCTTATATTCACAATGGAGATACTGAATCTGGAGCCTAGTCATCTCATGAAGATATCTACAAGCTGTTTTGGAAAGAACATAGATCCCTTTGTAATGCATATTCTTGGTAAGAAATAATGCTGTTCTTCATATTCGTAAACACCTACCAAATCAGAGATACAGGTGGCACATATGTCATAATCCTTGTACCCAAGGCTTACACAGATAGGACTCATCTTTGGGCATTTGTTTCATGCCCTATAAAGTTTAAAAATCAGTGTTTTAAAAAGACTCCTCTAATTAGATTTTCTATGGCGTTTATCCTCAGTTAAATGTTGGCTGTCTTACATTGCACCACAGTATAGCTTTGTTACTCAGACCTTAGACTATGAAATAGGTTTAATTGCATCCTTAAGGAATCCATAATCTGTCTAAGCTTCATTAAGAAATTCTTTGCTTTGGTATTACAACCAAAGTCAATTTATGATAACAAGTTAAACAGATTACAGATCCTTCTCTTCCAATATTTTTCATTTCTACTCTTTTATATGGGCTCTGGAAATTTTCATTATGAATACCTGGTAGACAAGAAACTTTATAAATACACATTATACCATAATTAATAATAAAAATCTAATACCAGGTCTTGATCTTTGTATCATCTGAGGACAGAGTAAAAGCATAAATCTTCTCTCTTCTTGATTGTTAAAGATATTACAAAGCACAGCTAAAAATAACTCCATGCGATCAAGTTTGACATTTTAAGAGTCAAAGGTTTTAGGCCATCCTTTTATTTTTCTGTTTCAAGATCCTACTGTTCTTTAAAGAAGTTGAAGCAAAATAGATTTAATTCTTAAAATATCTTAGAGTAAACTTTACTGTGTATAGAAATCTATTTATTTTATTTTTTGTGTCTTAATTTTAAAATATTGTTAATTTTTATATAGTCATTTTATATTATTTCTTCAAGGTTAAATAACTGATACATACTGTAGTAGAAAACTGAATTAAATTCCTCTAAATAAGAATGAATACTTAGAAGTTAATAAATGAAACAATGTTTACTTATTTCTGAAAAGCCAATCACAGCGGGATAAATTAAATCTTACATTAAAAAAAGCATCCAACACATTTAGTTAATATAAAACTTTAGTTAGCCAAATATATATTTCAGTTTTTTTCTGGAAATGTTGATACTTCTTTTTCCTTATTAAAGAATTAATAGTATTTTACTTTGTCCTTTCTAGATGAGCAATCTGTCAGACTCACAGATGTTTCTAATTTATCAGAAAACTAATGAACTCTCACTCTGTATAAGTTGATGCCCTGTAAAGGACATGAGGTCCATGTGGTGCTCTCAAGACATGAGGAACAGTTACTGTCCGGATGATTTAACTAAGACAGTTTCCTGAAAAACTACACCTTGCCAACTTTTGCTGAAATAGAGTATAACATCAGAGAGATCCTGTTTTTTTTGGAATTTTTCCCAGTCCACACATGCGTGCTCAGTCATGTCAGACTCTCCGTGATCCCATGGGCTGTAGTCTGCCAGGCTCCTCTGTCCATGGAATTTTCCAGGCAAGAATGCTAAAAGGGGTTGCCATTTCCTACTCCAGGTGATCTTCCTGACCCAGGGATCAAACCAACGTGGGTTTGAGTCTTAGTACCACTATTTTAAGATGCTAGGAAAAGTCTTTAATCATGATCAGTTCCTCTTGTGTGACAGGCAGATTCTTTGCTGTCTGAGCTACCAGGGAAGCACAAAGTGAGAACAATACTAAGTTAAATACCTCATAGCATTATATTATAAAATTAGATGATGCACTGCAGAGTTTCTTGGAGAAGGCGATGGCAATGGCAATCCTGTAAAATCCCATGGACGGAGGAGCCTGGTAGGCTGCAGTCCATGGGGTCGCTAAGAGTAGGACACGACTGAGCGACTTCACTTTCACTTTTCACTTTCTTGCATTGGAGAAGGAAATGGCAACCCACTCCAGTGTTCTTGCCTGGAGAATCCCAGAGACGGGGGGAGCCTGGTGGGCTGCCGTCTCTGGGGTCTCAGAGAGTCAGACACGACTGAAGCGACTTAGCAGCAGCAGAGTATCTGGCATATAGAAAATATTCAATTAACATTAGGTATTATCAATATCACTCTTAGGCAATTATTATGAACATAGTGCTTCTTGACTACAAAAATGTAAGTAAGCCAGATTGAACTTGTGAACAATACTGGTGAAGACAGGAAGTATTTAAACCCACCCCCTACCCTGGAAGGCACGTTTCTCCTTTTGTATCACTAGTTCATGATCAAATGTACTTTAACAGAGAGCAACCATCCACAGTTATTCCCCATCAATCAACAAATATGTATTAGCAGCCATCATATACTTAGTATGAAAATATATAAAGGTCCAATGGGAGATATTTTAGAGGTATAAGGCATGGATGATTTATGCTGTTAAATAACTTTCAGTTTAGGGTGAATTAGAGAATACTAATTGGTATGAGTCATTCTTGACTAATACAATGGACTATAAAAACTCAGTATCAAGGCATAAAATTCCAAAGCTGTAGTCTATTGATAAGAAGTCCTCTAGCTACAAATGACAGAATTCAACTCAAATTAGATGTAATTAAAAACACGAATGTATTTGCTTGTCTAGATAAAAGATTCAAGGCAGATGTTGGGCATGGCTGGATCCAGGGAGTCCAAGAATTCTTATCAGTCATCAGTTTCTATTTCTCTACCTTTTTTTTTTTTTTTCTGTATTGGCTTCATTTTCATGGAGGTCCTCACTACAACCTGATAAAATTGTTGTTGGCATCTCCTGACTTAAAATTTAGCAAGCCAAAATGCCAAGAATGTGTCTCATTGATCTTGCGTCTCCTGCTTATCCTGAACTAATAACTGTGGACAAGAGGATGATACAGTCAGGTCTGACTCCAGCACTCCTGGAGATGGAAAACTGAACATAAGAACTGATCATGGTAGAGAAGTAATTTCACAGAACAAAAGGTGCTATTATCAATGCATACCTGTATATTTATAAAAATGAATTTGCACACATCATGACACTTCATCTGTAAATGCTCCAACATGCACCACCTAAGAATGTAGATCACTGTCTATTTAATTAACATACTGTTACTTACTCTACCTCATAATATTAATTCTATATCATCAAATGTAGTGCTCATATTGAAATTTCCCTGGCTGCTCCAAAAAAGGGCTGACTGGTAATGCAGTTCACTGAGATTGAGGTGGCAAAGTGTCCTCAAAATTCTTGACCTTATATGTTCTTCTCTGAATCAAAGATGCTGAAAGTTCCTAGAGAAACCTAGACTATTTAATATCTCTTTATTGCTTCCTCCTCCACATAGTTTAGATAAACACTAAAATTAAATGGAATACTAAAGTGAAAATCCATACATCTTAATTTGGGGGAAAGGGGATACAAAACATATTGAGAAATAGATGATGTGGGTTCTTTCCAAGTGACCCACTTTAATAAACAATGATGCTGAAATGACTAATTCTAGAGATGGTAGGTAGTTGATTGACAGATATGTGTGTGCTCAGTCGTGTCCAACTCTTTGCAACTCCATGGACTGTAGCCCCCCAGACACCAATGTTCATGGGATTTTCCAGGCAAGAATACTGGAGTGGGTTGTCATTTACTTCTTCAGAGGGTCTTCCTGACCCTGGAATCAAACTCATGCCTCCTGTGTCTCCTGCATTGGCAGGCAGATTCTTTACCACCAGGCCCCCTGAAAGCCCCAATTGATAGATAGATATCAATAAAGATAAAGATTAATAGCAGTGTGTTATTTACAACTAGCAAAAGAAATTTTCAAATATATTCATAAACCAAGCAGGCACTGGGGAAGAAAGATTTTACTGTAAAGTGAAGAGCTAACTTCAGAAACAGCTTAATCCCTGTCCAACCAATATCATGTGGTCTTGTCTCTCTTCTTATTTCTTATCTATCCATTTTTCAACCAGTTTTGCTTTACTCTTTAGATATACTTTCTTTCAAACTCTGTCCACTAGGTGGCTCCAGTCCAAAGTGACATCCTCAGGACTTCAAGGACAAGCCGTGAGAAAAACACTCTTGTAATCATCTCAAAAAAACTCATCTATGTCACTAGTTCTGGTTTGGGTGTTGCCCACCCCTGAACTTATCACTTTCCATGAATGAAGAAGGTGAGAGGAAGAGGGTTGCAATGTTTTAAATTGGGTCCAGTCTGAGTCATACAACTACTCCTAAAGCTGGAGGTGAATTCGATATCACCAGAACCAAATAAAATGGATTGTTATTATGGAAGGCTTTGCTCTCCAATGGAAAAAAATCAACATGCTATCACTTGAGGTTTGTAAGGATGCCTGGAACATTCCAAAATAGATGCCCATTCACTGCCATTCTTTCACTAGTTCTTACTATAGAAACTCCAGCACTGTACCTACAATTCCTGTCGAATCTTATTCAGCAATACCTACGTAATGAGAAAGCTCTAAATTGCTTTTCATTGTGCTTTCAAATAATTTGAAACACTTTTTGCATATCAGCCTTGTAAGGTAAATATTATCGTTTTCATATTGCAAGTGAGGAAACTGAAGCTGATTTGGGATTTGTGCAGGACCACAGGACAGGTAAAGATCACATACTCAGAACCATGTTTTCCTAATCTAAGTACCTTACAATTTTAGGGACATCAGCCTGCATTCTCTAGGCTTAAGTAATAAGACATAAATTTTGCCACTTATAGAAGCAAGATAGGCAATATAAATTCATTAAGTAAGCAAGGTAGATGAACAAAGCCCAAGTATTCATGTCTTCTCCAGAGGGGACAGCTTCTGTTAGTTAGTGTCAGATAATTGCTACAGTGTAAACATGTAGGCCATATATACTAGACCTTCCAAATTTTAAAGAGAGACTGAGTATTTGAATGTTGTTTAAATCTTAGCATCCAATCTATTAAAGAAAACAGCCATGTGGGCCACACAGAGTATTTCTTATGCTATCCGTGTATGGTCTGCTTTTTTCAAATAGCTCAATGCCCTGGCTCCTACTCAGTGTCAACACTGCGGAATTAAGTGAGTTTACTCCACCTTTTTCAACCTGCTGCTCCTAGAATGAATAAATTCACAGGAGCTTTGTGCTATTCATTAGATAAATGAGCTGTATACTTTAATCTTGCTTTTCATCATTTTTCTTTGCACTCTGCTTTCTTTGTTGTGTTGTTAATCAACTTCTATAAACTGTGAAAATAGAAGAGGCAAATGATATAGAAAAAAATCAAAGGAATATCAGAATGAGGAGAGAGATAATTTAAGAAATATTTCAGAGATAGAAAAGTCCTTTGGATAGCTGAGAGAAAGGATTGTCAAGATTCTCCTGATTGTTACTAAATGCAGAAACTGAGATCAAGGGGGCTTGTTCTAATCTGCAATTAATGTCAGAGATAGACCTAAAACAACCCAGATGTTGTGACTTCCATCTGTCAGTTACTTATCTCTTGAAAACTTCCAATAGGTTCTTTCTCTCTGTCTCTCTCAGACTCTGTGTGTGTGTGTGTGTGTGTGTGTGTGTGTGTTTTTCATGTTACACAGTGAGGTGACAAAATGATAGGCTCCTTATTTTTGTGCATGTTCATACTGGGATCTGTATATGGACATAGAGAATGAGGTTGGGCATGAAAAATAAGTAAAACAATGAAAACAAACAGAATACCCCTTTAAATCTTCTTTCAATAATGAAACTGCTTGTTATTGTAAACTTTCAAATTTCACTTTGAGAAAAGATCTGAATTGACCTTCCTGTGCTCACTAAAAAAAAAAAAAAAGTAGCATGTCTCTGATATTTTATCAAATGATGTTTCTTGCATTACTTTTCTTTTTAATATTTTTTGTTGTGGACTATTTTAAAGTCTTTATTGAACTTATTACAATATTGTTCATGTTTTATGTTTGTTTGCTTTTTTTTTGGCTGCAAGACATGTAGTATCTTAACTCCCCAGTTCAGTTCAGTTCAGTTCAGTTCAGTCACTCAGTCATGTCCAACTCTTTGCGACCCCATGAATTGCAGCATGCCAGGCCTCCCTATCCAACACCAACTCACGGAGTTCTCTCAGACTCACATCCATCGAGTCAGTGATGCCATCCAGCCATCTCATCCTCTGTCATCCCCTTCTCCTCCTGCCCCCAGTCCCTTCCAGCATCAGAGTCTTTTCCAGTGAGTCAACTCTTCACATGAGGTGGCCAAAGTACTGGAATTTCAGCTTTAGCATCATTCCTTCCAAAGAAATCCCAGGGCTGATCTCCTTCAGAATGGACTGGTTGGATCTCCTTGCAGTCCAAGGGACTCTCAAGAGTCTTCCACACCACAGTTCAAAAGCATCAATTCTTCGGTGCTCAGCCTTCTTCACAGTCCAACTCTCACATCCATACATGACTACTGGAAAACCATAGCCTTGACTAGGTGGACCTTAGCTGGCAAAGTAATGTCTCTGCTTTTGAATATGCTATCTAGGTTGGTCATAACTTTCCTTCCCAGGAGTAAGTGTCTTTAATTTCATGGCTGCAATCACCATCTGTAGTGATTTTGGAGCCTCAAAAATAAAGTCTGACACTGTTTCCACTGTTTCCTCATCTAGTTCCCATGAAGTGATGGGACCGAATGCCATGATCTTCGTTTTCTAAATGTTGAGCTTTAAGCCAACTTTTTCACTCTCCACTTTCACTTTCATCAAGAGGCTTTTCAGTTCCTCTTTACTTTATGCCGTAAGGGTGGTGTCATCTGCATATCTGAGGTTATTGATATTTCTCCCAGCAATCTTGATTCCAGCTTGTGTTTTTTCTTCCATTCCAGCGTTTCTCATGATGTACTCTGCATAGAAGTTAAATAAGCAGGGTGACAATATACAGCCTTGACGTACTCCTTTCCCTATTTGGAACCAGTCTGTTGTTCCATGTCCAGTTCTAACTGTTGCTTCTTGACCTGCATACAGATTTCTCAAGAGGCAAGTCAGGTGGTCTGGTATTCCCATCTCTTTCAGAATTTTCCACAGTTTATTGTGATCCACACAGTCAAAGGCTTTGGCATAGTCAATAAAGCAGAGATAGATGTTTTTCTGGAACTCTCTTGCTTTTTCCATGATCCAGTGGATGTTGGCAGTTCGATCTCTGGTTCCTCTGCCTACTTGCACCCCCTGCACTGGAAGGCAAAGACTTAACCCTGGACAGCCAAAGACATCCCAAGTGTGTCTTGCATTATTTTAACTTTAACAGATATGTTCTACTTATCACTTGATTCTAATATCCCTACATTTCCCCACCTATCACTTTCTCCAATCATGTTAGCGTTTTTTTCACCTATTCCTTGAACATGCTACATTTTTTTTTGACTTGCTCTTCCTATCATCTGATATGTTTTTTCCCCACATTTTCACTTACTTGCCTATTTCTCTCTATTCAGACCCAGTTTGTACATCCACTGCTATTCAGTTGAAGTAACCTCCCTCAGGTAGTTAATCTGTCTCACAAGATCATTATGAAACAATTATCTTAGAGAGGTGTTTATTCCTTTTGATGTTATGTCTCTTCCACTAGACTGCAAGCTCCATAGGAAAAGTCTTTCTTGGCCCATGTCTCCACTGCAAGCCAGATCTAGCTGAGCAGCTGACACACCGAAGATGTCACAGTCTCTGAGAGGTCACATCTTTTCCATATGTGTTCCAGGAAAAGAGAGAGAGAGAATGAACAAGAATGGTAGGTGAGGGCAAAAGCATTGTCTACATTACTGGCTATAAGCTATTATGAGAACCATGTGGGTCAACTCACTGGAGAATTAGCTGACTACTTCTGTATCTCAGGCAACACCAGACTAGCCTGATGAAAAACAATATGACAAGTGAAAGTGTTAGTCATTCAGTCATGTCTGACTCCTTGGCGACTCCATGGACTGTAGCCCACTAGGCTCCTCGGTCCATGGAATTCTCCAGGCCAGGATACTGGAGTGGGTTGCCAGTCCCTTCTCCATGGGATCTTCTTGACCCAAAGATCAAGCCTGGGTCTCCTGCACTGCAGGCAGATTCTGACCATCTGAGCCACCAAGGAAGGTCATAAAAGAATGTACCCCTGGAAAATCAGGCCAGATTCCTTGGAAGGAGCTAAACTAAGGCTGGGCAGTCTATTCTCTTCAATTATTCTAATCAAATAGGGTCACTATCCTCCCAGCAGATTAGTATGTAAAGAGGCAGAGAGAAGGCAATAGGTAAATGAATTGACTTCTTTTCATATGAAAGTAAATACCTAGAGTGAGAGTTCACTACTCTCTAAATACTAATCAATAAATATTCTTGGAATGAATAAATTTTCGTTTTCATTATAGATGGCAAAAAGGAGACACTGTAAAGTTAAAAAGGAATTTAAGGCAGGTGTCCTGTTTTCTAGACCAGTTTTGTTTTTGTTTTTGTTTTCATTCAATATCATAAAGTATTTCCAGGTTAGGAGCTACTTGGTGACTTTTGAAAGCTACAGGAACTAACGATGAATTATGAACAAAAGAAGACAAACATGCCCAAAATTTCAACAGAGAAAATGAGACCAGTGTTTATATTCTGGGCGCCCATCAGACTGGGCCCTGAGAGCTGGTTTCCTCTGCTCATCGGCTGCTCATTTTCAGCGAGTCTCCATTACTAAAAGGAGACAAACCATCGGCGGAAACTAATCTATCCTCATTCAATTAAACTGCAAAGCAATTACTTTTTTTTTCCCCCTAAGAAAGTGCAATTAGTCCCTTGAAAATTTATTCCAGCTCCAGGAGAAAAGCAGAACCTCTGAAAACGTACGTTGAAAGCAAAAACCGTTTTGAAGCAATTCTCGTCACCCTTTCGTATCCATCTGCAGCTTTAGTTTCCATCTTTTAGCCCAGCCGCCATTTGTTTGGATTTTGGTGCCTTCCTAAGATAATTTTCTGAATGATTGCCTTTTCCAACAGAGACTTTTTCTCACAGTTCTGAGGCACTGAGGTTAAGATCGGAGAATGCACAGAAGCAGCGTGGTAGCCGGGAAGGCAGTCTGCGCGTGGGGGGATGGAGCGCTGATTCACGGCTCTTTGCCTTGTGGCTCTGGGCAACCTAGCTTGCCTCTCTGGATTTGTTTCCTTATTTTTATTTTTAAATTTATTTTCAGCTGTCCTGGGTCTTCGTTGCTGAGCGGGCTTTTCTCTAGTTGCAGCGAGGTGAGCAGGGGCTAGTCTCTAGTTGCAGCGCGTCGGCTTCTCATTCCAGTGGCTTCTCTTGCTGCCGAGCATGGGCTCTAGGGTGCGTGGGCTCAGGAGCTGTGGCTTCTGGACTCTAGAGCGCAGGCTCAGTAGCGGTGGCACATGGGCTTAGCTGCTCCATGGTGTGGGATCTTCCTACCCCAGGGATTGAACCCCCAGCCTCCTGCATTGGCAGGTGGATTATTTACCGCTGAGCCCCCAGGGAAGCCCTCCTTGTTTTGCTTGAGGTATTTGGTTTCACCCTGGTGGCTCAGAGGTTAAAGCGTCTGCCTCCAATGCGGGACACTCAGGTTCGATCCCTGAGTCGGGAAGTTCCCTTGGAGAAGGAAATGGCAATCTACTCCAGTATTCTTGCCTGGAGAATCCCATGGACGGAGAAGCCTAGTAGATTATAGTCCACGGTAGCAAAGAGTCGGACACGACTGAGCGACTTCACCTCATGGGTGTTTTCATAGAACATTTTTTAAAATTCCCATCAAACTCCTAAATGAAAACTCACAATAACTTACAGCTTCTCTGTTAAAGCAGAAATGGGAAGTGGTGTCAGGGAAAAGCAAAAGCCAAGCCTCTCATTATCCTCATGGTCCCTCTCAGGCCCTTAGGTATGTAAGGGACAAGGCCCTGAGCTAGACAGTCTCTGAGTTTCTCTTCACGCCTAGTAGCTGACTGCTTCTGGCCCAGGAGTGTTGGCTGTTCTCTTGCTCTCTGTACATCCCCTGCTCAGTCAGTCCCTGCTTCGCCTACACCTGCCCACATGACTGTCCTTCCTACATATTTGCCCCTGCCCCAGCTGGTGACTGCTGTGACCTTAAGATTAGAACATCTCCACGTGATGGCTTATCAAAGAGGAACAGGGGCATGGCCTCCTGCTAGTTTCCCTGGCCACGGATGAGCCCACCTGACAGCAATTCCCCATAACTGATAACCTTTCACTCCTCTCTGCGGTGAAAAACTGGGAGTGGAAGACTGAGGCTGCGTGCTGCCTGCATCTGCTGTGCACAGTGGAGTGCTGCTCCAAGACCTTGCATCAGACATGTAAGTTACTCCATCTTTTAAACCACGGGTGTCTCTGTCACTGACTCTGGGCTTTCTTGGGTCTTGAAGTTAGCCAGGTATAGGGCTTAGGGCTTGTAGGACTCATGGTGCAGCCCAGCAGCTGGCAGAGCACCCAAGAGACTGAGGGGGGCTCCAATGAGTGCCAGGATGTCAGAAAGTAAAGATAGGGGATGGAAATTTGTGGGGCCGTCCTCTAACACGTGGGACCTGAAAATGGCAGGCAACAATCCCATGGCGATGATAAGCTGTGGATGAATGTAGCACCTGAAAGTTGCAGGTTTAATCCTGGGGTGGCTGTCCACTAACAGATGGGGCCTGAAAGTTCCAGAGGCTATCCCCAAAGCTGCCGGGGAATCTCAGGGTAGTTTGCACTAGTCTGTGGGGCTCTGTGGTGGCTGTCTTTGATGAACAGGGGCTACCAAGGGAGTACAGAGAAATATCAAACACCCCTAAGGCTGCTGGGGGAGATACTGGCTGCCTTCTCAGTGGTAGGGTAGGCTGCTGGGGCAGAGAGGTGGAGAAGGGGCCACAGCTGTTGCTTTTGTATTAGGAAAGGCCACAGAGTCTGAGCTGACAGTCCAGGTGAAGTAAGCTAACTTGAATGCTTATTCTGGAGCATGTGAGTGAATAATTTGTACTATTATCTATTACTGTTATTTGTTGAAACTGAATCCACTATTTAGAAATTGAAAAAAAAAATCCCTGGATATGGACAAGATGGAGCTCTTTTGACATTATAAAACTGTTTGTTTGTTTTTGCATATGCCCTTAGCTTTTTAGAAGGAACTGGCATTTCTCTTTTTGCGACTTTTGAGTTATAAATGTTCCACGTGGGCTCTCTGTCCCAGATGAATTTCGGGTTTGTATGATCTGGGAAATATCAGTACTGAATTGATATCTGGTATTAAAGCTACTTGGAGCTTCCCTGGTGGCTCAGAGGTAAAGAATCTGCCTGACAAATCGGGAGACCCTGTTTCGATCCCTGGACTGGGAAGATCCCCTGAGAAGGAAGTGGCAACTCACTCTCGTATTCTTGTCTGGGAAGTTCCATGGACAGAGGAGTCTGGCAGGCTACAGTCTATGGGGTCACAAAGAGGGGGGACAGGACTGAACTTGAGCATGAATATGTTTAAGGGTTTGGTTCTGATTATATTTAATCATAATTCTTGTTATTGTAACCAAGTTGCTTTATTGATTACATTGTAATCAGGTGTTTAACTGTGCTTTTTAGTCTTTTGTCATTTATAGACAGTTGATATAGCTCCCTGAAACTTTTGCAAAGGTGTTTCATCTTTAAGAAGATTCATAGGAAGGGACTTTTGATAAGTACAGGTCTGTGCTAAATTTCAGATTATACCACTGAACTGGGTAAAAATTAGAGAATACTAAGGGAAAACTGGGTGACTTCATGAAAAGTTAAACAGGTTGGTTACTGGGTTAACAGGTGGATATGGCTGTAATTTGGGGTTTGTCTGGGATATTACTGGTTTTAATCTGTGTTTGCCAGATACAAAGAAATCTTTCCTTTCAAGTTAGCTATGACTTACAATAATTTGGTAAACATACTTGTGGGTAGAATTGAAAGGTTTTTCTTTTGTCTCTTCCTGGTCCCTCCAGAAACTGGAGACTCTTGGGTTCCTAAAAGCCTTATCAGGTGAATGGGAAACACTGTCTCCTGGCAAGAGTGTGGTCTGTAGCATGGCCTGCTGTAGCGTGGTTTGTAGTAAGGTCTACAGGTACCAGATAAATCTAGGTTTGTATTCAAGGATCTGAATGACCCTTGGAAGGTTGTTTAATCTCTCTGTGCAGATAGTTTTGTCTTTTGCAGATTGAGAGAAATAAAATTTCTCTGTGCTTTTGAATATTAGCACACTTTATTTGAGACTTTTTTTCTCCTCAGTATCTCATAATTCTCTCTGGAAAAATAGATACAAATCTCTCTTATCTCTGTAACTACTTCATATGACTATTCCAGAGAATAGATATTACCATTCACTTTACTATTGAACTTTAGGGCATAACCTATTTTGTGTGCTGAAAAATAATATTGAAATAAATATTCTTCTCTGTGTCTCCTTCCACATGTGCAAATGAATATCTGGGTTGTGAATCTAAAGTAGAATCATACTCAATATTTTCCATTTTGGTTGATAATCCACAATTACTGTTCAAAGTTAATTTGCTAATTTATAATCCCAGCAATCCATTACCATTTTTGCTACAACTTTGCCACTGTTTAAATTCATTATGCTTTTTAAATTTGGGAAATTTGTAAATTTTATCCTAATTTTCACCTTTTTTTTAAACTAGTACAGAGCCTAAGACAAAACAAATCTGTTATTTTGCTTATATCAGAGAAGAATGTAATAAATTATAATTAGTATATATTTCTTCCTATGTTAAGCAATTACTTAAAGTTAAGACTTTACAATTATAGATAAGCTAGGAGTTAATGTTGATAATAGTCAAGTTTAGAAGTCAGGTCTAATATGAGATTTAGTTTCATCTGAGATGAGCAATTAACTTGAAGTTGGACAGATATGAGTTTGAATCTCAGCTTTCCTCCTCCTAGCCGTTTGCCGTGGGAATTTTACTTTACCACACTATGCATGAGTTTCTAATTTCTAGAGTAAACTTTGCATACTTTATTTTTTGGACTTAGAAAAACATGTGATTCATATACAATTAAAATAAGATGACTAATTTATCCCATTATAGCTACTAGGTATTACTGGGCAGGCATATACAACATGCCCATCTGGTGATATATCCTACAAAGTTTATCTTATTTCTTTCCAAAGCTCTATGAGACAGATATCTATATGTCTATTTGTATTTTGCAGAATTTGGACTCAAAATCAGCTTTCTTTTTATTGTAGAATATACAAATTAAAAATGGATATATTTCTAAGAATGAAATAATTTTATTTTCACTCTGTCACTTCTCCAGCAGTAATGGAAAAGGCCAGATCTATGACAGCTGCTTAATAACTTTTTGGCAAACTTAGCTTCAAATTCTGACTGCAGGATGAATTGTGGTCTACAGTTTAAATAAGGAAATAAAAAAGTTTAGCATGTGCTTATATATCTATTGTCTGGAAAAAGACCTAGATAGACCTGTGGGCTGGAGATGGAGCAAAGCAATTAGAGTGTGATTTACTTAATTATTTTTAATTCCACAAATAAGACACCAGACATCTGGCATTTGGCAAGGCAGAATTTCATTCACTTAACTTTTGGGAAATAGTAGGGGCTTGATGAACCTTTAAAAAGATGAAGACAATATTTTGCATAAATGAAATAATGCACTCACTAACTCAAACCAGCATCCAACACTGAGTCTCACTAGCCAAAATATTGCAGTCATTTTTCAAGTGGTTTCATCAAAGAGTATTAAGTTAAAACAAATAAAAACAAAATCCCCCAAGACAACCAAACTTGGTTCTAGTGCATGACTGACCTTTCTCGATTCTTCAAGTTTTCCAGGATTCCTCAAGTTTTCCAAATCACATTTACCTGCAGGCCCCTAAGCCTTTTTCTTCATCTCTCTGGACACCTGGGTGTTTGACCGTGGCTGGCACTGCCTCCTCCTCATTGCGATTTTCTGAATACTATCTGTCTGTGATTATGCTTTCCCTGGCTGCTATCATTTACCTCTCTGACACCTTCCCCTGCTAGATCCATCTCGACTAGGGATGCTGCTTCAGGTTTTTATAAACGTTATGATCCAAAATCACCTTAAAGAGTTACTTTGGTTTATATTTCTCTCTCTGTAGTTCTATTTTATGCATGAATGCTCAGTTCAGTTCAGTCGCTCAGTCGTGTCTGACTCTTTGTGACCCCATGAACCACAGCATGCCAGGCCTCCCTGTCCATCAACAACTCCCGGAGTTCACCCAAACCCATGTCCATCGAGTTGGTGATGCCATCCAATCGTCTTATCCTCTATCGTCCGCTTCTCCTCCTGCATCCAATCTTTCCCAGCATCAGGGTCTTTTCAAATGAGTCAGCTCTTATAGGTGGCCAAAGTATTGGAGTTTCAGCTTCAGCATCCTTCCAATGAACACCCAGGACTAAATCTCCTTTAGGATAGACTGGTTGGATCTCCTTGCCATCCAGGGGACTCTCAAGAGTCATCTCAAACACCACAGTTCAAAAGCATCAATTCTTCTGTTCTCAGCTTTCTTTACAGTCCAACTCTCACACGCATACATGACTACTGGAAAAACTATAGCCTTGACTAGACAGACCTTTGTTGGCAAAGTAATGTCTCTGCTTTTTAATATGCTGTCTAGGTTGGTCATAACTTTCTCTCCAAGGAGCAAGCATCTTTAAATTTCATGGCTGCAGTCACTATCCGCAGTGATTTTGGAGCCCAGAAAATAAAGTCAGCCTCTGTTTCCCCATCTATTTGCCATGAAGTGATGGGATCAGATGTCATGATCGTAGTTTTCGGAATGTTGAAAACTTTTTCACTTTTTCACTCTCCTATTTCACTTTCATTAAAGTGCTCTTTAGTTCTTCTTCACTTTCTACCATAAATGTGGTGTCATCTGCATATCTGAGGTTATTGATATTTCTCCCAGCAATCTTGATTCCAGCTTGTGCTTCCTCCAGCCCGTGCTTCCTCCAGCCCAGCGTTTCTCATGATGTACTCTGCATATAAGTTAAATAAGCAGGGTGACAATATACAGCCTTGACATACTCCTTTTCCTATTTGGAAACAGTCTGTTCCATGTCCAGTTCTAACTGTTGCTTCCTGACCTGTATACAGGTTTCTCAAGAGGCAGGTCAGATGGTCTGGTATTCCCATCTCTTTCAGTTTTGTGTCCAACTCTGAGCAACCTGACAGACTGTAGCCTGCGAGGCTTCTCTGTCCATGGGATTTTCCACAGAAGAATACTGGAGTGGGTTGCCATTTCCTCCTCCAGTGGATCTTCCTGGTGCAGGGAATGAACCCATATCTCCTGAGTCTCCTGCACTGGCAAAAGGATTCATCACCACCACACCACCTGGGAACCCTAGCCTTATTTTTACTACCTATTATTTTATTACATTCATACTCTGAAATATGGAAGAGAAATCTTAACATTAACTATTTATCTAGCTTAGATCACATTGCATCATTTTCTATGTGTGCTGTGTTACTTTGCCTCATCTGTTTATTCCTTTATAGTTTATGTACCATTCTTTAGGGTATTGCTATCTCAAGACTACTCACTATAGTTGCTTGTTCAACTTATTATTTCTAGTCTTTTCCTTCCTTACAATATTCTAAACATCTTGAAATTCCTAAAGGAAGTCCTCAGATGTATTTTGTGAAAAATTTCCATCCTGCCAAATGCAGGAAACAATCCTATTTATCTTCAAGGTCCTTTATTCTCAGGCCTTATTAATGATCATTGTTCCCATATAAACCCTCAAAGCTAGTCTAGCTGTCCTTTCTTCACTCCCACAGCACTCTTTTTATCCCCACCTTTGCAAATTATCATGCCCTCATGGAATTTTAAAAAAGAAGCAACCCACAAACTATATATTGAGGAATCCAAAGGAAGAAAGTACACAAGGATGTAAAGAACAGATTATCTGGAGGAAATGGGCTTATAGGGGATGTTTTATCTTTTTTTTTTCTACATTTCTCTACTATCCACACAGTCTTTAATGAGAAAGCATCAGTTTTATAATTCAGAGAAGCAAAGACAATCATTTTCCTAACTCAGTATTTATTCACTTCTCCTTTTCAGTATTAGACTTTTTTTAAAACTATGAACAAACATCTTGCTGCACAGAACAGTTGAGTGTATCTCCCTGTCAGTCTTACATTTATGCACGGTCATATGACCTAGCTATTGCCAAGGAAGTGTAAGGGAAAGCATTGTATGCCATTTTCAGAAAGCTCTTTAGGTGTTAACTTCAGCCGGGAAAAATGCAGCTGTTTTTTTCCCCATGTTCCTTTGTCAAGCAATGAATTTCTAGACTCCCAACAGCCATCTTGGAATGTGAGGTGAGCTTAAATAAAAATAGAAGCTGTGTGCTAGAAGGTTGAAACAGAGCCATGAGAACCTGAAGTTCTGAATCACAGTGTAGAGGTTTCTTACTTGTCCTGGCTTGTTTTCCTCTAGAGAGAGTTCTTTTATGTGTTAGAGAGAAAAAGTCCATCTTGCTAACATGGTTGTTGCTGTAATTTTCTTGTTGCTTGTTGTTTATGCAGATAAACCTAAACTTAACTAAAGTCCAGAGGTAGGAAATATACCAAAGTGTTGTTAATAATTTAAAATAATAAATGATCTCATAAATACACTCAAATTACTCCAATAAAGGAAGGGCCTCAAAAAAAGGAAAAAAGAATGACCTTTTTTGCGAGAAATAATTTGAAAAGGGCATGACAGATGTATATTCTTACTGCTAATGAGGACTGCTGCTGCTAAGTTGCTTCAGTTGTGTCCGACTCTGTGCAACCCCGTAGATGGTGCCCACCAGGCTCTCCCATCGCTGGGATTCTCCAGGCAAGAACGCTGGGGTGGATTGCCATTTCCTTCTCCAATGCGTGAAAGTGAGAAGTGAAAGGGAAGTCGCTCAGTCATATCCGACTCTTAGTGATCCCATGGACTGCAGCCCACCAGGCTCCTCTGTCCATGGGATTTTCCAGGCAAGAGTACTGGAGTGGGGTGCCATTGTCTTCTCCACTAATGAGGATTAGGAGCTCTTATATGGGCTGGGACCTCCATATGAACATTTGATGGTGCTCACTGATGTCTATGGGTGTGCCACAGATGCTCATTGGCTCCTGGGACAGCCAGTCATTCCATGTCCCTGCACAATCTGTGTTAACTTTGTATAGGGTCCCACAAAACTCTTTAACCTTATTGAGTGCCATTTCTGTGCTTTAAGGGTGAGACCAGATTTGGTTGTCTTTATTTTATTTCAACTGTATATTTATGGTATAGTCTCCTTTCAAAGCCTAACCTTTTGAATTCTAAATTAGCAAGCTCATATAAACAAAATTTTATTTTCAAGGTAAAATTCTCTCCAAAAAGTTTCAAGAGTTGGTTTTATTGTTTGTTTTACTTTTTCTTCCTGTGCCTTTGACTCATCACTGTGATCTATTTTAATGTGACAAGCTACGTAAAAAGACTAGGGTGGGGAGAGTTGATAGGGAAACATATCTCTGACAGTTACTATATCAAAATTTTGCTGCACTATACTGCAACTGTTGGAGATAATCTTTCCCTATCAACTCCCACAGCCCCTTTTACGTAACTCCTATGGACAGAGGAGCCTGGTGGGCTATGGTCTATGGGGTCGCAAAACAGTCGGCCACGACTTAGCAAATTCACAACAACAAAAATAAACTTAAATTATTTCAGTGTATTGTGACAAGTAGAATAGTTATGCTACATGTCCATGAAGCCATGATCTGTGATTCTAGAGGCCATTACAGATGGTCTGATTCATAACTGCCTAGAAAATTTGTTAATATATCTTTTTAATATCTAGGCATAGAGATAGACATTCCCTCTGAATTTGGTCCAAGACATCTGGTCTTTCTCCCATCCTCCTTTACTCTAGATTCCTAAGACAAAACCACTTACCCCCTAGCCATCCACCCAAAGAAAGCAGGCAACACTTTCCTACCCATTGTGTAAAACTAACAAAACAGCTTTGGTGAAGTTGTAATCCTCTTTATGTACAGGCTGTAGGGGAAGGCTCAGAAAATAAAGGTCTTACCAATCTGTGCTAAGTGCTGTGAGAACATGGAGAAGGATGATATCCATCTGTCTATGGATATGGGAGGGCCAAGGGCAGGTCAGAAAATTATATACGGATGAAGTAACAATAAATGAAATCTTGAAAAGTGGTTTCCTGAAGGAGAGAAGATGAATTGCAAAAATGTGAATTTTTTTTCTTTTCCCTTAACTGCTTGAATCCATACTTTATTCCCATTACTATATTACTTCATACAATTTGTGGTTCTGTGTAGTTGTCTGTACATTGTCTGATATTTTCTTGAGGGTAAAACCAGGTATTATGCATGAATCATAACAGAACTGTCAATTGTGGATACTTAATAAATGCTATTTATTATTTTTTTACTAATGATAAAAAGATGATAAAAGTCCTGTCATCCCTCTGTCTCCCTTCCTCTCCATGAACCTATCCTATTATGCTAAATTCAGCTCTTGCATGGCTAAATGGAGGCCTTCAAAATCTTCAGCCCCTAAAAAGGGAAGTGTGGTAACTAACTCACAAGGCACTTCTTTGCTTCTGTGGAGCTTGGAATAGAAGTCCGGGGGAGGGAAATTCCACAAATGATCACAGATGTATTATTTGCAGATTAGCTAACATATGGCATGTTTAATTGCAGTTCTAAAACAACAGTGAGATGAAAATTGATGGTTCATTTTTAAAGTTTCAAGTTAGAGAGTCTTTTAATCATCATTTGAAAATGTCAGTGTTTTGGTGGACTACCCAAACTACCTAAAGCATTTTTCATAGTTTAAAGATTGAATGGAAATTTTTAAGTTGTTGAAGGTTTAAGGGAAAAAGGATTGTAAAAAAAATGTGTGGACATTTAGGTTGTCTCCATGGCCTAGCTATTGTAAATAGTGTGCAGTGAACATTGGTATACATGTGTCCTTTTGAATTATTACTGAGCGATTTCACTTTCACTTTTCACTTTCATGCATTGGAGAAGGAAATGGCAACCCACTCCAGTGTTCTGGCCTGGAGAATCCCAGGGATGGGGGAGCCTGGTGGGCTGCTGTCTTTAGGGTCACACAGAACCAGACACGACAGAAGTGACTTAGCAGCAGCAGCAGGGTTTATGTCCAGTAGTGGGATTGCTAAATCATATGACATTTCTATTGTCAGCTTTCTAAGGAACCTTTCTCCACAGTGGCTGTATCAATTTACATTCCCATCAACAGTGTAGGATACCCACTCCATACCATCTCTAGCATTTATTGTTTGTAGACTTTTGGTGATGGCCATTCTTACTAGTAGGAGGTAAGATCTCATTGTAGTTTTGACTGCATTTCTCTAATAACTGGCAGTGTTGAGCATTTTTTCATGTTCCTCTTGGCCATCTATGTCTTCTTTAAGAGAGAGATCTGAAACTAACACAACATTGTGACTTTACCATGTGAAAAGTGAATACTTTTTTTATTGGTGTATAATTGCTTTACAATCATCTTCTCTACTTTTCCCTCCTTCACTTTAAGCAAAATCACAGCATGAAATTGATAATTTTCCTTTCTATTCATCTTGAACAATGTAAAGAAGAATGGAAATTGAAAAAAAAAATGAACACTAGAAATTTAGAAAAGTATTATTCAGAATCCACTTTCATATTTGGGTGTTTGAACAGGGAAGAGAAGTCCATGCTGTAAGATAGACCTTACTCCAATTCATTATAATTACAGTGAGGCAGGCATTTTAGGACTTTATACATGTGAAAAAAAGTTTCACATGATCCCTATGCCTCAGTTCAGTTCAGTTACTCAGTCGTGTCCAACTCTTTGCGACTCCATGAATTCTCAGCACACCAGGCATCCCTGTCCATCACCAACTCCCAGAGTTCACCCAAACTCACGTCCATCGAGTTGGTGATGCCATCCAGCCATCTCATCCTCGGTCGTCCCCTTCTTCTCCTGCCCCTAATCTCTCCCAGCATCAGGGTCTTTTCAAATGAGTCAGCTCTTCGGATGAGGTGGCCAAAGTACTGGAGTTTCAGCTTTAGCATCATTCCTTCCAATGAACACTCAGGACTGATCTCCTTTAGGATGGACTGGTTGGATCTCCTTGCAGTCCAAGGGACTCTCAGGAGTCTTCTCCAACACCACAGTTCAAAAGCATCAATTCTTCTGCACTCAGATTTCTTTACAGTCCAACTCTCATATCTATACATGACTACTGGAATAACCGTAGCCTTGTCTAGATGGACCTTAGTTGGCAAAGTAATGTCTCTGCTTTTGAATATGCTATCTAGGTTGGTCATAACTTTCCTTCCCAGGAGTAAGCGTCTTTTAATTTCATGGCTGCGGTCATCATCTGCAGTGATTTTGAAGCCCTGAAAAATAAAGTCTGACACTGTTTCCACTGTTTCCCCATCTATTTCCCATAAAGTGACAGGACCAGATGCCGTGATCTTTGTTTCCTGAATGTTGAGCTTTAAGCCAACTTTCTCACTCTCCTCTTTCACTTTCATCAAGAGGCTTTTCAGTTCCTCTTCACTTTCTGCCATAGGGGTGGTATTATCTGCATATCTGAGGTTATTGATATTTTTCCCGGCAATCTTGATTCCAGCTTGTGCTTCTTCCAGCCCAGTGTTTCTCATGATGTACTCTGCATATAAGTTAAATAAGCAGGGTGACAATATACAGCCTTGATGTTCTCCTTTTCTTATTTGGAACCCGTCTGTTGTTCCATGTCCAGTTCTTTGCCCACTTTATTTCTTCATATTACTCTTCTAGTTTTTAAGTCTCTACTTGGAAGTGAATACGGCAATTTTCTGGAAGTTCAAGGACCTCATAGCTGCCAATGCATCTGCTTGTAAGAAGGAAATAACTGCCAAATCCTCATACCCAAGACTCTGGCAAGTTCTATACACCGCAAGTCCATTGTTTAGACTGAGTCATAATGAGATCCAATGACAGCTTCTTTTTTATAGTAGTGTAAATTCACGTGAAACAAGTTTCTCCTTAATATATTTATAGAGATATGCTAATAAAAAGCAAGAGAGTAAATACTCTTAATCAATAATAAACTTTAACCAAAAGAAGTGTGACTATCAAATATCTTCCCTCAGGATAGATTTGCAACCAATCCTTCATAAAATGTGAACAGATACTTTGGCTTAAGGACTTTATCCTTATTTGTCAGTATATTTATATTTATAAAAGGGAAAATATCTATGTCTTGCTGTTACAGCCTGAATGCTGGTGCACCTTCCAAATTCGTACATTGAAAGCCTAACCTACAGTTGGCCATAGCTGGTAACGAGACCTCTAAGAAGGTCGTTAAGGTTAAATGAGGTCATAAGGGTGGAGTCCAGATATGATAGGATTAGTGTCTTTAATAGAAGAGATACCAGACAGCTCACTTTCTGTCTCCCAGCTTACTTGTAAAGGAAAGGCTACATGGGGACAAAGTGGCCATCTGCAAGCCAGCAAGAGAGTTCTCCCTACTGCTGGACCTGGATCTGGGACTTCCAGCCTCCAGAACCATGAGAAAACACATCCAGGCTATGGTGTTTTATAAGGCCAACTCAAGCAGACTAAAAGATGTACCAGTACCAAGTAATTTTAGGCTGTTGACAAAAGTTAAGGTGAGGTTGATGACAGTGAGAGAAACTGTTTTTTCTGAATGATTATATTTATTTTGCTAATTTATGACTAAATGATCTTACAATATTGTTCCTAGTCTCTTTTTATTGGAAAGTTATTATGGAGGAAAAAGAACAGAATACAGCAAAACTACAAGCCAACTGAAATATTTTAATTTTTATTTGTGAAATTGAAAGAATTCTCATGAATTTTCTAACATTTTATGTTAACTTACCTATAAATTATCTTAGATTGTTATGTGGTTGACTTGAGGTTGGTTGTATTTTCTGATTGTTATTGTAACCTGTTATTTATTTAAAATATACCTTTCATTGACATTTTTACACATAAAATGTGTCGATATTCATATTTAATTATTCATAATTCATATTTAAAAGGTGAAAAACTCATCAAGCTACTATCAAAAACATATTCAAGGTTTCTTAGAAGAGCCCTGATGCCCTCCCTGCTTCACTCAAAGCGTCTTTCCATTCCTGGAGGTAATCACTGCACTGAGTTCTGTGAAAATCATTCCTGTTCTGAGTATGTGCCACTCACTCCCATCCCCACTGGCTTTTTATTGGGAGCTTGAGACTCTGTGTCTCTTTGGCACTAATAGAATCCAGGAAGGCTTCCCTGTTGGTTCAGTGGTTAAGAATCTGCCTGCAATGCAGAAGACACTGGTTCTTATCCCTGATCTGGGAAGATCTCATATGCCACAGAACAACTAAGCCCATGTACTTAGTTGCTGAGCCTGTGCTCTAGAGCCTGGGAGCAGCAACTACGGATTCTACGAGTGGCGGCTGCTGAAGCAGGCACACTTTAGAGTCTGTGCTCCGCAGCAAGAGAAGCCATGGCAATGAGAGGCCCGCCTTCTCACTGCAACTAGAGAAAAGCCTGCCCAGCAATAAAGACCTAGCACAGCCACAAATAGATAAATGAATAACATTATAATAAAGGAAAAATGAATCCAGGGTATTCCATTTAGCTCTATTGAGCTTTTGAGCCTAGTTTTTTTGTTTTTTTTTGTTTTTTGTTTGTTTGTTTTGTTTTGTTTTAATTAAATTTATTTATTTTTTTTTAATTACAATACTGTATTTGTTTTGCCATACATTGACACGAATCAGCCATAGGTGAACACAATCGCCCAATGCCGAAGCCCCCTCCCACCTCCCACCCCACATCCTCTACCTGAATCATCCTGTGCATCAGCCCCATGCATCCTGCATCCTACACCAAACATAGATTAGCGCTTCGTTTCTTACAGGAAAATACACATGCTTCACTGCCATTCTCCCAAACCATCCCACCCTTTCCCTCTCCCTCAGAGTCCAAAAGTCCACTCTATACCTCTGTGTCTCTTGTTGTCTCACATATAGGGTCATCATTACAGATTCCTTAAAAAATTGCAAATAGAACTGCCTTATGACCCAGCAATCCCACTGCTGGGCATACACACTGAGGAAACCAGGAATTGAAAGAGACACATGTACCCCAATGTTCATTGCAGCGCTGTTTATAATAGCCAGGACATGGAAGCAACCTAGATGTCCATCAGCAGATGAATGGATAAGAAAGCTGTGGTTCATATACACTATGGAATACTACTCAGCCCTTAAAAAGAATAAATTTGACTCAGTTCTAATGAGATGGATGAAATTGGAACCGATTATACAGAGTGAAGTAAGCCAGAAAGAAAAACACCGATACAGTATACTGTCACATATATATGGAATTTAGAAGACAGTAATGATGACCCTATATGTGAGACAACATGAGCCTAGTTTTTTAGCTTCTTGTCCTAGAAAGTTTCAACATTTGGCAGATATCTTGCTGCTGCTGCTGCTAGGTCGCTTCTGTCGTGTCCAACTCTGTGTGACCCCATAGACGGCAGCCCACCAGGCTCCCCATCCCTGGGATTCTCCAGGCAAGAACACTGGAGTGGGTTGCCATTTCCTTCTCCAATGCACCAAAGTGAAAAGTGAAAGTGAAGTCACTCAGTCATATCCGACTCTTAGGACCCCATGGACTGCAGCCTACCAGGCTCCTCTGTCCGTGGGATTTTCCAGGCAAGAGTCCTGGAGTGGGCTGCCATAGATACCTTGAGACTGAGACAAATTGGGAGTCTGAGGCAGACCTCCATTAGTTCTTGGTCATTCCAGAGGTTCCACTCTGCTTTGGTCCTAGATCCTCTGAATACCATGCAGTCTTCAGATGCAGAAAATGTCTCCTGGGGAAGCTTAGCCGTGAATTTCAGACTCTACAATATTTCCAGTTTGTTATCATAGCCCCATACTCTCACTAAAACTTGCATAGTTTCTAACATAAGCCATCTGCCTGGGATAAACCAGAGCCTCAACCTAACCCCAGAATTAGCAAAATCTCCGAAGGGAGAAAAACAACAACAGTGAGAGAGAGTTGGCCAGCTGGAAATTATACCCTCACTGCAGAAAGAGGCTCCCCTCTCTGAGATGTTATTTGCCCTCACTGTTTCACCATCTTCATTGCACTGCTTTGTCCTCTGGTATCTTTAAAAACACAATTTTTATAGTACATTTGGCTTCATCTTGATGATTCAGTAAAAGCTTTGACCTATAACAATTATATATTCTACTTAGAAGTATAAATCTGTTAGAAATTTATCAGGACTTTTCTATTAATAGCTCGCTACTTCAGTGAGTTTTATCAAACTTAAAAATATCTATTAACATCAGTGGATTTTCTACTTGCATTTCTTAATTAATATATTAGTTTTTCTAAAGTTAAATTATCTTCTTCACCCTCTGTGGTAACTGTAACTTTATTATTCATTTTAAGTTGTTGGTTTTAGGTTGCTACTATTTTTTTAGAATATTTTTGTGTTTATAAACTTGGAATAGATAATATAAATATAAATAAATGAACATATATTAGATAAATATAAGTGGTCAAATGCTATTTAAATTCTTTCTTTGTGAAGTAATTTATTTTTCTGTAGAAAATCTTTTAAAAGTCATATGCCATCCTTCATCATCTTACTATGAAAATGCCAATTATTAATATATTTAGGAATATGCGTGGTCACGCATATTGAAACTTCATTTCGTATTTTAAGATGTATGTAATTCTTAATCCGATTTATGAACATGATTAAAATGTTATGAAAAGTATTCTGTAATCCATTGTTTTTTAGTCCAGAATTATGTTAGGAAGACCCTTGGGTATAAAGTAAGTAGTCACATGAAATAACTGTTCAAAATGTGAACCTTTGATTTTGCAGTCACTTTACTCTTCTCAAAAGGACATGATGCATTCTTACACACTGACATGTGTACTTACACCTCCCAGATGGTACCTTGTTCCTAGCTTTTACTCAAGAGAAAGCAAAACTCACTTAGGCTGTCTTTGTGTCGTCTTCAAAGGGAAGATTCTAATTTTAGTAGTCATCTGTCTATATGGGTAGTCAACTATCAGTGCCTCAGGGCTCAGTAGCCTTGAGACTTGCCTCAAGGGCTTAAAACAATTTGTGTAAAAATCCTTTCAGGTCTTCTATTTTGCCCAAAGCTAAAGGGAAATGTATCTGCTAATTTGTAAATGTAATGCTCTCAATTTCTGGGTGCCATTTCTTTTTTCCTAAAATTTTCTTGTGACACTGATCAAGTCAAGAGTTTTCTAGAGAAAGCATCATCTCACAGTTTCTCTTTGTTTGCTTTTAATAACATCTTTTGGTTTGTATGTATGTTTCAAATTTTAGAGAGTAGTACATGCTCATTGCAGAAAGCTTAGGAAACAGAAGATAGAGAAATTTATTTTAAAAAAATTATTCATAATTCACCACTCACAAGGAATAATTTTTAGCACCTTGATGTTTTTACTCCCAGATGTATGTGTATGTACAAGTAACATATGCACAGTATATATGCATTCAACTATTGATTAGACATATGAGCTATTTTTAATTTAGACTGTTACAAGGGAAAACAAACCTGCTTGAACATAATGTATGTATCTTTCAATGGACCTAAGAACCTTTTTTTGTTGAATTTATAATTTATACTTGGTTGTGCTGGGTATAGAGTATACCCAGCTATATATATATATATATATATATACCCAGCTATATATATACCCAGCTATATATATATATAAAATATACAGACACACATATGTATATATGTTTAAAAAGTTAAAAATATGTTTAACTTATTTTATGTTTTATGTTTAACTTATAACCCAGCTATATATATATATACACACACAGATATGTATATATGTTTAAAAAGTTAAAGATATGTTTACCTTTTTCTTAGAAATTGCCATATAGTTTTCCAAGTGGCAACACCGTTTTCTGGCAACCGTAACGTGCAGCACATTGGCACCAATGCTATTGTCAATCTTATTATTAGTCATTTTGCTTGGATGCATATTTGTATTGCGTTATGTTCATGATTAGTATTTCTCTGATGGTTAATATCATTGCTCAGTTTTGTTTGCTAATCCGTTGATAACCTTGAGAAGTGCCCATTTGAGGCTTTGGCTAATTACAAAAAGAAATCTTTTTGTTACTTAGTAGATTGCACTATTTTTTAATTTTTCTTGACTACAAATGGCTTGCCATTTTGCTTTCTTGATTTTTTTGGTTCTACTCTGTTACACTCTACAAATGAGTAGTATTTCATTGTATGGTTGCACCATAGTTTGACTATACTCACCTACAAGAGACAACATTTTGGGATCTAGTTTTGAAAATTATAAATATATAAACATTCACATGCAGGTTGCATGTTTTCAGATCAGTTGGGCATTTGTGTGTGTGATTGTTGAAACACATGGTAAGACTTATCATTCTCAGAAGCTAGCAGACTGTCATCCAAAGTTACTGTACCACTTTGTACTCAAATGAGCAATGAATGAGAGATCACAGAACTCTCTTCATCAACCATTAGTATTGGGTTGGGTTTAGCCATTCTATACGTGTTGTGGTGACTTCATTTAACTGTTATTTCCCTGTTGATGAGTGATGTTGAACATCCTTTCAAATATTTATTTACCATCTTTATATCCTCTTTGAGATGTCTGATCAAATGTTTTTCTTCCTGTTTTTAAGCTCTGGATGCTTATGTTCTTATTTTTGAGTTTTTAGACCTCTTAGTATATATTGTGTATGAGTTCTTTATTGAATGTATTTTGTAAATATTTTATCACATGTACATAACTATTCATTTTATTAACAATCTTCTTTAATAGAGAAGAAAGTTTTAGTTTTATAAGGTCAAACTTATGTTTTTCTTTTATGAAATTTGCTTTTGGGTTTATACACAAAAACTCATCACCATACCCAGGTTCTTGTAAATTTTTTCATGTTTTCATTCAGAATTTTTAATGTTTTGCATTCCATGTGTAAATGCTCAATCATGTTCGACTCTTTGAGACTGTAGCCTGCCAGGTTTCTTTGTCCATGGGATTCTCCAGGCAAGAATACTGGAGGGGTTGCCATTTTTTCCTCCAGGGACCTTTCCAACCCAGGGGTAGAACCTGTGTCTCCTGCAACTCCTGCATTGACACATGGATTCTTTACCTCTGAGCCACCTGGGAAGCCTATTTTGCATTCCATTTTGAGATACATTTTAGGAAAGTATAAGGTTTATGTCTGGGCTTTAGTTTTTTGTTGTTGTTGTTGTCGTTTTACATTAACAATTATAGACACCATTTGTTGAAAACGATCCTCTTGCCATTGAATTGCCTTGTGCCTTTATCAAAGATCAGTTGACAATATTTATATAGATCTGTTGTGAATAGGTTCTGTTCCATTGATCTGTATATCTATTGTTTTGCTTAAGTCTTGAAATAAGAATGTGAGTTCTTCAGTGTTCTTCAGTATGATGTGGGTTTATTCTAGTTTCTTTGTCTTTCTTATGAAATACAAAATTAATTTCTAACTGCTAGAATTCTGATTGAGATTATGTTTAGGATTGTGCTTAATCTACAGATTAATTTGGGATAAATTCATACTTTAATAATACTGATGTGTAACTCATGAAGTGGAATAACTTTCCATTTGTTTAGATCTCTGATTTCTTTTAAATGTTTTACTATATATAGATTATACATACTGTTTGATTTATACCTTAGTACTGCTTTTTTGTTGTTGCTATTATAAATGGTATTGAATTTTTAATTTTAAAATTGCATTGTTCATTGCTGGCTTACAGGAAAGCAGTTGACTTTTGTATATGAGACTTGTATCCTTTAATCTTATACCGGCTCATTACTTCCCAGTGGTTTTGTTTTGTTTTTGTAGATTCTTTGTGATTTTCTGTACAAATACACTGTCATCTTTGAATAAAGACAGCTTTATTTCTTCTTTTTATGTCTAATATATACTTTTTATGTTTTTGATCTTGTGTTGTATTAGATAAGACTTCTACAATTATGTTGAATTTAAAAGGACATTTTTGCATTGTTTCTGATTAAGGTAAAAGCATCTAATCTGTCATTAAATGTGTTAGGTATGCCTTCTCTCTGCTTCTGTTTTCTGAAAGAGATTATAGAGAATTAGTATTATTTTTACTCCTTAAATTTTTGGTAAAATTCACTAGTGAAACCATTTGGGTCTGATGTGGGCTTTTTTTGGGAGAGGGGGGAGTATTTTAATTTTGATTCAGTTCTGTTAATTTTTAATTATTATTTTTTCTATCCTTTTTCAGATTCTTTTCCCACTTAGATTATTACAGATTATTGAGCAGAATTCCCTGTGCTGCACTGTGGGTCCTTATTGGCTATCTATTTTAAATATAGCAGTGGCCATTGAGTTGTTGATAATAATTGCTTTATTATCTTTTTAATGTTCATGAGGTTGAGGTAAGAGATAGATGTGCCTCTGGGCTGGACAGCTGGTGTTAGTCAAGTGGAGTAAAACTCAAATTTTGTTCTCACCCAGACACTCCAAGGACAAAGCTAGTGGCAAAAACTGAGCTCTGCCAAAGTAAAGAGAAAAGTGCTTACTCCTGAGGTCAAGGAAGACTTCCCTGTCTGCACATGCACAGGAGGGCTTCTTGGGGGTCAAAAGAGAGAGGGCTCTACTCCATAATAACGGTGAAGATGCACCCATAGACCTCTGCGGTGGGATACATCTTAGAAAAGAGTTGCACACGCGTCTTGGGGAGGGTCCATTCACAGTCACATGTGAAAAAAGAAACAAGATAAAGGTAAGCAAAGTCCCGGATGGACTATCATACATAAGTGATTTTAATCTCTTTTTAACTGCCCTACTCCTCGTTCAGAATGCCCACACTCCTCTCTGAGAGTGTATCTCTGCCTGGCTTCTGCCTTAAATTTTCTCTGTGTGCTCTCCCATATGGGCTGTGTCTCTATTAATAAACTTTGTACCTGTTTTTACCATTTTTGCCTCCATGAAACGTTCTTGCTTTCCAATGGGGGAAAGAGCTAGGGCTTTTTCTTCTAGCCTCTAGCCCATGGTGGTCTAGTAGCTAGGATTCCTGGTTTTCATCCAGGTTACCCAGGGTCTGTTCCTGGTTAGGGAGCTAAGATCTTTCTTTAGGATTGCTCACTGCTGTGCCTCTGAGATCAGGGTCAGTAATAAGAACTCTGCTTTCATTTCTGATACAGAAAGTTTTTTTATTTCTTTTTGTCTTTGTTAGCCTGCCTAGAGATTTATTAATTTCATGAATTAAAGTACTAGCCTTTGGTTTTATTTATTTTCTCTATTGTGTTATTTTTAATTTCATTGATTGTAACATAAATTTTAAATATCCCTTTTCTTCTACTTGCTTTAAGGTTAAATTTTTTTTTCCCTAATTTTATAATGTAGAAGCCTTAATTATTGACTTCAGATCTTTCATCTTTCTTAATGTAGGTCTTTAAAGCTATAAATTTTCCTCTAAGAATTCTTTTCATTGCATCCTACAAATTTTCATTAGTTATATTTTCATTTTCATTTAATTTAAAATAATTTTTAAATTTTTCTGGGGATTTTTCTTTGACCCGTCTGTTACTTAGTTTGTTAAGTTTATTTTCCAAATATTTGGGAGTTTTCTAGCCATTAAAAAATAATAATTTTGATTTTTAGCTCCAATTTTTGTCTGAGAGCCTACTTTGTATGATTCCTATCATTATTTGTTAATGTGTGTTGTAGAGTCTAGCATCTAGTATCTTTGTGAGTATTCCACATGAGCCGGAGAAGAATATGTATCCTACTGTGTGAACTGTATTATATAGATGGCAGTTAGATTGGTTGGTAGTATAGTATTAGATTGGCTTCCTAGGCAGGAGGCTCAGTAGTAAAGAATCTGGCTGCCAAGGAGGAGACTTGGGTTTGATCCCTGGGTTGGGAAGATGCCCTGGAGAAGAAAATGGCAACCATTCCAGTATTCTTGTCTCGGAAATCCCATAGACAGAGGAGCCTTGCAGACTACAGTGCATGAGGTCAAAAAAGTCACACACAACTTAGCAACTAAACAACAACAATATAGTATAAGGTTGGTTGCTGTTGCTGCTGCTGCTAGGTCACTTCAGTCGTGTCCAACTCTGTGTGACCCCATAGATGGCAGCCCACCAGGCTCCCCTGTCCCTGGGATTCTCTAGGCAAGAAGGCTGGAGTGGGTTGCCATTTCCTTCTCCAATGCATGAAGGTGAAGAGTGAAAGTGAAGTCGCTCAGTCGTGTCTGACTCTTAGCGATCCCATGGACTGCAGCCCACCAGGCTCCTCCGTCCACGGGATCTTCCAGGCAAGAGTACTGGAGTGGGTCGCCATTGCCTTCTCCATTAGGTTGGTTAGTAGTATAGTATTTGATCCTTACTAATTTTCTGCCTGCTGGATCCATCAGCTACTAACAGAGTAGATGCTGTAGTCCATATCTCTATTAGTGGATTTGTCTTTTTCTATTTTCATTTTTTTTGCCTCATGTACTTTAACATCTATTGCTAAGTGCATGCACATTTAAGGTTGTTATGTTTTCTTAGAGAATTTACTTCTCTGTTATATGCATTGCTTCTCTTGATCTCAGATAATTTTCCTTGTTCTGAAGTCTCCATTGCCTGAAATTAACATACTTTCGCTATCTTTGATTTGGAGAAGGCAATGGCAGCCCACTCCAGTACTCTTGCCTGAAAAATCCCATGGACAGAGGAGCCTGGTGGGCTGCAGTCCATGGGGTCGCTTAAGAGTCAGACAGGACTGGGCGACTTCACTTTCACTTTTCACTTTCATGCACTGGAGAAGGAAATGGCAACCCACTCCAGTGTTCTTGCCTAGAGAATCCCAAGGACAGGGGAGCCTGGTGGGCTGCCGTCTGTGGGGTCGCACAGAGTCGGACTTGGCTGAAGCAACTTAGCAGTAGCAGCAGCAGCTCTCTAAGATTACAGTTAGCATGGTTCGTCTTCCTCTCTTTTTACTCTTAACTTAGCTAAATCTTTATGTTAAAAATGACTTTCTGTTAGACCATGTATAATTGGATCCTTTTTTTACTCAAACATCTCTTGCTTTTAGACCATTTGCATTTAAAGTGATTATTTTTTAATTAACATCTACTATGTTTGAAACTGTTCTCTATTTTTTATAACTGTTTGTTCCTTTTTAAAAACTTTTTGTACCTTCTGTTTTTAATTTAAAAAATTCATATGGTTCCAATCATCTCCTCTTTTAGCATATCAATTATACTTTAGAAACAATGATCCTTATAATTTATAATATATAATTGAGTGGAAACTGAAAGACCACTACTATGTACATTTAACATAATTGACATAGTTGCACTTACACTTACTGTTTTTTTCCTGTTTCCCATAAGTTGTATTTCATTTATATTTCTTGTTACATGTTTTTGGATTACTTTAGTATTTTAACTGTTACATTTTATGTCTTTGTTAGCTTTTTACCAACACTTTTTTGGTTATTCATTTTATTCTTTTAGTGCTTACTCCATAGGTGAAAATATGCATCCTGTATTTTGTACTATTGATTGAATTAGAAATATTTCATTACCACTTCCCAAAGAATAAAAAAAAAGCATTTTACCTTTTATTTACTGCCTCTTATTCTATGTCCTATTTATGATTTTAATACATTGTAAATTTCACAAGATATTTTTTCTTTTATTAAATAGCCAATATTCATTTGCATTTACTAGTGTGTTTACCTGTCTAGTTCTTTTTTCTTTATTTCTTCAAATTCTGTGCTTCCATTTGAGATCATTTTCCTTTAACCTGAAGACATCTGTTTTTCAAATTTCTGGACATTAGCACTGCTCAATAAGCTATCCAAACATATCAGTTTTTTATCTTAAAAAAAAAACACACTTTTTTTTTTTTACTGTATTCTGAGTTGGCAGTATTTTTCTTTTGTTTTAGTCCTACAAAAGATTTACTTTCTACTTTCACAGATTTTGTTAAAAGTTTACCATCAGTCATATTTTTCCTCCCTTTTGTTTATGTAATTTTCATCTGGCTGTATTAATTTAAGATGTCTGATTTTTGGTTATCATATACTAAGCTAGAGCCAGACATCTTGGAATGTGAAGTCAAGTGGGCCTTAGAAAGCATCACTATGAACAAAGCTAGTGGAGGTGATGGAATTCCAGTTGAGCTCTTTCACATCCTGAAAGATGATGCTGTGAAAGTGCTGCACTCAATATGACAGCAAATTTGGAAAACGCAGCAGTGGCCACAGGACTGGAAAAGGTCAGTTTTCATTCCAATCCCAAAGAATGCTCAAACTACTGCACAATTGCACTCATATCACATACTAGTAAAGTAATGCTCAAAATTCTCCAAGCCAGGCTTCAGCAATACATGAACCGTGAACTCCCTGATGTTCAAGCTGGTTTTAGAAAAGGCAGAGGAACCAGAGATCAAATTGCCAACATCCACTGGATCATCGATGAAGCAAGACAGTTCCAGAAAAACATCTATTTCTGCTTTATTGACTATGCCAAAGCCTTTGACTCTGTGGATCACAGTAAACTGTGGAAAATTGTAAAAGAGATGAGAATACCAGATCACCTGACCTGCCTCTTGAGAAATCTGTATGCAGGCCAGGAAGCAACAGTTAGAACTGGACATAACAACAGACTGGTTCCAAACAGGAAAAGGAGTACATCAAGGCTGTATATTGTCACCCTGCTTATTTAACTTATATGCAGAGTACATCATGAGAAATGCTGGGCTGGATGAGGCATAAGCTGGAATCAAGATTGCTGGGAGAAATATCAATAACTTCAGATATGCAGATGACACCACCTTTATGGCAGAAAGTGAAGAGGAGATAAAAAGCCTCTTGATGAAAGCGAAAGAGGAGAGCGAAAAAGTTGGTTTAAAGCTCAACATTCAAAGAACGAAGATCATGGCATCCGGTCCCATCACTTCATGGGAAATAGATGGGGAAACAGTGGAAACAGTGTCAGACTTTATTTTCTTGGGCTCCAGAATCACTGCAGATGGTGACTGCAGCCATGAAATTAAAAGACACTTACTCTTTGGAAGAAATGTTATGACCAACCTAGATAGTATATTCAAAAGCAGAGACATTACTTTACTAAGGTCTGTCTGAACTGAAATGTTTGATAGAATTCACCTATGAAGCCATTTGGTCCTGGATTTTGGCTCACTGGAATAATTTTAACCATAGTTTCAATTTCATCATTTACAATTGGTCTGTTCATATTTTCTGTTTCTTCCTGATTCAGTCTTGGAAGATTGTTCTAAGAATTTGTCCATTTCTTCCAGGTTATCCATTTTATTGGCATATAGTTGCCTGTAGTAGTCTCTTATGATCCTTTCTATTTCTGCATTGTCATTTGTCATTTTTCCTTTTTCCTGTCTAATTTCACTGATTTGAGTCCTCTCTCTCTTTTTCTGGCTAAAGATTTCCCAATTTTGTTTATTTTCTCAAAGAACCAGCTTTTAGTTTCATTGACCTCTGCTATTGCTGTCTTCATTTCTATTTCATTGATTTCTGCTATGATTTATTTCCCTCTACTAACTTTGGGTTTTGTTTGTTCTTCCTTTAATTGCTTTAGGTGCAAGGTTAGGTTGTTTATTTGAGATTTTCCTTGTTTCTTAAGGTAGTGTTGTATTGTTATAAACTTCTCTCCTGGAACTGGTTTTGCTGCATCCCTTCAATTTTGGGTCATCACCTGTTCATTGTCAATTGTTTCTATGTATTTTTTTTTACTTATTTGATTTCTTCATTTATCTCTTGGTTATTTAGTAGCATATTGTTTAGCCTACATGTATTTGTGTTTTTTAAGTTTTTCTCCTGTAATTGATTTCTAATTTCATAATGTTATGGTCAGAAAAGATGCTTGATATGATTTCAGCTTTCTTAAATTTACCGAGACTTGATTTGTGACCCAAGATAGGATCTATCTTGGATAATTCTCCATATGTACTTGAGAAGAGAGTGTATTCTGCTGCTTTTGGATGGAATGTCCTACAAGTATCAATTAACTATCTAGTGTGACATGTCATTTAAATCTTGTGTTTCCTTATTTTCTGTCTGAACGATCTATTAGTGTAAGTAGAGTGTTAAAGTCCTCCACTTTTATTGTGTTTCTGACAATTTCTCGCTTTATGGCTATTAGAATTTGCCTATATGTTGAGTTGCTCCTATGTTGTGTACTTAGATATTTGTAAGTGCTACATCTTCTTCTTGGATTGATTCCTTATCATTATGTACATCCTTCCTTGTCTCTTATAACAAGCTTTATTTTAAATTCTGTTTTGTCTGATATGGAAATTGTTACTCTGGCTTTCTTTTGATATCTGTTTTCATAAAATGTCTTTTTCCACCCCATTGCCTTTCCACCTGCTCACAGTCTGTATGTGTCTCTAGGTCTAAAGTGTGTCACTTGCAGACAACATATATTTGGGTCTTCTTTTTGTATCCATTCAGCCAGTCTACGTCTTTTGCTTGGAGCATTTAATCTATTTACATTTAAGGTAATTATCAATATATATTACCATTACTATTTTTTTAATTGCTTTAGGTTTGATTTTGTAGGTATTTTTCTTCTCTTGTGTTTGTCTCCTAGAAAAGTTCCTTTATATCTGTTGTAAAACTTGTTTGTTGGTAGTGAATTCCCTTGACTTTTGCTCACCTGTAAAGCTTTCGATTTCTCTGAGTCTGAATGATATCCTTCTGGGTAGATTAATCTTGGTTATAGGTTTTTCTATTTCATCACTTTAAGTATACCCTGCACTCTCTTCAGGCCTGCAGAGTTTCTGCTGAAAAATTGACTGATAAACTTATGGTGTTTTCCTTGTATATTATGTGTTGTTTTTCCCTTGTTAATATTTTTCTTTGCATTTAATTTGTTTTGGTTTGATTAATATGTGTCTCAGTGTATTTCTCACTGGTTTATCCTGTGTAGGACTCTCTGCACTTCCTGGACTTGAATGGCTTCCCAAGTTAGAGACATTTTTAGCTATCAGTTCAGTTCAGTCACTCAGCCATGTCTGACTCTCTAGTACCACATGGACTACAGCACGCCAGGTTTCCATCACCAACTCCCAGAGCTTGCTTAAACTAATGTCCATTGAGTCAGTGATGTCATTCAACCATCTCATCCTCTGTTGTCCCCTTCTCCTCTTTCCTTCAATCTTTCCAGCATCAGGATCTTTTCCAATGAGTTAGTTCTTCACATCAGGTGGCCAAAGTATTGGAGCTACAGCTTCAGCATCAGTCTTTCTAATGAATATTCAGGGTTGATTTCCTTTAGGATTGATTGGTTTGATCTCCTTGCAGTCCAAGAGACTCCAACACCACATTTTCAGGTATAACCTCTTCAAATATTTTCTCAGAATCTTTTTTCTTTCTCTTTTTCGTCTTCTGCTGCTGCTGCTAAGTTGCTTCAGTCGTGTCTGATTCTGTGCGACCCCATATATGGCAGCCCACCAGGCTCCGCTATCCCTTCTTCTAGGACCCCTATAATTAGAATGTTGGTGCGTTTAATATTGTCCCAGAGGTCTCTGGAACTGTCCCACATCTTTTCATTCTTTTTTGTTCATTCTGCTCCTCAATAGGTATTTCCAACATTTTGTCTTCCAACTAACTTATCTGTTCTTCTGCCTCGCTTATTCTGCTATTGATTCCTTCTAGTGTAGTTTTCATTTCAGTTATTGTGTTGTTCATGCCTTTTTGTTCTTTAGTTTTTCTAGGTCCTTATTAAACATTTCTTGTATTTTCTCCATCTGTACCTTCATTCTGATTCCAAGATTTTGTATTACCTATACTGGCATTATGTGAATACTTTTCTAAGTACATTACTTGTTTCCTCTTCACTTATTTGGTTTTTGCAGCCCCTCTTTGCTTCCTTCTCTCTCTGGTCACTTTTCCCAAATCCCAGCTGTCTGGACAACTTTATGCTCAATTTCAACTTAATGCTCTATGCCTGACTGACCTCTGCTCTCTGCTTAAAACCTGTTTCCCTGAACCACATTTTAGAACAAGAGTCGGTAAAAATTTCATGGATTTTTTTTTTTTTGTGTGTGTGTGTGTGTGTGTGTGTGTGTGTGTGTGTGTGTGTGGTTTACTAATCCCTGTTTTTCAACATGCTCTCAAGGTAAAAGCTGAAGTATAGATGAAGTCCAACTCCAACGCATCCATTCTGTTTTACCTGTAATAATGCATCATTTCACTCAGTCACTTTACCTGTCATTGAGAACATATAAAACAGCAAACAACCGACTTAAAAAAATCCTATACAGCATGTGGAGTCTCTTTTAACAAATACATGAAAAGATGCTCAACATCACTCACTGTCAGAGAAATGCAAATCAAAACCACAATGAGGTACCATTTCACGCCAGACAGAATGGCCGCTAACCAAAAGTCTACAAGCAGTAAATGCTAGAAAAAGTGTGGACAAAAGGGAACCCTATTACACTGTTGGTGGGAATGCAAACTAGTACAGCCACTATGGAGAACAGTGTGGAGATTCCTTTAATAACAGGAAATAGAACTACCTTATGATCCAGCAATCCCACTACAGGGCATACACACTGAGGAAATAAGAATTGAAAGAGACACGTGTACCCGAGTGTTCTTCGTTGCTTCCAGGACATGGAAGCAACCTAGATGTCCATCAGCAGACAAATGGATAAGAAAGCTGTGGTATATATACACACTGGAGTATTACTCAGCCATTAAAAAGAATACATTTGAATCAGTTCTGATGAGGTGGATGAAACTGGAACATATTATACAGAGTGAAGTAAGCCAGAAAGAAAAACATAAATACAGTATACTAACACGTATATATGGAATTTAGAAAGATGGTAATGATAACCCTGTATGCGAGACAGCAAAAGAGACACAGATGTATAGAACAGTCTTTTGGACTCTGTGGGAGAGGGAAAGGGTGGGATGATTTGGGAGAATGGCATTGAAACATGTGTAATATCATATATGGAACGAATCGCCAGTCCAGGTTTGCTAACCATAAAGGCACATAGGAGGCATAAAGTTTAGAGAGTGAAGGAGTGGGACACTTGGACTGAAGATAAATAAAAGAGGGTTGGGGAGAATCTTTACTGTTGTGCTTCAAAATTCATAAAATATGTTTATTTATATATATACTGGAGAAGGGAATGGCAAACCACTTCAGTATTCTTGCCTTGAGAACCCCATGAACAGTATGAAGAAGCAAAATGATAAGATAATGAAAGAAGAACTCCTCCGGTCAGTAGGTGCCCAATATGCTACTGGAGATCAGTGGAGAAGTATCTCCAGAAAGAATGAAGGGATGAAGCAAAAAAAAAAAAAAAAAACAATACCCAGTTGTGGATGTGACTGTGAAGAAGCAAGATCCAATGCTGTAAACAGCAATATTGCATAGGAACCTGGAATGTCAAGTCCATGAATCAAGGCAAATTGGAAGTGGTCAAACAAGAGATGGCAAGAGTGAACGTCGACATTCTAGAAATCAGTGAACTAAAATGGACTGGAATGGGTGAATTTAACTCAGATGACCATTATATCTACTACTGTGGGCAGGAGTCCCTGAGAAGAAATGGAATAGCCATCATGGTCAACAAAAGAGTCCGAAATGCAGTACTTGAATGCAATCTCACAAACGACAGACTGATCTCTGCTTGTCTCCAAGGCAAACCATTCAATATCACAGTTATCCAAGTCTATGCCCCAACCAGTAACGCTGAAGAGGATTAAGTTGAGCGGTTTTATAAAGACCTACAAGGCCTTTTAGAACTAACATCCAAAAAAGATGTTCTTTTCATTAACTGAACTTTCATTATAGGGGACTGGAATGCAAAAGTAGGAAGTCAAGAAACATCTGGAGTAACAGGCAAATTTGGCCTTGGAATGTGGAATGAAGCAGGGCAAAGACTAATGGAGTTTTGCCAAGAAAATGTACTGGTCATAGCAAACACCCTCTTCCAACAACACAAGAGAAGACTCTACACATGAACATCACCAGATGGTCAACACCAAAATCAGATTGATTATATTCTTTGCAGCCAAGGATGGAGAAGCTCTATACAGTCAACAAAAACAAGACCAGGAGCAGACTGTGGCTTAGATTATGAACTCCTTATTGCCAAATTCAGACTCAAACTGAAGAAAGTAGGAAAACCACCAGACCATCCAGGTATGACCTAAATCAAATCCCTTATGATTACACAGTGGAAGTGAGAAATAGATTTAAGAGTCTAGATCTGATAGATAGAGTGCCTGATGAACTATGGAATGAGGTTTGTGACATTGTACAGGAGACAAGGATCAAGACCACCCCCATGGAAAAGAAATGCAAAAAGCAAAATGGCTGTCTGGGGAGGACTTACAAATAGCTGTGAAAAGAAGAGAAGCGAAAAGCAAAGGAGAAAAGGAAAGATACAAGCATCTGAATGCAGAGTTCCAAAGAATAGCAAGAAGAGATAAGAAAGCCTTCTTAAGTGATCAATGCAAAGAAATAGAGGAAAAGAACAGAATGGGAAAGACTAGAGATCTCTTCAAGAAAATTAGATATACCAAGGGAACATTTCATGCAAAGATGGGCTTGATAAAGGACAGAAATGATCTGGACCTAACAGAAGCAGAAGATATTAAGAAGAGGTGGCAGGAATACACAGAAGAACTGTACAAAAAGTATATTCATTACCCAGATAAGCATGATGGTGGGATCACTCATCTAGAGCCAAACATCTTGGAATGTGATCAAGTGGGCCTTAGAAAGCATCACTATGAACAAAGCTAGTGGGGGTGATGGAATTCCAGTTGAGCTATTTCAAATCCTGAAAGATGATGCTGTGAAAGTGCTGCACTCAATATGCCAGCAAATTTCGAAAACTCAGTAGTGGCCACAGGACTGGAAAAGGTCAGTTTTCATTCCAATTCCAAAGAAAGGCAATGCCAAAGAATGCTCAAACTACCACAGAATTGCACTCATCTCACATGCTAGTAAAGGAATGCTCAAAATTCTCCAAGCCAGGCTTCTGCAACACGTGAACTGTGAACTTCCAGATGTTCAAGCTGGTTTTAGAAAAGGCAGAGGAACCAGAGATCAAATTGCCAGTGTCCACTGGATCATGAAAAAAGCAGGAGAGTTCCAGAAAAACATCTATTTCTGCTTTATTGACTGTGCCAAAGCCTTTGACTGTGTGGATCACAGTAAACTGTGGAAAATTCTGAAAGAGATGAGAATACCAGACCACCTGACCTGCCTCTTGAGAAATCTGTATGCAGGCCAGGAAGCAACAGTTAGAACTGGACATGGAACAACAGACTGGTTCCAAATAGGAAAAGGAGTGCATCAAGGCTGTATATTGTCACCCTGCTTATTTAACTCATGTACAGAGTAGATCATTTGAAATTCTGCATTGGATGAAACACAAGCTGGAATCAAGATTGCTGGGAGAAATATCAATAACCTCAGATATGCAGATGACACCACTCTTATTGCAGAAAGTGAAGAAAAACTAAAAAGCCTCTTGATAAAAGTGAAAGTGGAGAGTGAAAAAAGTTGGCTTAAAGCTCAACATTCAGAAAACGAAGATCATGGCACCCGGTTCCATCACTTCATGAGAAATAGATGGGGAAACAGTGGAAAGAGTGTCAGACTTTTTTGGCGGGGGCTTCAAAATCACTGCAGATGGTGATTGCAGCCATGAAATGAAGACGCTTACTCCTTGGAAGAAAAGTTGTGACCAATCTAGATAGTATATTCAAAAGCAGAGACATTACTTTGCTGACTATGTCTGTCTGGTCAAGGCTATGTTTTTTCCTGTGGTCATGTATGGATATGAGGGTTGGACTGTGAAGAAGGCTGAGCCCCGAAGAATTGATGCTTTTGAACTGTGGTGTTGGAGAAGTCTCTTGAGAGTCCCTTGGACTGCAAGGAGATCCAACGAGTCCATTCTGAAGGAGATCAGCCCTGGGATTTCTTTGGAAGGAATGATGCTAAAGCTGAAACTCCAGTACTTTGGCCACCTCATGCAAAGAGTTGACTCATTAGAAAAGACTCTGATGCTGGGAGGGATTGGGGCCAGGAGGAGAAGGGGCCGAGGGAGGATGAGATGGCTGGATGGCATCACTGACTCGATGGACGTGAGTCTGAGTGAACTCCGGAAGTTGGTGATGAACAAGGAGGCCTGGTGTGCTACGAAATCATGGGGTCGCAGAGTCGGACATGACTGAGCCACTGAACTAAACTGAGACCATGTTACATTGTCTCTCTCTAAGAGTGAACATTCAGCTAAATCACAAGTGTTTTGCTTAAGCTTTTTATTTGATTTGAGTCATTCCTCATTTGATTAACATATACCTTAGATGTACTCTAATCAGGGACACATATAAATAATTTGAAGCTTGCAATTTTGGAACTATTCCCCATTTCCTTAACATGCATAATTAAGAGGTACTCATTTAGTTGTGGCTGTTATTATATGTATTTAAGATACATAAAAAGATTTCTTCTGAGAGTGCAGTTCTTTGGGACTTAATGTTACTTGACAAAAAAGTTACATAAGGGAGTTTTTTTAATTTAAAGCTTAAATACATTAAAATAGAACTTATTTTCCTTCTAAAATTTGTTTTCCAAACTCAAAGAAAAGAAAAGAAGTGGTATTTTTTCTAAGCAGCTGCAAAAAAAAACAAAACAAAAACCCACAGCTTAATTAGAGACAGTACTTATGTCTCAAGGTCATATAGACCTTCAAATTCTAACTTAATTCAACTCATATCCTTCTCTCCATTCTGAAGTGATGTTTGTGGATGTTAAAAATAAAGCCAAGTCATTTGTATTTCCCAGAATTACATTTGTAAAATCACAAACCTATTGCAAGTAAATGTCCTTGGTTTTTCATTTACTTCCAGTGAGCTCAATCCAATATGAAATAAAGAATACTAAATTTGCACAGAGAGACATCCCTTGCTGTAACAGCCTGAGGTATATTCATGCTTTGAAATATTTCCAAAATACAGGTGGTTAAATTGCCTCTTAGGGAGATTTTAAACACATTCTTCTAAGTATAGTGTCAAATCCTACATGTCATATAACTTGATGTTCCCAATCTAAATATAAACTCTGACATTTAGAATTAAAGATTAAAGGACATTGAGGAATATTTTATTTGACATTTGTTGCCCTTGATGACCTGTAAACAAACTTGCTTGATGCAAAGGAGCCCCACAGAGTCCTAATAAAAATCCTGAGAACTATGAGTACTCAATACACTGTCAAATACTTTACGCAGGTTATCTGTAGTAACTGTCCCAATACTTTACAAAGTATTATCCCCATTGTGTAGTAAATAAAAGTGTGACTGCAGATGGTTAAGTAAGTTGTCACAACTGTGAGAGCTAGTCAGTGTCAAAGCCACATTTACCCTGTGTCTTCCTGGATCCAGAGCTAGAGATACTCAGTGCCTTTGCCATTTTGCCTTTGAGCTAATATGAAGTTATGCAAATTTAAACTCAAGTTTTTGGCTAGACAACTGAATGACAAGTTTAGAGAGAGTAAGATCACTTCTAATCTACCTCCATCTCTATGGGGTATTCATTTTAATTATTTTACTCCTTCGTTTGTTAACTCGTTCAACAAATATTTATTAAATGCAGACCCCCTGAGCAGCAGACTGGCCTGGAGAATTCCATGGACTGTATAGTCCATGGGGTCGCAAAGAGTCAGACATGACTGAGCAACTTTCACTTTTACTTGAGCAGTAGAAATTTAAAACAAATCAGACAAAATCCTGCTTCATGGAAATCACATTCTGGTAAGGAAGAGTGACAGTAAGCATAATAAGAAAAAGAAATAAGAACTTCTAATAGTAATAAATTCTATGAATATTATGAAATATAATAAATAGGAATGGAATGAAACTTAGCATGGTCAGGGTACACTTTTCCTGTGGAAGTAACATTGGATTTAATAAAATACACAACTCAGCTGCAACATTTTGAAGCCTGAATTTCATACATGTCAGGCCTTGAGTTTGGTTAATTCAAATTCAGATTTGCTCTCCATTTCTTTAATATTGCTTCAGAGGAAGAGTCATAGAGCTCCTCAGATGGAGATGCATCCTTCTATTGCTAATATTCTTTCTAATCATAGATATTGCTTTACAGTAAGGACATTTTCTTAAAAGAATAATTGGCTCCTGTGGTAGGATAACTTTAAATAAAGGGAGATTATTTTTCTAATTCTTGTTCCTTACAATTTCAAAAGGCCTTTTGCCATTGTTAGACTTGTTATACATGGTTCTAATGTGAGAGGAGAGTGATCTGCCTTAGTGGAAGTGGCATGTCAATCCATGAATTGGTAATCACTTTCTTTCTTCCTGAAAATGTTAGAAATAGCAGTAATCAACCAGGCAAATGGGAGAAATGTATTCAGAATACCCTATAGCTATTTGAGCACTACCCTATAGTTGGTTTTCCTGAATTGAATAACTGTTCACAGCTTGTATGAACCAAACACTTTCTTGTTTATAACGTAATGGAAAACAATTCAGGCTAAAAAAGTTAAGTGAATCAATGACCACAAAATTCTTAGCACCATGGTAATATACTGTTGTTTATTGACCACTAACTTGAAAGTGACGGAGGAGAGTGAAAAATTTGGCTGAAAACTCAACATTCAGAAAACTAAGATCATGGCATCTGGTCCCATCAATTCATGGCAAATAGATGGGGAAACAGTGGAAACAGTGAGAGACTTTATTTTGGGGGCCTCCAAAATCACTGCAGATGGTGACTGCTGCTGCTGCTAAGTTGCTTCAGTCATTTCCGACTCTGTGCGACTCCATAGACGGCAGCCCACCAGGCTCCCCTGTCGCTGGGATTCTCCAGGCAAGAACGCTGGAGTGGGTTGCCATTTCCTTCTCCAATGCATGAAAGTGAAAAGGGAACGTGAAGTCGCTCAGTCGTGTCCGACTCTTAGCGATCCCATGGACTGCAGTCTACCAAGATCCTCCACCCATGGGATTTTCCAGGCAAGAGTCCTGGAGTGGGGGTGCCATTGCCTTCTCCAAAGCAGATGGTGACTGCAGCCATGAAATTAAATGATGCATTCTCCTTTGAAGAAAAGCTGTGACCAACATAGACAACATATTAAAAAGCAGAGACATTACTTTGCCAACAAAGGTCCATCTAGTCAAGGCTATGGTTTTTTCCAGTGGTCATATATGGATGTGAGAGTTGGACTATAAAGAAATCTGAGTGCCGAAGAATTGATGCTTTCAACCTGTGGTGTTGGAGAAGACGCTTGAGAGTCCCTTGGACTGCAAGGAGATCCAACCAGTCCATCCTAAAGGAGATCAGTCCTGGGTGTTCACTGGAAAGACTGATGTTGAAGCTGAAACTCCAATACTTTGACCACCTGATGCAAAGAACTGACTCATTTGAAAAGACCCTGATGCTGGAAAAGATCGAGGGCAGGAGGAGAAGGGGACAGCAGAGAATAAGTTGGTTGGCTGGCATCACCAACTCAATGGACATGAGTTTGAGCAGGCTCCAGGAGTTGGTAATGGACAGGGAAACCTGGCGTGCAGCAGTCCACGGGGGTCACAAAAGTCGGACATGACTGAGTAACTGAACTGAACCATCCTTTACTAGGGTAACCCTCTATGTTAAATTTTCATTTGTAAATTTTTGTTCCTGATAGCATCAAATAAAAACTCTCTTTGCCAAGGCTGGTAGAAATTTGCCTTACATGGGGGAAAAATGTACCACTGACTTTTGACATAAAGAATGTTCTTTGTTTGGAGGACAAATGAAGGCAAAGCAGGCAACACGTATTAAACTCAGAAATACTATTGTAAATTCTAATTACATATTACTTTACTATGGCCAAATAATGATTAAAATAATATTTATATTCTTATCACCAAAAAAAATATGGCATATTTTTTTGGCCTCTATTAATTGAAATGATAGAATCTCTAAAGGTGAAAGTAGAGCCATCTGCTCTCTTTGCTTCCTTTAATTATTTTGTGTTAGCTTTGACAAGGTGTTACTGAAGATTTATTGCAAAGAATTTCACTTCACTAGAGCATAAGTCTTATTGCATAAGCACAGGCAAATCTGAATTCTCTGTGACGTGTGTGCATGGTTTTGAAATATCTGTGTTTCCAAAACAGAGGTCAAAATGTATAAAAGATACAAGATGTGACAGGTGCCATATACAAAGAACCTTTGCTGAAGGCAAGATGTGGTAAGCAGAATTCCTTTTTTGTTAATTCCTTTATACCTCATCCCAACAATCATCATGTCTTCCTGAATTTTTCTTCCACAGATGTTCAGTCCTCTGATTCTCTAGCACCCTTTTTATAAGGTCCATGAGGGATGGCTATTTGAGGAATGGATATTCGTTTTTCCTCACTTGCTATCTCTTTGTAATGGTGATAAACAATGCTCCTTTCTTTGCTAAGAATCTTCTGAGAATTGAGTGTGACTTTATTTGCCTACCAAGTACTTCTGTTAATTTATTCAATTACATGAAATCCCAAGAATTAATTCAATATTTTATCATAATTCATATGAAAACTCACCTCCTTGTATCCTCTCCCTCACCTCTCACAACATGTATGAGCACTGGAGTATTTGCAGTGTGGCATAGGCAAGCCAGGGAGCTTGATACACATGAAATTTAACAGCTCAGCTAAAATCGTCTATTTACATCCCTGAACTTTTATCCCCCACCTCTCAAGAAAAAAGAAAATTATGCACACATTCACAAATGACACTGAAGAAAAAACACTGTGCTGTGAATCTCAGTCCTGTGAATATAGTAGGGAATTGCGGTGGTACCCTGGAGAAGGGGATGGCAACCCGCTCCAGTATTCTTGGGGCTTCCCTGGTGGCTCAGATGGCAAAGAATCCGCCTGCAGTGAGGGAGACTTGGATTTGATCCCTGGGTTAGGAAGATCCCCTGGAGAAGGGAATGGCAACCCAGTCCAGTATTCTTGTCTGGAGAATTCCACAGACAGGGGAGCCAGGCAGGCTACAGTCCATGGAATCACAAAAAGCTGGCCATGACTGAGCAACTAACAGTTATACGGTATACCTGAGGTGTTAATTTAAATATAATTTAAATATTTTTATTATTATGGGATAGCACCTTTTTTTCTGTGACCTCTGTGAGAAATTTTCTTTTATTTAAATAAAACACTGTCTGTTAACATCCGGCCCCAAATAGCCTCATACTGTATCTCAGACACTATCAATGGTGATGTAAATTATTGCAACATTTTCTGGATAATTGTAAGCAAGTAAGTTTGGCCTAGCTACTCACGCCATGGATCTATTTTATGGGAATAAAGTATAAAATCATATATGCTGCTGCTGCTGCTGCTAAGTCGCTTCAGTCGTGTCCGACTCTGTGTGACCCCAGAGATGGCAGCCCACCAGGCTCCCCCATCCCTGGGATTCTCCAGGCAAGAACACTGGAGTGGGTTGCCATTTCCTTCTCCAATGCATGAAAGTGAAAAGTGAAAGTGAAGTCGCTCAGTCGTGTCCGACTCTTAGCAGCCCCATGGAATGCAGCCTACCAGGCTCCTCAGTTCATGGGATTTTCCAGGCAAGAGTACTGGGGTGGGGTGCCATTGCCTTCCCACAAATCACATATATATGTATATGTATATGTATATGTATATATATTGTTACAATAAGTGTTACAAGTAAAGTTACAATAAATACTAAGTTAGCAAAGAGACATTCATTGCTATAACTGCTTGAGGTATATCCATGCAGAAGAAAGCTTTGAAGTGTTTCCAAAATATATGTGGAATATGGGAGTATTCTTACCTGGAGTATTCTTGCCATCCCAGTATTCTTGCTTGGAGAATTCCAGTTGTCTCCATAGTAAATACAATCCATGTTTTCTAGTGGAAGAACCTGCCCGCCAAGGCAGGGAGACATAAGACACAAGGTCCATCCTTGGGTCAGGAAGATCCTCTGGAGGAAGGCATGGCAACTCACTCCAGTATTCTTGTCTGGAGAATCCCACAGACAGAAGAGCCTGGTGGGCTATGGTCCAGAGGGGTACACAGTCAGACATAACTGAAATGGACTTAGCATGCACACACTCATATTTGTACATGCATGCTACGGGTTTAATATATTGTATACTTAAGCCAGGGATTGAACTTGCATCTCTTAACATCTCCTCCATTGGCAGATGGGTTCTTCACCACTAGTACCACCTGGGAAGTCCCAAAACATAATGTTTATTCATAACAAATGTACATTTTAAGTGTAAAACTTTCAACCCATATAAAATTGACACTAAAGAAACGTAATGCTTTCTGCCCAATGACAGCTGAAAGACTTTGAGTGATGGGAGGTGTGCAAGTGGGTTTTTATACAACCATACTTAAAGATAAATTTTATCTATACTTATTTATCTGTGCTTTTGAATAAACAAATCACAAGTGTGGTTTTACAAAGTTTAAACCATATCATAGGAAGTTAGCTTCATTGTGCTCTCAGCTATTTATATATGAATCTTTTCTGAGGAATGTGTGCTGATGAATGTAAATGTTTTCTAAATGAGAGGATGTGTTTGATCACTGATTAGCAACTATAAGGTTTATGTACCTAATTACTGATTAGAGACTATGAAGTAGTAATCTGAACAACTCTTAAAAATCATGAATAGATAATATCAACTATTAATGACAGTTTGAGCTGTTGGAATATATTGCTGGTGGGAGGATAAATTGTTATAATGAATTTAAGAAATAATTTAGCATTGCCTGATAAATTTGCACATACTTGAGTTTCGCCAATTCCATTCCTATGTATATGCTTCATATTTTCTACCCTTGTGTATGTGCACCAGAAGAAATAATCAAGAATGCTTATAAGAGAATAGTTGTGTAACCCCAAAATAATCCAAATAACCATAAATATCAATATCAATATTATAACAGGTAAATAACTTATATTAATTCAATAAACTATCCCACATCAGAGACAAAATTACTATATTATAGCTACATTAAACAACATGGATGAATCAAGATTGAACTGACTAAAAATAATGAAGAATATATAATATCATTAGGATATATTCCAAATGAAACAGGGTATTTTTAGGGATATAAATGTATGCAGCTAAAGAAAAGCAAAGGAACAATAAAGAAATTCAATATAGTGACCTCTCTAAGGATGTAAAGGAGATGGGGAAAGGATTGAGTACATAAAGAGCTTCAGGAAAATGATAATCTTTTAATTAAACTGAAGGTTGTACCCATAGGGAATCACCATATCTTTATGTTTACATTTATTTTATAAGTAATCTTTTATATCTAATTTAAAAATCATTTAATGAGAATAAGATATTTTTATATATGTATTTAATATAGGTATTGTTTGGATTAAATAAAAACTAAAACCCCAAACAAAATTTTAAAAGAGATGGAACAAAGTAGTAATACTTTAGATTCCTGAGATTAGCCACTATCATTACCTATTTGTCACCTGTGGTGTGATTAAATTGAGGACTCCGGCTTTGCATCTTATTTTTAGCATAAGTAAGTAAGTATTAGTTGCTCAGTCATGCCCGACTCTTTGCAACCCCATGGACTGCAGCCCATCAGGCTCCTCTGTCCATGAGATTTTCCAGGCAAGGATCCTGGAGTGGGTTGCCATTTCCTCCTCCAGGGGATCTTCCTAACCCAGGGATTGAACCCGGGTCTCCTACACTGCAGGCAGATTCTTTACGAACTGGGCTACAAGTTAGCAAATACTACATTAAAAGAAAACTGATAAGAGCTGTATCATTTTGACTCTCACAGAAGCCAGTTCTTAGACAAGTTTTTAGTATGCCTTTTATTGGAGGTAGGTGTTCATGTATGTGTATGTGTTTGTGAGTGTGCGTATGTGTGTGCACAGCAAGACACTAAATCCAGGTCAACACTTCATGCATTTGAAATACCTTTTTTTCTTTTCAGGAGCTATGAAGGATGTCTGATTGATTAAACAGAATCTGTTGTAGAAGGATATATCACTATTATTCCATTGTGAATCGTCCATCACAAGGGAAATCAAGCTATAAGATTTCAAAAAGAGTTGTGGAATTTAGACAGTATTAAAATCAGCTTAGACAGGTTTCATCTTCCTGTGTTACATGTCAAATGCCCAAGGTCCACCTCAGTCCTTCTCCAACACCTCATGTCTAGGCACAGCTGCAGGCTTCATCAGTGCTCAGATCTTTAAATGCCATAACATTAATTCCACCTAATACAAAGTTCTGCAAAATGTTTCCACTAGCAAGTATGTTTGGGAAATACATTGACAAATGTAATAGGTCTCTTAAGAACATTTTAGAGGATGTTAAATCTCTAAACTGCTTTTTTTCATTCTCCTCTAAATGGGAGACGTTGCCACATTGTTCCTCAAATTCATTTGATTATAATACTTTTTTTTTTTTTTCTTGGAATATCATCTCATGGGATTTTGGATTTGAGTAATAGACTTTGAAAAATATTGCTAAGATTTATTCTGTTCTATGCTTTACTCTTTCCAAAAAGGAAATAGTATCTGAAGAATTTAGGCTATATCATTAGACTATTAGAATCTATTATGGGGTGGCAGAATCCTGTTGCACCTTTCTTTCCCAGTGATCTGGACCCTAAAATATTAATCTGGCCTCCAGAGTTATTTTTTTAATGAGTCTTTGAATAGGTTCACCTTCCCTTTAATCAGGCCAAAGATTTTGCACTTTAAATATAGAAGCATGTCTCACTGAAGTTTCTCTACAAATATCATGCGACCCACATCCTACTTGGTTGTTTTTAGATTCCTACTCCTCATAAAAGAAAAAGACCAAAAGGTGAGAAAAGTCAGGAATGCTCTGGATGAAATGGAATAAATAAATTATTTAACACTCCATATGGAGTTTTATTTAAGTGTGAATTGGGGAAAAAATAACCTATCACACTATTATTAATGCCTTATGGATTTTCAAAATTTTCTAAGTAACTTTGAAAAGTCCTTCAAACTTTCCAGTGTCCTTCTCAACTTTTTCAAGGTTGTGAATATATAGGATTATTATTTTTGTTTTTATGTGATGATTAGTGATGTGCAAGACACAGCAAATTTAGACAACCTACATTGTCACAGGATATAGTGTGACTTTCTTAAAATGAGAGGGTTGGATGAAATGTTAGTTGCTCAGTCGTGCCCAACTCTTTGCAACCCCGTGGACTGCAGCTCACCAGGCTCCTCTGTCCATGCGATTTTCCATGCAATGATACTGGAGTGGGTTGCTATTTCCTTTTCCAGGGCATCTTCCCAACCCAGGATGGAACCCAGGTCTCCTGCACTGCAGGCAGATTCTTTACCAAGTGAGCTACAAGGGAAGCCGAGGGTTGGATTAAACAGGCATTAATTTAACTCTGTTGAATTCTGTCCTGTGATAATGTTCTTTCTACTCACAACTTTCATCCAGTAACATCAGGGAATAATGGTAACGGAATACAACAAAGATCCTATCTTAAGAATAGTCTTGACACTAGTCACGTTTACCACCTTGATCAATGTCTAAATCAACCATTCATCTTTTTTTTTTAATTTATTTATTTTTTTAATTACAATACTGTATTTGTTTTGCCATACATTGACACGAATCAGCCATAGGTGAACACAATCTCCCAATGTTGATTTGAATGTGGTCGCATATGCTGACTGACCAGGAGTCCACTGCTTGTTCCCATTTGCTTGGGGCATGGGGCGAGGGGTATTATAGCCCATTGATCTATAACAGAGAATGGTGGAACCCTGCCTACTAGGACACAATATGGCATGCAGAAGCTGGATAGATAAAGTAAACAAATACATAAATAAGGCAGATGATAGACTGTTTGATTCCATAATATTGATTGGATGACATTTATAATTGTGTCAAATTGAAAAGCTATCACTCAACATAACCCCTCTGTGTTCCATTCAGCATCAACCCAAGCTTGGGCTGTGAAGCCTTCAGAAAATGAAATTTGGTGGTAATGTTGGCTACTGGCTAAGCTTCAGTTGGCAATTATATTTAATAATGACTTTTGCAGCTTCCACATGAGTTGTTTGTATGCATGAGCGTAGGATAGTCAAGTGTTAAGATCAAAGCGTCTGCCAACATATAGAAAAATGTAAGGGAATGATAGATTTCCATTCTCTATCTTGTGCTGTGCACTGCTCTGCAGACTGAGAGCTAGAAATCTCTGATATAAAGTATACCTCTTAAAAAGATTAGGGGAACTTTGGCACTACACAATTGTAGGATGGTAAATTCTAATATTTTTCATATTTTGATGTGCTTCTTAAGCCTCTGAAATAATTCTTACAGACTATTCTGGTTATTTCCATTATATAAAGCAAGAAGTCATTTTTCAGATTGAGTAAACTGAGGAAGATAAAAAAAAACTGGAAATGACAAGTTCAGAATTTCAGTTTAAATGTTTCTGACTCCAGCACTTAAAAAGTTGTAAGCGCTAAGGCATATTGTCCCTAAAGAAACTAGTAGCATCACTTAATGTAGAAGAGGAATTTTCTGAAACTCTGAAATAATATTGTTGCAATCTCCCCTGTACATAGGCTAGTTTGAGACAATGACTATCAGGGACAAATGTATCCATTTATAGATATAAAATTCAGGATGCTGGGATTATTTTCTGTCTGTGAGATCTGAGGACATGCCCTTTCAGAACTCAGTTGGCCTTTTCATATAATAGGAAGGTTGGAGTAGATGATCTTTAAGATGGTTAAGAACTATTTAAAATTCCATATAGTTTTCCCTTTCTGCTTAAGAATATAATTTTAAACTTTGTCTAATACATGATTATTTTGTAAAATGGGATCCTACAATAAATAAATGAATGAATATCAGACAGTAAAGAATCTACCTGTAATGCAGAAGACCTGGGTTCAATTCCTGAGTCAGGAAGATCCTCTGGAGAAGGAAATGGCAACCCACTCCAGCATATTTGCCTGGAGAATTCCATGGACAGAGGTACCTGGTAGGCTACAGTTCATGAGGTTCCAAAGATACACAACTGAGTGACTAACACATACAGATAAGTAGATAGATAAATAACTTGCACTGACATTAACACTTTACAACCTAAGTATTGTAGATCTACCTTTTACATTTTAAAGTTTTATAAGTACTTTCATAGAACTCAATGATACTCTATGATGTACCACATTTTCTTAGTCATATGTCTATGGAAGGGCCTTTCTATTATTTCCAAGTGTTTTATTTTATTTTGGAGTATAGCTTATCATCAATGTTGAGTTTCAGATAGGTAGCAAAGAACTCAGCCATATGTGTGTCCATTTCCCACCAATCCCATTCCCTTATAGGTTGCATTAAATATTGAGCAGAGTTCTCTATGCTATATAGCAGGACCTTGTTGGTTATCCATTTTTAATATAACAGTGGGTACATGTCAACCCCAAACTCCTTAAATATCCCTTCCCCACCATTCTTTTTCCCTGGCAACCATAAGTTTGTTCTCTAAGTCTATCTCTTTCTGTTTTGTAAATAAGTTCATTTGTATCATTTATTTTTAGATTATCCATGTAAGGGATGCCATATGTTATTTCTCCTCCATCTGACTTATTTCACCCAGTATGACACACTCTAAGTCTATCCATGTTACTGCGAATGGCATGGTTTCATTCTTTGTCATGGCTGAGTAATATTCCATTGTATATAGGCACCACATCTTCTTTATCCATTCCTCTGTTGGTGGACATTTACACTGCTTTCATGTCTTGGCTTTTGTACATAGTGATGCAGTGAACATTGGAGTGCATGTATCCTTTCAAACCATGCTTTTCTCTGGGTCTATGCCAAGGAGTGGGATTGCAGAATCATATAGTAGCTCTCCTTTTAGTTTTATTTAAGGAACCTCTATACTGTTCTCCATAGTGGCTCTACCAATTTACATCCCCATCAATAGTGTTGGAGGGATCCCTTCTCTCCATGCTCTCTCCAGCATTAATAAATACTGGATTTTTTTGATGATAGCCATTTTCACTGGTATGAGGTGATATCTCATAGTTTTGATTTGCATTTCTCTAGTAATTAGTGGGGCTTCCCAGGTAGCTCAGCTGGTAAAGAATCTTCCTGCAATGCAGGAGACCCTAGTTTGATCCCTGGGTCTGGAAGTTCCCCTCGAGAAGGGATAGGCTACCCACTCTAGTATTCTTGGGCTTTCCTGGTAGCTTAAACAGTAAAGAATCCTCCTGCAATGCAGGAGACCTGAGTTCAACTGCTGGGTTGGGATGATCCCCTGAAGGAGTGCATGGCAACTCACTCCAGTAGTCTTGCCTGGAGAATCCCTGTAGATAGAGGATGAAAGGTGAAAGTGAAGTCGCTCAGTCGTGTCCAACTCTTGGTGACCCCATGGACTGTGTAGCCTACCAGGCTCCTCTGTCCATGGGATTTTCCAGGCAGTAGTACTGGAGTGGATTGCCATTTTCTTCTCCAGGGATCTTCCCAAACCAGGGATTGAACCCAGGTCTCCCGCATTGTAGACAGACACTTTACCATCTGAGCCACCAGGGAAGTCACATCTTTTCATGTGTTTGTTGGCCATCTGAATGTATTTGGAGAAATGTCTATTTAGGTCTTCTGCCCATTTATTATTTGGTTTGTTTGTTTTGATTATATTAAGCTTCACGAGCTGTTTGTAGATTTTGGAGACTAATCCTTTCTCAGTCACATCATTTGCAAATATTTTCTCCCAATCTGTGGGTTTCCTTTTCAGTTGTTTTATTTGTATCCTTTGCTGTGCAAAGGCTTTTGAATTTTGGCTTTGTATCATTTTGCTTTTAAAATTAAGGTTAAAAGATATATGCTATATTTAACTTGGACATATTCCTTAGAGTTTCTAGTATTGATAGCTAGAACAGCAAGAGGTGAACATTTCAACTTACTTACAGTTATTTGTTGAGATTATCCAAATACATTTTCATAGTTTGTTACCATTGATAGTGTTTGCATATTATCAGGCTACTTTGAGTTACAACTAATGGAAACTGCCGATTTTAGTTCATTTAAATAAGAACCGTAGTCTTGTGTATCTCTTATTCGGATGGTGAAGACAGTTGTCTCCAGGTCTCTCTCCCGTCCTGCTATCAGATCACCCCCTCCTGAGCTCTCCAAGGTGATTACAAGATATTCTCACATGGCACAGTAGTACTGAATGCAAGAGTTTGGTTCCCTCACCCCCACCTCTGGCAAGAGTTGCCAGAGAAAAATCATATTAAAACAACCATTTTATATCCATTAAATTGAAGGGAAGCAAAAAGCCAAGGAGAAAAGGAAAGATGTAAACATCTGAATGCAGAGTTCCAAAGAATAGCAAGAAGAGATAAGAAAGCCTTCTTCAGCGATCAGTGCAAAGGAATAGAGGAAAACAACAGAATGGGAAAGACTAGAGATCGCTTCAATAAAATTAGAGATATCAAGGGAACATTTCATGCAAAGATGGGCTTGATAAAGGACAGAAATGGTCTGGACCTAACAGAAGCAGAAGACATTAAGAAGAAATGGCAAGAATACATGGAAGAACTGTACCAAAATAATCTTCACGACCCGGATAATCACGATGGTGTGATCACTCATCTAGAACCAGACATCTTGGAATGTGAAGTCAAGTGGGCCTTATAAAGCATCACTTCGAACAAAGCTAGCGGAGGTGATGGAATTCCAGTTGAGCTATTTCAAATCCTGAAAGATGATGCTGTGAAAGTGCTGCACTCACTATGCCAGCAAATATGGAAAACTTGGCAGTGGCCACAGGACTGGAAAAGGTCAGTTTTCATTCCAATCCCAAAGAAAGGAAATGCCAAAGAATGCTCAAACTACCACAGAATTGCACTCATCTCACACGCTAGTAAAGTAATGCTCAAAATTCTCCAAGCTAGGCTTCAGCAGTACATGAACCGTGAACTCCCTGATGTTCAAGCTGGCTTTAGAAAAGGCAGAGGAACCAGAGATCAAATTGCCAACATCCACTGGATCATGGAAAAAGCAAGAGAGTTCTAGGAAAACATCTATTTCTGCTTTATTGACTGTGCCAAAGCCTTTGACTGTGTGGATCACAGTAAACTGTGGAAAATTCTGAAAGAGATGGGAATACCAGACCACCTAACCTGCCTCTTGAGAAATCTGTATGCAGGTCAGGAAGCAACAGTTAGAACTGAACATGGAACAACAGACTGGTTCCAAATAGGAAAAGGAGTACATCAAAGCTGTATATTGTCACCCTGCTTATTTAAATTCTATGCAGAGTACATCACGAGAAATACTGGACTTGAAGAAACACAAGCTGGAATCAAGATTGCCTGGAGAAATATCAATAACGTCAGATATGCAGATGACACCACCCTTATGGCAGAAAGTGAAGAGGAACTAAAAAGCCTCTTGATGAAAGTAAAAGAGGAGAGTGAAAAAGTTGGCTTAAAGCTCAACATTCAGAAAATGAAGATCATGGCATCTGGTCCCATCACTCCATGGGAAATAGATGGGGAAAGAGTGGAATCAGTGTCAGACTTTATTTTTGGGGCTCCAAAATGACTGCAGATGGTGATTGCAGCTATGAAATGAAAAGACGCTTACTCCTTGGAAGAAAAGTTGTGACCAACCTAGATAGTATATTCAAAATCAGAGACATTACTTTGCCGACTAAGGTCCGTCTAGTCAAGGCTATGGTTTTTCCTGTGGTCATGTATGGATGTGAGAGTTGGACTGTGAAGAAGGCTGAATACCAAAGAATTGATGCTTTTGAACTGTGGTGTTGGAGAAGACTCTTGAGAGTCCCTTGGACTGCAAGGAGATCCAACGAGTCCATTCTGAAGGAGATCAACTCTGGGATTTCTTTGGAAGAAATGATGCTAAGGCTGAAACTCCAGTACTTTGGCCACCTCATGTGAAGAGTTGACTCACTGGAAAAAGACTCTGATTCTGGTGACTGGGGGCAGGAGAAGAAGGGGACGACCGAGGATGAGATGGCTGGATAGCATCACTGACTCGATGGACACAAGTCTGAGTGAACCCTGGGTGTTGGTGATGGACAGGGGGCCTGGCATGCTACGATTCATGGGGTCACAGAGAATCGAACATGACTGAGCAACTGAACTGAACTGAAATTGTTGCGACCTCTCCTCTCAAGATAGAAAATAATGGTAGACATTCTGCTTCCCAGTTGACTCAAGTGGTAAAGAACCTGCCTGTCAATGCAGGAGACATAAGAGACATGTGTTAAATTCTTGTGTTGGGAAGATGCCCCAAAAACCTATTGTCTTTTTCATGTATTTATTGTACTTTCACAACTTCTCATTTGTTAACTGTTATAGCCTGTTCTTGTTATTCTGTTGGAATGAAATTACTTATCAGTTATAGGAGCTCTTTGCAGAATAATATATTAACAACTTTTGATTCAAATTTTTTTTTAATTCATAGTCTATAGTTCAACTTTGATTACATTTACAATTCACTTTTGTCATGAAGATTTCTTTTTCCCCTAACCTTCCTTTATGGATTCTATATTTGTCTTATGTTTTAAGCTATAAAACATTTTTCTGTGACTATGGAGTAAAATCTAATGTATTTACTTACTGCCTTTGATATCTTTGATGTTAGATATTATGATAAAGTGGGGGAAAGTTGCCACTAGGCACTTCTTAATTAGAAAAAATGATGCATTAGAAAGCAGGACTTGTTAAGGACTAAATGCAGCCATCCTTGAGCCCGATATCCTCCACCCTGTAACTAAGTCTTTGTGCACCTTCTTTAGTTTCTCCGTGGTTCTTATTACAACTTGTTAGTTCATATTTATTAGTGTGTTTTTCTCTTTAATATCTATTTTCCCAACTAAAAAACCAGCTGAGAAGGAATGGACCCTCTTGTTTTATTCACTGGTGTACCCTCCAGACATCTAGAGCACATTGTTTGGCACATGATAGGGTTTCCGAAGTGTTAAGTATTAACACTTTTAATACTTAAGTGTTTGTATTAAATCCCTAATTAACACAAGGTGAAGTCAGGAGGTATCTCATGAAGAAAAGAACATGAGAATATAGAGACGTCAGCAGTTGAGCAAGTGGAAGAAAGGAGACCATTCCTAAGGTTTGGTTGGTGCCCTGTTCCAGTGATCTGGCGATATTGGTCAAAAACCGAGAATTATAAAAACACCTGTGTCCTTTGACTCAACAGTTTGTTACCTAGAAATGATCACAGGAAATTAAGTAAAGAGGCAATAAAAGCTTTACCTACAAAAATGTTCTTACTGTGTTATTTATAATGGTGGAGACTGGAAACAACAAAAAATATTTGGAAATAGTGTAGATGACAATAAAAGGACTGTTAAAATTGGAATATTAAAAATGATGAAATATTATCTAGTCATCACAATAAGGATTTCCAAAAATATGTGATGACCAATGAAATAGCCAGCATTAAAAGGGAATTGCAAAGATTTTTATTCAATATATTTTCCAAACATTTTACCTAGAATATGTGTTCCTTCTACAATTAGCAAAAAGTGAATATATAAAGACATATTTCTCAGAAATAATGTTGGCATAGTCAAGATTTTGTAAGGCATAAACCATTCACTAAATCATGCATTTATTATTATAATTAACGATGCTTTTTAATAAAGAATAGTCTCTTTAGGTAGCTACATATCACATTGGAGTTTGAATTTTCTAAGAATTTTTCATTCATTTGAAGACAGAAACCCAAAGTCTGAAACAAAGTGATAAATGACTAAATATGGTCTCCCCAGGCAGCTGGAGATGACAAGGTTAATATGGTCTAAAGGAAAATGAAAAATGTTTGAAAAGTATGAGTTTTTATGTTAGAAGGGAACATTTTGTTTTTCATTTCTCTTTGCTCATACCAAAAGCCTTATGGTAACCTAGCTGAAATGAACAAATTTGTCTCAAATAGAAATAAAACTTATAATCACTACTTACAAAGTACTTTTATGAAGCAACCAAAATAAAATAGTTGGTTGTCAGTTGGGTAATTACCTGGATAGAATTGAGATTTCAAGGAAGAAATAAAAGAAAACAATCTGAAGGGAAGAGTAGGAGGTTGAGACTGTCACCAACTCAAGTTCTATCATTAAAATAAACTCTTAGGTGACCAAAACTACCTCACTGGATGCCCTCCAACCCCTAGCACTCTTTTCCTCTGTATCTCCAGTGTTACAAATGATAAATCATGTTCTGCTATAACATATTGAGTTAAATATCAGCATTCAAAAAGTAAATGATCTTTTGGTGACTAGATTAAATAAACAGGAAAATATCTCATAAACTGCAGATTATTCAATAAAAAGAATTGAAAAAAAATACTTGTAGTGATAATCTTCATCTTTGTCTTAATCTGCAAACTGAAGTTTGTTTGGTTGTTTTTGCCCTTGTAGGAAGAGGTCACAGGTAGAGCTGTGATCTGTGTGTGTGGCTCAGTCGTGTCTAAATCTTTGTGACCCTATGGACTGTAGCCTGAACGACTTCTCTCTCTACGGAAATTTCCAGGCAAGAATACTGTAGTGGGTTGCCACTAGCAGATCTTCCTGACCCAGGGATCAAACTCGCATCTCTTGAGTCAGCAGGTAGATTCTTTACCTCTGTGCACCTGGGAAGCCCATTTAGGAAATCTTCATTGCCCATCCTGGCTCTGTTACTATTCAGCGGGGTAACTGCAGATCAGTCATTAAACCCCTCTGGACCTAATTTGCCTTTTTAGTTCAAAGAGAAGGTCTGGTTGGATAAAATCACTTTTAACTCTTACATTGAATAGTTTTTCATGGAGTAATTAATTTAGTACTGATTAATGAAAATATCTGAAGTAATAAAGACATTTAAAACTATCTCTTTGCAACCCCATGGACTGTAGCTTGCCAGGTTCCTCTGTCCATGGAATTCTCCAGGCTGGAATACTGGAGTGGTTAGCTGCCCCTTCTCCAGGGGATCTTCCCAACCCAGGGACTGAACCTAGGTCTCCTGCATTGTAGGTGGATTCTTTGCCAGGTGAGCTTCTAGGGAAACCCAATAAAAGTGTTAATACTATCTAATTTCACAAACATAGTATCAGTGAGCTACAGTAATTCACAAAGATTTAGTTAATACTCCATTCAATATCAAGTACTCACAGCCAGCCATGTTTAAGTTCTCAGATAGTCACCTTTTGTTTCACCATCTTAAATCATTTTTCCAAGATGTACACATAGTGCCTTTCTCATGAATCTGTGGAGCTTCAGGACAAAAATCATGGCTTAATCACCTGTATAGCTCTAGCATCTGGCACAGTATCTGATTCTTTAGTTGACAATTTACAGTATTTGTACACATAGTGCCTTTCTCATGAATCTGTGGAGCTTCAGGACAAAAATCATGGCTTAATCACCTGTATAGCTCTAGCATCTGGCACAGTATCTGATTCTTTAGTTGACAATTTACAGTATTTGTTAAATGAATGAGTTGATAAACCGACTTAAAAGCATACTTGTTTGTCTAGGTTTATGGATAATTCAGTTCAAATTTTTATTAGAAATAGGATTCAAACAAGTAAGAATAAATTATAAGTAAATAGCTGCTTTATTGATGTGAATTGAGAAGATAATGTCAAAGGAATTTTCTCTCCTGATTATTATCATAATATTATATAATCATGACTACCATCCATCCAGAAGTCATTTCATCTTGTAAAAACTGAAACTCTGTACCTCTTTAACATTAAGATCCCATTCCCGTGTCACTACTGATGGTAGCAACCATTGTATTCCTTGTCTCCAGGATTTTGGATACTTGTAAGTATCTCAATGACAAACTTAGACAATGTATTGGAAAGCAGAGACATTACTCCATATAGTCAAGTCTATGTTCTTCCCAGGGGTCTTGTACTGTTCTAAGAGTTAGACCATAAAGAAGGCAGGACACCAAAGCATTGACGCCTTCAGACTGTGGTGCTGGAGAAGATGCCTGTAAGTCCCTTGGAGAGCAAGGAGATCAAACCAGTAAATCTTAAGGAGATCAACCCTGAATATTCACTGGAAGGATTAATGCTGTAGCTAAAGCTCCAGTATTTTGGTCATCTGATGTGAACAGACAACTCACTGGAAAAGTCCCTGATGTTGGAAAAGATTGAGGGAAGAAGGGAAGAGGGCATCAGAAGATGAGATGACTGGACGGCATCACCAATGCAGTGAACATGAACTTGGGCAAACTCCGGGAGATGGTGAAGGACAGGAAGGCCTGGCATGCTCCAGTCCATGACGTTTCAAAGAATTGGACACAACTGGGTAACTGAACAACAACAATAAGTATCTCATATAAGTGTGATCATGCAATGTTTGTTTTTGTGTGTGTGACTAGCTGATTTCATCTAACATAATGTCCTCAAAGTTCATCTGTTCTATGCATATTTAAGAATCTCCTTGTGGCTCAGAGGAAAAGCATCTGCCTGCAATGCAGGAGACCTGGGTTTGACCCCTGGGTCAGGAAGATCCCCGGACAAGGAAATGGCAACCCAATCTTGTCTGGAAAATCCCATGGATGGAGAAGCCTGGGAGACTACAGTCCATGGGATCGCAAAGAGTTGAACACCACTGAGCAGCTTCACTTTCTTTTCTTTCTTTTCTTTTTAAGGGTGAATAATATTCTCTTGTGCATATATATGTACAACATTTTGCTTATCCATTTATCTCTTGATGCACACTGGGCTTGCTTCCAGTTTTTAGATACTGTGAATTGATCTCGCACTATGAGCCACAGGTTTGGAGTTAAAGAGAACTACTTCAAAAGAATGACAGACATTCCTTAAAGAATTTGGAGGACATAGGGACCTATACATAATTCAGAATTATAACAGTCTAAAGGCAAGAGGCTATGGCTAGAGCTTTGTGGTAATAGAGGGAAAGACTGGATATACTAGAAACATTCTGCACTTTCAGAGCTTGGCAAAAAAATTGCGTGTTTTCCATGAGTCATATGTAACTCCCAGGAAAGAGGGTTGGCTGTATACCATCTTGAAAGATTTCACATAAAGAACTTCTGTTCATTTAAAAAGACTGGAATCTCCCAGAGATGCAGCAACTGAGATCATTACCTCCTCTCAGATTATTTTCTATACCAAGAAACTTCTTGGTAGCTCTTACCGGGTATCTCTTAAGACATCTCAAAAATGCCTCATAAAAGAGAGTAACTGTGTATCTAAGGTTCTGACATCAGATTTTAATGTACCAGTCAAGTGGTATCTCCATTTCACCTCCCTGCCTCGTTAAAAAGCAGCTATAGGGTGCATACCTGTCTTTGCACATGCGTATGCAAGTGTGTGGGAATGTTTCTGTGTTGGGGAAAAAGTGAGGGGAAAGGTATAAAACTCTGACATGTCATTTAGTCTTCCTCTTCCTTTTTCAGATTTCTTATCCTGAAGGAAATCTTTTGGTATAGCAGAAATGTTTTAAATTGCAGTGTTTAGAGTTTTAAGTTAAGTTGAATTTTACCTGTAAGAATGGGTAAATCCTTCTTCATCTGTTAGCTACAGTGACAGGGAAAACAGTGAGCTATGCCTGGGATTTCATGTGGAAGAAAGGAGGGATCCACAGAGACCTGAAATGAGTTTTTGTGAGAAAGCCCGTTTATGAACTTATGTCTTAGATAGACAGAGTTTTTGTTCCAGGAGACTCTGAAGGGGTCTACAAGGCAGTCAGATATATATTTATGGAAAATCAGTGAGCACTGGTAAAGGGTTTATTATATTGTGTTCTAGTGAGAAGGGTAGAAAATTAAATCACTGAACTATAATCTCCTCAAGGGCAGGAAATACATTTAATCCAGCTAGGTTTAAATGATGCCTAGATTGAGGCTTGTAGCTATTAAATGCTAATAAATTTTAGTGAGTGTTGTTGAATAATAAAAACATAATTATAATTAATATTCAATATGGATCAGAAATTTATATATATTAATTTAATCCACACAGCTCTATGAGTTTAGAATTGTTTGCTCAAATGAAAATGAGACAATTGTAAAATGTAAAAAATCTTTATCAGTTGTGACATAGGCATATCATAAAATATCTGATAACATGTAAAACTTAAAATTTCTGATAAAACTTAAAAATTACAATGGGTTAATTTTTCTTGCTGAAACTTGTTTTTTGACAAAGACAATAGAAATTTTTACATATTTTCTGTAAGTTGAAGGAAGCCATGTTTTCTTTTAAGTATTAACTTGAGCTGAAATTATTTTTCTCAATAAAATATTATATTTTCTAATTTTTACATTATTTTCTTCTGATGTAAACTGTGCCAAATAAATTTTAATGGCTACAATAATTTTATTTATATTTATGGTTTATAATTAAATTTTTAAATAAAGGAAATCAATCACTTAAGAACTGATTCACCTTTTAACTGAATCCCCCAAAAGGAAATTAAGAGAATTCTAAGAATGCCATAAATTATCACTATAATCATTTGCTATCATTTTCCTTTGTCCTTTATTTTCTCCTACAGTTTGAAGTCCTCTTTTATTGGGTACGTGAAGGGATTCTGAAGCCAATAGGGGTAAACTGATACTATGGTTCCAGGCCTATCTTTCCCACCAGTCCCATCCAGTAATAGTCACACTAAATGACACTGCTGTGACTCAAAGTCTGAAACAAAGTCCCTGGAAGCATCTCATTAGCACTGAGAGACATTAGCCTGGGAAAGTCTTTTACTGTGTCGTGATAGCCTGCTGCTGCTGCTGCTGCTGCTGCTTCTAAGTCGCTTCAGTCCTGTCCGACTCTGTGCGACCCCATAGACGGCAGCCCACCAGGCTCCCCCGTCCCTGGGATTCTCCAGGCAAGAACCCCGGGAGTGGGTTACCACTTCCTTCTCCGATGCATGAAAGTGAAAAGTGAAAGTGAAGTCACTCAGCCGTGTCCGACTCAGCGACCCCATGGGCTGCAGCCCACCAGGCTCCTCCGTCCATGGGATTTTCCAGGCAAGAGTACTGGAGTGGGGTGCTGTTGCCTTCTCCGCATGATTGCCTAGGCCATCTAAAAAGCATTACATGATAATTCACAGCATTGATCAAGTTCTTACATCACATGCCATACTGAGTCAATGTTGAGAATGCCTTTGTTTTACAGGCCTTAGCTTTGACACACACACAGAACACATACACATGTATGTGTGTGTGTGTTCTATGTGTGTGTGTGTATAAATCTCCTGCGGCTTCTAAAGAATGATCATTGACATTCGTATATTTTTGTTGCGAATGTAAACTGAGACAATGTTTCCAGAGGATACATTCTAAAACTCAACTTTTATATTTGAACAAATAGTCAAAGAGTCTATATTATATTGCCACCCTATTTATTTAACTTATACTCAGAGTATATCATGAGAAATGCTGGGCTGGATGAAGCACAAGATGGAATCAAGGTTGCCAGGAGAAATATCAATAACCTCAGATATGCAGATGACAACACCCTTATGGCAGAAAGCAAAGAAGAACTAAGAGCCTCTTGATGAAAATGAAAGAGGAGAGTGAAAATGTTGGCTTAAAACTCAACATGCAGAAAAATAAGATCATGGCCTCTGGTCCCATCATTTCATGGGAAATAGACGGGGAAACAGTGACAGACTTTATTTTCTTGGGCTCCAAAATCACTGCAGATGGTGATTGCAGCCATGAAATAAAAAGACGTGTGCTCCTTTGAAGAAAAGCTATGATCAAACTAGACAGCATATTAAAAAGTAGAGACATTACTTTGCCAACAAAGTCCATCTACTCAAAGCTATGGTTTTTCCAGTGGTCATGTATGGATGTGAGAGCTGGACTATAAAGAAAGCTGAGTGCTGAATAATTGATGCTTTTGAACTGTGGTGTTGGAGAAGACTTAAGAGTGCCTTGGACTGCCAGGGGATCCAACCAGCCCATCCTGAGTGAAATCAGTCCTGAATATTCATTGGAAGGACTGATGCTGAAGCTGAAATTCCAATACTTGGCCACCTAATGTGAAGAACTAACTCATTGGAAAAGACCCTGATGCTGGGAAAGATTGAAGGCAGGAGGAGAAGGGGACAACAGAGGATGAGATGGTTGGACGGCATCACCAACTCAACAGACATGAGTTTGAGTAAGCTCCAGGAGTTGGTGATGGACAGGGAGGCCTGGTGTGCTGCAGTCTATGGGGTTGCAAAGAGTCAGACATGGCTGAGTGACCAAACTGAACTGAGGCCCTCCCTCTTCTAGATGCTGGGGACAGAGAATTGGATCTTCACAACAAATGCAGTGTTGTGAAGAACTGATGTACTTACATGATGGCAGGGGCATTATAAGAGGATGAAGGTGGAAGTGAAGAGGCTCTTTGAGGCCCAGCCTTCAGAACTGACACATTTTGTGCATTCCAATGGACAAAGCAAATCCTAAAGTCAGCATAAATTCAAAGCAGGAGAAATAGACTCTGGCAGACTCATCTAATATCATCAACAGTAAGATACTTTAACTTTCCCATAATATATAATGAGACTAAGGTCGAGATGACTGAGTGAAACTTATTTTTTTCAGTTTATTTTAATGTGTAATAACATAGACATTGACCCTATTATGTCATGCTATAACTAAAGAAGCTAGCTTATTTGAAGAAGTTGTAGATATTTCCTCCCACTTCATTCCCAAGGAGCTCTTATTCAAATTATAGGTCACTGAATACTTAGAACTGGAAAGATCCTTATATATTACCTGTATCACCAATCAGTTTATTGACAAGACAATAAGATCTAGAGAAATGAAGTAATTTCCCTAAAGTCACAAGGTAATGATAGAACTAAAGTTTTGACTCCAGACTCTCTGATCTTTGTATTACATCATGTTTCCTCTAAAATTTTATTGTAGCTCATGATTAAGGAAATGAATTAGTTACTATGTTATTTATTACCACAGTCATACTTTTTGGAAAACTGTGTGCAACCATGCTAAAGAGTTCAGTTGCTTAAACTGCAGACTGTCTGGGTTTAAAATCTGCTCTGCTATAGACTATAGTGGACACTATGGGTTATCTTGGACAACTAGTTTAGTTTCTCTAAACTTTAAACTTCCCATGTGCAAAAATTTGAAAATAATATGGCTTGCCTTCTGTTTTTCTTTTTTTATGATGATCAAATAAAGCCTAGCATACACAGTACTTTGACTGTCACAGATCATGCTTATTGATAAGGGTAATATTTATTTTAACAGTAATTTTACCAATGTGAAATTAATACACAGTGAAATTATCAGATCTTGAGTGTGCTTTTATGAATTTTACTAGTGTATGAGCCTGGGTAATAACTTTCCTAATCAGGAATATTCTTTTACCCCAGAAATTTTTCTTGTGATTCGACCATTGTAAGCAACCTCTATTCTGATTTTAATCACATGGTTTTCTTTTGCTTCCTGGAAGGTCACATAAATGGCACCATATAATACATGCTGTGGTTTGCCTAGCTTCTTTTAACATAATAACTTTGAGATTCAAGCATGTTGTCGCATGTATGTATGTGTGTGTATACCTATATGTAGATTATATATTTATATATGTTTGTGAAAATGAATTAATCATAAGATTACTCCTTAATCACGTTTTTCATTTTTTAAATATATACCCTTAAATCTGATTATACATTTTTCTATTAATGATATTCAGATTACTTCAAATATGAATCAATCTACACAATTCTTATACAGAGATTTTTGGAATATGCATACATTTATTTTTCTTTGATAAATATCTTGAAGTAAAATGACTTATTCATGTGGTAAGTGACTGTTTAACATTGAAAGAAAATGTCATAATTCTTTGCAAATACAATTACTCTTTTACATTCTTACTAGGAAATATGAGTTTTGGTTGTTTTATGCCCTCAAAATTTAATATTGTCACTTCTAATTTTAGCCATTACAGTCCACAAGAAAAGATATCATTGTGGTTTCATTTCGAATTTTCTTAATAAATGCTGTTGATGAGAGCTTTTTCATGTTCTTATTAGATACATACAACTTTTTTGGTCTGTTAGAGGACTTTGACCTTTTTTATTAGGTTGCTTGAATTTTCATTATTAAAATGAAGAATTTCTTCATGTATTCTGTAAACAAATCCTTTATTATTTATAATGCAAACATTTTCTGCCTGTATGTGACTTGCCTTTTCATTTTTAGTGTTCTTTTTATGAAGAGATATTTTTATTTTTATCAAGACCAGTTTATCAGTCATATTTTACATTTTCTACTTTATGCCTACTCTAAGAAATTTTTGTCTATCCCAGGGATATAAACATATTCTCTTTTCTTCTTAAAATTATTAATTTTAACTTTGGCATAAGAGATAAAATAAAGAGCAAATGTTATTTTCAACATTATGCTATTTGAAAATAATCTAATCAATTGTTTCAGCATCATTATTTTAAATCATTAATCTTCCTCCTTTGAAATGCCTCACCTTTACTGAAAATCAAATGAATATATATAGAACTTTTTGTTCTTTTTCTAGCTTTTTAAGTCAGACGCTTACATTATTGTTTCCAACCTTTCCTTTATCTATGTATTTTATAGTTATTAGCTTTCTTCTAAGGCTTGCTTTAACTCCACAAAATAAGTTTTGATATGTTGTATTTTCATTTTCATTTGTTTTGAAACATTTACAACTTTTCCTATGGGTTTCTTCTTTGATCTATGTATCATTTAGAAGTATTACTTTCAAAGTTTTTGAAATGTTTCTACATATAGTATCAATTTCTAATGAATTCTATTGTGGTTAGAGAATGTGTAAGCTTCCAAAATTTGATACTTATTGAAGCATATTTTATGAACAGTTGAAAATGATGTACCTTTTTACTTCACTCTTCAATGGTTGGGTATTATATTCTATAAATGTTAAGTCAGAGGACTTTTAATATCTCCAACTATGATTGTGAGCTGTATCTATTTCTCCTGTTTTGTCAGTTTTTGCTCCTATTTATTCTGAAGCTCTTTTACTGGGTGTGGAAAATTTTATAATTCTTATGTCATCTTGATGCGTTGATCTCTTTGTCATTGTAAGGAACACCTCTTTATCTCTTGTAATACTCCTTGTGGTTATGTTGGTATTCTGCCACAATTTTGCTATCTGCATTCTGTTTGTCTTTTCCCCGTTTGGTATTTTCTACCTTCCTTTATATTTATGAGGGTTTTTTTTTTTAATAGTATTTTTTGAATGATTTTTAGCTATCATTTTTAATATTACTTTTAGTGGTGCTTTAAAGATTACCATATTCACCTCTGTCTTATCAAACTCTATGTATAGTTGCCATATTATTTCTTGAAATAACCAAGCAATTATAAAGCTATAATTTTATTTACCTCCAACTCTGGGATATTTTGTGCAACTGTTGCCATGTATTTTATACATATATATGTTTTATAAGCTCCAAGATGCACTGTTAAAATTTTTGTATTAAAAAGTCAGGTGCTTTTTAAAAGAACAAATATATACATTTTATATACATATATTTATTTATATATAATATATATAATACTATATAATGTATATATAGTTTCCTCATATGTTGACCATTTTCAAGGTTCTTCATTTGTCACAGATCTGGGTTCCCATCTGTCATCACTTTCCTCAGCCTGAAGAATTTACCTTAGCATTATTTTTTTATCTCATCTTTGCTGGTGACAAATTCTTTCACTCTTCCTTTATTTGAAAAGGTCTTTTTCCCCCTTACTTTTCTGACAGATCTATATACTGGATATTTGATTCTATGTATAGTTTATTTTCAGCACATTAAATGTCTCATCCACTGTTTCCTGACCTCAATTGTGTTGATCTGTTTTTGCTTTATTTTAGGTTTCTTTGCCTTGTTGCTCTTTCCCTTCAAAAACAGGTATCTAAACAAAGTTTGTGTGTGGATCTGGACTCTAACTTTTCTGTTGTTACCTTGTTTCTCTGATTTCTCCCTTAATTTAAGCTGCTCGGTGGAAGAGTTAATTAACGTTGTTGCCTTCTGCTGATGTTAATCATCCTATATCTCTGCAACTGTTTCCTAGAATGAAACTTTCCATGCTAAAACCAAAGAAAGTGAAAAGTGAAAATGTAGTTGCTCAGTCGTGTTTGACTCTTTGCAACCCTGTAAACTGTAGCCTACGAGGCTCCTCCGTCCCTGGGATTCTCCAGGCACAAACACTCGACCTTTTCCAATCCAGTTTCCTCATTTTATGGTCAAATCTTCATCACGTTTTGCCCATTTTTGCTAACTTTCTAGGACTTTATATCGTTTTTATTTAATGATTTGTCCACAATTTATAAATGTTATCTGCTTAATGGTTGGCCTACTTCATCATTAGTAGAACTAAAACCTAAGTAATTTATTTTAATTCTACAAGTGATAAGAGATTTGATGTTGACAACCAAATTGATCCAACCAACTTTAGACTTCATAATTCACTTCTGGGTATAGTAATGACAATCAGTTCAGTTCAGTCACTCAGTCATATCCGACTCTGTGCAACTCCATGAATTGCAGCACGCCAGGCCTCCCTGTCCATCACTGACTCCTGGAGTTCACCCAAACTCATGTCCATCGAGTTGATGATGCCATCCAGCCATCTCATCCTCTGTCGTCCCCTTCTCCTCCTGCCCCCAATCCTTCTCAGCATCAGAGTCTTTTCCAATGAGTCAACTCTTCACATGAGGTGGCCAGAGTACTGGAGTTTCAGCTTTAGCATCAGTCCTTCCAAAGAACACCAGGACTGATCTCCTTTATAATGGACTGGTTGGATCTCCTTGCAGTCCATGGGAATCTCAAGAGTCTTCTCCAACACCACAGTTCAAAAGCATCAATTCTTCAGCACTCAGCTTTCTTCATAGTCCAACTCTCACATCCATACATGACCACTGGAAAAACCATAGCCTTGACTAAACAGACCTTTGTTGGCAAAGTAATGTCTCTGCTTTTCAATATGCTATCTAGGTTCGTTATAACTTTCCTTCCAAGGAGTAAGCATCTTTTAGTTTCATGGCTGCAACCACCATCTGCCATGATTTTGGAGCCCAAAAATAAAGTCTGACACTGTTTCCACTGTTTCCCCATCTATTTCCCATGAAGTGATAGACCAGAAGCCATGATCTTCATTTTCTGAATGTTGAGCTTTAAGCCAACTTTTTCACTCTCCTCTTTCACTTTCATCAAGAGGCTTTTTAGCTCCTCTTCACTTTCTGCCATAAGGGTGGTGTCATCTACATATCTGAGGTTATTGGTAGTTCTCCTGGCAAACTTGATTCCAGCTTGTGCTTCTTCCAGCCCAGTGTTTCTCAATGACAATAGTAATAGTAATAATAATAGCAGAATATCAAATTAAAATAATCTTCATTCAGATAAAATTAATTTACCAAACAATTCTCCAATATATTGACAATGGCTTGTTTGAATAAGAAGATGCAGGTGGTAGTTTTTTTCTCTCTACTTTCTAATAATTTTAAAATTTTAGTGTAAGTTGTGGTTCAGTTGGTAAAGAGTCTTCCTGCAATGTGGGAGACCTGGGTTTGATCCCTGGGTCAGGAAGATTCCCCTGGAGAAGGAAATGGCAACGCACTCCAGTATGCTTGCCTGGAAAATCCCATGGATGGAGGAGCCTGGTGGGCTACAGTCCATGGAGTCACAGAGTCCGATGACTGAGTGACTTCACTTTCACTTTTCATACAGCAATATATATATTGCTTGCAGTGAAAATATGAACATATTTATCAAATTATGATTGTTTAAATATGCATCAATTGGAGAAGGAGATGGCAGCCCACTCCTGTGTTCTTGCCTGGAGAATCCCAGGGATGGTGGAGCCTAGTGGGCTGCCGTCTATTGGGTTGCACAGAGTCAGACATGACTGAAGCGACTTAGCAGCAGCAGCAAATGTGCATCAAACATAAACTTAAAAATGGATAAGAATAAAAGGTGATTATACTCATAACTAGAAGGTGATTACAAAAATTACTAGATGAAGTCTCATAAATACCAGTGAATATGTATGTGGTTAAATCTTAGAAAATATATTAAGATACTATTTTTTTTTCAAATAGCCACCAGATAGGAAAGATCCACCAAGGCAAACTGCAACTTGCAAGCCACAAAAAGCATAGTTAAAATTGTACCCAGATATTATAATAGTATAATTCCCTTTATAGATTTGTCTTAATATGCTGGCATGGATTCCATTATTGAAATAACTTATAATTTACAGGGATCATTATGATACCAGTAAGGAATCAAATCTGAATTACTACTTTGTGAATGTGATAGCATTCATTCTCACTGCTTCACTATGCTTGTCACTAAATTCAAAGGAAAAAAATAACTTACATTGGAAAATTGGAAATGTTCTATTTGGTAGAAGACAGAATTGTCACATCAGTTTTTATTTGCAGCTTAATGGTCTGTATATCAGTTCAGAGTGGCCTCCTGTGTATTTGAAAAATTAAGATATTTCTTATAAATGTATTCCTGTTTCCTCTGGCAACTGACTGGAACAGAACAGTGGCAACGCCATTCAAATGGGGTACAAGCACTCCAGCGTGCATGGTTTCCACTACTATACTGATTTAGGACTAGCTCTTCCTTTACTTTTTACACTTATCTCACTTGCTTGGTTTTTGTAGGAATGTGAACATGTAAGATTTGGCCTACAAAAATATGATAGAATGTCTTAACTGAAAATAAATACACAGCTATTAACAACATAGACTTGTTTTCTAAAAAAAAAAAAAAAAAAAGTATAAATATAAGGAGGGCCAAAATTTTTCACAGTGCAGTAAGGAATAAGAAAATTGCAAAGGAAGACACTTTCATTTTTTTCTGTCTCTAATTTAATCACCACCAAAAAAAAAAAAAAATTGACTGCTACATGTGAATGCTGTTGTTGTTTTAATTGGATTTTGTTCAAATGCCATAAATAACTGCCTAAGTTCTGAAGGCATGCACGTTTCCAGGCATGTCTGTTAGGCATTTTTTGCTTTAGTGTCAGAATATGTTTCCTCAGTCTAAAGGAAGCCAACAGTTCTCTCTACTGTTGTTAAGTATATTTTATGTTTGCAGATGAAGTGTGCATCTACTCATCCCATGTTCTATTCCTGTGCATCCTGGACTCTTTACTCAAGTTCCCTACCTGGAAGACTTTCTTGTAGAAGAGGCACTGGTTTTGGACTGGCTCCCTGCTGTGTTCCAGGAAGGGGTCTGATTGGTCCTCTTCACTTGGAATTTTTTCACAAACATCTTTGCTATGGTCTCAGTGTTGCACGAACCTTGAAACACTCCTCCACTTGCTTCTCCATGATGAGAGAATGGGGTTTCCTCTGCAGTGGATGAACTAAGTTGACATAAAAGGATATCTCCCATGTATTAGTATCCATGGTAACATTCTAGACAAGAAAGAAACGTGCTAACACCACTCTTCCACTCCAGAAATTTTCAGAATTATCACCAAGCAGAACAACAACAAAAGTCCCCACAGAGTAAACAGAATTCCCTTTATATTGTTGATGTCATCTTGACCTTCCCATTTATCCACCATCCTTTCAAGAAGCAGCCCCTATTCTGTGGTCTATAGTCTTTAGGCAGCTATATTCATGCATTTATATTTATATTATTTAACATCCAAGTAGTTTATATCTTTACACTTTCACTAGGGATGGAGAGCAGAAGGAGGAGGAGTGAATACTAAGGAGCATAGATTCTTCTTGTTTTGTAATTCTATCAATGTTTTCTCCCTTCATTCAAGTTAAAAATTCACCGAATCTGTTTTCTTAATGGATAGTTTACTGAGAAACAACCACTCCTCCCCCAGCACCTGCTCCCCGTTCCCCTACGATGTAACCATGATTTCTAATGTTGCATGATTTTAAATAAGGATTCTTGGCAGATTTGAAGAGACACCTTCTGTCACTGGTGATATAGTATACAAATTGCTAAAGCGTCTCTTGTCCCCAGGAAAACCTCCCTTTGCGTGCATGTGTGGCACCAAAGGGTTAAACAGCGCTGGAAAGACACCACGCATGTGTTAATTCCTTCTGCAGCAGCACGCATCGCTTCCACTTTGACCTCATAGTTAATCTGCGTGATGGTTAATCACGCAGAGACTCGAGTATTTCTTTTAAACAGATACACACCCCCAACACACGTACCTACTTGCTGCCCTCTAAAAGAAAAAGCAAAGCAAAGCAAACAACTAAACAAACCTAAAACGATGGACCTGGGAGAGTATGTGTGAATGGTGGTGGCGGTGGAGGGGGCATGAATATGTGTAAGAGTGTGCCCGCGCTTCTCATTCTCTTATTTGTCTCCTATGCGTCTCTCCCTGTCCCTCCCCCTGCCTCAATTATTCCCCTAGACTTGAAAGCTGCTCCCTGAGCTGATGCTTTGATGGTATCTGCAAGCGTTTGTGCTGAGGTTATTTCTACCCCCTGAATATTAATTCCTGAAGCTGGTAGCAATACAGTTCCCCAGTGACGGACCTACTAGAGGCAGGTGGGGGGAGCCACCATCAGATCATAAGCATAATAATAATACAAAGGGGAGGGATTCTTCTGCAACCTAGAGGCTAGAGGCAGGGGAGAAAAAAAAAAAAAACCCAACACGATGAGTTTGACAAATATATGGAGCACAGGAAGCTCAGTCTACTCGACTCCTGTATTTTCACAGAAAATGACGGTGTGGATTCTGCTCCTGCTATCGCTCTACCCGGGGTAAGATATGCCCTTTTCGGCGTCGTTTTGTTTCAGAGAGGTGGGGGAAGGGGGTGGGGACCGAGGAGCTAGGGAGACCACCCAGATTTAAAAGACTCTTCTGGGATTTGGGGCTTTGTTATTTAGGAGAATGTGAATATGTGGGGCAGGAAAAGGAGGGAGAAAAAGGAAGGTCACTTTCGTTTATTTATTTATTTAATGGGTTTTATTTCTTTCTTTTAGAATGGAAAAGCTAATGCCGTAAAGACTTTGCGTTTGGGGAGTAGCATTTTGATAGTACTGCAATCTGATGTCTAGGTGGGCTGTGCTGATACATGCTGGCATTTGAGGCCATGTTGGAGGCGTTTGGGTGGGGGTCTGGAAGAGAAAACTACAAATGGGGTCCTGGCGTACACCCGGCAGATGTGTTTGTCTCTGTGTGTGTTGGGGGATGGGTTCTGCTCCTGTGACCAAAGTATCTCTTGTTTCTGCACCTGAGCATTCTTAAGATCGGTGAGCCAGGTTTTCTATCCAGCCCCATTGACCTGGCAGCAGACTCCCTGGTCGGGTAACATGGTTCAGCACCAGGGACAGCAGTCCTGTCAGGGCCAAAGGAAAAGAAGCTGTCTAATCCCATAAGACAACTTTATATTTACACAGGACGTTGTCATAGTAAAGACAGGATGCCGATGGAGCGAAGGAGCACTAATGATGTCTGGGGACCCTGCTTTGATTATCCTTTCCCCCTCCTTGAGATAGGAGGGGGACTAGGGCATGGGGTGGAGAATGTAATTAATGCATGGAGGGATATAGGTCTGGAAAAGAGTTGGCTTTGCTGCAGTGTTGAAAAATATGCTGAGCCAGGTAAATATGATGCCAAATTGGGAAGTTAGGCATTAATGTCTTAAAGCCTTATTGCACTGAATGGAAAAGATAGGAAAGGATTGTGTTGTGAAGTGTTTTGCACCTGTTTTTTTTTTTTAAACTTCATTGTACCAAAGATATCAAGGAAATATCCCTTCACATATAGTTCATCATTTATCCACCCACAAAAACAACCCCCTGACCCAACACACAGAATCAGGATTTCCAGCCAGATCCAAAGGCAGGTTAGAGGTCTATTGTACTTATATTAGGTGCACTCTTCTTTACTGTCACTTTGAGACAAAACTCTAAAAATACCACCCCTAACCCTTACTCAAAAAAAGAAAGAAGAAAAACTAGCTATAGAAGAAATCAAGCCATTGCCTAAGGTTTTCCTGGGAGTTGACACTGTTATTTAGTAGTTGTAATAAAGGGAGATAAAAGAGATGAAGGTTAAAATATTTTTTTATTTTATTGAAAAGCTAACTTTGCTGATCCTGCATTCTCTGGAGTAGATAATGAGAGGAAAAGATTTCAGTAAAAAGGAGACCCAAGGAAAACAAAGGTGAAAGTCTCTCTTTGGAGTTTCCAAGTAGACAGAGGGGCCTGCTTAATCTACCAGTACTTTTCATACCTTCCTGCATTACTATAAAAATTGAATGTATTTTCTTTAAGAGTATCAGATTAAGTAGCTTTCTCAGAAGAGGGCCTTTTACTGAAAATAGTTTATGTGTTATGCATTTTAGTGGCATGCTGGAAAAACAATGTCTTTAGTTAAAAATTACACACATTTTACCATTTAATGTAGTATGTAACCTTTAATTTGTTTCAGAAATGAGGGAATTTACAGTTACTTGTTGATAGAAAAACATCATTCTCTTGTTCCTGCTATTTATGAAACCTGTGGATTAAAATACACTTTCCTTCCCACACACTTATATTCATTTTAGTAAGCAACTTTATACTTAAACAGATGAGTATATTTTTATGTATTTTATCTCCAAGGGACTTATTTTAACCAAAAACATGAAAATTTATTATTATTTGTAAGAGTATCCTATTACTAAGAAAAGTGTCCTACCTTTTCTTAGTAATGACAGAGAATGGAGTCATTGTAGCTTGGTGCAAAGAATGTGATCAGAGTTTCAGTTTGTTGCAATCCCATAAAAGGGGAAAAAAAGCCATTTGAATGGCTGAATAGAACTGGATGAAAATAGTAGCTTTGATCTCTGAAGCTGATCCTGAAGAAGGATAGCAAGTGACTAGAAAAATGTGAGTTTCTAGGAGAAATTCAAAAAGGTTTTTGGGTAAACAGTAGTGGTAGAATCAGAAATTTGAAGGAATATTACAAAAATTAATGACTTTATTTACATAACTTCAGAGAATAAATTTCCCTCATTAAAAATGACTAAATTAATTAGATTGTATCTCTACAAAAGTAAAACAAGGGGGAATATGAATCATTGGCATAAGAATGTTTATAGCTAAAAGTCTCTTATGTGGGGGATAATCAATTTTGAAACCCCAAACTATCTAAACTGTTACATATCTTTTATACAATGCTATCATATGAATCATCTGGGAAACTTTCTAAACTTGTATGATTCTTGAACCAAATAAGCTTGTTGTTTCCTATTTTTCCAAATTTTCCACTTGGCCTTGTTAAAAAGAAAAATCAAAATTACTTCCTCAGCATATTTACTTGCTTATTTATAGATATAATATTTCAAGTAGTGTCTACCCTGAGACAAATATCTATCTAAAAAAAAAAAAAGAGAGAGATATTTATCACTCAGTATTTTCCAGGATGCAGCTGCCTACTACCTTCTAGACAAAACATCTGGATGGTAGGTAGAAATTTAAAAATCAGCTTTTAATTTAGTTACATAAATGCACCTGATATCTTAGACTCAGTTTAGAATAATCTCCTCAGGATAATTGAATTACAAACTATTTAGCGATGGAGGCCTCTGTTCTATACATTTTAAAATTTGCATCATATCAACAAGGATTTCTCTTCAAACTGGAAGAATGTAAGACTGAGTTTAGAGATTTTATCTTTGTCATAAATATTACTTTGCTAGGACCATGACTAGAATAACTTCCTAGGAATTCCAAGACAGACTTTCCACAATTTAAGTACAAATAGGCTTTACCAGGGCTTTCCTGATAGTTCAGTTGGTAAAGAATCCACTTGCAATGCAGGAGACCCTGGTTCGATCCCTGGGTTGGGAGGATCCCCTGGAGAAGGGAATGGCTACCCACTCCAGTATTCTGGCCTGGAGAACACTACTGAGTGACTTTCATAGGCTTTACTGAAATGACATAATACTTACTGAAGAGAAGCAGAATTTGCCAACCCAAAATATGCCTCTTCAGCATAAGGATTATTTTAGGCTTATTATTTTTAACAAACAGCAAATACAGGTGTGAAGCTTAAAATTGAGTAGAAGTTACCTTTCATAAGAGGCATTCAAATAACAGAAGCCTCCATTTTTATGAGTGTCTCCATCCCTGTACCAGAAAGAAGAGTGTGGCTAAATAGCTAGAAACTTACCAATGGTGAAGGCAGAGACTTGAACCTGCCTAACCATTATCCTCTTGTTGACAGTGCTTTACTCAATAAGTGCCCTTAACTGGCTCCCCCGGCTCACAACATCTTTTGTCTTTAACCAGACATTATATGTAAGGAGGTGGCTTGGGCCATTTGAAGGACTTAGCTTTCCTGGGTGTCTCCTATGTATACAGAAAGTATACATTTTATTACATTTCTGTTTGCTTTTTTTTTTCTTTTCTCTTGTGAATCTTATTAATGCAATGATGTCTCAACCAAGAATCTACAAGTGTAGAAGGAAAATTATTTTCCTCCCCTACATGACTGTCCAAGATCAAAGACCTTGGAAGACTGGGAAAAACTATATAGTCAGCGCATTTCAGGAACTGTTTGACCATCACAGGTGTCCAAACACTTTAAGTGCTTAAAGATACAAGATTTCAGTTGTGGTGGGCACATTTCTTATTCAGGCAATCATGAAAGAAAGAATTCATCCTCCTGCTACTGGTTATAAGAAGTCCATGTGGGTTATAAAGACTTATGTGACTTCTTCAAAGTCAGAAACCAAAGAGTTACAATGTAACATCAATTTCAGATTTTCCGGTCTACTTCTGTCATGTGTATACATACACTGAACCAGATTTTACATATAAATATTAATATATAATATAGATTTTAATGAACATATACAAAGTTATACAATCTATTTCAATGCATAAAATATATTTATTTTATATCATGTGTATATATATATACACACACACACACACACCTACACACAAAATTTTACAAACATTTGTTAAGTAGTTTTTGTCAACCACATTGACTTGGAAACCAAGATTATAGAGACATTAGACTTGCTTAAAAGCAACAGATAATTAGAAGTAACAAAATAATGATTAAGTATGTATGTGGATAGAAATAGAGATTTGTAACGATAAACGTGTACATTCATATACACTTCACGCCATCCTGGGGCTTGTTCCTGTGTCGCTTGGTGGGAGTTTTCCAGGAACCAGGTGTGGCTCTCACTCCAGTTAATGGCACTAACTTCCACCCGCCCTCCTCCTCCCAGCCCCGGCACTGCTGGTAGCAGTGAGTTGAGGTGAGCTCCACGCATGACCTGCCAACTGCCGTGGATGCAACTGGAGCTTTCTCGCTTCTGTGGCTGCCAGCACTCACCACCTACTTATCATCTCATCGCTTTGCCCCCAGACCCCTTCTGGAGCAGGATCCCAGAAGGCCTGTCACCTCCCTGCCTTGTCTCTTGGGCCCTAGCCACTCTGACCTTGATGCGTCCTTTGCTAAATATGACTTTTCTGTATAAATAAAAGGTCATTTGGCATGTTCTCTCAAAAAAATATTTTAGAATTATATGTTCATACATGATAATGGTAACTGGTTACATTTTATATCTGTCACTATTTTCCAAATTTTGTTTTCCGTTTTGTTTTTTTCTTCTGATTTTTTCCCTCAGGTTCATTTGCTCAGTACTGCTTACTTATAAGTGTAGTTAACCGATCAATTTTAATTGTTATAACTATCTGATTCTACCATCATACAGTAGAAGCTAGTATGGCTATACATTCTATTAGCCCACTAAATAACTTTAAATATTGATTTTACCTAGTAGTGTGGCTTGAGGCCCTCAGTCTGCATCAGTCACTCCCTTTTAAAATTTATCTTGTACTTTTGATTGAAAACCCTAAAAGATATGCTTAGAAATAATCCAGCATTCAGTTATTTTATTAGTTTAATAACATATTAAATGATATTATTTAATAGCTGGGACAAATGTTTAGAAAGTGTATTTTCTTAATGGTTATGTGTAACTAAAGCATAGTTTAACCTGCAATTCAGTCATTACCCAAAAAGTTAACCTCTTCTTGTCATCCCATTTTCAAAAAAACTTTGTCTTCTATTGAGAAAATTTATAGGATGACTTGTTGAATGTTGTCTCATAGTTTTCCCACAAAAATTCTATATTGAGGCAACCATACTGAATATGAAAGTAGAAAAAAATGCTGCTGCTTCAATATCTGGATATCTTTATCTTCAGTGTGTAGATATTTAAAGTTAACAGTTTTAATCACATCAATCATACAAGCAACAGCTTGATTAACTTCTTTGGTATGTGAAAAACTTAAAGTGCTTTTTTTTCATTTCTAGAGGAAAACAATTTATACTTTCCAGATATTGGAGCTTTTTTTCCTGAGACTATTGGCATGCACACTTTCTCCTATAGCTTTATAAGTTAGATGAGGAAAATAATATTTTACTTTTCTGACTTTTGAAAACAAGAAAATGAATAGTTCTGAAAATAGTCCAACTCTTCCTGAATTTTGGTGGTGGAGTAGGGGCTAAGATTTCCCCAGTCATATATTTCTAGTGCAATACACCACACCATTTACCTACAGTCTTCCTTTTTCTCTGTAAAAATAAGAAAAAAACTTGGATTATTTTGAGATGTAAAAGACTTCTCTAGTTTGCTTTACTAGGAAGGTTATTTGCTCTTCATTTCTTCCGTATTCTAGAGAATATGTATCTTTTAAAAGGAAACCAAAAAAATCACTTTTAAGTTACAGATTAGTGATTTAGGGTAAAAAATAAAATTTAACTCCAAATCACATTAATCCCTACAGTATAAAATAAGAGAGCAAATATGGTAATAATTCTATATTATTATGAAATAATTATGTAACTCTCAAGATAAAGTGCTATGTAAATGCTAAATAAGTAGTCTTGATATTACATTCTCTACTCATTTATAAAGAAAACCATATGAATACCAAATAACATAATAGTGGAGAAAACAAAAGATGCTTTTAAGCCAAGGTCCTTGAAATAATTGAAACCCTGCCATGAACACAAGTATCGTAGTAGAACCAAAGTCTATGTAGTGAGACAGATAAATAACAAATTCTATAATTTATTTGCTGCTGCTGCTGCTGCTGCTAAGTCGCTTCAGTTGTGTCCGACTCTGTGCTACCCCATAGATGGCAGCCCACCAGGCTCCCCTGTCCCTGGGATTCTCCAGGCAAGAACACTGGAGTGGGTTGCCATTTCCTTCTCCAGTGAAGAAAAGTGAAAAGGGAAAGTGAAATCTCTCAGTTGTGTCTGACTCTTAGCAACCCCATGGACTGCAGCCTTCCAGGCTCCTCTATCCATGGGATTCTCCAGGCAAGTGTACTGGAGTGGGGTGCCATTGCCTTCTCCGATAATTTACTTAGGCACATTTAAATTAAATGGCCAAAACAAACTGAATATAGCTTGTCAATATAACCATGGTAGAAAGAAATAAATGCCCTATTTGTGTTCTTTTGTGTGGGTTAACAGTCCCTTTTAATAAATTGCTTTGAAAACACATTTGAGATACAATAAGTAAGGGAAAAGCTCTAGATATAAACTATAGAAGTGACTAGTATTTCAGCTAGTTCTATGCTAGTAACTGGGTATATAAATAACTATGAGGTAGCAGAAGCCATAATTCTGTCCTCATGGAGTTTGCAGTCTCATGGGGTGGCAGGCAGTGATCAAAGTTTTACCTTAGATAAATACTATACAGCAAAGTCATATGGTGCTATGAGACACTATGACAGTTTTCTAACTGGTGAAAGCATAGGGCCGAGAAATTAAGTTAGCTCTACAAACTAGCTAAAACTGGTCTACAATCATCTCATTTGTTGATTTTAATATTTCAGCATCCTTTTCTTTGTTATAATAGTTTTTGCTGTGTTTGTTTGTTTGTTTTTTAACCTCAGTTGAAGAGGGTTTTTTTCACTTAATAATGAGTGGTATTTTTTAGAAGAAAAGTGGTGAAAATTTTTTTAATGTTCTAAAAACAATTTCTTTGTTTACTATTTAAAAGTTATATAGTAGACTAGAACTATATTAAGGATAATTAAATAATGTAATACATCATATGTGACATTATTTTAACACAAACTAAATTTGCCAATCAATGGCCAGTTGAAAGGCTTATGCTCTGCTCAGCCCCATCCAGTAAGTAGGCCTTCAAGTTACGGATGCGTAAAAGTAGATTGTCAATCCAATATAGTCAACTACGTCAAATTGGGAAAAACAGACACACGCACACAGCCATCTTAAATATAAATACCTGTTGAGCATCAATTAACTTCAGAGTTGGATACAATATGATAAAAAACAGAGTTTTGAAGATTTTAAAATTATGTGCAAAATGTACTGTGTATGACCTTTAAAAATATGTACAGAAGGAGACTGTGGGGCATGCAGGATTTCAGTTCACACACCAAGAATTGAACTTGGGCCATGGCAGTGAAAGCCCAGACTCCTAGCTACTAGGCCACCGGGGAATTCCCTCTGTTACTTTTCAATAATAATAAACTATAATCTTGCAGCAAGAGAATAGATGCTAGGAATTATGTTAATAAATTATCAATTTTTAAAATCCATTTTACCTATTTTATTCTAGTATCTCCTCCCTTCATCTAAGTCTTAGAATAAGCAAGTATTTATTTAGTTTCTTTTAATAATCATCATTCTAAAAGCCTGATGTCCTATACTTATGAATGTACACACAAATCTGCAACTTTGGATAATGCCTTTTTAATCTTATGAAATATATGAGAAATTGAGTAAATATATATTCTTCTTAAATAATTCCAAATGGAAGAATAAAGCCTTTTAAATTTGAGGTGGTGGTGGTTGGTGGTGGTAATAATTTGAAGTAGTAATCATATATTTCTTATTTTTAATGGAAAACTATTTTTCCATAGTAGTTCTTAGAAGGAAATTTTAAAGTGATTTTTAAAGTCAATAGCAATATCTTGATAATTCCAGGTAAAAATTATTATTTAACCAAATTATCTCCCTGTAACTTTGTTATTAAACACCTTCATTCTTTACTTTAAAATCAGTTCTTAATAATTTTCAGAAAAAACTTCCAAATTTAAAAAAGTATACATTTGAACTTGATTATTCATTAACTTAATCAACAAATATTGAATTATTTAAATAATTACTTTATAAGCTTCATAAGAATTGATGGTTTTGAACTGTGGTGTTGGAGAAGACTCTTGAGAGTCCCTTGGACTGCAAGGAGATCCAACCAGTCCATTCTGAAGGAGATCAGCCCTGGGGTTTCTTTGGAAGGACGGATGCTAAAGCTGAAACTCCAGTACTTTGGCCACCTCATGCAAAGAGTTGACTCATTGGAAAAGACTCTGATGCTGGGAGGGATTGGGGGCAGGAGGAGAAGGGGACGACAGAGGATGAGATGGCTGGATGGCATCACGGACTCAATGGACGTGAGTCTGAGTGGACTCCGGGAATTGGTGATGGACAGGGAGGCCTGGCGTGTGCGATTCATGGGGTTGCAAAGAGTTGGACACAACTGAGCGACTGAACTGAACTGAACTGGAGCTTCATAGACCTATTATTTCATTAGTCAAATTATAATAAATTAGAAAAATTTAGACACTTTTAGCTTATTCTACATCAAGATAATTTTTATTTTAATTTTTAGAACTTTAAAATTTTTTTTATTTTATATTGGAATATCATTTATTACCAATGCCTCCTTAGTTTTAAGTGTGCAGCAAAATGATTCAGTTATACTTATACAAGTGTCTATACTTTCTCAGGAGAAGGCAGTGGCACCCCACTCCAGTACTCTTGCCTGGAAAATCCCATGGGTGGAGGAGCCTGGTGGGCTGCAGTCCATGGGGTTGCGAAGAGTCGGACATGACTGAGCGACTTCACTTTCACTTTTCACTTTCATGCATTAGAGAAGGAAATGGCAACCCACTCCAGTGTTCTTGCCTGGAGAATCCCAGGGATGGGGGAGCCTGGTGGGCTGCCATCTATGGAGTTGCACAAAGTTGGACACGACTGACGTGACTTAGCAGCAGCCTCATATTTTCTCAATTCCTTGCCCATTTAGTTTATTAAAGAATGTTTAGCAGAGTTCCTTGTGCTATATACAGTAGATCCTTGTTGGTTATCTATTTTAAATACAGCAGTATGTACGTGTCAATCCCAAACTCCTGATCTATCTCACCTCCTTGACCTTTCCCACCCTGGCAACTGTAAATTTATTTTCTACTTCTGGAATTTGTTTCTGGTGTGTATATAAGTTTATTTTCATCAGATTCTGCATATAAGGGCTTCCCTGATAGCTCAGTTGGTAAAGAATTCACCTGCAATGCAGGAGACCCTGGTTCAATTCCTGGGTTGGGAAGATCCACTGGAGAAGGGATAGGCTACCCACTCCAGTACTCTTGGGCTTTCCTTGTGGCTTAGCTGGTAAAGAATCTTCCTGAAATGCAGGAGACCTGGGTTCCATCCCTGGGTTGGGAAGACCCCCTTGAGAAGGGAAAGGTTACCCACTCCAGTCTTCTGGCCTGGAGAATTCCAAGGACTATAGAGTCCATGGGGTCAGAAAGAGTCAGACATGATTTAGTGACTTTCACTTTCTTTCTGCATATAAGCAATTTCATATGATATTTATCCTTCTCTGTCTGTTACTTCACTTAGTATGATAATCTCTAGGTCCATCCATGTTTCTGTAAATAGCATTATTTCATTCTTTATAATATCTGAGTAATACTCAATTGTATATATGTCCCACATCATCTTTACCCATTCATCTGTCTATGAACATTTTGGTGCTTCCACATCTTTGCTATTGTAAACGGTGAGGCAGGGAACACTGGGGTGCATGCATCCTTTAAAATCAAGTTTTTCTCCATATACATGTACAGGAGTGGGATTGCTAGTCATATGGTAGTTTTATTTTTAATTTTTAAGGAACCTCCATACTGTTTTCTGTAGTGGCTGAACCAATTTACATTCCCATCAGCAGTGTAGAATGGTTCCCTTTTCTCCCCACCCTCCCCAGCATTTATTGTTAGACTTTTTGATGATGGCCATTCTGACTGGTGTGAAGTGATACCTCATTATAGTTTTGATTTGCATTTCTCTAGTAATTAGCAATGTTGAGCATCTTTTCACATGCCTTTTGGCCATCTGCATGTCTTCTTTGGAGAAATATCTATTTAGGTTTTCTGCCTATATTTTAATTGGATTGTTTGTTTTTTTGATATTGAGCTGCATGAACTGTTTGTAAATTGTGGAAATTAATCCCTTGTCTGTTGCATCCTTTGCAAATATTTTCTCCCATTCCATGGGTTGTCTCTTTGTTTTGCTTATGGTTTCTTTTTCTATGCAAAAGCTTTTGAGTTTAATTAGGTACCATTTGTTTTGTTTTGTTTTTTCCTTCATTACTCTAGGAGATAGATTGAAAAAGATATTGCTGCAGTTTATGTCAGAATGTTCTGCCTATGTTTTCCTATAAGAGTTTTATAGTGTCCAGCCTTACATCAGGTCTTTAATCCATTTTGAGTTTATTGTTGTTTATGGTATAATTTGTAAACTAAATTATCTCAGGGAAGTCCCTTAACCCTATAACCACCATTTGTTTTATATCTGTAAGATATTTAATTGATACTGATATATTGTGATAGGTGATGTTCACCCCTAATAATTGGGAGAGTGAATGGTAATAGAAATACAGTCATGTTTAGATGTTATAAGTTTAAACATCTTTCATTGTATGCCTTCTATTATGAAATGATGCTTAAAATATGGTTGAATTTCTCTGAAACTGATTTATTGAACATGCTGGAATTACATAGCTATGGCCTAGAAATTATGTTTCTTTTTAAACATCATCTGTTGAAGCTACCCCTCCCACACCCAACACCACATCTGGATAATATATATCTAATGTCAAAATTTTCCATTCATTTTAGAGTTTGTAATCTCATTTTCAGTTATTAAATTCATCTAAATTGATCCATCAATCTCTCACTCACTTTAATTTTTCTTTTTTTATTCGTCTGTTCTCTCATTAGGCCTGACTTAGATTTCTGCAGCCCACCTATTACATCATGTTCTAAAGGCTCCTCCTCTTTTTATTATGCTGCTTTTGGCTTTTTTCAAGATTAGGGTCAAGGTAGGAAGGACGATTACATTTGCAGAAAGATCTTACTGTACTTTCTGAGTGAAAGAGGCCTACGTGCTGAGTCATTCTTTCATGGGGGAGTTGGATGGGTTCCGTGAGGCTAACCCTCTTCCTCCTTCCTCCCCCTGGGAACCTTGAGAATTGCACCATTCCCTGACATGGGTCATGCTGTAGGGACTTGATGTTTCATGACAGTCCTTCACTCCACTCCAAAAATACATCCACTCTGACTTTTTACTAGCATTTTCTTACTAGAGTTGCATTATAAACTCTAAATAAACACTCTTTTCAAGATGATTCCAGCATGACTATTTTTCTGTCATCCATTTAGCTCAGGAAGAATGAATGAATGAAAAACAGACTCTGAAAAATTACTTGTCAGCTTCTGAAAGTAATGGTGTTTTTCTGACTCAGATTCACTATAGGGATTGTTCAAACCCCCTATCTTCTTTAGACTTTTCGAGACCACAGGCCAAATTTTGCTAAGAATTCTCTGTCTACCCTGTGCTGAAACAGCATTAAGAAGTAAATAATGCAAGTTTTCTGTTTTGGATAGAGATAGCAATTATCTCTGTTAGTCTTCGCTAAATGGTAGACATCTATGAGTGAGTTTCTTGACTTTGCTTTTCACTTGTCTTGAGGGAGAGGTGGACATATGTCACTGTGAGGAGGGAATATGAAACTGCTGCAGCTCTTTCTGTACTCAGCACAACAACCTTATTCCACAAGAGCTGCTCTCTCATTGACTCTTTTAACTTCCATTATATGGTCCCAAACTGGGTGAAAGAAAAAGAATGCAGGACTGGTTTTGGCTTTCTCTAGCAAGTTCTGCCTTTTCTTGGGAATCCATCACATTCGTGTCAAATGAGAGCATAACATTTCTCATTTTTTCTCAGTTCTGTTATGATAACATTTTTTTTTTAGTATTTAAGAAAGTATATTTAGTATTATGTTCCCTATTTGATTCATTTCTTCCTGCTATCCACTAGTTTATTCACCTTCTTCACATCTTTGCTCAAATATTGCCTTCTCAATGCCTACACTGACCATTCAGTATACTATTGCAAATGTCCCTCAATCCTATATTCACAACTCCAGTTCTCTTCTATGTTTCACCTTTCCTTATTATTTACAGTCTTCAGTAATTAGAAAATTTTTGTATTATGACACCCACTGGTTTATTATTTTAATTTTTTACTTTCTGTCTCACTCAGCTAGAATCCAGGATGGACAAGAACAGAGATGCTGTTTTGTCCTCTGCTATACTCCAGACTGTTAGAGAAGTGCCTTGCTTCTGATAAATGTTCAGTAATTACTGTTTCATGGGGTTGCAAAGAGTAGGACATGACTGAGCGACTGAACTAGAACTGGAAAAGTGAAAGTGAAGTCGCTCAGTCGTGTCCGACTCTTTGCAGCCCCGTGGACTGTGGCCCACCCGGCTCCTCCATCCATGGGATTCTCTAGGCAAGAGTACTGGAGTGGGGTGCCATTTCCTTCTCCAGGGGACCTTCTCAACCCAGGGATCGAACCCAGGTCTCCCTCATTGGAGGCAGATGCTTTAACCTCTGAGCCACCAGGGAACTGGAATCACTGTTTAATTAAATAATAATAATGGTATTTCCCTTTCTCTGAAATTCATCTTCTTTTAAAAAATCTTTTCATCTTTTCCATAGCACCTAAGGCCAGCATACATGGCTGGTGATCAAAACAAAAAGCAAATCCTACAGTATAGTGCAGTCCGTAAGAGCATAAGCGATGGACCTACACTTGCCTAGTATTCATATTTCTACCCTTGACATTCACTACTTGATGACCCTCAGTAAATTTACTTAACTTCATTCATCCTTAGTCTCTTTGTATAAAAACAAAGAGGATAATAATTCCTCTTAAGTTTATGTTGAGTAGTAATTGACATAATACATTGAACATGGCATGTAGTAAGCATCTCTTATATGTTGTTGTTGTTGTTTTTACTACTACAGTGTCATTATTTATTTCCTGGGATATCCCAAGAGGCACAAGTAGCCTCTCCTCCCCTATTAAACTTTGAACTTGGGGAAAGTACAAGAGAGGGTTTTTTTGATAATTTTGTAATTCTCTATTCCCCTGTCTTAATTTGTATAAGATGAGAAAATTGGATAAAGCTCCTAAGTTTCTGGAATGACAATATTGTTCATTAATTTTAGATCAATATTATATATAATAAAATGTCTATTATGCATAGACCAAGTCCCAATAACAGTGAAATATGTGCTGACACATGGGCCTTCTTCCTGAAGACAGTTTCTTTAACTATATGCAAAGAAGAGAGAGCTGGTATTTTTCTGTTCAAGTTTTTGACTGATTCCTCATTTTTCTGTGTGTCCCTTATGGATCTGATAACAGAGTAAAATTCAGCTCCATCTGTCTCCTAGGTTACTGCATCAGCCATCTAATGTACCTTTCTGATGCCAGTTTTGCTGCCTTCTGATTCATTCTCCATACAGCAGAGAAACTTTTTCCTAACAATTATTTTCCTAAATACAGATGTAATTTAGATTCAATGAACTGTTAAGAATTTAAGTATAGAGTTAAATTTTCTCAAATGTATGTACCAGGAAAACCACCACCCATGTGTATATAGCCACACACATATTAGTTTTTAATATAATGAACATAAAAAAGAATCAAGCTCTCAAGCACTATGTTAAATGCAGAATGAAAATAAATGCAAAGTAGACAAATTTCCTCCTTCTTGCCTCTTGCCTTCTTGCTATAAATAGTTATTGCATTCCTAATACTTGTTTGGCACTGTACTAGGGATTAGAGATTAAAACGGAATAACAGACATCTTCATAATCCTCTTACACACTGCAGTCTAGGAACAGGCAGATAGTAAATAAACAACTTTTAAATTGTAATAAATGTTACATAACTAAAAGGTGTGATGTGATGAAAAAGGAAACAATCTATATTAGAAAACTCAGGAAAGTCCTATCTGAGTAAGGGATAAGAAGTTGAGATTGTAAGCATATTAAAAAAAATTAGCCATAAAAAGACTGAAGAGAAGCCGTTTTTTATTATAGGTAACAGCAGGTTCAAGGGCCTTGCATAGAGGAAAAATTTGGTGTGGGTCAGGAAGTAAAAATAGCCCACATGTCTAGAGGTGATCATGGAAGAAGAGGTCAGGATATAGGATTTGGGAGGCAGAAGGCTGCTTCATATGGTACAGTCTTGTGGCCATAGTGAATATTTTAAATTCAGGAAAATACTTCATATAGTAATACCATCAGTTTTATTTTTATAGAAGAAGTGTGCCTCTATATGATTTGGGGAATGGTGAGGGTTGAAGTTTGTATAATAATTTTAAGTTGCTTGGCAATTAACTGTTTACCTATAGCTTCCTTAGAATTATATATAGTGTTGCTCTACATCTTGCTGCAAAATCTTAGCAGAAAAAAAAGATTGATTCTGCTAATATATCATTTACTTAAAACATGGTCATTATTTTGGCATCATTATGAATGCCATAAAATTATGGCACTATGAAATGATTACACTATTTTTAACTTGTGTTTTTAAACATATATTTTTATAAAGATAAATGTTTTGCTTCTAAAAAATGGAAAAGGTATTTTAATTACAAATTAATAGGTTTTCTGGGGAGCAGTTATTGGCCTGAATGATTTTTAAATTTTAACAGATTCTCACAGGGAATATTAACAAATATACATCTATTCCTATCCATAAGATTATTATTGAACTTTATCTACATAAAATAGAACCACAGAAGGTAACTTGAAAGATATACAAAAATCTACACATCAAATAAGAAAAAGAAAAGCTACTATTTTATTAATAAAAAGTTTCCTTTTCCCCAGGCGATTTTTTAGTGCTTAGGCTCACTTACCTCACACTTTAGGAAATCTCACAAAAGTCTCATGTCAAAGAATACTTTGAAAAATTCAGTGATTTACTTTACAGCATAATAGTTCTATTTTTAAGTTAACATACAGACAGCAAACTGACCCGTATCAGTGTACAGTTGTATGAATTTTAACACACATGTAAATTCTTATAATTCAGTATCCCAAATCAGGCTGCTGAACAGTTCTACCAGCAGCCACAAAGTTCCTCCTGTAACCCCTTGTAGCCACATCCTTCCCCCACTCTTCACTCTTGCAAACAACTACTCCTTCATCACTGTAGTTTTTCTTTTCAGGAATGTCATGTATGTAGATTCAGCATACTGCCTTTGAGAGTCAGCTCAGTTACTGTGGTGTCAGTAAGCACAAGAAAAGAAGTCCCACATGACCTTGAGATAAATGCAAGCTAAGACCACGATGTGATAACACTACACACCGACCAGAATGGGTAAAACAAAAACAATACTGATAAGACCAGGGGTTGGTAAGTATGTGGGCCAGGAGGAACTCTCATACATTACTGGTGAGAATTAAAAACAGGGAACAATTTGGCAATTTTGTGTAAGACTAAGCATACAGCTAACATTACTAAACAGCTTAACTCTGATTTGCATGGGAGAATTGAAAACTCACATTCTAGAATAATGGATTTCATACTTATGTGATATTTTTTTCAGAAATGCTTACATAAATATGATCATATCAAGTTTTCCAGACAAAATAGTGTTTTCCTTAATTTGACTTGAGAATACATTCTTGACTCAATTGATACCTTAATGGTTATATGATCTGCTTTGATTCTACTTGTGACCATGTACCTGAGGATACTGGAAAGACTGGATAGAATAATGATAGGGGTAATGCAGAGAGAAGCATGGATTCTGTGGGGGCTCCTTTTTGAATGTGTGCAACACATTTGCAGTCTCTTAAAAAGGTAAAAATTCACTACTGAGAAAAGACTAAGTTATTCCCTTAAGACATATTATTTGAAATATGAATTCATTATCCTATCATGGCAATGATAAAGCAGTCAACCTATTGTGTGACAAGGATCTAAATTTGTAAAAATATAAGTGACACAAATTGACCTTTTTTCTATTATATAAACTTTTAGTTTCTCTATAAAGCCAGCATGCTGATTTAAAACACCTTTAAGCTTTGGGTGAAGCTGTGATATTTCAAATTCCACTGGGAATTTCTTTTACATTGTTCCAGATTTCTAAGAACAAAAGTAATTTTGGACTTTCTATGTTTACTGCCAGCATGGAACTTTTTAAAACAACATCTACTATATTTTCATATGCAAAAAAGTAATATTTCCAAGTGCTGAGAATAGTATTCAGCTCATAGACGAGGTCTGTGAATAATAACAAATGAGTGAGCAAATACACAACTTCTGGAGTATTCATAATTCTTAATTATGTAAATTTACATGATGTAGAGTAGAGATAAAATGAACTATTCATGTAATGAAGGGAGAGGGAGGGAGAGGAAGAAAAATACTGGCAACAAAACTGAAACCTAAAACTTGATTAACTTTTTAAAGTGATTGATAACACATTGATTTTGAGAAAATGCTTATCTAGGGAGAGCCAAATAATGAAAACTTAAGAATAGTCTTCTAAAAGTGGTCACACCACAGGAACAAATTTCAAATTTGTGTGAATTGAACTTAAAAGACTATAGCACAATTTTAGAAAAGAAAAAAATATATAAAATTTTCTTTCTCTAAAGAAAAATTCCCAGACTCATGGTCACTAGGATGTATACATACTGGTAAAATTTCCATGTAAAAATGAAAATTTGGTCAGTCCTCTAAACAAATTTGCTCCTAGTTCCAAACATCTGTATATTAACAAAATGAGGATAATACTTCATTTCTTGCTATGACAGAATAACACAAACTATAGCAATATAAATTGTCCATACAGCTAAAGTATATTTGAATACATATCTGAATACATGTTGATAATGGATGCATAACCTGGCTTGTTTTTATAAACTGGTTCTCCAGGACCTGTATACTATTTTGGAACTGTTTGACCTCTTGTTCTGGGACCATGAGAAAATACATGTAAGTTCTTCTATCTACCTGTTGCCCCCTTGTAAGTAAGAGATCAACTTTGAATGTTCATGTTTATTACCTTCTATTTTGCTAGAAGAGGAAGCAAAAGTTTATCAGTTCAGTTCATTCGCTCAATCGTGGCCAACTCTTTGCAACCCCATGGACTGCAGCACACCAGGCCTCCCTGTCCCTTACCAACTCCCAAAGTTTACTCAAACTCATGTCCATTGAGACAGTGATGCCATTCAACCATCTCATTCTCTGTCTTCCCCTTCTCCTCTCTCCCTCAACTTTCATAGCATCAGGATCTTTTCAAATGAGTCAGCTCTTTGCATCAGGTGGCCAAAGTATTGGAGTTTCAGCTTCAACATCAGTCCTTCCAATGAATACCCAGGACTGATCTCCTTTAAGATGGACTGGTTGGATCTCCTTGCAGTCCAAGGGACTCTCAAGAGTATTCTCCAACACCCAGTTCAAAAGCATCAGTTCTTCAGTGCTCAGCTTTCTTTTTTATATGTAAACTTATTTAAATTGGAGGCTAATTACTTTACAATATTGTATCAGCTTTCTTTATAATCCAACTCTCATATCCATACGTGACCACTGGAAAAACCATAGCCTTGACTAGACGGACCTTTGTTGGCAAAGTAGTGTCTGCTTTTTAATATGCTGTCTAGGTTGGTCATAACTTTTCTTCCAAGGAGTTAACTGTCTTTTTCTTTCATGGCTGCAGTCACCATCTGCAGTGATTTTGGAGCCCCCGAAAATAAAGTCTGCCACTGTTTCCACTGTTTCTCTATCTACTTGCTATGAAGTGATGGGACTAGGTGCCATGATCTTTATTTTCTGAAAGTTGAGCTTTAAGCCAACTTTTTCACTCTCCTCTGTCACTTTCATCAAGAGACTCTTTAGTTCTGCTTCACTTTCTGCCATAAAGGTGGTGTCATCTGCATATCTGAGGTTATTGATATTTCTCCCAGCAATCTTGATTCCAGCTTGGGCTTCATCTAGCCCAACGTTTCTCATGATGTACTCTGCATATAAGTTAAATAAGCAGGGTGACAATCTACAGCCTTGACATACTCCTTTTCCTATTTGGAACCAGTCTGTTGTTCCATGTTCAGTTCTAACTGTTGCTTCCTGACCTGCATACAGATTTCTCAAGAGACAGGTCAGGTGGTCTGATATTCCCATCTCTTTCAGAATTTTCCAGTTTATTGGGATCCACAGTCAAAGGCTTTGGTATAGTCAATAAAACAGAAATAGATGTTTTATCAGTTCCCCCAAATGTTTCATGCTCTAGAGAAAAATATTACTCTTACCATAGAAAGGGAGATATGGAACTGATTACAGAGGCATGTTGATAGAAATAACCTTCATATCAAATTGGAGATGCTGGTAGACAGAGATCAGTCACATTCTACCATGTGACAATGTTTCTGTTATTGCCTTGCACTGTGATTTAAGTGTTGCATTTTTTTCCTAGCTGTTCAGGTATTTGTCTCCCAAAATAGATGAGATGTGTTTTGATATCAGCACTGTGCTTTGCACATCTTTCCATCTGCAATGGTACTTTGCACAAAAGATTCTTAAATACAGGCTGATTAACGGAAGGATAGAGAAATCTAAATTCACAAGGCATTATTTCCCAAATTCCACCACCTTCATGACTCTTGCCACATTTCAGTGACACTAGGCTATGTTTTTACTTACTATTTTTCATAAACCAATGTCTTTTAAATCTACCTTGTGCTTGTGCTTAGTCACTAATTCATGTCCTCCTCTTGCAACCCCATAGACTGTAGCCCACCAGGCTCCTCTGTCCATGGAATTCTCCAGGCAAGAACACTGGAGTGGGTTGCCATGCCCTCCTCGAGGGGATATTCCCAACCCAGAGATCAAACCCATGTCTCCCGCATTGCAGGCGGATGCTTTACCATATGAGCCACCAGGGAAGCCCAAGCCATCGGGAAGCCCTTACATCTGACTAGTTTATTTAGTGAACTTAACAAAAGTAATTAAACCCAGAAAATGAGTTTCATTTTTCATAATAGAAGAAAACCATAAAATAAATACCATGAAGCCACAACAGTGTTATCAAGTTTTCATTATACATTATTGTCTACCAGAGGTGTAAAGCTTGCTGGGACTCCTCTTGAGAAAGTAGGTTAGCGAATTGCAGAATGTGGATAAAGACGCGTTACAGATAAACTGAGACTTATCTTTAATAGGATTGGATGAACTAGTAGAACATTGAAATGAGGAAAAATTTCTAATTATAGATTTCAGTATCATTTAACGCTGTGTATATATGACACTTAAAATTGCCTTGGGTACTAGCAGCTAGTGTCTCAGACTTATAAAATGATCTTAATAAGACATAGGATCTTGATTCAGAATGATGCTAATTTGAATATTCAGTATACTTTGAAACACTGTAGTAAGTGACATTTATTTGACTTGCTTGAGAGCAGTTAGCAATATGCTGTTTATTCAGAAAAGGAAGTCCAAGTAGCTCTGTCACACGCTTGCAGTAGCTCTTCATCCAGGCTGCACCTTAGAGTTAGTGAATATCATTGCTGCCATCTCATCCTAGTCTAATTAAATTAGTATCTTAAGCAGTAAGCTTTCAGCACTGTTATTTTTTTTTAAGCCCTCTGGGTAATTTTAACATGCTGCCAGAGTAAGAACAATCGATCTGTATTCAGTATCAGACATTCAGTGTAGGCTGGACATTTCACATTGCTGGTGAATGACATTCATCATATAAATGAAGAAATTCAGAATATTTCCTTCTTGAACTATTTTTTGAGGGTAAATAATTATATTCTTCTCTGATATTAACTTTATAGTTTGCTATCTTCTGTGGTTAAAATTGGTCTTGGATGTCAGTGGTCAGAAAATAGCAAGAAAGGCCAACTTCACGTGTGGTTTTAGAGGGAGGGAGAGTGGCCCCCAAAGTTGCATTGGCCTCGTTTGTCACCATGTGGTCACAGTCCAATAACAAGGCAAGTAGAGTGCCTAAGTTCTGCACCGTGTAGAAAACATTTTTACTGCATAAGAGCAACACACTTGGAGCTCCACTTCAGCTAACTGCCTTCTAAGAATTCTTCATTGGTGTACAGGATGAGCTTTGTCCAAATAATTCAAGTTTTGAAGACGGCTTCCTATTTGCGGCAAAGTGTACACAAGCAAGAACGTGAGAATATTGTTTATCCTTCTAGTGTATTTTTCATTTTAGTTATTGTAGTCTCCATCTCTTTAGTTTTCCTTCATATTTTCTCTTTGTTAAAAACTTGTGAATTCCCACTGTCTGTATCCGTTCTTCTCCTGAATTCTTTGATCATCTTTAGATCATTTTTCTTTACTGTTTCTCCAGTAGAATGCCTGTCTCCATTTCACTTAGTTTTCTGGGATTTTATCCTGTTCCTTTGTCTGTTGCCTCCTTTTGTCTACGCTGCTGTTTGTATTTTTATGCCTGTGGCAGAATAGTTCAGTTTCTTGACCTTGGAGAAATCCTATGAGTCCCAGCAGAGCAGTCCTCCTGGTCACCCAAGCTATACACTTTAGGAGTTTCCCCTAAGAGGTCTGCTTGGGTCCTTCTGCTGTGGCATCTGACTCTGGGTGGTCTGGTAGGCTTAGTTGGTCCCTGGTCTGGTTGGTTGCCAGGCCCAGCTTTGTTCAGATGCTGCTGGGCTATTTAGACTTTAGGCAGCCTGTCTGCTGGTGGGTTGGGGCCATGTTCCTGCCCTGTTAGTTGTTTGGCCTGGGGCATCCAACCACTGGCACCCATAGGCTTCTGAGCAGGGCCAGATCTTGGTACCAATGAGCAGATACAGCAGCTGCTGTGTTTCTGCAATACATCTGATGCCAGCCTCTGTGTCCCCAAAGTGAGCCATAGCTCACACCAGGAGACTTTCCAAGACCAGGTTAGGTCTGGCCATTGCTTCTAACAAATTACTGATCTTGCCCTTGGGTTCCAGTGTGCATGAGGTTTTGTGTGCACCGTTAGAGTGAACTCTTGTTTTCCTTAGTCCTGTAAAGTGAAGTGAAGTTGCTCAGTCGTGTCCAATTCTTTGCAACCCCATAGACTGTAGCCTACCAGGCTCCTCAGTCCATGGAATTTTCCAGGCAAGAGTACTGGAATAGGTTGCCAGTTCCTTCTCCAGGGGATCTTCCTGACCTAGGGATCAAACCCTGGTCTCCCGCATTGCAGGCAGACGGTTTACCATCTGAGCCACCAGGGAAGTCCTGTGAGGCTCCTGCAATTAAGCCCTGCTGGCCTTCAAAGCCACATGCTCTGTTGGGCTTGTCTCATCCACCAGAACACTGGGTTGTGGAACCTGACTTGGGGCTCATAACTCTCATTCCTGTGGAAGAATCTCTCTAATACAATTATTTTCCACTTTGTGGATTTGATTATATTGTGAGTCCACCCCTCCTAAACATCTCACTGTGGTTCTTTCTTTATATCTTTAATTGCAGATCTTTTCTGGTAAGATCTAGTCTTTTTTTCTGTCATTTTTATTTTTTAAATTATGATAGTATAATAATACATTTACCCAAGACTTGGAAAGTACAGAACAAAGTTACAGATAGTTCCACTATAGTATTTATTTTTAAATAGATAAGTTAAAATTTTTAGTTGGAGTTTCAATATAAGACCCTCAAAAATTAATAGAATGAATATACAGAAAAGTAGAAGGATGTAGTAGACTGCAAAGCACCCTGACAGTTTCCAGTCTTTTTCAGCTATGGGTGTTCTGTAGGGAGTTATGGTTCTGGTGTGCTTGTGAGACTACTAAATTTTTCAGATTTGTTTTACTCCATATAGCAGTAGTTCACTCATTTGTGTTGTATAACACTTTACTATGTAAATATAGCATATTTTATTTGTGCATTCTACTATTTATGTTATATGAATTTCTGTTATCAATAATGCAACTATGAACATTCTTATCCATGTCTTGTTACAGGTATATTATGCGTTTCTTTTTGGATTAAATCTAGTAACAAACTTTCTGGGCAATAGGATACATATGTGTTCATCAATAGCAGATAATGTTTTCCTTTCAGCTGTGCATGAGTCCTGGCTGGTCCATATTCTCTCACTTTAATTGGACAAATAAACAACAGCAACAACAGCAAATCACAGTGAGGAGGCTAGCCCAAAGAAAATTAACTTTAATAATAAGCCTAGAATATGACCTGAAATGGACTTTTTTTTTCTGTTTATACCTTCTATTCCTAGTGAGTGCTATGGTTGTCTTCTCCACATTTTCTGTCCTTATCTTAAATATCCCAATTTTCATTTGGTTTCTGAAGTCCATATGTCATTGGGGATGATGATTTCATCTTTGATACTAGTGGTAGGATATATAATTACACCAAAATAATGAACATAGTCCCATCCTTTAGCTATAGATTTGGTTTCTTATGTATGAATTCATATGCATTCAGGCTAGTGATTCACAAAATGAGAACTTGTAGGGACTTTTAGAAAACTAAATATCTAGAAAAGTTTATCTCTATTCATGGATGTAAATAAGGAAGCATAGAGGGAAGTTTTGTTAGCATCTTCTGATCATACAGGTTTTCCTTGTGGCTCAGCTGGTAAAGAATCCACCTGCAATGCGGGAGACCTGAGTTCGATCCCTGGGTTGGGAGGATCCTCTGGAGAAGGGAGCAGCTACCCACTCCAGTATTCTGGCCTGGAGAATTTCATGGACTGTATAGTCCATGGGGTCACAAAGAGTCGGACATGACTGAGCAAGTTTCATTTCAGTTCTGATCATACAATTATGCCATCTTTGGGTTGAAGCTGATACCATGGAGGACAGAAGGACAAGACAGAAAGAATCCAAGTTGTTAAATGCATAGATGAGAAGCTGAACTGAAGCACCAGGAAGCTTATACTGCCCTAGGTTTAAGATTATATATCCCTCCCAATTCAGTCTGAATATTCTGATGCTGTTCGCTATTTAGTCACTAAGTTGTTTACAACTCTTTGTGACCCCATGGACTGTAGCCCGTCAGGCTCTTCTCTCCATGAAATTTCCCAGACAAGACTACTGGAGTGGGTTGCCATGTCCTTCTCCTGGTGATCTCCCTGGCCCAGGATCTCCCTGCATCTCCTGCTTGGCAGATGGATTCTTTACCACTGAGTCAACTGGGAAGCCCAAATATTCTGATACTTGCAATAAAATTCATCTTTGCTAATAAACCCCTCAGTCATTTATTTGATATAGGTCTTCAGCAATTGTTAATAAACAGTTTGCATTTTATACATCAGAATATATACATCTGATAGTTGACTTAGTCAAATAAACATGTTTACCAACAGCTGCTGCTAAGTTGCTTCAGTCCTGTCTGACTCTGTGCGACCCCATAGATAGTGGCCCACTAGGCTCCTCTGTCCCTGGGATTCTCCAGGCAAGAACACTGGAGTAGGTTGCTATTTCCTTCTCCAATGCATGAAAGTGAAAAGTGAAAGTGAAGTCGCTCAGTTGTGCCTGACTTAGCAACCCCATGGACTGCAGCCCACCAGGCTCCTCCGTCTGACCAAATTATCAAAATCTGAGCATAGTATGAGCTAATGAGGCATCACTGTAAGTAGAACAATTCATCAGAATTGATCCTTAGACATACCTCTACCCCTGCTCTAGCCTCTCTGCATGTATACACTCACGTACATAGCTATGCAGAGAGCACCCTGTGCATAAGCACAGGTTCTTTCATGTCCTCCCTAGGAGATACAGAATTCCATTGGCCACTAAAGGCCGCATATGAAAGAGCAGCTTGTGCCCCAGTTCTCCTTCCCACTAAACCACAGTGTTTCTCAAGAATCCCTCATCCTTCAGGGATGTACAGAATGAAGTCTCCTCCTCCTGTGATCAGATTCTAAGTCCCCTCCACCCCCTGAGGATATATACTTACCTAGCATAGCTGCTTCTACACTTTGTACCAAAGTCCACTTTATACCTACACTTTAGTCCTACACTTTATACTATTCTCTAGGACGGTCTTTGACATAAACTTATGCCTTACCACTGCAGCATGCACTGCTTTCCAAGTCAGGAAAGAACTTAGAGAGTAAGTTGATGACATCCATTAAGTTAAATTACGAGCTCCACTTTTATTCCTCAGTGTGAGAAGATCAAATCATTGGTATCTACAATGGCAAGTTTATGAAATTTGAATGTTATTAACTTTGTGCTGAAGGTGCCATACTCTTATTGAACTCAGGCATAAACGAATTTATTGTCCTAAGGGAAAATGAGCTTGAGCAACCATTTGTTTTAGGTGATCTTACTTTCTGATAAGTGTAAAATCACAGATTGTTTGGCCCCATTTCCTTTCTCAAACCCTTGCAGCATAATGGTCGAACATTTTGGTTTTGGCAAACTAAACGACTATTGGCAAATATCACTGTTTTTCTTCATCTGTAAAGTGGAGATATTTATAGGAGTATCAGGGGTTTTAAGGTAAAAGTGGGAGAATGTATGTGAAGTCCTTAAAGTTTATGTGTAGAACATGGTGAATACATAACAATAGCCATTGTTGGTATTATTTATCTTAGGAAAACTAGTCAGAAACAAAAATGATTCTTTTCATAAATTTTACTAGTAAATTTCAGATGCACTCATGGAATTTGTAGTTTAGTAGTGGAATAGACAATATGCAAATCGGTAAATGCACATTGTGACAAACGCTATGAAGCAAAGGACTGATGAGAATTTATGAAGGATCAGGTGGGTGACAGAGGCAGAGAACACAGTGAGGAATGGCCTCTATTGATGCTGAGAAGGTGGTTTTGTGTTGAAAACTGAAAGCTTATAAGGAATAAGCCATGATCAATAGCACTTTCGGAGGTGGAAAGAAGAGATTTTAGGCAGAGAAAGAAAATATATATCCTGTATTTCTGATGCCAAATATCAATGGATGTGAAGATACCGAAGTGAGAAAACAAATGTTTTGATTGTTTCTCATCCAAATGTGTGCTGTTATACTGTCCTGCTGCTGCTGCTGCTACTGCTGCGTCTCTTCAGTTGTGTCTGACTCTGTGCTACCCCATAGACGGCAGCCCACCAGGCTCCCCCCGCCTCTGGGAGTCTCAAGGCAAGAACACTGGAGTGGGTTGCCATTTCCTTCTCCAATGCATGAAAGTGAAAAGTGAAAGTGAAGTCGCTCAGTCATGTCTGCCTCTTAGTAACCCCATGGACTGCAGCCCACCAGGCTCCTCTGTCCACGGGATTATCCAGGCAAGAGTACTGGAGTGGGGTTATACTGCCCTAAGAAAGTACAATGACTAGATTTTTCTCCCTACAAAACTGAGAGCTTTATTGAATCTATGATGATATGAAATACTTGGATTAAAATGTAAAAGTGTATACATTTCATGATTATCTTCACAGTGTCAAGCATCTAAAATATGTACCAATATTCAGATATTTAAGATCTACCATCTAATTGAGCACAACCTCTCATCTCTTCATTATTTTTTTGTCACTTTTTTCTTAAACTGATTTTTCTCATTATAAATGTGAACTTATTACTCTAAAATCATGCATGTAACTGTAAACATGAAAATAAAAGTAATATTCTAATTTATACCAGAGAATTTCAGTCAGAAAAATAGGAAGTAGGAATTAGGAAGTAGGAAGTAGGCAATCTGTGCTTTTTAAAGGGACTACCTCAACACACCACACACACACACACACACACACACACACACACACAAGGGTAAGCACCCCTGGTTCACTCTGTGACTGAGATTCTCAACTTTTAATATGCATGTGAACCATTTGAAGATCCTGTTAAAATAAAGATTCTTATTCAGGAGTCCAGGTTGGCCCAGGGTTCTGCATCTCTAGAAATTTCCCAGGAAATTCTCATGCTGTTGGTCCAAGGCTCTTGCTTAGATGGCTTTCTAACAGGTTTTTTTTTTTTTGAAAGTTTTCAAAGATGAAAACTTCACAACCTTTTCTGGCAGTCTTTTAGGACTTATCACTCAGACTACCAAAAAAAAAAAAAAACCCCAATGTTTTTCATTATGGTAAGTTAAGAGTAATGTTCATTTCAGTCCTTTTCCTCTGCAAGATTATATTCAGTTTATAAAGGGTATAAGAAGAAATAATGGCCCACTTCTACAGGCCATTACATTTAGGTAGGTGCCTTTAGCTAGAAGTTCAAGTTTGCTCTCAGCACACACAACTGTTAATCAGTTTTCTTGCATCATTATCAATCTCTTTCTGCCCAGGCTTTGTCATGGAGTTCACAGCTCCACAGAATGCCTTATCTAATTGTCATTATTACTAGAGCTCCCATCTATAAGTGAGGAGGCCTTAACTCCAGAGAATTCTGGAGAAACAGCCACTTTTGAATGAGAGATTCTTTTTCTTTTTTTTTTTTAAACAAATCTGGAAACAATCCCAGATTATTCATCAGCCCCATTAATTTAGACCTCAGCTGGGAACACACTAAAGAATAAAAACTTCATTTATTTATAATGTAGGGGTTCATTAGTTTTCTTCCTGGAAAACATCTGTTTTTAGTTCTTCTCAGCCCATATTAGCTCAAAGCCTGGAAGCGGTGTCTGAAGATTCAGGTTTCAGTTATGAGGCTGAAACTTTTTATATAAATCTACTTTCAGGGCTATGTGTCAGGTACTGTGCTGAGCACTTCATAAGCATTATCTTGAAAGTGTTAGTCACTCAGTCATATCCAGCTCTTTGAGACCCCGTGGACTGTAGCCCACCAGGCTCCTCTGTCCATGGGATTCTCTAGGCAAGAATGCTGGAGTGAGTTACCATTTCCTTCTCCAGGGGATCTTCCCAACCCAGGGATTGAATCTGGGTCTCCTGCAATGCAGGCAGATTCTTTACTGTCCGAGCCACCGGGGAAGCAAGCATTATCTTGCACAAAAAATGTGACAGAATACTAGTATTAACTCTATTTTAAATATGAGAACTTTGTGAAGTTTAGCAAGATTAAATCATTTGCCCAAGGTCATAAAATGATAAGTGACAGGCAAGATATGAAGCCAGAAGTCAAACCTGGTACTTTCTAACTCCTGAGTATATGCTCTTAATTTCTCTACTCCCTTTTACCTCTTTGTGGCTAAGTAGGCATCCTAACGTATGACCTAATCTGTCACTGACACTTGCCTGAGATAATCTATTTGATTACTATTTTGGCATCTTGGCATCAACTTGGAGTCAATAGATGATGACTCCAAGAGAATTACAAGGTGAAATTCTAGAAAGTAGTATTCTTTTAAAGCAGTATCCCTTTTCTTTTCACTTAATGTATTTTTCCTCCTGGTTTTCCAGAAAATGGTAATAAAGGTAACATGGCACCATCATACTTGGATTATTTATTTGCTAGTATGAGTAAGTACTGTGAATAAACATAGCTATTTAATATATATTTCCTTTCCTTGAAGAAACTTTGATAGGGTACATTTTTTTCAGAGAGGAAAGAGGGAAGGAGAGAGAGAAGCTTCAGGAGAAAGGAAACAAGAGGTTGAGATTCTTTTGAAAATGCACTTTTGCCTGAACAAATTAAACAGTGATAAAATTTCATAATGATGACATCCAACATCCAATGGGTCAACTACATTCTTTTCTGAATGAGTTATGAGAGGGATTTGAAACTTTCTTTATCAGATAACTTTTTTTTTTCTTCTTAAACTAGTAAGATTCAGGTCATAGGATTAGAACTCTATTACACAGGGTTCATCATTGCTCTAGAGAAATGATGAATTGAGGCTTAAGAGGAATTTTCCTAGCAGACAACTGCTCTCTGCCTGCACTGAAGTAGTTTTGAGTGCTGGCTGAAGCTTTGTCCAGCCCCTCACACATACCCTCTGTGGGCGATCTATGAAATTCAAATTTTGTTTAAGTTCTTATGCTAACTGAAGTGCAAGATTTAAGACTGACTATGTTCGGTTTCATGAGAGAGTATGACTCAGTTTTTATATTTCCTATTGTAAAGCTTTGAAGGGATAAAAAGATTACTTACTTACTAAGTTAATCCATGCCAGTGATTACTTTTAAAACTTCATTGCCCATCCTCATTCTCAAACCAAATTAATCACAAAATCAGCTTTCACTTACCATCTTTAGTCATCTATCTGTCTATACATAAAAATATATATCTGTGTGTGTATATATATATATATATATATATCAACTGAGTATAATACATGGTTTGAGAATATGATATATATTCAGGGTAATGTGACAGTGATTTGATTTCTGACACGTTTCATTCTTACCATATCTTTAAGCAAATAAACTGAAGATGAGGATCGGTATAAGAAAGTATTTTGTAATTTTTAATTTCACCATAAACATGAAAAGTAACGCATATTGATGGAAATGGCAAGGTTTGCACTCCCACTAGGTCTGGAAACTATGACCATCTTATGTGTATGTGTGAGCCGGGGGCGGGGCGTGGAGTTTGGGGCAGGGAGGAGACAAACTATAGGAATTTCAATATCCTTCCAAAATCAGCCTTAGCTCTGGGTTTAGTTGTGGGTTTTTGACAGATTTTGGCATAGAAAACTGAATCACAGAATATTATGTCACTTTTTGATCATTCAAAATAGATAATTTGATTTCTATGATTATATAAATAGTACATTAACCATTAGTATGAATTCCAGCTTTGGAACTTTTACTATAATAAAGACAGTTTTAAAGTCTACAGCTACGTCTTTCTTTATAGTACCAGGTCCTTAGCAATCAAGGATAAATGAACCACCCTTGCTTTCAGTGCAAGGGAGGGGAGAAAAGTACACAAACACACACGCTGGAGGAAGAAAACGCAGCAAGACTGAAGCTCTCCTTAGTATAGTAGTTCAGTTGAGGAGGAAGAGATTTGTCTGGTGGTTTGTGGGAGTGAATCTAATTATCAGCCTCTTACTTTCATTAATATGTTGGAACAAGTTAACTTCTTAAAGGAGAAAGAAGTAGACATTATGCCTGAATGCCTAGACTAGATTATGATCATTTAAGCATTGCTTTCAGCAAAATTCTTGTGATATTTTTCTTAATAAGTGCTTTGTAAAGTTGGGCAGGTGGGCAAGAAGAACATCAACTAAGGAAAAGGCAAAGATAACTGGTAAAGCATGGTCTACTTATAGATGGGAGGACAGAGCATTCTGGAAAACCAAAGAGTACACCTGAATAGATTTTAAGCTATGGCTGTGAAGTTTAATTAGCTAGACTAAACCTCCACTGAGAATTTCCCTGCAATCCATTGTAACACATTCCCACTGCTCTACTTTGTTTCTCTTTTCTGTGACTAAAAGTCAACTTGGATGGAGTCTGTGTGATTCTTGATCAATATTTTTTTTTTCTTAGCCTCACTAGACAAAAATCTGATGATGACTATGAAGATTATGCTTCTAACAAAACATGGGTCTTGACTCCAAAAGTTCCGGAGGGTGATGTCACAGTCATCTTAAACAACCTCCTGGAAGGATACGATAATAAGCTTCGACCTGATATAGGAGGTATGTTAAAGCCTCTTGTGATGTGGGTTTTATACAAATGAAGAGGCCTACCACATTAGAACAAAGCATCAGCCTATTTCAATAACCAGAAGGATATAAATGATACTTTTACTAAATGTAAAAATAATCAATAAGCTGCATTCAAGTCTGGGAGTAGATGGAGCATCGATAAGTTCAAAATGAGGAAAGATGATTTTCAAGCTAACTTGAGAAATAGCAATTTAAAATTTCCTAGACTGAGAGACTATAGAAAAAAAAAAGTGACAGCTTCTTTGTGAAGTAACACCAAAAACAAGTACACACCTACTGTATAGCATAAGGATCTCTACTTAATCTCTAAGGACCTAAATGAGAATAGAATCTAAAAAGAGAGGGTAAATTTGTATGTATAACTGATGAACTCAGTTGAACAGCAGAAACCAACACAACATTGTAAATCAACTGTACTCCAGTAAACATTAGTTTAAAAAAAAAAAAAAAAAGGAAGGACATACTGATTATCTATAGCTGTGTAACAAACACAAAATCTCAGAGGTATAGAGTAATAAGCATTTATTTGCCACTTTGCTGGGCGTGGCCTAATCTAAGGTCAGCCAGGTTGAGGCTGCTCATTTAAGAAAGCTTTACTCTTGTTCTCCTCCTGGGACCAGCAGACTAGCCAGGAGTATCCTTCTCATGCTGATAGCAAAGAGGAAGAGAAAAAAATAGATGCTCATAAGGCTTCATGCTTGGAATTAGAGTTAGCACACTCACCTTTGTTCATATATTATTGACCAGTGTGAATCAAATGGTCACGCTCAGAGTTCAGAGTCAGAGAAATAGCCTCACTAATGTGAAGGCAAGGATATAGGTGAAGAGTCCAATCCCCCACAGAGAATTAGAGCATGGCACTTCAAGGAAAATGGATAAAGATGAGGGAGGTGTACTTATTGAATTGAAGCCCAGAATGATGTTATGAATCCTTGTTCATTAAATATTAAATGAAAATGGAGCGCATTCATTAGAACGTGGATGTAATACTACAAGATTTTTACTATCAGTCCTCTTTGACAAATAGGTGTGTATTGGGTTTCCATATGGTTTTCTCATTTGATGAGTCATGGAATTCATTAAATCATTGAGGAAGATTGATTTTGTCTTGGCTAGAGGTGAACGAGGATAAAGTGGTCATAAAAGGAATCAACAGGGAGCAATATTTCAATAACAATTCATAATACTTGTTGCTTTTATGTCTACTTCATATTTCTAATGCAGTTTATTCTCAAGGTCACACAACAGTTATTTATTTTTCTATATGGGGCATGTCAGGTTACAATGCCCAAATCAATTCAAGAGCTTTAAGAAAAAAATTATAAAAGTCATGATATATGAAGAAGGAAGAAGAAAATCTGTGTAGTATTTTCCTACTTATTCATTTTTATATAGTCTTAAAAAGAAAATCAGTTTCAAAACTGTGCTATGCTTAGTTAATGCCTTAATATGCTTAAAAGGAGATATTTCTTTGAAAGCAAATAGCTAAATGTAGTGAATTAGTCACTAACTCCACATTAGCTGTGAAAAAATCACTTCTAATGTAGCAAAATAAATATTTCTAGAATAACAAGGGCTAAAGTGTTAAAACATTATGCTTCTTCATATGCCTATATTTCTATGGTTCTCTTTACAGTGAAACCAACATTAATTCACACAGACATGTATGTGAATAGCATTGGTCCAGTGAATGCTATCAATATGGTAAGTTTCTAATTATATATTTCATTAACAAACTAGAGAGATAGTGTGTTACCATGGAAATAACAAGGAATATCCTTACAAAAAATTGGAAGATAGAGAACTTTTCATATCTTTTTTCCCTCTTATAATATAATTATTTTTAATGATTTGTACTAAAAATTAAATATTATTATGTATATAAAATTAACTTGTGCAAAATGCTATAATCTTAAAATTCAACCCTCATTGGTTATTTGGTAGGTACAGCTTACTATAAAAATAAAATATAGTGCTTTACTATGTTTTAGAATATTCATGATATGGAGAGGTCATACTTCAAATCAGAATTGTTTCTCGGAGAAATAGTGCATTAGATTTAACAACAAATGTAACTTTATTTTTTATAAAGCTTTCTATCAAAATCTGAAATAACAAATTAGCTTGGAACAGAAGAGGGCAGAGTAAAATAGAGTAGAACAATGTAACATAACATTAGTGATAGGGTAACTTTAAAACACCATTTACCAATAAGCAATAAGGACACTGCTGAATCAGATACAAAAAACATTTCTTGCTCTCAATGAGGCTGATGAAAAAAACCTGTACCGCCACCTGCGCCCTCCAAGCAAATAGGTTTGCTTGTTTAACCAGGAAACAAATGGCAACATGTTTTCTCAGACTGTTTAGAATTATGATGAAGATTGTGAGCATCTAAGAAGAATCAGTTATACATGTAGTTTATTTTAACACAAAACTTAATAATTTCAGGAATTCTTGTACCTGGAACTACTGTCCCAGGATCACAGTTTATGAAACGATGGTTTAAAGACTTTTAAAACGTGTTTGTGTTGGCCGAAATGTAGGTCAGACATTCTTGAGTTGCTCTATCTACTGGCACAACAGGTTCCCCTTTCATTACCTGTGGACTACAAACATAGAATTAAATTGTCAACAAAGTGGTATGACTTACCCCAGTGGAAATGCAGCCAGTTCCAGTGAGATACAGGACAGGCGTGCAAGGATATAATCTAGAACAACAGAAATCAAGAAAAGGAAGTTCTGGTCTAATCCTGACAAGCTGTGTTTCTTAGGCAAATAAACAATCTCCCTGTGGTTTCTGGTGTTGGTTTTGTTTTGTTTTGTTTTGTTTTTCTTTTGATGTGTATTCTTCATCGTAAATGATGATGGGTTAAGGGGATTAGATTAGGAAATGTGGATAGTTTCCATTCTTCAACTCTCATATTCTAAGAACACTAGGGTCATGCTCTAAGAACACTATGGGTTTTTTCCATTAATTTTCTCATGTGTATACAGATGAAAATCGAGTTGTAAAATAATATTAAATAAAATCTAAATATGACAGCCAAATAGATCTTGGGTGTTATGGCTCCAGGTCTAATTCACATCAAACTTTCTTTTCTTTGATTAAAGTCAACCATGTACATGAGGGTAATCGTTAGAGTTACTTGTCATCAGAGCACTTTTTGAATATGTTTTGTGACAGATTAGTACAATAATAAAGATTATCTTTTAATTGGTGCATTTCTTCTTGTTTAGAAAACAATACAATTGTAATAGTAAAAAAAAATAAAATTAGTTACCTTACACTGAGTGTTTGCCATCTGCCAGACAGGGCACAAAGTATTTTTTGTATAGGGTGTATTCCCCTTTTCTGTCTTCACACTGCTTAGATCTTCTGGTGTCCTCAGTTTATTGCGAGGTGACCTAAACTCCAGAGCTCTAGTTTAGAACTGTTTTTGAGTGTTCTGGACTTTGTTTTACTCTGCAGCAGTGTTTTTGTTTTTTTTTAACCTGACTAACTGATTTCCTCAAAAGACAATTGGCAATGTCTGGAGATCTTTTGGTTGTCACGACTTGGGATTTTTGTTGGCGCTATTGGCACTTAGTGGGTAGAAGCTAAGAATGCTAGTAAACATCCTAAAATACACAAAATTGCCCCCACAACAAAGAATTAGCTGGCCAAAAATAACATGAGAAACTCTTCCCCATAAATACCAAATGCAAATCAAGGCTATGATCTTTTGCCAGAATTTATTTACACAGCTCTATTTGTCCATAATGTATTAACTTGTCTGCAAAAGATGGGTGAGTGTCCTTAGCCAAGCTTTTACTTTCTTTTGGATCATTCAGACCCAAAGTAGCTTTGCTTTGTATTGGCAATGAGATCATAAATGATAAATACAAACAAATGGTCTATAATACAAGCCTACTATATTAAGGATGTTCCATTTCACCTTTTTCTTTAAAACAGGAATATACAATCGATATATTTTTGCCCAAACATGGTATGACAGACGTCTGAAATTTAACAGCACGATTAAGGTCCTCCGACTAAATAGCAACATGGTGGGGAAAATCTGGATTCCAGACACTTTCTTCAGAAATTCCAAAAGGCAGATGCACACTGGATAACCACCCCTAATAGGATGCTGAGAATTTGGAATGATGGTCGAGTGCTCTACACTTTAAGGTATTCTTTTGAAAAAGGAAATGAGTAATTGTTGGGAATAAAACAAAGATCAATTATGTTCTCTTAGAACAAAAAGAGCTAAGATGTCAAATCTAAATCAGGATTGGCATGCTTAAGCAAAATAGTATGTGATGCTACAAAATTAGTTGGTTGGTGTTTTTTTTTTTCCTCTTATCAGTGAACTTTTTCAAAGGATACAGGTAAAACATTTTCTGTGACTGATGTAGGAACTCTTTTCTCACAGGGATATGAAATTTCCCTTGCCTTTATGATTTCATCTAACCTTTATACCAGTCTTGTCTTTTATGTGTGTGTCCTGCTACTTTAAAATATGGACACTAAAAAATAGTCATCCTTAGGAGTTGATATGCTTAGAAATGTTTCTGTTTCCAAGAAAACCATTACTAAAGGAGAATTTTGATGTGGAAATATGTACATCCTTTTCTTTTTAGCTGCACAATGGCATATCTAGAATGAATTCCATCTCGCAACATCCACTCCTCACTACATTGATAGGCATTTGACTTTTTTTTTTGCTATTTTTGGAATAGATATTCTTGGAGAAAACTTTAAAAGGAGGTATCATTTATTTTCTGAGCTTAAATATTAAGCCAACATTAGACAGGTTTTTGACTTAAGTTACTGCCATTATCTTAGCACTTCATAATTGCATACATTTGAATTTTTTATGTTGCAGTTTCTCATTGGTGAGAATATATTATGAAGTCAACATAATAGATAAGTACACACACTTAAGAATCAGACAAATCTGGCTTTGATGATTAGCTCTGTACCACACTGTCCTGTGCTCAGTTGCTTTAGTTGTGTCTGACTCTGTGTGCTGCCAGGCACCTTTGTCTGTAGGATTCTCCAGGCAAGACTACTGGAGTGGGTTACCATGCCTTCCTCCAGGGGATCTTCCCAACCCAGGGATCAAAGCCGCATCTTCTACATCTCCTGCACTGAAAGGCAGGTTTGTTACCAATAAGGCCACCTGGGAAGCTCCTGAATTGTATTATTTGTAGGTATTAGGGCAGTTCTCCAGGATTTCTACAGGAGTGGCAACTCTTCAAAATATGTACAGGACTAGAGGCAGCTATCTGGTAGCAGGGGTCTAGCTACTTTGGGATACTCCTAGCTAGAGTGCTAGAAGTATCCCAAAGTTTTATTTGTATGGTAGGTGAGGTGAGGTGAGGTGAAGTTGCTCAGTCGTGTTCGACTCTTTGCAACCCTATGGACTGTAACCTACTAGGCTTCTCCGCCCATGGGATTCTCCAGGCAAGAGTACTGGAGTGGGGTGCCATTGCCTTCTCTGGTGTTTAACATAGAAACTAATAAAAAAGTAAGCGCAAGCAGACATTTAAATTATTTGTATATATTTTCAGTAATAAATATGAACAATGTGATTCTTCTAGATCTTAGTATCCAGGATCTTATAGCTTCAAAATATTTCATGTTAAATGCCCTTCTGATGTATATTTTATGCCATATGTAATATTCAAGATATAAAATTCAATACTTTAAACTGGATCCATAGCTCTTGTCATCAGAGTTACATCAGATAGTAGGAAAAACAGCCACAATTGCAAAAGAAATTCATTGCATATGTTTTGATTTCATCATGGGTTTTATTAAATTAGATGTGAGGTAATGATTGGAATTGGAGAAGGCAATGGCACCCCACTCCAGTACTCTTGCCTGGAAAATCCCACGGACAGAGGAGCCTGGTAGACTACAGTCCATGAGGTCACTAAGAGTCGGACACGGCTGAGCGACTTCACTTTCACTTTTCACTTTCATGCATTGGAGAAGGAAATGGCAACCCACTCCAGTGTTCTTGCCTAGAGAATCCCAGGGACAGGGGAGCCTGATGGGCTGCCATCTATGGCGTCGCACAGAGTCGGACATGACTGAAGTAACTTAGCAGTAGCAATGATTAGAATCAGAATCTACTGGAAATCAATTTTGTCTGCTAAATAAGAGCTCAGTTTAGCTTTTGAAGTATTAAGTAAAGTTATGCTATCTGAAGTCCCTTTATCATTCTCATAATATTATAGCTATTTTTCACTTCTATTAACTTAGAGAAACACTATACAATATTTAATTATGGAAGCCACCTCAAAATTATCACTCATGAGATTCATTCAAGATTTGAATGAGTTTGCTAATCTATATAAAGAGATGATTTCATTCTTGTTGCTTATCTATAATGAGTTACAAATGTGTCTATATGTGCATAGATATATATCTGTGTAACTATCTGCAATCTGTATTATCTTCACTTTTAACAATTCCAGTTTAATTTGGAGAAATGATACTAATAAAATATCAAATTTAATTAAAATTTCACTTATGAATAAAGCTTATCTTTTCTTTGGAAGAGCATGTAATTACTGAGTTACAATGATAAAAACTTCCAGCTTTGGAGACACAGTTTTGGGCTCACATCTCAACCATGACAGTAGCTTTGTCACTTTGAACAAGTCCAAGTACAATAAAGCCATAATAACACTTACTGAATGAGAGAAAAATTCACCTTACCTAATGCCATGCTGACAATTAAGGGCTCAATGATGATTAGTTATATCTTAGGACCAGTAATTGCTCTATTATACCATAGAAAAATTAAATTTATTCTGAACTTTTAATATAAAAGGTTTATAAAATAAATTTTTTAATGTTAAGATTGGTATCTGTAATTATAAGAAGTATAGCTAACAAATATGGATGGAATTTTAAATATCATCAACCTATTACCATCGCAATTTAACATTATAGTCATACTTCCCCAAATGTGGTCAAAACATCTAGGACTCCTTTAAACTTTATTACTCCTAGAGTTCTAGCCTCTATTGGGAAAAGAAAATCTGTATGTTTAATAAGCACCTCAAGGACTCCAAGGGTTTCCCTGGTGGCTCAGAGGTTAAAAGCATCCGCCTGCAACGTGGGAGACCCAGGTTCGATCCCTGGGTTGAGAAGATCCCCCTGGAGAAGGAAACGGCACCCACTCCAGTATTCTTGCCTGGAGAATCCCATGTGTGGAGGAGCCTGGTGGGCTATAGTCCATGGGGTCGCAAAGAGTGGGACACGACTGAGCAACTTCACTTTCACTTTCTTTCAGGGAATCCATGACAGACATTTTTCTGATACATCTGTGCATTTAACATGTGACTGCTACTAGATATTCTTCAACTCTTTAACATCCTATATAATTGCTTTATAGTGTTCCTTTGTAAGGACACTTAATCCTCAGTTGTGAAACACAGGTATTTTTAAACTCACATATAGTAATTTAAATCTAACAGCTAACAAGTACTTACATGCAGAAAGTTCTGCTGTAATTAGCAGATAAGTTCTGAGAATTATCTGCATTCATTTACATGCAAACAGCAAATGAGCTTAAGTTCTTAAAAGAGTTTGTTCTATTAAGTATGTTAAGTGAATTCACTGAGCAATCCCATGTGTGCAGTTACTTTGCCAAAAAATATATGGAATAATAAGTACTGAATAAGTGAAGTTGAGGTCAATGAGACTTTATTGTTTAGTCTGGGAAAACAAATGGACATTAAGTCTTACACAATTTTATCCTGGACTCAGTGAATTTCTTGTGAGGATCACCTTGTATTATTAATAAGAATGGATGCAGGAATAAAAATAAATGGTTATTAGAAAATGTGCTAATACTTATTTAAAAATTTTTAAGCTGTCTAAAACCTTTGCATCATATCTTTCTACTTAGGCTGACAATTGATGCTGAGTGCCAGTTACAGTTGCACAATTTTCCAATGGATGAACATTCCTGCCCCCTGGAATTCTCCAGTTGTAAGTAATTACTCATTCTATATTCTGTATCCCCTCTCATCAGTAGTCTTTCTCACTGCAATACCAGTTCATTGGGAAACTTACAGAGAATGCAAAATTGTATTATGCAGTGTTGTTGACTTTGAAGATTCTGATAATCCCTTTCATCATTAAAAAAGGGATCTATTTTATCAAAAATTACAAATAGACTTCACTGGGGCATAAACTTGGAATAAATTGGCAGTGAGTTCCTGAATGTCTATGTTGGGAAGGATTGTAAAGCCTGGCCTTGTCTCAATAGAAAGAGGTAATAGTGGATTATATATCACTCCCTCCATGGGCCCAGAAAATATTAGCAGGATATTTGTTAGTTGTTTTCTCCCTGTGTGGGCTTGCCTGGTGGCTCAGATGGTAAAGAATCTGCCTTCAGTGCAGGAGACTTCGTTTTGATCCCTGGGTTGGGAAGATCCTCTGGAGAAGGGAGTGGCTACCCACTCCATTATTCTTGCCTGGAGAATTTCATGGACTAAGGAACCCAGCGGGCTATAGACCATGGAGTTGCAAACAGTCGAACATGACTGAGCAAAAGAACAAAAACAGCAAAATAACAGAATAGAAAATTACCTCCTCCATCTGGAGTTCTAGTAAAATGTAAAACTAGTTATCTGCCAGTGAGCAAAAGACTGATTTGGGGGTCATGTGAAAGTGAAAGTTGCTTGGTCATGTCCAACTCTTTGTGACCCTATGGACTGTCCGTGGAATTCTCCAGGCCAGAATACTGGAGTGGGTAGCCTATCCCTTCTCCAGGGGAACTTCCTCACCTAGGAATCGAACCAGGGTCTCCTGCATTGCAGGAGGATTCTTTACCAACTGAGCCATAGGGAAGCCCTATTGGGTTCAGTTAAAATCCCAATGCCATCACTATAGATTTGAACAAATTACTAAATCTCTCAATGAGTCCACAACAGGTGCCCATAGAGATTATAAGACCTGCCTCACCTCAATATTGTTTCTTCATATAATATATGTAAATGCCTATGCTACCTCCCACATAATAAGATTCAATCAGAAGCTGTATTATTTAATTTATTAAATAATCATGAGATAATATACCCTATAGCAAGAAGATCCTTGATGATTCTAGTAGGAATTAAGCTTTAGTAACCTTCACAGGTATTTCCTGCCTAAATCAAAAACAAGCCTCATTTTTTCCCACATTTGCCTCACTATTTGTTCTGTATTCATGTTAGATTGCTTACTTCCTCCTTATTCCTGAACTCTCAATTGTGCATATTGTTTAGAATGAAAGACTATGAATTTTAAAAATTTAATATATGTATAATTTATCAGCCAGGGAGTAATAGAGATGCCTAAAAGAAACTGAATCATAATAACAATACTTTCAAAAAAGATTAGAAAAGCAATCACCTGTTTTGACAAACATTTCCAGAGGGAAACAAAAAACAAAACAAAACAAAAAAACAAAACAGAGGGCAACACAGGAAAAATTCATTGTATATTTAATATATATTGAGAAACATTCTCATTATAAATCTTATTTCATATGTTTTACTTTATCCAAGGATAGACTATTTTTAAGTGAAAACTCCCTAAGGTTTAGGATATGTTATTTACTTTCTTTTGATTTTCCAACTGAGACCACTTCTCTCCTGAGCTAAATAAAACTTAAGAAACAATGATTTCTATGCCATCAGGTTGCTGATTGACAATTGTCTTCTGAGCCTAAAATCAACTTAGTATTATTTATTGCTATCAAAACAATTCAATCACCAACATATTCTCCATAGGAAGTTCCTTAATATTATCATTCTTAAATTCTCAGTTTTCATCACATCCTGCCCTACCACCCGGCCACCGCCCTCTCAATAGCAACCTGGGGATCCTGCTTTCTTTCTTTCTTTTAAATTAATAAATAAAGTGGACAAAAGTTGGACCAAAACCAAAGAATAAAAGAGACAAGGGATTTTATTCCAAGGAGTCCATCACCCTCCATAATCAAAACTTATCTTTCCACAGAATTATTAGAAGACATACAGTGGAGAAGATTTCTAGTTTTGTGGTCTATCTATTTTACTTGAGTTTGCCCTACACTTTACTTAATAGTAATGTTTATCTACTCAACAAATGCATATTGAAAAGCAATTCCACAAAATAAGTATAATCACCCCCATGTAAGTACACCCATAGGTAAACAAATAATTTGGAAGAAAAATTAAGAAACTTGTCTAGGGTATTATGGAAAAGGTAAGCAAGGAAAAGTTACTAATGATCACTACATTATCCATGTAACATTTGTTTCATGAATGCTTTCTGTTGTTTTGGCTGAACATGACTGAACCTTAAAGAATCAACATAGGGATCTTCCCCTTGGCATTCCTATTTATTACTTTTAATTATAGTTGTATATTAAAAAGAAGCCTCAACAAACTGAGTGTGAGAATAATATAAATCATTAAGATAACTTTTTCCTTCTACTCCAAGGACATGCCCTGTACAGGGATTTGAATCTGCTCTCCTTCTTTCTGCCCAGGGACTGAACCTGTGGCTCCTGCCACATCTCATGCATAGCAGGCATATTCTTTACCTCTGAGCCACCGGGAACATCCTAGATACTTCTTCTTCCATTATTTTCTGTTGCTGCATGACTCAAAATCTCACCATTTTGAGTCCCTTTCACCATAAACAATATCCTGCATATATAGTGAGAGGAGAGTGAAAAAGTTGTCTTAAAGCTCAACATTTAGAAAACTAGGATCATGGCATCCGGTCCCATCACTTCATGGCAGATAGATGGGAAAACAGTGGAAACAGAAGCTGACTTTATTATTCTGGGCTCCAAAATCACTGCAGATGGTGATTGCAGCCATGAAATTAAAAGATGCTTACTCCTTGGAAGGAAAGTTATGACCAACCTAGATAGCATCTTTTGTCAACAAAGGTCCGTCTAAACAAGGCTATGGTTTTTCCAGTGGTCATGTATGAATGTGAGACTTGGACTATAAAGAAAGCTGAGTGCCAAAGAATTGATGCTTTTGAACTGTGGTGTTGGAGAAGACTCTTGAGAGTCCCTTGGACTGCAAGGAGATCCAACCAGTCCTTTCTGAAGGAGATTAGCCCTGGGATTTCTTTGGAGGGAATGATGCTAAAGCTGAAACTCCAGTACTTTGGCCACCTCATGAGAAGAGTTGACTCATTGGAAAAGACTCTGATGCTGGGAGGGATTGGGGGCAGGAGGAGAAGGGGACGACCGAGGATGAAATGGCTGGATGGCATCACGGACTCAATGGACGTGAGTCTGAGTGAACTCCGAGAGTTGGTGATGGACAGGGAGGCCTGGAGTGCTGCAGTTCATGGGATTGCAAAGAGTCAGACATGACTGAGCCACTGAACTGATAGTATATAGTATTTATTATATGCTATTTATATCTTGCCCCAGACAATATGAAGTATTCATAAGGTATATACAAACCCTGTTTAGTATACCTTATACACAGTTTACATGCTTTACATAGGTAATTTTGACCTCATGATTTTAAAATCTGGTTTCCCTGTTAGGATATGTATTTTCTCTACTGTAATATGGTTTTGTAGAAGACTCTTGAGAGTCCCTTGGACCCCAAGGAAATCCAACCAGTCCATCCTAAAGGAAATCAGTCATAAATATTCATTGGAAGGACTGACATTGAAGCTGAAATTCCAATACTTTGGCCACCTGATGCAAAGAGCTGTCTCATTTGAAAAGACCCTGATGCTGGGAAAGATTGAAGGCAGGAAGACAAGGGGATGACAGAGGATGAGATGGTTGGATGGCATCACTGACTCAATGGACATGAGTTTGAGCTCTGGGAGTTGGTGATGGATAGGGAAGCCTGACATCTGACATGCTGCAGTCCATAGGGTCACAAAGAGTTGACACAACTGAGTGACTGAACTGAACTAAATGCTCTTTAATACAGGATCATCATCCAAGTCATAACTATTTGGTTATTTCCCTCAGTGTATTGCTCAGAGAAAGTGGTTGCTATTTATATTCATTTTTAATAATTTTAAATGTTTTCCTATCTCATGGCAGATGGCTATCCACGTGAAGAAATTGTCTATCAGTGGAAGCGTAGTTCTGTTGAAGTGGGTGACACAAGGTCTTGGAGACTTTATCAGTTTTCATTTGTTGGACTGAGAAATACCACTGAAGTAGTGAAGACAACTTCTGGTAAGATACACTTGAAAATAATTTTAAATGACCTTTCCAGAGTTTAAATTCTGGTATAAATGATTTAGAAGCTTTCAGTACTTGTCTAGGAATGATATTCAGTCAGTTAAATGTGTTAATTTACTAGAGACAACTATAATTGATATTCTAGCATGATACATAAACATAAAATGGATTTTATCAATTTAAAGCAAGTTAGATTCAAATTGGATAAGTAAACCATTTGCTTAATTTCCTTTAGAAAAATCAATGTCTATTATTTAAAAGAAGAAAATATTTATTAGGCATGAGTGAGTGAGTGAAGTCGCTCAGTCGTGTCCGACTCTTTGTGACCCTGTGGACTGAAGCCCACCAGGCTTCTCCGTCCATGGGATTCTCCAGGCAAGAATACTGGAGTGGGTTACCATTTCCTTCTCCAGGGGATCTTCCCGACCCAGGGATCGAACCCAGGTCTCCTGCACTGGAGGCAGATGCTTTAACCTCTGAGCCACAGGGAAGCCCTTATTTATTAGGCATAGATATAATATTTCTTTTAAGAAATATGTTTCATAATATATTGAAATAGCTGCATTTAAAATATCACATGGAAATGAAGCAACTGACAAAGATTAGTCTCAAAAATATATAAGCAACTCCTGCAGCTCAATTCCAGAAAAATAAATGACCCAATAAAAAAATGGGCCAAAGAACTAAACAACATTTCTCCAAAGCAGACATACAGATGGCTAACAAACACATGAAAAGATGCTCAACATCACTCATTATCAGAGAAATGCAAATCAAAACGACAATGAGGTACCATTTCATGCCAGTCAGAATGGCTGTGATCCAAAAGTCTCCAAGCAATAAATGCTAGAGAGGGTGTGGAGAAAAGGGAACCCTCTTACACCATTGGTGGGAATACAAACTAGTACAGCCACTATGGAGAACAGTGTGGAGATTCCTTAAAAACTGGAAATAGAACTGCCTTTTGACCCAGCAATCCCACTGCTGGGCATACACACCGAGGAAACCAGAACTGAAAGAGACACATGCATCCCAATGTTCATCACAACACTGTTTGTAATAGCCAGGGCGTGGAAGCGACCTAGATGTCCATCAGCAGATGAATGGATAAGAAAGCTGTGGTACATATACACAATGGAGTATTACTCAGCCATTAAAAAGAATGCATTTGAATCAGTTCTAATGAGGTGGATGAAACTGGAGCCGATTATACAGAGTGAAGTAAGCCAGAAAGAAAAACACCAATATAGTATACTAATGCATATATATGGAATTTAGAAAGATGGTAATGATAACCCTGTATGTGAGAGAGCAAAAGAGACACATGTGTATACAACAGTCTTTTGGACTCTGTGGGAGACGAAGAGGGTGGGGTGAATTGGGAGAATGGCTTTGAAACATGTATTTTATCACATGTGAAATGAATCACCAATCCAGGTTCGATGCATGATACAGGATGCCTGAGGCTGGTGCACTGGGATTACCCAGAGGGATGGTATGGGTAGGGATAAGGGAGGGGGTTCAGAATGGGGGACACATGTACACCTGTGGTGGATTCATGTCAACGTATGCCAAAACCAATACAATATTGTAAAGTAATTAGCCTCCAAGTGAAATAAATAAATTTATATTTAAAAAATATCACATGGGGAAGATTAACTTTTCAAAAATGCAGAAAAGTGACCATAGTATATATGGACTAATTCCTTATTCAGTAACAAAATGGTTTAAACTGGCTCACTGTGAATAAGGGACTGGGTTTTGGTGTCAGACAGGCCTGGGTTCAAATCTCAACTCCATTAGTTACCAGCTACAAATTTTAAGAAATTACTGAATTTCTCAGGAGACCAGCCTCCTCAGAGAAACAGTGTGCACAAAAAGATCTGCCTCATAGGCATATTCCATGTATGAAAAAAAGATAAAATGCTTAGAATAAAACCTGACAGCGAACATGCAGTAAGTGGTAGTGCCTAATAATATTGATTCGACTTATCAAGTACGTCTGGGGCCTAATGTGGTCAGGGTGTCAGTTTTTTCCAGAGAAACTAAAAATCTATAATCTTATATCAACTATCATAATTTTAACAGTATTAAAAACATGTGGGACAAATCAGATATATTTCTAGACCATAGCTATCTCATGGGTGGGTATAGTTCATACAAAACCTTTGCAATGCTGAGTACAAACTCCATAAAAATTGCTCCAGCTACTCCTTTTAAAGCTATGTGAATTTAAATATGTCCTAATTTTAAATATAAACATTGTGTTCATAACTTACAGTCTATTAAGATATATCTTTTCATATTTGTTTCCTTAAGTCGTTTTCTGATTATTTATTTACACATACTAACTTTTCTTCCCCTGAAATTCATAGGACATAGTTTGTGTTGACTAAAAAGCTTTGGTCTACTGTACAGAAAGAAAGAAAAACCTAGACAAACATGGAAATTTAAGATTCGACCTTCATAAATACCATCCTTTAAATCAAAGCTATCTGGCCCTAATATTGTTTTTGGCATTTTCAGCTTTCTAAAAAAAAAATAAAACAAAACTCTTAAGCAGCAAATAGAATCCAAAAGAAAATCAAAGAACTGCTCTAGTCTATTTTTAAAAATGTGGCTTTATGTTCTCTTAGTCACTGGAAATCCTGACCATCAAGTACTAGAACAGTCCTTATTTTGGTCCCCATTAACAGATTCAGGATTGTCTTAGAACAGGTCTTCCATCTGTGAAAGAACATATGTAAAAATATTCTCTGTCTGCATACTTCCAGAACAAGAAAAAGGGTGTTAGATTCTGCTGTGTATTCATATCTCTATAGTTATTATAGCACCCTAAATCAGAACCCACAAACTTATGACTAGCAGATTTTTTTGTCTAGTCACTTGAACCCAGAATGGCCTTAAAACCAACTAATGGTCAGGGAAGTGTTGATTGGATATCATGGGGTTTAATATCATCCCCTCCCCAAAGTCTCATACTGAGAATGATGAGTATTTACTGTCTAATAAGAGATACTTCCAAAAGAAAATAATCTGTTTACTTAAAGCATGGCAAGAAAATTTATCAAGATATCACTAAACTATTTTTCTTCCTAGAGAAATCAAAGCAGACCTATATTGATATCAGAGTTGATATTGAATAGCATCATTTAATTGGACTTGGCCTCCATCTTGGTCTTTTTGTCCACTCTCAGCTCTTGCTGGTTTGTTTTTGTGTGTGCGGTACCATTTCAGTTGCCTCTGTGAGGTAAAGGACTGAATTGAAACTTAATGCCAATGCTGAGGAGCATCTTGATTCTTGAAATAGTTGATTGTGTAATGATCAAAAGTTTCTGTGTGTTACTTTGTTTTATTTCTGATGCCATTCTTATCTTCAAAGCATTGTTCTATAACTAGTTAATACCTACAAGGAAGTTACATTAACAACTTTCTTGGGAAGTTATCAGAAGATCACAATTATAGAGTTTTTGAATTCTGGTCATTACGAACGATGTGGTTTTCTCTTAGATTTACAGCAAATGTGTCTTCTTTCAAGAAAACTGTCAAAACTAGGCAAGAATATTACGTAAAATTTGGCCTAGTTTACTGTATCGATTTCTAACCTTCTCTCATTCAAGTTCACCTTTTAAGATTTTGTTACATCTAAGTAATGATTATTCTGTGTGTTCCTTAGTATTTTTCTTTAAATTGATTCCTTGTTATTAATAAAATGAATTTTTAAAAGGGAAGTTCATATTTGTTCCATAATTGGAAAATCAGAAACATTTGACATGAATAGAAATTGATTAATATAGTGAAAAATAAAGAAATGCTCTTAAATTTTAAGTGCACATATTTGTGTTTCCCAGACTCTGAATATGTTAGAAAAGAAAGAGAAAAGGAAAAGATAACTAGCATCAAAGTAAAACACTTCTTTGATTTAAACTGAAAGATAGAAGAAGCAGGAAGGAATTTTCTTACATAGAATTCAATGCTGTGTGATAATTCTATATACACCACCTGAATCATCTTTATCACTTATCTGCATTACTCTTGAGAAAAATATTGTCTTGGTGGTGGACAATAAGGCTTGAAGAATACCTACAATCCATAATCAATACATCAGAATGGATCCTGGATCCATGATTTCTCTGCAAACCATCTCTTCCTGATTGTTCTATATCTAGTAACAGCACCATCATTGTGCCGGTGAGCCAGGCGTGAACACTCAGAGTCACATGTCTGCCTCCCACGTCTAATGAATCACGAAGGCACTTAGCCCTCTGAAATATCTTGTGTAACTGTCCTCTTTTCCATTGCCACTGCCACTGCCCTAGTTCACGATTATATCTTTTCTCATCTGGACTGTGTTGGGAGCCTATTAAACTACGTTCCTGCTGTCAGTCTCTTTCCTACAGCCTATCCTTTATACATTAATCATCAAAGCTAGCACTTACTGAGCACCAAGTACATGTACCATAGCAAACATATATATATATATATATAAATGGCCTACTTTAATTCTTATAACTGCAGTCATGTTTAGTGTCATTAACACGGAGGGCACCACTGTGGATAAGGAAATAGAATTCAGGGGTTCGTTGATTACAGGGATCAGGTGCGGCAGCTGGGGCGTGAATTCAGGTGGCTTGCCTTCAGACTCCCGCTGTTACTCACTGCACTATTTTTATTTGCAGTGTGGCCCAGTGGGTCTTCCTGAACCACAGCTTTCCTCATATCCCAAGGATTCAGGAGATTCGATTAAGCACAAGCCATAATGGGCTTCCCTGGTGGCTCAGTTTCAAAGAATCCTCCTGCCAAGGCAGGAGACACAGGTTCAAACGCTGGATGGGGAAGATCCCTTGCAGAAGGAAATGGCAACCCACGTTGGTATTCTTGCTGGGAAAAAGGCCACACAAAAGAGTCAGACGTGACTTAGTGACTAAATGACAACAGCAAATAAAGTGTGTTCCTGATATATAAGCCCCTGAGATCTTGGGAACTTTCCAGCTTGCTTTTCCATAATGTCTCGGCTGGTAACATAACTACTATGTCTATGTTTTCCTGAATATAAATAGCCAATTCTATATACACATTGAATTTCAATCTCTTCTCTTTTGAATGGCTTGTCAGCTCATCCATACTTTCTTTATGAATTTAAAACATAAATAAATGATTTATCTTTGATGAGGCCTTTACAGACGGTAATGCCCAAACAACCTGGAGCAGTTTTTAAGAATGTGCACTCTTAAAGCCGGCAGCTCAGGTTTCAACATTGATTTGTATACATTATAGAATATATCAAAGTTCAATATCATCAATGTTACAGGGTTACTCTCAGGAATAACTAAAATAATCCATTACAAATACTTAAAATTATGTCTAACACATAGAAAGGACTCATTAAATAGAGGGCACCATCATCATTACCAAATTCAGAGCATTTTCAGGCAGCTTATAAAAACATAATTTCTGCCTTGTTTTTTTTAGACAGTTGTTCCCTCTTTTCTTTTTCTTGTTTTTTTTTTTTTTTTTTTCTGATAGTTGTTTCCCTTTTTTGGCTTCCCTAGTAGCTTGGACAGTAAAGCATCTGCCTACAATGCAGGAGATCCGGGTTCGATCCCTGGGTCAGGAAGATCCCCTGGAGAAGGAAATGGCAACCCACTCCAGTATTCATGCCTGGAAAATCCCATGGACCGAGGAGCCTGGTGGGCTACAGTCCATGAGGTCACAAAGAATTGGAGACAACTGAGAAACTTCTCTTCTCTTCCCTCTTTTCTGCCCTTTCACTCCAATTAGTCTTCCCAGTGGAAGCCTTCTTATAATCATCTTTGTATCCATGATGCTATCAGCCTGGTGGTTTGCTTAGAATTGTTGATTTGTAGGTAATTATAAAATGGATTGCCTGTGACAATAATATTGATAAAGCCATAAAATTTATCTCAAATAAGCAATGCAGAACTCTCTTATTTTTTTCCATTACTCATTGTTAACTTTGAAGTTGGAGATCTTGTTCTTTCTAGTCACATTGTGATGGCCAGTTCACCAAATTATCTATGTGATATCAATATGGTATCAAGCAGGGCTTTATTCCTGATGTTAGTGTTTTGAAATGTGGGCTAGAAAAATAGGCAAATGAGTTTCTTAGGGGAACCTACATTCTTGGGATCCCATTGCCATTATTATGAATCAAAAGAAATATATCATGTTGTTCCTACATTAGAAAAATGTTGAATCTTCTTTCTTCTAGTTTTACTGAGATAAAATTGACATACAGAACTGTATAAGTTTAGAGGTTCCCAGGTGGCCCAATGGTACAGAAACTGCCTTTCAATGCAGGAGGTGCAAGAGGCACAGGTTCTATCCCTGGGTTGGGAAGATCCCCTGGAGAGGGAAATAGCAACCCACTCTAGTATTCTTGCCTGGAAAATTCCCTTAGGGAGCCCTGGGGAGCTATAGTGCATGGAGTCACAAACAGTTGGATATGATTGAGCAACTGAGCATACATTGTTTAAGGTATACAGCATAATGCTTTGCTGTAAATAGATTATGAAACGAAATGATTATCCTAATGACTTTAGTGAATTCATATAGATAATAAATTAAAGAAACAGAAAACAAATTTTTTTCCTTGTGATGAGAGCTCATAAGATTTACTCTTTTGTAAATATAATGTGTTTTGTGTGCTATAATTACCATATAGCAGTGTTAATTATATTTGTCATGTTGTATATTACATGTCTAGTACTTATTTATCTTATAACTGAAAGTGGTACCTTTTGGCTACATTCATCCAATTCTCCCCCTCCCACTTCTAGTAACCACAAATATCTCTTTTTTTTGAACTTGTTTTTAAAGTATAATTGCCCTACAATGCTATGTTAGTTCCTTGTACACAATATAGTGATTTGATATTTCTACACATTTCAAAATGCTCACCATGTTAAGTTTAGAAAACCATTAAATCTTCTGTATCATCTTTAGAAATGTAAACATCATTGTTTCATAATTTTTTGGTATTCCCATTACATTAAATATTACTTATCTCCTTCTTGTCTTTAATCCACCTTTTGGCTTGGATTTCCTGTGTAAGTGATGCTTTCTTGATTCCTATTAGAAGAAATGCATAAATGCTAAAATTAAACTGAACTGCCAAAAGATGAACTGCTAAATTCACCTTACTTTTCAAGAGTGGTATGCAGACCACAATTTTAGAAAACCAGCTCTGTGGATGAAATTCATGTTACTTGCTTGGTTTCTAAAGTGTATGTAATCCACCTGATATCTCCAAACCTTGTCCATTATTCTCCCACCACTCCCTCGATTGTCCTGTGGTTTTTTGGATGGGCTATACCTACTTCAGATCTCAATGCTCTATTTTTTCTTCATACTAAGCTCAAGTTTAAACTTCTCTGCTTATATTAGTATATACCTACTGGCCAGATAATTCTCCAAATAGGAAAAAGAAAAATATTTCCCACTTTCTAGGCTGCATTTTAATCTATATGTCTTTGGCAAACCAAGGAGACATGTGTAAAACTACTCATCACTGAAGTAAACTATTTTGGGAGAAATAAAAAGGGAAATCAAACCATAAAAAGTTAATGGTAATTTTTCATTAAGAAGTTTGGAATGAACAAAATAATAAATCAAAATGATAGAAGAGAAATAAACAACTTCAGCACCAGTCCAACTGTCTTCAGTTTTTGAGTCACAGTAAGTTGCAAGCCCATTTTAGTCAATAATAAGCTTTTCAAACTACTTGAAGCAACCTAATGTATTAAATTAAATCAGTATGAAAGACTGCAAAGATTTTTATTTTTAGCCTTCAATTTAGAAGATTAGTTTTGGTTTCAGGAGAGGAAAATGAATGCATTATGTAAAGAAAGCTGGGCCAGGAATGGCCAAGGAGAAGGCATTTGTCCTTTCTGGGATGAAAATTCCCTATTTATAAAGATAATGTATTTTACTAGATGCTTCTTTAAAGTCCTTAGACTAATTTATACTCTTTGATATAACCAAGGTTACACTATAGATGTCTCAGGGTGGGAGAAACTTTCTTTATAGTTGATGTTTTCCTATAATTTTTCACTTCATCAAGTTTTCAACATTTACAAGGTGAGTCAAATGCAAAAAATATACTCCTTTAGACTTTTAACTTAAAAAGATGACATTCCTACTCCATTTAAAAACCTGTTATTAATGATATGACATTGTATTTATACTGAATATTAATATACTGAAGCTGAAACTCCAATACTTTGGCCACCCTATATGAAGAACTGACTCATTGGAAAAGACCCTGATGCTGGGAAAGATTGAAGGTAGGAGGAAAAAGGGATGACAGAGGATGAGATGGTTGGATGGCATCACCGACCCGATGGACATGAGTTTGAGCAAGCTCTGGGAGTTGGTGATGGACAGGGAAGCCTGGCGTGCTGCAGTCCACAGGGTTGGGAAGTCGAACATAACTGAGCAACTGAACTGAAGTAATTAATATACTACATTTAAAAATCCCACTTTAGAATGCAAGTTGGCATAATTATCATGGAAAACAGTATGAAGGTTCTTAACAGTATGGAGGTTCCTTAAGAAACCAAAATTAGAGTTACCATATGATCCAGCAGTTCCACTTTTGGGTATGTCTGGAGAAAACTTGAATATGAAAATCTACGTGCACCCCAGTGTTCACTGCAGCATTATTTATGACAGCCAAACATGGAAGCAAACTGAATGTCCATCAATAGGTGAATGGAAAAAAGATGAGGTACATATATACAATGGAATGTTAACTCAGCCATAAAGTAGAATGAAATAATGCATTTTGCAGCAACATGGATGTACTAAAGATGATCATGCTAAGTTAGATAAGTTAAAATAGACATATGCCATATGATATCACTCACATGAGGAACCTAAAATATGATAAAATTAACTTATTTACAAAACAGAAACACTCACAGACATGGAAAACAAACTTCTAGCTGTCAAAGGTAAAATGTGGAGGAGGAATTAATTAGTAGTTTCAGATTAGCAGATACAAACTACCATATATAAAATAGATAAACAACAAGGTCCTACTGTATAGTACAGGTAACTATATTCAATGTCATGCAATAATCTATAATGGGAAAGAATATGGAAAAGAATCTATATTAATATATAAATTATGATATATTAATATATGTATGTATATGGAGAAGGAAATGGCAGTGTACTCCGGTATTCTTGCCTAGAGAGTCCCAGGGATGGAGGAGCCTGGTGGGCTGCCATCTATGGGGTCACACAGAGTCAGACGACTGAAGCAGCTTAGCAGCAGCAGCAGCATGTATGTATATATATAACAAAATCACTGTACACGAGAAGCTAGCATAATATTGTAAATCAACTATACATGTGTGCTAAGTCACTTCAGTTGTGTCCAACTCTGTGAGACCCTATGGACGGCAGCTTGCCAGCCTCCTCTGTGCGTGGGATTCTCCAGGCAAAAATACTGGAGTGGGTTGCTGTGCCCTTCTCCAGCTGATCTTTCCAACCCAGGGATCAAATCTGCATCTTTGAAGTCTAACCTGCATTGGCAGGTGGGTTCTTTACCACTAGTGCCACCTGGGAAGCCCCCACTTCAATTTAGGGTGGGATGATTTGGGAGAATGGCATTGAAACATGTATACTATCATGTAAGAAACGAAGCGCCAGTCTATGTTCGATACAGGATACAGGATTCTTGGGGCTGATGCACGGGGATGATCCAGAGAGATGATGTGGGGTGGGAGGTGGGAGGGGGTTTCAGGATTGGGAGCTCGTGTACACCTGTGGCTGATTCATGTCAATGTATGGCAAAACCAATACAGTATTGTAAAGTAGAATAAAGTAAAAATAAAATTTAAAAAATAAAAGAAAAAGAAAAAAAATTATTTTTAACTATTTTTAAAAATCTCACATTGGAATTTTAAATTCTAAGGTTGCTCTGACAATACTTACTGAGGATATAGAGGTGGAAAGGGGCTGCATAGAGAAGTCATAGGAAATTGAAGAAAATCTAAGAAAAATTGTTTGGTTCCAGGGTGACACACTTCATTTCTTCTTATATTTACTGGCAAGAACCAGCTGTATGTTAAGGTGGAGATCAAATTGGCCGGGAAGTGTCACTCAGTTGTGTGCTAGGAAGGGACAGTAGGTTTTACAACTTTCTAACATACATGATATCATGATTTTTCTCACAACAAGCTTCTCAAAGAGGTAATATTTTTCTCAGTTGACAGATGGAGCAGCTTAAATCTAGAAGGGCTAGGTAATTTGTTCAAGACTATTCAATAAGAGTTATTTACCCAGATCCAAAACTTTTACCACATTGCCTCTTACAAGCACAGGAGATAAAGAGATGAATTAATAAGATAAAATTATTCCTCAGCTTGATAACAGCTAATTTTACCAAGACAATGCAATAAAGTAGTACACATAATATGAGAACTATGTACATGTATTGATATCAGAATTAATAAAATGGTTTAACTTATAGGAATGGCAATTATATTTACATAGAGCAAAAACCTCAAGTGAGAAACGATTTAGTGACAATATATATTCCTTTGCAGAAACACGTTTATTGCTTATATTATTCACTTGCTAAATGAACCTGTGGGTCACCATGGAAATCTGGCCTTAACTAAGAAACTATTGGATCCAGTGTATTTGTGTAAATGTATTACTTGCAGAAAAATATCATCAGAAAAAAGCATAATAGAAGGATTGCATGACTACTATTTATAGTAATTTTGAGGACTAATATCTTATTCTGACTATCAAAACCAGTCAGGTCAAGAAAACATTAATTTTTATCCAAGATATGGCATTTCCTAATTCAACTGAAATTCTTTTGCTATGTTTAAAAGACACTTTCATCAATGTGAAAGATCTAACTAATGGAACCCTCCTGTTAAGTTGCTGTCTTCATGTAAACGTAAAAGATGAAATAATTTTTAAAAGATATAAAAATGTGAATGAGGGAGACTGACTACAGACGTCATTGAAGGTTCCTTTCATTCTGTTTGATGCAATCAAATAATTCCTTCATCTCATTTTTGCATTTTCAGAAAATAATGCTGCCCAGAACTGCACATACGCAAATCTAGGCATGTCACAGAATGGAAAGGGCATCAAATAGCATGGAGGAAAAGAATGTTTTTTCTTTTTATATTTAACTTTGTTTTCTTCAAAGGGGGTCATCATGAAGGTCACAGAACTTTACATAATAACCCTGAAAAGAATTTTGGGGTTTACAAGTTGGGGCTGACCAGAATTTGTTTACTATTCTCACTTGCCATTCCTGTGATCTATCTCTTTGGGAAAATCAAGGACAGCTGGTTTTATTCATCCATTTAGGAGCAGCAGAAAGAGATCAGAAAAGCCCAAGGACTAGAGAATTGACCCATATATTAAACATGACTCAGTATATTATTTTTTGTTTACTTTTATGTATGGTTCTCTGCTATTCAAAAACTGACAACATTTCAAATTTAACATATAAACCACATAATAAATGTTTAAATTGATCCATTTCCAAATTAGCTACTCCTTGTTATACAACATCTCTTAGGGAGATAAAAGGAAACAATAAAAAAATAGCATTTTCTCGAGTTCTTTTCCCATAAACATGCTTCCCTGGTGGCTCAGATGGTAAAGAATCCGCCTGCAATACAGGAGACCCAGGCAGTGGTTTGATTGCCTAAGGTGGGAAGATTCCCTGGAGAAGGGAATGGCTACTCACTCCAGTAGTCTGGCCTGGAGAATTTAATAGACAAAGGAGCCTGGCAGGCTACAGTCCATGGGCTCTCAAACAGTTGCACACAACTGAGTGATTTTCACTTTGGGCTTCCCTGACAGCTCAGCTGGTAAAGAATCTGCCTGCAGTGTGAGAGAACTGGTTCAATTCCTGGGTTGGAAAGATCTTCTTGAGAAGGGAAAGGCTACCCTCTCCAGTATGCTGGTCTGGAGAATTCCATGATCTGTATAGTCCATGGGGTTGCAAAGAGTCAAGCACAACTGAGCAACTTTCACTTTCATTTTTCTATCAGCTCTATAAGATGGTAACTTTATTTGTGAATACTGAAGTACAGTAAATGACCTTGATAACAAGATGAAAGCTTCAATGTAGATTATTGAGTTTACTTAAATAAGTTCCAAATATGATTTCTAATCTGCCTTTACTCATATGATTTACAGCATCGTGCATCTTGATTTTCATCATTATATCTATTGTTCACTACTAAGAGCTGAAGAGCTTTGTAATATAAAAGGCCATGTGTAAATCATGAGCTTTACAATACCTCCTTGCTAAAGAGATAATGTAATCCAATCACTAATTGCAACTGCCTAATGATTATATTTTATTTTTTGATTTCTTGTTAACCAGTGTTAGTGACTGAGGATAGAATTAGATTGATAAAAAAATAAAAATTTAGGGCTAAATATGAAAGATTAAGACCAACTGTAATTTGACTTTGGGTAATTACTCAAAAGAGGTAAAATAATTCTTTGTAAATCTAACCTAGAGTACAGATCATTAAACATGGACAGGGTTAAATTTTATTTCCATTAACATTGAACAATTGAGAAATTTTATATGAAAATCAAAGCATCTTTACCTCCTAAATATCTAGCTTGTGGTTTGCATTTGAAAATGATTGGGTAGAGCTGAATTCTCACTTCTCCCAGTGGATGAGGCACACAATCTCTTTTAACAAAATTCCTACCACCTCCTGTTGCATTTTCAGGACTATATGATTTTCTTCTTGAATTACTATTTCCCTGTTTGCCTATTAATTTTCTTTGGCATATAGGTGCAAAGTGAATCAGCTGTGTGTTTATGTATATCCCCTCTTTTCTTGGATTTCCTTCCCATTTAGGTCACCAGAGAGAATGAGTAGAGTTCCCTGTCCTATAGAGCAGGTTCTCTTTATTTATTTTGTGCGTGGTATCAATAGTACATACATGTCAGTCTTAATCTCCCAGTTCTTCCCACCTCCTTGTATCCAAACACTCATTCTCTACCTCTACACTTGTGTCTCTATTTCTGCTTTGCAAATAAGATAATCTATACCATTTTTCTATATTTCACATATATGTGTTAATATATGATATTCATTTTTCTGAGTTGCTCCACTTTTTTGGGTAGATCTACAAACTGAAATTAATTTTAATAGAAAATCAACACTGAAGAGTTAAAAGGGACTTATAGAAAGAAATATCATATCTGTAGGTAGTAATTTAGCATGCCTATGCTTAAGTAAAATGTAAACACCAAGATATGTTTTGATTTTTTAAGATTTCCTATTGAATCTTTTTCTTTTGTTTTTAAGTTAATTTTTTTTACCAGGAGGATAATTACTTTACAATACTGTGATGACTTTTGCCATATAGCAACATGAATCAGCCATAGGTATACATGTGTCCCCCCCAACCCAACCCCCTCCCACACCCCCTCTCCTTTGCTTCATGTATCAAACTCACACTGGTCGTCTATTTTACACATAGTAATGTATATGTTCCAGTTCTATTCTCTCAAATCATCCTACCCTTGCCTTCTCCCACTGAGTCCAAAATTCTTTTCTTTGTGTCTTTTGCTGCTCTGCATATAGGATTGTCAGTACCCCCTTTCTAAATTCTATATATATATGTTAACATACAGTATTTGTCTTTCTCTTTCTGACTTACTTCACTCTGTATAATTGGCTTAGTTTTATCTACCTCATTAGAACTGACTCAAATGCTTTTCTTTTCATAGCTGAGTCATAATCCATTGTGTATATGTTCTACAGCTTCCTTATCCATTCATCTACCAACGGACCTCTAGGTTGCTTCCATGTCCTACTTATTGTAAATAGTGCTGCAATGAACATTGGGTTATAGGTGCCTCTTTCAATTCTGATTTTCTCGGGGTACATGCCCAGCAGTGGGATTGCTCAGTCATATGGTAGTTCTGTTCCCAATTTTAAAGGAATCTCCATACTGTTCTCCATAGAGGCTATACCAATTTGCATTCCCACCAACAGTGTAAGACGATTCCCTTTTCTCCACACACTCTCCAGCATTTATTATTAGTAGACATCTTTTGGTTTAGTTGTTATTGTTTTTAATTTTTTAATTGAAGGATAATTGCTTTACAGAATTTTGTTGTTTTCTGCCAAACATCAACATGAATCAGCCATCAGTTCAGTTCAGTTCAGTCGCTCAGTCATGTCCAACTCTTTGTGACCCCATGAATCGCAGCATGCCTGGCCTCCCTGTCCATCACCATACCCCGGAGTTCACTTAAACTCATGTCCATGGAGTCAGTGATGCCACCCAGCCATCTCATCCTCTGTCGTCCTCTTCTTCTCCTGCCCCCAATCCCTCCCAGCATCAGAGTCTTTTCCAATGAGTCAACTTTATATATCTCCTTCCTTGTGAACCTCCTCCCATCTCCTTCCACATCCCACCCTTCCAGGTTGATAAAGAGCCCCTGTTTGAGTTCCCTGAGTCATACAGCAAATTTCATTGGCTATGAAGTTTACAGGTGGTAATGTAAGTTTTTATGTTACTCTCTCCATACACTTTACCCTCTCTTTCCCCACCCCCTTCCTATGTCTATAAGTCTGTTCTCTATGTCTGTTTCTCCATTGCTGCCCTACAAATAAATTTATTGGTACCATCTTTCTAGATTCCATATATGTACATTAGTATATGATATTTATCTTTCTCTTTCTGACATACTTCACTCTGTATAATAGATTCTAGGTTCAACCACCTCATTAGGACTGACTCAAATGCATTCCTTTTTATGAAAGTGAAAAGTGCAAGTGAAAGTCACTCAGTCATGTCCAGGGACCCCCTGGACTATACAGTCCATGGAATTCTCCAGGCTAGAATACTGGAGTGGGTAGCCTTTCCTTTCTCCAGGAGATCTTCCCAACCCAGGAATCAAACCCAGATCTCCTGCATTGTAGGTGGATTCTTTACCAGCTGAGCCACAAGGATAGCCCAAGAATACTGGAGTGGATAACCTATTCCTTCTCCAGGGAATCTTCCTGACCCAGGAATTGAACGGGGGTCGCCTTCATTGCAGTCAGATTCCTTACCAACTGAAATATGAAGGAAGCCCTTCCTTTTATGGCTGAGTAATATTCCATTGTATATATGTACCACAGCTTTATCCATTCATCAGTTGATGGACATCTAAGTTGCTTCCATGTTCCAGCTATTGTAAATAGTGCTCCAGTGAACAGAGGGGTACATGTGTCTTTTCAATTTTTGTTTCCTCAGGTTATATGCCCAGTAGTGGGATTGCTGGGTCATATGGTGATTTTATTCCTAGTTTGTTTTTTTTTTTTAACTTTGATTTAATTTTTATTTTTTTAATACTTTATTCTACATTACAATACTGTATTTGTTTTGCCATACATTTACATTAATCAGCCACAGGTGTACATAATCTCCCAATGCTGAAGCCCCTTCCCACCTCCCACTCCATATCATCTCCCTGGATCATCCTGTGCACCAGCCCCAAGCATCCTGTATCCTGTATTGAACATAGACTGGTGCTTTGTTTCTTACATGATAGTATACATGTTTCAATGTCATTCTCTCAAATCATCCCACCCTCTCCTCTCCCTCAGAGGCCAAAAGTCCATTCTATACCTCTGTATCTCTTTGTTGTCTCACATAGAGGGTCATCATTACTATCTTTCTAAATTCCATATATATGTGTCAGTATACTGTATTGGTGTTTGTCTTTCTGGCTTACTTCACTCTGTATAATCAGCTCCAGTTTCATCCATCTCATTAGAACTGAGTCAAATTTATTCTTTTTAAGGGCTGAGTAATACTCCATTGTGTATATGTACCACGGCTTTCTTATCCATTCATCTGCTGATGGACATCTAGGTTGTTTCCATGTCCTGGCTATTATAAAGAATGCTGCAGTGAACATTAGGGTACATGTGTCTCTTTCAGTTCTGGTTTCCTCGGTGTGTATGCCCAGCAGTGGGATTGCTGGGTCATGAGGCAGTTCTATTTGCAATTTTTAAGGAATCTCCACACTGTTTTCCATAGTGGCTGTACTAGTTTGCATTCCCACCAGCAGTGTAAGAGGGTTCCCTTTTCTCCACATCCTCTCCAGCATTTATTGCTTGTAGACTTTTGGATCACAGCCATTCTGACTGGTGTGAAATGGTACCTCATTGTGGTCTTACTATTCCTAGTTTTTTGGTTTTTTTTTAAGGAATTTCCATACCATCTTCCATAGTGGCTGTATCAATTTACATTTCCACCAACAGTGCAAGAGGGTCCCCTTTTCTCCATACCCTCTCTAGCATTTACTGTTTGTAGACTGTTTGGTGATGGCCATTCTGACCAGTACTTTGGCCACCTGATGTGAAGAACTGACTCATTGGAAAAGACCGTGATGCTGGGAAAGATTGAAGGCAGGAGGAGAAGGGGACAACAGAAGCTATCTTTGCCCCATTGTATATTCTTGCCTCCTTTGTAAAAAAAAAAAGACCTGTAGGTGTGTGGGTTTATTTTTGGGCTATCTTGTTCCATTGGTCTATATTTCTGTTTTTATGCTAGTACCATACTGTCTTGATGACTGTAGCTTTGCAGTATAATCTGGAGTCAGGAAGGTTGATTCCTCCAGCTCCATTATTCTTTCTCAAGCCTGCTTTGTCTATTTGGGGTTCTTTATGTTTCCATATGAACTGTGAAATTTTTTGTTCTAGTTCTGTGAAAAATGCCATTGGTAATTTGATAGGGATTACATGGAATCTATAGGTTGCATTTGGTAGTTTAGTCATTTTCCCAATATTGGTTCTTCCAACCCAGGAACATGGAATATATCTCCATCTGTTTATGTTATCTTTGATTTCTTTCATCAATATCTTAAAATTTTCTGTATACAGTCTTTGTCTCCTTAGGTAGGTTTATTCCTAGATGTTTTATTATTTTTGTTGGCAGTGGTGAATGTGATTGATTCCTTAATTTCTCTTTCTGATTTTTCATTGTAAGTTTATAGGAATTTTTCATTGTAAGTCTTAAGTAAGTGATTTCTGTATGAGTGTGTAGACGTTTTGATGATGGCCATTCTGACTGGTGTGAGATGATACCTTATCGTGGTTTTGATTTGCATTTCTCTAATAATGAGTGATGTTGAACATCTTTTATGTGTTTGTTAACCACCTGTATGTCTTCTTTGCAGAAATGTCTGTTTAGGTTTTTTGCCCACTTTTTGATTGGATTGTTCATTTTTCTAGTAATGAGCTGCATGAGCTGCTTGTAAATTTTGGAGATTAATTCTTTGTCAGTTGTTTTGTTTGCTATTATTTTCTCCCATTCTGGGGGCCATCTTTTATCCTTGCTTATAGTTTCCTTTATTGTGCAAAAACTTTAAGTTTAATTAACCCCACTTGTTTATTTTTGTTTTTATTTCCATTATACTGGGAGGTGGGTCATAGAGGATCATGTTGTTATTTATGTCCGAGAGTGTTCTACCCATGTTTTTCTCTTAGAATTTTATAGATTCTCGTTTTACATTTAGGTCTTTAATCCATTTTATTTAAGTTTGTTTTGTGTATGGTGTTAGAAAGAGATCTAGCTTCTTTCTTTTACAGAGAGTTGGCCAGTTTTCCCAGCACCACTTATTGAAGAGATTGACTTTCCACCATTGTATATTCATGCCTCCTTTGTCAAAAATAAGGTGTCCATAGGTGTGTGGATTTACCTCTGGACTTTCTATTTTATTCCATTGATTTATATTTCTGTGTTTGTGCTGGTACCATACTGTCTTTATGTCTATAGCTTTGTATTATAGTCTGAAGTTGGGAAGGTTGATTCCTCCAGTTCTTTCTCAAGAATTTTTGGCTATTCAGGGTCTTTTGTGTTTCCATACAAATTGTGAAATTATTTGTTCTTGTTCTGTGAAAAATATCATTGGTAGTTTGAAAGGGATTGCACTGAATCTGTAGATTGCTTTAAGTAATATCTAAATACATCTTCAGTGTATTGATTCTTCCAGTCAAAGAACATGGTATATTTCTCCTTCCGTTTGTGTCATACTTGGTTTCTTTCATCAGTGTTTTATTATTTTCTGTATATAGGCCTTTTGTTTCCTTAAGTAAATTTATCCCCAAGTTTTCTTTATTATTTTCATTGCAATGGTGACTGGGATTGTTTCCCTAATTTCTGTTTCAGATTTTTTTCATTGTTAGCATATAGGAAGGCTAGGGATATCTGTGTATTAATTTTAGACCCTGCAAGTTTACTATATTCATTGATTAGCTCTATTAATTTCCTGGTGGCATCTTCAGGGTTTTCTATGTAAAGTATCATGTCATCCACAAACAGTGACAGTTTTGCTTCTTTTACAATATGAATTCTTTTTATTTTCTGATTGCTGTGAGTAGGACTTCCAAAACTATGTTGAATAGTAATGTAAGAGTGGCATCCTTGTCTTATTCCTGATTTTAGAGGAAATGCTTTCAATTTTCCACCATTGATGATGTTTGCTGTGCGTTTGTTATATATGGCTTTTATTATGCTGAAGTATGTTCCTTCTATGCCCACTTTCTGGAGAGGTGGTTTTTTTTGTTTGTTTGTTTGTTTGTTTTTACGATAAATGGGTGTTGAATTTTATCAAAGGCTTTTTCTGCACCTATTGAAATAATCATATAGTTTTTATCTTTCAATTTGTTAATATGGTATATCACATTAATTTGCAAATTTTGAAGAATCTACTTCACTCTTTAAGACAGTCTTTAGGTCCGTATGTCTCTGCAAGTGGCACTGTTTAATTCCTTTTTACAATGACTGGGTAATATTGCATTGTATATATGTACCACATCTTCTTTATTCATTCCTCTGTTGATAGACATTTAGGTTGCTTCCATGTCCTAGCTATTGTAAATAGTGCTGCAATGAATACCGGGGTGCAGATATCTTTTTGAATTATGTTTTCTCTGGGTTTATGTCTAGGAATGGGATTGCTGGGTCAAATGATAGTTCTATTTTTAGTTCTATAAGTGCTTTTCATACTATTTTCTATAGTGGCTTTGTCAATTTTCATTCCCTCCAACAGTTTAAAGGGATTCTCTTTTCTCCACACCCTCTCCAGCATTTACCATTAGCAGATTTTTTGATGGTGGACATTCTAAATAATATGAGGTAATACCTCATTGTAGTTTTGATTTGTATTTCTCTAATAGTTGGTGATGTTGAGCACCTTTTCATGCTTTGTTGGCCCTCTATATGTCTTAGAGAAATGTCTGTTTAGGTCTTCTGCTCATTTTTTGATTGGGTTGTTTCTTTTTTATATTGAGGTACATGAACTGTTTGTATATTTTGGAGATTAAGCCCCATCAGTTGCTTTTCTTGCAAATATTTTCTCCCATTTTGAGGGTTGTTTTTTCATTTTGTTTATGGGTTCCTTTGCTGTGCAAAAGCTTTCAAGTTTAATTAGGTCTCATTTGTTTATTTTTGTTTTTATTTTCATTACTCTAGGAGGTGAGTCAAAAACGATCTTGCTGCAATTCATGTCAAAATATTCTGCCTATGTGTTTTTCTAAGAGTTTATAGTATCCAGTCTTACACCTAGGTCTTTAACACATTTTGATTTTATTTTTGTGCACAGTGTTAGGGAGTGTTTAATTTCATTCTTTTACATGTAGTTGTCCAGTTTTTTCACCACCACTTACTGAAGAATCTGTCTGTTCTCCATATTCTTGTTTCCTGTGCCACAGATTTAGGTGACCATAGGTGCCTGGGTTTATCTCTGTGCTTTCAATCATGTTCCTTTGGTCTATATTTCTGTTTTTGTGCCAGTACCGTACTATCTTGATTACTGTAGCTTTGTATATATAGTTTGAAGTGATTCATCATACTCCATTTTCCTTTCTCGAGACTGCTTTGGCTATTAGCAAAAGTCTTTTGTGTTTCCATACAGACTGTAAATTTTTTATTCTAATTCTGTGAAGAATGCCATTGGTAACTTGATAGGGATTGCATCAAATCTCTAGACTGCCTTGGGTCATATAGTCATTTTCACAATACTAATTCTTCCAATCTAAGAACACGTTATATCTCTCCTTCTGTCTGTGTGGTCTTTGGTTTCTTTCATTAATATCTGATCGTTTTCTGTGTGCAAGTCTTTTCTCTCCTTTGTTGTTGTCTAGTTGCTCAGTTGTCTCTGACTGTTTTGTGACCCTGTGGACTGTAGCCTGCCAGACTCCTCTGTCCATGGGATTTTCCAGGTAAAAATACCAGAGTGGTTTGCCATTTCCTATTCCAAGGATCTTTCTGGCCTGGGATAGAACCTGAGGCTCCTGCCGAATCTCCTAGACTGCAGGCAGATTCTTTACTACTGAGCCATCAGGAAAGCCCACCTTTTGCCTCCTTAGGTAGATGTAATTCTAGGTATTTTATTCTTTTCATTGCAGTGGTCAATGGGATTGTTTCCTGAATTCTCTTTGGTCTTTTATTGTTATTGTATAGGAATGTACTTAATTTCTGCATATTCACATTTTATCCTGTAGCTTTATGAAATTTATTGATTAGCTCTACTAGTTTTCTCATGGCCTGTTCAGGACTTTCTATATATAGTATCATGTCATCTGCAAACACTGACAGTTTTGCTTCTTCTTTTCCAGTTTGGATACTTTTGTTTCTCTTTCTTCTGTGACTTCTGTGGCTAGAACTTCTAAAACTATGTTGAATAGTAGTGGTGAGAGTGGACACCTTTGTCTTGTTCCTAATCTTGGAGGAAATGCTTTCAGTTTTTCACCACGGAGAATGTTAGCTGTCGGTTTGTCTTATATGGCCTTTATTATGTTGAGATAGGTTCCCTCTATGTCCACTTTCTGGGGAGTTTTTATCATAAATGGATGAATGAATTCTGTCAAAAGCTTTTTCTGCACTTATTGAGATGATCGTGTGGTTTTATTCTTCAATTTGTTAATATTAATCATATTGATTGATTTCCATATATTGAAGAATCCTTATATCCCTGGGGCTTCCCTTGTAGCTCAGTTGGTAAGGAATCTGCCTGCAGTACAGGGTTCAATCCCTCGGTTGGGAAGATCCCCTGGAGAAGCAAATGGCATCTCACTCCAGTATCCTTGCCTGGAAAATCTCATGGACAGAGGAGCATGGTGGGCTGCAGTCCATGGGGTCACAAAGAGTCAGATACAACTGAGCGACTAACACTTACTTATTTCCTTACTTATATCCCTGGGATAAATCTCATTTGATCATGGTGTATATTTCTTTCAATGATTCAGTTTGCTAGTATTTTATTGAGGATTTTTGTGTCTAAGTTTATCAGTGATATTGGCTTGTAATTTTCTTTTTTATGATATCTTTGTCTGGTTTTGGTATCCTGGTGGTGTTGTAGAATAAGTTTGGGAGTGCTTCTCCCTCTGCATTTTTTTGGAAAAGTTTGAGAAGGATGAGTGCTAGCTCTTCTCTAAATTTTTGATAGACTTCCCTTGTGAAGCCATCTGGTCCTGGAATTTTGTTTGTTGGAAGATTTTTAATCAAAGTTTCAATTTCATTGGTTGTAATTGATCTGTTTTATTTTCTGTTTCTTCATGGTTCAGTATTGGAAGGTTGTACTTTTATAAAACTTCATCCATTTTTTTAGGTTGTCCATTTTATTGGCACATAGTAGCTTCTATAGCAGGGAGGGACTGGAGGCAGGAGCAAAAGGGAATGACAGAGGATGAGATGGCTGGATGGCATCACTGACTCCATGGACATGAGTTTAAGTGAACTCCGGGGTATGGTGATGGACAGGGAGGCCAGGCATGCTGTGATTCATGGAGTCGCAAAGAGTCGGACACGAGTGAGTGACTGAACTGAACTGAACTGCATTAAGCTTGTATAGTCTCTTATGATCCTTTGTATTTCTGTGGTGTCATTTGTAACTTCTCCTTTTTATTTCTAGTTTTATTGATTTGAGTCCTTTCCCTGTATTTTCTTGATGAATCTGAATAAAAGTTTATCAGTTTTGTTTATCTTCTCAAAGAAATACTTTTTATTTTAATTGATCTTTGCTAACTTTTTCTTCAGTTATATTTCATTTATGTCTGCTTTGATATTTATGATTTCTATCCTCACTTTGTGTTGTTGATTTTTTTTTTTAGTTCTTTTTCCTCTAGTTGCTTTGGATGTAAGATTAGGTTATTTATTTGAGATTTTTCTTATTTCTTTATGTAGGATGGTATTACTATAAACTTCCTTCTTTGAACTGCTTTTTCTATATCCCATAAGTTTTGGATCATCATTGTTACCTTATCTTGGAAAACTATATGCATCTATATCTCACTCAAAATAGGGGGAAATGAAGGATTATTAGTTTCCAAATGAGAGCACATATGTCTCTATGGAAATGCAGAATATTAATTTACCTTTTTTTTTTAGATTTTTATTTTTACTTTATTTTACTTTACAATACTGTTTTGGTTTTGCCATACATTGACACAAATCCACCGCAGGTGTACATGAGTTCCCAATCCTGAACCCCCCTCCCACCTCCCACCCCATATCATCTCTCTGGATTGTCCCCGTGCACCAGCCCCCAAAATTCTGTATCCGGTATCAAACATAGACTGGTGATTCATTTCTTATATGATAGTGTACATGTTTCAATGCCATCCTCCCACATCAACCCACCCTCTCCCTCTCCCTCAGAGTCCAAAAGTCCTTTCTATACCTCTGTGTCCCTTTTGCTTTCTCACATACAGGGTTATCATTACCATCTTTCTACATTCCATATATATGTGTCAGTATACTGTATTGGTGTTTTTCTTTCTGGCTTACTTCACTGTATAATAGGCTCCAGTTTCATACATCTCATCAGAACTGATTCAAACGTATTCTTTTTAATGGCTGAGTAATACTCCATTGTGTATATGTACCACAGCTTTCTTATCCATTCATCTGCTGATGGACATTTAGGTTGCTTCCATGTCCTGGCTATTATAAACAGTGCTGCAATGAACATTGGGGTACAAGTATCTCTTTCAATTCACTTACTTTTAATAGGAGAGAATTTCTGTCACAAAACAAAAAACAATAGTAAGTAATGGTGAAGATAAAGACTGTAAATCAATGGAAGTTTACTGAGAATAATGAGTTGCACAGAAGTGTCAGAACCTAGCCAACCTGGGTCTCACTTGCTTTTCACATTCTACAAAAGGGTTTGTTTAGCATAAATATCTGGCATATACAATGCAAATCAATTTTAAGTTAATTCAGTTTATCTCTATGATGAGCTTTCATGGAAGATGGACTTTAAATAAACAGAGTTGTGAAGCACAATATATGGACATCTGTGCATCTAGTCTACTCTATATTTTCTTCTTTCTGTCCTTTCAGCTTATATCTAAGCAGCTAGAAGCTTTGTTGCAATTTTCCTGCACATTACTCATTAGCAGTCTTGCATAACCAATTAACATTTTTCTTTCACCTCTTTGATGAAATGAGACGGCTGGATATAGCAGATACACACAAAAACTATGATTCCTTTTAAGAGTTCCCTTTGTGGTTTTGCTACCGTAGTTGAATGACCTTGAGCAAGTCATTTTCTCTTTTGATGCTTGATATCTTCATCTCCAAATAAAAAAATTTAACCAGATTAAGTGTAAAGGTCCCCTAAAATTTGCTCTTCTATATTTCCTGATACTTAGCAGTTCTGTCATAATGCAAATGTATGGCAGATATTTAGGTTTTCCTTGTTCCCATTAGTTCCTAACAGGAATTTTTCATGTTTTCTTACTTTGTAAAACACAGAAATTAATAGATTTATTTTATCTGTCAGGTATTGAGGACTCTGCTAGCAACTGTGGTGCAAGAGGCTCATGGGGTTGCCATAGATATGGTTGATAAATTAGTTAAGGTGTGAATAAATGAACTTGGCCTGGGAAAAATAGGGCCACTGTGGGTGTGAGGAGTGAGGGTGGAATTTCATTGAATTCACTGTAAATGAGAAATTGAAAGGGACAAAGATAGGACAGTGGCTATTACATGGCTTTCAGAGAAGAGAAAAAAGGGACACTGGGTATCCTCATACAGAAAGAACACTTGGAGTCGAGAGTGCATAGTATAAGCTTAATTTGTCATTTCGTGTTTCATTATATAAATCAGGCTGCTATGAATTGGCAGTCCATTAAAACAGTACTGATACTGCAACTCTATAATAATGAGAATATAATGTACTAAAATCTGTAAGCCCTTTCTATATACATCATCTCATTCACTATTCCCAGTAATTTTATAAGGTGATGCTCATTTTCCAGGTGGCATTATGATGTACAACCTATCTGGTAGAAAAGTATGCAGATAGGTAGAGACTTCCAAAACCATAGAATCTGTTACTAAACAGACACCCATGTTTCCTGAGAAGTCAGTTTTCCAATCTATTGACAATTAAGCTGTTTCTGAATTTGTGTTTGCAGAAAGACTTGTCCTTGGCTATAGTTTTTGTTGTTGTTGTTGTTTTAATCTAGAGTGTAATTTGTTTTCTCATTATTGTTATGGCATCTATCTAAAGCTGACTGCATACAAGTAAGGTAGAATCAGATTGTATTTGTCAGGTTATGCTAGAATATGCTATGGAAGAGAATAATTCTCAAATCTTAGTGGTTTAAAATTTATACATACTACTATATATGTATTCTTCTATTGCTCTTTTCCCTGTGCTTTTTCATTCTGTGGCATGCCATTCTCAGGGCCAAAGAGTGAAATAATAGAAGATTAAAATGATTCTCAAAGTTTCTTCTTGATAGGCATAAGTCATTTGTTCTATTTGCCAAAACAAGTCACTTAAGCAAGTCTGATGTCTATAAGGTGGGATACATACTTTTCTTACACAAAGGGCCACCTGAAGACTTCTGTAGCGATGGATTTGGGATAAAAAGATAGCAAATACTTAAAATTATAAAACTGTAACCAAACTTACCATTATAATTTTCATGCTATACATGTCCCACCTAGTGAGTACCTGTAGCTCAAAATCACATGTCAGGATAAGCCACACCACAGCAAGGGGAAGAAATAACTTACTCCCAAAGAAAACAGAGCCCAGGCTTAAAAATGTCCCTTATCCTGAGAATTCTCCTCTTGAAAAGGGAATTTTTGTCAAGCCCACTTCACTTTACCAGTGACCTAGAGTCATGGTTTCCTATTCATGTGAAATTGGCTTCAGAAGGAGCAGGTAAAAAGACACAATGTTAATGTTAAAATTATTGTAGGGTGATGGGAACTGTCAAGTTTTATGTATCTGGGCAAGATATCTCTTGCTGTACTGCTGGGACAGTGTTATTAATTATAATAGAGAACAAGTCTATAAATAGTGGTCCCATGCTAAATTCAATTTTACAGATATTAGGTAGGGGTAGCTTCTAAGAAACAATTAACTAGAATCACCCTCTTGTCAGGAAGAGTAAATAATTGAACATGATTTAATAATGAATGGCCACAAAATGATGAAAAGCTCAAGCTTTCTTGATTACTGTTACTTTTTGCAAGGAAAAATACCCTTAATATTTTAACGGTGCTATATAAGAAAAGAGTATGAACAGAGCAGTTTCAATGAGCTATAATTTAACTACTTCCTCTCTAAAACAGTCTTAAAATTAATTCTGTTCCTGTTTTAGAGATGAAGTACATAAAATACAGTGTTATCAATAATTTAAAAATTTCCACATGGCTAGTTATTAGTAGAACTAGAACTTATCAATGGGCATCTATGTCCCCAAGCTACTATATCCTGGCCACTACCTAAGACTAAGCTAATATAAAAACAACTTTTCATTTCATTGGATGATACTGAATTAGCGAGTAGTAGGATATGTTTTCTTTAGTTCTAAAAATCTTCCACTACTAATCTACACAGGAATAGATAGAGTTGATAATGATATGATGATGTGTGCATTAAAACCAGCTTTCATTGAACACTTCACATATGAGAAGCACTATACTAAATACTTTACAAAATTATGTAAACCTGCAATGGCTTTACAAAGGTACATCTTATTGTTATTTCCCTGATGATATAGCTGGTCAGTGGCAGAGCCAGGACCACAGTGGTTTTGTTGGGTCTCAATTTGAGGAAGCAGTGATTTCATTTTCATTAAGGAAGAAGGCTATTCATATAAACAGGTGTGTGTGTTTTCAGTGTACCTTATGTCACTTGCATGTTGCAACAGCCTGGTATGTTTTGCTATTCAAGTTGATGCCAATATTCAAAGTGCTGATAACTGACTCTATCCTGGTAGGCCCAGTTTTCTTAACAAAGATAAGAAGAGGAATTAATAGAAGTATCTTGAACAAGACTAGGCAAAATGCTTCCTAGTACCAAAAACACTATGACAGAAAGGAAAACTCTGGATACAATTAAGTCAATACTATATTAGTAAAACATCATTCTTTGTAAAATCTGAAGGGAAAAAAAATTCTTGACTAGGGGTAAGAAGATTTGGCCTTAAGTCCTAACAGGCCTTATAATAGGTAAGTTCATCTGGGCAAATCATGTAACCTCTTGAACCTTACTCTGGTTATCTGTAAAATGGAAAAATTATGATTGTCCCATTAGAGTTGCTATGAGACTTAACTGAGGTAAGCATGTGAAAATGCATAGGAAATTGTGAATAGCTTTGGAAATAGATAACAATGTGATCATAATATAATTGTACTTTCTCCTCTTTCTCATTCCTTTCTCTAATTTTTGCAATGAAAAAGTTTCTGCATGAAAATTCCAGGCATATTTAATGAATATGAGAAAATAAAAGTGATTTATAATATATTGAAAATTTGTAGAAGGTAGTGAAGGCAATGGCAGCCCACTCCAGTACTCTTGCCTGGAAAATCCCATGGATGGAGGAGCGTCGCAGGCTAGAGTCCACGAGGTTGCAAAGAGTCAGACGCGACTGAACGACTTCGCTTCACTTCACTTCAGTGATTGATTCAGTTATCCACTCCTGCTTGTTTTGTAAACTTCCAGTGAGACCACAGAAAAGGAAGAAAGCTGAATTGTGTCCAAAAAAGGGCAGAATGGGAGTGGGAGTGCTCTTTTAATAGCTGTTCTGAAGAGTGGCTTTGAAAGAATAGTGCTTGAGGATTTGGGAAGGTATGATTAAATTGACTTGTTGACAGACCGGGACTAATTTGGAATGTCTAACACACACATTTGCCAGATGCATCAGAGGAGCTCATTATTTTTCATTTCACATTACTAACAATACTCTGTGCTGTGGTTACACAATAAAGACAAAACCATGCACGCCACAGACACCGTGGACTTGCCCAATCAAGTTACCTTATTCTCTAGATTCAAAAAAATGAAGTCCAGAGAAGAAACGGCTTGCCTAAGTTCTCCCAGCTAGTTTCATAGGAAATGAAGCATCTCACAATTGGTTTCCAGATCTCATCTAAGCCTCTCTGTTAAGTTCTATAACTCAGAGTTTACTTTGGCAGCTCCTCTCTCTTGCATCAGATATTGAAATAGAAGAAAAATAAAAATGAAGAGAGAAAGAATGACTGAGTTAGAAGGTGACCTATGTCTACTTTCTGTGTTTTCTGGAAGATGTTAGCAGTCGTTACTTTCTGACGAGTAAGGTACTTGTGGCTCATCATTTTTGATGGTGTTTGTAACTATGCAGTATTAGTTGAAATATCTTGGAATGATGAAAGAAAGCTAGAGTAGAGAGTCTTAAAACCTAAATTCTATTTCCAGGCCTGTCTCTAACATGTTCCAGTATATCCTTGATCAAAACCGTTTGTGTGCCAGTTTCTTTTCTGTCAGATATACACGGCATTAACTGGAGTCCTTTTTCAGAAAAGTATGGAGAGAATCAAATGTGAAATGAGATAATGAATGTGAACATGCTTTACAGTCAAATGAGGCATGCAGCATATAAAAGCATCACCAACATGGCTTTAACAACTATCCCTGAGGACCCTTTAGATGGGAAGTTCTAAAGTCAAGCCTTAGAGTTCAGATATATACACACACCCTTGTACCAAGAAGGAGACTGAGACATGAGAAAAATGAATCATTCCTCCCAGTTCCAGAAGGTGCAAGACTGGGAATGTGACTCAATTTCCTGCTTCTCACTCCTGGGTTCCTGTGATCAGGTTTTGTCACCAAACCTAATAAGGATAACAAGCTAATAATAATCAGGAATATTATTAAAGATACATAAAATTTTTTTGTTTTGTTTTTTTCTTTTTGCTACTCTTGAGGGGGAACTGCTATTAAAAGATCAAGGCAAAAGGGGAAATGAAAGGATGAAGGGAATAATAATCAGAGGAAGACAGAGAAAGAAGGACTTTGGGTGACCCTCAGGATTCACCCTGGGAATTTGGATGACCCCTGGCTTTCACAGGAAATGAAAAAGTGCCTATGGCAATTTCTATAAAGTATCTCTTTTAAGTATCCCCATAAGTATCTCAAAGCAGATATGATGAATCCCCTACTTTCAGAGATAAGAAGAAACTTTTTTTCTGTTACTCAAGGAAATTAGTCTGGAGCCTTCACAGTTAATAAGATAAGTAGGGATTTGAAATTAGATCAAACAGGCCACAAATTCCAGGGTCTTAAACATCCTGCTCTGTAAGATTCTTTCCAAAGATGCCTTTGGTGAGGGATGAGCGTGAAGAGGAAGAAGAAAAAGAGTTCTGGATGTAAAAATTTATTTAAAAACCACTGTAAGCTGAGACCAGCATGCCTAGGAGGCACTTGTCAATACACTACTAGGTTATGTTGAAGGCAGGTTCAAGGATGGTGTTCTGTTACCATGTGTTAACTGATGAAAAGATAAATTGTAAAGGTCACCTGTCAGGCACCTGAATGTGCTTCCTTATTTCTAAGGCTTATATAGCACTGAATTTCACCAACTCTAGGAATAGAAACTTGCGGGGGCGCTCCACAGAAAGAGTAGAGGCAGTGGAACTGCCCTCAGCAAAGCCGAGGGGTCCCGAGGAGAGGTGAGCCTGCAGTCCGCCAACCCAGCCCCTCGGCGAGCGAGAGACAATCAGACGCGACAGGGGTTCCGTTGAAGCAGTTCCGGTTTGTTGTTGCACACTTCCAGCTTATATAGACAAACAGGAGGGTTTTAGGAGGGACTTTACATAGTTGCACCAATCACATTAAAGGTCAAATCATCATGCACCTTCATTATAACAGGAGTCTATGTAGATCACACACTGTCTACATGCATGGAAATCAAGAGAGCCAATCAAAAACTCTGACAGACAACATAGACCCTGCCCCCATCTCTTCCACCAGGTGCCATCTTAGGTTTTGACTGCAAAGCTAGCCCCTTTGTTTTTAAGGTTTCCCATTTAGGGCCCCATAGAAACTCAATATAGGTTAGGAATTAATGCAAATTAGTGGGTAAACTCATTCAAAATAGATAGATAGATATGGTTTCTATACTTTTTTTCTTTTAACTGACTCAGGATTTTCATTGCTTTCATGAAAATATACCTTAATTTTAGGGAAATTTTTTTTTTTTTTAGTCCCCAAAAGACTTTACTTTTTTTCTTATTTTTTTATTTTTTTTTTTTGCTATGGAGATTACTGATTCCTAGTGGCAAAGTTATTTATTCCTTTGGTCTATGCAGAGAATATTAATATAGCCATTTTATAAATTAAAAATTGGAATCTCAGGATAAATAACTTGCCCAAGGTCACATGGCCAGTGAATTGAATAGCCAGAATTCAGGCTCAGTCCAGACTGCAAAACTGCCCGTATTCATCTATGCAACACCACCAAACTCTCCCAGGAGTGGCTCCAAGCTCTGGTTAGGTCCTTTCTTTAGGGTCAGCTAAATCAGCTAACCAAATAACTAAGCTCCTTGGTTATTTATTGAGGGCCACCTATGTTCTAAGAATCATTAATAGGGCTCAAGATGAGGAATTAGACATGTTCCTTGCCCTTAGCAACTCTCAGTCCAATGGGGTGACAATGAGCTGGATCTAATCAAATTTTAAATAGTTCTTACATGAATCTCTATGTAACAAGCCTGGTGGAATATCACACACAAAAATCTGTTACTGTACCAGAACACATTAGTGCACATATGCTCCAGTATCATGTCATCCTCACTCTTATTTTTGTCTGAATTAAAAAGCCATTACCTAAAAAATATCTCAAATCTTAAACTACCTTAATATGTGTTTGGAATAGAATTTCAAAGTATTGGTACAGTCATCATCTAGTTTAAGTGCTACTGAAGTTTATAGACTGCTCCTGGGGCTTACTTTAGTGAATTGCTAACCTCCACTCACCCCTTTCTGGCAGTTGGGATGCTCGCCCCCACGCCTGATGCCTCCCAGTTGGAGGTGGTAGAAGAGAGGTGTCTGCAGAGACCAACTGCCATCCCAACCCTCTGAGAACTGGGCTTTGCTTTGGAAGCCCTTAGGAAAACGTCAGCCAGTGTGGCATTTCTATAGCTTTGCCTGCTTAATGTTGAGTGAGAGGCTGTTTGGTTTCTACTTGTCTTCCTCCATCTTTCACATTCATTTTTGGCCCATGGAAATACCATCATGAGCTTTGCATGCAGATAGGTCTAATGTGTCTGTAGCTCTAGATATAATAGTCTTTTGATGTTGCTTCCAACCTTTGAATCTATCCTCAGTTCCTCAGGAGTCTTTTCTGTGGCCTAGGAGAATATAATAGATAATAGTCAAGGATAATATTGAGATCTCTTTGAGATCTTTTGTCCTAATGTTGCAATTTCATGTTTAAACATGAAATTATACCCACTAGACTTCTCTGTACAAAGGAGATATTAGGAAGCTATAGTAAGCACTTCATCACCATAGTTTTTTTCTTGACTCAGTGGTAAAGAATCCCCCTGCCAATGTAGGAGACACAGGCTTGATCCCTGGATTGGAAAGATCCCCTGGAGAAGGAAATGGCAATCCTCTCCAGTATTCTTGCCAGGAAATCCCATGGACAGAGGAGCCTGGTGGGCTACAGTCCATGGGGTCACAAAGAATCGAACATAACTTAGAGACTAAACAGCAAAAATAAATTATATAATTACATTATACAATTACTGATTATATAATAATTAAATGAAATTTCAGGGGCTTTGCAATTACAAGGCACTATATAATTCTAGTGGATCATTTGTATAGCATTGTATAGAAAGGAAGCCAGCCAGCTTAGATGAATAATTTCCATTAAAACATGGTACTGAAGTCCTACATTGCTTTCACTAACCAAGGTATTTTTCATTTAGTTATTTTTTTATTCATTTAGTACTTCTTTGCATATATTAATATGATAAATAAAACCTGAACAAAGAGTATTCATGATTCAAAGTTACATGAGATATGTCTTACTTTCAAGAAGCCTAAATAAAGCCTAGTTATTTTAGTTATTCATTCAATAATTATAATGCTCTAGAAGCTGTCTTTACTCTCCTGATTTAATTCACTCAAGCTAGTCTATAGAGCTACTTTTCCATAGCACTGTTGAAAGTATTGAGTGATGTCCTTAACAACTTGAACACTTGAGGGTTGTGATTTACTCTACTACATGTACATATAATTCTGTCAAATTTAATATCTACCCAGAATCAGTTGGGTTTCTGCCCAAATCATTTTATGAATGTTGAGCTACTATTTTAATGATATATTCAATATTATATGAAGTCATAGATTTAAGTATGGACTAATTAAGACTGATTACAAAAATGACAAATATTAAAACAACTTTTACACTTGATAGATCTTAAATGAAAGAAATTAGATGTGTGATCTACAAATTTAGGGTCAATTTATGTATGAAAGGTGACACTTTGATATTATAGTTTCATTAAGTAATTACTGATTATATAATAATTAAATTACAAATGTCTTTGTAATTACAAAGCAGTACATAATTCTTTTGGATCATTTGTATAGCATTGTACAGGAAGGAAGATAGCCAGTTTAGAGGAATAATTTCCATTAAAACATAGTATTGAAATCCAACATTGCTTTCTCTAACTAAAGTAGCTAATTGAAGAATGCCTTGGTTAGTGAAAGCAATGCTGGATTTCAGTACCATGTTCTAATGGAAACTTCTCAGCTAAGCTGTGCCCAGGTTTTCTCTAGTCGTGGTGGGTCTCTAGCTGCAGCACTCAGACTTCTTGCTCTGGGGGCTGCTCTTACTGTAGAGCTCTAGGATGCACAGACCCAGGGTTGTGGTGCACAGGACTGGCTGCTTCTCTGTGTGTGGAATCTTCCTAGAACAGGGATCGAATCCTGCAGGTAACTTCTTAGCCACTGGACCACCAGGAAGTCCGATTAAAACACATTTTACAACATGGTATAAATCGTATGTGTTAAAACATGATAAAAATCACTTCTGAGTAACTGATCTACCACAAGCCCTTTCTATGTGATGAAAGGGTGTCTCCTTTATAAGACTGAGGACAGACAAACTGCCATAAAGTACAAGTTCATTATCCTTGGCAGCTCCTGACACAGAGTAGATGCTTCATAAATGTCTCTTGTAGAGCTGAAGGAAGATAGCTAGCAAAAACAATATGGAGATAGCACTATTTGAACTAATCCTTGAAAATAGGAAAAATCTTTATAGAAATGTGGAAAGTCCAGTTATTATTTTTCAGTCACTAAGTCAGGTCTTACTCTTTGTGACCTCCTGGACTGAAACACGCTGGGCTTCCCTGTCCTTCACTATCTCCCGGAGTTTGCTCAAACTCATGTCCATTGAATCGGTGATGCCATCCAACCATCTCATCCTCTGTCATCCTATTCTGCCCCTGCATTTAATCTTTCCCAACTTCAGGGTCTTGGATTCAGCATCAGCCCTTCTAAAGAATATTCAGGGTTGATTTCTTTCAGAATTGACTGGTTTGATCTCCTTGCTGTCCAAGGGACTATTAAGTGTCTTTTCCAGCACCACATTTCAAAAGCATCAGTTCTCTGGTGCTCAGCCTTCTTTATGGTCCAAGTCTCACATCTGTACATGACTATTGGAAAAAACATAGTTTTGACTATACAGACCTTGGTTGGCAAAGTCATGTCTGATTTTTCATATGCTGTCTTGGTTGGTCATAGCTTTTCTTCCAAGAAATAAGTGTCTTTTAATTTCATGGCTGCAATCACTGTCCACAGTGATTTTGGAGCCCAAGAAAATAAAGTCTATCACTGTTTCAATTTTTCCCCCATCTATTTGCCATAAAGTGATGCAACTGGATGCCATGATCTTCATTTTTTGAATGTTGAGTTTTAAGCCAGCTTTTTCACTCTCCTCTTTCACTTTCATCAGAAAGCTCTTTAGTTCTTCTTCGCTTTCTGCCATTAGGGTGGTATCATTTGCATATCTAAGGTTGTTGATATTTCTCCCAGCAATCTTGATTTAAGCTTGTGCTTCATCCAGCCGAGCATTTCACATGATGTAATCTGTGTATAAGTTAAATAAGCAGTGTGTCAATATACATTCCCAATGTACTCTCTTCCCAATTTTGAACCAGTCCATTGTTCCATGTTCAGTTCTAACTATTGCTTCTTGACCCGCGTACAGGTTTCTCAGGAGGGAGGCAAGGTGGTCTTGTATTCTCATCTCTTTAAGAGTTTTCCAGTTTGTTGTGATCCACACAGTCAAATGCTTTAGCATAGTCAATGAAGCAGAAGTAGATGTTTTTCTGGAATTATCTTCCTTTTTCTATGATTCAACGGATGTTAGTAATTTGATCTCTGGTTCCTCTGCCTGTTCTAAATCCAGCTTGAGCATCCGGAAGCTCTCATTTCACATACAATTGAAGCCTAGTTTGAAAGATTTTGAGCATTACTTTGCTAGCACGTGAAATAAGCACAATTGTGTGGTAGTTTGAACATTCTTTGGCATTGCCCTTCTTTGGGACTGAAATGAAAACTGACCTTTTCTAGTCTTGTGGCCACTGGTGAGTTTTCAAAATTTGCTGATATTAAGTGTAGCACTTTAACAGCTTCATCTTTTAGGATTTGAAATATCTCAACTGGAATTTCATCACCTCCCTAGCTTTCTTCATAGTAATGCTTCCTATGGCCCACTTGACTTAACACTCCAGGATATCTGGCAAAGGTGCTTGATCACATCATCGTGGTTATCTGGGTCACTAAGGTCTTTTTGTACAGTTCTTCTGTCTATTCTTTCTACCTCTTCTTAATCTCTTCTGTTTCTATTAGCTCAGAGTAGAAAGAGCATCTGTGTGTCCTCTTGAGAGTAAGGGATCAATTTAAGATGTGGAGGCATATCTCAGATAAATGATTTACCATTCTGGGCTCGTACTTCTCACAACTGTTGGTCTTCAACAGAGAAGTGAAAATATGACATCAGGAAAATTAATTCCTGTTTTTGCTAAAAAGATCTTAATTTGGCACTTGAATGTCTATGCATGTAAAATGGGCTTCTGTGGTAACTCAGACAGTAAAGAATCTGCCTATAATGTGGGAGACCCAGGTTCAATCCCTGAGTTGGGAAGACACCTGAAAAAGGAAATGGCAACCCACTCCAATATTTTTGCCTATAAAATGTGGAAGAGCTAGATATCAAAGTGTCACAGGAAGCATACATGCATGCAGGGATAAATTAATGCTCTCACTAACATTGCAATGCCTTTGTTTTCAAGGCAAAAATCAGATTAAAATTATTAAAATTATATAAAGAAGCATAATACAATTTGTGAGATTGAATGAGATGAATTTAATATTAAATCAAATATTAATTATTTAATAATCAAATTGTTAATTACTAATTTTAATAATTTCCATGTTTTACTAGTCTAGAACTTAAAATATTTTGCTCACTATATAAGGTACATACAGAGACACACAAAGAAACGCACTGATGCATATGCTTTATATTCTGACAAACTATCTACTTATATAATTGAAATAATTTTGAATTGTTCAGAGTTAAATGGAAGTCTTATTGGTTAAAATTAAGGAGAACGTTGAATATATAAGTGCCATTCATGGGTCCTTTGCTCTAGTAACTATGAGAGTTAGGCCTGCTGCAAGATTATGCATGTAAGAATGAAATCAAACCAAAACTAAAGTAACTGCCCTGTTCTTCTATAAAATGCAGTTAGTATTGTTTCTTAACACAGGATTATCATGAGATGCTTAGAAACACACTGTAGGAAATGGGCCTTACCCCATGACTGACATAGTAAATAATAAAGTGGTATCTGTTTCTCCACTAGTATCCCACTACTGTTATATCCTCCTCTTAAAACAGGCATTTCCTCTATGGATAAACCACATACAACCTTCAAACCCAGGTCTAGTGATACTGTGACCAGTTTGTGGCCAAAGTACTTACCAGAACTCATCATTGTTTACAAACTTGCTAAAATAAGCCTCTGGAATACATGTGCATGTGTGTGGTGGGGGGGAGGTGTTATTTCTCCTTTCCTTCATACACAAAATGTAGCAGACCATATTTTGTTCTATACTTTGACTTTCTTTTACCTGATACATCTTAGAAATTCATAACAACTTATAGAGTTTGTCCTAAAGCATGGTACTCCACTGTGTGGCTAGTTTATTTAACCAGTCTGTATTAGCAAATGTGCGTTGTTTTCAACCTTTTGTTGTTACAAATACATGACTAATAAACGTATGTGTGTGTGTGTGTGTGTGTGTGTGTATATCTTAGTGTTGCAGAGGTGTATCTTCAGTCCTACTTAGTGGAAGAATATGTAAGTATGTTTGTATTTAATTTTATGAGATATTGCCAAATTCCCCACAAAAAGGCTTGTAGAGTTTTGTACTTCCCACCATCAATGATGACAGCATATGTTTCTGTACAGCCTTGAACAGGGTGTTTTGTCAAGCATTTCACTGTTGCTAGTTTAATAAACATAAAACATGTTTGAAGAAAAAAATAAGCCCCTGGACTTGTCTGCATCACGTGATTATCATGAGCTGCTCAGGAACAATTAAAACTACAGCAGCACTTAAAGATAATGACTGTACCAATACTTTCAAATCATATTCCTAACACAGTTATTTAAGAAACATGTTTCTTGCCTCTTCAAATGGACTGTAAATACTGAAAACACATGTATTAAAGACTCCTCTTGAGGCACAATTGTGAGTGGTTCTGTGGTAGAAGCTTAGAACATTCTTGGGGAAATGTCTAAAGCCTAGTTGGTCCCTGGGTCTTCTTGAGGAAACACAGTCAACATCTTTCAAGTTATGGAAATATCCTTATATTCCTTTTGTCTCAATGTAGTCCAAGAAAAATTATTTTTAGAATCAAAATATGTGACAGGATTAAGTCACCAATAGCAGATTCAGTAGCTCAGAAAATGTCTATCAAGATCTGTCTTCTCTCCACGTCATCCACCTTTTATCCATTGTGTTGGCTTCATCTTCAGACTCCACACAGAACCACTGTGGAGATCCAGATTCTCACTTGGTTATACTAAGATGGCTGCACTGAGAACAGGGCTTGACTCTTCACATGGCACTCTCAAAGACAGACTCCTTGGCATTCCTAGTATTTCTCTTCTGTTGGCTTTAAATTTGGTCAGGTTCACATTCCTAAACCAACTGCTCTAGGTGCGGGAATAGGATCCTTACAGTAATCTCCATCCTAGAATCTGGAGTGTGGTGTGTGCCATCCAAATTCAATGGCTGAGAAAGGAGCAGAGTAAATTTCCCAAAGGAAATTAGGAAAATTGGTAAAAGAAAAGGGAAAGAGAGACTAGTGAGTAAGTGACCTGTAAAGATCCATAACATTGGTGCTCTTTTGCTTAAACCTAGAGAATATTAGAATGAAATCCCAGTAATGATGAAAAAAATAGGAAACATCAATTTAAAAATATGTTAACATCAAATTGACCATTTCTTATGTAGTATTAAACTTAGAATTTAAGAACAATCTATGGTGTCAGACTTTCAGCAGAATATATTTTCTTGTATTCCTTTGACAATATGTTGTTAGTAGAAATGGCCCAGGATAGGAAACAGTGGTTTTTTTCAACAGAAAAATTATTATACAGCTTTATTAATTGTTTACTTTGGTCACTTTATAGGTTAGGGACAGAAACTAAAATCAGTAATTTAGATGCAAAATGAGAAAGCTGGATAAGAGCAGGTTATGAGTGCTGTATCAGTCATTTGAGATGATGCTATCATAGCAATCACAGGCCATGTTAACTCCAGAGGGGATGAATGAGTGGTTTCCTACCATGGTCCAGAGCAAAAGGAGAATGGGAATACTTGTGAACTGCATGAAGAACTCTACAAAAGTATAACATACACTCAACAGTTAGTTAATAAAAAGAGATTTTAAACTTGTATTCATATTACCCCTGAAGCACACTTTTCCTTCTTAATTTAGGTATGATGGGAGGACTTTGGAGCAAAGCAATAATACTAGGCAATAACAACAAAAATATTATTGTTAAAGTCAGATCCGCTATGTCCTCACTCTGACTGCCACTCACTAGCCTGTCCTTGAGTAAATCAGCAAATCACTTTAACTCCCTGGGCTTCAGTTTCCTCATCTTTGCAATAAGACATGTAAGACTTTTTCATAGAAATATTGTGAAAACAATAATAAGAAACTATATAGAAAACACTATATTCAATGCTAGGAAAATATTAAAGATTCAATAAGCTGTAGTTTTTACAGTGCATAGTATCTCATCCACAATATTTGATTTCAAGTTACAGTATTTATTTGAAAATTAAAATTTTCCCCATTGTCGTAAAAATAACATGACTTGATCTCAACTCATTTGACAGAAAGAACTGACCTAAAAAGACAGAAAACTTGCCATAGACTTCATCTCATTTAAAGTATGAGCATCCATACATTTTCCTGAAGAAGCATAACTATGTTTTATTATGGCTCCAGACCCTTCTGAACTATTCCATAACTGTGTCATATACATACTTACTTTTGTAAAATGTTTTTAGAAAATTGCTTTACAACATGTCTATCCCCAAAGAGGCATAGAATAAGGAATTAAGTCTTTACTTAAATCTCTGCAATTGATCCAAATGATTGTATTACCTCTCATGTTGGTCATTGAAATGACTTAGAGATGACTGATATTTTTCCACATTTTAGTAATGAAAGGGGTTTGAAATAAAAGAGGAAATGGCAACTCACTCCAGTAATCTTGCCTAGAAAACCTTGTAGATGGAGGAGCCTGGTGGGCTGCTGTCTGTAGGGTCTCACAGAGTTGGACACAACTGACGTGACCTAGCATGCATGCATGCATTAGAGAAGGAAATGGCACCCCACTCCAGTGTTGTTGCCTGGAGAATCCCAGGGACAGAGGAGCCTGGTGGGCTGCCGTTTATGGGCTTGCACAGAGTTGGACACGACTGAAGCGACTTAGCAGCAGCAGCAGAATTGTAAACCAGGCATGGAAGCAACCTAAATGTTCATTGACAGATGAATGGATAGAGAGAATGTGATTGATATATACAATGGAATATTACTCAGCCATAGCAGGAATGAAATTTGGCCATTTGTGGTGATGAGAATGAACCTAGAGCCTGTTACAGAGTGAAGTAAGTCAGAGAGAGAAAACAGCATATGTTAATGTATGTGTGTATATATATATTTATGGAATCCAGAAAATTGGTACTGATTAAACTATTTGCAGGGTAGAAATAGAGATGCAGAGGTAGAAAATGGACTTGTGGATACAGGAACGAGAGAGTGGGGTGAACTAAGAGAGTCAGATTGACATATATAGGCCCTACATTGTGTAAGATAGCTAGTAAGAACATGGCACACAGCACAGGGAACTCAGCTCAATGATCTGTGAAGAGCACAGGGGTGGGATGGGGAGGGAGGCTCCTGAGGGAAGGGACGTATGTATATGTAGGGCTGATTCATGTTGTTGTAAAGCAGAAACTAAGACAACATCATAGAGCAATTATACTGATTTTTTTTTCCAAAGGTAGGATTGGAAGCACACAGTAGTTGCTTTATTGCAAACCTTTGTTGATCAGTCCTTTATCCCTTTGATTTTTTTTTTAGAGTATGAACTCTCACAATATATTATGGGTGTTTCAGCATCACTCCTGCTGCTTTATCAAGGTATAGATTTCTTGACCTCCCCCACCTCATACACACCCCATATTTGGACAATTAGAATCTTCAGAGGTGTAACCTTAGAGGCAGCATTTTTAACAAGATCCCAAAGTGATTCTAAAGGGGATAAAGTTTGAAAAGTGCTGCCACAGATGCTAAGCATAAACTGGCCTTATTTCCTCTTGCATAAGTGATTCTGTCTCACCCAAACAAATTTCTTCCCATAGTACATTGTGTAATGCATTCTGCATCCCTGCTTCCAGGGTATCATTTGAAGTCCCTTATAATGTATTTGATATGTTTTTTAGTCCCCTGGCATATTTCGTTGTACCTTTCTTACTGCCAGTTGTTGCCACCTGGGCTTTCTAAGTGAAGGTCCTGGAACAGCTCCTGGAAAGAGTACATTAACCTTCTTCAGAAAATTAATCCAGAGAGACCAAAGAATACTAAAGAGCTCTTGTTCTCCTTTTAGAAATGACAGGAGTGTAACAAAAAGAATTGTTTGTTTCTTAGTACAACATCTGGTCAAATATATTAAGAGTTGTTTGGTAATGTAGGTCTCTCTATCGCCAGACAGTACAGTGGAGACCCACATATTTCAAAAGGAAGCACATGAACAGACATTAATTTGAACCTTAGAATCATTAACTTCCAACAGGCTTCAGCTCTTTAAAGAAGATAGGGGAAGTATGGCCTCAGAAATGGGAAAAATTGAGTATTAAACTACAAACCGCCAGTTGACCGGTTTATGAGTCACTCATGCTCTTTATTTTAAATGAACATTTTTTTTTATCTATAAAATGAAGAAAATATGTACCTCAGAGTTTATTTGGAATAAATAATAGAGAGGGCAGATAGAGTGCATGGGCATTCAATATTTCATGTAATAGATTTATCATCAACACATTCTAGAATTGAATTATTCTTAGCAAAATAGCTTCAGAGAGACAGGAAAGTCAAGATACACTTGTGAGCATCCTCATGTACAGCGCAAGCATAAGTTACTAGCCCCAAGAAAATGAAGCTGTCGCTAAACAATTTTTGAGTAACCTCGGTGGGTGTCAGTGACAACATGAATGGCAAAGCAAAACTAAATACAGGCTAAGAGATATAAATCCGTTTACCAAGCTGGCTATTTGTAAACTCCACTGAGATCAACAATATGTATTGCAAAATATAGAGGAATATGAGCTAAGAAGTATAAAATAAGAATCTTTTAAAAGAAATTTCAAAGATAATTCTTAAAGTTGGTTGGCTGCGACTTTGTCTTAACATTCTTCCATGAGCATGTTGCAGGATATATTTTGAATGCTTCATCCAGAAGCCCCAATCTGTTCAGGAAGTTCAGTTCAGTCACTCAGTTGTGCCCGACTCTTTGCGACGCCATGGAATGCAGCATGCCAGGCCTCCCTGTCCCTCACCAACTCCTGGAGCTTACTCAAACTCATGTCCATCGAGTTGGTGATGCCATCCAACCATCTCATCCTCTGTTGTCCCCTTCTCCTCCCACCTTCAATCTTTCCCAGCATGAGGATCTTTTCCAATGAGTCAGTTCTTCGCATCAGGTGGCCAAAGTATGGGAGTTTCAGCTTCAGCATCAGTCTTTCCAGTGAATATTCAGGACTGGTCTTTAGGATGGACTGGTTGGATCTCCTTGCAGCCCAAGGGACTCTCAAGACTCTTCTCCAACACCACTGTTCAAAAGAATAAATTCTTCGGTGCTCAGCTTTCTTCTTTCTTGTTTCTTCTCCAACTTTCACATCCATACATGACTACTGGAAAAACCATAGCTTTGACTAGACGGACTTTGTTGGCAGAGTAATGTCTCTGCTTTTCAATATGAGTCTAGTTTGGTCATAGCTTTTCTTCCAAGGAGCAAGTGTCTTTAAATTTCATGGCTGCAGTCACTATCTGCAGTAGTTTTGGGGCCCAAGAAAGAAAGTCTCTCACTTTCCATTGTTTCCCCATATGCTTTGAAGTGATGAGACCAGATGCCATGATCTTAGTTTTCTGAGTGTTTAGTTTTAAGCCAACTTTTTCACTCTCCTCTTTAATTTTCATCAAGAGGCTCTTTAGTTATTCTTCACTTTCTGCCAAGGGTGGTATCATCTGCCTATCTGAGGTTATTGATGTTTCTCCTGGCAATCCTGATTCCAGCTTGTGCTTCATCCATCCTGGCATTTCCCGTGATGTAATCTGCATGTAAGTTAAATAAGCAGAGTGACAATATACAGCCTTGACATACTCCTTTGCTGATTTGGAACCAGTCTGTTGTTCCATGTCCAGTTCTAATTGTTGCTTCTTGACCTGCATGCAGATTTCTCCAGGAAGCAGGTCAGATGGTCTGGTATTCCCATCTCTTTAAGAATTTTCCACAGTTTGTTGTGATTCACAGTCAAAGGCTTGACATCGTCAATAAAGCAGAATTAGATCTGTTCAGTAGAGATAGGCAAGTTGAGGCTTAAAAACACCAAGCAGCACTTACAAAACACTGGGTTTAATAGGCCAGAGCTTATTAAATAGACCTTGATGGCTATAATATCCAGTCTTCCACTCACTATAGGGATTTTATCATTGATGAAAGTTTCCTCACAAATGTAGAGACTTAAAATATTTTATGAATCTCTTCTTGGCTTCTCCATCCACAATTCATCATGTGTTACTATTGTTCAGTTGCTAAGTTGTGTCTGCTTCTTTTCAAACCCATGGACTGTGGCAGGCCGGGTTCTTCTTTCCTCCGCTATCTCCGGAGTTTGCTCAAATTTATGTCCATTGGAGTCCGTGACGCCATCCAACCATTTCATCCTCTGCTGCTCCTTCTCATTTTGCCTTCAGGCTTTCCCAGCATTAGGGTCTTTTTCAATGAGTCAACTTTTTGTATTAGTTAGCCAAAGTATTGGAGCTTCAACTTCAGTAGCAGTCCTTCGAATGAATATTCAGGGTTGATTTCCTTTAGGATTGACAGATTTGATCTCCTCCATGTCCATGGGACTCTCAAGAGTCTTTTCTAGGACTAAAATTCAAAAGCATCAATTCTTCAGCACTCAGCTTTCTTTATGGTCCAACACTCACATCCATACATGACTACTGGAAAAACCATAGCTTTGACTAGATGGACCTTTGTCAGCAAAGTGATGTCTTTGCTTTTTAATATGCTGTCTAGATTTGTCATAGCTTTTCTTCCAAGAAGCAACCATCTTTTAATTTCATGGCTGCAGTCACCATCTATAGTGGTTTTGGAGCCCAGGAAAATAAAACCTGTCACTATTTTCATTTTTTATCCATCTATGTGCCCTAAAGTGGTTTGACCAGATACTATGATCTTAGTTTTCTGAATACTGAGTTTCAAGCCAACTTTTTCACCCTCCTCTTTCACCCTTATCCAGAGGCTCTTTGATTCCTGCTGGGGTCCAGCCCCAGTGGATCCAGGGTACTTCGAAGGTAGGGGCAGAGTAGGCATCCTAGGAAGAAGCTATTTAATTACAGATATATAGAGAGATTAGAAATGGATAGTGTAGTGGGAAATATTAGTGGAGAAAAAGAAGGCTGAATAACTTGGTTTATGTGGAATACCAATCACCACCTACGTAGGCCACAGGCATCTTTCCATTCTCCCGAAGGAGAGGAGGCACTGAGGCCTCCCTGGTCCAATCTTAGAAGCCCTGGCAAAGTTAGTAGGCTTCGTTGCATACCCCCATACCAGATGGGAATTCAGCCAGGAAAGAGGGGAGCAAGAAAGAAATGACACGGGGGAATCAGTCTTTCCAGAAACTGATCCCATTTCTTTATTTTTCAGGTTTGTTTTTATACCTTTTTTTATACATAGGGATGAATACAGAGTCACACAGGGGTCAGCAGACCTGACCCTTGTCACAAGCAGGTGATTCATGTAGAATTATACAAAGGTCCTATGGGTTTTTACATCATCTTCTGGCCATGAGGTCTGCTGACATTTTATGACCCTTTCTGATACCGGTCATTTAACCAGAAAACTTATTTTTCAAGGGTGAATTTTTCTTAAATCAGGCGCCACCCTTCAAATAAAGTTGCATTCCTATAGGGTGAGGGTGTAGTGAGTTACAATCAAGAAAGGAATTTACTTAACCTAAGGTTTTACATAATTAATCTTAAAGGTTAATACTTATTTCTCCTATATGCTAGTTATATTCATTATAAGGGCAGGGAATATGGAGATTTAGCAGCAAACATCAGTCCAACAAATGAAAACCCTTCACCAATGTTTCCCTTAAGATCTATTTAGTCTTAAGATAGTGATAAAGTTACATTTTTGCATAGCAAGGACACAGTGATTTATAACAAAGTTCAGTGATCTATAACAAGAGAAAATTCATTAATTCAAAAAGTCTAGTATTGCTAACATCAAAAACTACTATATTTCCTTTTCTATATTCCAAATACATTAATTAATATATTCCCAGGTGCCTAAGGGTATGGAGGCCTGGCGGCAGTCATTGACTCAACAATGAAAAAAGCCCTATGCTAATACTCCAAACTCTCTGTGCTGATTATGGTTGAGAGGTTGTCACACAAGCTAGTCTGTCAGCAGAGAGGTTTGACCTGGAGACACCCTTGTCACACCCAGGGCAGGGAATTAGCGGTAATTATTGGCATGACAAATGAAAAACCCTTCACCAATATAATTCCTAATCAACCCACTAATACTATACTAATAATCTTCTAACTTCTCAAAAGAGTCTGTATTTAGAAAGTTTTAAAGCATCCCGTGCCTCTCACCGTTGGGAGGCTGTAAACATGCGGCCAGACGAACCTGATCAGGCAGGCCAGAGAACCTTCAGAGTTCGTAAGCTGAAACACTCTTGTCACGCCCAGGAATTTTTATTAACTTGGAGCTGCAAGTTAACTGCCTTCTCCGAGAGAAATGGTTATAGGGGAGAGCCCCCCATAAAGTACTCTGGTTTGGGGGTAGATGCTCAGGAACAGGGGGTTTCCTGAGGCTTGATCACGCCTTTGCGTATGCCAAGCTTCCTTCCTCATGACCTTTGCCATGGGCGGAGTTCCTCACGCTGGCCCCCTGGCAGATTCCTCTTTACTTTCTGTCCTCAGAGGAGGCTATTATCTGCATATCTGAGGTTGTTGCTATTTCTCCTGGAAATCTTGATTCCAGCTTGAGTTTATCCAGTGTGGCATTTCAAAGATGTACTCTGCATATAAGTTAAATAAGCAGGGTGATGATATATAGCCTTCTCTTACTTTTTTCTCAGTTTTGAGTTAGTCGGTTGTTCCATGTCTGCTCCTATCTGTTGCTACTTGACCAGCATACAGGTTTATCAGGTCAGGTGGTCCGGTATTCCCATCTGTTAAAGAATTTCCCACAGTTTGTTGAGATCCACACAGTCAAAGGCTTTAGTGTAGTCGATAAAGCATACATAGATGTTTTTCTGGGACTCCTTTTTTTCTCTATGATGCAACAAATGTTGGCAGTTTGATCTCTGGTTCCTCTGTATACTTTAAATCATATTTACATTAGTGGTATTAGAAGTTCCAGAAATGAATCTAAGAAACCATTATTGAAAATTTATTGTGGGGTCTAGGAAATTCCATGAAATGAATGTCAGTTAATGAGATGTCATTTTATGACCTCTTCATTATGAATCAGAGTCAAATAATTAAATAGATCTAGATACCACTGACAGGCTAAAATTTTGCTTCATATTGCTTTTCTAGCTGCAGCAGTATTTTACTTTAATGAACATTTTTATTGAAAATAACAGAGAAAATTGCAAAAACAATGTTTTTACCTCAATGAATTTTTTTTACAGCTCCATCAGTCAGTTCAGTTCAGTCACTCAGTTGTGTTCGACTCTTTTTGACCCCATGAATCACAGCACACCAGGCCTCCCTGTCCATCACCAATACCCGGAGTTCACCCAAACTCATGTGCATCAAGTCAGTGGTGCCATCTAGCCATCTCACCCTCTGTTGTCCCCCTTCTTCTCCTGCCCCCAATCCCTCCCAGCATCAGGATCTTTTCCAGTGATTCAACTCTTCGCATGAAGTGGCCAAAGTATTGGAGTTTCAGCCTCAGCATCAGTCCTTCTAATGAACACCCAGGACTGATCTCCTTTAGGATGGACTGGTTGGATCTCCTTGCAGTCCAAGGGACTCTCAAGAGTCTTCTCCAACACCACAGTTCAAAAGCATCAGTTCTTCTGCACTCAGCCTTCTTCACAGTCCAACTCTCACATCCATACATGACCACTGGAAAAACCATAGCCTTGACTAGATGGATCTTTGTTGGCAAAGTAATATCTCTGCTTTTGAATATGCTATCTAGGTTGGTCACAACTTTCCTTCCAAGGAGTAAGTGTCTTTTAATTTCATGGCTGCAGTCACCATCTACAGTGATTTGGGAGCCCCCAAAATAAAGTCTGACACTGTTTCCACTGTTTCCCCATCTATTTTCCATAAAGTGTTGGGACCAGATGCCATGATCTTCATTTTCTGAATCTTGAGTTTTAAGCCAACTTTTCACTCTCCTCTTTCACTTTCATCAAGAGGCTTTTTAGCTCCTCTTCACTTTCTGCCATAAGGGTGGTGTCATTTGCATATCTGAGGTTATTGATATTTCTCCCGGCAATTTTGATTCCAGCTTGTGCTTCTTCCATCCCAGTGTTTCTCATGATTTACTCTGCATATAAGTTAAATAAGCAGGGTGACAATATACAGCCTTGTAAGACCTTGTTAATCTGTTTATATATATGGTAGTTTCTCTCTGCTAATCCCAAACTCCTAATTAACCCTCGTCTCCATTTGCCTTTGGTAGCCATAAGTTTATTTTTTATGTCTATGAGTCTATTTTTGTTTTGTAAATGAATGTATTTATATCATATTGTAGATTCCCTAACACTTTAGATTCCACATATAAGGGGTATCATATAATATTTGTCTTTGTCTGTCTGTCTTTACTTAGTATTATATTCCCTAGTCCATCCATGTTGCTGCAAATGGCTTATTTCATTCCTCTTATGGCTTAGTAATACTCCACTATATATTGGATATGTGATACACATGAACATATATAATGTATGTATGTATGTATACATACATATGGGCAGATGCAGGAGATGAGTTCGATCCCTGGGGTCAGGGAAGATTCTTCTGGAGGAGAGCATGGCAACTCCAGTATTCTTGCCTGAAGAATCCCATGGACATAGGAGCTTGGTGGGCTACAGTCCATAGGTTTGCAAAGAGTTGGACATGACCGAAGTGACTGAGCAGCATACATATATATGTACACACACACAGACACACAGACACACACACACACACACACACACACACACATATATATACACACCTATATATATATATATATATAAAACATTTTCTTTAGTCACTCATTTGTTGATGGACATATAGATTACTTCCATATCTTAGCTATTGTAAATTGTGCTGCTATGGACATTGGGTACATATCTTTCTGAATTAGTGTATTCTCCAGATAGATATACCTAGAACTGGGATTGCTAAGTCATATTGCAACTCTTAGTTTTTTAAAGGACCCTCCATACCATTCTCCATAGTGGTTGCACCAACTTACATTCCCACTAACAGTGTACAAGGGTTCCCTTTTCTCTGCAGTCTTTCCAGAATTTATTATTTGTAGGCTTTTTAATGATGTCTATTCTGATCCATGTGATACCTCATTATAGTTTAGATTTGCATTTCTCTAATAATTAGTGATGGTGAGCATCTTTTCATGTGTTTATTGGCCATCTGTATGTCTTTTCTGGAGAAATGTCTGTTTAGGTCTTTTGCCCATTTTTCAATTGGGTTGTTTCTTTTTTGTTACTGAGTTGTATGAGCTGGTTATATTTTAGAAATTAAGCTTTTGTTGGTTGCCTCATTTGCAAATGTTTTCTCCAAGACCATAAGTTGTCTTTTTGTTTTGTTCATGGTTTTCTTTGCTGTGCAAAAACTTATAAGCTGATTAGATCCTATTTATTTATTTTTGCTTTTATTTCTATGCTTTGGGAGACTGACGTAAGATAACATTTCTGTGATTTATGCCAGAGGATGTTTAGCTTATGTTCTTTTCTAGGAGTTTTATGGCGTCATGTTTTATATTTAAGTCTTTGAGCTATTTTGGGTTTATTTTTGTGTATACTGTGAAGATGTGTTCTACACTGATTTATACGTGGATGTCCAGCTTGCTGAAGAGACTTCATTTCTCCATTGTATATTCTTGCCTCCTTTGTCAAAGATTAATTGACAGTAGAGGGTGAGTCTATTTCTGGGCTATCTGTTCTGTTCCATTGAATCTGTATTTCTGTTTTTCTGCCAGTACTACACTGTTTTGATTACTATATCAGCTCAAAGAATTTTTAACAAAGGGAATGCACTCATGTTGTCACTAACCAGATTAAAAATGCAGAGTTATATTATTAACACCACAGAAGACTCTCTAATAAATCTTCAATACCCACTTATCACTACCCCATCACTATTCTGATTTTTATTTTCTTAGCGGACTTTTAGTCTTAACATTTTCATAAATAGGATTATATAGTATGTATAACTTTTCATCTGGTATCTTAGATTTATCTTAGCATGCATCTATATTTTGAGCAGCAATAGTTAATTTTTTTCACTGAAATATGGAATTTCATGAATATATTCTATTCTACTCATGAATTTTGGGGGTTTTAGTACTATAAATAATGTTGCTATAAACATTCATGCACATGTCTTTTGGTGCATTTATACATTTTTTCCGTGTGTGTGTGTGTGTGTGTGTGTGTGTGTATTTATCCATGAGTGAAATTTCTGTATTATGATGTATGCTAATACTCAGTTTTTGTAGAAACTACAAGTTTCTCAAGGTGACTATATCAATTTACACTCTCACTACAAGTTTCAGATACTCTACTAGGCAATAGTTAGATTTTCAGTGTCTTTTAAAAATTTTAATTTAAAAAATGTTATCCATTCTTATGGTTAAATAAGTGCATTCCATGTAGTTTGACCTTACATCTCCCTGATGACTAGTGAAGTTGAACAATTTTTCATGTGCTTATCGATCATTTGCCTATTCTTCCTTGTGAAGTGCTTGCTCAAGAATCTGTCCATTGGTTTTATTTATTTATTTATTGGAAGGGGTTTTGCTATGCTGTGTCTTAGTTGTAACATGTGGGATCCTTAAGCTGCATGTGGGATATGTAGGGCTTCCCAGGTGGCTCAGTGGTAAAGAATCCACCTGCCAATGCAAGAGACTAGTGAGATGTGGATTTGATCCCTGTGTTGCGAATATCCCCTGGAGTTGGAAATAGCAACCCATTCCAGTATTCTTGCTTGGAGAATGCCATGGTCAGGGTTGCCTGGTGGGTTACAGTCCATGGGCTCATAAAGAGTCAGACATGGCTGGGCATGTGTGCACATGCACACAGGATCTTTAGTTACAGCATGCAAACTCTTATTTACAGTGTGTGGAATATAGTTCCCTGACCCGGGATTCAACCTGGGCCCTCAGGAATGCAGAGTCTTAGACACAAGACCACCAGGGACATCCCTGTTCATCATTTTTATCTTTTTCTTATGGTTTTTAGGTTTTCTTTACATACTCTGGATATGTCTTTTGACAAATAAATACATATCTTCTTCTATCCTCTGATTTTCATTCTCACTTATAATGTCTTTTAGTGAACAGAATGTCTTAAGTTTAAAGCAATACAGTTTTTTTTTAGCAGTGTTTTTTTTTTAACCTTGTTTAAGAAATATCTGCCTATCTCAATGGCATGAAGAAATTTTCCTATGCTATATTTTAGAATTCACATTTTATAGTTAGACCTTTAATATTTGTGACCATGATCTATCTAGAATCATTTTTTTGTGTAAGGAGTAATATAGCAATCAAGAAATAAGTTTTACCAAATGGATATTCAACAGGTCAATCTGTAATTTTTGAATACAGTCTTTTCCACAATGCGTTTCAGTGGCACCTTAGTAACACACTGACTGCATGTGTGCCTGAGAGGAAATCTAGTCTAAGTTTCTCTTTGCAGTGTCACATTTTCTCAATTACTCTACTTTATAAATATCTTGATATTTAGCCTTATAATTCCTCAGCTTTATTCTTTCTCTTGGCGATCATTAACTCTTTTGATTTTTATATAAATCTCAAAACAATCTTATCAGTTTTAGAAGTAGTATATGAAATTATGATTGATACTATATTGAACTATAAATTAGATGATGGATAACTAACATCTTTACAATATTGAGCCTTCCATGAAGAAGGTATATATTGTATCCCTTTAATTAGAACTTTAGTGTTATCTCATTCATACTCTCTAGTTCGTGACTGCTCTCATATGTGTGTTTACATGCATTTGTTCGTGTGTAGGTCCTACACATTTTTCATTAGACATCACAATAGACAAAGTATCATAAGGCAAGCGAAAGGAGGAGTTGGGGGCATAGAGGAGGAGAAGAGAAGGAGGGAGGGGTGCAGGAGGAGGAAAAACAAGAAAAACAACAAAAGGAAGAACAAGGACAGCACTGTAAAAGAACAACAAGAATGAGAAGAGGAACAAGAAATAAGAAAACGCAGTCAGTCTTGCTCATGAACTAAAATTGTAATCAAAGTATTGACAAATCTACTCCAATGTTACCTAAAAAGGATAGTATTTCATGACCAAGGATAGTTTTAGTCTAGGGATGCAGGGCTGGCTTAATATATATACATATATATATATATATATATATATATATATATATATTCAAACAATATCTGTCAAAGTCATCACCCTCAGAGGAAAAAAAAGAGAAAACCATGCAATCATCTCTGTGGATGTAAAAACTTCATTTGGAAAACTTACTTTTCATGAATGATAAAAGGCTATTAGTAAAATTGGGAATAGAAATGGTATCTAAAGCACAAACCTATATCAAACATTATACATTGTAAAATATTAGAAGATTTTCCACTGGAATAAAAATTTAACAATGCCACTAAATCAAATGTCAATAGAAAATTATTTCTGTATACTAAAAACAATAATTAGAAAATCAACTGAAAACACAGATTACCAGTATAGATTATTTTCTAAAGCCCATCTTCTAGGTCTGTCCTGGAACTCTGACTTTTACTACAATTGCGTCATAAAACTATTGACTTTAAAAAGTGAGAGTTACTGCAATTTTTCTTCTCTAACATTTTGAGAGTGCTTCTGGATGCCTCCTTTGTTCCCTTATGCCTTCAAGTAATATATTTTCATTTCCTTTTTAAAACATTTTATCCAGCTTTTATAGTTTTATCTCATCAGGAATTTTGGTGAAATACAAGCTTCTCCTTTATAACTTGAAGTAGAACTCAGTATGATTATTTTTTTAACTCTAATTATTATTATCATGCATTAAAATTTTATTTTTGAATTTTCTTTTTAATTACAGTTAAGTCAAAATTAGCTATGAATAAAAATTTTTATAAAAATCATTTCTTTTAAGCCCTAACCTAATTTTACATACATTGCCCGTATAATTTTTCTTGACATTCATGAGAGCAGGAAAACTGTCTGTATTAGTCTCTGTTTTACACCTTGGCATAGAATCTGAAATATTTTCTCAAAAAATTTTACTGAGAGAAATCATCTTATTTCATTGATTCTAAGGTGCATATTTATTTTACATTTTAATCTGTCTAAAGTTAAGGCATTTTAAAATCAATATTGTCTCACAATACCTGTCAGGCAAGTATATTCTGGCACAGTGAAGAGAGTACTAATATGAAAACACTTTGGAACATATTGAACATGATGATCATTATACATTTGAAAACAAAGTGCTTAATGCTTTAGTTCAGAGATGACTAATTAAATGTTTGGATATTCTACAAGGCCTTAGCAACTATCTTTGGGGAAAGATAGGAGAAGGCAATGGCACCCCACTCCAGTACTCTTGCCTGGGAAATCCCGTGGACGGAGGAGCCTCATAGGCTGCAGTCCATGGGGTCGCTAAGAGTCGGACACGACTGAGCGACTTCACTTTCACTTTTCACTTTCTTGCACTGGAGAAGGAAATGGTAACCCACTCCAGTGTTCTTGCCTGGAGAATCCTAGGGACAGAGGAGCCTGATGGGCTTCCGTCTATGGGGTTGCACAGAGTCGGACACGACTGATGTGACTTAGCAGCAGCAGCAGGCCATAGATACAATAGCTGAAAATTATCTTTCTAATATTAATTCCTTTCTAAATTCTACTGCCTCTAGCTTTAAGCACATATTGAATGCCAAAGATATGTTTATTTGGAATTATTGATGGATGGGATGTGGTCATGCTTATTGAAATCTTTCAAACTTTTCTATATATAGATGAGGCTTCCTTTATCCACTGGGTAACTACTTTGTATGATTATGGGATTTTCATGAAATAATTATCTATATTTAACAATATTTTCTTTGGAACTTAATGGGCATTAACGAATAAAAATGATTATGTGTTTTCAAAACAAATATGAAACATCTGGTTTAGCTCAATGCCTTGGGAATCATATCACAAATGAAAACGTATATATGCATGTAGATGTCTTTGCACACAGATATATTTATAAAGACTAATGTACACTATCATTTATTGGCTATTTATTATGTGTTAGGAGATAAGCTAAGTGTCTTACTGCATTATACATTTTATTATTACAGAACTAAGAAGAATTATTATTATTCTAAAGTTGAGAAACAGAGAGGTTAAGAACCTTGGCTGAGGTCACCTAGAATGTGGCAAATCCAAGAGAATTCCTTAGGACCTGTGTGACTCTAAGAAATATACTGTGTTAATGTTTTTAACTGTGTGTGAAACATTTAAAGTAATTCCAGTGATACAAGGAATGTCTTTAAACAACAGTCATCATAATATCCAGGTGAAAAGTGCATCCTCTTATTATGTCCACAGGAGCAAAATTGAAAAGTAAGCAGCAAGTTAAGATTAGGATTAACTGGAGTTAAAGCAATGTCCAGTATAGTCACAGAGATGATTGATAAACTAAAGAAGGCCCCCTGGGAAACAGAGGCTTGAGATCATTCTGAAGAGAGGTTTTGATAGGCTGAAGAGAGAGAAGCAGTTAGGCAAGGGTGACAGCACAGATAAAGGCCCAGAAACAGGAAGGACCAAGTTTACTCAAGCACTTGTGAATGCTGAGTGTTCCAGGAATCCAGTCAGTTCAGTTCAGTCGCTCACTCATGTCCAACTCTTTGTGACCCCATGAATCGCAGCACGCCAGGCCTCCCTGTCCATCACCAACTCCAGGTTTTACTCAAACTCATGAGCATCAAGTCGGTGATACCATCCAGCCATCTCATCCTTGGTCATCCCCTTCTCCCTCCTGCCCCCAGTCCCTCCCAGCATCAGAGTCTTTTCAATGAGTCAACTCTTTGCATGAGGTGGCCAAAGTATTGGAGTTTCAGCCTCAGCATCAGTCCTTCCAGTGAACACCCAGGACTGGTCTCCTTTAGGATGGACTGCTTAGATCTCCTTGCAGTCCAAGGGACTCTCAAAAGTCTTCTCCAACACCACAGTTCAAAAGCATCAATTCTTCTGCACTCAGCCTTCTTCACAGTCCAACTCTCACATCCATACATGACCACAGGAAAAACCATAGCCTTGACTAGATGGACCTTTGATGGCAAAGTAATGTCTCTGCTTTTGAATATACTATCTAGGTTGGTCATAGCTTTTCTTCCAAGGAGTAAGCATCTTTTAATTTCATGGCTGCAGTCACCATCTGCAGTGATTTAAGCCCCAAAAATAAAGTCAGCCACTGTTTCCACTGTATTCCCATCTATCTGCCATGAAGTGATGGGACCAGATCCCATGATCTTAGTTTTCTGAATGTTGAGCTTTAAGTCAATTTTTTCACTGTCCTCTTTCACTGTCATCAAGAGGCTCTTTAGTTCCTCTTCACTTTCTGCCATAAGGGTGGTGTCACCTGCATATCTGAGGTTATTGATATTTCTCCCAGCAATCTTGATTTCATCTTGTGCTTCATCCAGCCCATCGTTTCTCATGATTTACTCTGCATATAAGTTAAATAAGCAGGGTAACAATATATAGCCTTGATGTACTCCTTTTCCTATTTGGAACCAGTCTGTTGTTCCATGTTCAGTTCTAACTGTTGCTTACTGACCTGCATATAGGTTTCTCAAGAGGCAGGTCAGGTGGTCTGGTATTCCCATCTCTCTCAGAATTATTTTTGTCTCTCGTGTTCAAAAACAATTGGAAAATTAAACACGAATAAGTAGAAAGTGAGTAAAGCATCATCTTTGTTACCAGCAATGCTGATAGTGAAAAATCTCATATACACCTGCGAGAGAGTGAATGTTATAATACTAAAGCACAGAACTAGAATTATCCACCCAGAAGAATTAAGAGTAAGCAGAGTAGAATGCATGTGCCCTGTAGGCCTCTCACTCCCAAGAATGAGGATGAACAGAGAGAACTGGATGAATGTCCAGTTTATCCTTCTAAAGCTCCTTATCCTCATCACAGTAACTCAATCTTCCCTGGGGTAGGCTGCAAGGATGTAGAGAGGCTAATAGTTACCCTAATAGAGTTCCTTCACAAGGAGGGAGACATCAGGAGTGGCAGTGAAACATTCTCTACCTTGACCAACTTGAAAATCTGTACCTCAAATCCCCAGATTTTTTTTTTTTTTTTTTTTTGGCTATTCTGGGCTTTCGTTGAGGCATGTGGACTCTGTTGTGGCATGCTGGCTTTCTCTAGTTGTGAAGCACAAGCTTCTCTTGTGGGGCAAGGGCTTCTTACTGCAGAGCCTAGGCTCTCAAGTGCAAAGGCTCAGTACTTGCAGCACGTGGGCTCTCTGACTTTGATACGTGCTGCTCTTCAGCATGTGGGATCTTAGTTCCTGGGCCAGGGATGCACCTGTTGTCTCCTGCACTGGCAGGCAGCTTCTTAATTACTGGGCCACCAGGGAAGTTCTTTGGCTATTTTTCTTCATTCTCTACCTTACATAAAGGTAGAGAGTCACTCCTTCATGACTAGCTCCTCTTGAATATTCCCAGTGGCAATTAAATAGAACTGCAAAAAGCACGAAGGATCTCCTAAGTGACCTAAAAGAGCTTTTTCTAAACATAAGAACAGTCTTGAAAGACATAAGGTCCCTTCTAATCCTTTTGGATTAGAAGGACATTTGTGTATATTTTCCCCAAAGCATATGAAAACTGACATTAAGACAAGGTTTCTCACCACGGGTCATGCTATCTTTTCAGCCACCCCTCATCTGTGTTCAGTATTTCATATAGTTGAATCTGAAAACGGTAAGATTTTGGATAAACATGCTGAATTCCAAGATGGATTCTTTACCATCTTAGCCACCAAGGAAGGCTCATCTGGTAAAGAATCCGCTGGCAGTGAGGGAGACCTGGGTTCGACCCCTGGGTTGGGAAGATCCCCTGGAGAAGGAAACGACTCCAGTATTCTTTCTGGAGAATTCCATGGACAGGGGAGCCTGGCAGACTACAGTCCGTGGGGTTGCAAAGTCTCTAGACATGACTGAGCGACTTTCACCCCATTTCACTTCGTTCCAAGATGTCAGAGACTTTCATCTGGTAAAGGAACAACTAAAGGAATCTATTATCTGTATTTTTTCTTAATTCCAAAATTTATGTTTATTTGCTAAAGGTTGAATCTTCAGCTAACTGTATTTGATACTGGGGTCCTTTTAATACTCTAGATATTCATTGTTATCTTGCTGTCTCCTCATGTATCTTTTTTTTTAATGTGTCTGTTTTTACAAGTCATTTGAAGTTTTGTTATGAAGTTATAAAATAATAATGTCTAAATTTGAGTAACTAATCCATTTCCCACTGACATGGGTGATGCGGATACCAACAAGGCCTCAGTGCAAATGTATATGCAGCTCTACTTTAAGGGCTGGTATGTAAGGTTTATTGGGATTCTGTACATGTTTTTTGGAGCCTTGTGATTCCAAGATTTCTAGCTACCACTTGGCATTTCCTGTAAAGTCACCAAGGCAAAAGGATTCCTGTGTTGTCTAAGGAACAGTAAGAGGTCATTTTTCTCTGGGATTGCATCAAGCACAAGGAAATCTGGGTCTAACAGAGGTGATGGGTTTGCCAGATGAGTCTGATGAATGACAGTAAAGCTGAGCGAGTGCAAAAGAGTTACTGTAATAATCAAAGGATTGACACAGGTAAGGACAGAGAGGACATTGATGGGGTGAGGTAGAGGAAAAATGTTATAGAAACAATGGATTAAGGATCCTTGTTAGGCCAAAAGGTTGTAGAGACTACACTCCCAGAAGGAGTTAATTGGAAACAAATGAGATGTGAGTCACGTAGCAAGGTTCATAAAATGGAGATTATGGTCAAGCTGCAGGTATTACTTTTTAAAAGTGGTGTTGAGTATGCCACACAAGTGCGTGAAAGGAGTGGTGCTAAGATCAACATCACTGCATCATCAGACTAGAGAAATCCAAGCAACTCACAGGACGGAGTCTTGTAGAGAATGTATATCAGGGCTGTCACAGTGTGGCAGTGACCTAGGATTCAAAGTCTTCATGTAATTTGGGGAAGCAAACCTGGGCATATAAAGGTTAGACATGGTAGATTCAAGGGAGCTGGTGTTGATGCGGTTGCTGAGGATATGGCTGGGGAGGAGTTGTTCACAACTCAGTCTTCCCCATTGATGAGGAACAGGATTCTGGAGAAGCAGATGCCTCCAGTGTGCAAGCCAAATCCCACCTGAGTTGGTTCCTGATGAGTGAAAAGGCCTGAAGAGTCATGGTCTTAGACTAGTGCACTAATTCACTCTTACCTCTGATGGGGGATGGGATTATTAGTGAGTGTGAGACTCCACTTGACCCCTTTAAATAAAGTTGAAACTTTGGGGGAAGGCGGATATTATCCCCGCGTGGAGTTCCGCTCCTCTGCCTGGTAATATTGGTGGAAGGCCTGCAGCACGCTCCACATTGCACTCAGGACTAAGTCTGCTTTCCTTAGCAGGGCATACATGAAACTGAATATCTCCTTCTCCAACCGTTCCTTCTCTATCTACTCCTCCACCTAATCCCAACACGCTACAGCAGTCACAATAACTGTTTGTAGTTTCCTGAATATGTCAGTCTCTCGCTGGCATATTTAGGGGCCCCGAGGAGTCTTCATTTGCTGCTGCTTCCTTGGAATGTTCTTCTTGGACTTTTTGGCTATGCTGGGTCTTTGTAGCTGTGCAAGGGCTTTCTCTAGTTGCAGCGAGCTGCGGCTACTCTTTGCAGTGGTGCGCAGGCTTCTCATTGTGGTGGCTTCTCTTGTTGCAGAGCATGGACTCCACCACGTGGCCTCAGTAGTTGTGGCACATGGATTTAGTTGCTCTGTGGCATGTGGGATCTTCCTGGACCAGGGATTGAACTGTAAGACCTCGCAGCCTTTTCTCAGGACCTGTCGCTCCAAAGACCACAATGGCTCGAATTCGATGCAATAAGCAAGAGGATTTATTAGGCCGGCGCGCCGGGGTTCAGTCTCCTCGGGAGGAGTGAACCCCGAACATCAACCGAGAGGGATTTTTATACAGAAAAATCACAGGCAGGTGGGAATGTGGTCAGGGTATAGGGAACAATGCGATAGGAAGGGCCACAGGTGGGGTGGTGACATTTGATTGGTGGGAAAGGTTTGCAGGTAATTAAGTTGAAACAGTTGGCTGACCACCCTGCGGCGTTTGGTCAAAGAGGAAATGCATTCTTGGGAGGGGGGTCTTACACAAAGGAAACTAAGTCACAAGTCATCAGATAAGAATCAGTCAGGGGGCTCTGAGTCATCAGGTAAGGGGAAAGCTATTTTCCATGAGGCATGGCCTGCCTCCGGACTTAAATTTTAACCTAAGTTCTTCAGAACCCATATCCCCTGCATTGGCAGGCAGATTCTTAACCATTGGGCCACCCGGGAAGTCCACTTTTGTGTTTTTCACTTGACAACTGCTTTTTGTCCTTCATCATTCAGCTGAGATGAAGCAAACTCTGAGAATGTTTGCAACTTTCATCCTTTATTTGCCTCTTTCATGGCATTTATAACAGGCTACAAATTGCCTATTTACCTGGAGCAGATAAGTGGCACTCTGTACTGTGACATTCTTGTCTACTCTTGCATCATCAGTTCTTATTCCTGGGAGAGGCTTATAACAGGTGATCAATAAACACTGGTTGCTATAAATCTATTCAATTCCCAATAGTAATCTTCCTGAATTTTTTTATATTTGCTATTCTAAAATTCCAGATGTAATTCCCAGATATCATCCCCCTTTAAAATCTACCTCATTGGAATTCATTAGTAACACTTTTTAAATGATAAAAGAAAAAAATCTTAAGTATATACACAGAAGTAATGGAGATAAGGGATAAAGATAGCTTGGAGCACCTAGATTCATGTTAGGAATTGTTTTTAGCAAGGTCATCAAATCACACACTGACAGAACTTTTGAATACGAATGTCATTTCTTTGGGCATGAAAGTCATCTCTTCACTAATGCCTATACTTGAGTTATTTGGGATAAATGGCTCCCCCTGCAAATTAAAACTATGCTAAAAATTCAGGTTATTATAGTTTAATATTATGATGTTTTGGTCTCTCTATCCCCTTTATCTAATCACCTGTGTGACTTGCTTTAAAGTTTATGACTAAGCCTAAGCTTTTGTAAGATTTTAGAATTAGGAATATTCTTACTCATCATGCAATCCAGCTGCTGGAAGCTCACATCTCCAGACACGAGGAGTACTGAGGTGTGGCCTGGCCTGAAAGCCCTGTATAAAGCTGGGCAGTGGGTGAAAAGCTCATCCTCGGTCACACGGAACACAGTGTCAAGAGGAAGGACTCGAGAAACAGAAAACATACGATATACTGTGGTGTGAGCCAAAACGTTCGTTGTTGTTTGGGTTTTCCCAAAAATGGCACAGAAAAAACCTGAACAAACTTTTTGGCCAACCCAATAATTTTACCTTGTATCACGCTTTTGTTTAGAGCTTCAGAATTAAGCAGAAAGAAGGGCAACTGTTTTCTTACAACTGCTGGTCCAGCTTCCTGATTGCCTTTCCTATCGTGGGGATTAGCAAATGTGTCTACATGCAAGCCAAGTCTCTCTTCTGCTTAGCTCTCCTGAATTTTCTTCCTTGGCTGATAGACAGTGAGGAGCTCTATTGATTACAGCTCAGAGTTTCATCTGGGTCATTCAGCCTACATTCAGCAAGTGGCATTCTTTCACTCGTAGAGGCAGAGAGATTCTGTCATCTCTCCCTGGAGGACAGTTGACTAAGTGTAGGGAGACTTTGCTGGCATCCCTTCCCTTGTATGGCTTTGTTTTACATAACAGGATGCCACAGTTCTTCAAGGAAGAGTGCTTAAAACTGCCCTGGCTTCTCTTCTCATGACATAGACGAAGGAAGCAGCAGCACTTGTAAAATACTTTTGCTCCAAGCCCAGCTCTCAGCAGGCAGATAATCAATTTTCCCCAAAGCGAACCTGCTCTCTCTCCTCTTTGCCTTCTTCCCCACTGTCACAGGTGGTAACCTATGACAGACAAGGGACCGTGACCTCCAGTTCTCTAGAAGGGGGTTGGGGAGTGATGGGTCTCTCTTACTTTCCTCATTTCTGAGATGAAAATATTGAACCAGTTGAGGTCTAAAACTGCATATTTCTATGGCTTAGTTATTGGGCTATTATTTCAGTGCCATATACCCCCAAACTGGTGCAATGCTTTCACTGGAAAGTCAGTCTGAGAAAATTTCTTGAGACTCAAGCTACTGAAATTGTATCTTTTAGATCTGACATTTTGTACACCTGGGTGTATAATTTTGAGTCTCTGAGTCCCAGCTATCGCTAAATGAGATGGTGCTTACTATTCCTTCCAATTTTAAATAAGCTAAATGATATACTATCTTTTTTTCTTTTAATACATATTTTACTTACTTTAAAGCAATAGTAGTTTAAAGGAATGATTTTAGAACTAGGGATGAAGGAAGTCTATTTATATACTGTTATTTATTTATCAGTGTCTTATCTTAATAAGATCAATGATCAGACTACATAGGAGAACTATGAGGAAATAATGGAGGATGGTTATGTTACCACAAGTTTTTGATCTTTCTACAGAAGCTTAACTACACATAAGCCTGGTGACTCTGACACTGGGGTAGATAATAAATTGTCCACTAGAACTGACACATAGCAAAAAAAAAAACAAACCACACAACAGGGATTTTCTTTTTGTGGAATATAAGTCCTAAAACATCACCAGGAGTATCTTACCTAAATTTAACAAGGTTAAAGATGCTAGTATTTACCTTAAGGCAGCTATTTTTAATTCTATAATGTCCTATAGTTGCAAACTAGTTTACAAATGTTTCCCATAACTACGTCCAGGTCACAAAAAACTCCAATATGTGTTACAGAATTTATTGGGGCAAATGAGTTACACATTAATGTTAATAAACTACAAAGTACACATCCTATTAAACTGCTTGAAAGGAATGAGTGAGGAATTTCCTCCTTTCCAGGAAGGCTGTAGATGTGAAGAAAAGGATTTCCATCTTTGCACTATTTAAATACCAGATTCTGGTAGCTCACTAGCTCAGTTGTGTCTGACTTTGCAACCCCATGGATTGTAGCCCTCCAGGCTCCTCTGTCCATGGGATTTTCCAGGCAAGCATACTGGAGTGGGTTGCCATTTCCGTCTCCAGGGAATCTTCCCGATCTTCCTGAATCAAACCTGTATCTCTTGCACCTCTTGCAGACGATTCTTTACCACTGAGCCACCTGGGATTCCAAGTGGGCTACAGTTTCATTAATACCAACATCAAGGCCTCCTTGGGAAATCTCTCCTGATCAGCTGCCTAGGAGTTTTTAACCTTAATGTTGAAAGAACAATAGTGCTAAGCAAAGAATGTAACACTCTAAAATTAAGGATCATTTCTTGTGCTTCTTTGCAAATCATAAAAGCAATTACAGCAAGGATTGGTTAACTCTAAGTTTATTCAGAAACTCAAACAAAGGAAAGGAGAGAGAGAAAATCTAACTATATCTTTAATGCATAAGACTATATTTCAGTTTTACAACTCATAGTTTAGTTATTTAAATGACACATGAAACAGTTCTGGGGGCAAATTGAGGGACCCAGCTCCTGGTGCAAGTGTCAACCTTGACCTTCAGGAAGAAGCTACACTTCTCAGAGCCCCACTTTCTCTTTGGTAAAATGAAGAGACTGGTCTGATCTTTAAACTCTTTCAGCTCTGACACTGTAGGATCAAATCCCAATTCTAACTCAGCAATGAAAGCACTGAAAACTGTCTACGTAAAGAGGTCAGTTTCAGTTTTGGTGAGCAGAACATTACACCATTGTTCTTGATGTTGATTAGACACAGAATACCATCTGCGAAAATAAAGCAAATGCCAACTCAAAAAAAATCCACATGGATTTGGAGGGCTTTTGATTATCTTCTACATCACTTCTGCCATAGCAGAAATCAGATAGAAAGCAAATACCACATACCATAATTCACATGGTCCATCTTTCAGGGCAGTTGCTCCCAGAGGCCTATTTTACTCAGAAACAAAATCCTCCTTTTCCCTGTGGACAGAGAATGCTGGGCCTCAGCCTCCTAATCTAGACTGCCCTGTATAGAATGAAAAAAGACACAACATTCCACATGGACAACACATCAATGCTGGAATTTGTTCTCTGGCATATAAATTGAAACCAAGACAGCCCTGAGGCCTGAATCCTAAACATAATCAGAAGTGGATATAGTTGCTGACTTTTTTCAAGCTTTCATATTATTATCCTTAATTACACAATCAAGTCCACAACAGAGGTGTTCTGGTGGACAGGCAGAGGTGATCATGCTGCCTGTGGAGGAGAGGCAGGACCCTTGCCTGGAAGGCTTCTACAGAGACTCATGCCCAGAGCCCAAAGCCTGCTGCCCTCCAGCGAAGGGGGGCTTCTCTGACCTGGCTGCTCTGTGGCCTTACGCTTTGTCTATAACAGAGGCTCCTTAGGGGAAAGAAGTGAAGTTGCTTTCGATTTTATGACAGATGGAGGAAAACAGAAATACCTATGGTAAATATAAATCAAAACGAAAAGCTCTATAGACAATTAAATTCTCAAGGTCATAAGGTTCTCTGAATTTTGTAAAGACATTTTAAAAAGGAAAGTTGTGTCTGACTGTTTGTGACCATATGGACTGTAGTCTGCCAGGATCCTCTGTCCATGGGATTCTCCAGGCAAGAATACTGAAGTGGATTGCTATTTCCTTCTCCAGGGCACTTTTCCGACCCAGGGTCTGAACCCAGGTCTTCTGTATTGCAGGCAGACTCTTACCCGTCAGAGTCACCAGGGAAGCTTTAGGGGAGAGAAGAGAACGGTTCACTCTGCTCTCTGGTCCTTCACCCCAAGTGGCCCCCACAGTGCAAAAGGGGATGGAGCTGCCAGGGGCAGAGTTGTAGTCTTTAGGTTTAAAGCTAGACTAAGAAGGAATGGGGTTAGGCTCTCAATTTTATGACAGATGGAGAAAAACAGAAATACTTATGGTAAATATAAATCAAAATGAAAAGCTCTATAGACAGTTAACTTCTCAAGGTCATGATTCTCTGAGTTACGTAAAGACATTTTAAAAGGAAAAAAAATGGTAATAACTTTCAGGAACCTGTATCAAGCACTTACTGTATCTCAGTCTCTATCACAAACTCTATAGGAATCATTCTGCTTAATCCTCATCATGACTCTGTGATTTAAGAGGGACTATCATCTCTGTGTTTCCATGTGGGAAAACAGACCAGAGACCTTAAATAACATGCTCAAGGTTATGGAGAAAATGAATGTTCACCTAAGAAATAGCTAGTCTTTTTTTCTTTCTTTTTTCTTCATGAAATGTCTCATTTTTTTCACTTTTAAAATAAATTTTAGAATTCTGATTGGTGAAATCTGGACATACATTTCAAGTACACAGATTTACATAACATCATTAATAATATATTTTAAATATTAAGATAATATTTAACATTTAGTATAGAATTTCCACAAGACCTATTATCTAGTTGAATTAGTCATATTTTGTAAAGAGAAAAGAGGAGAAATCAAGTTATCCAAGATCACACAACTAGATTGTAGCCAGAGAGAAATTAGTACGCAAGTCAGCTCATTTTGAATCTAGTGCTTTTCCACCCAAAAGATAAAGCCATGATTCAGAGATATTCAGTTCTTTTATAATCAACTCCATGTAATGGATATAATTTATGATGTATTAGATAGTTTTTATTTTAGTAATGACTTTAAACAAAGCTGAGCACCAAAGAATTGATGCTTTTGAACTGTGGTGTTGGAGAAGACTCTTGAGAGTCCCTTGACTGCAAGCAGATCCAACCAGTCCATCCTAAAGGAAATCATCCCTGAATATTCATTGGATGGACTGAGCTGAAACTGAAACTCCAGTACTTTGGCCACCTGATGCAAAGAACTGACTCTGGAAAAGACCCTGATCCTGGGAAAGATTGAAGGTGGGAGGAGAAGGGGACGACAGAGGATGAGATGGTTGGATGGCATCACTGACTCAGTGGACATGAGTTTGAGTGAACTCCAGCAGTTGGTGATGGACAGGGAGGCCTGGTGTGCTGTGGTCCATGGGGTCGCAAAGAGTCAGACATGACTGAGTGACTGAACTGAACTGAATGACTTTTGACAGACATTTAAAAACTACCTTGAATATCACAAAATGTAAAACTTCCTGGTTGAGAGAATTCCAGTAGGAAGGAACCAAAAAAAAAAAAAAGGAAAACAGAACCTTTAAAATGCAGCGCTTGGGCATAGAGCAAAGAGCAAGTGAAGTCAAGCTCTTAAGCCTACAATTGTGCAGAGAATCCCCAGGAGTGATTTGACATCTTGGGGAACATTTTGTGATCTGACCTTTGCAATCACTGCCTGCAGTTGCCTGAATTCAGATTTTTTTTTTTCCCCCAACGGCTTTAAAAGTCATTTTAGAAAGCTTGGTATTCTGGTAACATTGGGTTTCTCAGCCTCTGTGGAGTCATTTTTTTAAGCAAATGTCAATGCCTGGGTTAGACTCATCAGGTACGGCTTCAAAGACAAAGTTATGCTAGGCTTATCGAAAGAGGGAAATAAATGAAAAAAATAAAGAATTTTTGCTTGCTTCTTTCTCCAGAAGAGTTTTCTGGGTTCTGATGTATAAAAGTGAAAAGTGAAAGTTGCTCAGTCCTGTCCAACTCTTTGGGACACCATGGACTGTAGCCTGCCAGGCTCCTCTGTCCATGGGATTTCCCTGGCAAGAATACTGTAGTGAGTTGCCATGCCCTCCTTGAGGGGATCTTCCCAACCCAGGATTGAACCCAGCTCTCCTGCATTGTAGGTGGACTTTTTTTTTTTTTTTTACCATCTGAGCCACCAGAGAAGCCCTTGAATGCTAAAGTGGGTAGCCTATACCTTCTCCAGCAGATCTTTCTGACCCAGGAATCGAACCGGAGTCTAACAAACATGGCCTTTGTATCTACGATGAGCAGCTGAGCCACCTAATTATCAATATTTCCTTTTGTTTCTTGACTTAGAAACTATTTGTGAGATGCATTCATAAGTTCAACAGAGTTCAAATATCATCTTCATTGCTGGTAGTATTGGTTTAGAGGATGAATTTGTAATCACAGTTGGGATTCTTACCATATTTCATCCAAATCTAATCTTTGGTATTAACCAACTCAAAGGAGAGTTTCATGTGTAAGACAAGCATACTTGCTTAACTGATTGGCTCCAACTACATCCCTATAGTAGGAACTAAGATAAAGCTCTAGATTAACCTCTAAAAATCAGCTTATGGCTTAACTCAGGATACCTAAGCAAATGGAGAGTAGGCAAAAGTGATTGTTAGAAGGAAATGCAAATTAGAAAATTGTGTAACTGTTCCAATTTCATCAGTTAGAGTACATAGAATGAAAAAATTGGGAAGAAGTCAAAGGAGAATCTTTTCTTTCCAGTACTTCTGAAAGGGTGGAAATTCCTATTTAACAGGTCAGGAAAAAGTGAGAGAAGACAGGAACTGACTGATTATGGCTGCTGCTGCTGCTAAGTCACTTGTCCGACTCTGTATGACCCCATAGACGGCAGCCCACCAGGCTCCCCTGTCCCTGGGATTCCCCAGGCAAGAACACTGGAGTGGGTTGCCATTTCCTTCTCCAATGCATGAAAAGTGAAAGTGAAGTCGTTCAGTCATGTCTGACCCTCAGCGACCCCATGGACTGCAGCCCTCCAGGCTCCTCCATCCATGGGATTTTCCAGGCAAGACCACTGGGGTGGGGGTGCCATTGGGCTTCTCTGATAGCTCAGTGGGTAAAGATTATGGCTAAAGACGTCAATTTCCGGGGACTTAATTCTGAACCATGCCTTGTCCTACTGGAAAATATTCTTTCCAAAGATCACAAATAGGATTTCTACTCATTTTCTGAGAAGTATCATCTCATCATTTCTATGCCAGAAGGGTAAAATGTAACATATTGGTGCCCTTTCTGTGGCTCTGAGATTATAAATATGATAACTCAAGTTGTTGCTGTCCAGTTGGTAAGTAGTATCTGACTCTTTGCCATCCCACGGATTGCAGTACACCAAGTTTTCCTGTCCTTTACTAGAGCTTGCTCAAACTCCTGTCCATTGAGTCAGTGATGCCATCCAACCATCTCATCCTCTGTCGTCCCCTTCTCCTCCTGCCCTCAGTCTTTCCCAGCATCAGAGGCTTTTCCACTGAGTGCTTGGCTCTTTGTATCAGGTAGCCAAAGTACTGGAGCTTTAGCATCAGTTCTTCCAATGAATATTCAGGGTTGATTTCCTTTAGGGTTGACTGACTTTGCATAAAGTCTTTCCTCAGCTAACATGTACCTAAGGTTGACTGGAAGTAAATGACTGCATCTTTCTCAGGATTTCTCATACTTCCACTGATATCTCCATTAAGCCAGTCTAAGTTTCTTTCCAAAGTTGACAGACAGATATGACCCCTGTATGGTGTGTGTTTATTATCGATATTTCTCTTCTGAGCTATTAAAAATATTCCGGTCAGTAACATAAAGCCAGGAGAACTGGAATAGAAATTCATGGTGAAAAATTTTCCCTGAAATAAGACTTCTCAAAAGATACATTATGAGATCTGGTGGTATCACAATAATACTCTGCATAAGAAGTAACCACACATAAATGGGCATATTGTTACCTTTGACTCTCAAGCAGTGTTACTATATAATTTATCTTACTTCAAAGTCCAAGTTGAACAGAAAAGAATATATAATTTTTGTGACACAAATTTTGTGAACTATATTAAAATGATGGCATCAACAGTTATGGTGAATATGTTAAAGGTCACATAAGCAAGAACAAAGTTGACTACTTTACTATCATTCCTCACAGTTACAGTTAGCCTTTTAACAAAAGCTACAAAATAAAGAAAACCACTGAACAGGAAGCTTTTACCAACATCATAGAGCTATTTGGTAAGACGACTGTCCTTAGGAAGCTGCATTTCTACCTCGTCTCTACATTGTCTCCGAAAGTTTACAAAACACTTTTCCCATCATTAAAAAAATATGGTTTTTCACTGGAGCCTTGGTGATAGGTGTGATTATCTCTATTTTACTGGGAGAATTTGAACAATTCACCCAGATCCCAGCATCTGGTAATGCCATCTCTAGTACTTGAATTCTGGGACTGGATCCTGTATATTTTCTGCTACAGTAAACGACTCTGCCCTTATGTGAAACATGTTTTAGTTATCTAGTCAGATGTTTGTAGGAGTTAGATTTAATTACGCTGGAACACTGCATTTCCTTTGGATGGATCAAAGTAGCAAGTGCATTTATTTGTGTCTTCAGCTTTAGAATTCTGAGCCAGATTTTTATTTACATAAACCCCAAGGTGGATTCACATGCTGCATTGTTGGAATTTGATGATGGGCTCAAAATTACAAAAGCCGCACTAAGCTAAGAATCAGTGGTGGCTTTTTCCAGAGCCACCCTACATACAAACCTTCAAGTTGTGAACTCTTGAAGATGCAAACGTCCACCTGGTTCCAGCAAAGAGCCAGAACCTGTGCCATCCATGCCAGGCATGAAGTTGCAGCTTGTCCTCTGTCTGTTTCACTGTGCACCAGCTGTTGTACTGTACGTTTCAAGGCACTGCACTGCAAGATTAAAAATGGTTTATTTTTGTTTATTTAATGTATTATTTCTGAGAAGTGTTATAAACCTATTACAGCACGGTACTATACAGTTGACTGTGTTAGTTGGATATCCAAGCTAACTTTTTCAGACTTAAGAACAAACTGGACTTATGAAGATGCTTTCAGGGCAGAACTTGTTTGTATGCAGGGGACTTACTGTACACTAATAAAAAGTGCTCTATAAAAGAGAACAAAGTACTGAATTCCTAGGAAATACCTAGATCCCATGTGAATCTAGAGAAAACCACTACTGATTTCGGATGGGTGCAGCAGTAGGCAGCAGTTTGCAGCAAGCAGCAAAGAGCGGTAGCTGGACGCAGTGTCTCAGCTTCCCAGCCTGGGAGTCCTAACCACTGAGCCACAGGGACCAGCAGTTAGCGCTAAGGTCCCTAGCCTTCGCCTGCCTAGTCAAGAACAAATTCAGGTGAGGAGGCAGAGGGTAAAGAGTAAAGTAAAAAGTTATTGAAAAGAAAGTATGTGCAGAAAGGCCCACGGTAGGCAAGCTCAGAGAGAGAGAGTCCCACCTTTGGGAAGTTTAGATACTTTAGAAAGGGGCAGTTTTCTGAGTCTTTGTCTTCCCTCAGGCCAGTCATCTTGCTTTGTCCCCTCTGGGTTAATTTGTCTCAGGGCCCTCCCCTGGGGTGTGCGTGAACACGGTTGTTGTTCAGTCACTCAGTGTATCCTACTCTCTGTGACCCCATGGGCTGAAGTACACCAGGCTTCCCTGTCCAACACCTACTCCTGGAGCTTGCTCAATCTCACGTCCATTGAGTCAGTGATGCCATCCAACCATCTGCTCCTCTGTCCTTCCCTTCTCCTGCCTTCAATCTTTCCCAGCATCAGGGTCTTTTCCAATGAGTTAGCTCTTCGCATCAGGTGGCCAAAGTATTGGAGCTTCAGCCTCAGCATCAGTCCCTCCAATGAATATTCAGTATTGATTTCCTTTGGATTGACTGGTTTGATCTCCTTGCAGTCCAAGAGACTCTCAAGACTCTTCAACACCACAGTTCAAGAGCATCACTTTTTAGTACTCAGCCTTCTTTATTGTCCACTCTCACATCCATGCATGACTACTGAAAAAACCATAGCTTTGACTAGATGGACCTTTGTCAGCAAAGTAAAGTCTCTGCTTTTTAATATGCTGTCTAGTTTGTCATAGCTTTTCTTCCAAGGAGCAAGCATCTTTTAATTTCATGGTGGCAGTCACCATCTGCAGTGATTTTGGAGCCCAAGAAAATAAAGTCTGTCACTGTTTCCATTGTTTCCACATCATTTGCCATGAAGTGATGGGATCGGAGTGCCATGATCTTCATTTTTGAATGCTGAGTTTTAAGCCAGCTTTTTCACTCTTCTCTTTCATATTTATCAAGAAACTCTTTAGTTCCTCTTCACTTTCTGCATTAAAGTGAAAGAAAGTGAAAGTGAAGTCGCTCAGTCGTGTCCGACTCTGAGACCCCATGGACTGTAGCCCACCAGGCCCCTCCATCCATAGGATTCTCCAGGCAAGATACTGGAGTGGGTTGCCATTTCCTTCTCCAGGGGATCTTCCCAACCCAGGGATCGAACCCAGGTCTCCTGCATTGCAGGCAGACGCTTTAACCTCTGAGCCAGTTATTTGCATGTCTGAGGTTATTGATATTTCTCTTGGAAATCTTGATTCCAGCTTATGCTCTATCCAGCCTGGAATTTCACATGATATACTCTGTATATAAGCTAAATAAGCAGCTTATATGACAATATACAGCCTTGATGTACTCTTTTCCCAATTTTGAGGCGGTCCACTGTTCCATGTCCTGTTCTAACTAGTGCTTCTTGACTTGCATATAAGTTTTGCAGAAGGCAAGTAAGGTGGTCTGCTATTCCCATCTCTATAAGAATTTTCCCTGTTTGTTGTGATCCAGACAGTCAAAGGCTTTACCATAGTCAATGAAACAGATTTTTATTTTGGAATTCTCTTGCTTTTTCTTTGATTCAATAAATGTTGGCAATTTGATCTCTCGTTCCTCTGCCTTTTCTAAATCCAGCTTGAACATGTGGAAGTTCTCAGTTCACATACTGTTGAAGCCTAGCTTGAGAATTTTGAGCATTACTTTGCTAGCATGTAAATGAGTTCATCTGTGTGATAGTTTGAAAGTTCTTTGTCATTACCCTTTTGGGGATTGGAATGAAAACTGACCTTTTCCAGTTCTGTGGCCACTGCTGAGTTTTCTAATTTTGCTGGCACATTGAGTGCAGCATTTTCACAGCATCATCTTTTAGAATTTGAAATAGCTGACTTGAAATTCAGCATGCCCACTGATGGATCTCAAAGTGAATGCTTCTGGGAGGAGCAAGCCTCACTTTGACCTGGAATTATCCCCTGACTTTTGACTCCAAAGAGACTTTTGTGCATGTGCAGTGTCTCCCTTATCCTTTACTCAGACAAGGTTTTGCCTCCCTTTGTCCTTGGCATGATTGTTTTCTTGAGGTGTTTACAAGAGACAAGGACTGGCTATTTACCCTGTTTCTGTTATTACTTCCCTTTTGGAGAACTAAGGGAGGCTGATTATAAATTCCTCAGCAGAGACCACCTATCTTTGCTTCAGGAAATGCAGAGAGGAGACTGGCCAATTGTGAATTTCCAACCTGGAGCCTGTCTATCGGCTATCTCACTACCTGGAGGCTTTGCAAATATTGAGCTTCCTTTCATCTAGAGCTATTCTCCAGAAGGAAAGTTCTAGAATGGAGGTTGTGTTAGTCTGGAATTCTAGACAAATGAGTTTCCACTCTCTTAAAAGTAACAGGTCTATTATACAAGGTTTAAAAGCAAATGAAAGGAATTTTTCTTGTTGTGATTGGGGCTCCTAGTCATCCATACCAGCTTTCTATATTAATGCTATTCAGTAATTGTTCCACTTCCTGTTTTGCTTTATCCCACTTTCTGTTTTGCATTATCTCCATGATCCTCACCACTGGCTCAAAATGGTCAGGCTGTTTACCCCAAAGAGTATTGGTTTGGGAGGCGGGAGTCTTGGGTCTGCAACTCTGTCTTTTTCAGTGGATCTCAATTGTTTAACCTATGAGAGGATAGAATTGATTGACATGAATAAATGCTAGGACCCTTTCTAATATTTTATTCTTTTCTGAATGTTTAGTAGCATTTCTTCTCTGTTTATATGTGCCAGAATGGTGTTAATTATTTTCCATAGAATAAACTGGGTTTCCCTGATAGCTCAGTTGGTAAAGAATCCACCTGCAATGAAGGATACCCTAGTTTGATTCCTGGGTTGGGAAGATCTGCTGGAGAAGGGATAGGCTATCCACTCCAGTATTCTTGGGCTTCCCTTGAGGCTCAGCTGGTAAAGAGGTCCACCTGCAATGTGGGAGTCCTGGGTTGGGAAGATCCCTTGAAAAGGGAAGGGCTACCCACTCCAGTATTCTTTGGCTTCATTTGTGGCTCAGCTGGTAAAGAATCTGCCTGAAGTGTGGGAAACCTGGGTTTGATCCTGGGTTGGGAAGACCTCCTGGAGGAGGGAAAGGCTATCCACTCTAGTATTTTGACCTGGAGAAATCCATGGACTGTATTTCTTCTATGCTTATATGTGCCAGAATTGTGTTAACTATTTTCCATAGATTAAACTACTTTGTAATCATAACTGACATTAATAGGCCTTTTATTGTATACCAGGAACTTATCAAGCACATGTTAATTCTATGCATGTTAATTCTTTTTATGTTCATGATAACCCTGTGAGGTATATTCTCTTATCATTGCTACACTTGTCTAAAATTACACACCCTGTGAGTGACTGGACTAGAACCTTTGAACGCAGCCTAACACCAGTTCTTGCAGTGGACACTTCTGATGTCCCCTCTTTCAGCTCACCTTCTCTGAGCTGGTGTGCCCCATTCTCTAGGTGCTACAAAGTCTGGAAGCTAACAGTGTATCACTGTCCCCTTCTCTGAAGAATGTCCTTGAGTAACGGAGGGCCATTTGAACTTGGAGATTCAGACCACCCCACCTCAGCCTGTGGGAGACAAGTGACTGCCAGTCTGGTCTCAAGTGGCACTAACTCTGCTTGTGCACTTTGTCCCAGAACCTCTGGGAAGCTCTCCTCTTTGGGCTGAAGCAGACCCATGCTTAGCAGGTCCCCCTGCCCTTGTGTGCTTTCCTCATTTTCCAATAGCTGAGCCCCAGACGTCACCCCTGCAGGGAGTCTGGACTTCTCCTTGCCTTCTGGCGTGAAGCAGCTCCTGTTCTTCCTGACAACCCTGCTCCCATTCCTCAGTGGAGAAGTCAGAGGAAGTCTTGAAAAGATTGATTTAGCCTGGAAAATAATTACAAATTACACTTTTTATTTTTCATTGTATTTTCCCCAGTTGCTATGTTGTTCCTTTTCATCACCATGTGAGCTTGAACAAGCAACAGATTAAATAATAATGGTCAAGTTTTGAAACGAAAATGCACCTATTAGACTTAATGTGGAGGACGGTGATGGCTGTTTCAGCAGCCAAGCCCCTTTGTCCTTTTCTCTCCCTAATTGCATCTAGTTGAAAAATCAAATCACCAATCGATTCTCTAATAAGCTTTATGCAGCCGCTCTGATGTGGCTGATTTTCCTTCATTTCTTCTTGGCAAGCAGTCAGGGCTGCTAACAGCTCTCTGTGACCTTATATCTACATCTCTGGAGTTTAAGTTCACCAGGGTATCCAGTAAGAAATATCTCCAGAAGCAATAGTTTCTAAAGTAAAATTTAGTATTTAAAACCCCACCTTGATTTCTGCCCTGGTCTTAATGCTTTGTGTGTATAGTTCACCCACGATATTTTTCATGGCCATATGAGCTAAAACATTTATTCATTTGACAAATAACTGTTAAATTCCTTATTTGTGTACCAGAACTGTACTAGATACTGAGAGTAAAATAGCGAGATAATTAGCTACAGTTACTTCATGGAGTTCATGGATTAATTATAATCTAGAGTGTAATCCAATATTCACACCAATCACATACTTCCTAGCAAGATCAGCACTATGAAAGTCATATGGTGCTGTGAGATCTTACTGAGAACATCTGACCTACTAAGGGCTTCTCAGATGATGGGATACATTAATTTACATCTGAAGAAAGACTGTCGTTAAGTAGAGATGGCGATGTTAGACTCTGAGCTGAGGAAACCAGCATGTGCGAAGACTCTGAGGTAAGAGGTGTGTGTGTGTGCTCAGTCACTCAGCTTTTCTAACCCTTTGTGACTCCAGGGACTGTAGCCCGCCAGGCTCCTCTGTCCATGGGGTTGTCCAGGCAAGAATATTGGAGCCAGTTGCCATTTCCTGCTCCAGGGGATCTTCCTGGCCCGGGCATCGAACTGTGTCTCTTGCGTTTCTGTCTCCTGCACTGGCAGGTGGATTCCTTACCACTGTGCCACGTTGTGAGCAGTAGCAGGGAGCATTTAGGGGAACTGTAGGAACCCCGGCTGGAGTGTAAAGAGAAACTATTTAAGATGAAGCTGGAGAGTAGTCTGGGAAATGCCATAAGAACTCCTACAGGCCAAGTTAAAAACTTTTAATTTAGCTTTTAACATCAATGGGCAGTAATGAAAGAGTTTGGAGATATACGTGAATCATACGATTGGGGATGTGGAGAGTGTTTCAGAAATTGAAGACATCATGGGCAAACGAGGACAACAGAACCCCTTGGAAGTGCAGAAGGTAAATCAGGCTGGGTGGGCATAAAATGGAGAGACTATGAATGGTGGGAGATACAACTGGGATGGTTCGTTGTGGATCAGGGGAAAGTAGACTAGAATCCTGTGTTGAGTACTGTGGATTTTATTCTGAAAAACTTGGAAGGGAATGGCATGAGCATAGATGCCTTCCAGAAAGATTAGCTTAGACCAGCACTATCTAACTGAGCTTTCTGTCATTTAGTAACTGTTATATCTGTGCTATCATATGACTCACTGAAGATGTCAGTTCCTCAGCAGTGTCCCACTGTTTGTGACTCTAGCCCACCAGGCTCTTCTGTCCATGGGCTTCTCCAGGCAAGAATACTGGAGTGGGTTGCCATTCCCTTCTCCAGGGGATCTTCCTGACACAGAGACTGAACCTGGGTTTCTTGAGTTACTCAGATTCTTTACCATCTGAGCTACCAGGGAAGCCCACAGTACTCCGCTAGCTCTAAATAAATATTAAAACACGTGAAATATTGGCTTGGTCAACTAAAGGAATTGATTTTTAATTTTAAATTTTACTTAAGATTGCTACCACCTACCACAGGTCTAGTCACAGTATGGGGATGTGTGTTCAGTGTGTGCTGGTGCTGGAGGTGGTTGGAAGGTTGGAATGAGTAAAACGCATTAAAGAGATAAGCTAGGAATCTGGGTGAAGAAGGAATGGCAGCCTACTCCAGTGTTCTTTCCTGGAGAATCCCAGGGATGGAGGAGCCTGGTGGGCTGCCATCTATAGGGTCGCAAAGAGTTGGACACGACTGAAGCAATTTAGCAGCAGTAGGAATCTGGGGATGTAAGATGTCAGGAAGAATAAAGACAGGAAAATCATAGAGGTGTGAAATGAAACTGTTTATTTTGTTTAGGGCCTTGGGAACATGAAGGGAATGATGAGGGAGAGAAACCTAGATTAAATTCAAATTACAGATAGCCTTAAAGGCCATACTAAGGAGTTTGGACTATCTGTGAAGAGAATGGATCTCTTTAAGGTTTGTGAAGATTAACATTATTAAGCAGAACTTTTAGAAATATGCTTGCCAGAAACTGCATCTAATCAGGGTGTATAAGATAAACTAACAGCTATGTTTTATATAGTCCTTGGGCCAAGGAGTAGGGCTTCCCAGGTGGTGCCGTGGTAAAAATCCACCTGCCAATGCAGGAGCACCACAACTGAGCAACTAAGCATGCATGCATGCCATGGAGTGATGACGCTATGTTCGTATGCCGTTCTTAACCAGAGGACTCCCTGTGGCAAGGATTACAGCTTAGCTGTCTTGTCCACTCTTGACCTCCAAGGACCTAGTTGCTGGAAAAGTGTTGAATGTAATTTCAGAAGAATTGCAGGCCTAAGCCATGCCTGGGAATGATGGGCTGGTGATGGATGCAGAATACTTAGGGGTGTCATGCATAGAAGTAGGGGAGAAGGCAAAGGCAAGCCACTCCAGTACTCTTGCTTGGAAAATCCCAGGGACAGAGGAGCCTGGTAAGCTGTGGTCCATGGGGTCACTAAGAGTAGGATACGACTGAAGCGACTTAGCAGCAACAGCGTAGAAGTAAGCAGCATGATTAAATTTGAAAGTTTTTATCTTCCGCTATGCTCTATTCCACTAGGCACACAAACTCAGGGATTGGGATTCTGCCCAAGGACTGAGTATTCTATTCATACTTTTGGGCACAGAGCAAACCTTGAGGAAAAAAAAACTTGGTGCCAATCAAAAGGCAATATTTTAAAACCATTTTTTTCTATAGTGCTAATTCCAAATATAGAGAAGTAAAATAATTTTATATGCTTCCAGGTTACCTTTAAGTTTACGTCAGTGTACACCCCTACCAAGAGTGTATAGCTTTGCTCTTCATCCACATTTTGTGGTACAGGAAATTACCAGTTAATTTTTCCCAATATTATAGGCTAAAAATGAAATACCATTATTTTACTTTGCATTTCACTGATCACTAATGAAGCTGAGAATCTTTCTTTATATTTAGTGTCTATGAATTGTTGATTCATTTTTTCAGCCCAGTTTAAAATGTGAGTCTCTCTGTCAATAATTAATGAGAAATTACTTACATATCAATATTAGCCTTTGATTTATTTATATAGGTAATATTTTATTCAAATGAAGTATTTTGCCTTTCAAAATTATTTAAAGAATTATAATACAGTTCTAAACATGATATAATTTTTTTCTCCTTTATGCCTTCTATATTTTATGTTGTGCTTTGACAAAGTGTCTTAGTGTCTTAGTCTTCCACACTAAGATCATGGAGGTGTTCTCTTACATTTCTTTCTTGGGTAGTATTTATATTCATGCTTAAATGTATTATTGTGTGTTGGGTGAGGTATAGATCTAATTTCAGAAAACCCTTTTCCCCAAATGAATTTGCAGCCGGTGAACTCTCCTACCTTCCTGTGGTCAAAACCAGCCCTGTGGAACCAGGCCTCAGATTCAAGTGTGTAACAAGGAGTGATAAAGGAAAATTCACTGCATTGCCTCAATACCTCTCTCTCTGAGTTGTAGTAAGAGATGAAATAATCTTGTTCCCATTCAATCCATTTAATTTAGAATCCATCTGTGAGGTTTCATAGATCTTAATTTATCTAATTTAGTGCTCTTTGTATAACAGTGATTAAAAATATTAATGACAAATAAAAAGGGACTAGAGAAAGGAAACTAGAGTATATCAACACAAATTATGCTTTCAAAAATAAATCCAATAGAGTAATATATACTCTATTCAACTATATTTAAGTGGAGTAAGAATCATGGGAGAGGAACCAGGTGAATCTTAAGTTTTTTCACCATGACAAAACATTTAGGAATTTTAAAAATATGCAAACTATTCAGCTCAGTGTCTGAACATAGTAGGCCCTCATTACTTGTAGTTAGAAAACCTTAATTTTTTTATTTGGGGCATTTGGGAGGGGCAGATGTCTTATCATGCAATCAAGTTTTGACGAGGAGGTAGTTTCATGTATAAGACCCTAAACACTCCAATAAATTTGAATTTTAAAGCTTTCAAATTATTAATATGACAGGCAACTAAAAAAAATAATTGTTAAAGTCCATTATTCACTGGCATTGCTCTTCCTAAAACTAGACATGAGAATCTTATAAAATATAATGGACATTAATGAGTGTTATTCAAATGATATGTCTTCTCAATCATAGCCTGTTTCTATTACATTCTATTACATTACTAAGGAGAAAAACAGGGAACCAAACTAAATTTTTTAGATGCTATGGCTTTAAGTATCATGTTAGAATAAATCAATAGAATACATTTGAAGTGGCTGAAATAACCACCTTTGACTTGGCGAGCATTTAAACCTTTTGGACTTGGGGAAATCACTGATGCGGCACTTTCAGGGGATTTGATTTTATAGGCTTCTCAGCCTGAGAGTTTTAAAAACACAGAAAGTGATGTGGCCTTAGAGATAAGACAGGTGTCAGGCTGTCACTGTGAAGCTGCTTGGCTTTTAAATGGCCTGTTCCCAAGTTTGAATCCATAATCTAGTGATAGAAAAGCTTCAGATTTGTTGGCAAAGATGAAAGATGCTCAGAAGCTATTACCTTAAAATAGGAATTGATAGATAAATGGGCTAGGGAAGTCAAGATTCTGACCTAAAGGGAAGTGGAAAATTGAATTGAGATAATTATCTGTTAACTTGAAGCAAAATTAAAGTTCACCTTTAAAAGAGTCAGATCATTAATGGCAATGTGTAGATTCTCATTTACTTGCATGATAAAGAGTAAAAGACGTTACTAAAATTGTCTAGATTTATTTAAAATATTATAATTTGCATACAGAGAATTCTCAAGGACTTGAAAAATTAGGAAGAAAAAGTGCCCCCAAATATGATTAAAAAGAAACTCTTTCTTTCTTTGTGTTTCTTAGGTAGAATAAGAAACTTATATTTGCCTCTGGTATTATGGTCAAAGAAACATGAAAGAAAAAAGACAGAAACTAATAGGGATCATCTGCAATTAAATATCTTTATAATAAATAGAGGCAGGCTGTAATTGAAGAATATTCTAGATTAGAACAAAAGCAGAGACCAAACAAATATAAGAAATGCTATGACTTTAAATAGCCTCAGTTCAGTTCAGTTCAGTCGCTCAGTAGTGTCTGACTCTTTGCGACCCCATGAATCGCAACACACCAGGCCTCCCTGTCCATCAACAACTCCCCGGAGTTCACTCAGACTCACGTCCATTGAGTCAGTGATGCCATCCAGCCATCTCATCCTCCCTCAGCCCCTTCTTCTCCTGCCCCCAATCCCTCCCAGCATCTGAGTCTTTTCCAATGAGTCAACTCTTCTCATGAGGTGGACAAAGTACTGGAGTTTCAGCTTTAGCATCATTCCTTCCAAAGAAATCCCAGGGCTGATCTTCTTCAGAATGGACTGGTTGGATCTCCTTGCAGTCCAAGGGACTCTCAAGAGTCTTCTCCAACACCACAGTTCAAAGCATCAATTCTTTGGTGCTCAGCCTTCTTCACAGTCCAACTCTTACATCCATACACGACCACAGGAAAAACCATAGCCTAAATCCAAATAAATCAACACAGAGAAGCATCATCTCAGGGAACTAACACAAATCTATTTATGATCAATAAGAAAATTCCTACCTTTAACTTTTCAAAGATAAGTGCTAAATAACGACTAATTACTGCTCTCAGAAAGGGAACTGTATGTTCTAATGGGAGCTTAATTCCGTAATTAGTATCTGGGTCACTATGACTGCCTTAACCAGGCCTGACTCAGACAAGTGACAGTCTATCAGTCCACCAAAGGGCAGTGTCAGAAAGTAATCATAGCCCCACTTAGGAAATACCGCAGGCTTAGCAGAGAATCTTGACTCCCTTGAGGAGTACCCGGTGAAGGGTCTTCTGTCTCAGCAGCTTAGAAGAATGTGGAGTGAAGCTGGAGAGAGGGAAGGAAGGAGTGGACTAAGTAGTAATAATTCATCCAGCTAAGTCAGTCTTCTTTAAAGTGCCTTATTTTCAAATCAGATTTAAATCATCTAAGTAAGTAGAGAAACACAGACATGAAGTCAAGTAATTAAAAAAAAAAAATGTGGATCTGGATTTCACTGTCCATTTATTTTAGGACAAATTATAAGGAAGGAACAACATTTGAAAAGTAGTCTCATGTGCTGCCTCACATTAAGAGAGCTGATACACATTAAGAAATCACCCAAAAGAAGAAAATATGAGCAATATGCTGAAAGGTATTTCCTTTCATCTAGTAGTCATGTTGCTTCTTAAAGGATCAGAATTCAGTACAGGTTGGGTATTTTTTTTTTATAATTTTTTGTTTTATATTAGGGAATAGCCGATGATCTGCTCTTTTCAAAGTGGTGTTCTCTTGTATCAGTCTGAGCTATAAGGTACAATATGGTATATACTCTAGGAGTACTTTATAGTTGGTACTATAAAGTGAAACAATGCATGTATCATCATCTTAACAAATTACAGAGACTTGGGACTGTGTCACATTACATTGTTCTCATGCATAGCTGTATAGTGATTCTTGGATTCCTTAACTGCTCTACTCTCTGGAATATTTATATAAATCCCTTTATCATCAAAGTGTTCCAAAATACAACTTCCTGATTTTTGGTTTCTTTCTCTATAGTTAAACATATAAATACATTGTTCATTTAATCATTTACTCACAAATGTTACTGAGTGCCTGTTTGGAATCCAGTGGGATGCTAAGTGTAGTGACAGGGGCAGGGAAGGGCTGGGGTAAGCCCAGTCTGTGGACTCATGCAGAATCAAGTTAACAATGAGACAGATGTTGCAGAAACAACCACAGGGATGAACAAGAAATTACAAACTGAAGCAACTGTTATAAAGGAAAACCACTTGATTCAATGGAAACATGAGAAAATGTCTCAGCACAGGCATTTGGTTATAAACTGAGTAAATAGTCATCTATTAGTGTCAAGCACAACGGTAATTCTCTGGGTTGTATGGACAAAAGTCCTGAGAACAAGAAGAAATTGTACCAAATCTTAGACTTCATTGCAGGCAAGAGAGGCACAGGGTAGAAACAAAGATTCCCCTACCTCTGCACCAAATATAAAACTTTACATTGTGGGCATTAAGTCAGCAGAGACGGCAAAGTAAAAATCACCCGAAAGAAGAAAATATGAGCAATATGCTCAAAGGTATTTCCTTTCATCTAGTAGTCACGTTGCTTCTTAAAGGATCAGAATTCAGTACAGGCTGGGTATTTTTATAACTTTTATTTTGTATTGGGGTATAGCCGATTAACAATGTTGCGATAGTTTCAGGTGAACAGGGAAGGGACTCAGTCATATATATACATGTATCTATTCTTCCCCAAACCCCCTCCCTTCCAGGCTGCCACATAAGATTGAGCAAAGTTCCAGTGCTTTACAGTAGGATCGTATTGGTTATCCCTTTTAAATATAGCAGTGAATACAGGCTGGGTTTTGCTTTTTGTTGTTTTTTGTTCTTAATGCAGGTGGATTAAAATTTTCCAGAGCACATGAGAGTGATACACATGCTTATTTTGAGATGCTTTCCAGTTTTGTTAAGGGTTTTCATGGTCCATCTTTGCTCTTTTCCAGGGGATTATGTGGTCATGACTGTCTATTTTGACCTGAGCAGAAGAATGGGCTACTTTACCATCCAGACCTACATCCCCTGCACACTCATTGTTGTCTTATCCTGGGTGTCTTTCTGGATCAATAAGGATGCTGTCCCAGCCAGAACTTCTTTAGGTGAGAGACGATTTCTTGTGTTGTACTGTCCCAAGGTAAGTACTGAACAACACTAATCTTTATTTCCTCTTCTAAGTTTATTTGCTTTTAATTCAGTTAGTAATTACATAGAAATGCCATTCATTTAAAACTAGCATATTGAAACAATGTTTAAAGCTTCTTAGTTCTGTTTTGCTAAATTCTTTCCTTGCTTTGAAAGTGTTAGTTGCTCAGTGGTGTCCAACTCTTTGTGACCCCATGGACTGTAACCTGCCAGGCTCCTCTGTTCATGGGTTTCTCCAGGCAAGAGTACTGCAGTGGGTTACCATTTCCTTCTGCAGGGGATCTTCCTAACCCAGGGATTGAACCCAGGTCTCCCGCATTGTAGGTAGACGCTTTACTGTCTGAGCTACCAGGGAAGCCAAGGGACCTTCCCAACTAGACCTGGATTTTATCCAGGTAATCTTTTTAATAAAGTAACTGGCATAACATTTTTTAAAACACTTCTTTTCAGGAAATGTTTTGCTTGTTTGTTTTGGTCTCTGGGCAGTTGTATACCCATTAGAGTTTGTCGTAGTTATCCTTTCTCAATAGTGTGTTCAGTGATGCCAGTTTGGTAGCTTGAAATCAACCCAGGTGCAAATATTAACACCATGGAAACAGAGAAACAAAAATCAGGGGCACCTTTTCCCTAGGGAATCAACTGTTACACATGTCCTAGCATACCACTGGCTACTAATTAATTTCAACATGCATAATTATGATGACATTTGAAACATATATATACATAACTGGCTCTGTACAGAAGAGCTGTTGAAAAGATTATTTTGAGAAAATATGATTACCTATGAAGGATTATTTGGAGCTTGCTTAATCTCTTGTCTGGTGATACCTGTCTTGGAGTTTCACGTCATTTTCCTCACATAAGGAAGAGGACTCAAAGATTATTACAAAGCCACAGACTTATAGGAACACTGGAGGCTAGGTCCATGAATAGAATTCCCACACTACATAATATTTCCTAAAGACTTAACTGAAACGATTGAAAAATGAATTATAAGGCTGCTGTCCTCTTTCATCATCTGTGTGACAACTAGAACCACAATTCCTGTCTACTCTTTGGCTAGAGGCAGTATCATGTAATAGTTAAGAGCTTGGATTTTGAAGTCCAACAAATGGATTTCAACCTTCATACACGGTATGGCCTTAGATACATCCTTTAGTCTCTACAAACCACATTTTACTACAAACCACATTCACATATGAAATATTATTTCCTGTACCTAACTCTTGGGGTTTGTATTAGGTTAAATCAGGTACTCCATGCAAAGAGCACAAAACATAGTAGGGCCTCAGAAATATAAGCAATTATAGTCATTTTCTAACAAAGTGATCTGTACCAGGTTATTAAAACTGAGAGCAGCAATGATTACTGGGGAAAAAGACATCATTTGCATATTTATTCTTCTCCAAACCAAATTTAGTCTCCCATCTGTTTCAAAATAAGGTTATTTTGATTTTTTTCTGTTATAGGCGGTACTTTATGTTACAGGCTGTATTTAACAATTATAATATCTTGTCTAATGCTACATGCTAAGACAAACCCAAAATACGTTGCTGCTTTTTAGGATGATTGCTTGTCATCGTGAGTAGAATGTACCACCTTAATCGCTTTCTGTGTCTGTCACATCAGGGTATCAATCAATGTCTTACTCAGTACAGTGCCTGGTCCACGGCAGGTCCCTCTGTGATTACTCAAGTGATGTATGCACTTATGAGTGGATGGAACAAGCACACTGAGGCATTCCCATCCACCCACCCCAAAATATCTTACGGGAAAGATTTCAAATCAATCTCTTCTCTTGAAGTCTAGATTCCTGCTGGTTAAAAAGCCCTCTTAAGGCTTTAACACTAGCTCATTTCCACCTCTTGATCAATGAGTGCTCATCGGCAAGAGACCGTAGTGGGAGAAGAAAGGAAGGAGAGCAGGCTGAGGAATGAGGGGCAGAACAAATAGCGAGTAGGCGCTCCTCTTGCTTGCAGATCATTTCCCATAAGCTGGTCATCCTCAGTGTGGTCCTCATGCTTTCCTAACTTTTAGAGTAACTGCATGTAGAAGTTGTAATGAAAACAAAGGTTAGTATCACATTTTTAGAGCTGAGAAAGCAGAGGCGCCATAAGGCTAAATGGCACTCACAAGGCCACTGCCAGCAGGTAGCAGATGTGTACCTTGGCTGATGAGACCTATTGGCTCTGGGTGTGAGGCCCTGTTGAATGGCCACTTGTGGGAGCAGGTGGGGTGGTAAGCTGAGCCAGTTTCTCAAATTTAGCTTTGCAGTCTCAGGTCTCTAGATCACTGCTTCTTAAGTTCAACTCTGTATTTAAATCAATAGAGGGCCTTCAAAAGTACAGCTGCCTTTGTCCACCCCCAGGATATGCTTATTTAATTTCCTGATAGCACACAGTAGGGTGGGGGGTGGGGTAGTGGAATTTAGGATTAAAAATAAAAATTCCTCAGGTGATTCTAAGGCATGATCAGTTTAGGTTTAGGAACACTGACTTAGATCATTGGGTCCAGTTACCTTTTCCAGTGTTTATAATCAAAAGTTGAACCAGGTGACAATAAATGCCTGTGAACTTAAAAGTTTATTGCCACAAAACAAAGAGCCACATTGTTCGAGAAGCAAGATAAATATACCCACGTGGCTAAGAGAGTGACTGCTTTCTAAGTGCAGGTCACAACATTCGAGGTCATTTTGAAGGTTCTAACACTTGAGTATAGTTTAGTATACAGGTGGTAGCTGGTGAGGTTTAATCATGGTATAAGGATGATGGATTTAACAAGGAAAATAGCTCTTGGCATTTTCACCCAAGTTATGAGGTAAACTGGGAGGGATTAGGGGCAGGAGGAAGAGGGGACAACAGAAGATAAGATGGCTGGATGGCATCACTGACTCCATGGACGCGAGTCTGAGTGAACTCTGGGAGTTGGTGATGGACAGGGAGGCCTGGTGTGCTGCGATTCACGGGGTCGCAAAGAGTCAGACACGACTGAGCGACTGAACTGCACTGATGAGGTAAGCAACATGCCTAAAGAGCTTACTTCATGCCAAGACTGGAGGAACTGAAAAAAGCTTATGGATATTTTTCATCCATCTCAAGTGAGAGAAGTCTAGTTTCTTTGCTTAGCAAAACTAGACTGAAAAACCACGTGGAACAAACAAAACACATTAAGCTGTCTTGCTGTTGGTTGGTAAATCAGTTAGAATCACTACTTTTCTGTTCTTCACTGTTCTCTGTGGCTCCAAGCAGACCTGAAAATATCTTGAAGGAACTTTTCAAGTTTCTTCTTTTACATGCCTGTGATGAACTCCATGTAGCCTAATAATATCAGACATACCAAATTTTAAGTGAACTTATCCATGATATCTGCTAAGTATACTGACATTTTCACTTCTCATAGGTCATTTTTGCTTTGAGGCTGGAATGAAGTGAAGAAAGTGCCAATTAATTTTTGAAATTATCCCACAAAAATATCAGCTGTCATTGGGTATAATCAAGAACTTCTACGTGAATTAATACATAGACAACCTACATGAAGCTTTTTTACTTTGAGAAGCAGATCTTTCTTCTCTAAAGTAAATGATAATAACACCTTATATTTATTGAGACTTTACTAGGAATTGTCACTCCATGTTCATGATTTAATTTAATCTTCATGAGTGCTTTATGCAGTCACTACCATCCCTAGTTTATACTTGAGAAGCTAGACCACTCTTATTTTCCTTCATGGCAACATGGAAGATTCACATATCCACATCATATCCCAAATTAGGGATTTCAGATAGCTAAATCCCTAATAGCTCCTAAGAATGTGGTACTTCATCCTGCACGTTATGGACCTATTTATAGAGAGGAAAGGCAACAGTGTGGTTTAGAACATTGCATTTAAAATCAGACTTGCTGGGTTTGTAGGTTCTCTCTCTTACTGGTTTATTTTTTTCTATGCTCAATTTTTTTGTGTGTTTTTTTTTCCCCCACTTGCAAAAAGAAGGATAACAGTGCTTATTACCTCATTTTGAGGGTTTTCTGGGATTGTTATACATATGCTTGACATCAATTCAGTTCAGTTGCTCAGTCGTATCTGACTCTTTGTGACCCCATGAATAGCAGCATGCCAGGCCTCCCTGTCCATCACCAACTCCTGGAGTTCACTCAGACTCACATCCATCGAGTCAGTGATGCCATCCAGCCATCTCATCCTCTGCTGTCCCCTTCTCCTTCTGCCCCTAATCCTTCCCAGCATCAGAATCTTTTCCAATGAGTCAACTCTTCGCATGAGGTGGCCAAAATAGTGGAGTTTCAGCTTCAGCATCATTCCCTCCAAGGTAATCCCAGGGCTGATCTCCTTCAGGATGGACTGGTTGGATCTGCTTGTAGTCCAAGGGACTCTCAAGAGTCTTCTCCAACACCACAGTTCAAAATCATCAATTCTTCAGTGCTCAGCTTTCTTCACAGTCCAACTCTCACATCCATACATGACCACAGGAAAAACCATAGCCTTGACTGGACAGACCTGTGTTGGCAAAGTAATGTCTCTGCTTTTCAATATGCTATCTAGGTTGGTCATAAGTTTTCTTCCATGGAGTAAGCGTCTTTTAATATCATGGCTACAGTGATTTCATCACCATCTGCAGTGATTTTCGAGCCCTCCCAAATGGCATAGTACCTGGTCAAATGAAGAGATTCTTAAATGTTAGCTACTGTTATGTATAACTAAAATGATCCTCCCAAATCATCAATATGGATTCCTATTTTCATACGTAGGTTGAGTCTCTTTGATATTTCATGTACACACTATTCTTTAATCATTTTATTTATTCAACAGATATTGAGTCCTAGCTCTATACTCACTATAGGGTTACAATGGACATCAAGATCCATGTTTCGTCTGTTGTCACAAAGTATGTAGACTAGACAGAGAGATGTATACTCCATAATCACTAATGATGGAACACGAGAGAGGCCTCAGTCTTTATGACTACAGTTTCCTTGTGGAGGGCCTGTATTAAAGGCTACTTCTGTGAAGTTCTTTTAACTAACACTGATCTTTCCCTTCTCTAAAATTTCATAACACACAATGTATGATACAAACCTGATACAAAGCTAAGTGTTCTTAGAAACATACCCAAATCCTTCAAAATGGCTCTAAAAAAAAAAAAAACCTGAGCAATTAGGAAGAGAAAGGTCAATGTCCTTGGCTTAACCTTTCTTCAAGAGTGGCTAGGTCCCCTTAAACATCTTTGGAACATTCTATACCCATGTTGTAAAGAGAGAAGACCATCCTATTTCTCTTTTCCTGTATGCTGATACTGTTCTTAATCTCTGTAGCTTCCTTCCCCTGCTCATCAAGTTCTCGTGTCTGATTCCTTCTGAGTTTCCCAGCACTGCTCTTTGAGGCAGGGAGATTGACTCTCTCCTAGAAGTATCTTTGTCCTAGTAATAATGAGAATTAACACATAGCATTAGACAAGAGAAACTTCCCCTCTCCCCTGCCTCCAACAAAAATGTTAAGTCATAAGGCTATAGATGGTAAAGGCTTGGGAAGACTATTTTTTACAGAAAAGTTGCATCCAGTCATAAGAAATGTTGAATTAAAATCATAGCATAATAAGAAATGGATGGGTCTTCAAAGATAGTCAAACAGATGCAGAAACTGAAACCTAGAATACCGAAGTGAACTGAGTTACTATAACTAGAGCTGAGACAGCCGGATGGCATCATCAACTCGACAGACGTGAGTCTGAACTTCAGGAGTTGCTGATGGACAGGGAGGCCTGGCGTGCTGCGATTCATGGGGTCGCAAAGAGTCAGACACAACTGAACAACTGAATTGAACTAGAGCTAGAACATATTCAAATACTGAATCCATGTCACTGTTGTTATAAATAACACAGCTGTAAATACATATAGGTTGTCTTAAGTTTATTGGGGAGAACTAGTTTTCTTGGGCACTGTTGTACAATGGGAAAAAGAAGTGTTTTGAAATTGGACATTTAACTTCTGTGCTCAAATCTTTCTGCTACTTTACTATCTGACACAGAGCTTGCCCTTTGGCTTCCTTTTCCTCAACTATAAAATCAAAATGAAAATATCTGCTGTAAAGATTCAAAGAGAGAATGCACAAGAAATACTTATCATAGTGCCTGGCACAAGGACATTTTCAGTAAATATTAGTTATATCACTTCTGAGATGCCTATTTTCATCATATAATAATCTCTAAGGAATTTATACATCAGAACACGTCAGTTACACACAAAGTAACTCCTCTATTTAATACCTTTAAAGGGCTTCTCCTTACACTCTGAATAAAATGCAAACTTCCTAGGCAGGCTCTGCCTAACCTAACTAGGTAACTTCTATTTACCCAGCATCACTGTGACTTGGCCACCCATCCCAGGTATTCTAAAAATTCAAAAACAGATAAGGTTTCCTTCCTCAGAACCTCCCTTTAATTAATTTAGTCAGTTCAGTCCGGTCGCTCAGTTGTGTCCAACTCTTTGCTACTTTAGTGTTGATAGCCAGAAGGCTGGTTTCTTCTAATTTTTAAGCTTCACCTTACACATCACCTCCTCACACAGGCCTTCCACCCAGGTTCTCACTGCTGCTGTCCTTCTGCACAGTGCATGCCATAACCTGTCATTATTCTTCTCTCTGCTTTCTCGATTCTTGGTGGTGTCTCTCACTGAAATGCATATGGGCATACATAAGGGACATATGGGCAGAGACCTTGTCTATTTTATTTCTCAGCACAAAGTCAGCACATTCTTAGCACATTTCTCAGCACATACGGTAGATGACACATGGTAGGCAGGCGATACATATCTGTGAACAGTGTGAATAAATTCCAGTCAAGCCTCCTTTCCCAGAACTGAGGCCACTCCTCGGAAGTCGCAAAACACGGTTAGTCTGCCCCATGAGACAGTTCCCCGACGTGCCGCTGTGGTCACAGGGTCTGTTTTATCCTGCCTCCCTCCAGGAATCACCACTGTCCTGACAATGACTACCCTCAGCACCATTGCCCGCAAGTCTCTCCCCAAGGTCTCCTACGTCACAGCGATGGATCTCTTTGTATCTGTTTGCTTCATCTTTGTCTTCTCTGCTTTGGTGGAGTATGGCACTCTGCACTATTTTGTCAGCAACCGGAAACCAAGCAAGGACAAAGACAAAAGAAGAAAAACCCTGTATGTATCATTTCTCACTGGGCCCTTTGACACTTTTACGCAGAAAGATCACCTGGTTTTGTTTTGGTTTGGCCTTGCTTGGCCTATCTGTGGGCTATCCACACTTTGGGCCCCAAGGTGAAGATAGCATGTGTGAGTCTGGCCAGGCTCCCAGGATTCATTATGGTCATGTTAATTGGGAGAGACTTCATCCACTGAGGCAGACTGTAGCTCTCTTCATTTCACTGGGAGAATAACCATGACTGGAAACTGCATTCATCTTTTAGCAGCTGTCATTGTAGGTATCACTGATTTACAGCTGTCTGACTCTTTAATATTTTAAAATTACTGATGTTTTAAGTCCTTCATTCACTGCTTTCCAATAGGAAGCCATGAGGTTCTTAAAGTTTCAGGGATCACCATACTTTTGCAAATCATTTAGAGAGTGTGTGTGTGTGCATTGCCAGAGGACTTCTGTTGGTTTTATATTCAAAATATATATTTTTAGCTTCCTTGTGTTATCATGTTCTCATATATAAATGAGTATTATTTTATATGTATCTTATGAGGCTGCTGTGAGAAATAAAAGTAATGGATGTAAAAGACATTAAATACTACCTGGCATTTAAATTGATGATGATGGCTGATGTTGATGATTTATATAGTTACCAACCTGGATTGAGTTCAGTGATTTGGAAACAGGTATGATGACTTCACCTTGCCACCAAACTTTAAACAGAGTTGAAGAAGCACATTTATAAAAGCCTAATGTAACTGTTTTGTATTATAGATGCTGAAAAAGGCATGTAGCTACCCATTTGCCCACTTAAATCCAGTGTTTGGTTCACAGGAGGCCCGATGAAAGTGAAGGTCCATTTCTTTCCAAAAAGGGCAAAAGAACTCATCCACCCTCCTGAATTTATAGCCTTTCCTGGCGAGGGCCATGACAGTGGCTAGGTTTCTGACCCATGGACTTTGGGGAGCTGAATTATAACCACTGATTCTAGCTGATCCTAGCCTGAATCCTGATGCATCTTCAGAAACCCAGGTGATATTTGACAAATGGCACACATTTATTTGACTGTAAAACATTATAACAGGTAAAGAAAGATGCATCATTATTCTTGATGATTAATGTAAAATAAATGCTTATCTTCAGTTTCCCAATCACTACACGTTATGAAGCCCTTCCTTTTCTGTATGGCCTCTCTTTACCTTTGCATCTTTTCTATCCTTAGTTTATTTTCCTTGTCGTGTTGTTTTTTTTTTTATTTTCCCCCTTTCTTCACTTGCCATTTCATTTCCCCAAAAAGATGATTCTATCGCCATGCAGCATTATTACCTGCCAGTAGTAACAGGGAGTGAGGACTGACAGTGGACAAAGCCCGTTGGCCCTTTCTATTGCAGAGTGGATTTTGTTGCAGAGATAGAAACACTTGGGTTCCTTAGACCAGGGTCCTGGTCCTGAGGATGGCAGAAAGAGAAAAGGTAACAGAGGAGAAGGGAACTGAAGAAACTGCAAAAATGAAATTACCCAAGAACTCTATGCACATTTCCCTTTTAAGCCAATTAGATGATTTATCAGAACTAGCTAGAGTCCAAGTTGTGACTGAGAAGCTAAAATTTCACTTTCCCATTTAATATGTTCTTGGGTTCATTATGTCAACACTCTCCTAGTTAAGGCCTCCTTAATAATAATCAGAAAATAAAATCAGCATTTCTATACAGGGAAAATAGGCAACAAAGCTTCCTTACAAGTGGGTAGCACTGAATTTTGCAGTTAGATCATTGTAGATTAATTTATCAGATTTCACTAGGAATCACCAAAATTTCATTTTCCAAATTAGGCATATACTTTATTCTAAGCTCAGAACTGTCTTTCTGTGTTTATAATTTCAGTTCATTTCACTTGCTATGTTTTCAAAATGTATTTTTAATTTATCTTATTTTGTCTCTCTTTTTTTTTCCCCCTTTTTTCCCTTCTTTTAATTAAAAAAATGCGATTCTCTTTTCTGTCTACAAACCCAAAGCTTCTTCGGATGTTTTCCTTCAAGGTATATTGTTTTTGGAATGGAAATTCACTGCATGCCACTGCTGGATCTAACTATTAATGTTTACATGGTGTTTTATTTATTTTTTATGAATAGACATTTAAGCATTCTACTAGAGATAACACATTTAAGATGGAGAAAGTTCTTTAGAGTTTTAGAGTTGATTCAGCAACCCTACGTTAATTCAGAGGTGTTGACATAACATGAGACTAAAAATCTCTAAGCTCTGTGAGATGTCATTAGTGAAGTGGGCCTCATTAAACATCAAAGCCAAGACTTACCTTCTCTTTGCAGATAAAGATGGAATCCAGTTTCATTGGTTGTACCTACCAAGTTCCATTTATGCCCTAAAATTTAACTCTGTAAGTCCTGATTCAAAAAGGACTGTTTTTCAATAAGTACATATAAAAATCTCCATTGGCCTGAACTCTACTTATTGCCTCTCTAAAAATGATAGTCTTTGAAATGTTTTAAATTAAATCAAGCATCTCTTCCTTCCAGAGTTATCCAGGGGCCTTTTGGCTCTATCATACAATATTCAATGAGATTTCTATTCTCAGCTGAACTTTCTGTTAGCTGATTCAGAGACAATAGAGTTTGTATATATATCATTTCTAAAACTAACTTACCGAATTAACATTAAATAAATTGAATTTTCTAGCAATTTTATAATTGGTGCAGCAGCAAAGATTAGATTAACATTTAATTAATTGGCACTAGTTTCTTCTCAAATCCTCAAGAGAGTTTGACAGCTAGTAACATTTTAAAAAGTTCACTCACATGTAGTTTAATTTAATAGTGCTGACATTCTGAAGCTTCTAAAGGGTGATGTTAGGCAAAGTACTATATTACTTTAAAGTATGAGCCCTACCATTGTGGTATAAACTCAGGAAGCTTTTGTATTTATATATAGCTTAACATTTTCTGTTAAAAGCGTTTAGCACATTTGCTCAGTTTAACGGAGTTTACTATTTGCCTATATAGATAAGCATGTACACAAAATTTGATTTCACAATCGACTCATTTTTATTTCTCTATCCTACTCACATGCAACACCATTAAATGCCTTCATGTAACCAACCTCACATGTAATACTTACTAGAATAAGATTCCATGTAGTTGTTTGATTTAAATCTTCAAACTTTGAGTTCTTTTGGTGTTCAATCTTCTTGCTATAGCTTATTAGCTTGGTGGTATTATTTTCAGCTGCACTGCTTAAGCTCAAAATTTGAAATCTGCAACTGCTATCCTTCTAAGTTCAATTTCACCATTGTAGATCATAATGTCATAGCAATTTCCTGAGTACTCATTTTCAGATTCATCATTCGCACACTGGGGACATTGTGGAGACATGGTCTGGGATTTATCAGGTAAAACTAACTCTGATCCCTCTCCTTCCCTACTCCATCTATCTCAGGCCCCTACAATTGACATCCGCCCACGATCAGCAACCATTCAAATGAACAATGCCACACACCTTCAAGAGAGAGATGAAGAATACGGGTATGAGTGTCTGGATGGCAAGGACTGTGCCAGTTTTTTCTGCTGTTTTGAAGATTGCCGAACAGGGGCTTGGAGACACGGGAGGATACATATCCGTATTGCCAAGATGGACTCCTACGCGCGGATCTTCTTCCCCACTGCTTTCTGCTTGTTCAATCTGGTTTATTGGGTCTCCTACCTTTACCTGTGAAGAGGTATGGGTGTTACTGATGTGGGTCTTACTCACTAAATCTCATGAAGAGAAGATGTCCTTTCTGAGTCTACTTACATAATCCCCTGTGTAGTTTACCATGCTTTGAATTCGTTTCTGTGTTCCAGCCTAGTAAATTGTATTCATGTCATATTGTTTGCACCCAACTCTCCTATGGTAAGTGTAATTTGAAGTATAATGTTTGCTGTGTCTCAAAACCTGCAAGGCAAAGTGAAATTAGAGCAAGAACATTGAAACAAAAAAGCTTTTCTTTCAGCTACAACAACTGCAATTGTGAAAGCCATTATTATTTACAACGGTGTCATCCTTCCTGAATTCAAAATACAATTAGATGCAAAAGACCCAAAAGTGTACCCTCTGTTCTGGGATCAAATTGTGGTAAATTGGATTCCCAAAGGATATCTCCCTAATTTGAGAAAAATCATGACCTGCTTTAAATATAGGAACCTAGACTAGAAATCTATTATATCTCCATTCCAAGATATGAAGGAAACTTCCTCCACGTCACATGTACAATGATGTAAATATTTCAGTAACATAGAATGCTTCAAGTTTAATGCATGCATCTCTAGAGCTGAAACAAGTGGACTGAAGTTAACATCATATTGTCTTTTATTCTATGTCTTTGGGCTCTAAATGAATCGTGAATGTAATTACATGGATTGGGGTTTGGAACAGGAGAGACGAATCTTCTCCCTCACACATGAAGATTCAAACATCTTGTTTTGTTTTGTTTTTGTTTTTTTTTTCTTCCTTGTAAGACGTATGACAACACTAAGTAAAATACAGACTGGATAATTGACATTTGCCACCTCGAAATATGCCCAATTTCATAGAGTATAAAGTAAATAAATGTATGTGCTTGCTACTTTTTCTTCTTTTTAGGATAATAGGTCATCACAGAACTTATGCTCAAGATCTGCTTCTAGTGACTGTGAGTGCCTTGTGGGCAGAATCCTTGTCATCTCTCCTTTGGGTCCTCAGCACCGTGTAGCGTGCTCGGCACATGGCTGGTGCCTGTGAATGTGGTTTGAAGTGGACTGGCTTTAGATGCCTCTGGTAAAGCTTTCTGAACTGGTCTGGAACCAGTGATTCATCTTTTCACACAGGCATTGTCCAGAGCTTATTTGATCTTGTAGAAGTAAACAGAAGGACCCAAAGAACTTTGACTATTTTTGTTCATTATTACACATTTACTTTAGGCAAAGACCATATTCCTTTTAGAACAATATTTTCGTCCTATATTTCTGTACAGAAGTGAGTCTACCAGGGCATAGTTAGAATCTGTGTAGTATGGTTCCAGGTCTGGGGGTAAGTCAGTCCTGACCCCCACTTTTTCACCGAGGACATAGACAGGCACAACAGGAGTCATACCTGACTGGTGTTCAAATGCAGTATCCTTTGTTCTGTGGAAATCAAAATGTACTGAAGTTTACATTTACAAAATTAAAGAAACCTGAAAGACTCACAAGGAGGTCAAGCCTATGAGTGTGTCCTCATTTGACCATACTGTACTCACACGGAGTGGCTATCCCCGGCTTCAAACTTGATGAGCTGAGCTCCATTTTCATGTACTCATCCTGAATTCCTGTTTTTCTAAAAGAGCGTCCTTCATCAGTTCTGCCTTTTGGCAATCATTTCTTTAAGTCAGAATTCAATCATAGCTACAGATAATCTACAAAGAGTAGAAAAGAAGAGAAAGTGTCATTGTTAATAGAAAACCATGCAAAATCATCATCAGGTCATCTGGATGAATCTTGAAATACATATAGCTGCCAAATTTACAAACCTTTACTGTATCAGTGCTGTAGTATATAACCTCAACCAGGTGTAAATAGAATTATTTTCTTGTTTTGAATTGTTAACATATTAAATGTTGACTTTTGGGAGAGTTGTTGGCAAATTTTCAATGACAAACATGTTATTATTGTCAGCTTAAAATGTATTCCATTAATGGGGACATTCAAGAAAAAAACTAGCTTTCCAATGTGTGCATAGTATTGGCAACATAAATATATATTATATATAATCTGATTCTTAATTATCAGCTGCTCCTGGTCTATGTATATGAAAACCTTTTCACAAAGGAAACTGCCTAATATGTGGACTTTTACAATAAAAATGCTGCATTCTAAGCCATGGCATCAGGTCAGTCGTTGGTTGGACTTGTCTTAAAAGAGACAACTTCACTTTCTGTCTCGTCCCTGATCCCTCTTCTCTGTCTCACTCCCCAACACTGCCTTCTCTTTATGTACATTTTAGTTGTGAACAGTGTGATTATGTTTTGCATGATCCTCACTTCAAAGAAATTGAGATGGTTTTTGGAGTGTGGAGTAGAAACGTAAAGAAACGGCATGAAGGAGCAGCTCAAGACTTCCGTGCCTAAAACTCTGGTAAGACTAACAAGATGGACACTGGTGTCAGCCATCACTGGGATCCCAACTCTGCCAGAGACCAGCTGTTTCACAACTGTCAGGTCAGCCTTTATAAGCCTCCATCTTTCCAGCTATGAAGTAGGTGTGATCAGGGCCCCCATGGGTGACACCAGTGCTCCGCTGCTGTGCTCCTCCTGCTCCCATCAAATCAGCTAACAGCATCTGGCACCATTCAAACGTGTCTTAATTGAGGCCTTGTAGTGTGATGTTTCATTTTGAAAGAGTAACTGAACTGCAAACCGTTCTTTATACTACAGGCTGACAATCTAAGTCATTGAAAAATCTCACATATTAGATTATTTTCAAAGCCAAATAACCTGTCTCTGTAACCACCCCCTCAAATTAAAAATATAGGGAGCCATGCTCCGGAGACGTATCGTATTTTTAAGTCCTCTGAATTCCTCAGAACAGTTAGCATAATCCTTTATAAACCCAGCTACCCTAACCTTCCTCTTGCTATCATTCTCTTGGCCCCTCATGTCTTCCTGCATCCAATTTAAACATCTGTTTCTCACCTTCCAGACACATAAAAAAATTAGTTTTCATTTTGGTCTTGTTTCCCATCTAACTCAATGCCTTTATTTTTAGCTTCCATCCCTTTTTAAAGTCTCAGTATTATTCTGACTAGTAGCAATGTTTTTGTCTCTAACGAAGGTCAAATTACATTTAGCCAAATGATGTGGTCATTGGGGATTATGTCAAAAACTGCTATCTCTATGCCTTGTCACTATGGATTTTTGTTTAACATGTAGAAGAAAGAAAGAATGACCTACACCAATAGCTCTGCTGTATAATTTTAATGCTCACTGAGTTGCCAAAGGTCACACAGCCAGTTCATGGCAAACATGGGACAGCCACCCAAGCGTTGCTCTTTCTACTGACCCTCAGTGTCTTAGGATTTGGAAGTCAAATTTGGAATACATTATCTTCCTCTTCATGCTTTAAGATCTGTCAGATTTGAAGATGCCTTCTTTCTTTGATCTTGACTTCATTTTAATTGCAATGAGACAAATTTTAAAATATGTAGCAACAGAGTTAAGTTGATTGATTTTACATTTATTTCCTTCTATTTCTAGTTACTTTCCAGTGTTATTCACTGCTTTCAGAATTCTGCTTGAAAGAAGCGATCTCCAAGAATCTGAAAATCTCTTGACCCAGACAGAGTTGCCCTTTTTCACATTTGGGTGTGGAAGAACAGAAAACCAGAGTTTCTTATATCTTGTCTCTACCAGCTCTTTCTACTGTATCAGAAAAATGGTAGGAGTACTCTATTAATACTTGGTCTGAGGTTAGATACCAATTACAAAATCTAGTTGTGATTTTATTTTTCTCTATTTGGGATTCCTTTTTAAGTTTCCCCTTATTATTGTTTTTGAAAAAAATGGAAAAGCAGACACTCTTACTCCAGATTACACAGGTTCAAATCCTGGACCTGTCAAGACTTAATATTCAACATTTCTCTACCTCAGTTTCTTTTGCAAGGAGTGACTGAAGTAACACTAAGGAGTTATTGGATTTTTAGTAATTTTCTTTAGCACAGATATGAAATATCATAAAACGAAGAGCATGAGGCTCATAGTCTACTTGGCTTAAGAATAATGATTGTCATTTATGAAGTTAATTACTATATTGTTCTGCTTTGTGGGAATGCGGTATTATTATCATCCCATATTTGGGAAATTCACGTACATAAAGAAAATTATAGAGCTAAGTGTTAACAAAGGACTACTCTCAAGTGGAACAGTATATTATTTAAATCACTATATATGATATGTATGAATAATATGTATGAAGATACAAATGTTGATACCTTTTGAAAATTAAACACGATTTCCCTTAAAATATTTAAATCCCTCAAAAGATTGTTAAATAAACATGTGTAACATAAATAAATATGTAGTTCTATCTTAATATAGTATTTTTGTGATATAAATCAAATACATTGTTTTGCAGCTGTTTCAAAAATCCTTAGTGAAATGAACATGAGGACTCATTAATCATTACTGAGGGCTCTGCCCATAAATAAAAGAAAAAAATTGTCACTGGACCAAGAATAGAGATTTTATGTCACATCTGAAGATCTTCCAATTTTAGTTGCTTCTCCTGACATGTCTTAATTCTATCACTCCTCTGCTGTTTATTATGGTATGATATTATTGATTACCATCTACTATTTAGACTCTCCTAAACTCTGCCATATCTCCATATAGATATCTTGACACATCTGTCCTATTTCCTCGAGTAGTTTCTAAAATAGTGCCATATTCCTAGAATACCTTTTTCAGCTCAACATATTGAAAGAAAGTGAAAGTGCAAGTGAAGTTGCTCAGTCATGTCCAACTCTGCGAGCCCATGGACTGTAGCCTACCAGGCTTCCTCAGTCCATGGGATTTTCCAGGCAAGAATACTGGAGTGGGTTGCCATTGCCTTCTCCAGGGGATCTTCCCAACCCAGGGATCGAACCCGGGTCTCCCACATTGTAGGCAGACGCTTTACCGTCTGAGCTACCAGGGAAGCCGCATATTGAAGAGTCACTAATTAAAGATTCTACCTGGTTCAAGAAGTCTTTCCAGTCTGACTAAAGTATAATAGGCTATTTTTTTTTCAACCCTTCTAGTACTTGATGAGATTTTTGAATAGTCTAACCCTAATATTTATCTCAGCTAAGCACTTAAATTCATCTAATCCTCTTAGTAAACACATTTTAAATGAACAATTCTGTGACAAGAATATGATATAAATAATTCACTATCCATTTGCATCTTAAATCAGGTTGTTTATCTTCCATCTATCTCCTTTCTCTGCAAATTTGCCTCATAGGTTTTTTTTCTGTTATATGTAATTTTTATAGGTCTGAAAATAAGTGCCCCATCAAAGAAGTTTTGATGAAGCATCTACTGCAATTCAATATAAAGCTTTCAATAAATGCATATTGCAAGCCTCACACAGGTCACTGTGATATACGACGAGATACATTTCAGGACATGGTCAGCATCAAAATGTCCATAATATGATAGAGGAGTCAGATAAGAATGCAAGTAAATATAATGAAGCTGTGTAAAATAGTTGTAGATAGAAGAAACTGTTCTAATTGAGGGTGAAAAAGAGATTTCCTCTGTAATACAAAGCATTCCACCATGTGTGAGAAGGACCCATTACTGCTTTAAAGCTTTCTTTCTGGCTACTAAGGAAAGCCTTGTAGAAAATTTGAAAACTATGAAAATGCACAAAGAAAAGAAATGTTATTCTTTATCCACTAGCAAGAGTTAACTTCTAAAAGCATTATTTATCTTTTTCTCCTTTTTCAGTGTTCTTTATGTATTTAAACAGATAGATAAATGATAGATAGATAAATACAATAGGTACATAGAGGCATAGGTAAAAATACACAATAAATATGTTTTGTAGCCTGATTTTTCATACAATTAGGTATGAATTAAAAAACATTTTCTGGCATTCTATTATTATATCACACATCTATATTATAACTTAGTCAGTCCCTATTCTGTTTATTTTTGTTGTTATAAATAATTCTACAGTCAATATCTACATATGTCTCAGATACTATATTTCCCAGAATTTTCATAGAATACCAACAATTGGCTTTGCTGAATATAAAGGCATAAGCATTCAACAGAGTCCTAGCAGATACCAGAAGGTATACTCAGAGAGATAAGTAAAGAGAAATGAATGGAGGGGTTATTTGCAAGGTTTGGGGCAAGGTTAACATCCACCAATAAAAGGATGTGGTGGTACCATGGGTCAATCAGGAGTGGAAAGTCATTCGGTTCTGTTCAGTCGCTCGGTCATGTACGGCTCTTTGTGGCCCCACAGCCTGCAGCGTGCTAGGCTTCCCTGTCCATCACCAACTCCCGGAGCTTGATCAAACTCAAGTCCATCATTACCATCTGAATTAGTGTCTTTTTGCTCCTGTATCAGATAACCACAAACTTAGGGACTTAACAACAGCACAAATTCATCACCACCTCTGAACAGTGGAAGTCTCACTGGCTAAAACAGAAGTGTCTTCTAAGCTGAGTTTTTGCTGGATACTCTAAGGGAGAACATGCTCTTAGCTTTTCAAGTGTCTAGAGGCTTCCTGCACTTCTTGGCTAGTGGGCCCTCTTCCACCTTCAAAGATAACAATCACATCAGTACAACCTGTTTCCTTCCTCACATGTCCTGTTCTAGCTCTGAACTCTGACTTGCAAGAACCACTGAGATAACTGTCACTTGGTGTTAGTGGTTCAGTCATGTCTGACTCTTTGTGACCCCATAGACTGTAGCCTATCAGGCTCCTCTGTCCTTGGAATTATCCAGACAAGAATACTGGAGTGGATTGCCATTTCCTTCTCCAGGGGATCTTCCCAACCCAGGGATTGAACTCAGGTCTCCCTCATTGCAGGCAGATGCTTTACTGTTTGAGCCACCAGGGAAGCCCAAATAACAGCACCCAACAATCCTGGAAAATTTATATCTATTCATCTCCAAATCCTTAACTTAATCCCATCTACAAACTAGCTCCCCCTCCCCCGCCCCAATCCTGCTTTTCTTTAACCAAATAAAGTACATTCATTCACAGATTCTGAGGATTAGAACATGAGCATCTTTGGGGGACAATTAATCTGCCTATCATACCTCTCCAGGCCTAAAAAGAGGAAGGAGCCACAATGAGATCCAGAACATGCTGCAGAACAAGCCAACAGGAGCTGTGACTTTGGACAAATGATACAGCCTTTGCCAGTAGTGCTCAGACAGAGAAGGAGGGCGAGGATAATTACCCAGAATTCTCTCTTCTCCTTCATAAAGCAGCCTGTTATTTGATAGATAGTGGAAGTCAAGGAAACCCACCCAGATAGTGTGGGCAACAGAGGTTAGCCTCACTGGGGCATACTGCACAGTGAGAGGGTAGAGAGTCAATCTAGAGGAATGGATGGAAATTATCCAGAAAAATCGCTCCCCAGAGTAGCACAGAATAGCATAGTCTCTTTGTTTTATATACTAGCTATCATAATTCTCTGATGATAAATGTGATATTTATGTCATTTCAACGGTTTCTATTGCATGAAAAAGTAATCGTTAAAAGGAATCACAGAGATTCCTTTTAATCACAGGAATTCTAGAGACTCATATATTTTATAGCATGTATTCTATTCAGCACAAATAACTTTCCAACTGACTTTACAACCATCAAGCAAATGCCTTCAGAAAACTGCTTTCTGGGAGTTAATGTGGGTTAATAGTCATGGCCCTATGGTGAGCCCCATGGCAAGGATGCCAAGTCAGGCAGTGATTTGCAATCCAAAGCAGCCTGGAGATGTTTTACAGAGAGTGGACCTTCTGATCCAGTATTTCTCATTTGCTATTGCTCAGTTTTAAAACGGCAAGGCTTCTGAGTCAGCGTGAACCCAAGGATACAATTCCAAGTTCAGGGCTAAAAATAGCAAAACCAGAGTCTTATTTATATAAACAAAATGACTAGAGGACAATGAAAACTTAATTGATATGACTTAACTGAAAGTGATTCCAGTTGAACCATTTGGAGACCAGATGAATTCAACAGGCTCTTTGAGCCTAGTGTCCAGCCGTGCATAAGACTATGACTGCCTCACTGAGCAAAGTCCTCACTCCTTTGAATGTCATGAGAGGAAGTAGGTCCTCATTAGGACCAGATTTTAACCCTCCTGAACAGAAGATTGGGCAAGTCTACATGGTACTTCAATTTAGTTCCTTTCCTCTTCTAAACATCTACTGACTCTGTCTTCCCTTTCACTCTTTCCCCACCCCCCAAAAGAGTGGATCCCTTTGGAAAGATGTGATTCAATTCAGTAAATACATTAAGCACCCACCATATGCCAAACATTGAACTATGCTTTGGAGCTATCATGGCATAAAGTTTGTCTGTATAAAGTTTACAGTATCACGCCAAAAGTATTAAATTTGAAATTCAGTAGTTAGTAAGAATTATTAACACATATGATTCTGATTACAAAATTCTTACCCCTTCTCAGATCCAATATATGAGAATTTCCATGGGGCACAATAGAAAGGATCTTGATAGAAAATGAAATCAATTTTATTCCATCTCTGTTTTTTACAAGTAAATAAGTATTGTAATCTTAGGGGATGGAAAATCATCTCATACTTTTCTAATGAGAGATATGGACCACATGGAACTCCCAAGTTTACCTTTTATATCATATATAAACTATGCATGACATTTCACATAAACATCACAAACAAGTACCAGTACTTCCTTTGAAAAAGAATGAAGAGGATGGATATAGTTAATTATCAGCAGACCTGTTATTATGTTTATTTATATTTATACTAGTTAACTTTACAAAATGCAATTCTTACACTAGTCACAAGTTTTACTATACAATGCTATGTAGAACAAAATTAAAATAATATTTTAGCAGTTGAAAATATTCTACAAAGATGTATGAACATTATAATCCAATTGTGAAAATAAATGCAAATCCATATCCATTCTTTGTTTCTTAGCTTGAGATTATGAACTCTGACTAGATGAGGAACCCCTTAATGCTATTTACCCTGATTTGTGTTATATACATTTGCTAACCAAGATTTAGGCACATATAAATGGTCTTTTTGTCGCGTGACCTGAAATACCAGTTTTCTCCATTCACAGCCACAACACCTTTAGCCTTATCTCCTTTCACTGAGTCCCATGACCCTTGAGCTGCACAGAGAGCTTAGTCACTTTGAAGGTCAGCTTTCAGAAAGAGCTTCCAAGGAAAATCAAGACTTCTGCCACCCATCCCAAAATGAAGCATGAAAGTCACATATGTTGAAAGCAAATCAGGACATGCAGCTTTTCTGGGATCCTAACACTGGGTACTTCAAAGTAAAGTTCTGGGTAGACTACCTGGTCTATTATAAATCAGAAAATCACAAAGAAAACTTCCAAGTTTGTTAGTTAGCTAGACAGATAGATTGATATAGACAACAGACAAGTTATAAGAAAAAATGATAAAAATATTTATGATGTTTAGAGCATTGGAGATCATTGTTTTTAAGAAAATCCTCATCTGAGTTTTTAAAATCCTCAGTTATTCACATGAATTAATCTTATAATCAGAAAAGGGATATGTTTTTAAATTTTAAAACTGCTGTGATAAAATCTAGATTTAAAAAATACATTTGATGTAGTCAGCTTGGAAAAGAAATTTCTTAGAGAACAAGACACTCTTCTGGTAAAGCAGACTGCAGTGGTACATACATATTCATACACACAAAACCACACATACAAGAGAAAGAGTTTCTTTAAATGTTCAGTGTTCTGAAAACCAGAAATAGAGCACATTCACTTTCTGCTCTAGCTCACGCACATTCCCTTTGTCCTCTTCTCCAGGCCCTTCCTGTGTCAGATGGCATTTCAAGAAGCTATTTGAAGACAGCCCTTCCTACACTCACACCTCCACTTTCATTCTTCTTTCTGAAAAATACAGAAAGTGCTCAAGGGAAGAACCAGGGTAATAGCTCTGGAGATCAGAGTTCTCCTTTCATTTCCATCATTAGGGGAGCTCATGTGGCAGCAGTCGGTCTGTGTTCCACCATCCCACAGTGTGGCATTAGATGTTTCTATGGTGACAGAGCCCCAAAAGTGGGTTATGGTAGCCCTCCTCCAATTAGTCACAGCTACTCTGCTGTGAGGCTGATGGAATAATGTTGCAACATTCCTCTTCCCTAATGTGGACTGCTTAAGAATGACTAAACAGTGTGCTCTGCCCTCCACAGTACCTACACAGAGATAATGAAGTGACGTGTTTAGAGGACACAGTGGAAGGTGCATATTGAATTTTTTAAAAATATTATAGACCCTCACAACTTACAAGGACCTTGAAGGTCATCTACTTCATGCAGTGAAGATTTTATTTAATTTTTCACTCATTCAAAATATTTGTTAAGCACTTACTAAGTGCTAGAGGCCTTTCATGGATCACAGCCTTGTCCTGGCAAAGGGGCTTGTGTAACTCAATGAAACAATGAGCCATGCCATGCAGGGCCACCCAAAATACTCTCCAAAACAGTGGAGAGTAATGACAAAATGTCAGAGAGTAGAGCGAATGGCAAACCACTACAGTATTCTTGCCATGAGAACCCCGTGAACATGAACAGTATGAAAAGGCAAAAGATATGACACTGGAAGATGAGCCCCCCAGGTCAGGGATGTCCAATATGCTACTGGGGAAGAGCAGAGGGCAATTACTAATGGCTCCAGAAAGAATGAAGATGCTGAGCCAAAGCGAAAATGATGTTCAGTTGCTGATGTGTCTGATGGTGAAAATAATGTCCAGTGTTGTAAAGAACAATATTGCATAGGAACCTAGAATGTTAGGTCCATGAATCAAGGCAAATTGGAGGTGGTCAATCAAATGGCAAGAGTGAACATTTTTACATTTTAGGAATCAGTGAACTAAAATGGACTGGAATAGGCAAATTTAATTCAGATGACCAATATATCTATTATTGTGGGCTAGAATTCCTTAGAAGAAATGGAGGAGCCCTCACAGTCAACAAATGAATCCAAAATTCAGTACTTGGGTGTAATTTCGAAAACGACAGAATGATCTCTGTTTCCAAGGCAAACCATTCAGTATCAGTAATCCAAGTTTATGCCCCAACCACTAATGCCGAAGAAGCTGAGGTTAAATGGTTCTATGATGACATACAAGACCTTCTATAACTAACACCAAAAAAAAAAGCTGTCCTTTAAATCATAGGGGACTGGGATGCAAAAGTAGGAAGTCAGAAGATACCTTGGAGTACAAATGAAGCAGGGCAAAGACTAACAGCTTTTCTAAGAGAACACACTGGTCATAGCAAACATCCTCTTCCAACAAGAGATGACTCTACACATGGACAGATGGTCAATACCAAAATCTGACTGATTATATTCTTTGCAGCCAAAGATGGAGAAGCTCTATACAGTCAGCAAAAACAAGACATGGAGCTGACTGTGGCTGGCTCAGATCATCAGTCTCTCATAGCAAGATTCAAGCTTAAACTAAAGAAAGTAGGGAAAACTACTAGTTCATTCAGGTTTGATCTAAATCAAATCCCGTATGATTATAAAGTAGAGATGATGAATAGATTCAAGGGATTAGATCTGATAGAAAAAAGAACTATGGAGAGAGGTTTATAACATTGTACAGAAGGAAGTGACCAAGGATATGCTCAAAATCCTTCAAGTTACATGAACCAAGAACTTCCAGATGTACCAGCTGAGTTTAGAAAAGACAAAAGAATCAGAGATCTAGAGATCTGCTGGATCACAGAAAAAGCAAAAGAATTCCAGAAAAACATCTACTCTGCTTCATTAACTAAGCTAAAGCCTTTGTGTGTATCAAAACAAACTAGAAAATTCTTAAAGAGATGGGAATACCAGACCACCTCCTGTCTCCTGAGAAACCTGTATGCAAGTCAGGAAGCAACTGGACATGGAACAGCAGACTGCTTCAAAATTGGGAAAGGAATATGACAAGGCTGCATATTGTCAACCTGCTTATTTAACTTCTATGCAGATACATCATGCAAGATGCCTGGCTGGATGAATCCCAAACTGGAATCAAGATTGCTTGGAGCAATATCAATGACCTCGGATATGCAGGTGATACCAATCTAATGATCGAAAGTGAAGATGAACTAATGACTTTCTTGATGAGGGTGAAAGAGGAGAATGAAAAAGCTGGTTTGAAACTCAACATTAAAAAAACTGATATCATGGCATCTGGTCCCATCACTTCATGCCAAATAGAAGGGGAAAAAGCGGAAGCCGTGACAGACTTTATTTTTTCAGGCTCCAAAATCACTGGAGATGGTGACTTGCAGCCACCAAATTAAAAGACGGTTGCTCCTTAGAAGGAGAACTATGACAAACCTAGAAAGCATATTAAAAAGCAGAGACATCACTTTGCCGACAAAGGTCTGCATTGTCTCAACTATGATTTTCCCAGTGGTCATGTATGGATGTGAGAGTTGGACCATAAAGCCAAATTCTTTGGCTGAGCACCAAAGAATTGATGTTTTTGAACTGTGTTGTTGGATAAAGCTCTTGAGAGTCTCGCAGACATCAAGGAGATCAAACCAGTCAATACAAATATTCATTGGAAGGACTGATGCTGAAGCTGAAGCTCCAGTACTTTGGTCACCTGATGCAAAGAACCAACTCACTGGAAAAGGTCCTGATGTTGTGAAAGATTGAAGGCAAAAAGAGAAGAGAGCAGCAGATGGTTGGATGGCATCACCGACTCAATGGACATGAATTTGAGCATATTCTAGGAGGCAGTGAAGTACAGGGAAGCCTGGCATGCTGCAGTCCATAGGGTTTCAAAGAATCAGACACAACTTAGTGACTAAACACACACAAGTGCTAGAGAGCACGTTCCATGCTGAGGACAGAATAATAAAGCCATAGAAATGGGCTTCTTTTTTAGAAAATAAAGTATTCCATTATTTAATAATTAATTGAGTACATGCTGTGTATGAGACACTGTGAGGCATTAAGTCTAGAACAGTAAACCTATAGCAAAGGTAGAGATCTATACATATTGTATGCTTGTCCAGCCTTCAACTGCCAGCTCCTAAATTTCTTTGCCTGGGTGCATTTGGGTTGGTTATTGGAGTTAATTTTTTTTTTTTTTTTTTTTACACTGTAGGTTACAAGCGTTAAGAAATTAATGTCCTCTCTTCCAATTCCCTGACCTCCTCTCAGTTACTTTCAAACGTTAACTGAGGGGAGCTGGTGGCAGGGTGATTAACTACATTGTTTTATCTGGGATGAAGGGATTATCCTGTTCTAAAAGTGTAACTTTTAGCATAACCAAGATAGTATGTGAATATGCCAAGTCTGTCCTAGCCTGGGATAACTGTAAGGCAGATTTTAAAGTGGCTCCCAGAATGCCTCAACATGTTAATGTCCACTTATCCAGAGTGGTAATGCACTTGAACTCTTCACTGTCTGCTTAGCTTCCCTATTTCACTTCCTTATTGTCTCCAGGTTCCAAGATCACCTGCAAAATTATCTGCACTTGAATAATCCCTCTCTAAGGCTATTCTTCTAAAGAAAACAAGGCTAAAATAAAGTCATGATGCCTATTCTTGATGGAAGATACAGTATAGTTACAAAGTCAGACAAGAAAATGGGCAATGACACCGTAGTGTGATGAATTCTATTATCAGGAAAACGACTCTGCACTCTGGAAGAACATGGGGGATCTTGGTTAGAGAGAGAGAAGACTTGTAAGAGAAAACTCCATCTAGATGGAAACATGAAGGGTGGGTTACAGTTAACTCACTGATTGGAGGAGGAAAGGTAAAAATTTTAGGCAGGAGAAAAAAAGTCTTTTAAAATCTTAGAATGGAAAATAAAGTGCACCCTGCTTAGGGATCTGCGAGTAGGGTCAAATGGTTGGAGCTTAAAATGAAGTAAGCAGTTGGACAGAGAAGAAGATATAGATTTAAAGAGATACTAGGTCACTCACGAATGACCTTTCATCCCCTGGTAAGGAGAGCGGACATTATCCCGAGGGCAGCAGAATGGCATTGACAGGCTTGAAGTAAGCAAGGAAATGACATGATTGGATCTGACTTCAGAAAATCACTCAGACTACATTGTGAAAAATGGATTGGAGGGGTCATGACCTGAAGCGGGGACACCAGCTAGGAAGCTGCTACACCAATTCAGGGGAGGGTTAATAGTGTTTTGAACCATGTGGATAAGTAGAATGTGCTGTATTTTCAAGGTATTAAGGAAGGAGAAGTTAGAAAATTTGTGATTTACTAGATATAGTTTGTAAGACAAAAATTCTTGCTTGAGTAAATGGAAGGAGATTGGAAAATCACTGCAATAGTAAAATAAATGAAAGATTTCAGTTTAGGATCTGTTGGATTTGAGTTTTTATGGAGAAACCCTTGCATATTTATCATTAGAAGTAGTATTAAAATTGAATAATGGTAAGAAATGGGGAATCAAACACATCTGGATTCTAACTGTTTGCACTGAGTAATTTATTAAACATCTTCAAGACTCAGTTTATTTATCGTAAAATAGGGACACTTTATGGTGAAATAACTCAAGAAATGGAAATTTCAGAGAGTTTGATCCATGGTTATTTCTCAATTATTATGATCTTTACATTTAATAGTAGTATTATCATCCAAGTAGTCATAATATAGTGGATGCTTGGATCTGAGATATTCAGATTGGAGACAAGAAGGGGAAATTGAGATAAAAGTATAGTCTAAATTATTAGAATATAAAACAGTACATGAAGATCAGGGAATGGATATGATAACTGAAGGAAAGTGTTTAGAATAAAAAAAGAGTGACTGTGAGTTAAAATAAAAGAAAATTCTTACAAGGAAGCTCAGTAGGACACAGCAAGAAAAGTGTAGTGCCTCAGCAACCTCAATCCTTCTGAAGTTCAGTGTGATGGAAGGAGAGGTTCATGAACAGATCAGATTCTGCACAAAGGTTAACTCAACCTAGGACTGAGGAGTTTCCATTGAATTTAGTAGCCAAGAAGAAAACAGTGGTTTTATCTACAACAATTTCAGCCGAGTGGAGGTGGCAGAAGTCAGATTGGAGTTGTCTGAAGCACAAATGCAAGGTGAAAAAAATAGAGACAGCAATTCTGGGCAACTTCTTTAAGATACTGGGATGTGGAGGAAAGGAGAGAGATAAAAAAAATAGCTCTAGGGAGCCTAAAAGAGGTGAAGGCCAAGTTTAATCTTTTAAAGATGGGAGAGAATTTCACAGGTTTAAATACTATCGGGAAGGAGTCAAAGAAAAGAAAAGGTTGAAGACTAAGAAAGTGAATTCTATCAGTGATGACCCAGATTCTTAAGGAGACTGAATGTAGTGGGACCTGATACATAGGTGAAGGAAAATGCCATTCACTTCATGATTGAAGAAAGAACAACGAAAGATTGGTACTGAGGTATGTGTGTCATTTGTCAAAAAGATATACCTGATGTTTCGTAAGATCCAGGAAGGAGATGGAAGGCGATAAATATTGATTGAGATGGTGAAGGGTCACAGAATAAATCTAAGTCATGCAAATTCACAAACACAAATCCAGATACAAAGAATCAGAATCTCTGTGTATCTGACCTAAAAGATTATACCTTTTAAACAACATCCTAAATAATTTTTATGAAATAGAAACATTTCCTGATTCATGAAGAAGCATTTGGGAAGTCACTTATTTAGCATTAAAAAGAATAGATGAGAGAAAGAAATGAAACAAAACTACGAAGATCAGAGTAAAGAGATACTGAAAATAGCAATGTTCAGCTTACTGGTGTTGACTGAAGGTCAAAGGTCTTGAGAACTGATAGACTCAAGTTATGTTGTTGGATGAGTGATCCATTTAGACACTGAAGAAATTGAGATTTTTTTTTTAGGACTTAGAGCTAGAAGCCAGGCTGTAAGGCAGATATTTAATTCTCCAGTAAATGATGAGGAGCTATAGGAAGATCTGTAAATGTCGCCAGTGAAGTAAGCAGTGACATATCTGAAAGTCACACTTCTCAAATGATTTTATTATTTAACTTAATGCTTATATAGATTAGAAAGGTGTAAATGCCTGGACTAGTTTCTCAAAACCAAGAATCACTGTGCTCTCATAAAGCAAATGCGTTGGTACAGAAGAATAAATAGAACCAGAGAAACAAAGTAAATTTTTCTACATGAAATTCCTTTGATTTCTGCTATAATATGTTCTCCCTTACGTCACCTCTATATTTTACAAAGAAAGGGATACTCATAGACTTAAGTAACTCAACAAAAGTTAAACAGTCAATGGTAAATTACATCTAAGACACAACTATCAAATGCGTTTGCCAAAATACCTCACTGATTTATATGAATTTTCTAGAGTCTTCTCTAGTTGTAAAGGATAGACAGCAATGTAGTCAAATTTGTCAGGGCTAGTTGAGTGGATGGGGTTAGTTACTATGGCCTGAAGCAGAGTTAACCAGTATCCAGAAGACAGACTTACTATCTAATCACTTAACCTGAGCACTTGGGAGCATCTAGCTCTAAGAAGTTAAACTGTTTTCACTCTGAATTAGTTTCCCAGTTGACAATGAAGGAAATTAATTCTCTCACAATCCACAAGGCCAGAAGGTCAAAATCAAGTTGTCAACAAATCTATGTTCCCTCTAAAGACTCTAGGGTAGAATTCTTTCTTGTCTCATTTGGTTTCTGGTGGCTCCAGGATTTTCTTGATTTTGTGCCTGCGTAACCCCAATCTCTGCTTCTGTCTTCACAGGGCTTTCTCTTCTCTCTGTGTCTTTCTCTCTATATATATGTGTTTTGATTTCTCCTGGATAATTAAATATATATATATATATATATATACACACATATATATATATAACTATATATATATATATATATATATATAGTTATTCAGGACGCTATAACAAAATAATGTAGACCAGATGTCTTATAAACAACAAAAATTTATTTCTTATTGTGTTAGGAGCCTGAGAAATCCAGATTTGTTGCCTGGTGAGAGCTCACTTCCTGATTCAAAGATGTCCATCTTTTCACTTTGTCCTTACATGGTGGGAGGAGACAAGGGAGCTCTTTGGGGCTCCTTTTATAAGGGTACTAATCCAGTCCAGCAGGGCTCCATTCTTAGGACCTGGTCATCTCCCAAATGTCCCACCTCCAAAGACCATTGCACTGGAGAGTGGTTTTCAAAGTGCAGATTTTGGAGGTACATAGACTTCAGTCTATGGCAGTCTGTCACCCGTCTCTCAGCTAGAATTCTACCACTGGTGAATTATAACACAGAAAGCTCCATCTCTTGCTCTATAAGCAGCTTTGAGGTATCTAAATTATTCACAGTCTCCCATAAGGGCTCTGCGAGTCATTAGATGATCATTATATAATGTTGCTAGTTCACAAACAAGGAAATGATATACCAGGGATATAGAAGTTAATAAACAGCCTAGACTATTAAGGGTTAGATCTCAGGGATTCTGTAAATTCTCTAAACTTGTGTGTATTGTTTCCCAACTCAAATCAAAAAGAACCTTCAGCGTACATAATTTGAAAGAAATGGTGGTCATGTTCATCCTGTCCTACCTACTAACATTTCTCTCCAAAGTAGCTGCATCAATTTAGACTCTCACCAGAAAAAAATGGGAGAGAATAATGTTTTCATACTCCTGCTGATACATAGTATCTTATAATTTTAAATATTTTTTCTAAACTATTGGGTGTGAAATTGTGCTGCTTTGTTTTAAATTGCATTTTTTATATTCACGAGTTTCCAAATCTTTCCTTATCTTTGTGATCATGCAAATCTCTTTTAAATCAGCTATTCATATACTTCATATGTTTTTCTTCATATCTCTCCTTTCTTTATTCTTTTTGATCTTATTCATAGTAGGCTTTGTTTTTGTGTGGTCTGCATAGCTAGCCTTTTTATAAATGTGTAGATGTTGTAAATATCTTCTCTCAGTTTGTCCACTGTTTTTTAGACTTTCTGTTGTTGCATATGGAAGTTTTCACTTTATTGTAATTAAGTTTCTGTATTTTTTCTTCAGCAAGTTTTCCCTAAACAATGAATGAAAACTATATTTGTATACTTAATTGTAACAGTTCTGTAATTTTAATTATTTTTAAATTAATTATTCCTATTGGAATTTATTTTTATGTGATTTAAAGGATTTAGCTTATATACTGTACTGCTTAATTCAAAAAATTATTCATGAACCAATTACTTCCCACATTAAAGTACATGCTACTCTGTTTACAATATCCAAGACACAGAAGCAACCTAAATGTCCATTGACAGAGGAATGGATAAAGATGTGGTACATATATACAATGGAACATTACTCAGCCATTAAACAGAATGTAGCAACATGGATGGACCTAGAGATGCTCATACAAGTGGAGTAAGACAGGAAAAGGGAAATATCATATGATATCTCTTACATGTGGAATCTAAAAGAAATGATACTTATGCACAAACCAGAAACAGATTCACAGACTTAACTTATGGTTATCAGGGGTGAAGGATGGGGGGGAAGGGACAATTAGGGAGTTTAAGATTGACATGAATACACTGCTGTATTTAAAATGGATAAGCAACAGAGGCCTACTGTATAGCACAGGGAACTCTGCTCAGTGTTATGTGGCAGCCCGGATGGGAGGGGAGTTTAGGGGAGAATAGATACGTGTATATGTATGGCCTAGTCCCTCTGATGGAGAAGGCAATGGCACCCCACTGCAGTACTCTTGCCTGGAAAATCCCCGGACAGAGGAGCCTGGTGTGCTGCAGTCAGTCCATGGAGTCACCGAGAGTTGGACATGACTCAGTGACTTCACCTTCACTTTTCACTTTCATGCATTGGAGAAGGAAATGGCAACCCACTCCAGTGTTCTTGCCTGGAGAATCCCAGGGACAGGGGAGCCTGGTGGGCTGCCATCTATGAGGTCGCACAGAGTCGGACATGACTGAAGTGACTTAGCAGCTTAGCAGTCCCTCTGTTGTCCACATGAAAATATCAAAACATTGTTAATCATTGTTATATTCCAATATAAAATTAAAAGTTAAAAAATGTATATTCTTCTTCTGCCACATAATATCAATATACAATTATTTCTAGAATCTGTATCTGGTCTATTTACTTATTGATCTACCAGAGCATAACATAATGTCCACACAAATTTATAAAGGATATGGTAATATATGCCTTGCTGAAGTTATGTTAATATAAACTTGAAGCAGCCATTAAGAAGAGATTGATTATCATAAGCAACATACACCCATGTAATATGTTACTATGCAGCAGCTAAAATAAAGATGTGGATCTAAGCTCACCGACATTAAAAACATCCATAATACATTGGTAAGTGGAAAAGCACACTGTAAAATGATATCTATTTATAGATAGATGTAAAAGTTGCAAAGTTGGATTTTGCACTTATCCATATGTAAAGAAGGTATACTACTCCTATATATACAGATACACTGCATCATAAATAAATATTTTTCAAATATATATGAGTTTACACTAAATTCCCAAGAACGCTGATCTCAGCACAGTATGTCATGTTTAGGGTATGAAGAGGAAAGAAAGGAAGGACATTCAGGAGAGAAGAAGAGAAGCAAAAGGGAGGGCAGGTGGGTAGGTGGAAGGAGGAGGAACAATTGGAAGGGGAATGCTATTTTACTCTTTCTACCTGTATGTATGGTTTTAAATTTAGACAACGTACATGGTTTACTTTTATTATCAGAAAAAAGGAACCATAGATGTGCACATATCAGTTTCCATAATGATACCCACATCCAGAGCTACATAGTTAATAGGGTATTACCAAGTAAAAACAAAACATACGTTTTTTCCTCTCACAAGTTAACAGAACATGTGCAAACACATTAGCGGTATTAATTTGGAGAATTGTACTGAAAGGTATGTGAGATGTTGTATAAGCTGGAGTGGTTAGAATATCCTATTTGAAGGGTGACATCTAAGTAGAAACCTGAATTGAGCAGGGGTAGGAGTGTCACCTGAAAGCCAAGGAGTCTTGCCTAAGACCATGTCCCTCTGCAGTAAGAAATAAGACTTTCAGACAATGCACTAAATTCTTATTTCCCTTCATAATAACTTTTCAAAAGAGATGCTATTATCCCCAATTTTAGGAAACATACAAGATAATCTGGTTATCCCTCAGAGACAGGAGGGACCTCCCTACCCAAAATTTGGTTTGGGTATAGAGAGTAATAACACACATGCACCTACAGGTGCAAATTAAGTGTTGCAATTCATGGGGAATCACTCTTTAGTTTCCTCATTTATAGAAGTGTGTTGTTTACTGATAACACTGTGAAAGGCTGCTAGTCAAAGTCCATTCTTATCATTTTCCCCCATCAGTTTTCTGGCCCATAACAAGGCACACACTTGTGCTCCACTTCTCAAAAAATACAGATTTACCTAACTGTCTACATAGAAAATTCAGGGATGACCATCTCCCTGAAACAACTTTTAAAGAATGACCTTGAACAAGACACCTGTCTACTCACTCTGAGGCTCATTCTCCTCTTCTGCAAGGTAGAGCTGATAATGCTCCACAGAGTAGATGCAAAGATATATGAAATACTCTATAAAAGCAAATAGAAAGCTTGAGCTTTAATCACATTCAAGAAATTAGAAATACTAGTATTGTTACTATGAAAATGTTTTTTTGCGCAGCACCAATGAAAGCTGATTATTCAGTAATGTCCTCCTCTGACCTTTACTTTTTTTAAGGCTAGCTATGACTAAAAGATTCAGTTTATACATCATTATTAATGTAACATTTAAAATAGCATTTTAATGTGCTTTGTAAACTCCAACAAAACCAACTGAATGAATGTGATCTATTCCTTTGGGGAAATAAAATTCTAAGAGAAAATCAGAAAGTTCAGGATTTAGTTCTCTGTGAGAACTACATCTTTTCTACTAGTTTCCAGTGGCTTCCTGCCTACCCCCTCACTGCCCCTCAACAAATAAAACTGTTTGTTTCTACAATATGTCTTCCCATACCATCCATAGAGAACTGGAAACCTAGAATATGTTTTAATGTAGATTTTATTGCTCCCCAGAAATTGAGCTAAAAGAGAGAATCTATCACAGTTGGCAAAAGAGAAATGTTTAGTGATAAATTATCTATCTGAGCATGTATACTGGACACACAAACTTTCATGCAAGTGTCAAACTGAATGCAAACATGATTAGAATAAAGCTGCTCTGTATCAGGGCCTCGCTTAAATAAAAGTGACAAGTTCTGACAGAATTTCTGTCTGGTGTGAATGAAAAGACTGAGCAAGCAGCACTGAGACAATTTCTGAAATAGCTTTTTGTGAACAAAACATTAAAAACCCAAAACCGTTCTGCACTCTGCTGTCTGCAGACACACTCTGGGAACAAAAAGCACTATACTTTTCCAAAAGCCACACTTCTAACAGACTCCGATGGTGTGGTCTTTCTGCTGTCATCTCTCACTTCTAACTGGACTTGGGTCTTTGATTAGTTGTGGGTAAAACACTGCAGGTTTTCAAAACGACAAGGGAAAGCCAGGCTTAAAGGGCCACTGCACTCTGATATCCAAGGTTTGGTCATTCCACTAATTCATTCCCAAGAGCGCACCTTACCTTCCCAGGGGCAGTCATGTGCCTTCCCAGAAAAGAGGAAGTTTCAGCGCAATTACAGTAGCTCTTGTTCCAGAGTCTACAGAGAACTAACAGTATGACTTGAATATGCCCTCTGCTTTATCCTTGAGTCATTTGACTTTATATAAAATAGGAATATCACGTTCAACAATGATTAGATCCATATACGTGTTAGGAACTATGACAGACATGGAAAATGTGGAAGATGTGCTCTCTGCCTCTAAAGGCTTCAAAGTCCAGTGACTATTAACTGAGCAATTAGAGATGATTTAAAACAATATTTAAACCATAAAGCACTATGTCAATGCAAGGATTCACCAGAATATTTTATTCTACACCTATTCGTACACATGCACATCAAAGATATGAGGAAAGAAAAACACGCGGAGGGACAGAGTTAGAAAAAAACTTGTAATTACTACCATGTTTTGTGTGCTTATATGTAATATTTGATTTTGTACTTGTGGTTTTCAAGAGGAACATGTATCACTTGCTTAATAAAATAAACAAATAAATGCTATTTCATCTGTATTTAGAAAAAATAGATATTCACCAAGGATACAATTTTGTCATTTCCTTCTGAAGCCTGTTTTTCAGAATAACACAAATATCACCTCTCTCCTTTCTTGCAGACTATTTTCCTATAAGGTGAGGATAAATGAAATGAGAGAGGGATGTGATACAAATTTTGTCATGATGGCTTTGAAAATTCTAGTGATCAGGTAAAGGAAAATCAGACCTGATGATCAATGCTGAATGGAGGCTAGTAGTTGTTTTCTTCAGTCTGATCCTAAGTGCTTATAACCTTGCACACTGTATAACAAGTGCTCAGAACAGCCTCTGTTGCAGCAAGGAAAGGATGAGCTCCTGGGCTCAAGTTTTAGCAATGACCCATGAGTCATGGGACTTTGTTCCCAAAAAGTCTTAGTTTTCAAGGAAATGGAAAGACAAGCCACAGACTGAGAAAAAATATTGACAAAAGACACATCGTAAAAACAAAAGACACTGCCAACCCAAATACGCAAAGAACACTTAAAACTCAACAAGAAAATGGGACAAAGACCTTAACAGACACCTCACCAAAGAACATGCACAGATGCCAAATAAGCACATGAAGACACTCCACCTCATACGCCACCAGGGCAAAACAAATTAAAGCAGCAATATGATACCATCTGGTACCCACTAGAACGGCCAAATCTAGAACCCTGACAACACCAAACAATGGCTAGGAAGTAGAGCAATGGGAACTCTCATTCATCACAGGTGGAAATGCAAAATGGCACAGCCAGTTTGTAAGAGAGTATGGTAGTTTCTTACAAAAATAAACATACTCTTACTATATGATCCTTTTCTTTGGTATTACCCAAAGGAGTTGAAAATATAGGTCCACACAAAAACCTGCATATGGATGCTAATAGTAGCTTCATCTGTAATGAGCAAAACTTGGAAGTAACCAAGATGTCCTTCAGTAGGCTCATGGATAAACAAATTGTGGTACAGGGAGATATTGAAATATTATTCAGTGCTAAAAAGAAACAAGTTTTCAAGCCAAGAAAGGACATGGAGGAACCTTAAATGTATATTCTTACCAAGTAAAATAAGTCACTAAAAAATGCTACATACTGCATCATTCCAACTAAATAACATTCTGGAAAACACAAAACTATGGAGTTAGTAAAAAGTTCAGCGGAGATAGTATACAGGGATTGTGGTCTATGAGGGGGATAAATATAGAGGATTTTGAAGTAAGTGAAACTACTTAGTGTGATCCTGTAATAATGGATCCATGCCTTGACACATTTGCCAAAACTCACAGAATGTAGAATACCAAGAGTAAACCCTAAGCTGTGGCGTTTGGGTGATAATGATATGCCAATGCAGGTTTATCAGTTGTAATCAATGTACCACTCTGGTGGTGGTATTGATAAAAGGCATGGCTCTGCATGTGTGGGAGGAGAAAAGATATGGGACCTCTCTGTACCTTCCTCTCAATTTGGTTGTGAATCTAAAACTGCTCTAAAATGTCTTTAAAATGTCTCAGTTAATAAAAAGCTAGTTTTGAAGATTCAAATCTTTTAGCAGAAATACTTTGCAGAAAAAGTCCTTGAATTGAATATGAACAAGTGTCCTTGTCTGTTCCTGTCATAAAATACCTTCCCAGTCATTTGTGTGTGCTGAGTTGCCTCAGTCATGTCCAAGTCTTTGCAACCCTATGGACTGTACCCTGCCAGGCTCCTCTGTCCATGGGATTCTCCAGGCAAGAATACTGCAGTGGGTTGCCATGCCCTCCTCCAGGGGATCTTCTCGATCCAGAGATCAAACCCATGTCTCTTGTGTCTCCAGAATTAGCAGTGGGTTCTTTACCACTAGCACCACCTGGGGATCAGTTCCATTCAGTCGCTCAGTCATGTTTGACTCTTTGCCACCCCATGAACCACAGCATGCCAGGCCTCCCTATCCATCACCAACTCCCGGAGTCCACAAAAAAAAGACCTAAATAATCATCTAATTGTATCAAGATACATTGTGTCGGCTATCTATTGCTGTGTAACCAATTTTCACCCAAATTAGTATTTTAAAATAAATCTCATGGCTCAATTAGTTTTTAGCAACCCTTCAGTCCCCATAGGCTGTTTTCCAGAGCAAGTAACATGGCAGCTTGCTTCCCCACTAAAAATGACCCAAGAGAAAGAGCAGAAGTACCAGTGCTTCTATAGCTTATTGCAAGATACCATTAATTTTGCTTCATTCTATTTCTTAGACATAAATACTAAGTCAAGACCAACTCAAAGGAAGAGTATCGAAGAATTAGATGACACATTTTTAAATCATCACAGATGGGCTCAATTCTGGAGGTGAGGAGGAGTCAGGATCATAGTTTTGGCTCGGGTATTAACAAACTGTCCCTTCTCCCCTCCCTCTGCTAGGGCCACGATCAGTTATATTCTGACTCAGTCAGTGTTGAAAAATACGACCCAACTGCTAAGTAGACCTCTATGAAGGTCCTGGTGAATACTGTGATGAATTTAAGAGTCCACAAAGACCAGTTTTCATTTTCTTGGGTGGGTGGTTTCACTAATACTTAATGGTAACTCACAAATTATGATGACATTGTTTTCCAGGCCTTCATTTGTTCATTTTTGTCTCTCCCAACTGTATTTTTTTTTTTTTAATGCCCCAGAGGAAATTAATGTTGTACCTAGGAGAAGACAGAAACCAGGAGACATCTTTCCAGGCTAAATACTTGTGAAAGCTTTAGCTCCTATTTTCACTACCAGAAGGTAAACTAGATTACTGAAATAAGAAAATAAATATCTTTTTTTTTGCAATATGTGATTCTCATTCTCCTTCTCTCTCCCTTTTCCGCTCCACTTTTTCCTCTTTCTCTCAATATGTGAAAACATTCACACTAGAAATTTTTATTTTAATGAAGTCTCCTTACAAAATTTACACATCAATTGACCAAGCAAGAATTCTGCTTTCTTGGAGTTAAAAAGTCTAGCTTAGAATCATGCTATTACTATTCCCATCTTATGATTGCAAAGCACTTCACAGCTTATAAATAACTTCACATATGTGATTTTATTTCAGCTTTCTAAAAAACCTTTGGGAGAGGTAAAATAAGTATTAACCCTTCCATTGCATATATAAATGGGGACACACAGGTGTTTGGTCTAAACTCAAGTTATATAACTGCTACCTTAAATGTATTTTAGAGTAGGTTAGTGCTGAAAGGGGATGGAGGGTGAAAAGAGAGAGAATGGGAGACGAGAGATGAGGAGCAATTATTACTCACAGCAGGCCCCTGATGGAGTCCACCCCAGAAACCAGGCCTCGCAGGTCACAGAACTGAATCTCAAAGTGAACACAACACTCTTATTTCAAACAAGAAGAAGAAACTATTAATAAGAATTTTTGGCTTGGTGAGTCATAGCACTATGGAAAAATCTGAGCCTTAAAACTTGCATTTCTTCCTGGAATTTCTCCTCTATTTGCTGGGAAAATAGTCCTTGACTACAGACAAAAGTAATACCACATAAAAACAAATTAGTTAGAAACACTCTATCTAAATCCATCAATGAATTTATCCCAGTGATTCTCAAACTTGAAAAGGCATCAGAATCAGCTGAAGGGTTCCTTAAAACACGAGTGATGGCAGGAGGTGGCCTGCACCAGATGCTCTGGTTCAAGGGCCATGGGGTGGAGCCCTGCATCGTCCATTTTCTGGGCTGTGCTGATGCTGCTTCTCTCTGTAAAGTTTCCTCTCTCCTACCACATATTCCGCTCTATAATGGAAAGCAAGAAGGAACAGATGAAGACACCATCCCTCTCAGGGCACGGAAAAATCTCCCTCATTATTTTACCACCAGGTCTAAAATCTACCACATCAGTAACTACTTTAGTCTTAAAAGCCATAAAGAGGCATAAAGTTGAAAGACTGGATGATACATTAGACTTGTTAACATTAATTACCATGAAGATAGACATGAATTAAACAAACACGCTGGTAAACAAAGAATAGGCCCTTGAGATAATAGAATACAGGAGGGACTCAATTCAGTGCGGCTGTGGGAGTACCAGGCATAGGCAATGGCCATCAGGAAAGGCAGGCCAGGAAGGACACCTCCAAATTCCTTGGCACAGGAATGGACTGGAGTCACAGGAGTGGAGGAGGAATGCAGAGAATAAAAGGACCAGTGTGGACACCGCATTTGAGATCATCCCATCTGAGGGTGCCAGGCACTTTTTAATGTAGCTTTGTTTAATCCTCGGCTTACCACTCTTCTGGACATACTAATTCCATTTAAAATAGATGCTTACTTGTCAATGCCCCTTTTCTTGGTGCTTTCACGTAGACCAATTTCTCTATTCATAGAATTCTCCAGGCAAGAATACTAGAGGGGGTTGCAATTCCCTTCTCTAGGAGAACTTCCCAACCCAGGGATCAAACCTGGGTCTCCTGCATTGAAGCAGATTCTTTACCATCTGAGCCACCAGAGAAACTCCAGTCTCAGATAAGGATGTTAAGGTATCAATCGGTTGTTGCTTAGTCGCTCAGTCTCCACCAACATCCAGTAACAAATCAATAACTGTCACCCAGTGAGGTACACCAAGCACCAGAGGAAGGCACATGCTGTGTCCAGAAGCCCAGAAGGCATTGTTGCCTTAGTGGGACCTACTGTTTGCCATAAGCTCCAATCCACATAATTGTTAGTCACGGCTCATTCGTGTGTGTATGGTTTGGTGGGTAGATTTTAGGGTCTGGTGTTGGCTACCGCCTCTTTCAAAAGTGACTGTCATTTCAGTGTTTTTATGTAACTGGCTGAGTAATGTCTCCATATAAAGTATAAACTAACTCCAGTACCCAAATAGGCCTACTAGATGCTGGGTCTTCCTTCTGTTTGCTAGAATTTTAAAGGCCAACAATTCTTTAACTGGTTCAGGGATGGGCCTCTGAGTGTTTGTTAGTCCATATGTTTCCTAAAATCTTTGTTTGACTTACCAGCCTCTCTAATTTGCCAGTCCTCAGTTCAGTTCAGTCACCCAATGGTGTCCACTCTGCAACCCTGTGGGCCACAGCACGCCAGGTTTTCCTGTCCATTACCAACTCCCAGAGCTTGCTCAAGCTCATGTCCATTGAGAGATAGATGAGAAACTGCCCTGTGAAAGCTTCTCTCAAGATAGGGAAGTGAATGAGAAATTGCTTTGCATCAGCTCCTCACAACACTGCTTATCTCTCCCTGTGGCTGAAGACACACAGGGCATTCTAATAAGGCTGGTGTCACTTGTGGTTGAGCCTTATCCACGTGGCCCGTGCTGTACAAGGTCACCGGGGCACTGGCATAAATCATATTAAGGACAAGGGAAACCCAAGTATTAGGAAGTTTGCTCAGCAGAAAATATTTTGCTCCTTTGTTCCTTCTGCTATTATGAATAACATATAATTTATTATATAACTCTTTTGATTTCTTGACTAGATATTATGCACCTTCCATTACATTAGATTTTTATATAAATTCCAAGATCTTTTCTATATCATTACTCTTTATCAAATCCTAGCCTAAATATTTCTTGTAAAAGACCATATATATTTCTTCCTAGTGAAGCTATTCACACCACCCTAATGGTAGAAAATGAAAAAGAACTAAACAGGCTCATGATGAAAGTGAAAGAGGAGAGTGAAAAAAGTTAGCTTAAAGTTCAACATTCAGGAAACTAAGATCATGGCATCTAATCCCATCACTTCATGGCAAATAGATGGAGAAACAGTGGAAACAGTGGCAGACTTTATTTTGGGGGCTCCAAAATCACTGCAGATGATGACTGCAGCCATAAAATTAAAAAACGCTTGTTCCTTGGGAGGAAAATTATGACCAACCTAGACAGCATATTAAAAACCAGAGACATTACTTTGCCAAAAAGGTCTGTCTAGTCAAAGCTATGATTTTTCCAGTCGTCATGTATGGATGTGAGAGTTAGACTATAAAAAAGCTGAGCACCGAAGAATTGATGCATTTGAACTGTGGTGTTGGAGAAGACTCTTGAGAGTCCCTTGAACAGCAAGAAGATCCCACCAGTCCATCCTAAAGGAGATCAGTACTGAGTGTTCATTGGAAGGACTGATGCTGAAGTTGAAACTCCAATACTTTGGCCACCTGATGCAAAGAGCTGACTCATTAGAAAAGACTCTGATGCTGGGAAAGATGGAAGGCTGGAGGAGAAGGGGACGACAGAGGATGAGATGGCTGGATGGCATTACTGACTCAATGGACATGAGTTTGGGTGGACTCCAGGAGTTGATGATGGACAGGGAGGCCTGGCGTGCTGCAATTCATGGGGTCACAAGAGTCGGACATGACTGAGCGACTGAACTGAACTGAACTGAATGAAGCTGTTACCCTCTTTTGACAGCAGGAGAGGGCTCTCTCATAACCAGAAGGTAGGCTTCCACTGTAACAACATTTAGCACATTCTCCTCTCAATTTCAAGTTGATTTTTATCCATATATGTCTGATCATACAGACTTTCTAAAATTTAAATTTTAAAGTTAAAAATTTCCAGCAGATTTTGGTACTCATAACATAACATTCAGAAACTGAACATGGGTTTTCCCTCATAGCTAAGTTAGTAAATAATATGCTTGCAATGCAGGAGACCCAGGTTTGACCCCTAGGTCGGGAAGATCCTCTGGAGAAAGAAATGGAAACCCACTCCAGTATTCTTGCCTGGAAAATTCCATGGACAGTGGAGCCTGGTGGCTACAGTCCACGGGGTCACAAGAGTTGTGCGTGACTTAGTGACTAAATCAGCACCACTTCATTCCCAGCTCCCACCATTCCCCAGTCATTCACTACACACTTCACCTTCTGTGTCTTCTTTCAGTTGCTCAAAAATGTAAAGTCCATTTCGGGCTCAAAGCATTTGCCCTTGTCTTTTTCTCTATATGGAATCATTCCAGTAGAGTAAAAAGCCTCAGATCTCTGTGAAACTGATACTCTTTTAATCATTCAGGTCTCTGAACAAATATCACGGCTGATTACCATATTCATTCAGTGTTAACCAGATTCACTAGAAATAAGTTGATTTAGAATAGGAAAGAGCCCAATTCCATATTGGCAATCAGATTACATTTAATAGGTTTTCCAAGAAGAGAGTAGAATGTTAAGCTGTAGGAATAACAAAGGTTGCTACAATGGCTAATCAAGAAATTCATGTCATATTGGGGAAGGTTTCAGTAGATGTTAAAGAGTGAGCATGATTTGGAGTAGAGGAAGAAAGTATGCACAAAATATGTAGTTAGAAATAAATAAGCTCTGCGGGAATAAAGGATATCATAAGAGGTAAGAACAGACAGGTTGAGAAATAGAGTAATTGAATAAGCACCTTTAATGTTGGGCTTAATGCATGAGATAATTTGATATGTTAGGTTCTTTTAAGACAGTGTGTCACTGAATACTACTCAGAAGAGGAATGATTTAGTGAAAATCATTCCAAAGAACATTTTGCCTTCTATTTGTAGAATGACATAACAGTTATACTAATTCGAGAAAATATATGACAGAAGTAGTAAATATACACATATCAATGAACCTACGTACAGCTCAGTAAGTTTCAATTTAGCTCTTCTAAAATGCAACATGCAGTGGGTGGGTCCCTTAGTGAGCATACTTTATAGTAATAAGAGTTTTCAAATCAAGAACTTCTATTTCCAACAAGAACCTACTACATGGCATGCTAGTCACTCAGTCACGCATAACTCTTTGCAAACCCATGAACTGTAGTACACCAGGCTCCTATGTCCATGCACTTTTCCAGACAAGAATACTGAAGTGGATAGCCATTCCATTCTCTAAGGAATCTTCCCAACCTATGGACTGAACCTAGGTCTCCCACATTATAGGCAGATTCTTTACCATCTGAGCCACTAGGGAAGCCCCACTGTATGGCAAAGGGACTGTATTCAAAATATTGTAATAACCTATACTGGAAAAGACTCTGACAAAAAATCATGTATATACACACATATATAATGATAAAAATGAAAGTGTTAGTCTCTCAGTCATGTTCCATTCTTTGTGACCCCATAGACAGTAGCTTCCCAGGTTCCTCTGCCAGTGGGATTCTACAGGCAAGAATATTGTGTGTGTATGTGTGTATATATATATATATATATATATATATATATGTATGTATGTGTATGTGCATGTACACATAACTGAATCACTTTACTGTAAACCTGAAACTAACACAACATTGTAAATCAACAATGTTTCAATTTTAAAAATATATATATATATAAAGGATTTCTGTTTCTATGTATCTTCTTAGAATATGCTAGCAAAATTTGGAAAACCCAGCAGTGGCCACAGGACTAGAAAAGGTCAGTTTTCATTCCAATCCCAAAGAAAGGCAATGCCAGAGAATGCTCAAACTACTGCACAATTGCACTCATCTCACACGCTAGTAAAGTAATGCTCAAAATTCTCCTAGCCAGGCTTGAGCAATATATGAACCATGAACTTCCAGATGTTCAAGCTGGTTTTAGAAAAGGCAGAAGAACCAGAAATCAAATTGCCAACATCCACTGGATCATCGAAAAAGCAAGTGAGTTTCAGAAAAACATCTATTTCTGCTTTAAGACTATGCCAAAGCCTTTGACTGTGTGGATCACAATAAACTGTGGAAAATTCTGAAAGAGATGGGAATACCAGACCACCTGACCTGCCTCTAGAGAAACCTATTTGTAGGTCAGGAAGCAACAGTTAGAACTGGACATGGAACAACAGACTGATTCCAAATAGGAAAAGGAGTATGTCAGGGCTGTATATTGTCACCCTGGTTATTTATCTTCTATGCAGTGTACATCATGAGAAGTGCTGGGCTGGAAGAAGCACAAGCTGGAATCAAGATTGCTGGGACAAATATCAATAACCTCAGATATGCAGATGACACCACCCTTATGGTAGAAAGTGAAGAGGAACTAGAAAGCTTCTTGATGAAAGTGAAAGGGGAAAGTGAAAAAGGTGGCTTAAAGCTCAACATTCAGAAAACCAAAATCATTACATCTGGTCCCATCACTTCATGGGAAAGAGATAGGGAAACAGTGGAAACAGTGTCAGACTTTATTTTTGGGGCTCCAAAATCACTGCAGATGGTGATTGCAGTCATAAAATTAAAAGACGCTTACTCCTTGGAAGGAAAGTTATGACCAACCTAGATAGCATATTCAAAAGCAGAGACAGTACTTTGCCAACAAAGGTCCATCTAGTCAAGGCTATGGTTTTTCCAGTAGTCATGTATGGATGTGAGAGTTGGACTGTGAAGAAAGCTGAGTATCGGAAGAATTGATGCATTTGAACTGTGGTGTTGGAGAAGACTCTTGAGAGTCCCTTGGACTGCTAGGCGATCCAACCAGTCCATTCTGAAGGAAATCAGTCCTGGGTGTTCATTGGAAGACTGATGCTAAAGCTGAAACTCTAATACTTTGGCCTCCTCATGTGAAGAGTTGACTCATTGGAAAAGACTCTAGTCCTGGGAGGGACTGGGGGCAGGAGAAGGAGATGACCGAGGATGAGATGGCTGGATGGCATCACGGACTCGATGGACGTGAGTCTGAGTGAACTCCAGGAGTTGGTGATGGACAGGGAGGCCTGGCATGCTGCAATTCATGGGATTGCAAACAGTCGACATGACTGAGTGACCGAAGTGAAGTCTTGGGGTCTCTTGGAAAGTTACTTAAAATTTCAGTGGAGACTTCTCTTTTGGGAAATTAGGAATCATTTTAATTAACTTTTATACATCTTTATAAGTATGAAAAGAACATTCAGTATGTAGTCAAAAGATCTATTTGTAATCTCAGTTTTCTCATTTACTATTCCATTAACATTGAATAAAATACATTACATTTTTTTTTTATCCACATAAACTAATAGGGGCAATGTGAGGTAACTCATCATAAGTTTCTCAAAGTCCCATTTGAAGAGGTAATCTTCAAATGTCTGCTATAAAGAATAGGTGAAGCAGGACAAAGGAAAATGCAAGGTCTTAAATTTACATTAACAACAGTTAATGTGTACCTACACCATACCAGCACTTTACTGAATGATGAGATGAAGTAAGGATCAAAATATGTCCAGCCCTGAAGAAAATTATGGTCTAATAGTCAAAATATTTTATGCAGTCCAGCCTATGTACCATCTTCTTCATCACTATAAAAGCATTATTCATGTTTATGCTGTTTACAGCTATTTTATGATTCATAGAATGAGGTGCATATACATCAAGCAAAAGCTGGTATAAAACTAATTAAAGGAGGAAGCTGTTAGACTGAGATGGCTCTAATACTTCGGCAGCCTACTAAGCAAACCAAACCTAAGGCAGAGTCAATGCATTTGAATCCAGGAAAATGAAAGAACAACCGTTCACAAAATCACAGCTACCTAGGCTTTCCCGAATAAGGCAACTGCCTCAGCTACAACTGTAATTGTGCTGAGTTCCGTAAGGTCCGACTCTTTGTGACACTGTGAACTGTAGCCTGCCAGGCTTCTCAGTCCGTGCCATTTCCCAGGCAAGGATACTGGAGTGGGTTGCTATTTCTTCCTCAGAGTGGGTTGCCATTTCTTCTCCCAGGGGATCTTTCTGACCAGGGATCAAACCTGCGACTCTTACATCTCCTGCATTGGCAGGTGGATTCTTTACTGCTCTGCCACCTGGGAAGCTTCAGTGATAGCCAATCAACAGTTTCCTTGCTTTGCTTCTTCATCCTCTCTTTAAAAACCTTTCCCCTGGCTCCTATCAGGTGGTATGCTCCTAACTACTTTCTGTTTGGCATTGGTGGATTCTGATTGATGTTTGTTCAAATAAACTCTTGAAAATTTTAATGTGTCTCAGTTGATCTTTTAACAATGGTAACACAGACTGGAAATGTACTTCTAAGAAATATACTTTCTTTTTATTCTAGATTAACTATTCTATTATATATGCAACATATTTGACATGAGTAGGGCACATATTTATGATATGGCTCTATTTTGAACTATTCCACCCTTCAAATGATGCTATAAAAGCAGAAGTCAAGTGAACAAAAAGACATAGTGATTATCAAACAATTTTCTTTGCATTGTGTAGTTATCCTTTTTTAATGAAGAAGGAAAAAGGAGTAAGCAAATATTTTGAACCTGAAAAAGGTTCACACCATGCTATATGCCCTCTAACATTTTAAAACAATTAGTATTATTATGATAATAAAAAAAACTATTATTGTCTTACTATGTGTGGAATCAGTGTCAGACTTTATTTTGGGGGCTCCAAACTCACTGAAGATGGTGATTGCAGCCAAGAAATTAAAAGACAGAATTGATGCTTTTGAACTGTGGTGTTGGAGAAGACTCTTGAGAGTCCCTTGGACTGCAAGGAGATCCAGCCAGTCCATTCTGAAGGAGATCAGTCCTGGGATTTTTTGGAGGGAATGATGCTGAAGCTGAAACTCCAGTACTTTGGCCACCTCATGCGAAGAGTTGACTCATTAGAAAAGACTCTGATGCTGGGAGGGATTGGGGGCAGGAGGAAAAGAGGACGACAGAGGATGAGATGGCTGGATGGCATCACTGACTCGATGGACATGAGTCTGAGTGAACTCCGGGAGTTGGTGATGGACAGGAGGCCTGGTGTGCTGCGGTTCATGGGGTCACAAAGAGTCGGACACAACTTAGTGACTGAACTGATGTGTTAGGTACTCCACTTTGCATCATATATACACTTCACTATTGGGTACACAGAACAACCTTTTGAGGTCAAAACTTTGCAATAAATACATCTTTCTTGCTTAGTTCATGCTCCATTCTTACACATTACCATTTACCACAGGAATAGATGGGCCTTAGTAATATACTTACTTACATGAGTAAGTAATCCTACATGAGATAGCAATCCTATCTCTTTGGCCACAACTGAGCAGAGTGCAACAGATTTAACCTTTAGTCTACATTTAACCCTTTAAAGCACCACTGCAACATTCTCAGTAAACACCAGAATTGCAAGGGTTTCAGCAGGGCTGCTACAGTACACTCAAAGAAGATTTGGAGGGCCGCCTTTGAGAGGTTAATCTCAGCTTTCCTACCCTCTTCCCAGCCTTTGGGAAGGCTGAGATTTGATGATAGTCTGTTGCACCTCAAGGACTTCCCAGATAGCTCAGTGATAAGAATCTGCCTGCCAATGAAGGAGACACAGGAGACCTGGGTTCAATCCCTGGGTCAGAAAGATTCCCCACGAGGGAAGAATGGCAAGCCACTCTAGTATTCTTGCCTGTGAAATCCCATGGACAGAGAAGCCTGGAGGGCTACAGTCCATGGGGTCGCAAAGAGCCAGACACAACTGAGCGCACACAGTTTCTGTCTATTGCACGTCAGGGGACTGATCTCAGCTTTTCAACCCTGTTCTGCTTCAGTAAGCCGCTGCCTTGCACATGGAAAAGCACCTCTGGTGCGGGCCGTGGGGTGGATCTCTCTTGCCTATCTTTTCCTGCCTCAGCCTAAAGAGGTAGCTTGTAGAAAGTCGAAGGATGAAAGCAGCTCAGTGGCTGCAGCTCCTCAGTATTCCATCAATCCAGCCCACAAATGGCAATTAAATGTTTATTAAATTCTCCACACACCTCTTTCTGGAAGATTTCTTATGCACTTCTCTCTCTACCAGAAATCAAAGCATATGCAGGCTTTCCCCTCTTTAAAGGGATCCAACATGTTTTGAACTTGAATTCATATTCTTTTTGGTATTGTTAGTCTGAATACTCAGTTCTTAGATTTTTTTTCTCCTTTTGATGATGATTTTGTAGTCTCTTTAGTTTCACTGCTGTAATTGTTAGCATGACGAAAATAGTCTCTTAAAACTTTTTACTATACAAATGGAAAGTAAATATTTACTATTAAGGCTTATATATTAATTATTATTTTTGTGCTTCCTGAGGTATATTTCCTGGGATTTTCTAGGTGGAGCAAGTGGTAAAGAATCCACCTACCATTGCAGGAAACACAAGAGACTTGGGTTTGATCCCTGGGTCAGGAAGATTCCCTGGAACAGGAAGGGGCAACCACTGCAGTATTTTTGCCTGGAAAATCCCATTGACACCGAGGAGCCTGGCAGGTTAGAGTCCATGGGGTCGCAAAAAGTCAGACATTATTGAGCAACTGAGGCATATTTCTAATAAAAATTAGTTGATTTTAAAGAGGGTTATGGCCTTTCTTGACATAAGCTTTCATTTTAAAATAGTTCATAAACTGTTTAATACATTTCTAAGCTATCCATATCTTCTAATTTTCTCTTCTGTAAATTTCTACAAGTTATCTATGTAGACAAAACTGTTGTCTACTTGTATGCAGGATAGACAGTTTTATTTTACATAAGTAGTGGGGCACCATTTTCAACTGCTGGTCTCATGATTTCCAAGCGGCTTTTGGCAAGGGTTGATAAAACATACTATTAATTATAGTCCGTGCCCAATTTTTCTGAGCTAGGAGAAAAAAAATCAGAAAAATCTCAAAAACCATTAAGCATATTTTTATAAAAGGTCTCTTTTTCAGTCAAAATAATTTCCAGGAATTCAAGAAAGAAAAATCTAAGGTGTTATCATATACGTCCACTGAATGAAATAATGTTCTATATGTCATTCACTTCTAATATTTATGATTTATTTCTGGAACTATCACAAAAATGTCATTTCTTAATGCTTTATTATGATAGGATATTCCATTAATTATGTCAACTAAAAAGGAGATGTAAAACTATCCAATATAAAAGAGAAATAAACCATAAATTTTTGCAATAAAAACATTCCTTTCAAAAGTATAAGCAATGAGATCACTTTTACATATAAGCTTGTATTTTAAAAGCTAGTAATGTCCTTTACTAGTACCTGTTGTGTCACAAGAAAATTATAGAGAAAGCAAGATGTCATTTCATTATTTATATGTTTATACTTCAAAATGGATTATATATATATACACACACACACACATATATATATTATATATATATATATATATATGTAGCTTTGTGCATAGGAAGATAATAATACACTATTATATGAAAACTCAGCAGTGGCCACAGGATGGAAAAGGTCAGTGTTCATTCCAATTCCAAAGAAAGGCAATGCCAGAGAATGCTCAAACTACCACACAATTGCACTCATCTCACATGCTAGTAAAGGAATGCTCAAAATTCTCCAAGCCAGGCTTCAGCAATACGTGAACCTTGAACTCCCTGATGTTCAAGCTGGTTTTAAAAAGGCAGAGGAACCAGAGATCAAATTGCCAACATCCGCTGGGTCATGGAAAAAGCAAGAAAGTTCCAGAAAAACATCTATTTCTGCTGTATTGACTATACCAGAGCCTTTGACTGTGTGGATTACAATAAACTGTGGAAAATTCTGAAAGAGATGGGAATACCAGACCACCTGACTTGCCTCTTGAGAAATCTGTATGCAGGTCAAGAAGCAACAGTTAGAAGTGGACATGGAACAACAGACTGGTTCCAAATAGGAAAAGGAATACGTCAAGGCTGTATATTGTCACCTTGCTTATTTAACTTCTATGCAGAGTACATCATGAGAGACGCTGGACTGGAAGAAACACAAGCTGGAATCAAGATTGGCGGGAGAAATATCAGTAACCTCGGATATGCAGATGACACCACCCTTATAGCAGAAAGTGAAGAGGAGCTAAAGGGCCTTTTGATGAAGGTGAAAGAGGAGTGAAAAAGTTGGCTTAAAGCTCAATATTCAGAAAACGAAGATCATGGCATCCAGTCCCATCACTTCATGGGAAAGAGATAGGGAAACAGTGGAAACAGTGTCAGACTTTATTTTTGGGGGCTCCAAAATCACTGCAGATGGTGACTGCAATAATGAAATTAAAAGACGCTTACTCCTTGGAAGAAAAGTTATGACCAACCTAGATAGCATATTCAAAAGCAGAGACATTACTTTGCCGACTAAGGTCCGTCTAGTCAAGGCTATGGTTTTTCCAGTGGTCATGTATGGATGTGACAGTGGGACTGTGAAGAAGGCTGAGCACCAAAGAATTAATGCTTTTGAACTGTGGTGTTGGAGAAGACTCTTGAGAGTCCCTTGGACTGCAAGGAGATCCAACCAGTCCATTCTGAAGGAGATCAGCCCTGGGATTTCTTTGGAAGGAATGATGCTAAAGCTGAAACTCCAGTACTTTAGCCACCTCATGCGAAGAGTTGACTCATTAGAAAAGACTCTGATGCTGGGAGGGATTGGGGGCAGGAGAAGGAGATGACCAAGGATGAGATGGCTGGATGGCATCACGGACTCGATGGACGTGAGTCTGAGTGAACTCCGAGAGATGGTGATGAACAGAGAGGCCTGGAGTGCTGCGATTCATGGGGTCGCAAAGAGTCAGACACGACTGAGCGACTGAACTGAACTGAATATGCTGTGAGGGAAGAGTAACTACTGCTTTTCAAATCAGAGCAATGTTTTGAAGACCCTGAGGTTAAAAAAATCTTACATTTCCCTTACAGTGCCTTTCTGAGAGAATTAATCTGTTGGGGTTTTAAATGTCTCTGTGGGGAAAGAAATTCTACAATGATAGTAACAATTATAATTTACTGAGGGTTTGCAAGTGTCAGGTACTATACTATAAGTATTAATAAACAAACTGATTTAATCTTTGCAACAACACAATGAGGTGAGTTTTTGTGTTCCCGTTTTGTGGATAAAGACAGAAAGTTAAAGTGACTTGGCCAGCATTATAGTTAAAAAGTGCCAGACCCAAGATTAAAATCTAGCACCACTGATTTCTTTTTTAAATTATTTTTTGTTAATTTATTTATTTTAATTGGAGGCTAATTACTTTATAATACTGTATTGGTTTTGCCATACATCAACATGAATCCACCACGGGTGTACATGAGTTCCCACTCCTGAAACCCCCTCCCTCCTCCCTCCCCATCCCATCCCTCTGGGTCATCCCAGTGCACCAATCCCAAACATCCTGTATCATGCATCGAACCTAGACTGGTGATTCATTTCACATATGATAATATACATGTTTCAATACCATTCTCCCAAATCATCCCACCCTCACCTTCTCTCACAGAGTCCAAAAGACTGTTCTATACATCTGTGTCTCTTTTGCTGTCTCGCATACAGGGTTATCATTACCATCTTTCTAAATTCCATATATATGTGTTAGTATACTGTATTGGTATTTTTCTTTCTGGCTTACTTCACTCTGTATAATAGGCTCCAGTTTCATCCATCTCATTAGAACTGATTCAAATGTATTCTTTTTAATGGCTGAGTAATACTCCATTGTGTATATGTACCACAGCTTTCTTATCCATTTGTCTGCTGATGGACGTCTAAGTTGCTTCCATGTCCTGGCTATTATAAACAGTGCTGTGATGAACATTGGGGTACATATGTATCTTTCAATTCTGGTTTCCTTGGTGTGTATGCCCAGCAGTGGGATTGCTGGGTCATATGGCAGTTCCATTTCCAGTTTTATAAGGAATCTCCTCACTGTTCTCCATAGTGGCTGTACTAGTTTGCATTCCCACCAACAGTGTAAGAGGGTTCCCTTTTTTCCACACCTTCTCCAGCATTTATTGCTTGTAGATTTTTCTAGAACCACTGATTTCTTTTTTTCCTGTACTATTATAGAATATAATCAAAGCCCTAGCCTGTATCACAGGCATTAGTATAAGAAATGATGCCTGAACCTGCATCCATACTGTAAAAGAAATATAGCAGGTATAAATGAACATAATTGATCAATAAGTATACATGAGTTGTTTAACTTGCTTTTTTGTACTAGAAAGGAAAACTGAATTCTAAAGGAAACTTGCTAATTGCCCTTCCTGTGGTTCTAATGCTAGGCAAGGTTAACCAAACAAGGCATTAAGTATATGAAAATCTGTGCATTGTAAATATAACATAGAATGCTTCACAAGCAAGAATTTTATGGATGCTGCTGCTGCTGCTAAGTCACTTTAGTCGTGTCCAACTCTGTGCGACCCCATAGACGGCAACCCACCAGGCTCTGCCGTCCCTGGGATTCTCCAGGCAAGAACACTGGAGTGGGTTGCCATTTCCTTCTCCAATGCATGAAAGTGAAAAGTGAAAGTGAAGTCGCTCAGCCATGTCCGACCCTCAGCGACCCATGGACTGCAGTCTTCAAGGCTCCTCCGTCCATGGGATTTTTCCAGGCAAGAGCACTAGAGTGGGTTGCCAATTGCCTTCTCCATTTTATGGATAAAAACCCATGAAATTATCATCTTTCTCAGTCATCTAAAAAGCAACTCTAATCAATAACTTATTTTAATTGTGAGATCTCAAATTACAAGTGCAAATGAATCTTCCCCTTCTCCTACAGATATATCAAAGAATACATTTAAATTTATAAATACTCAAATTTTAAAGATACTAAAATTTTGCCATGAAAGTATAAATAATGATGAACCCTTTGCTTCCTGGACTTTGAACATAAAGTATTTTTTGTCTTGCCCTATGGAAATTATATTCCCAGAAATCATCAGATTCTTCTTATCACTTTAATATTTTCTCCTAGGGACTCAAATGGCACAGTGTGGTCTTTCTTTTCCCAATATTATGATGATAAATGACAAACCACAAAGCAAGATGCACCAAATTCTGAAAACGATTTCACAGTTCATAGAAGAGTGATAAATGCAACTTTCTAAAAGGTTAGTCGATACCTCATCAACTCAGCTATAGATAACTCATTATGGGTAAATGCCAGATACAATCATGTTCAGGATTCTGTTTTGTTTGTTTAATTTAAAGCTCCCTAAACAGAAGAAAAGTGTCCTGAGCTGTGACTGACACATAGCTATAGATATCAGACTGTTTTTCTCTTTAGGGGGACAGATGGTTTAGCAAAAAAAAAAAAAAAAAAAACCCTGGGGAATTTCTATAATATCTAAATGTGTGAGGTAGAGAGAAAATAATTTCTCTTTTCATCCTCAACACATATACAAGTAGTTAGTTTGCAAATGCTATTGCTTTCTTAGAAATCTTTTAAATGGATAACAGTCTAGGACTCTTTCTGGAGTGCTGAGAAAGGAAACACCAGCGACTGGAAATAACCCAAGTTGGGTCATAAAATTCAAGGAGATATGCCACCAAACTTGTTGATTCATATATCATTATCGGGGGGTGGGAAGAGTAGATTGCACTCTTTCTTATCCACATATTCTGGATCCATGATTCTCAAAGCATAGTAAGGCAAAGAGCAGCATCAGCATCTGCTCATAACTTGTTAGAAATGCAAATTATCAGGCTCCACTGAAAATTCAGTGAGTCAGAAACTCTGTGGGTGGGACAATCTGGGTTTTAGCAAGGACTACTGTTCAGTCTAGCTCATGATACCCAAGTGTTGCCTAAAACCAACAACTTTGGGAACCCATGGTAACTTGTTAAGTCAACAGATTTGGGGCTCTATCTCATGCCTATGGATTTAGAATCTACATTTCAATAGGATCCTCAAGTGATTCACTTGTATATACGTGTTGAAGAAAGCATTGTTCTACAAGCCCGGCAAATGTAGGAGGTAAATTTCACTATTTCTGCCTATATAAAAAGTAGTATCAGTCTTTAACATTCAGGTTAGAGGATGGGAAAAATTCTTTCTCAAGACAATTCTCTATCAAGCACTATTCATCCAACTATTCATCCATTCAATAAACATTACTTGAGCCCCTACCAAGTTCTTGGCAGTAATAGACACTGATTTTAGGAGATGTGCACAAGAAGGAATGTACTTACGGTATACAAAGTAATCAGAATTCAAACAAGAGTTGAAATCCATTTGTTATCTTTGCTGTAAATGAGACTAAGAAGGAAATCCTGAAGAGAAAATTGTTATTTAAACAGTCATTGTTACAGTTAAATTGTTTAATGTCTATTGGTATAAGTATTCATTCTTTTACATCTATGGCAAAATGTTCCACAAGACTGATCTTACTTGCTATGGATCAGAATTACAATTCTAGCATCTGATTTGTGTCATGAGTAATATTTGAGATACAGGGAAAACAAAAGCTAATGTTGCATATATGTTGAGATGAGCCAGCAGAGGAAGTTTGTTGACTAACACCTTACTCCAGGGTCGGGGGATGAGTTTTGTGACTCATGCTTCTATGGCCCTTTAACAAAAATCTACAAATGAATTTCAATTTAAAGATAAGGTGATGTAAATATTTGGCATTATATAAGTGTTGAGGGAAGTGATTCATGATAAAATTATTCACAGTCAAAGATGACTATAAGCAACTAAAATAGACAAATTCTTAGACAGAATTTCCCAAGACTAAGCCACGAAGAAATAGAAAATATGAACAAATGAAGTAAAAATATTGAAATTGATTCTGTGATTTAAAACTCTCAACAAACATAAGTCAGAACCAGATGGCTCCACAGGTGAATTCTACCAAACATTTAGAGAAAAGTTAATATCTATCCTTCTCAAAAGATTCCAAAAGTTTCCAGAGGAAGGAATACCTCCCAACTGAATCTGTTAGGCCACCATCACTCTGATACCAAAAGCAAAGGTACAAGGAAAAAGGAAAATCACTGGCCAATGTCACTGATGAACATAGATGCAAAAATCCTCAACAAAATACTAGCAAACCAAATCCAACAATATATTAAAAGGAAAGGATCTTGTAGGATTTATCCTGGGGATACAAGCATTTTTCTATATCCACAAATCAATCAGTGTGATATATCACATTAACAAATTAAGGAATAAAAACCATATGGCCATCTCAATAGATGTATAAAACCTTCTGACAAAATTCTGTACCAGTTTATGATAAAAACTCTTCAGAAAGCAGGCATAGAGGGAACACATCTCAACATAATGAAGTCCATATATGACAAATTCATAGCTAACATTATACTCAACAGTGAAAAACTGAAAGCATTTCCTCTAAGATCAGGAACAAGACAAGGATGTCCACTCTCATCACTTTTTTTCAACATAATTTTGGAAGCTCCAGCTATAGAATGAGAAAAGAAAAAGAAATAAAAAGGATCTAAGCTGCAAAAGAAGTAAACTAGTCACTGTCTGCAGATGACGTGATAATATACTAAGAAAACCCTTAAGATGCTACCAGAAAACTACTACAACGCATCAGTCAATTTGGTAAAGTTGCAGGATACAAAATTAATACACAGAAATTTGTTGCTTTTCTATGTGCTAACAATGAAAGATCAGAAAGTGAAACTGAGGAAACAATTCCATTTATCATCACATCAAAAAGAAACACACAAACAAAAAAACACAAAACCCACCTAGGAATAAACTTACCTAAGGAGGCAACAGACTTGTACTCTGAAAATTTAAGACTGATGAAAGAAACTGAAGATGAGATAAATGGATGGAAGGATACAGTATGTTCTTGGGTGAGAAGAATCGATATTGTCAAAATGATTACACCACCCAAGGCAATCTACAGACTCAATGCAATCCCTGTCAAATTACCAATGACATTTTTCACAGAATTAGAACAAAAATCTTTACAATTTGTATGGAACCAAAGAAGAACCTATTTGAGTCAGTTCTCATGAGATGGATGAACCTAGAGCCTACTATACAGAGTAAAGTAAGTCATCAAGAGAAAAACAAATTTTGAACATGAATACATATATACAGAATCTATAAAGATGGTACTAATGAACCTATTTGCAGGGCAGTGACGGAGACACAGCCATAAAGATCAGACTTGTGGACACGGTGAGGGAAGGTGCTGCTGCTGCTGCTGCTGCTGCTGCTAAGTCGCTTCAGTCGTGTCCGACTCTGTGCGACCCCATAGACGGCAGCCCACCAGGCTCCCCGGTCCCTGGGATTCTCCAGGCCAGAACACTGGAGTGGGTTGCCGTTTCCTTCTCCAATGCATGGAAGTGAAAAGCGAAAGCGAAGTCGCGAAGTCGTATCCGATTCTTTGTGACCCCATGAATTGCAGCCCACCAGGCCTCCCTGTGCATCACCAACTCCCAGAGTTCACTCAAACTCACGTCCATCAAGTTGGTGATACCATCCAGCCGTCTCATCCTCTGTTACCACATGTAAAAATATAGCCAGTGGGAATTTGCTGTACAATATCAGGGAACTCAAATCTGGTGTTCTGTGACAAAACTGCAGGGATGGGATGTGGTGGGCAGTGGGAGGGAGATTTACAAGGGAGGGTACATATGTATACATACGGCTGAATCAAGTCGATGTATAGCAGAAACCAATACAACATTTTAAGACAATTATCCTCCAATTAAAAATAAATACATTGTAATAAAAAAATAGTCACTGAACTACTGAAAAAAAAAAAAAAATCCAGAATAGCAAAGCAATCTTGAGAAAGAAAAACGGAGCTGAAGGAATCAGGTTCCCTGACTTCACATTCTACTGCAAAGAGACAGTAATGAAGACAGTATGGGAGAAAAGATGGCAGAGGAGTAGGGAGACATGGAGTATCTCTCTCTCCATGGATACATAAGGAATACACCTTCAGACACAGAAGTGCACGCAGAACCACCACCTGAGAGTGGACAGGAGTTCCTGACCAGTGGAAAGGAATATACAGAACCAGGCAAAACTCGGTAAGACAAAGGAACTAGGGGGAAAAACAGGAGTGTTAGTAAAACTGGACCTGCCCTCGGGGTGTGGGGAAACTGAAGCAGGGGTCTAGTACCCACCTTGGGGCAAGTGAGTAATAGGAGAAACATTTAAGGCTGAGAATGAAACCGCTGGTCTGCGGCAGCCTAAATGGAAAGAGAATCAGGCAGTCCTTGCCACAGCCATACATACCCCGACAGGGACGCAGTTCCCCTGGAAGGAGCAGCGGCTGGGAGCTGGAGTTTAGGGATTGTGGAGCAATCCCAGGACAAGGGTTCCTGTTGGCTGTAGAGAGACACATCGAGAGGATGTGAAGGAGGAGATTGTGGTGGGAAATACCTGTGGAGGAAAGCTGGGAAGCCATGGAAGCAAAGCAGTACTGCTGAGTCACACGTAGGTGATGGAGCCATCACCACAGCCTCTCTCGCCCCACATGTCAGCATGGCAGCTGAACAATAGAGAGGCTGGCCCATCAAATGCCTGATGCAATGAACTACAGAGTAGGATCCCACCCAGAGTGCCCCTTTAGGTGCCTGATGCACCAATCTACAAAGTAGGACCCTGGCCAGGGGGGTCACTCTACGTGCCTGACCTGCCGAACAATAGAGAAAGACCCCAGGCAAGGGAGCCGTATAAGTACCTGAATGGGCGGAGCTACAGACAAAGACTGGCAAGGAGGCCTTCTGATGGTTAGCTACAAGAGGTTCCAAAAAAGACTCTGATAGGGCCTTAACTCCTATGGCAGGTGCAGTACATGTTCCTGCATACTTGGCACCACCAGGCTATCCACAAGTCAAGCAGCTGTGCCAGTTTCACCCTCAACCCTCATGGGGCAGAGTTGCCACAGGCAAAAAAATCTTGCATCTATGCAGCGCAGGGTCGCTTCGGTCATGTCCAACTCTTTGTGACCTTGTAGACTGTGGCCTGCAGGGCTTCTCTGTCAGGGGGTTTCTCCAGGCAAGAATACTGGAATGCATTGGCCAATAGTGGTTGCCATGCCCTTCTAGAGCACTATATTTCCTGCTTCCCTAGCTGCCAACTCCCCTGAGTACCTGGTGTTGCCAGAATCCCTGCAATCCACGCAGCTGCACCACCTCCACACCTGGCCCTCACAGGGGGCAAACCCAAGTCCTCCAGGGCAGCCTCAGGAGCAAACCCTAGTGGATGACCCACATGCAGAGGTGGCAGTAAAACCACAATTGAAACCCAGGGGCAGTGTGGCTAAGGAAGAAGACTCAAAAGCTTCCTACTAGCTGTACAAGCTGCAGATTAAATACACACAATCAACTAGGCAGACTCAGTGTCTATGGAATATATAAAAGGACATTGAGAGCTCCCACAAAAGAGAATGCACTAGTTCTGATAGCTGTGGACATTGGAGGCAAGAAAACACAGGAGTAGGACCAGAATAGAATCTGAGCTGCCCTCACAGCAGGTCCAGCAAACAGCACAGTATTGCAGGGCATCCTAGGGAGCTGAGGTGGACTATGACTTCCAGTGAGGGAAAAGATTCTGGCAGCAGTGACTCAAGAAAAACATATTATTCTTATGTTTTGATTTGTTCTATAGATTATTTTGAATTTTTTTCCTTTTTTTCCCCTCTTTTTCTGTCTCAATTTTAGTTCAGTTTTATTGGCACTATGAAATCCAAGTAAGCTTTTTTTTTTTTTTCTCAGTCACAGTTTTTATTGTTTTCTCAGTCACAGTTTAATCTGCCTGTATTTTGGGCTTTTGCAGTTCTGTGGAGTTTTCCTGTTTTTTGGTTTTTCTCTTTTTTTTTTTTTCTTTAATTTTTTAAACCTATTATTACTATTTTCTACATTTATTCCTTTGTTCAGTTTTCCTACTGTTCTTTTCCCCTTGCAGTTAATCTTTAATGTATATAAATCTTTATCTACCTCTATTCAACTTTGCATATCTATTCTTTCTTTTTTTTTCTTTCCTTTCCTCTCAACATATCTGTTTTAATTTCATTGCCTCATTCCCCACTTGGCACCTTGCTTTAGTTTTGTTTTCCAGTTTGTGCTTTAATTAGTTTTGTTCTTAACTGTTAGATATAATTTTTGGTTTACTTTGTTCACTGGGTCAATCTATTGTACTTTACTTTTGTTAGACTGTTTTGATTTTGTTTATGGGTGTATATGTATATGTGTATATTCAGTTACACTTTTTACTATTGTTATAAACCTCTGCCTCTACATTGGGCTTTTGCAGTTCTGTGAAATATTCCTTTTTTGTTTTTCCCTTTTTTTCTTTTCCCTATTTAATACTTTTAAGTTTTAAACATACTATATTTTTCTACATTTAATCTTTTGTTTGATTTTCCTACTGTTCTTTTCTCCTTGCAGTTAATCTTTAACGTATATAGATCTTTTCATCTACCTATATTTAACTTTGCATATCTATTCTTTCTTTCTTTTCTTTCTCTCCTTTTCTCTCAACATATTTGCAAGTTTTGTTTTCATTGCTTTATTCCTCACTTGGCACCTTGCTTTAGTTTTTTTTTTTTCCCCAGTTTGTGCTTTAGTTAGTTTTATTCTTAACTGGTCCATATAATTTTTAATTTCCTGTTTGCCAGTTTGCCAGGTCAATCTATTGTACTTTATTTTTGTTGGACTGTTTTAACTTTGCCTATGGGTGTATAGGTATATCTGTATATTCTGTTTGCCTGACTTTGTAAATGTTATTTGCCTAGGGTTCACCTTTGGTTTCTCATTTTCAGGCATTTGTTTTAATCTCACTTAATGCCATAACAAGCCACTTGTAGAATCTTCATTCCTGATCAGAGATCAAGCCCTAAGCCTTTGGCATGGGGGCACTGACTCCAAGACCCTACACTACCAGAGAACTAACCCTAGGGATTATCAAGTAGAACTCACACAAAAGAAACCACTTGAATACAAGACCTGGCATCACCCAGTCACCAGTAGCACCCTATGCAGGATGCCTAGTCTGAACAAAAACAAAATAAAAATACAAAATCAATCACTAGCATACAGAATTACCACCTCATTGAGCCTTCCCATCAGAGGAAATACAAACAAAAAACTCAGCACAAATCTCACCATATACAAAGCTTACACAAACCGCTGGCCCAGAAACCAAAAAGAAGAAAGAATTCAGCCTTGAAGCCCAGGAAAAGGAGACCTCAAACACAATAAGTAAAAAAAAAAAAAAAAAAAAGCAGAGAAATACTACAGAAATGAAGGAACAAACCAGAAACACAGAAGTCCAAATAAATAAAGAAGAAATAGGCAAACTAACTGGAAAAGAATTCAAATAATGATAGTAAAATGATCAAAAACCTTGAAAACAAAATGGAGAAAATGCAAGAATGTTAACAAAGACCTAGAAGAATTAAAGAATAAATATACGGAGACAAACAACACAATTACTGAAATTAAAAATGCTCTAAAAGGAAATAATAACAGAATATCTGAAGCAGAAGAACAAATCAGTGATTTGGAAGATAAAATGGTGGAAATAACTTCTGAAGAGCAGAATAAAGTAAAAAAATGAAAGGAACTGAGGACAGCCTCAGAGTCCTCTGGGCCAATCAAACGCACCACATTCAAATTGCAGGGGTCCCAGAAGGAGAGAAAAAGAAAGGGTATGAGAAAATTTTTGAAGAGATTATAGTTGAAAATATCTCCATTGTGGAAAATGAAATAGTCAATCAAGTCCAAAAGGCACAAAGAATCCAATACAGGATAAACCCAAGGAGAAACCTGCCAAGACACATGCTAAGAAAACTGATGAAGACTAAACACAAAGTATATTAAAAGCAGCAAGGGAGAAGCAAGTAACATATGAGGGAAACTCCATACTTTTAACAGCTGGTCTTTCAGCAGAAACTGCATGCCAGAAGGGAATTTAAAGTACTGAAAAGGAAAAATCTATAATCAAGATTGCTGTACCCAGCAAGGACCCCATTCAAAACTGATGGAGAAATCAAAAGGTTTACAGACAAGCAAAAGTTAAGAGAATTCAGTACCATCAAACCAGCTTTACAACAAATGTTAAAGGGACTTATTTAGTCAAGAAATACAAGAGAAAAAAATAAACCTCAAACAATCAATAAAATGGCAATAGAACATATATATCAATAATTACTTTAAATGTAAATGGATTAATGCTCCACCCAAAAGACATAGATTGGCTAAATGGATACAAAAACAAGACCCATATATATGCTATCTACAAGAAACCCACTTCAGTTCTAAAGACACATACAGACTGAAAGTGAGAGGACAGAAAAATATATTCCATGCAAATGGGAAGCAAAAGAAAGCTGGGGTAGCAATCCTCATATCGGAAAAAAATAGACCTTAAAACAAAGAACATTACAAGAGATAAGGAAAGACACTACATAATGATCAAGGGATCAATCCAAGAGGAAGACATAATAATTGTAAATATCTATGCACTCAACATAGGAGCACTTCAATACATAAGACAAACACTAACAGACATAAAAGGAGAAACTGGCAGTGACACAATAATAGTAGGGAACTTTAATACCCCACTCACACCAATGGACAGATAATCAAAACATAAAATTAATAAGGAAAGATAAGTCTTAAGTAAGACATTAGATAAGATTAATTGATAACTCATTGATATCTTCAGGACATTCTATCCAAATGCAGAGGAATACACCTTCTTCTCAAGTGCACATGGAATATTCTCCAGAAAAGACCACATCTTGAGTCGCAAATCAAACCTCAGTAAATTTAAGAAAATTGAAATTGTACCAAGCATCTTCTCTGACCACAATACTATGAGACTAGATATCAATTACAAGAAAAAAAAAAAACTGTAAGAAACACAGACACATGGAGATTAAATAATGCGTTTCAAATAACCAAGAGATTATTGAAGATATCAAAAGGGAAATAAAACAAATTCTAGAAACAAATGACAATGAAAGCACAACAACTCAAAACCTATGGGATGCAGAAAAAGCAGTTCTAAGAGGGAAGTTTACAGCAATACAATCCTATCTCAAGAAACAAGAAAAACATTGAATAGACAACCTAACTTTACACCTACAACAACTGGAAATAGGAGAACAAAAAACCCCAAAATTAGTAGAAGGAAAGAAATCATAAGGATCAAGGCAGAAATAAATGAAAAACAAATGAAAGAAATAGTAGTAAAGATTAATAAAAATGAAAGCTGGTTCTTTGAGAAGATAAGCATAATTGACAACCCTTTAGCCAGACTTATCAAGAAAAAAGAGAAGAATCAAACTAACAAAAGTAGAAATGAAAAAGAAGAGGTTACAAGAAATAATGCAGAAATAATAAAGGACTATAAGAGACTATTATGAGCAACTATGTGGCAATAAAATGGTAAATCTGGAAGAAATGGACAGATTCTTAGAAAAGTTCAATCTTCCAAGACTGAGCCAGGAAGAAATAGAAATTATGAACAACCCAATTACAAGCACTGAAATTGAAGCTCTGATCAAAAATATCCACAAATACTAAAGTCCAGGAGCAGATGGCCTCAGAGGACAATTCTATCAAACATTTAGAGAAGAGCTAATGCCTATCCTTTTAAAACTATTCCAAAAATTTGCAGAGGAAGAAACACTTCCAACTTATTTTATGAGGTCACCATCACCCTGATACCAGAACCAGACAAAGACAACACAAAAAAGAAAACTACATTCCATTATCAGTGATGAACATAGATGCAAATATCCTCAACAAAATTTTAGCAAACAAAATTCAGCAACACATCAAAAAGCTCATATACCATGATCAACTTGGGTTTATTCCAGGGATGCAGGGATTCCTCAATGTATGCAAACCAATCGATGTAATACACCATATTAACAAATTGAAAGATAAAAACCATATGATAGTCTCAATAGATGCCTAAAAAGCCTTTGACAAAATTCAGCACCTATTTATCATTAAAACTCTTCAAAAAACGAGCATAGAAGGAATCTCTCTCAACATAGTAAAGGCCATATATGAGAAGTCTACAGCAAATATTGTTTTCAATGGTGAAAAACTGAAAGCATTCCCCCTAAGATCAGGAACAAGACAAGAGTGTCCACTTTCACCACTATTATTCAACATAGTTCTAGAAGTCCTAGCTACAGCAATCAGAAAAGGAAAAGAAATAAAAGTCCAGATTGGAAAAGAAGAAGTAAAATTCTCACTGTTTGTAGATGACATGATACTGTACATAGCAAACACTAAAGACAGTATCAAATTACTAAAGCTAATCAGTGAATTTAGCAAAGTTGCAGGATACAAAATCAATACACAGAAATCACTTGCATTTCTATATACTAACAATGAAAAATCAGAAAGAAAAATTAAGTAATCAATCCCATTCACCACTGCAACAAAAAGAATTAAATGTCTAGGAATAAAACTTATCTACCATTCAATAAATGGTGCTGGGAGAACTGGACAGCTACATGTAAAAGAATGAAATCAGAACACTTTCTAACACCATATGCAAAGATAAGCTAAAAATGTATTAAAGACCTAATGTAAGACCAGAAACTATAAAACTCTTAGAGGAAAACATAGGCAGGACAATTGATGATATAAATCAAAGCAAGATCTTCTATGACCCACCTCCTAGGGTAATGGAAATAAAAACTAAAGTAAACAAGTGAGACCTGATTAAACTTAAAAGCTTTTGCACAGCAAAGGAAACTATGAACAAGGTGAAAAGACAGCCCTCAGAATAAGAGAAAATAATAGCAAATGAAACAACTGACAAAGAATTAATTTTCTAAATATACAAGCATCACATACAACTCAATACCAGACAAACAACCCAATCAAAAAAGTGGGGAAAAGACCTAAACAGACAGTTCTCCAAAGAAGACATACAGATGGCTAACAACCACATGAAAAGATGTTGCTCATTATTAGAGAAATGTAAATCAAAACTACAATGAGATATCACCTCACACCAGTCAGAATGGCCCTCATCAAAATGTCTACAATCAATAAATGCTGGAGAGGGTGTGGAGAAAAGGGAATGCTCTTACACTGTTGGTGGGAATGTGAATTAATACAGACAGTATGGAAGACGGAAGACGGCATGGCGATTCCTTTAAAAACCAGTAATGAAACCACCATATGATCCAGTAATCCCACTCCTAGGCATATACTCTGAGGAAACCAAAATTGAAAAAGACATATGTATCACATTGTTCACTGCAACACTATTTACAATAGCTAGATCATGCAAGCAGCCTAGATATCCATCAACAGATGAATGGATAAAGAAGTAGAGGTACAGATACACAATGGGATTTTACTCAGCCATAATAAGGAATGTATTTGAGTCAGTTCTAATGAGGTGGATGAATTTAAAGCCTATTATACAGAGTGAAGTAAGTCAGAAAGTGAAAGATAAATATTGTATACTAACGCATACATACGGAATCTAGAAAAATGCTACAGAAGAATTTATTTACAGGGCAGCAATGGAGAAACAGACATAGAGAATAGACTTATCAGCATGGGGAGAGGGGAGGAGAGGGTGAGATGTATAGAAAGAGTAACATGGAAACATACATGGCCATATGTAAATTAAATAGCAAATGGAAATTTGCTCTATGGCTCAGGAAACTCAAACAGGGGCTCTATATCAACCTAGAGGAGTAGGATGGGGAGGGAGATGGGAGGGATGTTCACAAAGGAGGGGATATATGTATACCTATGGCTGATTCACAGAGAAGGCAATGGCAACCCACTCCAGTACTCCTGCCTGGAAAATCCCATGGATGGAGGAGCCTGGTAGGCTGCAGTCCATGGGGTCGCTGAGGGTCAGACCCGACTGAGTGACTTCACTTTCACTTTTCACTTTCATGCATTGGAGAAGGAAATGGCAACCCACTCCAGTGTTCTTGCCTGGAGAATCCCAGGGATGGGGGAGCCTGGTGGGCTGCTGTCTATGGGGTTGCACAGAGTCGGACACGACTGAAGTGACTTAGCAGTAGCATGGCTGATTCATGTTGAGGTGTGACAGAAAACAACAAAATTCTGTAAAGCAATTATCCTTCAATTAAAAAAAGTAAATTAATTAAAAACAGAAAGTATGGTGCTGGCACCAAAAAGGACACATAGTTCAATGGAAGAGGATAGAAAGCCTAGAAATAAACCCATGCAGCTATGATCAATTAATCTACAAGAAAGAAGCCTAGAATATCCAATGAAGAAAAGGCAGTCTCTTCAATAAGTGGTTTTAGATAAACCAGACAGTTACACATAAAGAATAAAATTAGAATGCTCTTCAACACCATATACAATTTAAAACTCAAGGTGGATTAAGGTTCTAAATGTAAAACTAGATAATATAAAACCCCAAGAGGGAAACAGGCATAATATACTTTGACATAAATTGCAGCAGTATCTTTTTGGATCCATTTCTAGAATAATGAAAACAAAATACAAAACTAACCAGATGGAACCCATTAATAATCAGACTTACAAGCCTTTGCACAGTAAAGGGAACCATAAAACAGAAAGCAACCTATAAGATGAGATTAAAATATTTGCAAATGATGCCACCTATAAAGAATGACAAGGATTTAAGTCCAAAAATATATGAGTAGCACATACAGCTCATTTAAAAAACAACCCAATCAAAAAATGAGTGGATGATCTAAATATTTCTCCAAAGAAGACATAGAGATGACCAACAAACATAGGAAAAGAGGCTCAACATCACAAATTTATTAACGAAATAAAGTCAAAACTACAATAAGGTATTACCTCACACCAGTCAGAATAGCCATTATAAAAATCTACAAACAATACATTTGGTAAATGATGCAGAAGAAAAGGAACCCTGTTATACTGTTGGTGAGAAGTAAATTGATAGAGTCACTATGGAGAACAGCATGGAGCTTCTGTAAAAAACTAAAAATAGACATACCATATGATCCTGAAAGCTCACTCCTGGGCATATATTTGGAGAAAACTATAATTCAAAAGATATATGCAATCCAATGTTCATTGAAGCAGTATTTCTAATAGCCAAGACATGGAAGCAACTTAAATGTCCATTGACAGAGGAATGGATAAAGAAGAGAGACATATATACAACAAAATATTACTCGGCCGTAAAAAGAATGAAATAATGCATTTGTAGCAACATGAATGGACCTAGACATTATCATAATAAGTGAAATAGCCCAGTCAGGGAAGGATAAATATTATATGATATCACTTATAAATGGAACAACCACAACAAAAATGACAATACAAATTATCTTATTTTCAAAACAGAAAGAGACATACAAAGAAAACAAATTTATGGTTACCAAAGGTGAAAGGGGCAAGGGAGGATAAATTAGGTCTTAATTAATATTTATACACTACTATTAATATAATTAATAGTTAAAATATATAAAATAGATAACAAACAAGGGATCTATACTCACTAGTTTGTAAGAAACAATAAGGGAAAAAAACTGAAGGAGATATATATACATATACATTCATATGCATAATTGAACTGCATTGCTGTGCTGTACCATTGTGCTGTGCTGTACACCTAAGGCTAGCATGATATTATAAATCAACTATACTTCATTTTTAAAAAATTATTAGAAAGATATTTAACCAGTATTTAGTGAAAATGAATAAAGATTTTTAAAATAAAATATATGCATAGTGAATGTATTTTAATCAAGATATTTAAGAATTTGATAACACTGAGAAGAAACACTGCATAACATTTAAGAACTCAAACTCTGGGGTCAGACTACAACATAAATTCTAACTCTGTCACTTAACTTCTTTGGAATGAACCTGTTTCTGTTCAAAGCAGAGATGATATTTACCTACAGGATTATTGGAGGATTAAATTTGTTAATACAAATAAATTCTCAGAACAGTGACCAAAATATTGTAGACACTGTGTGTTAGTGATGATTAGTTGCAGTACTGATGATACATAGGAACATTGCGAAAATTGTACACAAACAAAGCTTGAAAGAAACTGAAGCCAAGCCTATTAAGGTTTGACAGAGAGAGTTGCAGAATCTAGAGAGTAAATATTACAGCATAAAAATATGACACTGAGCTTTGATGGAAATGGTTTTCAGTCTAATCTGCCATTTATGAGTGTCATTATCATGTAAAAGTACTTAATTTGCCTAAATATGGACTGTCTTATCACACATTTAGAGTAGAAGCTACATTATATGGTTGTCTAAAAATAAATGATATAATATAAAAAGGATAAATAGAATATGCAAGATGGTTAAGTTCACTTCAGTTCAGTTGCTCAGTCGTGTCCGACTCTTTGCGACCCTATGAATCGCAGCACGCCAGGCCTCCCTGTCCATCATCATCTCCCGGAATTCACTCAGACTCACATCCATCGAGTCAGTGATGCCATCCAGCCATCTCATCCTCTGTCATCCGCCTTTCCTCCTGCCCCCAAGCCCTCCCAGCATCAGAGTCTTTTCCAATGAGTCAACTCTTCACAGGAGGTGGCCAAAGTACTAGAGTTTCAGCTTCAGCATCATTCCTTCCAAAGAGCACTCAGGACCGATCTCCGTTAGAATAGACTGATTGGATTTCCTTGCAGTCCAAGGGACTCTCAAGAGTCTTCTCCAACACCACAGTTCAAAAGCAACAATTCTTCAGTGCTCAGCTTTCTTCACAGTCCAACTCTCACATCCATAGGTGACTACTGGAAAAACCATAGCCTTGACTAGACGGACCTTTGGTCACCTCATGTGAAAAGTTGACTCATTGGAAAAGACTGATGCTGGGAGGGATTGGGGGTAGGAGGAGAAGGGGATGACAGAGAATGAGATGGCTGGATGGCATCACTGACTCAATGGACGTGAGTCTGAGTGCACTCCAGAGTAGGTGATGGACAGGGAGGCCTGGCGTGCTGTGATTCATGGGGTTGCAAAGAGTCAGACATGACTGAGTGATTGAACTAAACTGAAGTGAATACCTGTGATCAAGCTGAATTATCATCAGAGAACCAAACACCAGGAGATAGTAAGGCAGTGAGAGATAAATTGCTGTGTTTATTATTATTATTATTATTTGTTTTTAAACCACTGAGCCCTGACCTTTTATTCCATCAAAGGATTGAATAGAAGGAAATATGTCCTTTGGATAAAATCTGTGATATGTGTGTACTCAGCTACTCAGCTGTGTCTGACTCTTAATTCAGACAGTCCCATGGACTGTAGCCCAGCAGGCTCCTCTCTCCATGGGATTCCCCAGGCAAAAATACTGAAATGGGTTGACATTTTTCTTTAGGGGATCTTCCCAACCCAGGGATTGAGCATGCATCTCCTGTGTCTCCTGTGCCATAGTGCAAAAGCATCAACTCTTCGGCACTCGGCCATGTTAATGGTCCAACTCTCATATCCATACACGACTACTGGAAAAACCATAGCTTTGACTAGATGGAGCTTTGTCAGCAAAGTAATGTCTCTGTTTAAATACACTGCCTATGTGTGCCATCAGAGAAGGCAATGGCACCCCACTCCAGAACTCTTGCCTGGAAAATCCCATGGACGAAGGAGCCTGGTAGGCTGCAGTCCATGGGGTAACTAAGAGTCGGACATGACTGAGCGACTTCACTTTCAGTTTTCACTTTCATGCATTGGAGAAGGAAATGGGAACCCACTCCAGGGTTCTTGCCTGGAGAATCCCAGGGACAGGGGAGCCTGGTGGGCTGCCATCTACGGGGTCGCACAGAGTTGGAGACAACTGAAGTGACTTAGCAGCAGCAGCAGCAGCAGGTCTGCCATAGCTATTCTTAAAAGTAGCAAGCATCTTTTGATTTCATGGCTGCAGTCACCATTCACAGTGATTTTGGAGTCCAAGAAAATAAAATCTGTCACTGTTTCCACTTTTTCCCCGTCTAATTGCAATGAAGTGATGAAAGTGGATGCCATGATCTTAGTGTTTTGAATGATGAGTTTTAAGCCAGTGTTTTCACTCTCTTCTTTCACCTTCATCAAGAGGCTCTTTAGTTCTTCCTGGCTTTCTGCCATTAGGGTGGTATCATTTGTGTATCTGAGGTTCTTGATATTTCTCCCAGCAATCTGGATTCCAGTTTGTGCTTCATCCAGCCTGGCATTTCACATGATGTACTCTACATATAAGTTAAGTAAGCAGGGAGATGATATACAGCCTTAATATACTCCTTTCCCATTTTTGAACCAGTTTGTTGTTCCATATCCAGTTATGATTGCTGCTTTTTTTTCTTGCATACACGTTTCTCATGAGACAGGTAAGATGGCTTGGTATCTCCATCTCTTTAAGAATTTTCCACAGTTTGTTGTGATCACACTCTCAAAGGCTTTAGTGTATTCAATGCAGCAGATGATTTTTGGAATTCCCTTGCTTTTTCTATGATCCAGTGGATGTTGACTATTCGATCTCTGGTTCCTCTGCCTTTTCTAAATCCAGCTTGTAGTCCTGGAAGTTCTCAGTTTACATACTGCTGAAGCCTGGCTTGAAGGATTTTGAGCATAATGTTGCTAGCATGTGAAATGAGTGCAACTGAATTGTAGTTTGAATATTCTTTGGCACTGCCTTGCTTTGGGATTGAAATAAAAACTGACTTTTTCCAGTCCTGTGGCCACTGCTGAGTTTTGTACTTAAATCTTATACAGCAGCAGACTTAAGAGGTATCTAAACATTCATGGATGCTTTCTCCTTAGAAGAAAAGCTATGACCAACCTAGACAGCATTTTAAAAAGCAGAGACATTATTTTGCTAACAAAGGTGTGTCTAGTCAAAGTTATGGCTTTTTCAGTAGTCATGTAGGGATGTGAGAGTTGGACTATAAAGAAGGCTGAGCATTGAAGAATTGATGTTTTTGAATTGTGGTGTTGGAGAAGACTCTTGGGTGTCCCTTAGACTGCAAGATCAAACCAGTCAATCATAAAGAAAATTAGTCCTGAATATTCACTAGAGGGACTGATGCTAAAGCTGAAGCTCCAATATTTTGGCCACCTGATGTGATGAACTGACTCATTGGGAAAGACTATGATGCTGAGAAAGTTTGAAGGCAGGAAGAAAAGGGGACGATACAGGATTAGATTGTTGGATGGTACCACCGACTCAATGGACTTGAGTTTGAGCAAGCTCCGGGAGTTGGTGATGGACAGGGAAGCCTGGTGTGATGTAATCCATGGAGTCTCAAAGAATTAGACACGACTGAGCAACTGAACTGAACTGAAACATTCATGGAAGAATATTTCAATGTCTTATTCTGTTCCTATATAACCTGGTGAATTGTATGATGACAACTTGTTATTATTCTGGTGTTTCAAATTTTATTCTATAAACCTTATTTATTTACTCATTCTGCTTACATGTTTTTATTCATTATGTTCATATATTTATGTATTTTTTTAAGCAATTCTTAAGTACATTAGGACTTAAGAAAAATGTCAAGGTCCAAATTACCATAAGTAATTTCTTAAATAAAGTTTCCAAATTGCAAAATATTATTTTTAAAAACAGATGCTCTTTAGTTTTCTCCTTAAGTGAACTAAATAATAGAGAGCGATTTTACAAGTGCATGCCAGAATGAGCTATTGAGCTATTGAAAAAAATAAATTCCATTAGGACTAAATACATGTACAATATTGTGTAAAGATTTGAAAATAAAATATGTCCCTAATGAATGTAGGAAAAATCTAGGTGTCCTGATATACTTTCTGGAACAGTAACAACAACAAAAAAATCACTTACTAAAAAAAAATTAATCATTAAATTTCCCTTGTTGCTTCAACAGAACCTTAATGAACTCTTCATTGTGCTAACCTTGAGCCCTCAACATGCAGGCATCAAGGGGAGTCAAATATCATAGAGAAGTGGTCTGTTCTACAATCCTCATTGTGTCTTCTTAAATCTAGGGGACGGATTTGCAGTTGTAGGTACCATGCTAGGTAAACTCAATCCGACTTTACTATGTTCATAGCTCTATTCCACAGTATGATAGTTGCTGCTTATCTATGGTTTCAGTTACCTACAGTCAACCATGGTTCAAAAATATTAAATGAAAGATTCCAGAAATAAACAATTCATCAGTTTTAAATTACATACCATTTTGAGTAACATGATGAAATCTCAAGCCCTCCCGCTCCATCCTGCCTGGGATGGGAATCATCCTTTTCCTTCTCCAGAGTATCCTACTCACTAGTCACTTAGAAACCATCTTGGTTATCAGCTGTACTGTCATAGTATCAAAATGCTTCTATTCAAATAACCCTTATTTTACTTAATAATGGCCACAAAGTAAAAGAGTATTGATGCTGGCAATCTGGATATTCTGTTACTGTGACTAATTTATGAATCAAATTTTATAATATGTACAGGAAAAACCATAGTGGACATACATATAGCATTTGGTATTACCTCTGGTTTCATGCATTCACTGGGAGTCTTTGAACATATACTCCATAGACAAGAGGGGACTGTTGTACTGAGTGAGTGCTGTGTGTCAGTACTGGGGTACGTGTAATGTTGCACAAATGAACAAAACAGGGTTCTTGTCTTTAAGAGTATCGTATTTTATACACACACACATATATATACATATGGATATAGGTAACAATTACATAGCCACCTTAAATATTTTAAAATCTATGCTGTATCCTAATAAATATAAAATATTAAAGAAACACAGAAAAGTGGCATAAATCCCAATGTTGCACCATCTGGCATGGCTTTTCAAAGGTGAAGATATTTAAAGAAATTCCAAAGAAGGAAGAGAAAGAAATTCAATTGTGAAGGTAGATGTTTGTGGTATGTGGATGGTATAAAAAGACTTAAAGTGGGGTAGTCAATTCATTTTTATTTATGAGGGAGATACTTTTGGAAAATCATGCAAAAATTAAATAAGAGTAACAGGATGAAAATATCTAATGGGAAAAACAATCCAAGAAGTCTAGCAGGCCCTTGTTTTACTGGCTGTGACTTGTCAAATAGAAGAAACCTCTTGGAATTAGTTTCTGAATTATTATCAAGGAGCAACAGTTCGACTTGGACATGGAAATAATGGACTGGTTCCAAATTGGGAAAGGAGTATGGCAAGGCTGTATATTGTTACCCTGCTTATTTAACTTATATGCAGAATACATCATGAGAAATGCTGGACTAGATGAAACACAAGCTGGAATCAAGATTTCTAGGAGAAATAATACAACCTCAGATAGGCAGATGACCACACTTATGGCAGAAAGTGAAGAACTAAAGAGCCTCTTGATGAAAGTGAAAGAGGAGAGTGAAAAGTTGGCTTAAAACTCAACATTCAGAAAACTAAAATCATGGCATCTGGTTGCATCACTTCATGGCAAATAGATGGGGAAACAGTGGAAACAGTGTCAGACTTTATTTTTTAGGCTCCAAAAATCACTGCAGATGGTGATTGCAGCCATGAAATTAAGACACTTGCTCCTTGGAAGGAAAGTTATGACCAACCTAGATAGCATATTCAAAAGCAGAGACATTGCTTTGCTGACTAAGGTCCATCTAGTCAGGGCTATGGTTTTTCCCGTGGTCATGTATGGATGTGAGAGTTGGACTGTGAAGAAGGCTGAGCGCCGAAGAATTGATACTTTTGAACTGTGGTGTTGGAGAAGACTCTTGAGAGTCCCTTGGACTGCAAGGAGATCCAACCAGTCCATTCTGAAGGAGATCAGCCCTGGGATTTCTTTGGAAGGAATGATGCTAAAGCTGAAACTCCAGTACTTTGGCCACCTCATGCAAAGAGTTGACTCATTGGAAAAGACTCTGATGCTGGAAGGGATTGGGGGCAGGAGGAGAAGGGGACGACAGAGGATGAGATGGCTGGATGGCATCATGGACTCGATGGATGTGAGTCTGAGTGAACTCAGGGAGTTGGTGATGGACAGGGAATCCTGGCGTGCTGCAGTTCATGGAGTTGAAAAGAGTCAGGCACGACTGAGCGACTGAGCTGAACTGAACTGATGGTTTTTCCAGTAGTCATTTATGGATGTGAGAGTTGGACTATAAAGAAAGTTGAGTGCTGAAGAATTGATGCTTTTGAACTGTGGTGTTGTAAAAGACTCTTCAGAGTCCCTTGGACTGCAAGGAGATTCAACCAGTCCGTCCTAAAGGAAATCAGTCCTGATATTCAACTGATGGACTGATGTCGAAGCTGAAACTCCAATACTTTGGCCACCTGTTGTGACGAACTGACTCATTGGGAAAGACCCTGACGCTAGGAAACGTTGAAGGCAGGAGGAGAAGGGGACGACAGACAATGAGATGGTTGGATGGCATCACTGACTCAAGGGACGTGAGTTTGCGTGAACTCTAGGAGTTGGTAATGGACAGGGAGGCCTGGAGTGCTGCAGTCCATGGGGTTGCAGAGTCAGATACAACTGAGCGAGTGAACAGAACTGATCCAATCATCAGGAGCTCCTAGTGCTACTTTGTTTTGAGAGCTGATCAAATGCACATTAGTCAGGGCACCAGCTGGAAACAGATGGCATATTCAAAGTAGATAACTCAAGGGAGTTCAATAAAGGGCTATTAGAGATGTGACTGGGTCAACACCAGGATTGTTTGTACCCCTGAAGAGGTGAGCGGACAGAGCTCTTATATGAAGAAATCTTCAGAGTGTCATGTGGAGATGGCCACCTGGAGAGATTCAACCTTTCCGTTACAGGATGCAGTCAGGCCAAAGAGAAACCACAGAGTTGGAACAATAAATGCCCCTAATGCCCTCTATCCATCTTTCCATTTGTCAACCCAATGGAAGAGAACAAGAAATCCATAAATGTTAGCCTTTGGGAGGCAGAGAGAAGGCTATATAATAAGAAGGCCAATCTGGAGGATGTAAGAAAGCTAATCAGCATCATGCAATTCATGAATCAAAAGGGGAAAAAATTAATAGGCATCCACTTTATCATTTTCTAATCTTTAAAACAGCATTGCTTATAAAATCTTTAACAAAAACCATCTTATAAAGGAATTTCAGTTATTACAGAATTCTCTGTGTGTGTGTGTTGAAAGGGGTTCCATTATGCCATTATAAATCTGAGTCTATATTGCAGTCATCTTAGCTGATCTATACATCACCACCAGAGGTATAATGGGGTGACTGAGTCTATTTTAATTGCTTTTTCTGTAGAACTATCATGTTAGAGCAACAACACCATAGACCTCACCAAACAACATTGTTAGCCATCAGGCAATGTTTAATTGCCCTATAAACCTGATCTAGCACAGGTAGAATTACTGCTGGATATTATGTGTTTACAATCTTTGTCTGAGGACTAAAGCCAGGTAGTTTTCAATGGAGATATTCAATGGTTGAAGAATGAAAGATGCCAAGAAAATACTAGTACTAGAGCCAGGAATAATTTTCTATTGGATAACTCTGAGATTCTAAATTTGATTTTCATCCATCGGTTCCTAGTCCAGTTTCAAGGTATGTATTGCCAGTCCCACATTAAACAGCCAGTGATAGATTTCAACAAGCAAGTCAGATGCTCTCCCTTTGGTTCTAGGCAATATTAACTAGATGAATTCACTGTGAAGGGATATTCCAGCTACTGTAAGAGAAGGTGGCCAATATTTCCCATTGCCCATTATGAGGATTTAGTCCCTGCCCAGACCATAAGCTGATCTGAGTGTACTGTCCCCAGTGTATTCATATTTACTTTGCATTTGCTGTATGTCATCTATTGTTATTATTTAAGAGGTTCATATTCTTTTCATCTTGCAATCTTACGTCTTTACTATGCTTTATCTTCTCTGCACTGATAAAGTGAGTAAAGATTATTCCAGGGCATAAACACTCTACTGAAAAGCCACTTCAATCTTTAGGAGATTTAAACAAGATCAGGTCTCATTTAGCTATGAACTCCCATTAGAACACATTTGATTATTCTATTTATTTGTGTTTATCACAAAGATTTAGAAAATATTCAATGAATAAATAACTGAAAACACTCTAGGAAGAAAAATTATGGACAAAATTTTAAAACAGGGAGATATCTGCTATCATTTGGCTTTTTATCCCTTTACATTTTAGCTCTTTTCAGGAATATAGTTATATTGCCACTATAAACATATAAACCAAAGGTTTGTTGTTAGTTTATTTTGCCTTCTGTAATAGTTCCATTTGAAATATTGACTTCCAGGTTTTGAATTTCCTTGGTAGTATTAATGAAAGCCTGCTGCCTGTCTCAATAGCTAAATGTTCCACAGGCCCTGAGGTGCCAAAGCTCACTTAAACATTTATGTGAACCCTTCCATGGTATTATTCTGGAATAAATAACTCTAACTCTACCTTTGCGAAATAGTACTTCTGGATGGTGGTGGTTACTGCTGATGTTTATGTGTGCTTTCCACAGATTTTCTGATGGATGGGGAGGGGTGAGGAATGGGCCCTATCATAAGACCAAATCCCATGTATAGATACTCAGGATAATATAAAAAAGTAGAAATTCATTTGAATACTGGAACAAACTACAAAAGTACTCAGTATATAATAACAGTACCATAATTATAATTATTATCAATAGCAGCCTGAGTTGTGGTATGATAATATAAATAAAATATCTATCTCCCACAAGGGGAATGAAGGTAGAACAGTAGGTAAAAGTATTAGGAGGGTACTCAAGAGAAGACCCCCATAAAATTGTCATTGTATATTTTGCCTTGGACCTTGACAAACTATTATTAGCAGTGGGTGTACTCCCACTGTCAGTTTCTACTTCCGCTCGCACTGACCTTGAATTGGTGCATATTGTCACAGAAAAACAGACCTAAAGACTGCAACAGTCATGATTTCCCTGTACCAGGGACATCTTTGGATGTAAGCTTCAAAATCCCTCCACAACTGACTATAGGCAGAGCCAAAAAAAAAAAAAAAAGATTTATTAAGGAGGTTACCTGAGAGACTAGACTAATATATTTTTAACCACTTATTAAAAATACAGATTATATGTGTTTGTTCACTTTGTATTAATAATTTTGTCTTTTGCTTTCAGTCACAGCAGTCTCACTTTTCCACTGTCAGCTCTTTTCTCTGTAACTAATAACCTCCTCTTCAAGCAACTCAGCAACAGCCTCAAATGACATGCCTTCAAAGTCAAAGTCCTCTAACCACTTACCGTTTTTAAAAAGGCAGTTTAGTGACTACCATCACTATTACCTGGACAAACCCTGACAGAGCCTTTGTTTTCACTACAAGCAGCTTGATAAATTATTTGTCCCTTAAAAGTAGGTTGTTCCATGGGAAGACAGGAGAAAGGAATCCTGTCACTAAGAAAAGAGGAGTCTGTATTCCAGATTTTATCTGAACAAAGCAAATTATTATAGAGAAAAGGAATACTAAACACTTCCAAAAGTATTTTAATTCTTTATCTTTCCAAAATGTATTCTTCAGTTCAGTTCATTTCAGTTCAGTCACTGAGTCGTGTCTGACTCTTTGCGACCCCATGTATCACAGCACGCCAGGCCTCCCTGTTCATCACCATCTCCCGGAGTTCACTCAGACTCATGTCCATCGAGTCAGTGATGCCATCCAGCCATCTCATCCTCTGTCATCCCCTTCTCCTCCTGCCACTAATCCCTCCCAGCATCAGAGTCTTTTCCAATGAGTCAACTCTTCACATGAGGTGGACAAAGTACTGGAGTTTCAGCTTTAGCATCATTCCCTCCAAAGAAATCCCAGGGCTGATCTCCTTCAGAACGGACTGGCTGGATCTGCTTGCAGTCCAAGGGACTCTCAAGAGTCTTCTCCAACACCACAGTTCAAAAGCATCAATTCTTCAGCGCTCAGCCTTCTTCACAGTCCAACTCTCACATCCATACATGACTTCTGGAAAAACCATAGCCTTGAATAGACAGACCTCAGTCGGCAAAGCAATGTCTCTGCTTTTGAATATACTATCTAGGTTGGTCATAACTTTTCTTCCAAGGAGTAAGCATCTTCTAATTTCATGGCTGCAGTCACCATTTGCAGTGATTTTGGAGCCCCAAAATAAAGTCTGACACTGTTTCCACTGTTTCCCCATCTATTTGCCATGAAGTGATGGGACCGGATGCCATGATCTTCGTTTTCTGAATGTTGAGCTTTAAGCCAGATTTTTCACTCTCCTCTTTCACTTTCTAAAGAGGCTTTTTAGTTCCTCTTCACTTTCTGCCATAAGGTGGTGTCACCTGCATATCTGAGGTTATTGATATTTCTCCCGGCAATCTTAGCTATACTGATTTTTCTTGATCAAGGAGGCAAATTAGTCTATAGAAGTACATTTAATACATGGTTAAGCTGACAGTAAGAAAGCAAGCCATATTCTTCTAGACTACTTTCATGACACAAGTTATAATACTAATTTGGGCTGACAATTTGTTCTTCTGTTTGTTTTCTCTTTAAATAAAGTCTACCATAAAAATAGAAGCATTATTCATTCCTA